>CM060962.1:93034411-94494411 GCA_030765045.1 Tenodera sinensis | reverse complement strand
TTGTTATTATTATTATTGTTGTTATTATTATTATTGTTGTTATTATTATTATTGTTGTTATTATTATTATTGTTGTTATTATTATTATTGTTGTTATTATTATTATTGTTGTTATTATTATTATTGTTGTTATTATTATTATTGTTGTTATTATTACTGTTGTTATTATTATTACTGTTGTTATTATTATTACTGTTATTGTTGTTATTGTTGTTATTGTTGTTATTGTTACTGTTATTATTACTGTTATTGTTGTTATTACTATTGTTATTACTATTATTATTATTACTATTATTATTATTATTATTACTATTACTGTTATTGTTGTAACTATGCAGAGTAAATAACTCGAAGACGAGCGCGTGATAGACAGTACTGTAATGAAAAGGTTCTGTACTAGGAATGGACATGTGATTAGTTAATTGCGAGTGAGATAGTTGCTACCTGGATGTAATCCATCGTACCTAGTAATTGTAGTTAAACGCCAAGGGAACATCAATGGTATGCAAGTTGTTCCTATAAAGCTCCTATTCTTCGCTTCCGCGCGTTCGCAGTATACCAAGTGAAAGATATTGCTTGAGCAACACGTTAAACAGGGATTCTACAGGATGAGTGTAACAAATATGTCCAGTACGAGTACTACTGTCAATAAAGAATCATTACAAAATTTTATTTATTTGCAGCCATCTAGCTTCGTGACGGAGTTATATAAATGGTTTATTATTTCAGTAACTGGCGCTCAAACATTGTGTGAACAATGATGTAATGCATTTCTACCTTAATTTAAATGAATTTAGCCCATTTTCATATTAAAGTGTCATGCAAAGTTTAATTCCTCAGATAAACAAATTCAGTTGTAGGGGAAGTTGAGGGTGGTATCACGTGCGTTACTAAAAGTCGGGGGGAGCGAAGGGCAGGCTTAGTGATTTGCCAGATGTAAGCATTGATGGGTGGAGTGGCAAGTTTAGCTGTCATTTATGACAAGAAGACCATTGCTTTATTTCAGCCTGGTAACCTATAAAAGAGCGCAATTGTATTAAAAGCAATTACAATTGCTTTGGCTCATACTGAATGATAATGATAATAATCATTATTGGGAAAATCTGTATGCCTTTGCCAGTTTATACCTAAACTATGCTGTTTGGATTTTCATTTTTCTTCTTTCTTACCTATGGAAAACTGAACTTGTACGAATGCATCGTTTCAGTAACACTCGCACTTGTCAGGCACATTTCGATGCGTGTGAATTTGCCCGAGATAGTGGCCATCTCAGCGGTACGGTAAACGCACTGGGCGAGTACTTCGTTTACATCAGAGGGTAGTAGTGGTCTCGAAGCGCACGGTGGTCGGGTACAACAGAGGCCACTGGATGTGCGAGGACCAATCCCATTAGCACAACGTTGCCATTTACATTGCCGAAAAAAATACAAAACGATTAAACCTACCGAAACGAAACTTAGTAATTTTTAGTTCGTACACCTGTAGCTATTAGCCAGATTATTATGGCCGAAGCAGTACTTCCAACCCGTATATTCCAGTTCTAAATGTGGATTTTTCAAATTTATTTTTTAATATTTTTCATTACTTAAATTGCTCCATGCATTATCATTTTGTTTCGGCAAACTTCCAGGAATAAATATTATAGAAAATCCTATCCCTGTTTGTGAAATTTCTTCGTTTCCTATTTTCATAAAGTATTTTCATACATTAATGCTTGTAAAATTGGAAAAAAATCACATACAAATGAATAGTATTTCACCCCTTTTCCAGCATAGTTTCATATGAACTCATTAATATCAGTGTGGTTTTCTTTAAAAAGGCCCATTATAGCCAAAATAAAACTTTGGCCAGGATTAGTTAATATATTACCTAGGCTTGATTAAATCTTCAACAAGAAAGAAAGGGGGGGGGGGGGAAGGCTAGCAGATTAAGAGATGCCATTGAAGTATTGTATATAGGCGTTATAATATTTCATTACGTACCATACCGTGACGAAAATGTTAAGTCACTTGAAGTAAAAATATGGATTTTAAGTTCTTTGGGGGTGCATTGTATTCGTAGTTTGTTTCCATGGAAAACTGAGGATGACTGAATTGGTGCAGTTCTCAGATATTTAAATGGCTTTAGCTATTTTCGACCCCTGAAGCTTTGAGAGCACCAGGCTTTGAATTCGGTACATGCGTGGCGCCTTTGGCGCACTTTGATGTTGCCGGCTTCGCCTATTTTGACGTTCCTTCCACGCGCCAGTCACGATTGTTCCTTGTGAAACCAGAAGAAAACTTGGCAATACTCCACTTGACAGAGGATTAAATGTGAAGATATAAGCAGCGTTTGAGCCACCAATGTCAACTTAATGAACATGGGGATAGTACTTCATAGCTGCTCGTTAAAATATTGCATCTTGAATAATTTTTACTATAACACCCAATTTTAGTAACATAAATAATCTTACAGGCTAAGAATTTCTTGGATTCATAATGAAGCAACTATTATGGAGTATATTTCAACACCTGACCAACTAGACAAGGCATACCATTTTGTGACACTCGTGTCATTCTTCTCCCTTCTCCCTCCACTTCTTTTGCTGGGGTGGTCGAACTTCTTTTGGGCGACGCGCTAATAAACTGCCTCCTTGGACAGCAGGCAAACCGAAGTCCAAAACGGGGTTGAACCTTCTGCCTCTCCAGTGGCAGCTCTGAACTAAGGAGTAAACTGTTCACGAAACTCGCCTGGTGTGCACAATTACCGAGTTTGGAGATTATAATGCAGAAATATATTTTACGGCGCAGGTTCCGAATATATGGATAACACTTCTTTTTACATATTCGTCCTCAGGTTTGTATTTGCCAGAAAAGTGTTGAAGCTTTGTTGAACGTTGGCGTGTGTGCTCTTTGCTTGCTTGAGCGTTAAAAAAACCTGTTTCTCGACCTGCATTCACAGGAAAACAAAAGTAATTTCAATATTCCGTAGAGTTAGAAATTATTATTGCAGGCATACAAACTAAGTAATCCACATGCTTAAATGTATAAAAATGTAGATCTATTCTATATCTACAGGTTTATTCAGAAACAAGTGGCGTGCTTCAAATGTTTATTTCCGTGAAGCTAAGAAAAATATTCCACACGTCACTGGGATATTTGCATAAAGTAGTGCTGGTTTTAAAAAAATGTAAAATGCGGGAAAATACTTCTTAGACCGCTGGCACTAAAAAAAGAGCTTTCAACACCAGCGACGCATGCTAAATGTTGGACCACAACCTCAGTGAAATAGAATCTTTGACAACCTTGGCTCTTGCGATAGAAATAATACGATGGTTTTGTATCGACTCATGTAATGGTGAATTATTTGAATGGCTCGGAAATGGATTCGGCAGAGCCCGAAGGAATTTTGAAAGAGGCAGAAAGGATAACTTTGGAATTACTATCGAAGTAATCGAAGATACAATACGACATAACATACAACAGATTTCCTCAATGGTGCAAGGCAAGAAACCTACATTCTTATATTTTATATACATGAAGTGAAAATGGAAGGAAGCTAGAAACCTTTTGGAGGGGCCACATCCTTCTGTATATTTTAGAATGTCGCGATTGTGTTAGTGATCATGTCATCACTGGTGCTATGAAGGTCAAACAACGAAGGCCAAATGACAGACCAAACTCACTATTGTGCATGTGATAATGTGTACTGCTATTTCCATAAATATTTCAATTGGATACATTACAATTCAATATTAAGAGCTGCCTCAAAATAGTATATAACATGTGTTAAAAGTGATTTTATTTTGCCTGACTCAATTATTTAGGTGCAACAAGTCATTTTTACAGCAGACTCAACAAAGAACCGGTTCGTCGTAAATTAACATGCGGCATTAGATGTGGCAAAAATTGGAGTTCTTTTCATATGTCCGTGCAACCAATGATTAAATGCATGCAGCTTAGCGACTGAAAATGTAAACCCTCTTCTACCCACTATATCGGAATGTTTTTCTCTCTTTCACACAGAGTTCCATTTTTAATTGCGGGTATTTTGTTTACATGAGTGTGGTTTACTTCGACCCCGTATTGGAAATAGATAAATGTACTCGCTCGTAAGCGTCTATTAGGTTATTGGAGCAGAAATAGAAATGTGTAGGTAAAACGCCCATGCATTCACCATCTACGATATTATCGTTGATTATTATTTTTTATTTAGTTTAATGCGAAAATTTTAACACAGATGTTTTAGATTTCATATATATGTGCACCTCGTGCAGAAAAAGTGACCCAAATAGGAAGGCGGTGATGTCTCTGGTAATCGAATTAATGGTTCCGCTATAGCCATCAAATTGTTATGGGAGCGTTACATTTGCTTTACGTTATTTAAATAAATAAACGCACTGCTCTCAGTCAAATAAAGCTGTTAAAGGGTACACAAAGTAACCTGGATACAAGCTCACCTGAAAGGATCTGCCGCGCTCTCTCTCTCCTATCCTTTCCTCTTTCTCTCCTTTCCTCTTTCTCTCCTTTCCTCTTTCTCTCCTGTCCTCTTTCTCTCCTGTCCTCTTTCTCTCCTGTCCTCTTTCTCTCCTGTCCTCTTTCTCTCCTTTCCTCTTTCTCTCCTTTCCTCTTTCTCTCCTTTCCTCTTTCTCTCCTTTCCTCTTTCTCTCCTTTCCTCTTTCTCTCCTGTCCTCTTTCTCGCCTGTCCTCTTTCTCTCCTTTCCTCTTTCTCTCCTGTCCTCTTTCTCTCCTGTCCTCTTTCTCTCCTGTCCTCTTTCTCTCCTGTCCTCTTTCTCTCCTGTCCTCTTTCTCTCCTGTCCTCTTTCTCTCCTGTCCTCTTTCTCTCCTGTCCTCTTTCTCTCCTTTCCTCTTTCTCTCCTTTCCTCTTTCTCTCCTTTCCTCTTTCTCTCCTTTCCTCTTTCTCTCCTTTCCTCTTTCTCTCCTTTCCTCTTTCTCTCCTTTCCTCTTTCTCTCCTTTCCTCTTTCTCTCCTTTCCTCTCTCTCCTTTCCTCTTTCTCTCCTTTCCTCTTTCTCTCCTTTCCTCTTTCTCTCCTTTCCTCTTTCCTTCCTTTCCTCTTCCTCTCCTTTCCTCTTTCCTTCCTTTCCTCTTCCTCTCCTTCCCTCATTCTCTCCTTCCATCCCTCCCTCCTTCCCTCCCTCCTTCCCTCCTTGCCTCCCTCCTTGCCTCCCTCCTTCCCTCCCTCCTTCCCTCCCTCCTTCACTCCCTCCTTCCCTCCCTCTCTCCTTCCTTCCTTCTCTCCCTCCAACTCCTTTCACTATTTATAGTAGTGGAACAAGTCCAAATACATTCCTTTTAAGAACGAATAAGTTAGAGAAACAAATGTTACCAGTTTTATTTTCAGGTTACAATTATGATGTTATTGGTAATTCTTACAGTATTAACGAAGAACAATCCTCTCTGCCAGGGTTCAAATTTCCGACACGTGGAATGTCTTAGCAGTGCGCTAGGCTGGACTTTCCCGACGTTTGCTAATATATGCTCCCTCCACGCGTCGAGCACAAGACCGACAAATCCAAAATATAACGCTCCAAAACAGCGAGCTACCCTTGCAATACAGTGGAATAGAAGAAGTCGCTGCCTTTTGCCTGTTGCAGAAATTCACTTTTACAATGAGCATAAATATGAACAGATGATATTTGATGATAATGAGTACCTTCGTACAACAGAACAGCATTACACTTATCACTTTAGAACAAAGAACAACCCATTTCAGCCTCTATATAAGTGTACACTATTAGTAACAGAGTAATTGGACTCCTAAGCTGACCAAACTGATATACGCTTTTCACATAAGTTGTGAGAGTATAATTTTCTTTATGAAAATTGTTGACATTGCCATAACAAATCATAAGCATACGCTGCTAACATACAAGGTGAATCTTAATCAAATGTCCTCACAATCGTAATTATGCCTATTAGTGAAACATTTACCATTTGTATAACAAAATGCATGACAGAGAGGACAATCACTAAATGCCGTTTTCGAAGAAAGGGTTTAATAGAACATGTGCAACGATGAGACCTTTGCTGAGTGACATACTCGGTTCGGAAAAGATTGAAATTCTTGGCTTTAATCGTTCTGAAATATGAGCTTTAGTTTGGCGTGGCTGCAGATAACATTTGAACCTGTGGACAACGTTCCTTGTACAAAGAGTGGTAATGAAAATCTTCGGCGAATTTTTGCCGTCAACTGGGCTCTTTTGAGGCGTAAGCTACACCACTAAACTGGACGCTCATCAAGTTTTCTCCTCATATTTAACCCCTTCAAAGGCGCGTCTTCCGCTAGCCGATAAAGTATGGCTACCAAACATGATAAGATGTTTGTATGACAAACTGAATGCACTGACTCTTCCTCTCTTTTAGTCAATGCGGTCGAGAGCCTAAACATACATTTCGTTCCCATGACTTTTGTAAACTTTGTTGTAATTATTGGCGTAAATATTTACTGGTGCACGTCCTTGCACCGTGGTCTAATGCAACCAATGAAATTGCCATGACTTCGTACAACGATAAGTTTAGTGACGTACAGTCCAGTGCATGGAAATTTTCCGATGCTGTTAGTGTCTTTTGCTGTGTTACTTTATTTAATGTTTTCATTACCTTTTCACTAGTCATGTTTCACACCAGTTCTGGCTGTGCCAATCTCTTACCGGTTTGTATTAAAGTCCAATAACACAAGCAATGACCGATGAACCAGGAGCGTGTCCGAGGTGCATAGTGCAAGGGAAGGGGTAAGGAGGAATTTAACCAGTATGGAGCGATAGTCACCATTATCTCCTGGCTGTGTCCGTCGCTCCTTGATCTAATGTCATAATCTGGGATTCGGTTTCGGGAACGAGGGAGAAGGACAAGGGGTGGTTCACACGGAACAGTTTTGTTGAATATATTGTCCTTATACTATGCATGCCATTTGAAGTGAGCAAACAACATGGATAACAAGCCGAAAGTAATTGCGCTTCTTGAACAAGGGTATAGCGCTGCAAGGGCTGCGGAACTATATGGAGTGAACTGCCTCAAACTGATGGAAGAAATACCTAGAACGGGAATTCTGGACACGTGGATTAATTAATAGAACGTTATCGTCTTGTGTTTTCCTCTTATGTTTATGTGCGTGACGAAAGCATGCTTTTGTATGCTCGGTATATTTTGTGTAGATAGAGCTTAAGTTACAGCTTTAAATTATTTTGTAATGAAATGACATGATTCGAAATAAATTTGCGCAATGTGGAGTTCAAGTTAATACACATAATAAAAAAAGAGATAAATCTCCCTCATCCCCCATTCCCTTCCCAAGAAAACTACACACACCTGAGAAGGTTCATTATTCGAAAAGGATAGGCAATCATTTCCTTCCGATATGACATTACGCTGGAGGACGTAAATTAAAAAAAAAAAAAAAAAAAAGCTGGCGTTTGCTCCTATCCTCAATAACCGCTGGTAAAATAATCAAATGGGATACATTCTGAGTTACATGCTTCAATGTATCTTAAACTGTGTGGGCTTCTGGTTCACTTCCACCATCGCGAAACAAAGGGCAGGCGCACGCCTTCCTATCATGGACAGGGGGTTTGAACTGGGGGCGTGGTGCCATTCACTACCAACCTAAACAGCTGTTCCTCATATCGGAAAGTTTCCGTGCACCGGACTGTACATGCGAGGTGGAGTGAGATTTTCTTTGACGCTCTGCATAGAATTTGTCGGCGACAGCAGGATAACTGCCTTTCTCTCAACACCAGATCAAATTTGTTAGAATACTATACTATTGGAACTAAAGATTAAAGTAAACGTCTGCGTGTCATGATGTTGGAATCCTGCGTTGAACTGTAAAGCTAGCAAATCTGTGCGTACGGCACTTGAAGTCTTCACTTCAAGTACAGCTTTGTTGTGTTGGGTATTTAACTGGGACGTGAGAAGTAGTCTAAGCTAAGGTCCGTGCGTAAATAGTTTTCCCAGTTGACATTTGGGAAAACTTGCCCGAAACAGTATTGATTCTTCTCTTACCTATGTTTTTGGGGTTGCTTAATTCGTCTGAATCTCCGAAGGCGGTATTTAGTATTCGCCATGTATAAGCGGTGTATACTCACATGAGAGTTACATCAAACAGAATTTCCCTTTTCTGGCGTAAACTACGGCGTTAAATTTTAAACGATATACATTGAGTGGAGACTTTCGTTAATCACAAATGAAGGTGACGCTGGCTGTAGAACAAGCAGCACGAAGATTTTAAACGCAATCATCAGTACCATTACGCCATGCTTGGCAATTGTAATAGGTTTTGCCAGTGAATTAATCATTTTTGTATAAAACCTTAAACATTGAAGGGTCTAGCATAGGTGCAAATTTTCTAGATTATGAGCAATTCCAGTATGTCGTTATAATTGAAGTTAATCCTCGTTGGACTTCTAGTTCGATACGGCTTAATGTCATGGTACTGAATGTCATCAATTGACAGAGCAGTTTCCAGTATTTTTCTGATTTTTCCCACTACTATGGCTTTGAAATTTGATGTTCTACAGAAATTCGCTTTAAAATAAAGTTTAAGGATAAATTGCGGCAGTCTCTGCCTTTCGCAAACGATAAAAGCTAATATACAATAACGGTTGCCCAAATGAAGCTGTGACCCATGTTGTTTCAAGTAATGGCTTATTTGTAATATATTGTCATGGGAGACATACTGGATACTTAATTATAACGGCCATGTTGGTTCAGAAACTGTCCCAGCGGTCTACTAAACTACACACAGCCTCAGAAAAGTCTATTGTTTGTTGATCGGCTGCTCAGCAGCTTCAAGGATGTCATAGTTTGCCAAAAGACGTCGGATATGCTTTCCAGTGCTGAATGTATGATGGTCACAGGGCGAGAGGTCGAATATGTGACGTTCATGGTGAAGGATCTCCTGTAGGAAACGCATCACATTCGGGCGAGCATAGTCGTACAACATTCGTACCATACAGGCTTTTCATATGTAATGTTACTATATTGAATACGACTGCCGTCACAAACTGAGTAGGGTGCTTTTAAACAAATTAAAGCCACAATTGTACCAAATCTCGTGCCTTCCCCAGATTTCATCAGGGCACGTAACGCTTTTCACATAGACCAGATGGCTTTCTGGCATGTCGAGAAACTTACCAGGGCATACACTATGTCTGGTTACTTTAAATAGCAATTTTATTGTGTTTAATTTAGGCAATGCTCATATTTCGTGATGTTCGAATCAGCGCATTAGGGAAGAAAGCAACCTAAATAAAGACTTATTAATACAACACCGTACAAAATACTTCTGATTACCCTTCCCGTATGGAGGACTTACACCCCCTAGGACTTACCAGTCACATAAGATACAGTACTTTAAAATGAATGGACCGTAACTGTTGGTTGAGGTTAAAAGTTAATTAAAACTGAACACATGAAAAACAATGTCACAGTCGATTTGAACCCTTTCCTTTACATTCACATCAGTATTTTAAGGCGGTCTACTGCAACAAAGGGACCTTAGTGAGATTCTCTACAACCTAATTTATCAGTATGCTTTCAGATCTGTGGCAAACTAATCATACCTTTATGTATTCGCGATAATAAATAGTACAGTCCAGCATCTTCCAAAAAGTTTAGCCAAAGTACTACTATTTAACAAAAGGAGTGTTAATTTAAAGTAGGAGTTCCAAAGGAGGTGTAGTTAATTCTCCTAGTATAGCTTTTTGAAGCATTTAGTAGAAACCGTAAGATTATACACTTGCTGCTTTGCACTCCTAAAGTATGAAATGCTGGTAAACGCCTTTCATGTAACAATGTTGGTGTTTAACAGCTAATCCACAGGTGGCGTGACATTGCGCTTTCAAACTGATGTCCTATAAACTGATTTATGGGATGCAGTAAAACTGCACTTTATGAAGTGATAGTTTATGGTTAATTTAAGATTCACCCTCTATTTATACAACTGCCCTACGAATTGTCTGTGTTATAAATGCTTGTAAATGGTTTTATATCTATTAAGCTGTATTAAAATTTGATTATTCAGAAATGTTTTTCTACATTACACGTAATTTTATGGTGAGAGAGAGAGAGAAAGCTAAAGTATTGGTAAATAGTGAAATAGAGCCTGCATGGTCATATTCTACAATAATGTTCAAACTTTCGGGAATCCATTTTAAGAGAATCTGACTGCAGAGAAAGTAAAGCATGAACTAATATGGAACGAAATTTGTAAGCTATGATTAGGAAGGGCCAATTTAATAATTCAGCTGTGGAAGATGCACATCTGAAAGTTCAGATAGAAAAATTAGAGCGAAAAAGTATCTGCTGGATTGAGAATCAAAAGAAAATTGATCAGGGAAGGTTGTATATGCAGATCCAATAAGAAAGGAATTACGTAATATTGAAGACTAAAAGGAACTAGAAGAAACTTGAAGCAGATTGCTGGACCATTGTGAAAGGAGAGTGTCGTTCACATTCTATTTGCATTTCCAGAAAATAAGAGGTTGGAGAAAACAGTTGAATAAGGACAAGTCCGATGTGTTAGATACCTATAGCTTTCTCTACAAACTATTCTTTAAAATGTACCTATTGCTCTAACTGCTTTATGTCGATTGAGATAAACGGTTGAAAAAAAAAGCATCACATTTCGATCTTGTAGAACATGAATACATTGAGCCACAGGCAACTGTTTTAAAAGCGGATCTCCGTGTGCTAGCTTTGAAATGTTGTTCCTTGCATAACCACGAGGAGAAAGAAAAAGAAAAGGAAAAAAAAAAAAAAAAAAAAAAAAAAAAAAAAAAAAACCGAACAGGGCATAATAATCTTTTTCTGTTGCTGAGTACTTTACAATTCTCACAAATTCAAAAGAATATCTCGAAAATGGTTAATGCCACAAAAGGTCATTGGAAATAAATTTTGTATTTTGAAAATGGCTACATTTCTGTGTGGCATCTCTTACGGTTTACCCGTTATACAAAATTATATAAAACTTCCTCCCAAACGAAGAAGACTTCACTGGTTAACTCCGGAATGTTTAAGATATACATTTTATCATCTAGATGCCTTAAATTGTTATTTTAATTGAAATTGGAAAATTTAGGGAAAATTAAAAATGTTGATTTTAACCATATAAAGGATAGCTTAGGGTGGAGGATTTCCTTAAAAATCTTGGTGCATTAACTTTGAGGATAGTGAACAAAATATCAAGTTTGATACTTATTGAACACTTCGTTTGCGAATTATGCTGACGCGCACGCACACGTGCGCGCGGATACAGTACTTCCTCTTAAACACTTTAGGTGGCAATCGGAAAAAGTGAAGCGGATTGGATCAATATTTGAGATAGCAATAAAGGGAAACTAACGAATTTAGGTGAACAATTCTATAGTGTTAGGAGCAAATGGATACGGCAGGTAAATAGACTTACGGTACGTGTTGAGTAATATCACTGGTGCATTATTTCCATTAGATGTTTAATATCGCCATTGAATGTTTATGATTAGGGGTAGAGGGTGCAGAGATGATTGGTGGTTCTGAAAAGGACCATACTTTGAATACAAGGAGAGAATAATACCTTCGTGAATACCTTCGTGATAATGGCTTAGATGCGCCTTCGGTGTCAAAGGATGGAGGAGTGGGTGTAAACCCAATTAGGTGTGGCGTATGAAGTTGTAGCTGATTTGGAGAAGCCTACATAAGGGGTACGGAAGGAAGAAAGAAGCAGAAATGTTTATCACACAGTGTACAACTTGCATTTTTCTTGACCCGTCAGTACAACTCGTATCTTTTTATTTCATCGCTCTCCTCACTTCATCTGCTTTACATTTCTCGTCAAGTTCTTCATCTTACACACCATTCAGTTGGCTGGCATTGGGAAAGAGACTAAGGAGAGGTAATGGTAAAGGTAGGAGAATTGATAATTCTTTGTTGGAGGGGAAGCGGAAAGATACTCAATCTTTCAAAGCAACTTATGATACTTGTTCATACAGGGCTGTTATAACTTTAGTAAATTTTAGAACAGCAGAATTATGACCAGATTGTAATTTGATCTACTCAGCATTTGGACTAGATTGGGACACAATGGTAACTAAAATTTAGCCTCAAAAGGTGTTCAACTAGGTTCATTTTGAGAGCTAGAAGCTTGGTGTGTTATATGAGTGTTAGATTTTTACTGTTTTGAACATAGAAATATTGCATTCATATACAATTCCATGTAGAGGTTTTACCGGAGATATTTTGAACCCCCCTGAAAAAACGAAATGTTTAGTGTAAAGTTCGCGCGCGCGTCTGTCAACAGCGTAACTTAAAACCGAAAGGTCAAATAAATATCAAAGATATTGGAAACCAGCATCTTCCCAAGATGTGGCACGAAGATTCTTAAGAAAATCCTCCACTCCAAACAATCCATTGCGTTTTAAAAATTTTTGACATTTATTTTATGAAGAGTGATTTTTAGCGGTTTTGGCAAAATACAAATGTTTAAGACCTTTACCGACATCACAATGTACTATATATTGAATATTCAGGGAGCAGCCTGTGAAGTCAGCATCATTCGAAAGTAGTGTATAATTTTATGCATCAGCTCTAAACCAAAAGAGATCGACAAAAACTCACTGCATTAAAACTGTAGATCTCTTACAAACACCCAATTTTAAGTAAGTTCCTGTGGCATTCGGAATTTCCAGAACAATCGTTATTATTGATCTTAATTGTTCAATGTGTTTTTATTTTATCAAAGTGCTGTCTAATAGGTTGTTTTGCATGATGTCAGAGAAAGATATTGAACATCAGAGTAACCTTAGAGGATCTGACTGTATGTTCGGTTTCCTTTATGCGCCTTAAAGCTGCAGCAATGTGTAATGAAGCTATTTCTGCAAAGGGTTACCTGCATTAATGTGAAATAAATATAACTATAAGATTTAGCAAGAATAGTTTGTAGGAGATATATAAAAATACGCGCTAATGGTTAGAGAAATTCAGGTGAATGTAGCACAATTATGTCCTTCTGTGCTGTTAGCCTTTCAACAGCTGTTTTCATCTAATATTCGATGAAAAGTCTTTGTGACTATAGTCCCTAGCAAGAGAGGTGTAATATATATTTAGCTATAAGTAAACGACCTACTGAATCTCCTATATGCAAAGTACTTGGCAGATTATTAAAATGTTATATCCTGATTTTTTAAATTCTCTGTGGCAATTTTAGTTCGGCTATTAAAGCGTATTTAAAATGCGCAACCTTATTGCGTAAATGATTATCATTTTCTTTAATTTACTGATTTTCTTAATTGATCTGGATAATAGGCTCATATTTGATCTTCTTGTTAGTTCGCAGAAACGTTTACTGGATTGAGTTTGAGTATTTTAAAAATTCGGGGGAAAGGATTAAGCAGATAGGCATAGAGCCTCAGTTTTCCTCTATATTTTGTCAGTTAAAAGCTTTAAATTGTAAGCTACATGTTACTACAAATACCCGAAGCACCTGTCCGTTTTCATTAACACTTGGTAGCTCGGAATTGGCTCTTCCTTTTTCACTCGATGCAATATATTATTTAGCGATTCACTTTGTGAAGCTAAGTTCTGCCATTTAGAAGAGTCAGTACAAGTGGTGTGTCTCATATGTACGAGGTGTACCTGTCACATAAAGTATACACAGACTATCTCTTTTACTAAACATTTCATTTGTGCGACTCTATGAGAAATAAAAGTGCGTAGGTGAATAAGCTTTCCTACTGCAATTCTTGTGGTGGATGAACAAAGAACATCTGATAAAACTGAGTTCATATTTATTAAGGAAAAAGTGCTAAAAAGTTGTACTTTATGAACAATCGCTTTCGTACATTTTGTGTTTCTAGTCTCTTTGTCGTAGTTTCGAGAACACCAAGAGCTCCAAATCCAGAGAGGTTCTTGGCCAACAAAAATTTAACTTTGAGAAACGTGATGTTATATTAATTATTCAAAAGTCATGTTCCATTTTTATTAAAGTATTGTTGTTACCATTATTATTTAATTACGAGAAAGAAATGTTATACTTTTAGCTAAATAAGCAAAATGTAAGGTGAGAAGGGAACGACTGATTATATATAAAATTGTAAGGTGAAAAGGGTTATATATGTGATTGTGTATATTGATCTTCGTGTATGTATTGATCTACTACAATACACGTATAATATGTATGTGTATATCTGTGTATACAAGGTGAGTCAGCTTCCCCTTATTTTCCAGTTTTATGCAATCTGCATTTTATAATCAAACATGAAAACATCAGCCCCTATGTTAGATTCTATCCAAGTATTTAAAATATACATGTTAAATGGAATATTTATTTCCGAAGTTCCAGGTAGCTCAGTTAGAACGAGTACACGATTTGTAGGTAAGCCATGTGCTGTAGAAGCGTTTCGAACTCCCTGCATGTACTATGTTTTTACCGTGTAATATTCACTAATATTGGTTGAAGAATTATTGTGTTTAAAGCTGCTATTACTTTAATTCCTAACTGTTTTAGTTCCATTTTATGGTATTGTTGTTGTATATGAGGGTATCTGTCCTGGTATATATGCTGAGCTGCTGGTGCTTGGCTCTTGCTTCTCCGTGGATTAAAAGCATATCAGTGTACTCGCCTGTCAAATACATTGTGGAGGACTGTCATAAAATATCGTGTGACAGCATAAACGTGGAGAATGGAGGGTCTCAGCCTTCATAATCACACGCGGCATAATTCTAGTCTAATGGGATTGAAGTCATTTTACCTATGCTATTACAAAATGCAGACAACCTAAAACGATTTAAATATAATGTCTTAAACCATCAGGGTCTTCAAAATTAGTATATTGTGAATTCGGTTCCCAAGTTTTGATGAGCAGAAATAAAAATTGTATAAGGTCGAGACGTGAACGTGTGTCCCTGAGGTTAGCGCACAGGACAGTTATAATTCTATCCAGCTATTTGGACGCTTGACTAAAAGCACATTCCGAGTTCTAGCGTAGAACCCACAAGCCAGGCGCTCTGCCATTGCCAACTAGCGAATTTTCGTGCTTAATTTAGCCTTTAAGGCAGTTTTAATCATTTGCTGGGCGTTTTAATATTATTGCTTAAATATGAAAAGCTGTTATACATGTTATTTGAGATGTACGAGACTTAATTTGCGCCAAAATATAAACAAACCTTTCTTTAATAAAATGTGCGTTTTGACCTAAGGGTCCATGGTGAATGAGGCGCGTACCCTAATTTCTTGCAACCAACCCAGGCTCTAGGTACAAGAATCCGCCATTTTCGTTTCAGTTGATGTTAGTATACTCATGTGATAGGTACATTTTATCAGAGGCCTTTACTGAATTGCGTTGCTATGTATACTCTAATAAAGTCTGTGAAATCGGCTGGAAACCCGGAATTCGCTCTTAGTTAAAGAGTCACATGTTTTTGAGATGTACTGTAGCGAGGAGTACATTCTGTCCCTTAAACCGCTGTATCTCTACTCCTAGAACACAAGTTTAAAAGAAGGAAACCTTTTCCTACATTGTAGTTTCATCATGTTTTCTTTAACATATAAATTCAAAGAACAATACAAAATCAAAAATAAATAAAATCTGAAATAACGTACTCCAGTCAAATGAGGACTCCAATCTTTATGCTAGCACTTATTTTGCTAATCTGGTTGGTACAATAAAAGTTATAGTATAACTTACACATTAATGTGTGGCACAGTTATTAATTTTAGCGCACATGTCCTGTAAAAGTTGTTTTATTGTAGTTTGTTACCCAGACAAGTATAGATTATATGCTTGTATTTGCTGTGTCGTTCGGTAGTTCCCCCATTGTGCACAGAAGATACAAGGGTGGAGATGTCGTCAGCCAGCCGAGAGTAAGTGCACAAGCACTCTACCGCACATGTGAACAGTTATCTGGAGCAGAATCAAGGGGATGGTACATACAGGACGCCTTTGTGTGCGAACCAGTTTCATAGATGAACTATTTTCTACAAACTGTTCTACTTTTTGCGCATTTCCAGTTATTGAATTATTACTATTTTTGTAACCATGCTGTGCAGCCTTCACTGAAGGGGTCGATGAACAAAGCACTTTACTTAGTTTTGGAAAAAGGGAATTGGACTTCTGGTATCTTGTATTACACATACTAGGTGTATACAATGTTCTAAAGCACTGAAACGCTTTAAGATTGCCCTAATTAGCTATTATCAATGTTTGCATTTATTTGCAATCTAGTTAGTAGATAGGTACCTATCATTCTTCCATACCACTCGACAAATTCACCAACTGTATCGGTCAGTGCCATATCTCCATCCTTCTCTTACATGCAGTTCTACTCGACAAACTGACCGAGCATATCAGACAGTGCCATATCAACATTCTTGTCTCACATGCAGTGTTTAAGTGGTAGCTATTTCTGTGTCAGAAATCAACATTTTCAAACTATGTTAACTATCATTCTATTCTAGCATGGCTAGGATCATTACAGGTATGCAGAATTGTAACACAATTTTGTTCTAATTCAGAAATTTGACTGGATAGTCTATATGAGAGGCGGTTAAGTAACAAAAATGTTATATTGTTTTTTTTTTTTACCTAGATTAATCTTGTAAACCCATCACATCTGATGTTAAGGTACGTTGGGAACCATTTAAAATTTACATGGCAACAATTACTCGTTTTGCTGTTTCTTTACTCGTGATATTTACAAAAGTATTTTTTTCTCTTATTCCGTTCTTGTGCTACATTCGCTTCAGGAAATTGATGTCTTATTGCAAGGTTAGGAACAATCTTTTCATAGAAAAAAAGTGTATTTGTCCTGAGATGTCAGCGCGTTGAAAGAAAATTATAAGCGCAAAATAATTAAAGTGGAATTGTTTAGCTACACTCCCTGGTCTATTATTAGTTTACGCACCCGTCTTGGAAGTATTTGCTAACATAATTTTGACAAAACTTATCACTGATAATCGAGGCGTGGGTTACCTCAACGCCCTCCATGTTTAAAGTAGGGAATACGGTAAGAAGCTTTGTGATGACACGGCTATCATTTTCTTATTTTCGGAACTTTACTTTGGTAGAAGCCATTGTATGCCTAGTTTTTGATGTTAAATCAGCTGTGACGAAAATGTCTTTCTTCCCTGAGTTTCCATGCCCAGAACCCAAGCCACACTACCCAGCAGTATGTGAAAACAAATGGACAAGCCAGAGAGTCGCTGCGTTTACTTCAACACAAGAGTGCAAACGGGACTCGTGAGTCACTTGAACTCCCAGCTGTTGATCCCTCTTAGTTATACTCAGTTTGCAAATTAACTTTAAGAAGTCCAAAACGAAAACTTCTGCTTGGGATAAGAGGGACGTAGAAGGCTCGAAGAACGGAGACAGGAGACTAGACTAGTGGGAACATAAGTAGGTTAAGTGATAATGAAACAACTTGAAGCAATGTGTTCCACCTGAGTAGCTGCGTATTCTCCGCCTTGGGTGAGTAAGCCTGCAAGACACAACACAGCTTTCCCGAGGGGTAAACTGCCTTCACCTTTCTATTGTCTTATCATTCTCCGCGAAACGCTCCTGAGTACTCGCATATATTCATATTCAAACTCGCAGATTCGGAACAGCCTGACGTAGAGAATAGTTTTCAGTATTGAGAATCCTTATATATTACACAATTTATTGCTGCCACACCACTTGAACTTCTTCGTATCATTATCACCATCCTCATCCTCATCTTCATCCTTATCTGTATCTTTATCCTTATCTTCATCATTATCATTATCATTATCTTTATCATTATTATATTATCATTGGTCGTGGCGGCTGTGGCAGCAGTATCAGTAGTATTATCATCGCCATTATTATAATCATCTTTATTACTATTATCATTATCGTTATTATTATCATTATTACAGATCTTAGTCTTTAACATTATATTACTGTTTTACGCCACGGAATCGTACTGACAAAACAACCACCGCAACCACCACCACCACCATTGCCGCCACCACCACCAAAACCACCACCACCAAAACCACCACCACCAAAACCACAACCACCACCACCACCGCCACCACCACCACCGCCACCACCACCACCGCCACCGCCACCACCACCGCCTCCGCCACCACCACCACCGCCACCACCATCGCCGCCGCCGCCGCCGCCGCCACCACCACCATCACCACCTCCAAGAAGTTTTGGCCTCAACTTCCTTTAAACCAAACTGATACTTCAAGTAGTATTTCGCAAATGTATTCTGAGAATATTCATGAACAAGTGACCCATTAAGAGTAGGTATGTATGGTTAAAACAATATACTTATTGCTCATCTGAGTACCCTGTCCATATGGGGGACAGGAGCCTGTGCGTGACCCATTAAGAGTAGGTATGTATGGTTAAAACAAGATACTTCTTCCTCATCTGAGTACCCTGTCCATATGGGGGACAGGAGCCTGTGCGTGACCCATTAAGAGTAGGTATGTAAGGTTAAAACAAGATACTTCTTCCTCATCTGAGTACCCTGTCCATATGGGGGACAGGAGCCTGTGCGTGACCCATTAAGAGTAGATATGTATGGTTAAAACAAGATACTTCTTTCTCATCTGAGTACCCTGTCCATATGGGGGACAGGAGCCTGTGCGTGACCCATTAAGAGTAGGTATGTAAGGTTAAAACAAGATACTTCTTGCTCATCTGAGTACCCTGTCCATATGGGGGACAGGAGCCTGTGCGTAGGGTCAGATGCCTGTTGGGGACCAGACGAACCTGTGGACCGGACAAAGTGAAGATCTGGAAGCGGGTGGCCAGCCCGCATCAGGTATGAGAGTGTGGAGGAGGATGATATGAAATGCAGGCAAAATGGATGATTGGAAATGTGATGATGGAGCAGTTGGCAGAATAAGTGGTGGGGAAAACCGGAGAATCAAGAAAAATGCCGCCCAGATGCCGTTTCATCCACCACGAATACCACATGCGGTTTCCTGGGATTGAACCCGGGCCGCCTTGGTAGTAGGTGAACGACCTAACCACTCGGCCAGGGCGCCGCCCACAACAATATACAATATATTCCTAAAATTCCAGCATAATACATTTATATAGCCTATTTAATTACATGAGTACAAACAATTGACCTCTTTTCTATAGAGCTAAAATCAAGATTTAGTACTTTCGAACGTTGACTCTGTAAAATGCAAAATATTGGTACGGAGGAAAGTCTTCAAAGGACAATGAACACTTTTCAGCCACACAGATTGAAGTTTTCTTTAATTCTGTTCCTTCATCTCTCCCACGGAAGTGCCATTCATTCGAGGTTCAAGATTATGTGTGAAAAATTACTTCAAGCCGGTGAGACACTGATTTATTAAGAAGCTGGATTGGACTTCAGTTCGTAAGAAGAGCCTACAAATATCAGATAAAGGGAAAGAATATGGGCATTTGAATTAATCGCCGCGATTTAGTACACTCTAGGTTTCTGCCAGAAGCTGAGAGATAGGATGTCGTGGAGTTGGTTCGAATGACTGCATTTGGCACACGTGCATATCTCCAGGCAACGAACTGACAGTAGCTGGCTGACGAGCTGTTACAGTCAGCCACTCAACATGACACTCAGTCAAGTTTTAACTACTGGCTAAAATTAGCTGTCATATAAGATGAAAAATCCAGACTGGAAAATGGGCTTTCATTGCACATAAAGTAACTTGAGTGTCACAATTTTCATAATGTGAGCAAAGGAATATTAAGTAACAGTATTGGTAGAAGTGTAAAAAACTTGAATTGTTGATAAATGAAGAATGAAGTCATTTGAAAATATCAAACAATTCAGTAATTCTAGTGTTATACTTAAAACAAAATCACATGTTTTCATGAGCATTATGCCCGAATAAAGAAACCTATTAAGATAGACCTGGCATACCGACTTAAATTGTGTGTTAAAGTAAACTACTATTTCTTGGCATGTTAAACCTTATTTCACGAGAATAGTATGGTAGTTAAAGGTATGTACATATGCGTGTGTGCGTGTTTAGAATTTGGAAATCAAAGCAGAATGTGATAAGAATGGTTTAAAAGATTGCATCTAAATATTAGCTTATCCGTTCGATAAAGCTCACCTTTGCTAGACTAATATAATTTGTTATGTACACACACTGACTATTAAGCTACCTCGTCCACAACACGGTATTATTCTGAAACATTGCACACAATGCACAGTTTGTTGCTATATGCAAAGGTCACTATAGGCTTTTGAGAATAAGAGCACAAATTGCAGTAGTACAAACGGAATACCAGCGAGTTGAATAAGGCAAGACTAAGACATAAACCTACAGTTATAAATTGTATAATATAGTTGTGTTGTGACTTTGTCCGTATTTCATAACTGCCACATCATTATATGATATAGTTTCCCTGTCACTTCACTTCTCTTGGTGACGTAGCCGCATAAATCACTCTTCGAATTATTTCCCTCCCTGGGGAATCGAATACAAGACCACTCTAATATCTTGCAGCGGCAGTCCTACGAGTCGTCTCTGTCAAATCCCACAAAATTAGAGTTTCACGTCTCCAAATTAATTTATATTAAATTTACTGGTGTTCTGTGAATGAAAAAATGACACGCCTATTCCTTTGTTGGTCTGTAAATTAATTATTTTGTTAAATTTAAAACATTAAACTTTCGGAAATGTTATGCGCACCATTCTACATAAATATCTCTGGTATTATTGTGTCAGATAAATGATCTGTTGTTCATTTTGATGTTTGAAGTGTATACTGCATTTAACTGTCAAACAAAAAACAAACAGTTTAATATTTTCTATTTTTACAAAGTCATTAACGTTATATAGTTAACAATACTAACCCCTTACATAACCGAGCGGGAAGACTCAGGCGGTAACGTCTGTGGCGCGCATTCGGGAGATCGCGGGTTCGATCCCCGTGGCCGCGCACTCTGATATAGCTTTTTCCGTGGTTTCCCCATGTCACTGAGGCGAATGCTGGGGTGCATTATTTCATACCACGGTTTCCTTTCCATAATTTCCCGTCATTGCATTTCCTTCTCATCTTTCAGGTGGTGCAGTTCCAGGTAGGTAGTGTGGGCAGTGTCGGGCAGATGGCGTGGATGACTGCGCATGGTAACTGCTGTTCTCGGTTCTTGGCGGCGTCTGGTGGCCCTTGTCCACCGTCGAGAGGGGGGGGGGGACGCTTCTTGCGATACTGTCTCGGACTCGCGGTGTGATGCTGGCTGCTTGGCAGGGCCTTGCGTTGGGATGAAGACATCTCAGCACTGGTTAGGGACTTCCACGCGTCTCTGGTGAGCCTCTCTAGCTGCGGGTCTGATAGCACCCCTTCGGTTCCCTCATTCATCCCTGCCTCCTGGGGGGTGGTAGCCACAATACACCTATGTAGGTCGCAGTGAGCGAGGGGTCCTCCTCTGTACCTGTACCCTTAACCCTTTTACCCCTTACATGAAAGATCCAGAAAAAAATTTAAAACGTAGCTTGATGTCATTTAATTCTAGAAAGAGGTTCAGATTGGAATTCCAAATAAATAAAGATAAATTAAATAACTTACCAAGCCGTTCAGACAAGTAGTAGCGCTGCATTCACGTAGGTCAAAAGCTACACACAGCATGTGTCAGCTGATTATGTATCATGTGTTGCAGTTCCGTAATTTCCGTAGATCATTCTAGAATGTTCTGGAGACGGGGGAAAGGAAACTTCCAGAGGATTTTGATTGTCTGGCAATAGTGCTTCTGTGTTTACAGTAGGCCAGAGAGCTGCGTATTTCCGTTTCTCTTCAACTGCCTGGCTCTGGCCTCCCAAAGCTTGGGCCATAGGCCCTCCTTCACTATAAGTAATCGCAAAAATGAAATCACTAGAATAAAAATGTAAAATAAATGGCAAACCTAGACAGATCGGCAAAGATTATCATAGTTGTAATTGTTGTAGGATCAAGCCCAAAGCTCCATGTACTGAGTCACAAAGTTGAGCATTTAAGATCGACATGAATTATTACCGGGATACTTGAATCATAAGGTTTATTGCGTGTATGGGCATTCGCCATGGTATCTCAAGCAGTAAGAGCATCGGGACATAAAATCCGTAGTTCGAGTTCTGGTTATAGCATTGAAATATATATTTACTTACGTAGTACAGAACATGTTAAATATTTTACAAATTTTCAACTTGCTCTGCTTGTTGCGAAATAGTTCACGGTAATCAAGCTTTAAGTGGGATCTGTACATCTCTAGTTCCCGCATTGAACTTGAAAACTGAAGAAGAGTACAGTAGACACCTATCGAAAATACAATCATGTAAGCTTGTATATCATGCAGGAACATATATTTTAAGGTATTAGTCATTCACTATGAAGATTTGCAATTAGCCGAGGCTTTTCATGTTACTTCTGTCACCAGCAACAAGGTTGCAGTATGCCATAAATAACTTGCTCTGTCACTGTTACGTGGATATAAGGGACACGGTTGTGTTTTATATCGCTTTACATTGTAGTTTACTGCTTCTGAAAACAGCACGGCCACATGTGACTGTTATTCCTCCACTCCGCACCTGCACTGGCATGCAATCTATATATTACTTAGCGTTCTTCTCTTGAACTGAAATTATAATTTTCTATACTGTCAAAAAAGAAGAAAAACGTTTTGGGAAAATTGTTACAGCGGAGCGGAGTGGTGTGACACTGAAAAACAAATCTGATATAGAAATAGAATTTGAATATTTTAACGCTTTGGTATAACAAATTCCAAGTGTGATTTCAGCACAATGACCAAACGTTTTTTCCGCATCGTTCTAGAAAACATTCAATATTAAACAACACCTTTACTTGAATGTTTCAAGTCCTTTTGTTGCTTTGGAGCACTCGTTTATATCAGCTTATCCGTCCACTTGTCTATTCCCGTGAAATATCTCGTGAATCGCTGGATGTATACTAGGGCGCATAAATGTATCAACTGCATGTTGATACTGACAAATCTAACCCATTTTCTGCCAGCGTGACCACCTGTATTTCTAGCATAATTATTCTAGCCATTGGAATGACGGGGGTATTTTAATTTAATACAGTTGAGCTTGTAATTCGAAATCGTGCTTAATTCGAAGATTTTTCTTGGTCCCTTAAATTTTGTATTGAAGCAATGTAAAAAAATCGCACGTAATTCGAATTTTATTTTCCTTAATTCGAAGTTTTTGTTAAAAAATGTCAGTCGAAAGTTAATATAAACCTGGAAACTTAATATAACTTCTATGTTTTTCTGCAAAAGAGGTCATCGTTGCGTGGTTGTTTTGATGGAATGCAGTTTGGGATGGAATAGCTTTCCTAGCTGCCGGCTTTGAGCTTCTATACATGCTCCCACATCCATTGTTTAAAACACTGTCGCTTGAGTTTTCTGCTGTTCAGTGTGTTGCAAAGCAATACCACTATGTCTCTTACTAAACTGTGTGTCCAGTAAAAGACAAACTTTTGCGGAAGAGGCCGCCATCATTCGAGAAGTTGAACAGGGTTTGGAGAAAAAATGTGAAATCGCGAAAGAATATGGGATACCACTGAACACCTTGCTAGCTTATCTAAAGAATGAGACAAATTTATAAGCAATGCCTCGAGTGAACATGGAAAAAGTTAAAAAAAAAAGGGGGGGGGGAGACAACCGGGAAATCCTGATGGATGTATGTACCTGTATTGCTAAAATGTCAATTTTAGACGTAACTTTTGTAATTCGAGTTTTCGGATATTTTGAACTCCTTTCTTGTCCTCTCAACTTCGAATTATTCAAGTTTCATTGTCTTTCCCAGTGTACGACACTTCAGATGCTGTTTCCAATATCCCCGTCTATGATGACTTCTACTGCCGGCTACTACAGTGGTGAACTATGGGTCGTTTTCTCAGGGTATGTGGAGTGGATCTAAGAAGACAAGATCGCATACGTTAGTTAATAGTTTCAATAAAGCCTAAAAAATTAGCTTTGAGCGATTTGTCGACCGTTTGAGGATGAAGAATTAAGTTGCCTCTAATTGCTTAGTTTTAGAAACCGTAGCTATTGAAGTATCTCATCTGCCAACTTCTGCAATATCAATATATGTATGGTTTAAAATCGCTGTTTCTGACATAACGCTTTCGCGAGTCGTTGAAATGCTAAACAGAATATTGTCACCGCGCCCGCCGCATCTAATTGCCGACAACCGTAGTGTCACGCATCGCATTATTGTCGGCGCTACCGCAAAGGAGCCGAAGGAAAGAGACAGAGCATGGCCGCATTGTTGGGGCGCTTGCCGAAAGAGAGAAAAGGATAGAGGCTACTGGAATCTTCTACTTTGTACCCCAGCGCAATAAGTGAACGTTCTTGAAGCTTCCAGAATAGTGCCGGGGAGATATAAATAGCGGTAAAGTGTGAGAAGGGACAGTCCAGACAGTGAGACGTACGTGAGCGTTGAGTAGTGCCGACGGAGAACAGTCAGACGTATGTGAAGGTTGAGTAGTCGTGCCGACGGAGACGGACAGACGATGTGGAGAGTTGTGCCGACGGAGAAGAGTTAGTTCTTTGTGTTACGAATTCGGAGCCGTGCTGTTGGAGAATCGGAAAAGACTTTCTTGTTGTTGCAACGAGTGTACAAAGTTACTGTTTACGGAAATAAAAGTGTTTATCTAGACTACATCTGTCGTATTTACTTCACCACACACACCAAAAAAGTTACACTGGTGTCAGAAGTGGGATCCGTCGAATTGCTTCTAGTTTCATTACATCGTCAGAAGTTGCAACGTTAGAACCAAGATGGAGGGAGATTCGGAAACCAGGATGATGTCAATGATGAAAGAGTTATTTGCCAAAATGGAAACGTCATACGACAACCTCGTTGCCAAAGTGAAGACGGCAAACGACAACCTCTTTGCCGAGCTGAAAGAAGAAATAAAGACGAGACACAACCTCGCTGCCGAGCTGAAAGAGATGAAGACGGCAAACGTCAACCTCGTTGCCAAAATGAAGACGAGAAACGACAACCTCTTTGCCGAGCTGAAAGAAGAAATAAAGACGAGACACAACCTCGCTGCCGAGCTGAAAGAGATGAAGACGGCAAACGTCAACCTCGTTGCCAAAATGAAGACGAGAAACGACAACCTCGCTGCCGAGCTGAAAGAGATGAAGACGGAGCTATCGGCGAAAATTGACGGCGAACTGATTGGCGTGACGGAAGACGTGAAAGAACTCGGCGAAAAGGTGGAAGACCTCTGCCAGCACGTGGACGTCGTGGAGGACGACGGGGAACGTCTTGGCGCCCTGGTAGTAAGAGTTGACGAGAGCGTCAAAGTACTGGATGCCAGGGGCAGGCGGAATAGCGCGGAGCCGGGGAGGGAGCACCTAGTGGCCGAGGCGACAGTTGCGCCCGTTTCGGATGATATGAGGGAAGACGTGGAACAACTCGGCGAACTGATTGGCGTGACGGAAGACGTGGAACAACTCGGCGAACTGATTGGAGTGACGGAAGACGTGGAACAACTCGGCGAACTGATTGGCGTGACGGAAGACGTGGAACAACTCGGCGAACTGATTGGCATGACGGAAGACGTGGAACAACTCGGCGAACTGATTGGCGTGACGGAAGGCGTGGAAGAACTCGGCGAAAAGGTGGAAGACCTCTGCCAGCATGTGGACGTCGTGGAGGACGACGGGGAACGTCTTGGCGCCCTGGTAGTAAGAGTTGACGAGAGCGTCAAAGTACTGGATGCCAGGGGCAGACGGAATAGCACAGACCCGGGGAGGGAGCACCTAGTGGCCGAGGCGACAGTTGCGCCCGTTTCAGATAACGAAAGTGTACGTCTCGGGGAAGACAAAGGGGCAGTTCAGAGACGTCGTCGAGGATCCTCTGGAGGAGTGTGTCGGGTACGTAACCAACCAGGATACGACGTGCAGGACGATCAGCAGGGAAGCGCACAAGCAAACGAGCATCACGCGAGAACCGACTTGGCGTGTGACATGGGGGGACCGTCGGAGCCATCCAATCACCTGACGCATAGTGCCGTGAACGGAAGAATGGTGGACATCATCGTGGACGGCAGGATACAGGAGAGGCCGTGCCGAGCACGAGTGAACACGAGTGCAGCGGTGGACGCGACTCGCGCGGATGTGGTGGGGTTTGTTGCCGGACCCATCGGAAGCAAGGTGGCTGCGAAGGTGCGCCAGAGAGGTCGGTGGACACGGTACCCAATGAGCCGTTTCCAAGTGCGCAGGATGGCCCGTCAACACACCAGGAAGAAGGGCAACTGGACGAGGGACCGTCAAGACCGGCGGTACTGTTGCAGAATTTCGAAGCAGGATGGCATACATCGTCCTACCTGGACCAAGGGACACTATCCAACAGCGATACCTAGGATCGTGCCTCCTGGAGAAGAGGTTCGATGGGTTAGTCCACCGGGGCGCAAGGGAGATGCCGCAGTGATAGTGCTGGTCGGGACGACCAGCTCTGAGGAGGGAGCAGTGTCACCGCGCCCGCCGCATCTAATTGCCGACAACCGTAGTGTCACGCATCGCATTATTGTCGGCGCTACCGCAAAGGAGCCGAAGGAAAGAGACAGAGCATGGCCGCATTGTTGGGGCGCTTGCCGAAAGAGAGAAAAGGATAGAGGCTACTGGAATCTTCTACTTTGTACCCCAGCGCAATAAGTGAACGTTCTTGAAGCTTCCAGAATAGTGCCGGGGAGATATAAATAGCGGTAAAGTGTGAGAAGGGACAGTCCAGACAGTGAGACGTACGTGAGCGTTGAGTAGTGCCGACGGAGAACAGTCAGACGTATGTGAAGGTTGAGTAGTCGTGCCGACGGAGACGGACAGACGATGTGGAGAGTTGTGCCGACGGAGAAGAGTTAGTTCTTTGTGTTACGAATTCGGAGCCGTGCTGTTGGAGAATCGGAAAAGACTTTCTTGTTGTTGCAACGAGTGTACAAAGTTACTGTTTACGGAAATAAAAGTGTTTATCTAGACTACATCTGTCGTATTTACTTCACAACCCACACCAAAAGTCACAATATCATCTCACGGCGACCGCCAAGTATGTATAGCCCGAGCTCGGTTTTAGGTACCACGGAATGCCAATAATAAATCACGGTAATACACTTCTGTACGATCGCTAAAACAGGAATTAAAACGCATCATTCTTATAAGCACAGTTTTTATAGAAACAAAATACACAAGTTTTAGAAATACTACAAGCTCTGTCATCAGTATGTCTCCTACTTCTCCACTACCCCACCAAAGTTCCTACATCATGTGTTGCTAAATCTTAAACCCCTGATTCGCAAATGAAGCACTTATTTTTACTATGTGACGTGCTAAATTCTAAAATTCTGTCTTCCCTTTGCAATTCTCAGACCTGGCGTACTTACTTTCAATGCAATTCTGTGATTTCTGAACATTCTATATTCTTATTACCACAACTTTAAGCTAATGTATTTCTTGGTAACTGTGTTCACTGTAACACCTAATTGCCTTAGCTACACATAAACTAATTGCTTTGTCTCAACGTACAACTCTCTTGGCTAATGACTTTTTATTCCCTGAAAAGGGAAAAAAAAAAAAAAAAAAAAAAAAACAAACAAACAAACAAACGAAAACTACCCTTGCTATATTATGAACTGATTTTAATAAAAGCTATTTATTGAAATTATATATCTCCCTACCGTATAATCATAAGATTATTAATATTATTCAGTAATTCCGGTATAAACTTCCCCCAAAATCTGATCGAATTGCTGTAAGGTAACATTACAACCTAATCTTTATGCTACACTACAGTTTTCTTAATATCGGTTTCCCTATTGCCCTTCAATAATGGCATTACTTCAACCTTTATTTTCCTGTCGGCGATGGAAAGCTCCCACATAGAGGGCGTAGCTGTCGCCCGCTTAAAACATGCAAATAATTCTTCGCTCGCTCCTCTAGAAAGTCGAATTATGTTGAAATTGATTTAGCCTTTCTTTGCGTTCTAATCCTAGGGAAACACTTTCATAGCGGCGGTGTACAAATCACTTTCATTTCGCATCGATTATACCGTCGTTCATTAGTGCGTTTTGTGTCTGTCCTTGACTTTTTAACAGGTCAGTTGCATAGAGAACTAACGCCGTCTGGGTGGAGTCAAAGATTGGCTTATGTACCTCAGTGTACACAGTTGACGTTTCACAGAACGTGCAGGTAAAAGTGTGTTTTTATGCACTTAAATCTCCACATGCATAATTACCTTCTAATACTCCATAAAATTAGCAAATTCTTTATGCGTCATTTCTCCACTTCAAGGTTTTCAGTACTTCTTGATACACAACATTTTACTTTGTAAAGAATTTCAATCTTAATCAACATTTCGGAAAATGAGGATTAAGTTACTTTAAAACATAGGCATTTACAGTTTTGGAATGTTTAGCTTTTAATTTTACTTTTTCGCAAAAGACATGTTTTTCAGTATACAAACAAGTTATATTAAAAAGCAAACTCTGTACACTGGTTTTCCAAACAAATGTGTTTTACGATAGAAAGCCTTCTGTGAACTCCAGTGTTTTAACTTGGAATGCATTGAGCCTTTTGAAGGGAAAATAAAGGCATTAAGAATAAACATTAACAAGAGGAAGATAAGAAATTGAAATTTTGTACTGTGCTTCCACTCGGGATACGAATTTATATAAAAGGTTCAGAAATATTGAAACGAACTGCAGATTTCGAATGTCTCAATCATCCCTGACTTAAACATAACATATTGAACATATAGACGTATTATGAATATAGTAAACTGCGTACAAAGTTAAGGATAAATTCTGGAGATCATACTTTTTTTAAAGTTAACAGCTGCACATACAAAGTTGAAACTTTATCATGTGAGTTTGAGAAAGAAATTGTTGACTAAATAAGAGCACGTTAAAACGAGTACCTACTGTTAGTATAACATTCTTTCTTTTATCTGGATTGCAGCCACAAAACAAATGCACTTGAAATATTTGGTGCACTTAGTTCGTCTATATATGTATTGTGTGACTGGATTACAAATGCCGTTTTTTTCTCTTAAATGTGCATTATATTTAAGTCTATGGTCAACAGGACAGTACTTCAATAGCACTACTACTTGAATATCAGTTACACTGAATGAAATTTGTAACAGTGAAAAAGAAACTAAGCTTTTCATTACTTAAATCACCCCAGCCCCAAAGACTGCACTATTACCTTTAGAGGCTAGTGTGGTTTTAAAATTTTAAAAATGTTACCGTAAATAAAACGAGATTTTTGGCTTGCTTTAGCTAACGCGGAGTATTTTACAACATTGACTTTATATTTCAGCGGAACAGAGGGACTCATAAACGCTTTTAATATTATCCTTTTGGAACTTGGGTCAATTCCATTAATGTTCCTTTATACGGAAAAGGAATTTGGTTTATATGGAGTGCAATGCGCCGCAGTTCAATCAGGACTTTATTCCACGTGAAGGAACGATAAGACGGTGCTGCGTGATGGAATCGTGCTCGGAAGCCTACCTGTTTTTATGTGATGCAGAAAGTGCAATTTGTGTGATCTCCTTTCCATTGTGAAAGTTTGCTAGATAACCTGAGCAACTAAACGTCTTATCTCCCTCTGGATTTGAAACCCTCTTTGTATGGCTACGAGGAAATACAATCCTACCTCTGTCTACGAGCCCTTTGTCGTCCATGCCTTAGCAGAAGAACTAAAAGGAATCTGCAAGTTTTATATTGCAGGAATGATTGTGTCGAGCATTTAGACTTCATAGTTAACCAATTCAAAGCGAGTAGTAAGTGATTTGCAATGCATGTCGCCAGTGACTTTCAGCATTTTCTACAAAACATGTTGCTCGCTTTGATTCCATTCACCCGCAGTAAAAGGCAACATTGAATGTCGAGCAGAAGTACAGTACTGAGTTGTATTGCTGTTAATGACAGGACTAACTTAAGCACGACTCTATTACGCATGTGGCAACATGTAAGTGTGTCAGTTAAATATTTTTGAGTCCCTTAAAGGGAAGTTTCAGAAAATAACTAGCGAAAGTTGCAAATAGATTGCAAGTTTAGTTTTTTGCTTATTCTGGGAATTTTCTCTTTGATTTTGTATTACATTATCGTTTTAGTCACCATAAACACATTTTTAAAGACTGTACTACACGGCAGAAAAAAATCAAAGGTCGTACATTTTGAAGTAGAAAGATTTAAGTTCATCTTTTAGGGGAAGATTTTTTTCTAAAAAACTAGTGCCATTTCTAAATATGATCGCAAGTACATGTGCAAGCAATGCGACTTTTTGTTTTGTAAATATATATGCGTGGCCGCCTCCGTAGCGCAGCTGGCAGCGCGCTTGCCTGTGGCGCGGAGGACCCGGGTTCGATCCCCGGTACCAGCATGGGGATTTTATCCCCTCTGGGAGGTCTGGCACGGGGTGCACTCAGCCTCGTTAGGTCCCGGGGAGACCAATTGAGGAGCTACTTGATTGAGAAGTAGCGGCCCCAGGTCGAGAAGACCGCATAACTGGCCGGGAGGGCTCGGGGCGCTGACCACGTCCCACCCTCCAGTACTGCACCTCACCAATGACGCCTGTAGTGGGCAGAGGTGGGGGACGCAGCGGCTGGGCGGTAGGCCTTGGCCCTTCGTGGGCTGTCGCGCGGGGTTTACATTTACAAATATATATGCGTATATTCCCATTCTTAATTTGAACTGTTTTTTCTCCAAAATGCAGCCAAACAAATGACCTATTTTCCCTGAAAATGTTTAAGATAGCGAAGTGGAATTTTGACATGATAAAAACAAACCTTTTGTTCCGTTACTGATCTGTTTTGGGATTTATAAGTTGATTACTTATCTGCTAAAAACACGATTGCTGACAGCTTTTTATGTAATAATTAGTAAATAAGAAAAAATGCATATCTTTCATAACAAGCCACATTGTTGTATACAAGCAAGTCGGTGAAGTCAGAAGGTATGACATAAAAAGTTGTTTCTGATATCCTAAATAGTTCCTGAGATAATGGGTCATTAAGTTAGGAAATACAACATTTGCGGAATGGAGGTTCTATTCTCCTCCAATTTCCCAGCATCTCGCCGAAAATCTCTAGTATTTCTGTTCAAATAGTGTCAAGCATCTCTTGATGTAAAATTCAATATATACTCGATGCAACACAAATTTAACCATCTAGTTTCTGGAACTTATTAAATTCCGCATACCTATACTAAATGCCGAATTTAACGCCATTGTGAAACACAGCTATAAAACACGTGGAGATGATAAGATAGACGATCAAATTAATTTTGAATTAATTTGATTATGAATTCAGTGGTGCTTATGCTCAAGTTACATATGCCAGTTACTTTGCTTATAACCTATTGCTTTATTTTCAAGCTGTTATATGAACGTGTTGTTTGAATAAGTTTCTTAATAATTGGACGGGCAGTAAAATATTCAATTGGTAATCAATTAAAGCACTTTAAGTTCTCATATGCCTATTATACGATAAGGCTTAACAATATTTTTGCCAATTACATATTTGCTTATAATAGTAACCATACCCTTCTTGGACACCTTCATTTCATGTCTATTGAATTTGTGAACAATTTACCCAAGTAAGTGGTGAATTGTGATATGCCTTCTGGCTTACTGAGAATATAGGAGAAAGAGGTTATGCGCATGGCGATCTGCATTCAGCATTTAGTAGACTTGTAGTTAAATGCAAACCAACCAAGTAACAAACGGCCTGCAGGAATTCGCGCACTAACTCTCCAGAAACCTAATCTACGGACAAATTGAATAAAAAAGTTTGTGGATTATAAGCTCCAACTCTAATAGTGTAATTCGCATAAAGGATATCATGGTAGAATCTGTAGCCCAAGTTTTGCCCCTCTGAATGCACTCTACGGGATTCATTTCAACCACACAACAGACAACGGACGACAATTTGGGTTAAGGTCATTCAAAATCCTGAACATTATACTAGGAGTAGGTCATTTCACTACTACCACTTACCATCCACAATCAAATGGTAAAGTGGAAAGTTGGCTTCGATTGCTGAAGGCTGTGATACAGCACCATCCCAAGGATGACTGGGTGAATGCATTTCCAATTGCATTTCTTGTAATAAGAAATGTACTTGCTGAAAATTCGTAAGTAGCCTCGGAACTACCTTTATCAGTTCATCCACCAGAAGAATTCTTCCTTCCTACTATGTTGAATGACACAAACTTAGCAGCATATCTCAAACTACTAAAAGCCGCATTTCGTGAAAATCAACCCGCAATAAGGCAGACGTAATATTCTTTTTCGTACATCCTTCAGTATCTTCAGCAACCCATGTATTCGCGCGAATAGATGCAGTGAGGAAACCTCTACAACAACCCCATGTAGGTCCATTTCCAGTTATCCTACAAGACAGTAAATTCTTCACAATCGATTCAAACAGTAAGCACGAAACCATCTCTATCGATTGCTTAAAAACAGTATCTGATGAACTAATAATATGGATTGGTCAGCAGCCCACGAATAAAACTCCAGCCCGCTACTTCAACACTAGTACTTTCAAATAGTGCTTCTCAAATAACTCGCAGTGGGAGGACATTACCCCTGCCTTCAAAATGCTTAGCCTCCCAGTAGGAGGGAAGTACCTGTGGTAACCATCCTTGGGTTGGTTAATCTGAAATACGTGGCAACGCCGATATAACTGATTCTCTTTTGCTTTTCGAAGTTTTGCACTGTGCATAGTTTGTTTTGATGCGAGTATGAGTACCTTTTGTGAGAATAAAATATATTTCAAAATTTTTATTCAGGAATCCCCTAAGAGCGCCCAGAGTGGGAAAGCCAATTGCTACAATACGTACGTTGATCATTCTATTTCAACGTTTGTTCTTGTGTAAAGCGATAGTTTGTTTTAACAGGCGTGTAGTGTGTCTCGCAAAAGACGGAGATATGCCTCTTTCAGCTAATTTGTTTAGCGTTTATCGAAGCGATCGCTCTATACTGGCACTGATTTCATCTAGCTTATTTTCGGGGCTCCAATGACCTAGCTGTCGACGGGCCCTTAAACCCTAATCACTCACTCACTCACTCTAGCTTATTTTCTGTTAAAATTGATCTTCTTCTGGTCTTATCAAATCCGAAGCTTCAAATTGATTCACAGTCGCATATATAATTTTTCTTGCAGGTGATAGAGTTTGCAAACCGTTCAGTAAAATCCCTCCGCAGACGGTGAGCACATACTTGTTTAAAGTAAACTTTGCAAATAAACACACGTTCTTCCACATATAAGCGAAGCACCATGTTCACTGTAGTGACAGAGGACCCTAACTGAGTGGACCTGACGCACCAATAACAGTGAGACATGGTACAAATGTACGTTTATGCGGAAATTGGCGGTTTAAGTCCCGCTAGTTGGCGGCGGAGGAGAGGAGGCTGCGAGAGGCTTACCATATAAATTGATCATTTATAAGTAATACTTTTAGTATTATAAATGGAACATGTGTCTGTGTTAAAGCATTAAAAATAGCCTTTTGATCCCAAATATGCCAATCCTTTGCTTCCTCCAAATATCACGTTTGCCTTCTTAAATCATTCATACATGAACTTCAAAATCTTCGTCATAGGGAAAAGTCTACGTGGTAATGGTGACATTTTTGTTTTTTGATTAACATTCTAAACATTATCATCTCGGCCCTGAACATTCGTGTTGATCTAGCTACTGGAGCTTTCCTCACTAGTCGTGTTGATTGCCTATGTTGACTCCAGCGAACCTCCACTGTCTATTCGGCGATCGTTTTTATTATGTCCGCTTTCGAGTGGTATTCTCTTCCCCGCTAACATCGTTGGCAACTCCAACGTGCCCGGCTTGATCTTGCACTTTCGGGCTGTGCTAAGGTGGCTACCTCCCAGTCGGTGTATCCTCAACTTTTCACCGAACTTTCGGGCCGTTACCGGACTTACTCTCCGGTACTTACGATGGTTCCCAGTTAAAGGGGGGGGGGGGTTCTATGGAATGCAGGTTCGTATATAACGGCGAGTCAAACAAGTACCACCTCCAGGATTTCAGTTCTGTTTTTACCGCCGAGCTGTTTGCTATATTTTATTGACTACTGTTTATTTTCATCTTAGTTCTTGGAAATGTTATCACATGTTTCAACTATCTGAGTGCTATTCAGACCTTGCAACAGTTCCCGGCACATCCACACTCGTTTTTATAATTCAGGCACTCTTCTCTCAATTTCTCTCACGCGGGTACCAGTTCGTCCCTACATGAACCCCAGGCCATACAGGCATTCCGGGCAATGGAGATGCGGCCGCTAAGTCTGTATGCCGTTTGCCGCAGCTTTCTACCGACACTTCACCCTATACGATAGCTCAGCAATACTTCCCTCGCCATCTTTTATCGGTCTGGCAGCAGTCATGGGAAGCGTTGGCTGGCACTCAGCTGCGGACACTTAAGGACAGCGTTCAACCCTAGATGACTTCCTGCAGGGATTCCAGGCGGGATGAAGTTCTTAACCGCCTGAGAGTAGGTTACACGCGAGCCACTCGCGGCCATCTTCTGCCTGGTGATCTAGCACTTGTCTATCCGACATACGATGTTCGACTTTCCGTGGTACACGTGTTACTAGATTGTCTGAAATACGCTTGTGAGCGCCATTTCATTGGTCTGGAGTCTACACCATCCTCAATGTTGGGTGACAACCGTTGTCTGTAGCCAAAGCACTATGGTTCGTTGCCGAGATTGGGTTTGCTAAGCAAGTCTAACTTATGTTTTAGTTTTCAACTTTTTAAGGTTTCCTTTCTAGTATTTTAACCCTGATACGTTTTACCTTTGAATGTTTTAACTGTTTAGTACTTTAAAGTTTTAGCTTCCACCTTTTACCCCTTTTTAGTGCATGGGTGTTGAAAGTTTTAAAGTTAGCGCCCTCATTTGCCGTTCGGTGCTTTTACCCGTTTACGTATTTAGTTGCCTGTCTCAAACTTTACCTTTTAGCCAGCTATGTTAGTGAGTGTTTTTAGATTTTAAATTTTGACTATGGACCCAAATGACCTAGCTGTAGACAGGCTGTTAAGCTACTCACTCACTCACTCACTTACTCACTCGTGGTGAGGTATTACGTTTTTAAAATCCTGTATAAAACATAGTTAAACTTCACGTTTTCATAAGTATTCCGTGCAGTCAAATTTGGGCTCATATAGCGTAATTTCTGGCCTTTGCAACTGAATTGAAACGCAACACAATATTAAAGAAACAAATGAACTGCATTTTATAGGAGGACTACTTTGTTATTACGAGGAAGAAATTCCTTTATCATCCAACAATTTGCGAATACAAGGTGCATTGTGATGCTAAATATGAAGTTGTTGAAGGGAAGTAATGTTGTAGGAAACTACAATAAGTTTGACTTATGTATCTAAAGCTTATATCTGAGAATTTTCCCTACAACTCTTTTGGAAGTTTATTATTCTAATGTCTCTGAATTCTACTAATGATGTCTTTGGTCCTTCCTTCACGGTACGTTGCTATATAATTAAGTTTGGATTTCCAGAAGCCTGCGCAGATCTATTCTCCTATGGGAGTGATTCTTGGGTGTAACTAGCTGCCTCCGCTGACTGCAAATTAATATTATACAAGCAAATAGCCTGGTTATCTTACTCTTTTTATTGTATTGGCGTTTTATTTTCCCGATTTGTTTATTATACGGCATACCATAAAACCGTATAGTACTACTTGTATCTGCGTCTGTTAGGTATCGGTATGTCTGTAGCGAAAATTAATCTACTCTTTCACCCTCTTCCTCTCTCTCTCTCTCTCTCTCTCTTTCTCTCTCTCTCTCTCTCTCTCTCGCACACACATACACACACATACAAACACGTTTGAATACAGTGTCTTGAGCAAGTTATGTAGGTTAAAAGTGGCAGAAGCACTCAGGATTTGAGAGATTCGGAAAATCTGTTGTCAGTAAAATGTTCAGTTTCAGTTGTGTAGGAGAGAAACAATGTCACAACTTTTGACGCTGTTAGACATTTTAGGGACCAATATAAACTATTTGGCACAATGATTTGCCAAACCTATGTAAACAATAAAACAAATTATATAAAAAGCGATAGGATTATTTCAGGTAGTAACAACTTTGGGAGACTGGACTTAACACTAAATCAAACCGCAACATAACATCACCAAACATTGTTTTGAAAAGTACGATGTGAACAAAGCGAATGCTATGTTTTCCTCCAACATAAATGACTCTTGTTACAATAAATCCATTAAGCCCCTTTGTTTTCCCTTTTCTACTGAGAGACATGTTTGTTGGAGGTTTAGATTGAAAATTTCTCTCCAATAAAAAGATCAAAGGATGTTTATATGGACTTTGAGTGTCCAATTAATTTTTAATGAGAAATGAATTCTGCTTTTGTTACACGTAAGGCTGAATACTTAGAGTAAAATTTGTGTTGATAAGACGAGGGAGAAAATTATTAAACAAGAAAATGTATCAAGAAACAATATAAAAGTAGAAATTGTGTAAAAAAAAAAAAAAAACAACAACAACGTGAAACAAAGGGCTAGAAGGTGATTGTGCGTGCGTGCTGGTGTGTGAGTCGCCAGCATAACTCAAAACAAAGAACTCGATTAAGTACCAATTTTTTTGTTTAAGTTCAGTCTCTTTAAAGCATGCGAAATGCAGATACTAAAGAAAACCCTCCTACTCCAAACTACCCCTTAACATGGAAAACGTTTCGTTATTTTTCATTTTCAAACAAATGGCTAACGGTTTTGATTAACATACCACGTGTTTAGGTCATTTTAAGGAAAAAATGTGTGGTTTATTGTCTAGGAATAGACTGTGAAGTCCCTTTCAAACTGAGCGGTTTTGTATAAAATATAGTAAAGCGTAAGAGATGGACAAAACGTTACCACCCAAAAATGTAATCTCGTTAAAGCACACAATTTATGCCAGATAAAGTTGTTATTAACCATTTCCAGATTTTCTTTTGTTACTGGTTTGAATAAATATAAAATTATCCGGGCTTGTGGGCCGTAGTCTAATGGAAAATCCCCTTCCAGACGTTTTGTTTGAAGCTGCGTCAATTTGTTTCGGTGTAGACCAGGGCTTCCTTCTGGGGCGTAAGGCACGTTCAACTTTATGGTTGGTCTAACCGTTGGACTGCAAACGGCTGCGTATCAGTCGTCGCCGAGACTAGCAGAGTGCTACGGTCACACCAGTAAGAATGTTCGACGCAGCCTCGAACGAAACGTCTGGAAGGAGATTTTCCATTAGACTACGCCTCAAAGCCTGAACACTTTCTATTTGATTACCCACTTTTTAAGAATGTGGCTAACACCTTAGCCTGCTGTATCCGTATACCTGAATCGAAATGTGTAGGTATTTATACTTTTTATCAATAATGATGATGATGATGATGATGATGATGATGATGATGATGATGATGGTGATGTGAAAGGGCGGGATGGTTCGGTGTGCTGACCAAGTCCCACCTCCATTACTGCACCTCACTCATGGCGCCTATGTTGGGCGGAGGTGGGGGACGCAGCGGTCAGGTGGAGGCCTTGACGCTAGCCCGGTTGGGCTGCCTTGCCACGGGGTTAATCATATGAAACAATTTTGTGAGAATAATTTGTAGAAAAATGAGTGGAGAAAGTCGTCTAAATGCGGTATATACGCTCTTTTACTGTGTTAAATGATGCCATTACTAAATATTGGAAACTGAGTTTGTTATCAAAGAAAGAAACGTAAGCTTTCAGGATCATTATTTTAATTGAACAGTTTAGCAATGCAGTACAAAATAGTATCAAAAATCAAAGACCATAAGATGATTGTCCTGTTTCGCCGTGAAGTAAACTCTTCCACAAAGATTCTTATAACATAAGTGTGGTTATTTTGTATGACAATTTGTAACGATATTAGTAATCAATTCTCGTAGTAGTGCCTTTCTTAAGTAAATTCAGATTCAGATTATAATGTTTTTCTCACTCTTCACCGCCAAAATATCACATTGTTTGCACGCTCTTACAGCGGAGGCGAAGTCCTGCATATGCAGGAATCGAATTTGTGGAAAATCTTAACATTTTAGAGGAAATGTATACTTCCTACAAAAATGTGTTTTTCCTAGCGTCAACGAACTCCTCGTCAGTCATCAATGCCATCGCGTAACTGCTTGCTTCTTCAGTATTTAGTGTGTGGTGTTTTTCGCACGGGTCTTTGCTTTCTGAGTCAATTCGTACACAGCAGTATTTACACATAAATGTATATATGTGTCAAAAACACAAAAATAGTTTTCCACTCTATCCATTTTAAATTTTCTCCTTTTAGTTTATAAATACACGCAGTAACAGTACACTCGGTGAAGTCGAAGTAGAACTTGTAACAAGCTACAGATTGCTCCTGGAAAAGACGTTCAGTAAATACCATCATTGTTTTTATCCATAGTTTCAAAATGCAATAAAACCGTTACCCGCGTTATTACACAGTTCATGTTCTTAATCACGACTAGCATCGTGTTTTCTATAGAAACAACTAAAACCTATAGACACTGACGTGCATAAAAAGTGTTTCATTCACCTAGACCGCAAGTGTTATATCCTCTGTAAGGTATCCACCTCCAGGTAACAAACCTTTGACTCCACCCATGCGGTGTCGGTTCTCTATGCTACTGGCCTGAGAAGCAATTCAGGGACACTTAAATCGAACTAACGATGTTATAATCTATGCAAAATGTAGGATAGCTTAGATAACGCCCATATGAAAGAGTTTCACTGCGATTGTTACACAAGCAAAGGCTATACCAACTCAACACAATTTCGCTTTTAGATGAAGAGGTGAAGAATTATTTGCATGATTTGTTAAGCTACAATAGAGCTATCATAAGGGACATGGAGATGAAGGTTAAAGTCATTACCACCTTCAAACGACATTATGAAAACGGTAGAGAACATGAAAATACAACGTTTAGGTACATAAAAGAACGAAAAGCAAAACGTTCTTAAATTCTGTCTTTACTACCACGTTGTCACCGCATACTTTTTAATATTTTATTTTTGCAGCAAAATCCAACGGAACATTGCATTTGCGACACTCCTCTAGTTAACATAGATAGCTAGCTTGTAATGTTATCCTTCGGCAATTCGGCTATATTTTAGAGAGGTAAAGCACCTTTCCAATCCAGGGGCTAGAATTAAGCTCGAACAAGTCATGTTGGTGGATTGTGGGGCTAGATTTATCAGTATCCATATAAACAACTGGGTTCCATTGTGGGCTAATTTGCTATGCATGTCATTATAACTAATCAAAATACTGTTATATCAGCCAAAAGGTTCATGTCATGATAATTGCTGTGTACATTTGCAGATTTATTTATGAAAAGTATGTATTCTGTATATGATCTATTTTACCATATTTTGTAGTTTTGGAACCTGATATAATTGAATATAAACTGAAAAATGATCAAACACTTCGCGGATATTGTAAATACTATACTGGGTGGAAGGTACTGCTTCGGCCATACGTTAATGAGGGTTCTATATGATAGTGTAACAAGTATGTCCAATATAATTGTTGTCAGTAAGGAACCGTTTCGCGGGAAAAAAATAAAATAAAAATAGTATACAATATTTTGAATATTTGGAGACATACAGATTCTTGACGAATGAATATAAATTGTTTATTATTCCACTGTCTCTCAAACACTGTGTGAACTCTTCTGTGATGTATTTTTATTTCAATTCGAATGAATTTAGTCACAATAAATGTTAACGTGACGTTGCCACATCTCTCTTAGAAATTAAACCTTGCCATGCCATTTTAACATTAAATTGTGACTAAATTCAACCAAATTAAGGTAGAAATACATTACAGCATTGCTCACACAATGTTTTTGCGACCGTTAGTGACATAATAAACCATTTATATCCATTCTTCTAAAAACTAGATGGCTCCGAATATTTGACAAAGTTTCTTTTTTCGGCGAAACGGTACTTTTTTGACAATAATTGTATTGGACATACGGTACCTTCCACCCGGTATTCTACATACTATCGAACAAGACACAACTGAAAATGGACACACACCATTATATTATACCTTAAAAACCAGAAAATAAACGGTTTAACTGGTGAGGCTTATTTCTATTGCTTAGTTTGGTTGAATCATTAAACTACATGTACATTCTATAAATACTGTTTTATGTGTTTTACCCATTATTTCCATTCTGATGTGTTACACTGTACGATTTACAAGGTTTTAAATCACTTATACTCTCTACAGGTGTTAAACACTGGAGCTAGCGAAGAATAATCCAGCTATTTTAATTTATTTTCTCCATAACGTGTATCGTAGTAAACCAACTTGTGAAGATTAAAGGTCCACGAACGCCTCTATCAAAGATTATTTATCTTAAGCTTAGGGTTTCATTTAGTTTAACCCGTCTGATATATTAATCAATAGCTGGTGTAAATATATATGTTACTCCACTAGCCTCTGATATTAAATGTATTCATGTACATTGCAGTGTAGAAAGTGTGCTTAATTACCGTAGATCTCGAGAACATTTTCAGCGAAAGCTTTCATTTTCCTTGGCACTAACTCTACTGCTCTGTAGTAGTATTAAATTGTAGATGATGATGATATGATCCTCGTAGTCTAAGAGTGGCATTAAGTAAATTTGCTATTATCGTCGTGCTTATTAATATCATTAATATTAATTTAATGGAATCTATCTAGCAAGAGCAGACAAAAATTGACTTAAGCATCTTAAAATATGCCAGAATTATGCAAGAGGGGAGGTGGAAGTTGACTCTTGGAGTGGGCGGAGCTACATATTTCATTACCAACTCGCACCGTTCCATTCCTATAGGGGCCACTTCTTTCTCAACCAGGTGCACATGGACAATTACTTCGGAGGGAGCAAATAAGCATATCTCTGATACGATCAGTTTCAGAGGCACCTATGGAAATGCATTGATAGCAAGCATTCGTCTGTTTTTCTCGGATGGGGTTTTGTGAAGCAGGGAGAATGTCTCGCGGGCTGAAGGACCAGAATGTGTCCCCGCTTCAGCAGGACGGCAATTTGAGCTCGAGAGGGCTATTCCAGTTACCCAGTCACGACGTGCCTGATAAGAATTCCAACTAGTTCTCGAAGAACTGCTGCAACTGTCGGAATGAATGCTGGCGAAAAATGCTCCTTTGGAGTCGGAGTTCGAGTCCTTAAAAAGAGGAAGTAAGTGAGGTTCGTGGATATACAACATAGTGGACCACGCCCAAATCAATACTCGGGCCTTCACGTGACTTGTCAACCCAGTGGAGTTGGTTGTGTTGAGTCAAGGCACAAAAAATAATAAGGTAGGGCATTCAGAGCAGAAAAACACACTCATGCATGATGCAGCCACTTCTTGTGTGGAAATGAATGCAAGAACAATTGCGTGAAAGAAGCTTCCTGATGGACTACTCGTCTTCCACTTGTGTATTATGTATGGGTAGAGATGCAACTTCAGCACTTAACTCCCGCCTCACAACCGTCTAAAGTTAAACAGGGTGACAACTTTTTCGGTCATTATACTTCATTGACATAGCGCGTTATGTCAGCCTCAAAAAGCCTAAAAACGCTGAAAAATGTAAGGAGGCATTTCCTAAGTGCCCGGGAACCTCCAAATAGAGATAATGCCACTTTCGTAAGTTTTAGGAACACATATTTCAGAAACTTTAAAGATCGAGGGATGAAATTTCCTACACTTAGCTGGTTCCCTTTTCAATATATGTACTTGAAAGCCTTAGAATAGTTGTCCAGAATACTTGCCAATGAATGAAACTGATACTAAATTCTTCTGTATTAGGCACATGAAGGTTTTAGTGAAAAATTGTTATATGGTATAGTTTTCTCATCAAGCAGGCGTCTGCTGACTAACGCTTGAGAATATGTTTTGTAGCATGCTCCAAATCATAATGGTTGGTCTCGTAATCCATTCGGTAGGATAACTGTCTGCTGTCCGAGGGGTATTGGGTTAGATTCTCGGCTGGAGCCAAGATTACTTCCTATCCTCTCCAAAGTCTGGAGCTGTGAATGAGTGTGAATATATGTGCGATCTAAAGTATATCACCCAAATAAAAGCACCTATATGAGTAATCACCGTTGTGACGGTCAATATATCCGAAAGATAAAAGGCCTCCGATATAACTATTGTAGTTAATGGCGGAGTATATATGTAATAATAAAGTGTTCTCCTGCATTAAATTGTAACTTAAGATTGCAGAATGAATCTACGGCACTAATTGATTGTCAGCACTACTATAGGCCAGAGCTTATCTGCGAGTCTATTCTTCATTATGATCATAGTCCCACTTCACTGGACTCCAACAAAATGCATATCGTAATTTTATTGAACCACTAGTGACCTTCGGCAATCAGTAGTAAATGGTTGCAAACATTCAGTAATGGACTATGAATCTTAAGGTAAACCCTCTAACCTAAATTGTTTAATTCCCGTTCTATCGTTGGAGGATGTAAAGTTCTTAGATTTTTAATGAGATTTTGTGTAGATATAGTTCATGTTATAAAGGATAAAATAAGGATTATAAATCTGTTTATAGTCTGAGGTGGAGGGGTTTGCCTTAATACGTGCTTACTGTTATATCAGAAAAAGGTATTGTGTCCATGGAAGGGAAAGTTTTTCCAAATTTCATTTTCAACAAGTTGGCCAGTATATATTCAAGCAGTTTTGTAGACAAAATCCAAATAGGTCATTATAGGTGTGGCACCTTTATAACGGCGTGTTTTCTGAAGAAAATCAAAAGGGAAAATGAAAGAAGCAATGCTTTTCCGGAATCTGTAACCATTTTAACACACAAGAGTATAGCAGGAGATCTCGTTTTAGGAAACCGCTTGTTTAAAAAATCTTTTTAGTCACTTTTAATCTCTCAATAACTTCTTCACTATTTTAAAATTGTCTAATTAGGAGATACTTGGGTTGCTTTTAAATTATGAACAAGTAGTTGAATGTATTTTCCTAAAAACGTAGCATTGTAACCCTCTTCAGTTGATCTAGCCCTGTAACTAACTTACCGAGAGTAAAAATAAATATGTACGCAGTACTATATAAGTGGCTTATTCAGTTGAAAATTCATTGCATGCTTGAAAGCTGGGGGACACTTTACAGTGTACAACTTATAGTAAAATAATTCAGATTTATAGGCATTTACATGCTACTTAACAGTACGTTAGCTTCCAAACCAAACTTAAAAGCATATCAATGATTACTACTGTCTTAACCAAGGTAAACTCGTGCATAGATACCTCGGTTAATGCTGGACTTGTGTTAGGACCGTTTCTTGTACCAATTTATTTTGAAGGACCAACTTGGCGGCCGCCGACTGTCACTCGTAGTAGGCATCAAGTTGAATAATTTTGCTGTCTGGTAGCTTAGTTCATGTATCCATGGAGGGTAACGGGATCTACAGTTCAGTCCATCGTTACTTGATAGGGTATAATTGGAAATAATGTCATGTGGAGCGGTCTAACTATTGTGTTTACTGTACACAGTTATTGTGTATCCTAAACATCAGCGTGTTTTGGTGTAAGTTCTAATCAAATGGAGTGATACGGACCGTCAGCTTAATTTTATACAGGAATTGCCTAATGTCACCGTTATCCACAAGCAATGGGTTTTTATAAATATTTGAATTCCTGGACCTGTGTTGGACAAAAAATTGCATACCATAGTTCAGAGAGGACAAGATAGGTCTGTGGTGAAAGAAACTTCAAGATTGCTGCCTCCCATTACTACTTTTTATAATAGAATATTGAAATTGACGGGCCTGCTAGCTCTTCAGATCTTAATTATCCTGATTATTATATGTGGGGAGTGCTTAAAGATAAGGTAACAAATCCCCGTGCCCTGGGCAAATTACAAGACAGTATCTGGGGTACGTTTTACTATATTGGTCGGCAGAAACTCGTCTGTGTTCAATTTTTCAGGTGCCAGGCTTGTATAGACGTACGCACAGAAGTATCACTTCGAACACATTTTCTGATGGAAAAGTAAGCGTGACATATTCACTGTTTCATATAGTGATAGCCAGGGGACAAAGCGACAGGCCTGCCCACTGCTACTGCCCAAACGATATCGAATAGCAATGCCTTTGGAGCGTCGGGATGTCAGTTGCATTATTCAAGAGAAACTCGGTAGTGTGTCTAATAATAGTGCCTTGCATAAAACTTATTTCAATGTGATTGGCGGTTCCTATAGTATTAATAAAACTGTTATCATTACTTAAAACTAGTGGTAATTCAAGGTCGGCTTTTTCGGTTGATCGAGTAAAGGCTCTCCATCGATTTTCAAAATTAAATGAATCCACATTTGTTCTTAGCTTCTTTGTATACTTTTGCAAATGTTGCAAAATACCATTTCTCGTTATTGGTGATCATAATGAACCTAAGCAAAGAGCTTTTAAATGGCCGCTATTATCTTAACTAGTGATCAGCCAAACTGTGCTTCCATTTTGTATGAATGTACATATATTATGGAATAAATATTCAAGCAGAGAGCAATGTTGAGCTGTTATGGTTTGATTTATGAATGTGTTATCGGATAAAAATGTAATGTGAACATTTTCTAGAATTAATGTATGTAGTGCATGTAGGTATGGTATGGTATGGTATGGTATGGTATGGTATGGTATGGTATGGTATGGTATGGTATGGTATGGTATGGTGTATGGTATGGTGTATGGTATGGTATGGTGTATGGTATGGTGTATGGTATGGTATGGTATGGTATGGTGTATGGTATGGTATGGTATGGTGTATGGTATGGTATGGTATGGTATGGTATGGTATGGTGTATGGTATGGTATGGTGTATGGTATGGTGTATGGTATGGTATGTTGGTATATATGTATGGTATGGTGTATGGTATGGTATGGTATGGTATGTTGGTATATATGTATTCGAGTTTCACTAAAAGCCGTAAAGGCGTATCTGCTGTAAGCGCGGAGTACAATTATTCCGCAATTGGAACACACAGTTCTCTTGTTGTGTTACTGAATTCCGACCGCATAGGATACAGGAATAAAATGAACTAGGAATAAAAGCGAATCTGGCAATATTCGTAGGAAAATGTGGTGCCAGTTCAATGTATCGGTAGTTGACATCAATTTGTGAACGTACCTTTGTAGATTATCGCAGTCACTGAATTTATTTTTCAAACAAGTGTGAATGTATGGTAATGTTTTTCATTTAATGATGTGACTGCCTCTTAATAACTCCAGTTACGTCAAATAACTCATTAAACCTGTTATTAGCTCCAAGCAGATGTAGTCACAATTTGTACGTGTCTTTAAGAGTTTTATAATAGGCTCCCAAAACACACAGATTTAAGGAATAACACCACTGAACTTTGTTGAAAATGTTGGATAAATGGCCACATTGCGTGCCCAAAAATATACTCGCCTATTACTTCACAATGTTTCATTGTGTATTCATAGCACAAGGTAACGCTGGTAACAAAAATTGCCTTCAATTTTAAAATCTGAGATTTTGTGTGGATTCCCTTCCTTAGCGAATTGCTCATTTAAAATTCCATACGATCAAATATTTATCTAGCTCCTCCCACAATGTTCATGCACAGTACAAAAGCTGCTGTGAGATTCTGAGTTATTGATGAAGAAATAAACAAGTTCAGAAATAGAAATTCACAGCAATAGTTGTAAGAAATGTTTAAAATAAAGCTATTACAAAAAGTATTGCAACTTTGTACATTTGTAGCATAACTGACATGTATACATAAATAGTTTTAAAACGTCATTATATGGAACCTTTACGATTAAAGTAAAGCGCATTTTTGAAACACGATAGCTTAAAAACTAGAAACACGTACAACGAAGTGCAAATTAAAAGCCTTTCTTTATCAACCTAACATAAACATAGGAAGAAATTTTCAGCTAAATTGAATAACTTTCCAAAATAGGAACTTCAGTAATAGGTTCTACGTAAATCAAATCGTTCAGGGATACAGGGTGTAGCGTGCACTGAGCCAGATGTTGGCAAAATAACTTAAAACCTAGGGCAAAACAATATTGTTACAAATACTAGAAAATGTATTTAGAATAGTATGGACAAACCCGTGTGATACAGTTGGGAAAGGCATCGATAAAAGCTCTGCGAGTACGAGTAGGAGAAAGGCAAGCCCATATGGCACAACCGGCCAAGCATTGAAATAGGCTTTGACTGGAAACTCTTCGAGAAAATTCGCCATCTCTATTCTGTTAAATTCTGGAACATTGCATTTGAATGTCTACCTAGAAACAATGGGCTATAAAAAGAGAGCGGAATGTGAATGGGTGTCAGACACTAAATACTTGGGATTTTGTTGCAGTTTTTGTAAAGTCAGAGCTGCAATGTGCGGCTTGTAACTCATTTCACGTAATAAATTGTTTGCTTAGGGTTAACTGGTGATTTTATTTGCCATATATATATATATGTTTATCTTTGTAATAACCTTATAAATACAATTTTTACTGCAAAAGCTTTCAAAATGCCTCTAAGCACATTATTTTTTATACTCGCTACGGATTCACAATAATTTTAGACTATGTACCCAGTGGACAAAGAAAACGGTCATATCTGGAATGCATACTCACGCATCCACGCACCCACGCACACACATCACACACACACACACACACACACACACACACACACACACACACACACACACATACATACACACACATACACACACACACGTTGAAAACTGCAATGTATTTGGTACTCGTGGACTTGTTCTCTGCCATTAAAGTAGCCTGACGTTCCAGACTTGACTTAAAAAAAAGCCCTCTTTATAGCAAGCTAAGATAGCAATAAATTGCTTAAATAATATCGTGTTAATGTTGTATATTTATGTGTAGTACCTGGGCGACCGAGCTGCGCTCGGCTTTTCTTTTCCTTCTTTTAAGTTTTTTTTTTTTTGGGGGGGGAGAAGATACTTATTTAGATAAAGTTGAAAAACAAAATGTTAACAAATATAAGTTTTCATCGTAATTCTTGGAGCAGTTTGTTGAAATTGGCCCATTAACACAGAAATTATGACCAAAATAAGGTTTGGACTAATTTTCACTGTTACGCTTAGACTAAGTCAACTTTCTTTTACATTTTCTGAAAGCTCTTGACAAGACCTTTAATATCAGGACTTTCTTGTTGAAATTGCCCCGTTAACAGAGTAATTATGGCCAAAATAAGGTTTCGACTAATTGTGACTGTTACGCGTAAAATCGCGCTTTTTTTTTTTTTTTTTTTTTTTTTCCTCAGAAATGACACCTATATAGATAAACTTAATAAGCAAAACCCTGTCTGAATACAAAATTTGATGGAAATCGTTAGAGCCGTTTCCAAGTTGCGCGTAATATATGTACACAAGAATTGCTTGTTTAAATATATAAGATACATTAGCTTTCGCAGCTAGTTTTCATAATTTTATGTTCAAAACTTCGCGACTGCTTTGCCTTGTTCTGTATTCTTAACGTTTCACCCCTCTCTGTGAGGGACATCTTTAGAGATATTTTCATATCGCCGCTTACCTCACTGGACTAAATAATTAACAAGAACTTGGATTTCCATATTTCAACTTCCTAATCTCCATGAGGGTAAGAATTAATAACATAATTCCTTTCCTTGAGTCCACACATTAGGCCACGAGTATACCTATATACCAGCTCGGTTTTAGCATTTATTTAGTCTAGAAAGAGAAATGACGTGATAAAATATCTGAAAATGTCCCTCAGACAGGGACGAAGCGTCAGTCAATGTATTAACCTACAGACCACGACAAAACAGTCGGGAAGTTTTATAACATAAATCTATTGTTATACTTGAATTTGCATGCAATAAAAGAATGCCTAAAGCTCCCATAAAGCTATTTAAATATATAAAGCTTAAATGTAGAAGAGTTATTTCGGAGAGAAGGAAAAGAAAGCAAGCTGAAGTAAAATGTTATTTTAGACATGTTTTCCCCATAGCACGCAGCCATACTTCCATATACGTGGGTTGCTGTGCACAGCGAGGTGCTCCGTCGGATGTGGAAAAGTTATGCCACAGAGATAATTTCATGTCGTCTCGTGTGGAGGTCATAACAAGGATTTCTGTCATACGTTTGTCAATGCATTTGAAAAATGTAATTTTCATGACTACTCTTTCTTTTAACAAGAATAGTGTAAGAAATAAGAGAAGGAGAAAGTGAAAGAATTCCAGTATTTTAAAACATTAGATTAAAATAGCTCAATGTAAAGATTTAAATGTCTCTTAAACGTAAAGAGAAATTGCATAAGATCGGAACCGATAAGTTTATTTCAGTTTGTAACGCGTCACAATGCATGCAAAATACCCGTATAGTGTTTCCCGCTTGACTAATATTGCAAGAAGTGCTTTAGTGGGTATAATTTACGTCTACTGACGGAATGTAGAAGGTATTCAACAACAACCACATTGTTCCTTGGTCCTGTTTTTCATTTGTCAAGGATGGACATGTCCCACACTCTCACTCAAGGGCAAAAAGGTCGTAACTGAGGATTAAAAGCGGCACGCTTAATCCTATTTAATTAGTAAAATACCTGATGATTTGTACTCACATGACTTTCTCTACCCTTGTACTAACTATTTTTACTTCATGTTGGTCGAGATAAACATTTGCAGAAATTACCTAATTGCCAATTTTCTTGTAGGTGCAATGGGAGTATGGGAACACAGTAGGCTTTAAGCGATAGTGAAAGCTAAAGCTGGTCGCTATATGAAGAGTGAAATTCTGTTTTCTTTGCACGGCCAAGAGACTGAGTGAATAACGACCTTCAGTTTGAGAAAAGTTTAAATATTGCAAAACTCGCACAAATAACGAGGTATATCTTTGAAATGGTTCACTCCATAAGAAATGCATTGGGATGTAACTTGTGTGCTTTAATAACATCTACATGTTTTGTATAGTAAGATTTGATCCATCTCTTACGCTTTACGAGTGATGCGAAAGTCATCAAGAGTAAACACTAATACATAGGCTATAGCCACGGAATTCAAAACATACATTTCATGTGCCATAAAAATATCTTAAATATATGGCATTTTAATCAAAATCGTTAGCCATTTTTGAGAAAATAAAAAATTTCAAAAAATGTACCATGTGAAGGGTAGTATAGATAGGAAAAACTCAATCTTCGTGTCGCGTCCATGAAAGATATTAATTTAAATTCCAACTTTGGTTTTTAACTGGCTTTTCGTCTTTGAGTTGTGCTGTCCAGACAGACACGGACCTGTTCCTAAAAAGAGGATTCAGGGGGCCTCAAAACATATATTTCCGATGAAATCTCGACATAGAAATTTTAGGTGGAGTACAATACTTCCCGTACCTACTATACGTAGTAGAGAAAGTAAAAACGTCTTATATGCTTACAATGCGTATGAAAATAAGCCGGAAGCTTCAAATATTTATAATAACCTCAGTAAACGAATACGCCACATTTCCACTAGCTTAATGTTCAATCTACACTTAGTTAAAGGAATGGAATAATTCAATTATTGACATTTCTGTGTTGATTATATAGTTGGACTGAACGGAAATAGCAGCAGTCATGGACTAAGTGATCGTTTCTACACCTACCACAAGGTTCGTTCTCGAGCTCGCGAATAACGGGGAATGGGTTCATTCATTGAGGTTTAGCAATTAATTGGGGGTGTGGATGCGCGCGCTTGTGTGAGATGGTTTATTTTATACCTTAAAAAGGTGCATTTCAGTATATACAATAGTAATTGTAACATATGTGAGAATTGGAGAGTACTCAACGGCCCTTACACTTCCACCGAAAGATCTCTCCTTCTAGGAGCCCACTGAATTAAACACTGGAAGAATACCCGGGCTCAAACTGGATGGGATCAAACCCGGGAACATTTCTGCCACGCCCTAGCCCGCTGTGCCACTGCAGGGTCTGCATAGTTATGTATATGGAGATTCTTATACAGGTCTCGTACAGAACTTCACTGTAAGTTTCCACGCTCTAGCCCGCTGTGCCACTGCAGGGTCTGCATAGTTATGTATATGGAGATTCTTATACAGGTCTCGTACAGAACTTCACTGTAAGTTTCCACGCTCTAGCCACTTGTGCCACTGCAGGATCTGCATAGTTATGTATATGAAGATTCTTATACAGGTCTCGTACAGAACTTCACTGTAAGTTTCCACGCCCTAGCCACTTGTGCCACTGCAGGACCTGCATAGTTATGTATATGGAGATTCTTATACAGGTCTCGTACAGAACTTCACTGTAAGTTTCCACGCTCTAGCCCGCTGTGCCACTGCAGGACCTGCATAGTTATGTATATGGAGATTCTTATACAGGTCTCGCACAGAACTTCACTGTAAGTTTCCACGCTCTAGCCCGCTGTGCCACTGCAGGACCTGCATAGTTATGTATATGGAGATTCTTATACAGGTCTCGTACAGAACTTCACTGTAAGTTTCCACGCTCTAGCCCGCTGTGCCACTGCAGGACCTGCATAGTTATGTATATGGAGATTCTTATACAGGTCTCGTACAGAACTTCACTGTAAGTTTCCACGCTCTAGCCCGCTGTGCCACTGCAGGGTCTGCATAGTTATGTATATGGAGATTCTTATACAGGTCTCGTACAGAACTTCACTGTAAGTTTCCACGCTCTAGCCCGCTGTGCCACAGCAGGATCTGCATAGTTATGTATATGGAGATTCTTATACAGGTCTCGTACAGAACTTCACTGTAAGTTTCCACGCTCTAGCCCGCTGTGCCACTGCAGGATCTGCATAGTTATGTATATGGAGATTCTTATACAGGTCTCGTACAGAACATCACTGTAAGTTTCCACGCTCTAGCCTACTGTGCCACTGCAGAATCTGCATAGTTATGTGTATGAAGATTCTTATACAGGTCTCGTACAGAACTTCACTGTAAGTTTCCACGCTCTAGCCCGCTGTGCCACTGCAGGGTCTGCATAGTTATGTATATGGAGATTCTTATACAGGTCTCGTACAGAACTTCACTGTAAGTTTCCACGCTCTAGCCCGCTGTGCCACTGCAGGGTCTGCATAGTTATGTATATGGAGATTCTTATACAGGTCTCGTACAGAACTTCACTATAAGTTTCCACGCTCTAGCCCGCTGTGCCACTGCAGGACCTGCATAGTTATGTATATGGAGATTCTTATACAGGTCTCGTACAGAACTTCACTATAAGTTTCCACGCCCTAGCCCGCTGTGCCACTGCAGTACCTGCATAGTTATGTATATGGAGATTCTTATACAGAAGGTCTCGTACATAACTTCACTGTAAGTTTTAAAATGTTACAGTTGTTACCTAAACATATCTCGTCGACATGGCCGAGTTTGCAGTTTACATTTTTCCTTTAATGGAAAAAACAGTTCAGCGACACAACTCAACAAGAAGTTTTTCCATGAGTTAATATTTTTGGGGAAATGCAAAGAATGCCTATGCACTCAGGGACACAATTTTCAACAGCTATTGTAATGTAGAAGCTGTCGCCTGTTTTCTGATTAATTGAAAGGCGCTGAGAAATTCAAGTTAATGGTAAAAGAGTAAAGTAATTCTTCCTAATAAGAATATATACTTTGCTACCTCTCGTATGCCATTAAACGAAATCTCAATTTATAGCCGTACAAAACTTGAATAAAGATGCGAAGTATAACCCTACGGACATCGTAATTATGTACAGGCAGTTTACAAGCGGGCGCGCTTTATACCCCGTTCCCTTCGCCCCATATTTTCCTCTGTGTGTAGTAATTCGTTTTGTTTCTCTTGACGTGAACTGCTTTCTTTCTTTCCAAGGAGAATGTTTATTATAACTATAAATATTTCCTTATTACGTTTCATAACTGTCGTCCATGTGAGTAAATAAAAACAGGTTAGCCAGCTTTATTCCCCATCTCACAAAGAGAGATTACCCAAGTAGAAGTTTCTTTAGGAAAGGAAGTAGTAAAAGTTGCTGTAGTGGTCACAGTAGTGATAATCAAGGGATTATGATTTAGATCCTGATACTGTACTTACTATTTATTTCATAGAATGAAAGTAGTTTGTGTTATAGATTCAGTTAATAAATTAGTAATTTCGATTTTCCCGCCATAAATTCCTGAGCTATTATTTAGCAATTGTCCACGTCATAGGCAATATTACTAAAAATAAATCTTGGTTTTTATTTTTATTGTTGTAAAACCTACTAGTATTTTACTAACTTCATGAAATTACACTTGAGAGAAGCGACTTGTGAATTTTCAAAATCCAAAGCATTCTACTAAGCGATGTGAATTATTTAAATCTTATGCTGGTATAAAGAAGTGCATAAGTCGTTTACTGATTGTGCGTTTTGAACACAAACTTAAGTTGTTTAACAAAAATAATCTTTTTCCGATACAACTTTCAAAACATTTCAACACTTAAAAATTTTTAAATTTGTTACTTATTGAGCTATAAAATGTTTCCCATGATACATTCTTTCGAAGTAATTGGTTGAAAAATTTGCATTTGTTCAATTATTGTTAGGCTCGGGTTTTGCAAAAATGTATGCTTATCAAACTTAGGACAACTTGAGGATAATATATTTAGCTTATGTTATAAACGTACAGCACGCCTTAGCTAATATATATATATTGGGAAGCTGTTCCGGAAGTTTCCCTCTGATAACTCAAAAATTGTATAGTAAGGTACATTTTAAATGCTGAAAAATGTCTAAAAATTACAACAATAAAAAAAGAAAATTTTAGCTTAGATTACGAATAGGTGAAGTGTGCGAGTGCTAATACCATAGTCGGGTATTATATTTCAATCAATATTAATTTGTCCACCAATTTTCCTTAACGTATAGAGTTCCACATGGACAATGGTAACAGTTTTCTTAATTTATTATACCAGGTGAGTCAGCTGCCCCTTATTTTCCAGCTTTACGCAATCCGCATTTTATACCCTAACATGAAAGCATCGGCCCCTATGCCAAGTTCTACCCTGGTATTTAATTGGAGGTCCTTGGTTGCACACTCAATGAAATTAATACGTACCGTTACCGTTGTCAATGTGGAACTGTATACGTTAAGGAAAATTGCTGGACAAATTAATATTGATTGAAATATAATACTCGACTATGGTATTAGCACTCGCACACTTCCTCTATTCGTAATCTAAGCTGAAATAACTAAGCAATTAAACCTTCTGGATCATAGCACCCCTTCCATTTCCGTATCTCCAAACCAAAGGCTAAATGTTGCCTGCTGAAATACTTTTTCTTACCCATTGAGACAGGGTGCTATGTGTATAGCCAACCTATGGAAAAAATGCTGATGCTTCAAAGAAGTCTAAACTGCTATTACATTTGTATAATTTTCTGATTTTTTTATTTAAAGGCAGGAGGGCGCACATTAGATACCCATATTTTATAGCAGGGTTACCATTGGAGGGGACATACGGTTTAACCCGCCCCTCTGCTTCCTTCTTTGGTTTGCCTACCGTCCAAGGGGTTTCTATTCTTATTATAATCCACGAGCTTTAACTTGGCACTTACTGCACTATCCTTGTCTAGCACATGGATTTCTGTCCTTGAAATGGATATCTGCGGTGGTATGAGGGTAAGCAGGCATCAGTGGTGTTGCAACTCATACAAGTGACCTAACGGTTGTCAATGTGACAATGGAGAAGTATTACCCGCCACTGGTGTCTACCTTGCCTGGCTCTCCATAGAAGAAGGGCGGCTTAGAAAGAGATGGAGAATACCTATTTCTTACTCTTTCTAAAAAGTAGGTGTCAAGCTAAACCTCGTTCACTATAACACTGTTGCCGTAAGGTTCTACCATTCCCAACGCACGAAGTTAGAGAGAGAGAGAGAGAGAGAGAGAGAGAGAGAGAGAGAGTGAGAGGGGGAAGGAGGGAGGAGGAGAATGACACCGAATGTGACAAAATGACGTGCTTGTTCTTAACACCTCTGTGCGGAATATACAGGTAAAGCAAATGTATTCCGGCGGCTTAACAAGATGCGATATCTGAAATCGATATTGCAAGCTATATGGAAGATATTGAAAAGTTTATTTTGATTGTAAAATGCCTCACTTCCACGAATGTGAATGAGATTTTCAACCCCAAGTTGACTACTCTATGAATACGCACATGACTATTTGTAAATGAATGTTCAACTTGTTATAAAAGTAAACAATATGAAAAGGTACTCGTGGATTTTCCCTAGACATAGAAATTTCTAAGTACAGTAAACATACAAACAGGTTAGTAACTGTGTTACTAACTAAATGAATTTTTGAAGTATTGATTTTAGGTTTCCCATCAAATATTGTGCAAAACAGTATAGCAAAGTCGTCTACTCTGGTGAATATTATATTCAAGGGTACTTAGTAAGTAAGGTATGTATCTCATCCCACAATATATTGCCTTATTTCAGCCTGAATGTGTATGGGTTGGAAGTGGAGGGAGATTTCAGTACTATGACCAAGGCCAGACTATTGTGGCTCATCCCTGCTTCTAGTGAGAATGGATGAGGCTAAGGAGGACGAAGAGGGGTCCGACTTGATGCTGGCAGGCACGACTCTGCTAGATCCTAATGTTTTCAGATTAGTGTGTCCCTGGCAAAACATCCCTCCAACACCTACCCATTCATAGGGATAGATACAGATTGGAGATTTCACTAGAGGTGTCCTGACTTTACACGCCTATTCCCTAGATAGGCACAGATAAGAAACAATTTTCCTCTCAAAACACAACCTCCGCAGATTGCAATTTGTGAAAGATGACAGAAAATCAAAGAGAAAGCGAAGCACGAACATTCATGGTAATATGTTAACCCAGCCTGCAGTCCTCAGAAAATCGAAAGGGTAGTCTGCATGTTCTGTGAGGAATCGAACCTAGGATCTTCCGATTGCAAGATTCAGTTGCTACCGCAGAGCCATTATTCGATTCATTCCGAATTACCGAAGAAAATATGTATTGGTTTATTAGCTTCTGTTCATATGTATTAATACTTCACCATATAACTTATCTTCTGACAACTTTAACACGCGCTTTAAAACTCGACGTATTATCGATTCCCTCCGAGCGAGCATCACTTTACTCGTGATGCTTTGTAAACCCTGCCAAGATGTCCAACATTTGCCATAAAAGGTAAAGAGATTAACGCGCTTTGAGCTATTAGCAAGAAAAGTATGTCTGATGTCTTTAAAATATATGATTGACCTTGTATCTTACTAGAGCAATGAGTTTATAAACAGGTTATTTCAGTATTAGTTATCGTTTTAGATTTAATCTTCTTGGTTTCACTTGATTCTATTTGTTCCTGTTTGTAGATAAAAACTACACCTATACTATTGTAACGGTATTGTATTTTTTACTTTTGTGCTTACAAATTCGAAAACTAGAGAAATAAATAGAGTGCAGAACAGATCCTTAAGACATGCATCCAAGCATGTATCTTTGAGAAACAAAAGGGCGCTGTTCCTTCCTACCGAAAATAAAGAATCATTGCAGCATTTCTTGAGTCAACTTGTAGCCCTTGGAAGGTACTTGCGTTTTAAATCACACAATTACATTAGGCACTCAGTTGCAGATTGGTTTGTTATTATAACCTCTTAATCCCAAATATTTAAAAGTAAGTTTCATCATTAATAAAGTAAATAGTTTTACCCCTGTGTTTCTCTTAAGTGGGCTAAAACACACTATTAGAAAGAGTGCTGCATTATACTTTAATTTCAACCGTAGCCTAGCCATGGTGTTTTATTTGCACACAACGCTTCTCTAGAAATGTTCCCAACATGGCTGACAGGACGCTTTCAAAGACACGCAGGATAAAATTGCTTAGGAGCACAACACGGGGATGGCTTAATCTTAACTCTATTGCTGTGTACTTGCGTCACAAGGTGCTCCGAGTTTACAACTAAGAAGGACCTGACCTGCTAGTGCTTAATTTGGCAAATATTGTTTCCTGGGTTCTATATATGCCATCCCTACTGCTTTAGGGAGCATTTTACCAACCTTCTCAGCCGGCGCATACATAGGGTGGAGGGAGGGGTGGGTGTGGAGCGTTCTGTCTTTGTATTTCGATCTAACAGTGATGTATGTTAGAGGCCCTAGGGCTATATTTTAGGTGAAAATTAGATTTTCGATTTTTTAATCATATCATATAAATGTTTTATAGACACCTGTGAATTATTTTGGCCAATCATTTTTCCTACCCGCCATTTTAGAAGGTTTAGCGACATGTTTGTCGTCCGTGCAGTTCATTTTCACCCGAGTTTGCTTCACCCTATTGGTACCTTTTTCTTCTTCTGCGTTTTGCATTTTTTATGACATTTACTCCTTACATTTCATTTTTGCTAGGATTTGTATGTAAATTTGCACACATAACTTCATAACTCCTTTATCAATTGGTATTTGATTTTTAATTTTCCATAATACACTATTGCTGATGATTTTCGGACACCAAATCCTCACTATGTGTCTTAGTCACCGATTAACTAAAGTTTGTAGCTTTCTATTTGTTTCTTGTGTCGCTCTCAATGTTTTACAACCTTATAGTAATATAGATAGTACGTTTGATTTAAACTTTCTAATTTTGGAATTTCTATGTATATTTTGTGGATTCCATATCGTTCTCAATTGATAGCAGGCATTCTTTTTGCTTTATATATAGCAGTCCATGTCTCTATATGGACATGGATTGAGCATACACTGAGAAAGGAATCCGAAAATATAGCGAGACATGTATTGGAATGGAACCCCACAGGGAGAAAGGAGAATTGGAAGACCGAGAGTATCTTAGAGGAAGACAGTCGAAGTAGAAATAATATAGTCTAATTTGTTTTGTATTTTGGCATTGTAGGTTCAGATATATTTTTGAATTTTTTTTAGAAATGTTATTACATCTTGTCATTTTAAATCTGAATTCTGCACCAGTTCACACACACACGCGCGCGCACGCACACTAACATGTACAGGGTGGAAGGGAAATCATTGCATTCCTTCTAATATGTGCTTCATAGAAACATTACACACAAAAAGTCGAATTGCATTTTGTCCTTTCATCAGCCGATTTCGAAAAAATAAATGGTTGATCCAAATTGGATGCGTAATGCCACAAGAATGTACAAAGATAAGTTACTTGTAAGATGCGTAGAGTAACCTATTTCTGGCATAGCTTCGGCAGTAGTTATGGGAAATCACACAGGGTTTCGAAATAAATAATCACTTAAAAGACGTCAAGGAATACTCCGCTCAGCTTTTTCAGACGTGAAGTCAGTCGACAATGTTGCATTGAGGTTGGTCAGGGGATTGACCTGTTTTGTGGATGTAAAAAGGTCGAGTGCTTTCACTTTCCTGTAATGTTTTGGGAGCTAACGCTTGCGATTGTCCTACACTTGCACAGAAAGCACGGAAGGACAAGGCAGGGTATATGTTTATGTTCTAAAGACGCACCGTCACAGTGTTTATGTACTGAACTAGGGAAAGTGACACCCATACAATTTACAGTGTTGCCAGCTTGTTTTCGCCAAAACTAAAACATCTCCGTAGGAAATGGTCAAAGACAAAAATGAAAGATGCAAAATGTGTTCCAAATACCGAGATCTACCAGTGGTTTAAATTAATGTAATGACCTCCGTTCCACCTGGTATAATATAGTCACTACAATGGAATTATCCTCATTGTAAACACTATTGGCTAAGATATTTTAAATGTTTGTTTTCCTAAATCATAAGCACTAAATGACAAATTTCCACTGCCATGATTATGTATTTAATATTACTCTAGTTCCATAATTGTTGGACGTAGATCTTATGGGAAGGCAATATTTTAAATGACTGATACATAATTTTTGAAGAAAGTTTTATTTATTTGAGGTTTAAACGTAATATGTTTACGTATGCAAACGTAGTGCATTCATTATGGTATTCCAGTACAATTTTGTTTTTTGTTAGGTACCTGAACACACTAAGTACACTCCAGAACTCATAGCCAAATACTTGCCTTCTACTCCTAAAAGTTATTTTTCTATCTGTTGTCTAAGGCAAATAATCTTTATAAAAATGAATTATTTATGCTTAATTTTGAATGCTCCATAAAGTTTCCGTTTGTATAGTACAGTGAGGGAATAAGCTCGCGTAAGTTTACAGGTTTCACAAGGTATAGTCTGGTGCACGGAAATTTTCCGAAGCTGTTAGTGTATTGTGGTGTGTTACTTTATTTAATGTTGACATAACTTTTTCACCAGTCATGTTCCACACCAGTTCTGGCTGTGCCAATCTCCTAGTGGTTTGTGTCAAAGTCCATTAACACAAGCAATGACCGATGAACAAGGGGCGTGTCCGAGGTGCGTAGTGCAAGGAGAGGGGTAAGGAGGAACTTAACCCCAGTGGAACGATTGCCACTATCATCTCGTGGCTGTGTCCGTCGCTTGTTGGTTTGATGCCATAACTATGGGATTCGGTTTCGGGAACCAAGGAGAAGGACAAGGGGTGGGTCACACGAAACAGCTTTGTTCAATGTACTGTCGTTATACTATGCAGGTCATTTAAAGTGAGCAAACGATATGGATAACAAGCCGACAGTAATTGCCCTTCTTGAACATGGATATAACGCTGCAAGGGCTGCGGAACTATATGGAGTGAACTGGCTCAAAATTGTAGAAGAAATATCGAGAACGGGGATTGATTCCTGGAACATTATCGTGTTGTGTTTTCCCCTTATGTTTGTCTACGTGACGAAAATATGCTTTTGTATGCTCGGTATATTTTGTGTAGATAGAGCTGAAGTTACAGTTTTAAATTATTTTGTAATGAAATGACATGATTCAATATAAATATGCGCAATGTGGAGTTCAAGTTAATACACATGTAATAAAACAGAGAAATCTGTCTCATCTCCCATTCCCTTCCCAAGAAAATTACACAAACCTGAGATGGTTCATTTTTCGAAAAGGATTGGCAATCTGGCGTTTGTTCCTATCCTCAATAACCGCTGATAAAATAATCAAAGTCCGATGAGACACATTTTGAATTATGTTTCACTGTATTTTAAACTGTCTGGGCTTCTCGTTCACCTCCACCATCGTGAAACAAAGGGCAGACTATGTCTTCCTATCGTGGACAGGGGTTTGAACTGGCGGTGTGGTGTCATACACTACCAACCTAACCAGCTGTTCCTCATATCGGAAGGTTTCCGTGCACGGGACTGTACATAAGTACATGAGTATTGTTTACCCTAACATGTCGGGTACTTTGATTAATAGTTACTTTTTTTTTTCTTTTTTCTTTAGGCTAAAAATTGTCACTGTGTGATATGTGTTATATCGGGAACGAGATGTTTGTTCATTTTCAAGGCTGAAATGTGAATTGGCAACGAAAGAAATGATGCATAATTCGTGCTTCAGAAAATAGAGTTTCATTGGCATAACTTACTAAACTCAAAATTAAAGTGGAGAAAGCATATAGAAACTAAAGGAGTTAAATATCAAATATAAGAAACTTCATTGGCTTATTAGGAGAAATTCCGAACTTGACATATACAATTAACTATTAATATACAAGCAGGTGTTAAAGCCAGTCAGAACCAATTGGATACAGCTTTGGGGCTGTTCTAAATTGATCAACATAAAACATACAGACATTTCAAAATAAAGTTTCAAGAACAATAGTTAATGCACCACGGTATGTGCGCAATGATGGCATACAGAGAGATCTCAAGATCGATATTGTTACAGGAGAAATAAAAAAGAAACATCGTTTAAGAGCGCAGCACCGTGAAAACAAAGAGATGTTGAAAGTGCTTAGTAAGTGTGAAGTTCGAAGATTGAAAAGAATAAAGCCAGATGACTTAATGTGTGACCACAAGAATTAAAATTTTGGACCTTCAGTGGAAGACTCGCCTATACGTTGTAAACTTATTTATGAAGGAAATATTACTATTGTAATTTGTTAATAAATTAAAAAAATAGTGGCATAACTGTGGAAGTTACGCTTCTGTAAACGCACAAGGCTGTCGCAACAGCGAGCGGTAAGAGGGATGAGTATGGCGTCAGATATAGCATACGCTTCATGGCTCAGCTCCAAGATTCCTAAGCTGAATCATTGTTGAGGAGATCCTCAATCCAGGAAGTTGTGTACGTTCTATGAACCAACTACTTCTCAGAAAGCAGGTTTGAGATATCTTTCCAATGGTCATCATTTATATGGATAGATGGATGACTTCAGCTTTAAGCATCACACCAACGGTGTATTACACACTTCTTGCAATGTGAATTATATTCTGTTTGTGTTTGATAGCTGACACTGCAAGCAGCAAGTTTACCCTTAGATGGCAATATAATTATGCCCGAAGGATACATATTAAGGGAGTATTCCATTTTATGCACCCAACAATACAAATTGAAAGGATGGACATTTACAGGACAGCTTTAATCTTCATTAAAAAGAGAGTCCTGCAATTTTTATGCTGATTGCTAAATTCTACTGATCTATAGAGTTATTTTCAATAAGAGATTTGAACACAAATGCAATAAAGTTATAAAGTATATTTTATGCTTCGCTTCCTGATTGAGTTATACTCCTGATTACATCGAGAAATTCTACAGCTGCACATTCTTTGAATGAAAATTATTTTTCTGTTATTGTATCCTACTTTTCAACGATAGATACTCTATCTTGGTATAACAATTCATAATTTGGTCGAGTGTAGGGATGCTGAAAATGTGAGAATATTGCTTGCATCCCTCGGTGCCTTTCATCTACATGTGGCTCTTTAGGTGCATTTTACGTGCTGCTGTTTGGAGCTAACTCCTCTTGCAAGTTTCGTGATTCGGCTAGGGAAGACATTTACGGCAGTCTAGTATTATACAGCTTTAATGCATGGCAAATACCATGTTAACGTGGAATTTTCAAACAAATTTAGCATAGTACCCCAAGGTTTGCTTCCATGTAGTTACGGGTTTTAATGGAAAAAAATATAAAATACAAAGAAAATGCCTTTTGTACACCACATTTGTACAGGTGAGCTGAATAGAAGCAATTAAAGTGTAGACCTTTTAGTTCAAATTCTGAATCGCATAAGCACGAAAGTTTATAAAAGGAGGTTTTCAGATACAGGCTATTAGCTGTAATGCCTATAAAGAATAAACTCTTGTTCCTGAGAAGTTAAAACCATTTTTGACCTGCTATGTTTAGAATATCACTGCCTATTTATTTAACCGTCTTTACCCAAACCTCGGGTAATATCAACATGGGTACAACTTATATTTCATCCAACACAGTATTCTGTGCCCACGCGGGTATAAAACTAGAAGTCTTGTATTCAGGTAGTTGTGCTATAGGAGGTTGGCATTGAAGTTCCGGATATTAAAAGCACAGGATAAAATAAGAGTGGTCAGCCGTACTAAAGAAAGTTACATTGAACAGCTGCGAGGTTTAGGAAGGTCACATGGTAGAGGGTGTCTGGAGTTGGACAAATCGGTTTGTAGCAATTCTAGCTATGGCGTACCTCTTGTTTCGTGGCATGGGGATATCAAAGTTCGAACTCGCCATGGTTTGCGAGGGTACACATTAGCCAAATATGATAAACAAGAGAAACCAAATCACAAAAAAATGTTATCAAACAGGATATTGATAAACAACAGAAACCAAAGCACAAAAAATGTTATCAAACAGGACATTGATAAATATTTTAGAGAAAGAGTAAGGATACTTCAGTTCATTAGTTCGTTTAATTTAACACAAAATAAGGTAGTAGTAAAAGCGGGCGTTAAACACTACAAACAACAACAAAATAAGGTGAAAGTTTGGGCAGAACCTTCAATATGTCCAACTTTTTCTCTTGGCATTTTCTAATAATTTGGAATCTAGAAATATATGGCGTGCCATTTTGGCCATTTACGACCATTATGGAGGAGAAATTGCGTTCCCTATCGTCAGTAACACAAAATAAGGTGACGCGTGGTTTTCTATGAAATAAACATTTAATTTTTCACTAATATTACTGAAACTTGAAAAACAAGTTTTGTTTCCAGTTAAATGTAAATTGGGTCAAATTGAACGCCTCGGCAAAATCTTTTGCTAATGTTATAAAAAGGTCATTGTAAAAATTTACTAATATGACTCATGAGACAATTTATATAAATACCAGTATTTAGGTAAATAATAATTAATAACTTGCAGTGTACACTGGCTGAATTAATCTTTGCAGACAATTATGGTATAACCATCCTAGTATATGGTTAAACTTTTTAAAGCAGTTGGTTAAGAAGTAAGAAATAAGCTTTCACCTCACGGTTGCGTTTATAGAATATATTCTGTTGTACTTCAACCTACCTGACGCCACATACGTATTTATTTATACATCTAACGCACTACTTATTTTTATATTAGGACCCCCTTCTAACATTTTACATATTCATGAATTTTTACCATTTTGATTTATAATAATTTCTAACGCACAACCGTACCACTTTATTCTTAGTCATTACTATTAATTTGTACGCATGAATTACTTAATCTCCATCCACCATTTCGTATTTCAAATTGTGCTACTTCTTTCAACAATTTTATTGTTGTAGCTAAGGATTTTGTCTCTAAATTATCTGCTTATTATTACACATGTTATCAGAATATAATACTAAGTGCAGTATTCCTGTACAATAAACCAACTGAAGTGTTCAAAATAAGAAATATTTGAGTTGTGAAACTTCCTTTCATATAAAATAATATGAGTAAAAAAATAAGTTAACAAGTGATAAAACACAAATAGATGATCTCTCGCACCTGCCGATATGAGACGTTGCTGTCCTGGAGATATGATTGCATCTGAACAGAGTGTACGCACACCGTCTGGCCATGTTTATGCGATAAGCTCGCATAAACAACTGGGCAGGTTCACATTCTTTCCGATACGCTTCATGGCTTTGCCAGATAATACTGACATGCGATTTTTCCTCGTTAGTTGTGCAATATTACTTTATCATTGCAAGTAGTATGTTACTAATTCTCACACATGGGAATAAAAGATATGATTTAGAAAATCCCAAGGATTTGGAAGAAGTGCGTCATCTACCTTGTGATTATGATGTCTTATCGGTATATAACAACTTGTATGAATCAGGTGATTCCAATTCTGAAGATAAACTGAAAATGAGATCTTTAGAAACAGAAACTGATCATTAAGAAGAGGATGAAAGCAACCGATGTGATAACATGCATTTTGTAGGTAACGTCACTACTTGTCAAAGGTATTTTATCACCATCATCACCACCATCGCCGCCATCATTATTCACAGTGCTTTTCAAAGTCATGTTGTATACCGGTACATGACAATGTATTATCTTTCCATGAAGTGTAGTACAAATTATAATGTATAGTGTATTCATGCTACAGTTATTTATCTTTGATCACTCTAGTTAGATAATGCTAATAAAAACCATGTATAGTTAAGCTAAATGAGGCTAAACATGGGAATAAAGGAAAAATATAATAAAAAATAATAAATGCAAGCATATACGCACACCATCATAACGAGGCCTACTAGGCCCCACGGGACTAACGGTGTCCTACCAGGGTGCGCGCTCCCAGCGGAGTGTTAAGAACATTATATAAACTGTGGTAACCAGTGAAATGTTAGTATTTGCCTTCCTCTGCATTTTTAACATATTTAACTTTGCATTTTTGTTGCAACACATTATTTAAACTTCTCATTGAGAGTAGCAGAGCTAAGTTGATTAAAAAACTGAACAGTATAGCCCACAAATATTTTAAATCCATACATCAAAAGGTTTAAAACTACGGCGTCTTCCATGGGATATAAAAATGTTCGAATCACCTATATACTTCCAGTGCAACTATAACTCTGTGAGTTGGATACACGTCAGGCAGATTTGTTGTGTGGAATGCAGTGATTCCAGGCGTTGTATACACGCTAGACAAGTTTGTCGTGTAGAATGCAGTGTTTCCAGGCGCAAGAGAACCCCTGCCCATGCGTTGTATACACGCTGGACAGGTTTGCCGTGTGGAATGCAGTGTTTCCAGGCGTTGTGTACACGCTGGACAGGTTTGTCGTGTGGAATGCAGTGTTTCCAGGCGCAAGAGTCCATCCCAGCATTCACTACGATCAAGTGAAACACAGAATGGTCGATTATTTCTGAGATTTAACCCGAGATATTTCAACTGAGTCTCTAACACTTCTACCTTAGCTGTCTCTTTGTTCGCTAGTAGCATTAACTTTAGAATGCCTGAGCTACATATTTATATTGATTTAAATAGACGAGTTTTCGTAATTTATTGTGGTGCAGGTTCCAAAATAATATAGCAGTGGTGGGCAAAGGGGATTCGTTAATCCGTGTGAACATGAACCTTTTGTCGTGTAACAATGCAACATAACGGTACACACCCCCTTCCTCAGTTGATTTCAGGAATCCAAAGCTCGTTTCGCGATCGGTGTCCGTGGAGGAATTATGTCTGTGTCAACACCGTCTACCTCATTTGTAACAAGATATTACATGGTTTCCTTCGAATATTTAACTACTTTATTGTAGATATGTCGCATACAACGAAAAAACTTAATATTTTCTTATCTACATTTTTATATGTTGTATACAGCTTGCTGTTGCTATTATTGTTATGATGATTATGATGCTTTAAATTATTTTATTGTTTTATTCTATTATTATTCTATTTTATTATTATTCTACTATTTTATTATTAATTTGTTATCTTTCATGATTACAGCTTTACAGTGTGCCAAACTTCTAGAATATTTACAATCTAAAGTTAACAAACATCCATACCATGTGACAACTCTCTTAACCAACAAATAAAACTATGAAATACTTATTTGAAATGTATAAAATCACTTGGTACTGTGCCAGAGGGTAAACTAATTAGTTATATTCCCATTCTTCAAGAGTTGAAAACCCAATTTACTTCATATAGATTCCATGATATCCGAAATCTTTAGAATGACATTTCAATGTTAGTTAACCCGTTTACTGTAGATATAGTCAATGTGAGAGTTAACTTGCATTGTAAACTCTCAGATGTACAAACAGATCTAGTGACAAACAATAAGTGCAAAGATTTAGTTGGCATAGACGTGTTCGTTCAATGAACTGTGTAAGGTTGGTTTGAGAAAATTTGCTGCTTGTGTTACGTTGCTTTGTTCCGTGTGTGAACATAGAAGAATCAAAACTGAGATCTCGCGTTTCAGATAACCACCTCTCGGCGCAAATGCATATCACTGATACAGATACTACGCCAGAGTCTGAACGACTTCTCATATGTTCGGATGATGATAATGTGTGTTATTCCGATTTCACATAGTAAAAGTATGGCCACCTCTTTTCTGTTTCAAACAAACGCGCTGATCATTAACTGTACCAATCCGCCACTGCTAACAATTCACCACTGCTACAACCAGCAAGAATGTTGTACGAGTTGCATGCACAGTGGATTCGGAGCAGACACTATTTTACCCCCCTCTGCGGTATGGAGTAGCGACCGCCGATATCTGCTGTTGTCATAACATTTAAAAAATAAATATTGTTTACTTCAAATTGTCCTATTAGGCATATTGTGGCTACTTTCCATGTATTTCAAGAGATGCTTAAGCTACAGTCAATTACTTAAATTGCATTATTTGCTCCCACTTTACTTCAACTATAATCTGCAGTATACAGATTGGCTTCAGTTATTGCGTGCTTCAATTTTCCTGATGCCGTTTGTAACGAACAACCTTCGATTACATAAGGGAATACAAGAACATTCACTGTAACAGAGCAAATATATTTACTAATAGTAATTTGTGTACTACTAGGTGTATCTTGTATAGAACCTCGATTAAATGTACCTCTTGAATAAGTTTGTTTTCCTCGTAAAACTATTAGTAAATGTGTGTTGAAAGGTATTGCGCCCAACCATCTTGATACCACAGAACAGCAACCTTAAATTATTGCATTTTAAAGCCTGAAAGCAGTTTAACCTCTGGTGCTGCTCAAACAATTTACGTTGTTGCCTTTAATTGCTGGACGCTTTCATTGCCAGTTCCGTCACGTATACGGGTTCGAGAACAGTCACGTTTAAGGGATAAATATCAGTTTGCATAAGAATTTATTGATTTAATAATCTCTTTCGCAGATGAAATCACATGCAGGTTCCAATAAGCTAAATACACAATACATTGTGTAACTGTGCAGCTTTACTCTAGGAAGAACATTTAACTAAGTAATTTAACTGAGGGACGACATTCGCTTCATTTGATTATTTCGGTTTCAAACATAAGGTTAAAGGCGTCGGCCTTTGGGGCCTTAAGATAACATATCCATGAAATTTGAAAAATTAAGGAAGTGTAAGTTGTCTTGTTAAGCTTTATGTAAGTTATCACAAAAAAATGACTAATTTTTCGCCATTTCTTCAAAAATTTACCTTGCATGGTTATTTAAACATTATTTATGTGAAGTCGCTGTTCTAATAAATAGGCTTCACATAATACACTTCAAAGAATATTTACTACAAGAATTCAGGTCTTGCAGTGAGTTAAATTGCAAAAATGACTATTCACATTGTTAAATCAAGCAGAACTATTACTTTTTCTACTCCAAAATTCTTGATTTTCAAATATTAATAATGTATTTCACAAAATGAAACGTTTCTTTAAATAAGTGTGTGTGCGTTCGTGCCTATGTGTGTACACCTTTTGGACCTTTTGAAACAAGTTAATAAAATGGCATCTTGTGAATATTTTGAGCATGAAATTAAAGCTTTGCAAGCTTTGCAAGTTTTGTAAGAGAACCGGATGCATGCGCCTGTCAATCTATGGCTTCAGTTAATTGGTACCTAGATTGCATCAGCTTGAAAAGGTGATATATTTTCTTAAAGTTTAGAATTTATATTCTTTTATTATGAAGAAACCTAACTTTTCACTTTTCATAATTGTTGGTCAAATTTCACATTTTAAGTGAACTTGACTGGAGATGTTGGCATGCTATTTCACTATGTCTAACTTTCAATAAGAAATCGGAAATCAATATGTGAAAAGACTCCAGCGTTTCACTGGTAATGTCGAAGTGATGGAAGTTTCCATTTTTATGTTTTACAACGTCAGAACGGAAAGAATGCCAGTCCGTGTTCCATGGAAGGAATTTCACGATAAACTGCAAGCTATTTCTCTCTGCCACCAGCTCATAATCACCAGGGATAGCGGAATTTGCCCTCCGGTTACCCTCTCAGTCTTGACGCCACTGTGGGTCGTTGAGAAGTTAGAGCTCTATGCCGCATTACTTTACTGCAAGAGTTGACGCATCACCAGGGGCAATGCTCTCAATTTGCATGTTGAAGTTTCAGGCTAACGCAAAGACACGCATAGAGTTCTGATAAAAGCTAAAAATGTCGCATTTGTCATCATATTTTGTATATCGAACAAGCTAAGTAGTGGCATTGTAACGTAGGCAGGATATCTATAGCAAAAGAAACTGTTTTATCTTGGATCTCACGATTTCAAAATGTACATTATTTCTTCAAATTGTAATTTGATAAGTCCAATACGTTTTTTCATTGATCTGCGTAACCATAAATTTGAATTTCCATAGATTATAACAGTTTCTTTACTTTCTATACCACGTACACCTCATAGGGAGACAATTTAAATATTCCACCAAAAATTGCATTTCGAAATATTAGTGGAAATAAATATTTTGTACATTCTAATGGGGGAAAAAGAAAGAAAAATATATGCGCGTTCGGTGTTTAAACAACTCAAAACGGCACATTAGACAAATATCAAGCTTAGTTTAATTCAATATCTTCCAAAGATACGGCAAGCTTTTCAGAAAAATGTTCCCAACCTAAACTATCTCTTACAACAAATGGTTTATAATTTGCTTATTTTCCTAACAATTTTTCTAAAGAGTTTGGTTAAAATATAATTTATGTAAGTTATGAGTATTAATACAAGTAAAATCTATATCCTGAATTTCCAGGTAAATAGTCTGTGAAATCGGTCCTCATTCAGAAGGGATTTTGTGTAACTTTGTGTAAGTAGTACACCACAAGAGGGATACAAAATCGTATTTCACAAGTAGTATCTTCAAAATACACAAGTAGTTTAAAATACTCTTTGGATGCATCAGCCATTTCCAAAATATCCGTTACAACTGATACAGATTTTTCAGTACTAGTAGTTTTCCGAAGTGCTGTCACATTCAGTTGTTCCTCGCGGTGTCTGGAAACTTGAATTTCAAGGCCAACATAGTGACCCCCGTATAAGCAGGTCTCTATCTGCCACATTGCATCAATAAGCTACAGTAGCAATGTCCAGCCTTTTCTCTTTGGAGACGCGTAATTAGCGGCTATTCCCCACTCCACTCTTACAGTCGGAGGGTGAATCAGCTCTTGCTTCTGACGTATATAAACACAACCACACAGTCAGTGTCCGGTGACGGACATAAACAGGCGATTCCATGGCAGTTTCTAAGCTATAGCTTGAATTTTCTGGGAACGTCCTGAGAAGACCTCTTCATTCTGGTTAACTTTTGCATAAATTGTAAACAGCAAATGATAGACAAAGTCTTACTAAATTGAATATGTGTATGTGGTTAAAACACACAATTTATGTGAAATACTCTTTTAAGTGAAAACATCCGAGATAATCTTTGTTATTTGCGTGAATTTTCCAATACTTATACTTTTCTCAAATAGAAATGTGTTATTTTTTATCTCTTTGCCTTGCAAAGGAAATGCCATTTTAAAGACATGGTATAGCAACCAGCTCTTAAAATATTTCACTATCGCTTAAAGCATACTATATTCCCATATTCCCCTTGCACCTACAAGAAAATTCTCAATAAAATAATTTTTGAAAATGTTTGCCTGTCAAAATGAAGCAGATAGAGAAATAGACATTTGTAAGAATAGTCTATATAAGAGTGAGTATAGCTCCACATATATTTGCGAGCGAAGTTTCTTCAAATTGAACTATACTTAAAGTATGTATCGTAATAGGTTACGCGACGATCACTTGGTGTATCTTCTAAGGCTATGCACTTTGCCTTCGTCGTCAAATATTGTTAGACTTCTTAAATGTAGGCAGTACCAAACAAGTCACTAATGAACAGAGGTTTATCTAATAAGATTTGAAAGTGCTTTCGTAAATCAAACACAACGTACATATAGTAAAACCGCCATTGTAACACAATATATCTCTGTGTGTTAAAGAGTGCAAAGTTTGCGTATAGTGGCAGGAGATAAATCCAACCTATCCTCTTTCGCAAACGCTGGACATCGCTGGGGTAGAGGACCTGCCAAACAATGGGGAAAGGTCAAACTAACAGACGTTACTGTATTCACCAATAGAATATGTTAATACTTGTGTGGTACCCTTCACTTGGGTTTTCTGTCACTTGGCGAATGCTGGGATGCTCATTATCATACCACGACTTTTCTGACCACCATTTCCTGTTCCCGTCATTCCCTTCTCGTCCATTTCAGGGTTATAGGACCAGGTCACGTGTTCGGGGGGTTGCGGCTGGACGGTGGCTTTCACTCTGTAAGGCTTCTTCCTTGGCGCCGTTATAGTCAGGGTCAGGGCCCACCCCGGGGATGACGGGCTTGTATGGGTCGGGCGGCGTTGGATGTTTTCCTTGGCGTAGTTCCGGACCAACCTGTTCAGGACCCGTCACCGCAATGGGCCCTTGATGGGAACGGCTAGGGGTGAGGGAATTGTGGGTGGAGTCGGATGCGTTCGTACTGGGAACGATAGGGACCCCGTCCTTGCTTGCACCGGTCTTCATCCGGATCTGGTCGCCCTTTGGGTCTCTCCCCTCATTCTCCCCCCTTAGGGATGGCGGTAGTGGCACTAAGTACCGACTGACCTACGTACACAGGTATGCCTCGGTAATGCGGGGGCCCTCTGTTCTCTGTCTGCCTTTACGTTTACCTTACTCCCCAGTGAAAGAAGAATACATTAATCCAAGGTTCTAAATTGCTTTTCGATAAGAGTCCAGTTCCTGTTGTTTGTCTGCTGATACAAACAAAATTGAAACTTCCTAAGCGTATCAAATAGGTGAAAAGGAAATACATTTTGGTATTGCGTCCACCATCCAGTAAAGAACTGACAATGAGAGTTCACACTTACCCATGCTACACGACAAACAGTCGAACAACTCTTCCTTTCCCCATGTTGGTCAACGAATCATCCATTGGGTTTATTATCAAGATTCGTCCTTAACTAAGCAATTTTAAGAAATATTATTAGGAAGCAATGTCTTAGGTAATGCTTGGAGGATGCAACTGCTAAAGGGAACTTAAAGAATGAATGGATAATTCACCAGCTTAAACTTAAAAAAGTAACAACGATAAAAGGTGTATTTACTAAAACGTTTAGGATTGCGGGACAGCATTTACATAAAATGAGAAACAAATGAAAATGGACAGTAAATAGAGGAAAGGAAAACCGAAATCATTTTAGCAGAGAAATAAATTTTTCATATATATATAATACTAAATGAATAATAAGGGCACTTGATAGATAAAATGCAATTAGTATTAACTAAATTTCTAAAGTCACGTATCTAAAATCTCACTTTGTTTCAATATTTCGAAATAGCAGCTTAAGGGGGTTGTAAATATTTTATGAATGGTGTTTAACGCGCACACTTACTTCATACGATACCACAAGTTGCGACACTGGCGATGCATTAAACGACAACTAGTAGAAGAAATTTAGGAATCGAATGTTACAGGTCTAAGTTTAGCTTACTTTCCCGACAGTTGCCGGTTATGAGGTTTGGAAAAACTTGACAGGGAGGATGGTCCTGGGAGATTTGAACCACAGACTTCACGCTCCTTGTGTCTGTATTATAAGTTTCCGGTCCCGGTGTATCTTAACTTCTCAGTGTTAGTGATTGGAATACAACTGGGTGTGTACGTGCAATGTTTCATGAGTGTTGGTGGCTCCATGAAGGGAGAAGGAGCGAAATACCCGTCTTCACTCTAAGGAGCGAATCTGTGGACTACTGCCTTTTCTGACCAGTAGCGGTCGAGTGTTTACAAACTGGGTGGGAACGCCAGTAAAGGTACAGGGATCTCGAAACTAAACAATCCTGTGGGGAGAGCAGATAAACAAAAGAGCGCACTACATCATTTCCGGCCAATTCTTACTGCAAATAAACTGGAGTGATAGAACTGCACATATAATCGCTGCATCAAATCAAAATGTTTGCTCAAAGCAAAGGACTATGGAGCAGGGCAATAATACCAAGCGAATTTAATAGTGCCTGCAGTTGAGCTGAAGTAAAAGGGTACTGAAACGAGAAATGGAGTTTACCGAAGTAATGGTATTACGGAGAATGAGCATTCTCTGGATTTACAGTTAAAAACAAATGCATTAGATTGTCCCACACAACACAACTCTCTTGGCAGATTTTACCGCCTTCGTTAATGCTCTAATATCATCGTAAACGAATTAATAACTGTGATGATGGCGGTGGTTCAATACTCCCGCACTTCAGCCACTGGAGCAGGCCTGCACAACTCGCGGAACATCTTGAGCGATCTTCATGTTTACTTTCTCTGCTACGTATTAGTAAGTAGGAGAATAATTGTATTCCACCAAAAAATTCGATGTCGAGATTTCTCCGGAAGTATATTTTGAGGCCTCCTGAATCCCCCCCCCCCCACCCACCAAAAAAAAAAGCATTTCTAGAAAAACAATTGTGTGTGTATGCGCGCGCGTGTCGAAAAGTCGGTTAAAAAACAAGGTTGATATTTAAGTTTAATATATTTCACGAATGAGACACGAATATTTTGAAAGTTCCTCCACCCCAAACTATCCTTTACATGGAAAGTTTTTCGAAAAGTTTGATTTCCTCAAATATGGCTCTAACAATTCTGATGAAAATTACATATCTTTAAGATATTTTTATGGCAAATAAAATGTATTTTAAATTTTCTAGCTATAGCCTACGTAATCCTGTTCTCCTTTAATTACTTTTGCAGAACTGATAAACTGTAAGAAATTGACCAAACCTTACTGTACAAAAATGTAGATCCAGTTAAAGCATACAAATTATGTCCAAATGAATTTTTTTGTGAAGTGAACACTTTCCTTGTTACTTGTGAGAGCTTTGCAATACTTATACTTTCTGCAAACCAAAGATCGTTAATGTTTTATATCTTAGCCGTGCAAAAAGAACGGAATTTAAAAGCTTTAAAGCATTGGACTATCGCTCAAAGCCTACTGCATTCCCATATTCCCTTTCCACCTACAAGAAGATGAGGAATAAGATAATTTGTGCAAGTGTTTATCTCGACTAACAGGAAGATAGAAAATATAAGCTTTTAAAAACAGTACAAGAGTAGAGAAAGTCCTATATGTGCAACACGTCAGACTTTTTACCTGGTAAACATAGTTATCACTGCACGGCTGTAAGTGGGCTTCGCTCTGTGAGCACCAGTTGCCCAGGCCTGCACTAGGTGTCCGTTTACTCAATGTAGGAATTCGAGCTTTGTAGCTTCACTACATCATTACCCTTTCTCCCTAATGGTAGGATGTTGAATACTCTCTGCTGTAGAGACACCGAAGGCATAGACAATTTCTTCGCTACTGTTTCAACTAAAGAGTTTTTCATAGTTAAACTCCCATGGTCTACAGATTCAGTTACTTTAAAATAACCTTAGGATATGTCGATGCTTCTTGAAGTCACCATTTTCAGTAGCAAGTTCAACTGCTTTCCTAAGTATCCCTCTGATTTATTCACCTTCTTGATAGTTTCCCGTGGGATTGCTCAGCATACACGCACAATAGTTCCTACTATTGTTTTACGATTCTAATATAGGATTTGCTGATTCCAATGTATGATTTACCGATTTCATAAACCGGGGTAGAACCTAAAACTCAATTGCTTCTAGTTCCTTTCTTGGTCAGTATAATTTTTTTCACGTCCCTTAGCTCCCTGATGGACTGACGTGCATTTCGACGTTAAGCAGTTGTATTCCGAGGGCGTCTTTAGGAGTTGAAGGAATTCCCAAACCATTTTTAAATAATTTTTGAGATACAAGTTCTTTAAGTTTAGGTTGAACATCTGATAAGGTAGCCCATGTCCTCGCCTTTACTTTACATCCTCTTTGCGCACAGATCAACATCGCAAATGTTCTTTCTTTTCCCCTGAAAGAGAGAGTAATATGTCCTATTAATAATACTACGTTGTGCAATTGGAATTACGCTACATACTTCAGGTCCAGATTCAGTGTTCAGTTCATGTTTTGTGTTACATAAGCATTGTTTGGATAAATGTTTAATTAAACACATAATTAAATTACAGTCACTCTTTGTGACGCTAAAGCATCTAATGATGCGTTTGTCTGGGAAAAAGCTCCACTCGAAACTTCTGTTGCAAAATACCAGAAAGAATATGGTATAAAAATATTTTCCTTAAACTATTGTGATAACGAGTAACCATAATCAAACCACAGATTAAAACGTAATATTTGTGCGACAAAAATGCAAATAGGGTGCATCCGAATTATTTTAGGGGAAGGAGAGCATGGGGTATTGTAGAGTCCTTGGCATAGGGCTCATTCATCGTTCTTTGGATACATATTCAATTCTTGACTAGATACAAGGAGCGATCTTTCTTTAGGACACTTTCTCTATGTGGGATAGCTCCAGTGTATATGCGCACCCCTTTTAGTGTGAGTGTTGCCAAATAATTAAGCGCACCTCCACTGAGCCGATGTCTGAACAAATGTTTCTGGTAATTTTGCCTAATACAGTTATTGAGGTAGCAATGCCAACAACTGTGAATGATGTTACTGCGTTTAAATTTCAAAATGCAAAACATGTTCAGCTTTTCATGGGAGAAAACTCGCACAAAAAGGTCTTATTCTCCCTCTCTCTCTTTATGTGTATATATGCGCGCGCGCGCACGCACACGCACACGCACACGCACACGCACACGCAGGGTGTCCCAAGAAAACACCGACAACGCTTAGTATGTTGTGCGAGACGGTAAACTGATCCGTTTTGAGATAGGAACCCCTGTCCGAAAATGCACGGTTTGGACGCTGTAGCGCATTGAAATGTGAGATGTTTCTACGTTCACATTTGATTAATAAACCCAACATCGACCTGCCTACATTAGAAAAGGGCTTCGAACTGTGTACCTCCTACCTCATTGCAGAGGCTATATCGGTGGCGGTGAGCCTTATACACATGAGCCAACATGTGCGATTGTCTTTGAAGATTTTCAATCGCTCCTTGGGCTCGAGCCATAAGGACCTCCGTCGACGTTACAGGAGTGCCATACACCACATTCTGCACAAAACTCCACAGAAAATAGTCAAGAAGTGTCCGATCTGGTGACTGTACTGGCCATAGAACTGGTCCTCCCCTACCAATCCATCAATTGTACGTTGCGGTGATTCCACAGATTTACATCACAGTGTGCTGGAGCTCAAATCCGCCATTTCAGCAACTCTGTACTGGTCACACTGCTGTTAAAAACGTTACTGTACTGGAAACTACGCAAGTAAAACAGTAGGATGTGCACCAGGAATCTATGGAGCAACTTAGCGCATGCGCAGGAATGTTATGCTTAGGTCATTCATCCCAATACACAGATGGCTAAAGGGTTGCATCCTTCCGTATTAAGATACCAAAACCACTGTTAACAAATTGTCACAACCCTTCGTTCTCGAACTTCGACGCTCTCCAGCGTCCAAACCGTACATTTCAGGACAGGGGTTCCTATCTGAAAATCAATCAGTTTGCCATCCTACACAACATCCTAAGCGTTGTCTGTATTTTTTGGTACACCAGTATATGTGTGCGTGCGTGCGTGCGTGCATGCGTGTGTGGTCGTTATATGTTGAATTTCGTGTTTCTTCACGCACATCCCCTAGTTTTTTTCTGTTGTTTTAAGAAGAATTTTAATACCTATTTTATTCAAATTGAAGAAGAGAGACCCGTGCCGCAATGGCAGAGAAGTTGCGTCAGTTTGCTTATTCCCGCTTATGCATGTGTTGGACTGGTGCAATACTGTCCACTTTCAGTTGACCCTCGGTTTCCATTGGGTAATGTTATAAATGTTTACTTACATTATGGCCGGTAGATTAAGAAGTACTGGTACAGTTATGTAGTATGTGTAGTTACGCACCAGATCGGTAGTCGTATATTACCATATAATCAACAAATGATAGTCAGTCTTGTTTTATAGAATGTCCAAAGAGACATTGACTATCAGTGTAAGTGCTTATTTAGTTACGTCTAAATGTGTAATATTTTGGGAAAAGGCTAGGATTCTCAAAAGAGCTTCATCTCACTGCACAAAGAAACTTACAGACCTGTAATTAGAGTGGCGCAATCTGCAAAACAAAGTGCACTCACAAAGAAAGAGCGTAAAGTTTCTCCAACTCTAAAATAATTTGTTGGATGTTGCCCATCCTTCTACAGGGTGGAAGGGAAGTCATTACTTTTGTTCTAATATGTGCTTCATAGAAGCACTACAAACAAACAAAGTTTAATGGGATTTTATTCTTTGATCACCCTATTTCGAAAAAAAATAAATGGTGTTTGATCCAACTTGGATGCGTAATTCCACAGGAATGTACGAAGATAACAGTTTGTTACTTGTAAGATGCGCAGAACAACTGGCTCCGTGTTTTCTCAATGCAGAAAATATGACGGTTGAAACAACCTTAGAATGGACATTTAATATTAATTGGATTTGAACAGAATGCGTATTCACAGGGACATCGATTTGGACATAATACAACCTGAGGTGAACACACAGGTTCGTCTATTCTTTTTGAAGGTAATTTAATACATTTAGATTAAAATAGATCTCACAGCATGATTAGAGATACTCGGAACTGTACAAAATCATATAAAGCCTAATTTCGTCCATGGACGGACTTTACACGGTTTGGAACGGACCTCCCCGTGCTTATGATTACAGCCCACTGAGCTCCCGATAAAGGAATTAAGTCCATCGTCATAGAGTAGCCATGTATCAGTTTTCGTGATGCTAATGGTTATATGTTTCAAAATGAAGTCTAGGAAATTTGCCTTTCGCATGTGTATCACAAGACCAAATAAACATCATCAAATGTAATTGGCGAGAGAATTTCTAATGGGCGTTGCCTTCTATTGGAACTCGGAAGTTTCCAAAGTCTTCCATCACGTATATGTAGGTAATTGTTGAATTGTGACTCAATGGGCGCTCTACAATTAGAGCGTCATTTTCGAAACCGTTTGCAAAAGTGCTCCAATGTTCGTGTTAGTGTAAATTTGAACTGTTATTTTGTGGTGTATAACTGGACCTATGTTGATTCTGGAATGCTTCTGAGGGAGAGAAATTGTTCCAAAATGGCACGTTGTTTCTTCCTAATGAATCGGTCAGCTAACCCGACCGCAAGACTGAGTTAGGCCATCATCAAACCGATTGATATATGTAGGTATACATATGGGTTATATTACAGAAGGGAACCTAGCGCAAGGCAACTACCCCTAGGATATACGGATGAAGTGAAGGAATCACAGAAGGCTACTGACCGCAGGCAGACAGGCCACAGAGACACGCAGAAGTCCCTAGCATTCCCTGGCTGGACCCGGCCTTGTGGAGCTTGCTCAGAGAGGGTGACGAGCAACCGTTAAAACCAGGCAACCCTCTTTTCCTTTATATAAATGTTCTAATAAGTACTACTGATAATCGCGTGAAGTTTTCTTTTCCATACTTATTCCCTGGCCTTCGAGTGTATGGTTACCCTCCTCTACATCTCGAGGAAAGTGTCGTCGCGGTAATGGTCCTTCGATGTAAATTGCGGTAGGATTGTCGTTCTGTAATGAAAGTTAGGTATATTTCTGATTGTATTATTCAGATTAGGATGAGTGATAATAATATGCTCAGAATTCTGGGATGGGTAATTAGATTTATGTTTTTTTCACAAACAACGGTTCAATACAACACCAAAAACCATTTTAAAGCTAAGAATAACACACACAAAAATGGAACAACATTCCAAAATAAGGGAAAAAGTTAATCTAAGTGCAAATTAGACCTAAGGTCTCTCCTTTCGAGAGCTATATATTTAGGAGTGTAAACTGCAGGTAATTAGATTCTTAAGGTGAGGACATTTTTAGATTTCCATTTTATTGTTGATTGTTATTCGTCAGACTTGACACTACCAGCTTCCACTCGTCCGTCTTAACAACCTTATAAGTCATACTTAACTGATCACAATGCATAACGCCAAGAATGTCCCGCACATGACCTTGACAACATGTAAGCTTTTTTATTATGTGCTCTGCATGTAGCCTTTTACCGTCTGCTCTCCTAAACTAGGAAACATTTCAAGGCTTGTCTGTTATCTATGACAACTCTGTATTTTAGGTTTTATTGGCTTATACTTTTTTGTGATATTTTGTGGTTCGAGAAATAATGTTATTAATTCCGCCCCACTTTATCGTTAGTTCGTTTCCTAATATATGTTTTCTGAGAAAATACTGTCCAGTCGTTTCATATTATACCTTTTAAGTTGAACCCTTGTAAAGAGCTGCTTTCCTGCCTATAGATATCTACTGCTGTTCCTTTGTCGTCAGAAGCATTCGTTGCAATACTCAAGGACTCTAAAAAAATTGTCTTTGTGTGAAAAGGTCTACGACTTCTCCGTTAGCTGAGTTTTCGGCTTGTCCTCACTTGGGGATTTTCCCTGCCGTGTCTTTCTCGTGCATGTATTTTACTAATGCTTAGATATGCTTTATTATTAAGCGTTCTGCTTTTATTACTCAGCTGCTTCCGATTAGTAGCTAAATGACCCAATTCACTATTAATATTATTCACACGTAAAATATATATGTACAGGATGATGCCGCTTCCTAGGAGAGAACGGGATGTGTAAGTTGAGGATTGTGTGCAGTGTCTGGCTACTCCATGATCGAGCTATAGAGAAATATTTTGTTCATCATTACGTCCTTTTGCCTGTGTGTGCTAATTAAGAATAGGTAGCGCTTTCTGATATCAATAGACGTGGTAATGAACTTGTTTTATCTTTTATTTCAGATCATAGAAAAAGGGATGGTTTCCTTACCGCATTTACCATCACACTGTTCCAGATTAAGGAGCTGTACCAGTGATAATTTGGTTTTTAAAATGTTTTTGTCCAATTTAGCTGGAAACTTATTTTCGATGTTGCTTTATTTGAAAATTAGATGGCTTTAATTGTCAGTGCGATATCTATTTTAGTTTCGGAGTTACACATTTTAAAGCTGAATTTTATCATGCTATGCCAAATGCTCCGCACAACACAATTTTAAAAGCTACCTTTTTTAAAATTCTGTGTCGTCTACCTGATTATAAAGCACAAGCCTCTCATATAATTTTGTTTTACTAGCCTTCGTTGAAAATATAATAATTTTTAAATTCGATCATTTAAATTTCTAGCTTTTATGAAGTTTTATACATCTTTAAAAATTAATAACTGAAAAAACTTACAAGGAAAAAAAACTATGACACATTTAATTGTTTTTATTTTGAAAATGTACACGACAAGACTTGTTAGGAATATTTGGTAAAAGTGAATGTGCTGAAACAATAATTTTCTAAAACCTCAAATTTCAAAATTAAAATTTTTGTATTATGGATTTAACCTATATTATATAAATATATGTATTCGTAACATAGAAGATCAGAACAAAATATGAATCTATGGCCCCTAAGTATTTTTAAAGTCGTAGAATACAAACGTAAATGTTTGCGAGATTTGTACTAAATTTCAGTGGTGCATCTCCGTAATTCTTCATATATTATAGTTATTATTGTTAAACAAGCAAGTGTGTGTTGATATTTATACAAATGCATCTGTTATTTACTTCAGCTATTCCTAAACTTATTTTGCAACACTCACTTCACGGCAAGGGAAGAAGATGTGACTACTCATTAGATACTTCGGAAGGCATTTAGAAGTGCATATCCAAGATTAAGGCTCATAGTGACAGCAGTAATGCGATATCGGGTTTTGTAGCTGTGAAATGTTGCCTTTATTTAACCCTAGCTTTCTTCTTCTAACTGACTTACGATTCTGCTCTGACAAAACCCATTACGCCAATTGTGTTGAATGTAGGCGTGAAGGAGCGGAAAGGGAAGGCCAGTTTGACACCTTGAGTGCCTGTTTCATGCCTAGAGCTATAGAGGGATGATAAGAGGCAATTCCAGCGATGGAGAAGCGATTTGTCTCCCTTGTTGTATATAGACTGTTTCATCGAGAAACAAGGGTTCAACAGATGCGAGAAGAAATTTGTATCCGTTTTATATAAAGGCCGCTTTATAGAGGATAAGAAACGAAAATTACACTGATCGGAGGAAGGAGTTATTTGTATCTTTATATATAACTTGTTTTGTGGATGTTAACAAACGAAAATTCCTCATATGAGAGGAGGGATCTGCGTGCATTATCAAGTATACGTAGTCTCCGCAGGCAATGTTATTGATAATAAACGAGAATTTCTCGGATACAATGAGGGGTCTGTGTGCATTGTTATGCATTCGTAGACTTCTAAGCAATTTCACTGATAAGAAACACGAATTTCTCGTAAAGAGAGGGAGTTGTGTGCATTGCTATAAAACGTAGGCTGCGTAGGCAATTTTACTGAGAACAAGGAACGAAAATTTCTCAGAGGGGAAGAGATTTGTGTAAATTATTATAAGTACATAAGTTGGCAGTTTTCCTTAAGATAAAAAGGAGAATACCGGAGAGAGCACGAAGCGTTTAGGCAAAGTGCTATTTGTAGGCTGTTTTAAGGAATAAGAATTCGTCCAAGGTTTGCACTTTATTTATCTTCTTAGCTAACTGATCCAAATTAGTTTCAGTGGAAGTGGGCAGTAATAGTTAGGTAATGAGCTTGGTTACATAACAATTTAAGCTATATATTCATTCAAATGATTGAGTAAAATGTACGAATATTACTACGTTCTCATGGCGTGCTGAAATCATTTAATAATTTATACGTATGAATAAGAATCTACGTTTATCTCCAAAATTGGATACAAACGGAGATCGATTTGGATTCCATTCTTCGTTTCTTGCCCTCATCTACCAGTATTTTAACTAAAGCAAGTTGGTAATTAAGTAATTTAATACAACGCAATCGCAACTGAGCATTATCACAGAGAAATCAGTTAATTTATTTGTTAAGGGGGTTTCAACAGTATTTGAGTATAGCCCACGTTTGCATGTCATTCGATATGGAGCTCGATCCGATAGTCTGCTCTTTATGAATGGTATTTTTGGGGTAGGCTTTGAATTGAATACCCGTTACGTGAAATTCGTTATTAAAAATATACTCAGGTGGACTCCAAAGCTCATAAGTCTAACAAATAACCAACAGACATCGAGCTACACCCGTACTGTTTCGTCGTACTGTTGACGATAATAACAGTATACTCGTCCCTGTCTTTCTCATGCGCCAATTCACTTATTTCTTACACCACACCAAAAATTGAGCCTCCTCTAAAGCAGAGCAATAGGTTCACCATCGCGCTGTACATGTCACATAATTGCAGATTTTGAATCTCATATTACTCTTGTTTAGTTATGAGCGGGACTTTCATTCGAGAAAGCAGTTTTTAAGAATCTAAATCCTGCACCAAACGGTTTACTTAAAAATAGACACAAAGCTACGTAAAAGGTACTCTGATCATACATCATGTAAAAAGGACTTCAAATTGTTTTTACATTACGCGGGTTTTATTGCGCTTAGGTTAACATTTTCATTCTTTTGTGTAATGGACTGGTGTTGGAAACACATAGCAGCTGTTACATGTACGCACAGCACTTCAACGGCATGTGAAGTGGAAAGTTTTGTATTTCATGGATGAACTTATCGGTAGTCCTCTAACGACTAATGAAATTCAGGTAAGGATGAACGCACTTGTCTACAGAATCAGACTGGAGCGAGCACTATCGATCGCGGTTAAGTACCACTGTCAGGTAAAGTTGCATAGTGTGCCTCAAAATATAGAGGACACAGCTTATTGGGACACCCCAAAAATCAACTGACATTTTTCTCCGATTATGGTGCGGCGTGGTTATATTTGGTGACATTCCATGTTAGGTTGCATTAGTACCGCCAACTGTTCGTAAAATATAAGCATGGTAAATGTACTGCCATAGTTGGTGTTATTGCATCCGTTATGTTGCCACAGAAGGCCTTGTTTTTGAACCCGTGATAAAGAAGCCAACCGGTAGATTTTAAAGCAAGATTCTGTTTATACGCCATATTAAGTAATTAATCTCTGGACGCCATTGTATTGCTCCAGTTTGTGTGATCTTGTCTCCTTCGGAAATGATTTTATCCATAAGTGTCGGCCATGTTGAATTCTTGGGAGCTGCCGACAAGCTGTTTCCCCCATATGGAAGTTCACGTCTGAGGAAACCTTTTATATTTGAATGTGTTGAAAAGAGGCTTTCCAAGTACAAAAGAGCAGAAATTGCGTCCACGCCAGAGAGGAAGAAGGAAAGGAGAAAGACAGTGTACACTATACACCTGTTTGCACTTCTTGGCTGTTTGGCCACGGTGCAACTTGCGCTAGCGGAAGTATTCAATGACTTCCACTGGGTACGCTTTATTTTAGTTTCTGAGGGGCAGTCTAGTAAAAACGGATTAGACGTCAAAATTCCTCTTTCAGCATTTCTTTTTACGTGAAAAGTAATTTTCGTGATTGTTAGTACGTTAACCCCAATGCGCAGGGCGGGGTTGACTCTTATTCTTATTCTTCTAGAAGCTCTTAGGATGCTAACGGGTCCACAATTTTCCCCAGCCGCGTACATCCTCATCCAAATGGTGGACAAGATGGTCATTCTCATTCTTGTAGAAGCTTTTAGGGTGTAAACGGATGCACAGTCTTCCCAGTTGTAGGTCCTCATTCCTGTCTCCGTGAACGTCTCTTTGTGGAAAAATTACATGAGGGAAGATGTGTTTTCTTGTCATCTAGTATGGCTCCAATTAAAAAAAAATCGGAGAGCTTGGGGCAATGCACTCGAGGAATACAATCTTTACAGCAAATGCTTTGTACGGATTGTGTGCCATCAACTAATGCAGTGTACATTGAACGCAACCTGCTCACGGCCTTACAAGCAGGTAAACAAAAATAAAGGTCCCTGTACCTATCCCGCCAGTCGCCCAGGCTTGAGCTAATGATTAACTACCTCATTGTTTCCAGTGGAACACTGCTATTTGAAAATTGATAATAATCTAGTCAGTGCTTAACTTTTCTTCAAACAAAACGTACTGCGTGTCTCAGAACAACCCAAATCATACACGGGAAAAATGAGCAATGAATGTAATCAACAACATGAACGTTCTAAATTATCAGAGGATTCAACTTTATATACTGTTGAATTATATAACTATTGGTTTATAGCCTCAAACGTCAGCTCAATAGCTGCTACCCTTGGTTTCATAAGAATTTCGTCATATTAGGGTCAAATAAATAAGTGGAGATAAATCGTTAAGTTTGTGGCCATGGAGAAACACACACACACACACACACACACACACACACACACACACACACACACACACACACACACACACACACACATATATATATATATATATATATATATATATATATATATATAATACGAGAAATAGTAAAACTGCATAATTAATTTACCAGGAAACCAATGTAGGTTTCTAGCGGTTAATTGAAAACACTCCCCCTGCTATTACGAAACCATTTGCTGAAACATACGAGACACAAACCAAAATTTAACTTTGAAACTGCGCTTAGAAACCGTTAGAGCTGTTGAATGACCTTGTTGCAAACATAGTGGTGAACTCCCGAAAATTTGAGGGCTAAGATTGTGCCGAGAGTATTTTGTGAACTGACAATGAGTTTATCTGTCCTTCCTTTTCTAATAGCAGTTCTTTCCACAGAAGGGAATAACCTTTACAACTCCAGTAGCGTTCGTAATCTAGGAGTAACAGTCCAAGCATTATATTCTGAAGCTTTTTAATTCTCCAGTTACCTCCATGAGATTTTTCGGTAAACTCATATACTGGAGTTTCCATTTAAGTAAGTCTAGATAAGCGGTGATCGTAACTTAATGGTGGTAATTGCGAATTGTAGCTTATGCGTAAGAAGAAAAACTACAATGATCATCTTTTCCTGACTAAGGGAATACTAAATGACAAAGTTTGCGAAAAGATGGCAATTTTAGTGTTTTGTGCAGTTTTGTTGTTTTAAATTTACCCTTTGATTATATATTATATTTCACCGTTATATATAACGTTTATGTTACGTTTTACGTAATTAATTACGGTAACTGTAATTCATCTGTTATTCTGTACTGGGAATCCTGCGTCATTTCACAGAAGAAACAATGTCCACAATTCTTGCACATTTGGGCCCATCTTATAAGAAGGGTTTTGCTCTGTAAATTGGTACTACCGCTAAGTATGTTTGCTCAAACCACGGAAGGCTTGTTTCTTTGCAAATACACTCGAACTTGTTCTCTTAAATTTTACTTTGAACATCATTTTCTGTCAATGACAGTCTGGCACAAACTTCTCCTCAGAAATTGCTGAATACAACTAAATTGAGTTTTAGTATGACTAAAAAGAGCCTCTTTAGTGCTATTTCGGATATATAAAACTAAACCCCTAGCGCTACAGCCCAGGAAGGGCCTTGGCTTGCCGCCCAGCCGCTGCGTCCCCCACCTCTGTCCACTACAAGCCCCATTGGTGGGTGCAGTACTGGAGGGTGGGACGTAGTTAGTGCCTCGAGCCCTCCCGGCCAGTTATGTGACCTTCGCGACCTGGGGCCGCTACTTCTCCATCAAGTTGCTCCTCAATTGGTCCCCTCGGTACCTAACGAGGCTGAGTGCACCCCGTACCAGACCTCCCAGCGGGGGGAAACTCCCCATGCTGATACCGGGGATCAACTCGGGTCCTCCGCGCCAGAGGCAAGCGCGCTACCAACCGCGCTAGGGAGGCGGTCTATTTCGGATACCCTTTGGTGTTATAACACAATTATTTAAAAAGAAGTTGCTGATAAGTTTTAATCAAAGATATGTTTAAAGATATAACCCTATCTTCCTTACTAAACAAACTTACTGGATAAAAGTAGGTCAACGAACGCAAAAGGTACGCATAAGGTACGCATCTAAATCCGGTAAGAATGTCTGCTGGATGTCTTGAATAGTTTCTGAAATGATGGGTATTGAATTTGCCTTTACCTGAGTGCCCTCACCTTATGTAGGACTTACACCTCAGTACCTAGTCAGACGCCTGTTGGGGAGCAGAGGAGCCTATGGACCGGACAGAGTGAAGTCCTGGAAGCGGGTAGTCAGTCAAGAACCAGGTATGACAGTGAGGAACAGGATGCTATGAAATGCAGGCGGAATGGATGAATTGAAGGTGATGATGGAGCAATTGGTGGAATGAGTGGGGAGGGAAACCGGAGAACCTGGAAGAAACCCGCCTAGACGCCGCTTCTTGGATCTTGAATTCCTTTTAATCATGAAATAGTCGATTTACTGCCACTCGACCTTTTATTTTTTCTAGATAGATAAATAAAAACCTCTAGTGAAACTACAGTTGGACGAACATTTGGAAACTCACTTTACTTAAACAATTTCTCATGCGTGTTCCTGAATCATCTGAAATTGATATTTTTGCAGCTGTGATGTCGATGACTAGTTTAAGTCGCCTTATCCTTTGTATTAATGTAAATCATTTTCCAGGCTGTCAGGTGATCATCTGCTGATCCAGTTATTTCGGTGTGCGGTGCAATAACTGGATTGATAGGATTAGATCACACTCAGCATCCGAGCGTTCCCGATTTCACTCGTGTATAAATTTAGTTCTCTCTCTCTCTCTCTCTCTCTCTCTCTCTCTCTCTCTCTCATGCGCATTAAGAGACACATATATCCACTTATTTTAAGCTACATAAGAGTTAAGCTTAGAATAAGCAACGATTTGTAGGTTTCAGCTGCTAAGTATCGTAAAAAGTATTAGGACTACCTCTTGGCTATTAATGCCCTAATTGATGTCAATAAAAGTTTTCAAATAACGCTGTAAAGGGAAGCCTTAAGCGGACTAGTGAGCGAGTATGTGAGTGTAGTAAAATAAATAGTAAGTTAATGCTTCAAATATAAGTTTTCGAAATTTACTAGTTGCGTATATTCAAGATAGAACGGTGAATCTTTGCAACTCCTTTTAAATGTATTTAAAATATAATATATTATTGTGAAATATGGCTACGAATTATGGTAATTTTTCTATTAATTTTAATTTGGAAATGTCTTAACAGCGGAGAGATAAAAACTTGATTTAAGTAACAGTGGGAACACTTCCATGATTGCTTCAAAAATTTGGGAAAATTAGAGAGACTGAAGTTCCTAGAACAACTTAGGTGTAGATTATGTACACAAGGGTCCCAAGTTGACCAAATTGTGCATATATTTTGTATAAAATATTTGTGGTTAATGGTTTTTTTTTTCGATCGATAATTATTTGTCCTGGCTTAAACTACTCCGAAAATGCCCATTATAATGGAGTATAAGCATAAAGTTCTAACCCGGTTAATCGTATATACGGCAGTATAGTGGATGGGTAAGTCGAGTTCGATATTCTCATTGGTTCAATACTAATCCTTTATAAGTGATATAAGCGTAACTAGTGCTCAAAATTAGTTTCATTTTTACATCTTACAGAAATGAACCGGTTTGAGGTCGCACACGCAGTGGGCTAGTGTCGCCAAGGTAGTTCTCGGCTTATCATACTGTTTCCCATCATGTAAATTAATTCAAGAAAGCATGAAAGCTTTCTTCTCCGCTTTAAAAATTTTATAAATAAAACCAACCGATAGGAAATTCTCGTTCACTATATTCAGGAAGAAGAAACAGTGTTGTATCTGACTTTTTATACAAATTATTCAATTTTTAGCTCCCTACAGTTTTGAACTGTATGGATTTTTCAAATCCTTAATCCATGTTATTTATCAAATATTCCATATCTATTTATTAGAGGGGCCCAAATGACCTAGCTGTCGACGGGCCCTTAAAACACTACGCACTCTATTTATTAGAGCAATCATGTGATAATTGAATATGTAAGCAAGATAAGATTTAAACTGAAGGAGAAATAAATTTGCATGGCCGTGAAAACTCGGGCGTGAAGTAGAAAATTCATCAACATACTTGTTAACTCCTGACTTTGAGAGTTTTACATGCGTCAGATCAAAGCACTTCTGAACTTATTTCAGGTATTATACGAAAAAATATCTACTAAAAATATGTAAGATATCTCAATAAAGCCTACATGAAAATGTAGTAGTTGATTCAACTTTCCAAAAGTTATAAAATTAATAAATTACAAACCGTGAGAAAACGCCAGAACACATAAATTGTAATACTGTGCAAGGGAACGTAGGTTTTGACCCTCAGTCAACATAAATGGAAGTAATTTCCGGGCTATTATGCCTTGGTGTTCTCAAGACGGATGTTCCAGACGTGTCGTTCACAACTCGGTTGGACATCTTCAGGTCAAAGTCTCCTCGGACGCACCGAAACCTTATGCTAGGAGATTTCGACCGCGTCACTGAAGATGTCTGTCGCAGTAGTGGAGGAAACGTCTGGAAGATTGATATCCAGCAAACCACGACATATCAGCTCGGAAATAACTTCATTATGTGCAATACTATGTGTTTCTGTACACCAAAATAATTGCGAGTTTTATTTACGTTGATTTGTTTGCTATGTTTTAAATTGGAGAAGAGTAATTTTTACTGTCATTGTATTAATAAAGGTAATTAAGAACCGGTTTGTTGTAAGACACCACCGACAGTAGTACTTTTAGGTGTCGTCGTTTACCTTTTAGTACTTCTTGTATATTTCTCTTCTTACATACAGTATATCCCAAATATATGATATGCCTTTAAGAGTAACACATTGTAAACTCGACCCCTCGTCATTTAATCCCCTGGCTATGTGTATGGTATAGAGCAGAGGTGGGCAAAAAGCGGATTCGTGAATCTGTGTGATTCATGAACCTTTCGCCGTGTAACTATGCAACACAACGGTACACACCCCCTTCCTTAGTTGATTTCAGTAATCCAAAGGTCATTTCGCGATCGCTATCAGTGGAGGAATTATATTTGTGTCAACACCGTCTACCTCATTTATAACAAGATATTACATGGTTTTCTTCGGGCCAGCATTGAACGGCTTTATTGTAGATATCATGCAGCATACAACAACAAAAAACTAATATTTTCTAATCTGCATTTTTATATGTTGTAGACACTTTCTATTATTATTATTATTATTATTATTATTATTATTATTATTATTATTATTATTATTATTATTATTATTATTATTATTATTATTATTATTATTATTATTATTATTATTATTATTATTATTATTATTATTATTATTGTTGTTGTTGTTGTTGTTGTTGTTGTTGTTGTTGTTATTGTTATTATTGTTATTATTATAATCATCATCATCTATTATTATTATTATTATTATTATTATAATCATCATCATCATCTATTATTATTATTATTATCATCTATTATTATTATCATCATCTATTATTATTATTATCATCATCTATTATCTATTATTATTATCTATTATTATTATTATTGCCAAACTTCTAGAAGGTTTACAATCTAAACATAACAAACATACCATGCCACGTGACAACTCTCTTAACCAACAAATAAAATTGTGAAATACTTATTTCAAACGTATAAAATCACTTAGTACTCAGCCAGAGGCTAAACTAATTAGTTATATTCCCATTCTTCAAGAGTTAAAAACCGAGTTTACTTCATATAGATTCCATGATTTCAGAAATCTTGAGAATGACATTTCAATATCTCTTAACCCGTTTACTGTAGATATAGTCAATGTAAAACTTAACTTGCAAATGTGAACTCTGAGATCTACAAACACATCTAGTGACAAAAAATAAGTCCAGAGAGTAAGTTCCCATAGACGTGTTCGTTCAATGAACTGTGCAAAGTAATATATGTTTGCGAAAATTTGCTTCTGTTACGTTGTTTTATTCCACATATGTCTATGAACATTTTTCTCTGATGAACATAGAAAAATCAAAACTGAGATCTCAAGTTTCAGATAACCACCTCTCGGCGCAACTGCATATTGCTGTTACAGATACTACGCCAGAATCCGAACGTCTTCTCGAATGTTCGGATGATGATAATGTGTGCAATTCCGATTTCACATAGTAAAAGTATGACCACCTCTTTTCTGTTTGAAACAAACAAACGGATCCCTAAGTGTACCAATTCCCCATTGTGAAGAGTTCAAGAAAGGAAGAAATACCACTCCCACAACCAGAAAGTATGTTACGCGAGTTGCATGCACAGTGGATTCGGAGCAAACACTATTTTGCCCGCACCTGGTATAGAGCCTCTCAACAACAACTCGTTTTTTGAGCTCCTTACCCGTTTTGCCCTCACTCTTACTAGGATTCCTCTATTGTACTTAATTATTCTCTGTATTATCCGCAAAAATATGAATTGCTATTATATATTTTGGTAAGTTATTCAGTTTATCATTCCAGGTACTATCTCTCCAGTTTTTAAGCTTTTCACATTTGATTGGATAGTGGTAAATGTCCTCCGGCTTCACAAACAATTGTGTGCTGCTGTCAAATTGGACCTTAATCCTTTAAGAAAGTAATACAACTGCTTTCATCGAAGCGCAATCTATCCTTCCCCATTTGTCGGAGCTATCCACGCATTTCTCCCTACCTCAACTCCTTTTTATGTTTGTGCGCAATTCCAATGAGCTTTTATCCTTGAAACTGGTCCATATATTCTGTATCTTCAACTCGCTGCCTCACCTTTCAGAATCCATTGCAATACCTTCACCCCTTGCCCCAGCTCTCCCATTACAATATCTTCCACAAATATCTTCACCTCTGATACTTTAAACATTGTTTTAGGAGATTATCGTCATTTAATCTCAGACACCTATGCTAGCAATTAATAAAGCTTGCCTCCCTACTCTTCCCGGTTCAGCCAAAGTTATTCCTAGGTGAAGCTTTTGCAAGTTCAAAAGCTCTCTACAAAACATTCCATTATATTAATTTGTTTCCACCCTTTCGCCATTCACCAGATTTCTGTGCATGCATTGTCTTTGTTTCCACTATATATTCGTATAACCTTTTTAACCATTTCATTGATAATATAGGCATTTTGTATAGAAACGATCCGATTGCTTTCATGGCTAATTTTGCTTTCACTGGAGCAGATTTAGGCTGTGCTTTCCAGTTGCCATTACTCGAAAATCTTACACTCGAATAATCTAGTTATGTTATCATCCCTGCGAGTTCCTTGTATGACATCTTTCAACTCTTCTGTTTTACTTTCCTTTTCAAACGTATTTGCTATTTCTTACATTTAGTCTTTAAACCCCATTCATGAAATTACCTCTTCTTGAGAGGTAGAACTGGAACTTAAAAATTCAACGCCACAACTGGGAATTTTTAAGTTCCAGTTCTACCTCTCAAACTTTGCCCACACACGGCTTGTGTGTTTAAAAACACCAACAGTAAGTTTGTTGGCATAAATAAATAATAATTACCTCTTCTTATTTCATAATTGCATGTTAAAGCACTATCAGTTTTAAATCCGATAATCTGATCATCTGCAAAAGGCAAACCTGGGATTTATTTATTTTCAATAACTTCACAATAGCTCTTACTTTTCCTTGTCCTATCTATAATATTGTCATCAATAAATAAGTTGAACAAAATCAGGCTCAGTTTGTAACCTTGCCTCAGACCTAAATTTGTTCTCGTTTAATCTGTCGTTCTATTTAATTACCATTTTTAAAAAATGTTATCCCATGGTATATGTTTGCAGCCCTCGAACGTATTTTTTACTGATCTCTTTACATCTCAATTTAGATGCCAATGCGCCTTTCATATTTATCCATAAATGATTTAAATGCACGTGCTACTTCAGAACGAATTAGTTTTGATTTTAACTGTAGTGCATCATGATATACCTAAAATATTTTCACAATGATAGAACAGAACAGGAAATTGCATCACAGTTTCCTTTGTTGCTAAAGAAGTAATGCATTAGTTTATTTAGGAATTCGACGCGGGATCTCGGCACTAAAATGCAGGGTATGCAGTACAGTACTACCTATACTACCCAGAGTATTGCGTGTAGCATAAGTAAAAGCTGAACCTGAGAATGAACTTTCATCAACTTTTAAGAAAAAGCACATGCTTTTTATAAAATAAGTTAGAATGCCGGTGATGTCCTATATATATATTATATCCTGCCCCGTTTACTGTGTTTGGCCCTGTAGCGTGGAGGTCAGAGCTCCTGGCTAAAACACAAAGGGGCCCGGATCGATTCCCGGCCACGAGGGGGGATATATGAGTTGTGGAAAACATCCATCCACTGTTCAAGACTGAATAGTGTCCATTCCCACACTGCGGAAGGCACTGGCAAAACACATCAGTACCATTTTGCCTAGCACACCCTTGGGTGTGTCGTGGTTTTCACCCACCCCTTGCCTAATGAGATCGGATGTGTATTCCGGCAGTTGTTGTTTAAACCTGTGTTTATCAGCATGCAACAAATTAAGTTATCAACGCTAGTTTTATGCAGACATGTAGTTATTTGTTTCACATAATTATTATTATTCTCGTGGTTGAAGCGGTCTGGAAATGAGAGATGCATGCTTCGCTGAAGTATGAAAAAAAGGTGGATGCTTCTGTGAATGGAATTAATAGGTAAACTAGAATAACGCAACCATCCAGGCATTCAATTCGGATGCAGAAGAAAAGCGCCTTTATTACAGGTTAAGAGCATTCCTTTTGGTGTTAAAGGTTGATACACGCCTCAATAAACATGTGCACTTTTCTGAATTAACATGGATTGGATTGTTTTCTAACATAATGGTTGGAAATCTTAGTCAAAACGGAATTCGGTTTAGATTATTATTTTATGTAGGATTAATTAAGCAACTTTAATATTGACATATGTGTGGGGCAGAGAATATAGGTATCACGTGGTACTAAAATAACTAATTTCTATCAGCTTATATCGCATATATAATATAAACAAAAAGAGGAAGAATTTTCGTGACCACATGTAAATTTACCAAAACCTAAAGTCTAGTCACATGACACTGTCACGTTTTAACTATGCATATGTCTCAAATACGATTCCTTACACTCAAAGATCAACTTTTGTGTAACATTATACGTTCTTTTGGACAAAAATAGTCAAACATGTGGCACTTTTAATACTCTAAAAATCCGTGGTGAATTAAATTAATTAAAACCCCATTTTAACTAGGTTTTATATAAGGAAAATTATCTTTAGATGTATTCACTCATCTTCAAAAAGCGAATGTTGGAAATGAGAAAGAAATTGAACTAGAACTGCAACACAGGGAACATTTTAAATTAGCAGAACACTGGTAAACAAGACTACCAGAAAATAAATATTTTAAACCCATAAATGTTATCTGCACACTTCTGAGTAATCATTCAAACATTATACACGGGCATTTAAATCAAAGAGCAATGTCTAATTGCACTCTCTACAGTGCTTTCTTCAATGAAAACCTTAAGAGTTGTCTGATTTTTAATGTGGCATTTTGTCGATAATTCAATGAAATGCTAGCCTTTAAATTATTAAAATATATTTGTGTGACATTCGATTGAAAGTAACAAAATATACTGTTATAAGGGGCGTATTTCACTTACCTCACAGTGCTTACATAGTTATTCGATTGTGCATGAATTCAGATTCAAGCCAGGCATGCCAAAGTTAGTTACTTCAGATATAACGCATTTAAGCTTGACTATACACCCTGATTTGACTGCAAATTTAAGCCACGGTTATTTGCATGCAAGTTAAAGTTTCTTCTGAATTTTATGACATGCTGAAATAAGTTTTGCGAAGACCACTGTTAAAATCATTCAAAACCGAATATTACGAAGGGTCAAATGATATACGAGATGTTTGACTTGTTACGTTTCCAACTCTCGTTACTAGTGTCAGCCTGACGTATGTCTTTGAAATGATGCTAACCTGCCTTTCTTTCCTACAATCAAGCCAAAAGAGAGCTGGTACATGATTGCACCTCCAGCAGTGCACTTGGCATGTTCAATATAGTCATATCTTTCTTCAAAATGTAGGTCAGTAATCTAATAAGTGATTATCGCACAACTGTGTTGTCAACTGCAATCGAATCACATTTTGGTATCGAAACAATATTCGTAGGTAAACAACCCTTAGAAAGAGACAGAGGTAGACTGCATCCGGTCAAGGCTAAAACGATTCGAACCGAAACGCCATAAACTGGATTTTGGCGAAGTAACTAGTTCTTTTATAGAAATCATTCAGCATAATACATATGTAGTCTAATATGTAGGTACTCCTTGAAAATGTAAAATTGTGTGTACTACTTCCTAAGCAAAATCATTTTGTCACGTGGACGTATATTATAGATGACTAATTGTTATCTTGTTAAAAATTTATATATCTGTGAATCTTCCCATTATTGCTACTATTCGAGTTCCTAGCTGAACTTGTTTTATAAGGAGAGAGTGGTGTGCTTAAGTTTTTATGTGCATCCCGAATCCATTCTTATACTAAATATAATTTTAATGTATTCAGAACGCTTATATGAATACAATTTGTAGTTTCTCAAACTGAAGTGACTGGTAAAATAATTGCTAAACCAGCGATGTCGTTGTTGTTGTAGTGTTTAACGCCCGCTTTTACTACTACGGCACCGCAGGCGGTGACACTGATGATACATGGAATGAAGATGGAGCACCGGTGGAATGAGATGGCGGGGGAAACCGGAGCACCCGGAGAAAACCCGACCTGACGCCGCTTCGTCCACCACGAATGCCACATGCGGGTCCCTGGGATCGAACCCGGGCCGCCTAGGTGGTAGGCGAGCGCGCTAACCGCTCAGTCACGGCGCCGCCGAGCGATGTCGTGCTCAGTATGTGGAAATATTTATAAAATGTTACTTTATACTCTATACATATTTTCGTAAGTCAGAATTGATAAAACGCGTACTCTTTATTAGTCATAGTATGATGGTGGGTCGAGCTCTCCCCAGTTCCGCCAGAGAGAGCTCTCTAGGCGCGAATGGGTCATCAAGCTTCGAATCATTGAGACCTCTGCGCGTCTCTGTCGACTGGTCTTGCTGCGGCCCTTAGGTTCCTGCTGTTCCTTAACCTCATTCGTGTCTCCTGGGCGTGGTAGGCACCAAATATGTATTCGGTTGAAGTGCAAGATGTCTCCTACGTTCCCTGATCATAGATGATACTGTAACATACATTATGGTTAATTTGACTAGATATTCGCAGAAGAATTTTAGTCCTGCCATGTAATAAATAAATTAAAAAATCAAATAAAAATAATTAGATAACCATTGTGCCCTTTAACATTGTGAATGATATCCTACCCTGTTCATGTTTGTGTGATGCAAGTTGGGTTTCGTTGTAAATAATGTATCAATTTAGTGGAAATGCCCGAAGACATCTCTGCACATTTTCAGAGCTTTTTCTCAAATTAAGCTTATGGAGTACTAGAAGAAAAGAAAAACGCGGTTTCCTTGGTTACTTTCATTCGGGTACGTTACTCCAATTTACAGTTGATTGACGACTTCTGTCTATATATTACACTCTACTTCATACTCGAGAACTAAGACATAAGGTATAGGAGAAAAATGACTGATGCATTAGTATCAAGAGCAAGGTGAACCAGTAAAGCTCAAAACCACGCTTACAGTAGCTAGGTACACCTTTTTTACGATGACCGACATCCAGAATTCCTGAGAGAGGATGTGAGAGAGGTAGAAACAGATAGGGAGAGAGACAGGGAATTAATCTTGATTGCTCTTTCTTACAGCGATATTTGTGTATACATGTCCGTTGTAAACTTTTATTGAACAGGATATACCTTATCCAGCTCTTTTCATCCCTTTCAACAAGTTGTCCTTGTGTATTTGCAGTCGGGGTTTAGAATGATTCTATTTAGCGAAGGATCAGTTTACTTTTTGTATTTATTTCCAATCTATTTTCACTCGGTTCTGCTCTGAACGCTTTGATTAGAAACAAATAGAGAATACAACTAACAGTCCACATAGCTTCTTCAGTTACTGTTAAGAAGTCTATAGAAACGAGTGTCCGAAAGTACTAAGCTTGATTAATATATTTTTACTGTCTTTGTAATCGTAGTTTGTCGAATTCATTTCGCAGTGTTTAAGATTCGTTGCATATCTTTACGTCGAAGGGTCTCGTGTGGATCATATACTTGTAAGAAAACCACTATGAATATTTTTGAATTGACCTCTATTGTGCTAGTTTTAGTGAACTAGTTCAGACAAGAGCCCACCGATGTGGCCCATACAAAAGATTCCAACATTGACTAAGCTATAGCACTGTGTAAAAACATCATTGACATTCCAAATGTATCCACTCTCAGGAATTAAAAATAAACATCATGGGTTTTGCTGGTGGAATATTTTAATAGACTACGTTTTATAAACCCTTCAATTATTCGTTTGAGAAACTTCGCGGTGGTAATTCAAGAGTGTGGACTAAAAGTTCAACAAAAACTACAAAATTGTCAAATTCTATACGCTTAAATATAAATACAGTTATGACTAATGTATACTAACGTGCATAAAATGTGGCCCATAATTGAACGCAGGTGCTTATTTTGGTACGGAAATCTGACTCTAGCATCTGCCATCGTAACCACCTCTTAGATTGATAGGATGTGTTATCTTTCCCAAAGTATGGTCTAACTGCCGAAGGGTCACGTTAACTGAAAGCTTGTACTTTCATTCCACACTACCGTTTTCCTGCCATCTCCCTACAGCGGCAATAACTTGAACCTTCCTCTCCATGTCGCTGATTAACGTTTTCATATAAATGTCCTACCTGTCGTCGAGCTTTACGAAATATCCAAATAATTATTCACCCTTGGCTCTAGAAGCCGAATTTCTGACTTTCTCTACTACGTATAGTAAAGTAGAGGAAGTATTGTATTCCACACAAAAATTCGATGTCGAGATTTCACCGGAAATATGTTTTGAAACCCCCTGAATACAAAAAAAAAAAGCATTTTTAGAAAAAGGTATTTGTGTGTCTGTCTGTCAGTCTGTGGACAGCACAATTCAAAAATAAAATGTTGGTTAAAAATCAAAGTTGGTATTTAAGGTTAATATCTTTCAAGGATGCGACACGAAGATTTTGAAGAAAATAGCCCTACCCAGATTACTCTTTACATGGAAAATTTTTCAAAATTTTAATTTTCTTGAAAATGGCTCTAATGATTTTTATTAAAATGCCGTATGTTTGAGATATTTTTATGACAAATGAAATTTTTATGTTGAATTTTTTACCCATAGCCCCTATATTATTATTCTTATTATTCTTATTCTTATTATTCTTATTATTCTTATTCTTATTATTATTATTCTTATTATTATTATTCTTATTATTATTCTTATTATTCTTATTATTATTATTATTATTATTATTATTATTATTATTATTATTATTATTATTATTATTATTATTATTATTATTATTATTATTATTATTATTATTATTATTATTATTATTATTATTATTATTATTATTATTATTATTATTATTATTATTATTATTATTATTATTATTATTATTATTATTATTATTATTATTATTATTATTATTATTATTATTATTATTATTATTATTATTATTATTATTATTATTATTTTTATTATTATTATTATTATTATTTTTATTATTATTATTTTTATTATTATTATTTTTATTATTATTATTTTTATTATTATTATTTTTATTATTATTATTTTTATTATTATTATTTTTATTATTATTATTTTTATTATTATTATTTTTATTATTATTATTTTTATTATTATTATTTTTATTATTATTATTTTTATTATTATTATTTTTATTATTATTATTTTTATTATTATTATTTTTATTATTATTATTTTTATTATTATTATTTTTATTATTATTATTTTTATTTTTATTATTTTTATTTTTATTATTATTATTTTTATTGTTACCGTTGTTGTTGTTGTTACTGTTGTTGTTACTGTTGTTGTTGTTGTTCCTCTCCTTCAAAATTTGTTACAAGGACACTTCAAAGCTCTATCAGTAGCTTCTATTAAGTTAAATTTAATGTCTTGAAAGGAAATTATACACAATGGCAATCTTGGGTACCTATTTTCCAATAAGTCAAACACAAAGTTATAGTAATTCATTCCATGGTCCATAGAGTATAGTATACATATGTATGGAGTACGGGAAAACGGGACGAATTATTAGTATAATGCTTGTTCATTCAATATTAGGTCAAGGTTTGGGATTAGCTCATCGTCAAGATAAACGGATCTCGTGAGTCTCCAAAGGAGCATATTTTTATTGCAGCATTACCACATTAGGTGTACATCTGTATTGCCCAATGATACTGCAGTCACGTGTTTTTTACGTATACAGCTGTACGGCAAAGTTTACGAGCATTATGGCACTATCCTTGAAATGTGTGGGTGGGACTGGAATGCGTATCGCTCAAAGAAGATAAAACGGAATTATTGCCCAAGAGTGCTAAGTTCCAAATCAATTCCAGTACTCCGTTTCGTTTATGAGAAACACCAGACCGAATCTGTTATCTTAGAAACAGAAACGCATAACTCTTTCCTTTCTGCTTCTTGAAAAGGACGCCAGAGAGCGTGCGTGAGCGTTGTGCGTGCGTGTCTGTCTAAACTCGCGTGTTAATGATTTTCGAGGCACGGAACAAAGGCGTGTTTGCTCCCCCGTCGTGCCAACCCTGGAAAACCAACACTGAGTCTACAGTGCACGGAATCGTTTTTAAAGAAAGTGGTACTTTGATCTTGGCATTTTCAACTACAGCTAACTTTTTTATATAAAGTTGGCATGAACCCCCACTGTGAGACACATTCCACACGAACAATTTGCAGATAATTATTTTGCAAGAGAACACATCACATTCCCCTTGGGATAATATGATACTCTCACAGTGTAAAGGAAACGCCCGTCCCTCACTTGGTAGGAGAATAAATAATTACTCGACATAATTAGAAAATTAAAAATGCAACCAAGTAGCTAAATGGAAAGTATAGGTTGGTGTAAGAAGACGAACGTAAAATGACACATACATAGACTCCTTGCACAAAATTGTTACTGAGGAACAGAATTTACAATTGACCTAATAAGTAGTAGTTCATTAAAAGCAATGCATTCTTTGTAACACAAAAGTTAAAATTACGTGAAGAAAGCAAGTTAAACTTATAATAATGCTACCTACTGTGTGCAAGTTTGGGTCATCGAACGTGTGTTACATGTGAGAGTATTTAATTTTTTCAGTAAGCTTCTTGCATGAAGCTAAGAGTAAATTCAAAGAAATATTATGCGTTACGTAACCATTTTCAGCGTAAAGGTACAATTATAGCTGTTAGGATAGATAATTAGCATTCATGTGGTGTAGCGATTGAGAATGAATATAATCTAAGAGTTACAGAATTTCAATGAAAGAAGAATATGTGAAGGTAGCTGCAATTTAAATCAATTAGATTCCTTGCTATTAGAACAATAGGATGGCGTCTATATCGCAAAACTAGGTGATGATATCTTTACGAAGTGATTGAAAAATCATTCCATAGAAGAAAATGTCCAATTGAATGCAATCCAGGATCCGCTGAAGGGAAACAGTCCATCTGAGTCCCGTCTCAGTCCATACAGGCTGTGCTTCCATCCCAACACGTGACCTCCAGCGCACCTTCTCGCAATACCGAGTGTTAAAACCCACAGGAGATTTCCCTTTGATAGTTCCAGAAAATATATTGTAGTGTACTGTGCCGCTAATTCTGCAAACTCAAAAGCATATGTGAAGAAGAAGCTGAACAGCAAGCAAGTAATATTTATTCTAACAATTCTAATTATACAATCGCACTCTTAATCTGCCACAATAATAAACTAAGTATAACTGCTTCTAACCATATTTCCCAAAATAAAACTAATGCAATTAATTTTAACAATATTTCATACTACTTCTATTACGTTAGAAACTGGAAGCCAACAGATATTCCAACTGGTTGTGAGCTGAAAATTGACACAGTTTATTCCTCCCTCTTGAAGTTGATTATCCCTATTACTTCCCGTTATATTCAACATTTAACTGAACACTAACAAACTTAAGTTATTGAACAGGTATTTAGCAATGAACACTATCGTACATTTTTCTCGTAAAATGGAAGTATTTTGTTTACAGGATTTAATAAGTTAATACACATACGTGCATTGAAATATTCTAAATGGCAATAAATGTAGGAAAATAAAACTTTCCACTATTACAGCATGAACGGAAAGTGAATAAAAACGCTAGTGTCAAGAAAGTAATGTTCACGACTCAGGTTGCATTACTTCATGTTCAACTAATTCTGAACAATCCAAGCGGGCAAAGACCTACCGTGCAGCTGTATCTTCCTTTATACCTCCGGTGGTTTAGCTTGTCTCCAGGACCATAAAACTGGGAGGTCTCTTCCATCAAGTCAATTAAGGGCAGGGGGTATAAAAATGTTCTGTATGCAGAAACGTTCAAAGTTTATTCATACTTGCGTCTTCAGACTAGCACTGATTGGATAGAAGCTGCCGAATACTCTTCCACCTTCCCCATAACGACGGACATAGAGGGGTGAGTATCTGCGTCTCTTTTCAACATATCTCTTTCTCTTGGCCAGAGACAAGATAAACCACACAGGGTATAACACAGATAGCTAGTCAGAGACCAGCAATGTGGTCAGCATGCAGTTTTTCCCATCGCTTAAGCGTGTTTTGCGAGACCGAAAACAGCGGTTGTGGCACAACGTCATGAGGTCGAAGAGAAGTAACGCTCTCACCCAGCGTATACACTAAAAGTGTTATCATCAGGCAACCAAAAATTCTGGAAGTTTCCTTTTTCCCAGTTTCTCAAACGTTCTGAAACTGTGGAAAACTTTCACCTGCAATTTAAGCAAGCGTTTCCCAGTCACTGGACTAATGTGAGTTAATGCGTTTTGGTTGCGACAAAAAGCGCTGTAATTCTAGCGAATTTGACGACCGCTATAACGTGCTCAGTTCTGCTATTACAGGAAACTAGAGAAGTCTTGCGTTTGACTCCCCAGCGGGTGAACCGTCCGGAAGAAGAGACTTCGTCGTGCGTATTTCGTTACGTCGCAACGAAAGTGAAGTTAAGTGACAGTGAGAATTTAATGAAATTTAATGAACGAAGTCGCACAGTTTTTTCCATTGGTGCGTAAGGATCTCCTTACCAGTTCTCCCAGCAGAAGGAAAAAATATACCGCTACTGAGAAATGAACTTGGATTCCCTTCTCCACTAGCGGCAATCCCGTCACATCGCTAAGCAGATTGTCTTGACTATCTAATTTGTGATTTTTTATGCCGATTTTGTTTTAATTACGTCCCTATCTGCATCGATGAGATTGTAAAGACTCCACTTCGTAAACACGTTGGGTCAAACGATTAAGAAATAAATTAGATTTTCAATCGGTAAATTGTGGACGATAATAACCTAAAACATTGGTTAGCTCTACAATTAGCAAGGGCTCCACTACAGTAACCGAGCAGTAATTGATTCTACAGACATAACTTAACCCCTTAATTGCATTAAATATCCTCTCATATAGCTCCACAGCGTGGCGAGCTTACCAAGCAGTGTTCCGTCTCTAAAGGCATAACAGATAGTTCCTTCTTTCAATAGGTTACGTCAAATCTGTTTTGAAAAAGACGAGTCTTGAAGAATTCAAGTGTGTTCACACAAAACGTACTCGTATTAACCCTCAAGTAGTTACGCATGTTGTCATAACGTTAATAGTCGCGTGGGGTGTACCTGACACTCCAAACAAAAGTGGGTCTAATTTCATATTTGTGCAGCATATCATTAATATAAATAAGTTTACTAAATAAATGGCTCTTTAGAATACCTACCTCACCCTATGGGTGTACTTTTTATATTAAGGAAGTATCAAACTAGTTTTTTTAAGCAGATACAATATTTACTATTTGCTTACAACCTTTGGTAAAACTATTTGCTCCTGGTATTCTTTGTTCTGTAGTACAGATATAAGCCATTACACATCTCCCTAAACATATATTCTGTCAACTGATACTAAAGTTTTAGGAATTTAGTCACTGCCACTGACTGCAATGGGTGCGTTAGCATAAGTTTTAACGTACATTTTTCATATGCTTTAGACACATGGCTTTCAAACATCTGGCACAGTGCGATTTAACGTTTATGACTTTACTCGCCTAATGCCTCTTGCAGAAGCTGCCGCGTTCTTTCCTGTCCTGTTTCGTAAGGATCCATTGCTGAACTAACCACACACAGTGACAAACAAGGAATACAACTGTAAGCTTTCTATGCGTACAATAACGTAAAGAGTCGCGCGGGTGTTACAACTACCCAAGGCATATTGTTGTGTACTTACTTGGAACTCGGGCTTCCATTATTGATTCTATTTTTGCTCAAGGCTCGAACATTACTTCCTAGAAGGGTACTAAAGATCATGAAGGTATACTCCCATCCATTATGTAATAATACATCCATAAGAATGACGGGTGTGTTCTGAACATCCCGCGCGACCACTAAAGGCTTAAGACCCACGTGCACATAAACAACTAGGGTTTGCTTCAATACCCAAAGGAACAAGGTATCTTTAAATTCTTGTCTCTATGGTCTGGTGGTTAGCATGCTAGTCTTCGAATCCAGGGGTTTCGGGTCGATACCTGGCTGAAGGGGGAATATTTCTTCCATCAGCATTATTCCCCATCCGACCTAGAATCTGGAAGGATTAATGAAAGTGTGAGAGCGCATGTGAATTTAATGTAATTACCCAAAGTAATGCCAACCAACTGTAAAGTCAGGCAACATAATTGCTGGTGAGCAATTGTTCCAAAGGTAAAACGCCGCCCAAATTGATGTGACATGTTAAAGTCGACACGTGAATGGAGAAAAGATATCTGTCATTCTGTATAAACAGGAATAATGCACGAAACGCCCCTTAACGCTAAGTCGAAATGTCCTACACTCGCCCATTTGTGAAGTCAAAGCCTTAAATATGAAATACAGCTGTTCTGCTCCAACTCTGTGTACGCTTATTCAAGCTGCTGAAGAGATGGCAGAACAAACAAAACCCGGTTTAGCATCAAAGAGATATGCAAACTCTCGGGAGCGTGTAGCAAACTTAAAATTCAAATAATGCACGAATGGCTTAACCCAAAAACAGCGGTTTCAAAGTTTCTAGCTGCTATCTAAAGGGATTGTGTCGCGGAGCCACGATCTTGATCATAAAACGGAGTGGAAACTTTGTCACTAACGTTACGAACATAACATAATGGAGGCCAACGTAAACGTCTCCTGATACAGGATGGAAGGGAAGTCATTACATTCCTTCTAATATGTGCTTCATAGAAGCATTACAAACGAAAAGGTCGAATGGCATTTTGTTCTTTGGTCAGCCGATTTCGAAATAATAAATGGTTTTTGATCCAAATTGAATGCGTGATTCCACAAGAATATATGAAGATAACAGTTCGTTACTTGTAAAATGCGTAGAGTAACTTCTTTCTGAAATACCTTCGGTAGTAATTTTATAGGGTATAGATTCTGAGATAATGGGTCATAAATTTAACAGAGGCAGGATAAGGCTTTTCATTTCTCCAAAACGTTTAACTTTTACAGCGTTGATTTGGTACTTAGAGGTTTGAGTCATTTTGTGGGTCACGGAACAAAAATAAGCAACGATTACAGCTAAAACAAGAAAGCAATTCCACAAGGCATCATAGTTTACAGCAGATTTTGCCAGAAATGGGTCGCAGTCTTCTAGGTCCGATCTCTGGGAAATTGTTCCAGCACCAGAACGTACCAAATACTACGAGTATTTCTTGTGAACTTAACGCTCATTCCACGATGCGATATGTGAGACGTGTTCCTCCACGTTCTGCTCTCCCGAATTTGCTATAACTCTCCGCTCCATAAATTGTCCTTCCTAGCACGTGGAGAATGTGACCAACGAACGACATGGCTGAAAGACAATTACAACAAACCTGCACTTGTACAAATGAACGGTTGCAAGCATATAATTGTGTAGTAAGAGCTTTAACTTGAAGTACTAGGCTGATGGCCACCGGATCTGACTAGCAGTTGTCACGCTGAATAAACTCTCTCTGCGGTAGCCTAACCTACGAGCTTACGGAGGGCAACGGAATTTGCCATTCAGCTTAATGGCATGTTGTACAGCGTGGACAATGACTTGTGAAGCTACCTGTTAATTGTATTTCTGTGTGTAGTTGTAATGGTGTATGCTGCATTAAAGGGCACGTTTGTTAAACTTTGCTCGAGCTCGTTCACAAATGTGCTATTAGCTTGACTATGCAAAATAGTTAGCATTTCTAACAAATTTAAAATTTATAGACTGTTAGAAAAAGGTAAAAGACTGGCTCCTTATAAGGCAACAAGAAGTATAGACGGACCATAGCAGTAACTGAGAAAAAATGGACAAGATTTGGGGCTGTCCTGGAATGAAATCCAAAAAGAATCGCCGTCTAACATCACAACGTATTTGGATGGCAGAATAATTGATCGGACTGGTCGCTCTCCGGATATAAATCAACATTATTATCCGTGGAGAATAAACAGCGCATATCCTTAGCAGCAAGGTACTGGTTCACTGTTTAATTATGCTAGTTGTCTTACTCGAGTCTTTCACATGGTCGTGATGCGGTGTCGAAAAACATCAGTGCTCCCTTCTATTCTTCTATTCCTTCCACCATACACGCGTGAATTCGAATTGTACGGTAATCAGTAACACATCTGTGTACTTACTATAGCTCGACGTTGTGGGCTACAGTGTGGAGTTCTGGTTTCCGGCTACGGAATACATCCGTTATATCTCACCCAGGAGGCGCGGATTTTAAGTCCCGGGCATAGAGCCGGTGGCCATTCAGCACCGCGAGGAAAGTAAGAAACTGCTCAAATTTTAAGGACCACCTATTGTTAAATAATGCATACGCTGACACGGGGCACACATCAAAGGCACGCTCGAGGTCAGCTACCTAACAACACTACGCAGTAAAGAAGGTGCCCTTTCCAGACAGTTCGAAAGGCTTCGAGGCAAGCTTTTACGAGAGGCTTCGAGAAGCGAATTCCAGAGAAATCGCTGGCACCTAACTCTGATATATATAAAAGCGAGTGGGCCCGGACAGGACAGTCAGTATTGAGCCAATTGGTGTTGAGAATCGTGAGTGAGTGAAGGAGTAGAACTGGCAGAGCGAGGTGCGGACAGTGAACAGTATTTGTGGCAAGGTTACGATAGAAAAGAACATCTGAGAGTTGCAAAGTCACGACGAGTTGTAAATTGTGTTACCAATTAACCAGAGTACTACGGGGGTGGTCAGGCCAGCACCAAGAATGATAACAAAAGAACGATATGAAATGCAGGCGAAATGGATGACTGGAAAGGTGATGATGGAGCAATTGGTGGAATGAGAGCCGGGGGAAACAGGAGAACCCGAAGAAAACCCGCTCAGACGCCACTTCGTCCACCACAAATACCACATACAGGTCCTTAGGATTGAACCCGGGGCGCCTAGGTGGTAGGCGAACGGTCTTACCGCGCGGCCACGGCGCCGCCAGTCGTTGACATATAATTATTTTCTGAATAAAATTCTAAAAAAATAGGATATAAGGTACGAGAAATAACTATATTGAACTAGTTCGTAATTGCGTGGATATCAATATATTCTATTCTGTAAAACCATGGCAACATAATCTAAAATAAGCAAGTGGTTAGGAATAGGAAAGCAAAAGTTAAGTTTCCTTTTAACTTTGCGCGATAAAGTAAATTCTATGCGTGTCTAACTATTATGAAATAGTATTGCAGCTTCCATTTTTAAATGTGCGTTTCAAAAACACACACACATGCAAACGCACACCCACAAGCACACGTTTTCTCCTCCCTCAGCACAATAACAGGAACATAAAAGAAATGCTGATAACAAACATATACTACCTAGTCACTCTGCAATGAAAATTATAACTGCCACTCTCAACAGTGCCCATATTATCAGGATGTCAATATTCTCTGGTTATTAGATAATTTCCTTAATTTAATGCCTTAAAAATTAAATATTTACATTTGCACACACCGATGGAGAACTACAGTATTTAAACGTCAACATTCATACAATCAGCAAATTAATATTAATAATAAGGACCCTTCCGTCGTATCATTCTTCTCTCCCAATTTGCGTTATCACTACTACATTATTAAAGGCTATACACTTCTATGCAGAAAATGTGGCTCATTTCCCCCTAACACAATGCATTTTTTACTTTATCTACTACGTATAGTAAAGTAGAAGTATTGTATTCCACCCAAAAATTCGATGTTGAGATTTCATCGGAAATGTGTTTTGATGCCCCCTGAATCCAAAAAGCATTTTTAGAAAAAGGTCTGTGTGTGTCTGTTTGTGGTCAGTCTGTGTGTCTGTCAGTCTGTGGACAGCAAGACGAAAGTTGGTATTTAAGAGTTTAATGTCCTTCACAGATGCGACACGAAGATTTTGAAGAAAATTCGCCCACCTCAAACAACCCTCTACATGGAATATTTTTCGAAATTTTTTATTTTCTTCAGAATGGCTAACAATTTTGTTTAAAATATCATATGTTTGAGAGAAGGCTATGGTAAATGAAATGCATATCTTGAATTTTCTGGCTATGGCCCATGTATTATGATCTTTGCATAACTGATAAACCGTAAGAGATAAACAAAATCTTACTATACAGAAATGTAGATCTTGCTAAAACAAATAATTTATGCCTGAATAATTTTTTGTGGAGTGAAGCATTTCGGAGATATCCCTTGTTATTTGTGTGAGTTTTGAGAACTTATAAAAAAATGAATAAAGATGTTCCATTTGACAGATGTTAACCGTTAAAGAGAACGGAATTTGAAAAGTTTAAAAGATTTCACTATTACTCAAATTATACTGTATTCCCATATTCTCCTTGTGCCTACAAGAAGATAAACAATAACATAATTTCTACAAATGTTTATCTGAACTAACACGAAGAATAGGAATAAGAGTTTGTAAGAATGGTTAGTACAAGAGTAGAGAAAGTCATGCGAGTGCAACACATCGGTTTTCTTTTTCATCAAATTTCCAGATTCATTAAACACCTGACTATAACCAGCCTTTGACTTCTATAACTGCTATGAAATTACTTACCGACATAACTAACCGATAAGTATACTCACAGCGAGATGAACAGGAGTCTCAAAAATAGTATTTACGATTACTGCTATGATTGGCATAAACAAGTGTTGCCCTAGCTCAATATGATATGATTAGACTCCCAACCTTGTAGAACGAGAGGTGAAAAATGATTTACCTATATTACTAGAATGATCACCAGCTGTTATATTTGTTGGACGTTTCTTATGAGGCCTACAATTTTCTCTATCTAGCAGAGATATGTATAGTGCTGCCAGAGATTCCAAATTGTGTGACATACCTGGAAGAAACAAACCCCGTTGTTGAAAGAACTAACAAGAAAAAGGCACTTGACAAAAGTAATTATATATCTCCCTTGGCGCTAGTAATACCCAGCCCTATTTTATAACTTAGATTACCAAGGGGGGCGACTTTATGACCACCATTAGAAACAAAATATCTTAGCAATATTTAAAACAAATTTGTTTTAAAATGGGATATTATACCTTCCCAGGGTTGTTAAGGTAATATTTAACACTTCAACTATTAGCTTTTCCTTTTTTTACATGAATTACATTAGACATTATGCCAGTCCTTATGACAGAGCTTATACTACCAACGGAGGTGACCACCATTGGTAACAAGATATCTCAGCTATTTTTAGAACAAATTTACATTAAAATTGGGTATTATATTTTGTCACGTTTATAAGGTAACATTTAAAATTATTTAGCTATTCTTTTGTACTCTTTTACACGAATGGCATTATACCAACAGGGTAGTACTTTATGACCACCTTGACACTTGCTTGTTTCTCAAAAAGATCAACAATGAAAATGTTGAAGCAAATACGCAATTTACTCGTAGAAAGAGTGATTGACAATAACTACTAACTGCATGCCATTAATCAAAAGATTAAAAGAGCACAATTAAAAAATTACAGGAGAGCATAAAGTACCCTCTCCCCTTGGTAATGCGAGGGTTAGTACTTGGGAAGCTGCGAAATAGACTGCGCATAGAATAAATTCATTTTATACTGTCTAAACGTCACAATATTACTAACAACAAGATGGTACTAAACTTACATGCTTGCTTTTAGTTTTAAGTAAATTAATGTAGAAAGTCCAGAGATGTACACCTTATGAAATGCATCGGTACACAATAAATTAAACTTTCAATGAAATTTACTTACCTCGCTACTTTAATAAATAAGAATTTAGGTTGCGAGCTGAGAGGACTGCCACTACGTATGGTTAATTAGCTGTAACAGGTGTATAAAAAGAACTGAACTCTCCAGTTCCTCTACTATTGGGCACTTCTTTCTATATATAATATGCTGTAAATGAATAACAACCCACGAATTTTACTGGTGATAGACGGTTCATGGGCAATCAAATTGAGACAGGAAACCTATGGTCTAGGATTACAAATTACAGAACTGTGCTTTAAATTGTTTGGGAGTACGCACACCACTGGCCATGTCCACTGTAGCTATAACGCATGATGAGAAACAAGTGGGTGAATTTCGTAGCCTGTCTATTTAGCGTAATTATTGTTGTTATTATTGCTATTATTTCTTATTGTTATTCCTATTATTATTATTATTATTATTATTATTATTATTATTATTATTATTATTATTATTATTATTATTATTATTATTATTGTTATTGTTATTGTTATTGTTATTGTTATTGTTATTGTTGTTATTGTTGTTATTGTTATTGTTATTGTTATTGTTGTTATTATTATTGTTATTGTTATTATTGTTATTATTGTTATTATTATTATTGTTATAATTATAGTTGTTATTGTTGTTATTATTGTAGTTATTATAGTTGTTATTGTTGTTATTATTGTAGTTATTGTTGTTATTATTGTAGTTATTATAGTTATTATTGTTGTTATTATTGTAGTTATTATAGTTATTATTGTTATTATCATAGTTATTATTATAGTTATTATTATTGTTATAGTTATTGTTATTATAGTTATTGTTATTGTTATTATTATTGTTATTATTATAGTTATTTTTATTATTTATTATTATCATCGCTTAGGCAACTTGTTTAACGCACAAAGGGTTATCTGCTTTCGGTGGGGCCGGCTGCAGTGGGCCACCTAGTATATAAATAAGTGTGTAAGTAGTAGTGTTGACATTAAATGACCTTGAAATTTGCTGGCAGTGCTATCAATAAAAATAAGTCAAATTTTCGAAAGGGAATGAGTTAATGCAAACATTTCCCGTTTGAAAGAGTACAGAGCTCTGCGGGAAGTTGGAAGAACTGACACACGTTCAGAATACCCACTGCACTAGCGAGGGCGGCGATACTTGGCAGGGTCCTGGTCGTCTTGTACGATGGCATTAAGATTTGGCTAGCGGTTCTCTTGGCATTTTCCTTCAAAATAAATCCTTGAAGAAGGCATTATCTTAATATCGTCATCTCTTTAAATCGGTTCCTATTCATTAGCATTACCTAGCTGAGAAAGCGTCGAATATATCCGTAGATGAGCAAGAGCTATTTCACACATTATAATGACGTCATTTCCTAGCCAATCCCTGTGCTGAAGGAAGGAAATAAGAGAAGCTAGTGCGGTAGACCTAACAGTCTCTTTAAGAGAAAGTATTCCATTATATTTTGATATATTTTAGGCTGTGGACCTGCTAAAAGGATTGGAGTACCCTCAGCCCAAAGAAGAATGACTTTAATATTATATTCATTGTTAAGGATGAGAGGTAGTTCTTATGAACGTGGACTTTTAAGCTGTGTCAATGTGAATAAATATTCTGTCCATCGAAACGTATTTTATTATTTTCTTTTTAAATTAACGTCCTCCAACATTGTGTCATATCGGACGAATGAATGAAATGAAATGGGTGAAATGATGCTGAAATGAGCCCGAGGTCCATGGAGCTTTAAGTTACCCGACATTCGCTTTCTCAGGGTAGGGAAAACCTCGGAAAAAAACCTTACCCGGATAACTTACCCTAAGCGAGATACGAACTCGCGACCTCTTGAACGTGAGGCAGACACGCTAACCATCACGCTACCGAGGCGGGCAAAAACGTATTTTATCTCTTACATTCTAGAAGCTCTAGCCTGCAAAGTCTGTATAAGCTAAGGACAGATACATGGAATTACAATGATGTTCAAGTAATTCTGCTTTTTACTTTATACTTTAGAAGCACTGAATCACACAATGACCATGCAAAATACAGATTTGAAGTGAATTTACCTTTATTTAAGTAGTTATTTATTTCTTCTTAGATACCGATTCGTATTTCATTTTGCTGATTCAATCACACGTTTATGTCAACCACGTGGCCTATTAGTCTTCTGTAAACTGGTGTCATATAATCTTTACTTTATAAATATTAGTCCCAGATCAATCCAGGATTAAGAGAAAGGTGTGCTTCGAAATGTGGACAGAAGCACTCAAAATTTTTAAAACCATATACGAAACTAATGGACTGAATACCATTAAGTGTTCCAGTAAATCAGTGTTACAAACAGTGGACTACATGCTGGAAATTTTGCTACGTTCTTCACTGTTCTTTTTTGTAGGTGTTCTAATTGTACAATAATTTAGAAGTAGATAATTCCAAAGTTCCGTAAATGCAGTAAATGACTGTAATAATTGGGCCTAAAACTAATTCTATTTCAAAACAAAAACAACCCTAAGAAGGACCGGGAGTGAAGTGTGGGAGGAACAGCAAAGGAAGCATTGGGTGTGAGATTGTCCAGTAATGAGAGATGGGTAGAACAAAAGAAAAATATTCACATTTCCTTCCCAAGCCTATTTTACACAACCTTATTATCTTCGTGTAAATTGAAATAAAAATTTGTAGAAACGGTTTTATCAGATATTTCCTTGCAGATAAGGCAAGAATGTGGAATACAATAGGCTTCGACAATAGTCAACAATAGTCAATAGTCAACAATAGTCAATAGTCAAATAGTCAAATCGTTTAAAATCTGCTCGCTATGTGATGGAATAAAGAACGAAAATTGACTACCCAGTTGAGAAAAATGAGTATTCGAAAATCCATATCAATTGCCATGAATATTTCAGAAACCGTAAACTCATAAATTAATGAATGAACAAACAAACAAATATGCATGTCATAAATTGTGAGCTTTAACGGGATTTACACTTCATATGTAGTAAGATTTTGTGTCTCTTACAGTATGCAAGTTATGCAACTCATTCAGTATGAACAATACTTCGGAGACCATTCCCGGAAAATTTAAGGTATTTATGTGGTATTTTAGTAAACATTGTACGCCATTTTTCGAGAAAATAAAAATGCTTGAAAAAAGCTCCCCTGAAGTAGTTAGGGGTGGTGGAGGGGGATTTTCTTGAAAGGCATCGTGTCGCATGCTTGGAAAATGCTGAAGTTAAATACCAAGTTTGGTATGTGGAGCGTCGATTATCCGAAAGCCGGTCATCCGAAATGTGGTTTAACCGAAAGCCCTCGAATATAACTACTGTGCTTTTCAAATGGGAAGGAGCTTGTCTTTGAGCGCCTCCAGACCGGCAACCAATTGGAGTCCTGCTGTGTTGTCATATTTCTTTCCCCTTAAGTGGGACCTGAGGCGCCAAGAAATATAAAAAGAATGGAGGAAATGAGCTTGCAACGCTGTGCACGTAAACGTATCTCATTGGCTGCAGATCAGAACTCTTCGCATTTGAAAAGCACAGTAAATTCAAATTGGCATGCTGAGCCGAAATTACACCGCGGCTCTGCGTGGCTGGTCCGACTGTCCACCCGCTATATTTTAGCCATATCTTATAGTTTTAGTGAGTATTTTAAGACGTGTAAACTAACGTGTTTTGTAGCACAGGTTATTGTCTTATTTCTCGTTCAATCGTTCAAAACACTTTCAACTTTTCCCTTTAATCTTAACCGAAAATACAGTTATCTGAACATCCCTATTTCCAATTCGTTCGGATAATCGTCCCTCTGCTGTATTTAGTTCTTAGGTTATGCTTTCGCCGAACCCCCGCCCCTATAAACTCACACGGAGCCTTTTAGCGTTCAAGAAGCCCTCAAAACATTTATTTCTGGTGAAATCTTGACATCGAATTTTTGGACGGAACATATTCTTCCTCTAAGTCCAGAATAGAGAAGGTTAAATATTGGCTACGTCATAGGAAAATGCTACGAGTATAAACTAACATGAACTTAGAATAGGTATATGATGTAGTTATTCGGGAGAGAACGCTCGTTGTTATAGAATAAAGGGAAATGGGTGACATTAATAGAGATTTCCGTAAATTAAATTTAGTTTTATCGAGAGACCTGACAGGTAATACCAACATATTGGAAAAGAGAAGAGCGTAAGCTAAAGGTTCTTGGAATAATATTCTTGTGCTGGTATTACATAAAATGTGTGGAAGATCGTAAAAAAACTAGACCGTCCTATGATTACAATAAAAATGGGTGTGGAGCAAAAGTTGGTTCTCAAAGAATAAAAGCAGTTCAAAACAAATCGGGATGGGTTATGTATGCAGCGGTGGGCAGCGCACTCAGGATAATCTTTGAGACAAAGTAGGAGTAAGACTTATTGAAGATACGGAGAAGCATGATCTTTTAAGTAGCTTAGAAGGCAAAGGCTACTTGAGATTTATAGATGCTTCAAAACAGAATGGCTTAGAAGGAAATATGTGTAAATATTTAATAAGCCAGAGATGCAGCAATACCTATAGCCAGGAAGCGGAGCAGTATAGGCATTAATTTCCAGAACTAATATTTTATTTAAATTACCGTTTCATATTTTATACTTATGGTTTAGTGTACTCCTGACAATTATTTTCTTATTTTTAAATCATTCACCATCCTAGGGCTTAGAGTTCAGAATGGACTGTTATCCCCCGTGTGGGCAACAGAGTCCAGCAATATACTTCGTAGTAGTGAGAGAGGAAGCACAATTATGGAGTAAAAAGGCAGGAATTGATAATTGGATTTTGGAGTGAGTGAGTAGGGTTTAAGGGCCCGTCGACAGCTAGGTCATTAGTTGGATTTTGGATGATGAATAAGTAACGAAAAGAACTGGTAGGAATCGAAGTGCACTCTGTTATCCCCAGAAATTACATATGACAAGTGTGGCACTGGCATTTGTTTATTCATTTATTGACTTTCTTAATGTACACCTGCACTTGTTATCTTTGTATTTCTCTTACAGTTTAAGCACCATTTTTCGCATAAACTGCCATCATGCATCGGTAATAGCAAAATGGGTTGTAATGCATGGAACGGTACATTATTTTTATAGTACTGGAAAAGTGTTGCGAAATTGGACATAAAATGGAATGTTAAAACTACCATCCACCTACTATCACCCTGCCGCAATTGGGTATGCAGGGCGATATTCTCATGCCATGAATCGAAAAATAAATGGAACATGTGCATATTCCGAGACCCAAACAACCTACTTCATTAGCAGCACACGTGGACTGCATTCTTATCCATACAGCCGGAGGAGCACGTTTAGTTCCTTATTAGGAGTTCTTGTGTACTCTGTTCACTACACGTGATACCTGTTTTGCACCTCTTTTTCTTAGATCAAAGTGCTCATTTTAACATTATTTTATGGCTTGTCACTTTGCAGAGCTTCATCTTATTACAGATGTAGGGATCAGTTTCATTTTTGTAAATGTATGTACGTGGTTACTACTGCAGTAGTATTTTAATTTTCACGAGTTCACACAAGGTAACCTCTTCCTGCTTTGCAACCGTCTCCCCTTCTGTCACAGAATGAGGAATAAGGAAAGGAGGGACTGTAGAATGGTAAATGTATAGTAAGGGTGGAGATACACGTGTATGGCCTTGAGTGGACTGGCTAGAGTAAAACCATTGTAATGCTGATTTTCGTCCAAACATGGTGTGTTTGCACGTCTACCATATTGTGGCTGAGCAGAGAAATATCTACCTAATCGGCTTTAGGACATTGTAAAGAAAGCAAGTCTCAAATATTATAAAGCACTAATCAATCATGTGGTATTTTAGCCCGTTTGCAGCTGAAGAATTGTTCTGTGCAGGCATCAAAATCCAAGCAGGATATTTACCATATGCCGAACACCACCGAAACGTATATCATTCAGAGTTAAGAATTTTCCATTAACTTCTTCATGTAAAATACACATCATAGAGAGGAAGGTGGAGGTTGTCCCTCCATAAACTTTCATCCTTCCCCTGCTATAGGCTATAATGGCCAGCCTTCACGTTGCAGACACCTATGTTCAGGGTAGTGTAACTGCTTATTCATAGTATTTCATTTTGTGTGTTAATATCGTGAATAATAAAAGTTAGCCGCAGAAAATAACCTACAGGTATTGGGACATTTAGGAATATTCAGCAAGGTTAAGCAACGAGTTTCCCAAACATTTTCCTTGACCTAATGTATCTGGATGAAGTGTCACAGCAGGAAACTATCCACCAATGAGTCATACCGCGTATTGTTATACTACCTGTACCTGTTCAACCAATACGTTTCAGGTACAGTATGCCAGACTGGAAGACTAGGTGCGGAAATCCACACATTATCCTTAATCTCTTGGAGTCTTTTACTTCAAGCCACATACGTTATGTTCAGAACATTAGTATTTATAAAAGGTTACACTTTAGTGTCGAACTCCAATAAGAGAGGGTTGTGCAAATATGCTACATACAGAAATCGGGTTCTAGCTAGATGACGCATTGTAGTACATGAATAAAATTGGCATTTAATAAGTGAAAGTTGCACTCGAATGAGCATTTAATGAGTTTGTGTATCTGTTTTCTTTTATGAGTTCATTTAGTGAGCATGTCCTTTTTTCCGCACTTGTAGTGGTAGAGTTCACGCTTCCTTTCACACGATTTGTACACACACAGAGATCGTTCACTTGGTGGAATTTCTGAGTTGTGCACAGTAGATGGTGGAATCCGTGAATTGCTAGACCTACTATGGCGTGCCTCTGTGGTTGGCTTTTCTCCATCCATTGTCTATTTGTCACGGCATCCGTTCCGAAGAATTCAGCACTTAGCCCCTTCTCCTTAATTTTCCTTCTTGCTATTGCTTCTCTGTATGCTTCTGTACTTGGTAACAATATTTTATTCCTTATGTCTTCCAGGAAGTAGGTTCCCAGGGCGATTGCATACACCATTCTGTTTGGTACGCATTTGCTGGTTCCTTTTGCCCTTTTTATGTATCTTGCTTTCACAGATTCTATTTTCTCCATGTCATTTACATTACGTGTGTGATAATGGAATGGACTTTTTTCACTACGTGATAAGGCTAGATTTCACTCCATTGTGGTTGAAAAGATGCCGGACGTGCGCCTGTTGTGCTCCTGCGATAGTAACTCAATGTGGAGTCGGTGCACAGAGGTGGCGAGAAAGAGGTGCGTTTAGTGACAGTAAAGAACACCCACCCTGCGATAATTACAACAGTGGAGTGCACCGGCAATTGCCAAGGAAGAGGTGGAAGAGCAAATTGCGATCCCATTTCACAGAAATCAATCATATCTCCTCACAAATATCCATTCTCCTGCCATCCTTAGCACCGCTGACACAGCTGATTAATTTACTGTTATAACTGCAGTGCTCCACACATCATACAATATTCTATTTACCTACAAAGGAAACATCTGCACATTTGCTAATTACTTCGGGTTAAGCTGACATGCGGCAGTTCAATGGAACTAAAAAATATATTAAAACAGCACTAACCTCTGTCCGTTTGTCTGCGTGCCTGGTTGGGTCATGATTCTTCATACAAGAACGAATATTTCTTCAGTGGATAGGCACATCAGTATCAGAGCTTGTAAAAGCAGCAGAAATCATTTGGGCATTATACCTGAGCTGAGGCGCCAAATACAAAAGATAAGACATTAAGTTTGACAAACACCAGCTGATATACTCGAGTTAACATTTCAAGCTCGCAGATACAGACTATAAAACTATTTAAATCACTTGCCACAATACAATAATCACTTCTTATGTATCAAATTAGGTAAAAAGTTTAACATCCTAGTTCAGTGTTTCTTTATTTTTCCATGGACCACCAAACGTTGTTATAAATAAAGCCACAATTCTTAGTCACCTTACCGTGTGCATGGGGCTGTTTCGTTCAGTGCTGATGGCTGGCCTCCCGGTCTGAGCGAACACACCCAAGGCATAACTGACACTCCTAAATATGATGCGGTACTAAAAATTGTGGCTTTAGTTATAACATACAACATGGTTATCCAGTCTTTCACGCGTCCTGCTCATTGAATCAGTCATCGCCTCGTCACTGGTAAATCGTTCGTTCTATAGATATTGCTTCAGTTCTTCAAGAAAATGAAAGTCTGAAGTTGATAAGTATAAATTGCGTGGTGAATGGGAAACACGCTAGGAATACCAAATGAGCAGAAATTGTGCCAGTGGCACGAGGCCCTGCGTTATCGTATATTTAAGAAAAGTATTCTCCTTGGACACTAGTGTACGTGGAAAAATATACGAAGGTAGCCATGGATACTCAAAGATCTTCTAAATCCTCCACAAAAACCTAAATTAAAAGCAACAGTCAAAGTATATTATTTGTTAAATGTGGAATGTAAAATGTTAACCGCCTGGTGGACAATTACCAGCAAAAACAGGAAACAAGATCCAGAACTCGAAACAGCAGCCCTAACCTCAATTTTGAAACTGGAGTTCACCAATTACTAAGGTTATTCCACCATAAATCGGAAATGGGGAAAGAGAGAAAGCGACGTAGTTAAGCTTTTAAGGCTTTTTATTTTACAACGAACAGAATGTTGTAATTGGAAAGTGTGTCGACTACAACATCGATAACTGCATCGAAAATTGATTTTGCACATTCATCCAACGTGTGTTTAGAATGCATAAATGTGGTTTTCCTCTGAACTGTCGCTTTAAACTCCAATACAGGAAACGTTTTTAGAACGGAGTATGGCTACTATTTGTTATTCTCAAACTAGATGAAACTATCCGCAGCGTAAACGAAGGTGAAAGTAGAAACGCGTGCAGCTGACGGGAGTGCTTTCAATATTGCTTTTGTTTCCTCCAAGCCTGCTGCTAGGGAGAGCTCTAGTGGCTATTATAGATCACGGCCTCCACGATTGCCATCCACAGTGAATGTAGATACGCATACCTACACTGGTTGGGAAGAATGAGCATTAAACTTAATCATACCACCTGCTGACGTTCTTTGGTTCCGGTAAGTTTCCCATTTGGTGTCTATGAACCCGTTTCAAAACAAGTATTTAAAGACCTTTTTACTTATTACGATTCCCTTTTATGATCCCGGGCACTGTACTTATTCCTTTCTAAGAAAACTACTGCTTAGTAAATACAGTAACAACATCCTAATAGAGCGAGATGGTTCAGGTGGTAATGTCCGTGGCCCGCAATCGGAAGGTCGCTGGTTTGGTCCCCGTGGCCGACCTTCCTGACCCATGCTTTTCCGGAGGCTTTCCCCGGGTTACCAGGAGAATGCTGGGAAGGATTTCCATATCGTCCAAGTATCCTGTCCTTCCATTCCGTTACATTAATTATTTCATTTCACCCATCATCCCATTAGGTCTCTTTCAGGGTTGGAAGTGTCGGCGAGCGTCGCGGCAGCAGCACGGTAGCGCTTAAGATATGGCCATTATACCACTAGTAACGTAAAATCTTAGTGCCTTTTAAATTATTTTCGTACGAATATTTACTAGATGAACCATTTTCTGCTTCAAAACTTCGCTTATATTTTATAGTCTACTTGAAAATTACTAGAAATTGCAGCTTTATTAATCCTATGATGCATGCTCTTGTACATGGTAATCAAATTTAGTAGGCATAATTCACGCCATGATTGAAACCAGTGTCATTTCTTCGTGTAACAGGACTAGAAAGTAGAAATTTTGGACATAAAGGTTTCTCTCAATTGGCATAGTCTATTGTTTATCTGTATATTTAGGTCTACAATTTTCTTTTTGATTTTCACATTACCTACATGTCTAAAGTGTCCTCAATTGGCGATTTCGCTGGTGGATAACAGAGCACAGTGTACGTAGAAAGTTTATAAAATGGGATAGAGCGCTGGTGTATCTTTAATATGAGTGAGGGGTACAATGTTTTAAATGGACCTCATCCAGGAGAAGCTTGTCCCTTAGATACCTTTTACACCGATTGTGGGGTTTTCGTCTGTCTTAATGAGTAAATCGAGCTCTAAGGCGTGCGACGAAGACGATTCTAAGACTTACTCCTCTTAACAGATTATTAAGTTAAAGAACATAGGGGCAGGTTATTCACCTTATGCAGGCTGTTAGGGGTATAAGTAGAGATATTTGTACTGGTAACTGAGGACAGGCTAATGAACAATATTACATTAATATTTACTTCATTTACACACTTATCAAGAACAGTATGTTTTCGGGTGGGTGGCCTTCAAGCAGGTGTGCCATGGTAAGCATGACGCAGAGTGGGAGGAAAAACTCATCTCCTCTAGGCTAGTAGATCACGCATTGAGGGGTGAAGCAAAACGTATTGTCAATCTCACAGGTGTTGCTCATTTCACTGCGCAGTTACGGCCATGTAAAAAACATCAGGTAGTGAACAATGTGATTGGTTTGTAGGAGCAATGTTAGACGAAAACAAAAAAACAAGTAAGACACTGAAATGGATACATATTAAGGTAACACCTATCAAAATATCTGGACATATATCCCTAATACCTTGTATAATGTCAATTGAAAAGTGTTCATCACAGAGATGAAACATTCCTTCGTAAGTAAGATATCAGCGTAACATTAACATGCACTATATACACATTGCGTCATAGGGAAGGGGTTCTCTGCATTGTCTTGTGCACCCGGAACCCGCTTTTGTTCACCTCTGACCGGGTGCAAAGTTCAGAGTCGGCTACAGTGTATGGTTTGTGTGTAGCTAACCTCACGTGCATTGAAGTAAATGTTTCTTCTCTAATCATGAGTATGAACTTTGAGAAAGCAGTAGCTTCTTATTCATTTGAATAAATGCCGCAGTTCTCTCCACCCAAGCTTGAAGGAGAATAGCTACTTATCCAACAAGATATTGGTTATCGCCGTGTCATTTTCATAACCCCTCTCTTCATCTATTGGTAAATATGCCTGGCATAAACGACTGAGATATCGCACAAGGGGTGAACCAACCTCTTACATTAGCATGGCAATTTTCACACTAAACTTCGGTGGCGGCAAAGCCATAAGCTATAGTATGTTGCGTACGCGTTAAAAGTCCCCTAAAATTGAATGGACTGCGTAAAACTACCAAAGATACACTATTCGCTATAGTGATTTATGGATTCTGTTACAAATGCATTGACAGGGACCGGGTTGTAAAACAGAATAATTACATTTGCCGACGTTAAGCGTTTATTGATCGGATAAGGGTTGTTGCTTTTTTTCACCTTGTAACCCTTCGGTGTAAGGGTAAGGCAGGAGAACAACAGAGTAACCATGTGTGACGTAGCGGTGACGTAAGATCGGTTAGCGTGACGTCAGTTTGCCACACCCACAACGTAACGATCGGCTTTACTTTGCCATGGGTAGCCGGCAAAGCGATGACGTGTTTGCCTTATTCGAACCGCGACAATACAGTTTCGCTTTTGTCTGACAATTTGGATGTTTCAAGCAAACAACGGTGTGACGGAATGACAAACTTCAGCTGTAGCGTAATCATAGCCAAGATGTAAAGGAGGTTCTGCATGTTGAATGGATTAAAGGGCTATGGCGATCCTGTAGTTGGAGTACGCAATCAAATGTTAGAATTCGATTGTGAAGCAAGGTTATTTTTATCCGCACTCTCCAGGGGGAAAATATTATTTATCAGGTATTAGCAATTTAAGAATTTTTATAACTGTCCGTACAAATATTTTATTTCAATGTAGTAATTTAGTCGTGCTACCCGATGAAGGCGAGTGAAGTGCTGCAGCGCCAAAGTAGACGTGTATAACGTCATCGGTTCAGTCGGTCAACTAAAGCAGGCAATTGAGTCTTTATCTGCGTTGCAGTAACTGACAAGTTTCCATGCCCTTCCACTTGGCTCGGTCAAGTCCAGGGTTTGTTTTACTAACCATTGTTTGTTTATAAGCACGAGGTATTTACTTCAGCCTTCCAGCGTCTAATTTGTGGATTCACTTTAATTCCAAATGCATTTTAAAGCGGCGAGTTTTAAACTATCGCAAGCACTTAAAATGCCATATATCTTAAAGTTTCGAAGCGCCAACATTAGAACAATGTAGTGCAAATCTTAGCAAAGCGCTACGAAATTCCATGTCTTTCTTAACTCATTACGAATATTAATTGAGCTATAATCAAAGCGCAACTTTCAACGCAGGATTATTTCACTAGGTCAATAAGAATTCAACATGCTGCGGCTTTCTAAATGTATCCAGGCATAAAAGAAAATGTCATTGTACTAAACAGCGTGAGATAATTTCAATACCGAATGCTTAAAATTTTCCAAATAAAAATTTAGTAACCTAAAAGGGTAATGAGTTTGCAGAACTGAAACTCTAAAATTGCATATTACGCACTGGATATGTAATATAAAAACTGGTATGCCCCAAAATGTAGCACATTTCATTGCTTGCATTCTATAAGGCGCATGATTGAATTTTTTATGCAAACTTTTGTGTATGTGCAAGAAATTTTCATTAGCAAATCTCCCCTTCGTCCGATATGACACAATGTTGGAGGACGTTAATAAAAAAAAAATTAAATTAAATTAAAAAAAAAAATAAAAAAATAAAAAAAAATAGCAAATCTGTTAGAGTTTAGTTACCAAAAAAATTGTATCTTTCAAAATTATCACTAAGCCGTAACTATAACTTATAAGTTTATATAGATGAGGTAGGTGCATAGCCTTTAGATATATTAGCTAGAAAAGAAGAAATTAATGTTTATTCGTTTAACTTTCTGATTTCGAAATCAGCAGTTTTGTTTCTTTCTATGATTTACAATGTGTGCAGTCAAAATAGCCGCCCTTTTTAAATATACAGAGATGTACAAGTAGTAGAGGCTTTTACGGACGAACAATTTCACTTCACACTTGCATGGACCTCTCTGAGCATTATTTTCCCTATCCTGTTATAGCGTTTAATGTATAGCTTAGTCATCACGTATAAACAAAGAAAAATGCTCCACAACACACAACAAAAAATTATTGAATATTATAAAGGAAGAACAAAGAAACTAAAATTAATAAAGGGTAATGCATAAATATATTGTAAGAACCCGCATCTGCATTAACCACTCTCCTCTCCTACACTCGAATTAGCCTTTGCCAATTTTCGCTAGAAATCTTTCCAGCTTGTGTAAGGCGCCGGCAGCCATCCGCCATCACATCCAGGCAACCGTCCTTTCCAAGTAGAACTCTGAAATTATGGGATTCATACTCCTTCCTTAATCTAGTTTCTCTTCACTCTGGCAGAATATGCCTTCATAATTCCCCTTTCCTGCACAGTGGACAAATTTGCTGCCTTTCACGCTCCCTTTCTTAAACAGGCTAGTTCAGGGCGTTATTCGAGTGTCATCTACAAGCCTCCCTCCTCAACCCTGAGCTATTGAAGAGTTAAACGAAACTTAGCTTGCACACAAGCGAGGTGATGCAGGCGGGAGGTACTGGGTTCAATCCCCGCAGTCAAACTCCCAGCCCCATGGTGTTTTTCGGATCCCTTGAGTTCTTACGCTGGGGAGGATCCTCCATTTCACTTCCCTTTCATCGTCAGTGTTGGCGAAATCCTCGACGTTGCATGGAACGGAAAAGGAATGTTCTCTATAAACATCCATCCTCCGAATCGGGGGCGGGGTCACTGTCTCGCCTCTCCAGTTGAATATGTAAGCCTACAGGGGAAGGGAGCTGGGGAGTCACCGCGGAGTCTAAACCTGGAAACTGCAGAGACCCTGCCCTCTGGTGCCATACCTCCTAGTTCCGGCCGCCCTCTGTCCCTTCATCTAACCCCATCTCTTCCAGGAGTGCCCCGTAAAGGACATAAGGTACAAATAAACAGGTCGAGGTGTTAAGTCCCCCTCCCCCTCAGGAACCTGCTATACATCGTATCTCATAGTGTAATTCCAGATTTTGTCTCCGTATCACGCAACCGTCTCTGAATATTCCCCCTTTAAATCCGGTTTCTCTTCCCCAAGACCAATACACTCGGTTGTAATGTCTTCTAAGAAATTAGTTCATTCTATTACTAAAAATGCATCACACTTTCGCGTATCTATCTCTTGAAATCCATGAAAGTCTTAAACTTGATACTATATTACAAGTGTAAAAGGCGCTGTAGTTTGCTTCGGAAGGTAGTTTCATTTCACTAGTCCTAAAACGGCTAAATCTAAGTACATTATTTTGTTGTCAATTGCCAGGATCATACCAGTGTCACCGCTGTGCCGGAATTTCGTCCCGCAGGAGTTCTTTACATGCCAGTAAATCTACTGAAATGGAGCTGTCGTTATTAAGCACACCCTAAAAGCCATCGGTCTGGGTCGGATTTGACCCCGCGACCTTGGGATCAGTAGATCAGCGTCTAACCAACTGAGCTACACAGACCGACAAACCTTAAAAAAAAACCTAAGTACAGTAAAATACTGGGCATAACTACACAGCACTGATAAAAATGTAAACAATTCTAGGCAGGTGATGTTAAATGAGGGCGTCGAGGGACAGATGTTATCAGTGTTTTTCAACACAGTGGATAAAACAATGAACTGCCTCTGGAGTCCACTTTGATAAATGAAAAATAAGAGAAAAATGAGAAAATAAATTGCTGTTGTAGTCTAAAAGTTCATCGTATTCAACATATTACCCAATATGCCATTAGGCTTTATATCATAATTTTTACTTTGGCGCTTACCTGTATTTAGTAGACGAATTATTGTATTCCGCCCAAAATGCCCAGAGCCCTAATGCAGGTTTGCGGAATTCCTGAACCACAAGATTTTTTCAGAAAAAAAGTTTCTTTATGGATTGCCTCCCTCTTCACTCTCTCACTCTCGTCTCTCACTCTCGTCTCCTACTCTCGTCTCACTCTCGTCTCTCACTCTCGTCTCTCACTCTCGTCTCTCACTCTCGTCTCTCACTCTCGTCTCTCACTCTCGTCTCCTACTCTCGTCTCCTACTCTCGTCTCCTACTCTCGTCTCTCACTCTCGTCTCTCACTCTCGTCTCTCACTCTCGTCTCTCGCTCTCGTCTCTCACTCTCGTCTCTCACTCTCGTCTCTCACTCTCGTCTCTCACTCTCGTCTCTCACTCTCGTCTCTCACTCTCGTCTCTCACTCTCGTCTCTCACTCTCGTCTCTCACTCTCGTCTCTCGCTCTCGCCTCTCTCTCGCTCTCGCCTCTCTCTCGCTCTCGCCTCTCTCTCGCTCTCGCCTCTCTCTCGCTCTCGCCTCTCTCTCGCTCTCGCCTCTCTCTTTCTCGCTCTCACCTCTCTCTTTCTCGCTCTCATCTCCCTCTTTCTCGCTCCCATCTCCCTCTTTCTCGCTCCCATCTCCCTCTTTCTCGCTCCCATCTCCCTCTTTCTCGCTCTCATCTCCCTCTTTCTCGCTCCCATCTCCCTCTTTCTCGCTCCCATCTCCCTCTTTCTCGCTCCCATCTCCCTCTTTCTCGCTCCCATCTCCCTCTTTCTCGCTCCCATCTCCCTCTTTCTCGCTCCCATCTCCCTCTTTCTCGCTCTCATCTCCCTCTTTCTCGCTCCCATCTCCCTCTTTCTCGCTCTCATCTCCCTCTTTCTAGCTCTCATCTCCCTCTCTCTCTCTCTCCACTTATGTCCATGGTACAGAGGACGTATAAAGCTTTGATACATTTTTTTTGGAAAACCAAAACGGATAATTGAAGATATTTAATGTGAAAGCCGAACTTTTTTAAGTTTAATGCAAGGTGGTTTTAGAAATTGTATATTTCGGGTCATTTACAAAATTTCAATCGGTCCGGGGCCTCAATTCTTCTTCTCGTTGAGTTACAGAAATGCAAAATGGTTGTATGCATATTTTAAACAATTGGTAGGTATGCGGGAAAATGTGGGATCATTCCTTCACTTGAGTATTTGTTACTAGCAGATTATCACCACCAATGATAGTAACTTCAGTTGATTGTCATGCGAGTTATACTTATTTTCAAAGAAAGTATCAATAACTTAAGCTCTAAAGAAACGATTACAGCAATTTAAGGCTTTGAAAAAAAGCAAAGATAAAGAAATGTTGGGCACTAATGAGACGCAGTAATGTACATGGAGCAGGCTGTCACATCTCCCAATGCAAAACATGAGGTTTCCCCTTATAACACAGCCTACCCCATCCAGCCTCACCTTATATTTATTCATTCCAATATAGCCAACTCTTCAGCTCCCAACGGTTTAGGGGCCCTAATGACCAAGTTGTCGACGGGCCCTTAAACCCAACACACTCACTCACTCACCCCAACGGTTTATGGTTCATAATATATTAAAGCAAGTGCAGAATGAAATGCATTACGTACATTTCAGATAGAAGCATGAAACACACTAAAATACATATTAAAATTGAATTTTCTGTTTGAATTTTAGAGATTAAAAAAGCAGTCTATTATGTATAGTATATTCCAACGCAGTGAATCTGGCCCAAGATTATCGGAAAGTCTGCGCCATAATCGTAAGCAGAAAAGAACAGTGCTCACCCAGCGTAAACAGACAAACCAGAATCTTTTAGACGTTCACCTTCTCGAACGTTCTGGAGCGCTATGGAAATTTCCTACGGCTATATAAGCGAGCACTCTGGCAAGTGTCACAAAATCTCGTGGAGTACATGGTTCAGTGAGTTAGCGAGTGCGTTTTTGGTGTTTTCCGGACAAGATTGTGAAGAGTATGATGACGTGCAGAGAGTGCTGTTGCTGCAAATATTTGAGGCGTCTTGTGTTCGAATCCGGAAGAAGAGGCCATGTCAGTCACATTTCATTACGCCATGAAAACAAAGCGAAGTGACAGTGGACAGTGAGTGAGGCGATGGCTTAAAAATTAGGAAATTTAAGAACATCTAAATAATATGTAACCCTATTTAAACACACCAGCAACTGTTAGTCGTCACTGATGCCAGTTTTGCCGCAATATTGTTCCAAATATCTTATTCCGGGTCCATCCTGAATGATGTGAGGCAGTGATTTCCTTGGATTTCGTTCCACCATAGTCCCCTACCCCGTCTGTTTTTGTCTAACGAGAACCTCAATCTTTTCTCATGTTTCTTACAGCTAGTCTGACACGCGCACACACACACACACACACACACACACACACACACACACACACACACACACCGTCGTGTGTAACTACTCACGGTAAATAGTCAACAAACAGCTTGAATAACGTTATTCTAAATACATGTACACCAAAGCAAATAACGTGAGTCTGAATTACAAGTGTCTCTAACCTGCGTAAAAGTAACATGAGATACACTACCGCAGAACGAGGTGGTTCAACGTGATACCTGCCAAGTGTCAGGCCCGGCAACTTCCAGGTGCAATATTTAAGATAAATGTGGCATTATACTGGACAGGATAGAACCCATAATCTTTGTTATGTAACTCTCTTGCTAGGCTGAAGATTCTTCTTGATTGGCAAAACGTATTAGCTGGATGATAATTGGACTATTATAATTTCAATACAAGTTGAAATTGAAATATTAAGTGTGAATGTACTATAAAGCTCTGCGCAAGTGAGCTCAAAATACACTTCAGTTGTGGTTGCAGCAACGTTAAACTGGGATTGTATCATTCCCAAGAAGCAAGCTACTCATACTGCATCTTCTCTGCTATTGCCACAGTCGTTTAACTATAAAACGTAGTAAATTTAACGAAAATACGTCTGCACTTCTACATGACACCTACTTTCAATAAACGTGCCATAAGTATTGTCAATAAAATACCAAATAAAAACCGGCTGGTCATGATTAAACTGACGCTACTCACAGTGGCCAGAAGGATCTGTATTGAATGCATGGTGGTTATATTTTGTAGGTATGCGGATGCGATTTACACTAGCCAGAAACTAGTTCGTCACCAGGCATTAATGTGCCAATGTAAAAAGAATCCTACCTTACAAGAAAGTGTGTTGGGACCACGCAAGATGGGGCAATACCAACTCGTATCAGTCTCCCAAGTGCAACGTCTGTTTCGTGTAACCCCTCCGGACGAACGCTTTATCTCCAGGAGTTTTCCAAATAATTGACTTGCAAGATCCCATTAACTTAATCCACGTGATTTCTGGCTGAGAGGATACCTGAAAGATAGTGTATCTGGAACGTTTTCGGTCTCTGCTTGATCTAAGCCAGCATACCGCAACATGTCGCTGAGATCCCATCCAACATGTTGCGAGCAATTGTTGGTAACGCCGTTTTATGAATGCAGCATATTGTTGTTGCTGCACATATTGAAAACTGTTGGTAAAAATATATTAATAAAGGTAATAAAAATGTCAATAAACCCGAGGTGTCGTACTAGGTATCCGTTTTTCTATAGCGCCCCATTCAGGCTGGTGGTGAAAATTGCACTAATTTATTTACAAGCAGAAATTGCTTCTGCGTTCTGATTACAATTTATGGGTGTAATTGTCACCCATGGGTTACAGTTCATTCTGAAACACACTTGAGTAACACGAGTTTAATTATGGTTAGGCATGGAATTCTTGTGCAGTTTGCGTCAACTATCAACACTCAATTTTCACTAGAAAGAACGCGGACAACAACGCAATGATAAGCAAATAAAAACAGTTTAGAGTGTGTCTGCAAGTGCCGCAAGTCTATGCTAGTGGGGGAGGGTTGCCTACGATATCCCTACCTAGTCCAGTAATGGTGCAACCGTGCTTCCTTCCGACCTGGCTTTAATACTAAGAAATGTATATGCTTGAACATAATCATCTGAGATATATCATGATCCAAATAGCCTGCATACAACAGATGCATTACACACTTTAAAGTATGTAAGTGGAAAATAACTAGTGACGAAAGCATTAAAGATACATTTATAAAAGGCCAAATTTATGGAGATAAAATGCTCGTCTTGAACATACAGGCTCTTAGGGGTATAAGTGCAGCTATTTTTATGGTAATTCGGGACAGGATACCGAACAAGATTACATCAATATTTGCTCCATTTGTGGACTAATTTTACTTATTAAGAGCAGTATGTTTTCAAGGTTTTTTAATGCATTCAAATAGGCATGCCAGACAGAACATGATGCAAAGTGGCCGGAACGAATTCTCTAACGCAGTTAGGAATGCTCCATGGCAACTGAGTTTTAATGTTTTCTGCAAGCCCAATCACCTTGCATTATGTAGTTCACTGGTTCGCGCATTGATCTGTAAAGCCAAATGGATAGCCTATCTCATAGGCATTGTTCAATTCGTGGTGCAACTAGGACAGTGCAAAAAAAAAGTAGTAAACAGTGTGATTGGTTTGAGGGAAAACTGTTAGACGAAAGGAAAACACAACCAACACACAACACCGAAGTGGATGCATATTAAGGTACCATTTATCAAAATGTATCCACTTATACCTGTAATATCCTGTCGGTAAGAAGAAAAAAATCCGATTACATGTTCTGATGATTTTAAATATTCGCGCTTTATATGATTTTATATATATATATATATATATATATATATACAAATTCAACTCAAATGCAAGAAGTGATTGTGCTGTGCAATAACGTGAAAATTTAGTTACTTTAGACTCAAACTTAAATGATGAAATTCAAACTAAAATATGACTGTATTTCGTGTCTCCAATAACGGAATATACTAACAGTTGGAAGATTTAATATTGCTCATGCATACATGTTCAGTATAACGGGTAGATTAGGTTACCAGCACTGAATATAGGAAACACAATAGAATACTATCGTCAAAAAAGTACTTGTTCGGGTCGACAAATCGGCTTCAATACGTTCCCAATGACTACGAGTATTTCCAGCAATTCTGGCCATGTTATCAAATTGAAACAAATGGTAAACCGGCTGAAGACTCGGTGGCGCCCACATGCAGATTTAGACATAACCTGACCCCTTTGCCATTTATAGCACGACCTCCAACAATACGTATTGCTACTGCCACACAGACATTCGGGAATCAATAGCTGTGTCCAAATAAAGTCATGAGTGACCGGATATTTTCACAACCCATGATAAAAAATAAACAGGAAATATGGATATTACTGTTCGTGTTTTGATAGAATTGGGGATTCAACCGAATGGAAAAAATGCACTGCGACGCTGAAGACTAGCGAGATTGCGTGTCTCATACTGATAGGATTCGTGCAGAAGGGTGCTAATCCGACGCTTAGTAAGCGAAAGGGATGGAAATTGAGTGAATGAACTTCATAGCACGATACCCGACGGAATGAAAAGCAAATACGAACGTCAATTTAAGGCATTTATAAACTGATTGGTGAACATCAACTGCCTTAAAACTGTCATCACACGGTTGTAAAACGCTGCCAAGTAAATTATTGGGTTTGTTATATGACATAGCTGTCAGTCGAGCTTCAGTAACAACACAAGAAGAGCTAAAAATGATTAAACCCTATGTTAAAAAAGCACGCACGTTTTGTAACCGAGATTGACTATTAAGAGTGTTGCAACCAGAGATTTGCATCGAACGTGGCAGTTCTTTAGATTGCCGAGAACCTTTTTATGTATAAGTATTTTGTGAAAGTTAAGATCATTGACGAACAGGTACAAATAAATATAGTTTCAGAACAAACTGCCTTTATTAACCTGAGGACCGGCGTGGATGGTTGAGAAGAGATTAAAGATAATATCTCCCACTCCCCTTAGACTTCTAGTGGTAGACCCAGATCTATCGTTGCCCGTCTCTGTATTGTGGTGGCGTCTCTGCCTCACGTCCAAGAGGTCGCGAGTTCGAATCTCGCTTAGGGTGAGTTATCCGGATAAGTTTTCCGAGGTTTTTCCTTATCGTTAGAAGACGAAGTCGGATAACTTAAAGCTCTATGGACCTCGAACTTTATTTGAGCATCGTTTCACCCATTTCATTCACCGTCCGACATGACACTACGTTTGAAGACGAGAGAGAGAGAGAGAGAGAGAGAGAGGGAGAGAGAGGGGGGGGATATATTGTTCCCTTTGGGAGCGTTTACTCCCTGACTTGAGGTTTTTCTCCAGGTGTTCTTCAGTTCTCGCAACTGGAAAATGCCGGAGAGGTACCCCAAACTTAGGCGTGGAACGTTTCACTCCCAAATTCTCTTTCTCAATTATTTAATTTAATATATCAGGAGGCGTAAGAATTTCCAAGCGTTAAGACCAGGGCGAAAGGAAATTGTGTTGAATTGTTCTTGTACATGACGTAGTGGGGTCCCAGATAAACCATACGTCATCCCTCGTACAGGACTCAAATGACCTTAAACGGACCCTTAAATCACACTGACCCCTTGTACAGTCTGTTGGCATTTCGTACGGTACTTGGCGAGTCAACAAACTGTTTTACCTGACGTTTGTGACCCACCGTTGCGGTTGTTCAGTTCTTGTATTTGATAATGGTTTGAAGCCGAAAGCGTAAGAATTAATTAATGGCTGATTCACCAAGTATCCGCCGTTGGATATTTGGTGAATGTATGGGGACGTTAAAACTCTACCGCACCTCCATTATATCTTCTACCCCCAAACTTACTCAGAATTGCATTGGGAGTGTGGGTCAACAACATACCAAAGCCCGGTCCACGTAAGCATGGTTTGCACTTTCAGATGCCTTTGCAACCTAACAACTGAAAATATCCCAAATCGATGAGGGTAAAACTACGTTTTAGAGAATTTTAGGTCGGTGAAATTTAGAAAAGATGTTATGAATGTTCAAATGGTGAATCGCTACCTTCTTTAGGCTAATTTTAATTAAATTTGAGTTTCAGTTTTTCAACTTTGCCATCTACAGCATACGATCATACTGAATTTTGGCGCTTCTTTTTACATCCATTCGTGGAGAAGGATTTCATGAGGGATGACTGTGGGTTCAGGAGATCCTAGGTTTGCTTCCTAGGGCTAGTCACTGGGGATGTATTTTTCCTGGTTATCCCTCGTTAGTAAGGCGAATGCTGTGGTGGTTTTTCTTCTACCAAGAATTGCGTTTCTATATAATTTTGCCGCCCTTGTCTTTCTTTAGTTGGGTTATGAGCTGTGTACTATCGATCACTGTCGGACAGTTGGCGTAGATACTTGCTTTTTGAAAGATTTTTCTCGGTCCTGTTAGCTGGCCGCTTTCTCTGAACTGCCTCAGGTGGTTCAACTTCTCCCCCATTTCGCCAGAGGGAAGCTTCCTCTGAGCAACCCGTTGGTCTGATTGGATCATCAAGTTTAGTCTTTAGGGACCTGTACGCGTCTCTGTCAATAGGCCTGCCTGCGGCATCAAAGATGTCGGTAGTTGCTTCACCTCATCCATTCTTCCTGGGGATACTAACCATAAAATATACGCAATGGGTTGAGGTGCTAGGTGTCCCCTTTGTTCTCTAGTCCCATTCATTCTACCAGGAGTGCCGAAAAATATAAGATGAGAGATCCATTGCCAGTGTTAATGACGATACACATACGAAATGACATATGTGCCCTTTTCCAGCTTAGTTACCACATGTTTAGTTTTATAAAATTCTTATAATTAAATTCAACTCGGTGATATTTTAAATACACAACGTGCATTTAACAGTCGTTTGTGAACGTGCTTGAGAGCATCTTGAAATCTCGTTTGCAGATGTGCTGCCGGCATTAATGTTTATAACTAGGCTTAGTAGTGCTGCTACACTAAAGAAGAATCAGGTTATCGGCATTAGTAGTGCACGTGACGGCACAGTGTGCGGAACCAGTTCTGTCCGTCTGCTCTACAGACAAAGCGTACATAACTTCATTATTTTGGTAGCTCTCCTACTCTGCCTATTTATAACAGTTTAGTGAACTTAATAAACTACAACCTGACATGATGCATTGATCCGTGCTGATACTTTTAATCAGCAATGTAGTTTGTGGCATAATAAAGACGTAATCCATAAATCGTTTAACTCTTTGATATCTAGAAATAAATATATCTATAGGCACGCTATTGCTCTGCACACAATACCCGGCGTGTTAGAAGATGTAGGTTCGTGCTGTCTGACTCGGCCCGCTATGCGCACTCATAACGCGAGAACGAGAAGGAATACGATGCATATCATACCCCAGCTTCATTGGTCTTTATTCTAGATTACCTTTTTTGGGAAAGCAATCTAATTTTTAAAAAAAAGTTTTAGCATGTTCAACACACTTTATTTCGAAGAAGCTGAAAGTTGTGCATTTAAGAGTTAACACATTGTTGTTGGGAGTGTATCCTTCTCAACAACTAGGCATACGATGTGCTCATGTGTGTTTGTACACTGATACAAAATATAATTTAATATTTCATAAGTAAAACTAGAAGCCATTTTGAACATGTGTAGCATTTCGTATCTTTTTAAATACATCAATGCATTTATTAATCCTTTAACACAAAATGTCCTGCTAATTTTCAGTTTTTAACGAATATTTGACACTAATATGTAAATAAGAGGCTATCCTTTAGCAACTTCTTTTTAAATGTGTTTGTGTGTTTCATACAACTACTACCAAACCGTTATAAATACATTTTCTAAATTACACACCTTAGATGCCGCCAAGAAAATAGGTGTTTGGTACCGCAATTACTTTCCCAAAAGGAGGTTTTTAGTAATGGAAGCATTCTACTTATGAATTTTATATAAAATGGTTTATAATAAAAGCTTAAGCACAATGTTTGGAAAAGTTTTGTAATCTCAACGTTTTATTTAATATTTAAAACGTTATACCAATTTTTTTGATACTAAAGTATACTTTCATACAGAATCAGAACTGTTCATCGACTGTTAAACCGTTTACAAGTGTTTTGATTATTTTTGACATCCCAGTATCGTGACCGTATTGTGCACGGAAATGAGAGTGTGTGAGGGAAGAGGAGAGACTGTATCAGAGGCAGAGTGGTAAGGAAGAGGAAGAGATGAAAAGGAAAGAAAGGTGAAAAGGAAAGTAGGGGCGAGAGAAAGATATTTGGAAGGAGCTTTTAAAGAGGAACGGAGAGACACTGACAAGATTAGAGTGTGAAAAATCTCGGGATTTACAGCAATAGTGCAAACAGATCTGCGTTTTTATTAGTTAAAGTAATAAAATAGTGTATGTTGGTTAAGTAGTACATCCGATCAGTATTAACATAGACTGAAGGGCCCCAAAGGATTTTAGCTGTCACTCTCGATTAGGAATCATCCTTTTCGGTATACAGTATCTTTATTTCATAAAACACAAATCCAAATAATAAAGAAATTTTTCTTTAAGCTAAAGTTTCTACCTTAGTCATCGTCATCGTCATTCATAGGTACTACATGAATTTGAACCCACGTTATCCTAGGTGCTACATGGATTTGAACTCAAGTTATCGTAGGTAGGCTTCACGACGAAGCTTAATGTAACGATACATGCAACGTGAAGTATCGAGTCATATTGATTTTAGCCCATTGTCTGCAAACATGGACCCAGAGGCCATAAGTTTCCTACTTCCAACTCTTCGCATAACACCTCTTCTCATTCCCTGAAAGTTTGTTGGCAGAGTTCTGAAACATCCTGTATAGGTGATCGGGTTCCAAACTTCTCTTCCTCTTGAACATATTACCATTAGAGGATTCCAGTTACTTCCTGTTCTGGTTCTAGAAGTTTCCAGTAGTTGCACCCTAGGTTCGTGCCTCGTCCTTTTCCCCTTTTGCAAAGGGACCGATATGGACTCTCTTCCTGACACAGTAGTATATTGTAGTTTATACTCTGAATAATTTCGTCTCTGAATCAGTTCGTTAATTCATTTTATTTACTTTACTTTAGAGAGTGTTTTTCTCACTTATTTGACATGGATTAACATAAGACACTATCAAATACCCGACTCATTCTATGACACAATTCTCCAAGAGAAAATGTTCAGCTCAATAGCCTACTAGTCAAGGACATTATATGCTAACATATTTAATGTTACAAACAATCATAGCATTGTTGCAAACTTTGGTTGTATAAGATCCGTGAAGTTAATGGAAGTTAAGAGCAAGCAGAAATGTATTATAATTAAAGCCACAATTCTTAATCAACTTACCGTGTACACGGGGCTGTTTCGTTCAGTGCTGATGGCTGGCCTCTTGGTCTGGGCCAGCACACTCACGGCATAACTGACACTCCTACGGTACTAAAACTTGTGTTTGTGGGTGTGTGTGTATGCGAGTGTGTGGGCGCGCGCGCACTCCAGATTGTCACGTGTTATGTTTAAAACAATTTTGAAAATTGGAGTTTGGTAGTTTCTTCTTCATATTCATGTCGCCAAATTTCCCTTCAGATTTGCTAAACGTGGTTATCATGGGCTACTTGAAGGTGTTTATGACAAATTTTAATGAGTTGGAGCCCGAGAGGGTAAACAGAGGGGCTTAAAATATTTAAAAATGTTGTTATATTGGGGGATTAGGGGATTGAGCATGGTTCATGTCACATTTCTTTCATATTTCACTGGCGTTTTATCAAGTAATATTTTGGTGTGATTTTCTCAGAATCGGATGCATTTTAATTCTAAAAACTATCAAAAATAACAAGCTAGGCTTGCATTCGATCCCTAACATGCAAACCAACATTCTTTGGCCTGTCTAGGTGAAAACTTGTATGCTTATATTATAGGACCCAAAGAAAATGATTAGGTATCTTACATCTGTTAGAAAAACGAACTACCTCTCATCCCTAAACTATGTTGAAGCTCTTATGTTAATACTATACACTGTTTAACTCATTTGGTCAAATAATATCAAAATTATACAACAGGAGTTCATAAAAGTCATAGGTTACGTTGCAATTTCCAAAAACCACATAATCCTTATTGTGATTCATATAGTAGGTATCAGCCATGTGTATCACTACCGTTGTATTTCTTCAACCCCTTGTAGATAAAACTGTACTGTTGTCAACCATGATATAAATTTGTGCACGTGGATTATAGAACTTGGCGAAAGTTACAGCATATCATAGTGCTTCGTAAACCTACCCATACAGATATCAATCAACCCTTTAAGTAGAAATGTCACTATTTGACCAATATGGATAAATCTTCACTCTAAGTACAAATAACAGACTAATTACAACTTTCACAAGGAACCCCTGTCCTTATTTTCAACTCCATACCTGTGGAGTGTGCCAAGGCAATGTCGGGTAGGGCAGCTATGTCTAAAGAAAGATAACTGCAAACATTAGAAATTGATAAATTAATATATTTAACAGCTCAGGAACTTGTTCCATGGTCACAGAGTATGTCCTTTCCAAAGAGGTTTACATGGCAGCCTTAGGGATTGGAATCTACATATTCAACACCTTCACCTTTATTTCGTTGCATATTTAGGCGCTTCTACATTACATAAAAACTGTACATGTATGTAGTTAGATAACTACGGGACTAAAGAGAAGGCCCAAAGATTTATAAATGTTACATTCAATTATCTAACTGACCATTCTGATCTAGGATTGTACACCAGCCAAAGGGCACTTACAGGCTATGCCAGGTCTGGGAAACTGGTACTCTCTGAGGGCAACCCGCTCATGGCCTTGCAAAGATAACTGTATATTCAGGAAAAAGATGAAGGTCGCTCATGCTATTCTACGAGTTTCGCAGTCCTGGTCTATGCAGAATACCCAGAACTTGGAAGACTGTTGGGGGAGGCTAAGGAAGTCATACGTTCTGGCGATGTTTCACATTATTTTTCGTGAATATATACACATTTACTTTGTATATTATTAGAAACAACAAGATTTGCATCAGATCACAATTTTAAGGGATAAAGGGAGGATTCGGAGTAACACTTAGTCATTATCCAATACTATCATAAAGAATGAGCTAGGTGAACGAAATTATTAGATACAAAGCAAAGCTTTAGTTATATGCTAGCCGAGGTTGTCGCTCTAAGATAATGAAACTTCGGTGTGATACATTCTTATGCAGAACTTTCCACTAATGCATTAGTTGATTGTATAAAAAAGTAGATATTCAACTTATTTTGCACACTGCATAGATGGAGATATGTTTTCTTCAATGAAGTGTAGGCAAACTGACTTTTTTGTCAAAAATGGATCATATGTTACCGTTTTCGGTCATTTTCCCCTCGCTGTTGTCTGTGAAAATTCAAGACATAATCTGGCAATTAAATATCATATATCTATTCTGTAATGTGTAGCAATTGTTGTATGTACATTTTGAAGAGGTGGATTGGAAAATTATGTTTCACCAAGAAAAATTACTAGTGCAATGGTGTATTGGAGGAAAATAAATATAAAAATAAAATATAGCGCAAACATATTCTCATAAGATAAATTGGTAAAATGTTTTCTAACTCAGAACTTACAATAAAATTTTAGCGTGGATGTGTAATTGAGTAATAATTTGTACACCTCTGTATGTACACAACAGAAATAGCTTGGGTACAAATTCTTCCAAAAGAAATATGTTAAAGTCCTTAGCTGAACAATACAAGAGGTAGATACAAACTTGTTGCCACGTTTTGTAAAATTTCTGGACACTTTTATGCCCATTCTCAAATAATTCACAAAAAAAAAATCAAAGATTAAAATAATCTTTACAATATGCGATTAAACGATAGATGTAGCCAGAGAGTAATTGTAGTATTAAATTTATTGGTGTTCTACTCCGAAAAAATTAAGCAATAAAGATGGGATTCATTTAAAAATCAGTTTGTGGTATAAATATAAAAAAGAGGAGTAGGTATCTCATTCTAAAACACTACCATATACATACGTATTGTGTTGTAACCAAGCAATGAAATTGGTGGGTGGAAAGGATGGGGATAACCAATACTTTCAACATTTCTGTTGTACGATGTTGACTTTCTTTTAATTTGAAAAAGCAGAAAGAAAATAATTAATTTCAATCCGGTATTTGTAATCTAAATCAGCTTTACACTTCATATGCCATAAAATCTTTCGAGTATCTGAAAAAGTGTTACTTTGGTATTGACCCGCTTACAGAAATACTGCATTAAGAATAGCATGTAAATAATACACTATATCCCAGATTGAGCGATTTTATATGCATTATCTACAGGTATATTGAAATAAGACAACAATATTGAGATTATTCATGATGAGTACATTTTTAAATATTAACATTTGCGTTATAGGTCATTCGAAATCGAATGAAAAATTTCTGTGCTCTAAAAGTTGCAATTATAATAGTAATACGTGGGCGTCATCAGAAATGGATCTAAAACGTTTTCTACAGAAAACTCGCAGGTTGGGCTGCACACTTGAACAGCGGACTGGTGTAGATATAGCTAACAGTTCTTGGCAAAAGATGATACGTGCGTCGTACCAACTTCGCTGAAGAAATTTATTGGGCCAGTTTCCAACACGGCCCAGCACAAAAAGTAGTTAACGGTAGTGACAGCGTAACTTCCCAAATTGTCATAAATGATGTGTTAACATCTGCAGTAAACAGAGAATGCAATATACTATATGCTAAAGGACAATGCCTCAAGTTCTAAACACTGTCATTTAGGAATTTCAACTTCATAATTCGTTTCAGATTTTTACTGTGAGGATAAGGACCATAATGCAAATATTTCGGATTTCGTTCGATTTCTTCAAAATTTTCTGGTTCAATAGTATTCTCCATAACGTTGTCTAAAACCTTCATTGTCGTTGCTAAAATAGCTCGATTCTTTGTATTTGCTTTTCATTTTTTGGAAACTGATAGGTACATAAAAGCTCTGAGATACTCTACACAAAACATTTTTCCAACTTAAAATTCCATCTTGTGTTTATTTGGATTGCGACAATTCAAAGGTTGCTTTTTAACATTTTAACTTTAACACAAATGTGACTCGCCACATTTTGGGAATAATTATTCCTCTGAAAAAGAAGGAATGCTACAAATTGTTTGTGTTCTTGTCTACAGGCAGAACATTAAAATGATGAAAAGGCATCTTTCTGAAATTATAGGAGTTACAAAATGATCCATAGTACCTATGCTTGCTTCACTTAAATTATTAACAGCTCCCATTACAAAATGTGTATATTTGTCAGCAGTATAAGATTCAAATTTCAAAAAAATATTTTTTTTAAAATTTCCAAACCAATAATTTTTAACATTCTGGCTGAGGCAGGGCTGTCAGGTTATTTCCACTGAAACGGGCCAAATCTGAATTTTACTGGGGTTAATTGCCTCTTACCTTATGCTCACTCTCAACCCTTGTGGATTGTAGATATAAACACTGTAAGTATATAATAATAGATTCAATAGTAAATCTTTGTCTTATGTAATTAACTAAGAATAATTGGAAACCGTATTCGGTAAAATGCCTGATTTAAAAGGATTATCGTGATAGGATAAATCATGTGATCTCTATCGGTTTGTCTGTTTGTCCATCCAACTCAACAGCCCACATGAGATATAGGCCAGGCCCAACTGCAAAACCCCTGCGCTCTCGGTCTCCATCCCACGAAGGAAGTAGTTGGGATACTTGTGATGTCCCAGGCTGCTTAAATGTGGTTTCCGAGGCCGAGCGTCGTACACCCGTTAAACAGCACATGCATGAATGCGTATCGTTTCAGATATTTAAGCACGAGAAGATACCCATTTGTATGATGATTCTATTCTGGATTCCATGTGTTTTATAATGGTGAATACAAGAACTAGTAAACAACTCGAAGAAATACAATCTGCTATATGGTTTATAGCCCTGGAGGGAATTGCAAGACATAATGTGGAACAGATACACTTTCGATGACCATTCAGCAGAGGTCTTACGTTGAACAGCGAAGAATATGAAATGTGCACTTTGTGTTCTGTATCCCTTGGAAACGGAGGTACCACGGCACACACCATAGTCGGTGGATCTTCCGCCTGCTGATTATGATTGATACCTCAGTGAAAGATCCCTTGCGTAGGAAGCACTTCCATACACGAGGAGACTTGGCAATGCACTGAGGCGTGAGATTATCAGATTAAGCACCGATGAAGCAGATGGTCCTCAGACGTTTTCCTCCTTGGCAACCAAAGATTGATAACCTCGGAGATTACTTTGAAGGTTATTAATTTGTTAATGATCTACAGAGTGTGTCAACACTGTTACTTTTAATAGTGACAAACGAAGTATATTTTTACTTTCCCTCCTGTCCTAAAACACGTTTGGGCTCCGGACATGCATTTAGGTCAGATGCACGTCTAGTATACCGAGCGGTACGTTGTTTACAAGCTAGGGCTTAGGGTGAACGGCAGGCAGTGCTTGGGGAGGTGGAGATAGCAGTGAAACCCTGTGCGCACGTAACCATTTTCCAGTCAAAGTGCAACGAAACAGCAACCGCATCCTAAGCCTAAACACGGTACAAATATTTTTTCGGGGTTAAACCCTTAGCATAGCTTCCTTCGGAAGGGAAGTAAAGCTGGTGGTTCCGTGTCGTATATTTATAGCACGTAAAAGAACCTCAATCCAAATAAAAGGGCATCTGAGCAAAAATAAGCGGTCCTTCATGCCCAATATGGAATGGACGGTTAAGTACCATAGCAGTTAAAGAGCGTTCAGAAATAAACAAAAAAAGCCTACTCGAGCCTCCATAGTTCCATAACGCGAGGGGTTTCTAATACAGCCACCCCACATCACCTTATTTATATTTAAACGCTGCAAACTTTTTAAATCCTTATAAATCCTGTTTTATCTCCCTTTTAATAATATCTGTTTCCTGATATCTGAGTACAGTCGGGTAAGGAAGCTTTTGGAACTCCATAAAATTTTAGTTTAGTCTGGCGAGAACTTAGAACAATGACCATTATATCATGGAAAGATCGATAATATTGTAATACATATCTGTACAGTGGCACCGACTTTTCATTTCCTGTATTTTCTATTTAATAATCATTAGGATAGACGGTTCCAGGAAGAATAAGGAAATGCATACGAGTTGTTGATTACAACAATTTGCGCCATATATATTTACCTGTAGTGGCATACATTCTGTGTCTCGAGCAACCGTTGTTAAAATACATATTTTGCACGGTTGTTCGTGTTCCAGACGTTCTATGTCATACTTTCGCCTTAATAGAAAGGAATCGATTTAGTGGACTATAGTGATTCAACATTTAAATAAGCAAAGTGGACTGACCTGTGCTTTGTAGTGCCTGAACGTGCAGGAACATAAGAGTTTATATGAAGACTTGTTTCAGTTACTTCTGTTTTGATAATTTAAAATCAAGATTGAAGAACTGTCCTTATGAAGCGTCGGTTTTACACATGGATGCCTGTACATATCCATTTAGTAGTGGATTGTTTACCTACATTTTGGGATTGTTCTCTTTCATAAATAAACTGAGAAAAACTCTGCACAGAGAAGTGATGACTTAAGCATGACATTTCACAGTAATCTCAATATTGTTCTCACACATAAAATCTGTTTACTATAAAGGTTTTAACGTATTGAGAAACATTGAAATAAGTTTCCTTTTGTTCTTGTAGCTTTATACACACAAAGATTCTTTCTTTTTCCATGAAAGGTTCCTTCCAGAAACATTAAAATTGCCTATTATAATAGTGTTATAAAGCTTGTTGTGTAATTTAAGATACTAATTCTTTGTATAACCTCAAGCGTCATCAAGTTCTGTTGTCCGTGATTTATCTTGTTCTTTCTTCTGGTCTGGGGTTTGCAAACCTAAACATAGTGTTGTGTGAGATGGGTACAGTTTTAAATCTTAACCTGAAAATGGTCTCATTATGCATTGTTTCTTAGTTTAAAGCTTTCTTTTTGCATTTTAATGTGCTCATACACAGACCGAAAGGGTATGCATATTTCACATAGTTTACATTTAACGCTTAAATGCATTTGTGTTTGCAATACTGTTTCTTTTAATTGTTAAGCTTGTTTATAATGCTATATCCATGTGACACATTTGTCTCCTTTTCAGGTAAGTGTCGTCTTCATATCCGCCCATCGCATATGGATAGATTATTTAAGTGGTGCAGCATTAAGCCCCCAGTTCCTAGGTAAGAATTTACATATGTTCTTAAGGTAAGACATCTAGGTAAGTACACTGTTTTTCGGAACTTGAAAAGGATCTTAACTTTTTAGTAATATTTTAACCTTCTAAGTATTTTACCAAACAGTGCACACATTTTAAATCTGTGTTAATCTCAAATTTGAAATTTTCTGAATCGAATTTTATACAGGTGTAAATAAATATGTTACAAGGCTCGGTAGTAGGTAGATGGATACTATATGATTCTAAATTGCTAATAAGCCTATGTTCAGAAGCGTTTTGTTTGCTTGTTAAGATCTCTGAAATATGGAAAATGTATGCAGTACGGATAAGCACATAGGAAGGAAATAAAAAGAAAACAGTGATAAGTAAACAAATAACATTAATCAACTCCTGAAGGTGCTCAAAATGCCTTCCACCGACTTCAGTATATTTTGTGCACGACCTGGGTATATATCGAACAATTGGAAAAGGATCAAACTCTTTAGTACCTGTACGTGGACATTCACAAATGCTTTTGTCAGGAGGAAAACTACCTGTTTCTCTCCATTCTTGGAAACCTGTGGGCTGCGTGACGCCCATTAAGGCAACTCTGATTGAGCCGGGAAACCAATTTCTTGCATTTCTTCAAGTTTCCTCGTAGATGAAAAGCGTCTGGGTGTACTCTACATTTATGTACAATGATTCATTCCCGCTTATAATATCCAATCAAATGAATACTATTAAACCGGAGAATATCCAAGTATTACAATTATTATTAGCAATAGAGATGGTAAAAGACTACTTTGCAATCCTACTTCATCCCTCTTCCCGTTTCGGAGTCTCTAGTACTTACACAGTGTTTCTGGACATGGGTTTTTTTAAATAAAGTATGATCGCATGGTACAGATTTATCCACCACCAGAACCTCTTAATAAATAAATACATTTCCGTGCTACTGTTATGTTAAACGAATATAACAGAAACTGAGGAAATACTGCTAATATTAATGGGCGTTCCTGTAATGGCAGCCATTGGTAGGTGGTAGAGCTGTCCCATATTTCTGCCATATCAGGTGAGTCTTTTCATCCAGCGGGTTGGTAACCAGGCAATCCTAAATTTTACAGATGCGAAATGCAGGTGCTGACATCACATGCTTCAGTCCGAAAGCTACGATGGTGCTTGTTGTTAACGTGCTCTAGTAGCGCAATGTCGGCAGTCAAATCACGTCTGCGAAGAAATGAAGTTTTTATTCACAGCGATCATAATATGGGCTTGCAAACGTTGTCTAGTTTGTATGAACACAGAGCACAAAATGCTAAAAGACACCGAATGTCTGATAGTCTGTAAGGGCATTTATACGACGTCTCTTCTGATATGTCCCCACTAGTTTGAAAGGGGACGCATAACACCAGCATAGATATACTCTATTGATTCGATACAGAAAGAATTTCTGAAAGGTGACAGTATCAGCCAAGAAAATGAAAGCATGACGTAATAGGGGACCGCACAAACGGTAAGGAATGAGGCGTCCGCAAGAAGGCAGTGCAGATTTCTTTCCATGCCGTTATTTCGGCCGAAATTGATACGACGCGATGGAGTGGACAGTGTGTACGGGATGCCTGAAAAACTCCGGGACTGCATAACTTCTCAATCCGCAGGGAGGGAGGAAGGGAGATGTAGGTTTAAGGGCGTTCAACTACATGGTCATCAGCGCCCTTAACAATTCATGGCTAAAGCCAGGTATAAACTTTAATAAAAAGTAAAATTTGTAGTAAAAAGGAAAATAAATATACATAAGCAGACAAAATAGAGTGGAAAAAGCAAGAATTAAACCAAAGTGATAAAGATGTCAAAAAAGTAGGATAAGGTTGTTTGCATGATGACCTCAATTACTATCCGTGAAATGGCGTAACACCCGGCTGCTGAACGCATGTGATTTTACTGATGCATTGCAGTAAAGTTCATTAACATGCCTCATTCATAAGAGCGGCTTCTCCGACAGGTTTAATGGTTGAATCTTACTTCAGTTATATCGTACGCTAACCACTAGGGCTTCCATTCTTAAGAGCAGCTAGTGGGAAACCGATATCCAGCAGAAAGAGGCATGGATTATTTTGGTTCAGGGTAACAGGGCGAGTTTTAGTTGTAAACTTGATATTTATTTCACTTTTATAATAACAAATAAATGTTTATATTCAGAAATGGGTACCCCTCAGCGTAAACACCTTGGTGCAGAAGGAAAGAAACGTGTGGAAAGGTTTTCAGGATTTTGTTTCCCAGCTTTCATAATTCAGTATCAATAATAGTTATTAGTTTCGGGACATAACCTAACATATGTATGTCATCTCATGTTGAAATTGGTTTCAAATTGTGGTGTTTCATACTGTTTTTCCGCTACGCTAGATCCGCTTCGAGGCAATTAGCATCTTTTTCCTTATACTTCATCTCATTTCACCAAAACGTTACTACCTACTGTGAAATCGAACATCGATCTAATAGTGTCTGCTTCATTCACGCCGCAGATGAAAATAAAAGGTATAACGTGTGCAGCTTATTCTTGCAAAGATATTATCCATGGAAATGTAAACCATATTGCATCTGGTTTTAATTTGTTGCTATTTCCCATTACGCCATTTGTATTCACGTACGCTGAATACACGACGGAAGCAATATCCGGAATGTTCGCGAGCCGATAACAGGAAATGTAATAATCTCCATGGTGAAGTTTGGTTTGAAGTACCGTTAGCAATGGACTAAAATGCCCTTAAGTTACAACCGATCGCTACTAAAGTTAAAGAAAAGAAAAGTGCCACTTCTTTCAAATTATTTCTTTAAATGCTTTTATTTAAAATACGTTCATATTAAACTACAATCAGGGCTGTTGGCTTGTGTTGAGTTTCGGCCTCTCTTATTCTCTCTCACTATCTTCACTCTCTCCCTTCCATTCTCTCTTCTTCCTCTATTTCGCTCTTTATTTTGCTCTGTGTTTCTGTCTCTGTAATGAATCATTCATCTAATATGTTTAAAACTAGTAACATTAATGATTTTCTGGAAGTTAGTAAAATATTGAGACAGAGGTTTATTACTGCACAAACCTGTGTCTGTTCCATGTGCTTTTACTACTTCACATTGTAATCGGGAACTACAGTAAAAGAAACACTTTTTAGTGAAATACTATTTAAGTACAAAAATAATATTAAAAAATGTTATATCTTTATCATTGATTCTACTGTCGTTTAATAAATTCCAAATTCACTGAGCTTTTTGGTAATCTAGTACTTCCAATAGAGCTGACTAGTGAGCGAAATATTTCATTTTGACTTCATGCTCAGCTATACATGTCACTTGTTTGGAGAAAGTAATATAATTAATGGTACGTTTTCTACTATCCACAATGGAAGCTGTTAATCCGCTATATTGCCACGGAAGATGGAAGCGCAAACTAGAGCGCGGGGAGAGTAAGAAAGCACAACTGTGGTGCATACATATGCGAGAGACCTGAGGAATGTTGGTGTCCCAAGATACATGGCGATTCGATTCAGTCATTCTTGAGTGAAAATAATGCACGTATGTATGTTATGTAAGTAAGGGTAGGTAGGTGGGTGAGTGGTCGGGTGCATACATTTAAGATGATCTGCATACATGCTAAAACACAGATTAAAACATAAAAAAGTTGCTTTAGAGTTTTATTATTCTATTATAAGAGTAATTTTCAAGTGGGATTAATTTCATTCCGTGACGTATGCCCCGAAAAATCGTTTAGAGATTTGCTAATTCATGTAGAGTCAGTGATAAATGCATTTGGAATATCATGGATGTAGGACAAACATGACGGTGCGCCTGTCGTATCTGGTATTAAAGGAGGTTTACAAGCATCCGTTTAGGGAGGTGTATGTTGAAGCTATGTTTATGCGCTGTTGCAGTAATATTTCAAATATATTACCGCAACAAACTGTTAAGATCGTTAAAGTTTGCAGAAACTTTAAGGGATGGCATCGTTTTCAAATCACTAAAACGCACATACGCTTTTGAGCAGATGGTTGAAAATAAATCGCTTTGCCTGGCACCAACGAGATAACACTTCTCTTCATGACTGGTGACTACAGTAAAAGATAATCAACAGAGAAATTGCAGAATTTGTTGAACCTGTCGTTGATAATGCAGAAGAATGGGATTCAGATGCTGTTCTACAAGCAGATGGACGCACAGCGATTTTTAAAAACTTCTTATGTTGCCTCATATTGCAAGTATTTGCATCATTATTTACTCCTACAGACATTTTGTACGACACGTTGCAAACTAAATGCATGGATACCATATTTTACAGTTAAAGAATTGAAGATGTCAAGAAACTGATCGGAAACATACGTCTAAATGCATTTGAGAGAGAGAGAGAGTTTGGAGTGAAACGAGATGACTGATGAAATACCAATAATACGTAGAAATTTAGACCGCGAAATAGAATTTAAGGAGCTATTTAATGATTTTCTTGACACAAGTATTTAGGTTGAAGATATATTTACTTTTTATTAATCTAGAATTTGCAACTATTCTGTATTCAAATAAACTCTTGTACATGAAAGAAACGTTTCTTGAGTCAGTTTTCACATTATTCTTAACTACATACACAAGTATTTTGATTCTGTGAGGCTAAGGAATGGTTTAACTACACTGTATTTATCTTCAGATTCGGAAATTTGAAGTAAACCAGTGCATCTTCTAGTAAAATACATTAACGAGAAACAGTTACTGTTAGCCAAGCCAGGGATATAAACTTGCACTAATACTCGGTAACCGCAATCACAACCGCAACCGCACCACACTAACCGCAACAGTGGAACGCTCATTTTCTGCACTAAAGAGAACCAAATCTTACACCAGAGCAATCCAAGGGCCACAAAGGATGAGTGAACTTGCTCTCATATCTATTGAAAGAGAGCTATTGGAGGAGCTAACATTTAACTTCATTGATGCCGTTATCAAAATATTTTGCTGCAGTTTTTCTTTCATTCTTTTTTTTTTTTTTTTTTCTTTTTCTTTATTTTTTACTTGTATTACTGTAAAGGTGGTGCCGGTGGCGGTGGCGTTGTTAATGACGGTGCCGGCAGAGACCCTAGAGCACGGGTGGGAACGAAGGCACTATATGAGTGAATTTACCCTCCCTCTCATCCCTGCTACTGGCTTTCAACAGCAAGATAGAGCAAACTAAACCGGTTGATTCTGGCTATAGTCGCGTGGCAGTGTTATCAGTGCAGCGGTGGCCTGCATTTACAACATGTGTGAGCGACAAAGGTTTAATCGGAACTGGAAGAACAAGTATTTTTAGTTCATTTTCCCTTGCCATGGACGAAACCACTGATATTAAAAATCCATTTATATATAATCATTTGGTGGCCCAAGATAAATTGCGATTAGAATTAATTAACTTTCAAAGCAACACACTATTGGGCAGTTTAGGAAAAATTCGTTTGGATTGGTACACATCCCTATCGAAAGTATTTCCCAAGCTGCGCCTTATTGCAAGCAAATTACTGACCATCCTTGGTACTACTTATCAATGTGAACAACTGTTTAGCATAATTAACTTTGAACCAAGGCCTACTATGCAGTAGCCTTTCGCATGAAAATCTTCAATGTGTTCTACATTTAAGTTCGTCTAGTCTGCAGTCGTACATTGAAACGCCAATGTTAAAAAGAAACCAGCAAAATACCAATCGTGTAAACTAGGGGAGTATCATGAGGACTACACCACTATCTAATGAAATGTACATCATAAAATAATTTCAATACAATTTTCATAAAAATTATGGTGTTTATTTTTGATAATACACTATAGGAACTATTTAAATGTATTAAGCAGCATATGGGGACGGCAAACAACTATTGTATAACAAAACAAAGGTAATAAACATGTTAATTCTGTAAAACTACTTTTGTGAGTTTAAGATTTGTCTAGAGTCAGTAATGTGGTGAGAGATTGCAATATGAGCCGCCTACGTCCCTCGCTCATTCTCTAGTGTCATTAACCCTCTCTGCTTTCCTAGTCAACTTTGATTTCAAAAGTATACATTTGATTACGTCGCAAAAGACGTTCCGTCCAAAACCAGAATGGCCACCACTGTGGCACACGTCACCTGTCTGTTTACCTTCCAGATAGGAGGATATAGGAAGGGGTGATTGCAGGAGTAAAGCATTTCACACTTCGGGTGCTCATCTTGCCGGCCCTGCATTAGACATTACCCATACCTCAATCTCACCCTACGCCACTGGCATTCACATGATTCGATAGAAACCAGGGCAAAATTCATTAGACAGCAGATTTATCGGTAAATATGGCGACCGGTAACACAGGCGTGGTGTCTCAAATCGCTCAGGAAGTATCGGCATAAAATGAAAGAGTTAATGATGTAGAATTTAAAACGTCATAATGATTACATTTATAACAGAAAACTGCCATCTACAAGATACAAACAAGGGACAAGCTACTAGTACTAAATTATTTGAAAACAAATTTTAGCGTTTTAACCTAATATATATGTATGCAATATAATACGTAATAAATTACTTCTGCGTCTCCGATGGATGTTAGCAGTAAATGTGTTTTAAGTGTTAGTAAATGGGAAAAATAAAAATAGGAAGCGCAAAGCAACAGCATTACAGGGAAAATAAAATTGATAGTTTAAGTAACAAAACCCGATATATTTAACGGATTAGAGAATGACGTGTATGTAAATGGCTTACTACTACAGTAATTCGTCACGTGTGCAAATGTGTTGAACAATTGTAAGCGCAGAGGGATATCATTTCTAACACCTTTTATAATCAAAGGTTATAGTAACATATGCATATTGTTTCGCATTCTTAGCATTATCTAAGGAAGAAACGCCAGGCAAATTGGCCACTACTGCACAAACAGATGCAAATAGCAATGCCGTTTTCATCGAAAGAAAGACGCACAGCTAATGAGCCGTATTTAAGGCCAGATCTCTGAAACTCTCATAGGACCTACATCGGAAGAGGCCAAGATATTTGTGGGAGGCGCTCGAAACGTCATTGGTCAACCATTTAAATTCCAGGCATGGTTTCGTAGGAAGCCGCAAAAACGAGTGGATTTGATTGGATCAGACTGTACTCAGGGAGTTCACTAGTATCCATAGAGGCCTGTGAAGATTGAACATTTCAAGAAAACGAACAGTTTAGTTGCATATATACACAAACTATAGACCTAAATATTGAACAAAAAATACATTATGTACAGGCAATATGAAAACAGAGCAGGAATAACTTTTAACTATGTACAAAAGCAACATCAAATACTTCCAAGCTGCTGACTGCCAATTATTCAAGAGAGGTCGTCATTAATATAAGGAATGTCTGTAGCCATTAGCATTTATTTACTTTAAACAATGCCACTTGCAAACAATCGTGTGATTTAGTGAATGGGTGTCAGCATAACAACGTATGAGAGCGATAGATAATAAGAGAACTGTTCTGCTTTTATAAAGCCAGCGAATGGAAATATGTCTATAATAGGGTATAAAATATTCTCGAAAAGAAGGCGTTAAATCGAAAGAGGGAAGCAAAGAAAACAGTCGAAGATCAATAAAACCTAGACATGGTTTTGAAAGAGAGGCAAATGGAAAAACGGAAGCAGATATGTTTCAATGCTTTATCCTCCATTTCCTTTGTTACTTTCATAAAAAACTGGGAGGAAGATTGCCTTTCACTCACAAAGAAGCAGGAAAAATAAAATAAAAGGCCTTTGTATCTTCTTAGTTAAACATTAGCATAGCGCTGTTATCAGTTGCATCTAATTATTCTCTTTTGGAAATACATCAAAAGTTGTAATGTAAGATCTGAATGTAATTACGTTTAAGGTCTCCTTTCAGATTCCTTGTTATATTGTGTCCACCTAAGTAACAGTTCTATTATAGGAGAATATAAAATATGTACCTACAGTTAAACATCGTCCTGTGCTAAAAGGGGTCGCTAAAAACCTACAGTTACCCTATTTTAATTATCCTGGAATATAAGATGCTAACGTACTAGGATATATGGTATGTTTAAAGACGTCCTATTATAATTATCTATAGGGGTGACCTGCAAATAATTGCTATAGATTTGAATATTTCTAACTTACACTCTACAAGTTTCGCTCTTAAATATGCCAGGCTTTGCTGAAGATCCTAGGCAATTCAACAACAGTATTTGCTGAAAACATGAACTCATGAAATGACGGAGCTTGCTAGGCATATTGTAACTTTAACCTAATCTGACGTTTCTGTCAGATGGGGCTTGTCAGGTTGTGACGTATTTCCTCAAAAGTTTACGGCATACAAGTTGCAAAAAGGCGTGTTTGTTTCATCCGAAACTATATAGTAAACTATTAAGAGTAAACAAAGTAGTCGTTCGGTTAATATGTGTGTGCAAGCCCAGAGAAATGAAGAATGAACCACCTGTCGAACGCTCATGGTTTAAGAGGCATTCAGGTAGGTGGACACCCATTGTGATGTGCAGTTGCAGTGCGAGCTAATCATTGCAACAGTAGCCTAAGAACGCAAAAATGTTTCATATTTGGTAACTTTTGGGATGAGGTAAAGAATTCTAAGGGAGCATGCATGGGTAATACCTAATTATTTCGTTCCTGCAACGTCTCATGGCGTTGCTTCTCATCTTCTGTTATACGAAAAATAGAAAGTATTCATGTAAAAACTGGGTATTTCTTACCTGAAGACGCGTGAATGCTGCGCATTTGGTGTTTGTTGTGCGGGTACATATGCGTTAAACTCAATGCATTCATTTTATTTGAAATGATAGTGCTGAAAAAATCACCTAGCTGACTCTATATTACAGGTGTTGTAAGTTATACATCCAAGGGGAACACCTTGCACACAGCAACCTACGTAGATGTATGGTAGCTATCACTCCCCCAGGAGGAAGGGATGATGTGTAGGGACCACAGAGAGCTACAAGCCGTAGGCAGATAGGCTATAGAGATACGCGAAAGTCGCTAATAGTTCCCAGACTCTAAGAGCCCTTCCACTGCTGGAGTTGCCTAGAGAAGACAATGGACACCACATTCACCTAGTAGCTCTCTAGTGTCGGGATTGGAACATTTGTACGGGGTGACACTTCTACAGAGCGACATTTGTAGGAGCCTTTTCCTCTACCTGATGAGTCAAACGTGGAATGCTGACACTTGTACGGAATGACTACTAACGGCTGTTAATGACCAGTTTTGGAATGAAAATTTTCAGGTATAATATGCATATAGATAACATCTAGTTTAAATTAAACAAAAAAGAATTATAGTTGTAGAATGTAGAAGGTTCACTTAGTAATATACTTTCACAACATGTTTAGCGATTAATTTATAGATGATGGCATTAAGGCATCAAAAAGTAGTATGAAATTACCATAGATTACGTTGAGATGCCCGTTATAAATAAGGTTTTCCTTTGGTGGTTTCGCTGAACTCTGTATCTCCAAAATTCTAGCGCGCACTCTACATGGCACTCGGATATCAACTGTAGTAATGAACTCTTCTTACTGAGTGCCACCCCCAAGTCATTACTTGTCAGCCACGCATTCCAACCCTTATAGCTCTCGAGTCAAAATTCGAAGAAATGCATTAGGCCGGGCCTATACCGGCCAGCACTATATTAGTCTCCATACAGCTAACTTTCTAAATTTTTCATGCTTGGCCACTTTCAGTTATATTTTGGGCTACGTTAATTGTCAAATTTCATCTCCGTACAAGTGTCACAACCTCCTGGTATCTACGAGAGGTACCTTTTCCTTTAAGGAAGGACCCTACTAGTTTTGAAAACTATTTCTTTATCCAATTTGTGCCACATTTTCAGAGTTCATTAGAGTGGTCAGAAGTGGTTAGCTCAGAAGTGAATGACAATGCCATACTAACTTGCTTTTTTTTCTGCCGTTTCTTTGTTACCTGTTCGGTATAAATTTTGCCATCCATTTTAAACTATCTTCCTCATGAGCTAAAGAGTTTTAACTTTCAGCATACCTCGGAAATGGAATGCAAACGAACGAACGAACAAACAAGAAATCGAGTTAATAAACATAGCAGAATTATAATATAATATGCATAGATATTGTATACCAGGTGAGTCAGCTGCCCCTTATTCTCCAGTTTTATGCAATCCGGATTTTATACTCTAACATGGAAAAATCGGCCCCTATGCTAGGTTGTACCCAAGTATTTAACATGGATGTCTTTAGTTACACGCTCGATGAATTATAGGTACTACTATAGATGCTAGAGCAACGCCTTTTAATATACTTGTAATTGGACAGTTGACGTTTGCACCTCTAAAAATGTTCATTGGGACGAGCGAACACTACATTTTAAACGGAATGTTTGCCTCTCACGTTACTGGGTAGCTCAGTTGGAACGAGCGCCCGATGCGTAATCCCCCTGGTGTAGATGTGCTTCGACTCCCCTCCATTTGCTATTTTTTTTAACCATGTAATGTATCCAAATAACATTGACTGAACAATTATTATGTTAAAAGATGTTATTCTAATTGGTAATTGTTTTATTTCCATTGTGTGGTATTGTTGTTGCCCATTAGCATATCTCTCCCGGTATAGATGCTGAGCTGCTTGTGCATGGGCCCTTGTTTCTCTATAGATAAAACGCATCTCAATGTACTCGTCTGTCGAATACGTGGTAAAGAAATGGCACAAAATATCATGCAACAGCTTTTACGTGAAGAATGAAGAGAGTCGGCATTCATAATAACACACTACACCATGCCAGTCCAATGGGGCAGATGTCATTATATCTGTTCTACTACGAAATGCAGACAACAAAAAACGATTTCAGTTGTAATGTCCTAAACTCTCAGGGACATTGTAATTAGATTATTGTGAATTCGGTTTTCAAGTTTTCATGTGCATAAAAAAATTGCACAATGCCGATATGCGAACCCGTGTTCCTGAGGGTTAGCGCACAAGATACAGTCGTTATTCTCTTCAGCTATTTCCAGACTTTACTTTAGAGTTCAATAGTACGATTTGTATGCCAGCCGTTATGTCATTGCCACTTCGCGAGTTTTCATGCTTGATCTAGCCTTTTGAGACAGTTTTAATCCTTTGCTGGGCGTTTTAACTTCAGTAGTTAGATGGCAAAAGCTATTATGCCTGTTGTTTGAGACATACGAGACAGAGTTTACGTAAAAATTAAAATAAAGCATTATTTAATATTATGTGCGTTTTGACTACGTGTTCATGGTGGATGAGGCGTGTCCTTAATTCCAAAATTTCACATACCGAGACTAAAACAGAAAACAATTATGTAAATAAAATTTATTTAATGTACCACATTATTAGAAGACTAAAAAATAAAATAATTTGTCCTAGCCACATAGATTGTCCTGAAAATTTACGACTGTGGAATTTTAATATCTATGAAAATACTTGTAACATTTAAAATGAAAAATTGAGGAGTATACGATAGATAACAGTAAGGATTTCAACGGGGAGTTGTGGTTGAAAAATTCACAATCACAAATTTTCAGGACTCTCTATATGGGGTTAGCCAAAATTAATTTATGCTTTATAGTCTGCTTTAAAGGTGTGGTGGGTACCTACATTTTTATTTGAATAATTATTTTGCACATGGATTTATTCAATATTTCTGGAAACTGCACAGTTATTGTACGGAATACAAACACAGTACATCTACTGGAAGGATAGTGATACAAGAGGTGCCTGAAGCATAGCATTAATCACACGTTTTTGTACTACATCAATGGAATAAAGGTCATTGGGCATCCTGATTGAACTTAAACAGGGGTACTGGAGCGCACTACCTGCAAAGGGGGCATTTCCAGGTAAAAAGGGAGGCTTGAGTTACTAGTACAACAGTTTACGGTAATCCACTGTCTGTTATTGCAGGGGGAACATTGCGTTTTCTGAAGGGGAAAAAATGTCAATACAACCGGAAACCAACATCAAACTAAGCGCATCCTGCACGCCATAGCAAGGACATTGCACTACCATAACAGTAGGGAAAACTTTGTGGTGCACCTGAGGACATCAGTTGCGAACAAAAGCGCGTTACGTTCACATGACATCCTCTATTCATACACAAGAAATCTATTCAGTAGTCAGATATGTAAACACGAGTAGCTAAATAATTTTCTTGAAATTCCATACTCTTTCCATGCCATCGCCAGAAACAACTTAATATCAACTTGTTACTTTAATGACTTAAGTACTGAAAAATTGAAACCACTATTAACGCTCATATCAAAAATGCCTTGATGTGTCAAAAATGTTACTGAAATAAATTGTGTATCCAAAGAGGTGTACTTTCTTCTGTACTACATTTTAATCTCTCTTATGCTTTCGCCTTTACACCAAATTGTACAAAATTCCTTCCGAATGAACAATGGTTCACTGGCTATTCACAGAAGATTCCAGGTATACATTTTGTTTGTCTGTAAATAAACATATGGCGTTTTAATCAAAATAGTTGACATTCATTTCGCAGAAAATGTAAAACTTGAAATTATTTACATTCAAAGGTAAGTTTGGGATGGGTATTTTCTTAAAAACCTTCGTAACCCATATTTGGAGGAAACTAACAAGTCTTAGTACTGATACACATTTTCATTTTTTCAGTTATGCTGTACACACGCGCACGCACACGCGCACGCGCCACACGCACACACACACACACACACACACACACACACACACACACACACACACACACACACACACACACACCATGCGAGTCAGCTGCCCCTTATTTTCCAGTTTTATGCATTTTATACTCGGCTTTTAAACATCGGCCCCTATGCTAGGTTCCAGCCAAGCGTTCAACATGGATGTGTTTGTCTTCAGTTATCTCTGTAGTTACTAGGCAGCTCAGTTGGAACGAGCGCGCGATTCGTAAGTAATCCATATTCTGTAAAGGTGCTCAAATCCTTTGCGTGTGCTAATCCTTTACTGCGTAATATTTACAAATAACGTTAGTTGAACAATTATTCTGTGTAAAGCTGTTATCATTTGAATTCGTAATTGTTTTATTTCTACTTTATCGTATTGTTGCATATGGGGAATATCTCTCTCAGTATAGATTTTCAGTTGCTTGCACTTTGGTTGTTGGTTCTCCGTAGATCAAAGGCATATCAACGTACTTGTCTGCCGAATACATGGTGAAGAAATGACACAAAATATCGTGCGACAGCATACACGTGGGGAATGAAGTGAGTCGGCATTAATAACAACACACACCATACCAGTCCAATGGGTCAGAAGTCATTATAGGTATTCTATTACAGAATGCAGACAACAAAAAAGTTTTAAAATATATCCTAAAGCCCCAGAGACTTTAAAATTAGATTATTGTGAATTCCGTTTCCCAGTTTTGATGAACAGGAAAAAAAAAATTGTACAATGTCGATACGCGAACCCGTGTCCCGGGGGTTAGCGCACAGAATACGTTCATAATTCTGTTCATCTATTTGGAGGTTTGAATGAAAGCACATTTCGAGTTCCAGCCCTAGAGGCAGTACGCCAGGTGCTATGACATTGCCACCTCGCGACTTTTCGAACGGAATTTAGCTCTTTAACACAGTTTTAAACCTTTTTTGGACGTATTAATATTATTACATAAATGGAAACTGCTATTATGCATGTTATTTGAGTTGTACGACACCTAGTTTACGTCAAAATTTAAATAAGCCGCTATTTGATAATTTGTGTGTTTTGATTGTTCGGGTCCATAGTGGATAAGGCGTGTCTGTCGGTTTTTTTTTTTTTTTTTTTTTTTTTTTTTTTTTTTTTTTTTTGGAGCCAACCCGGCTCTAGGTACAAAATTCCGCCATTTTCTTTTTACCTGATGTTTGATAATGTACTCAAATAATAGGTCCGTTTTTTTCAGAGGCGTTTACTGAATTGCGTTAATATGTATACCCTAATAAAAAGTTTAGGGAATAATGGGCCCTTTCTTATTGTGTAGCATGCAAAGTTACTATAATGTGCTGTGTGCAAGTTCTGTAAAAACTGCAAGTACTGAACAATTTTTGTTCAGTTTTCCTCCAGGTCGATAAGCGATATAGGTATGCATTTGTTCAGTTCGATAGGTATGAGATATTTTGAGTTTCAAACGTTTATTGTATGAATAATAATGAATAAAACACTTGAATTTGTTTTAATATTTACTGCATGCCTTGCATTTTAATAAAAAGGCATTCCCAGCTTTTCAAAACTGAGAATCATCATTATGCCACTGCTCCAATAGAAGAGCAGCTGTATTACGTCCGAGTATTCCTCCATAGCCCTCCCTCCTAGATGTGACACATGGCTCGCCAATACCTACTTTAGTACAGAAGAAATGAAGGAACAGGCACGATTACAGCTCTAGCAGCGCTAGCGGATTGTTGAACCAATCTTCGATAAATTATCGATTCAGATCGATGTGATTAGGTGTGGTGGATATGTCATGTCCCACTAACTACCGCTGAACGTTGATCCTTACTGTACTTTTTTTTTTAAATTAACGTCCTGCAACATTGTGTCATATCGGACGATTGAATGAAATGAAATGGATGAAATGATGCTCAAATGAGCCCGAGGTCCATGGAGCTTTAAGTTACCAGGGTAGGGAAAACCTCGGAAAAAAGCCTTACCCGAATAACTTACCCTAAGCGAGATTCGAACTCGCGACCTCTTGAACGTGAGGCAGACACGCTAACCATCACGCTACAGAGGTGGGCCCTTACTGTACCGCGCACGGATCTGTTGACTCGGTATACTCGCTGGTTAAAGTTTACCATAGGGCACAGATCAGGTCATATCATTAGCCCTCCATCTCTAGGGTACTTTAATTCAATGCCACACCAAGATGTGTAGCTTCACGCGTTTGTTTTCTCCATCCATCAACAGTATGAAACTGGAACTGCTGTTCATTACTCCAACGGGATAATGTTCCGCAACTGCCCTTGAGGTATACAAAGGGGTATATAAAACGTCATTATAAAAATGTGGTAACTGGCGCTTAAGTAACGTCGTTTGGGAAGGAGGATCTCGTTTTGTGTACTTTTGAATGAAGTGTTTAAAATGTGGATTTTCTACTGTGTGCATCAGTATATTTGCACATACCATCATTTTACAGAAGTCCTGAAAGAACTCGGACTGAGAGGGGGAAGTTTAAACATGAGCTTTCTTGTGTTTCACCCTCTGTTCTTTCTAAAATCCTTGCTTTGTGCTGTTTAGTGTTGCAGTGTTGTATCTGCCACTTACGTTTAGTACCTTCGACTTCTACATGGCATACCTTGCACTGAACATTTTCGAGGAATGACGCAGTGCTACTACGCCGCGTCGCAACAAACTGGTTCCCACACTGCGGTCCTAACAGTCCTAGCTCTGGTTATTAGTTCGCCATTACACCTTGTCCGAGATATAACGCTACCATTGTAGCACGCGTCATCATTGAACAGCGCGCCGTAGCCTGTCTATCTCGTCAGCATCGTTCGGGAATTATGGCGACGTAACTATATTAGTAGAATGAGATGTGCTGTAAATGAATATCTTTGTGCAATGGTTTTGAGATCATTCTGGTAAAGACCGCTGCACAGTTTATTAGTCAGAATCTTTGTGGCCAAGGTGTTTCCCAGCCAGTGGACTTATAAGTTATCTCATAACTCCTTTCCGTTGCAAATTGGAGATAGATACGACCATGTCTAGGCAACTAGTGATGGGTCACGAAGATGAACTGCATGACATTAAATTAATATATGTTTGCTCAAAATGAATTTAGTGCTGTGATAGTAATATTGCTGGATCGAAATCGTTTGTTCCTTCTAGTAGCTGATTTACACATCGAATTGTCGGTCTGGGTGGCTCAGTTGGTTAGACGCTGGCCTAGTGATCCCAAGGTCGCGGGTTCAAACCCGACCCAGGCCGATGGTTTTTAAGTGTGCTTAAAAACGACAGCTCCATGTCAGTAGATTTACTGGCATGTAAAAGAACTCCTGCGGGACGAAATTCCGGCACACCTGCGACGCTGATGTGATCCTGGCAATTGACAGCGTCGTTAAACAACAACAAAATATATATAAATATACACATCGAATTCTACATAACCTAAGTTCTTCTGAGCCATGAATTGCTTACATTTTGAGGCTAAGTTTCATGTAGCAAAAATGAAAATGTGATGTGCAGCACTCACATTACTTACTCTACCTCTTCAACACATGCTCTTACAACAGCTTATTCAAGTTACTGCATATTAATGGAGGTAAAAGGTTGTATAAGTGGTTCAGTTACATATTTCCTTGGAGACACAATCGAAACAGGGCAATACAGTAGACTTAAACGATAGTCAAATCTTTTAAGAGCTGGTCAATTAGTGATGGCTTTGAAATTATGTTCTGTTTGTATGACCGAGAGAGAAAAGATAAGTAACTTCCAACTACTTGGCACCGACCCCCCTATAACCTTGGGTCATAGCTTCTGGGTCACAATATATATTTTATTAGTACATATATATCTTATCGTTTTACCTTTCCATCTTAACGTTACCTTGGCCATCATCATTGATATTTGTTTTTTTGAACTGGAGATACAAAATTTGCACTTGGGAGAGTTAACTTTCGATAATTATGTCTGTTGTTTCACATATCTTGCATTATTTAAACCTACTAATATTAGAAGAGCTTAGATAAATAAAATATGGAAAGTAAAAGGTTGTTGATATTTTGTTATAAATGGGAAACATGTCCCACTACAGCGTTAATGAAGTCTCATCAACAAGCTCGTACACCAAAAGCGGTTTTCTTTATATCCACATCCGTTACCGCAATTTTGGAAGCGCCGTAGTGAAATTCGAAGCTGGTGACCTCAGACATTGAAATCCTGGCTAGTGACGTTCAGTTCTTTAAACCAATTTAGCTACAAATCCAAGATCAGGTAACTTAAATGTTTGGACAGAAGTAGACATCGTATGCTTACTGTGTTAAAAAACTGGTTTCAGCTGAAAATAAATCGGGCTGGACAGGATTAATTTAAACTAAGAAGGGGAATAAGAAACGCTTTGCTGCACACAGGTTTGCTGTTTACGCTAAACTTACCTGTGATTCCAGAAAATGTTGCGTTTATTACTGCAGTCTCCAGCTTTGCAACATCTTTACTAACCGCGACACAATTCAAGCAATCAATAAGGGGAAGGAATTGGTGGGACAGGAGATGGAATGGAAGGTATATAGCTGCAGTATAGGGTTTCCAATAAATGAAAAGTATATTTAAAGTGCTAACAAAGACCGCCCTTCCATTGGGCGGTTGCCGGAAGTACTTTGAAGGTAAACAACCACTCCCTTGTCTTGTATGTCGGCTACAATGAAGCGTTAAGTGTGGGGTCGTAGTAAGCGCGAGTAGCTTAAAGACACTCAGCAACGTTAATTAGCACTTGCCTTTAAGTATAGTGATATGATGCTCCTTAGTGGCACATCATCGCCAGTAGAATGTTCACATTACACAGTGCAACCCCAAGTGTTGCATTCCAAAAGTTGGAGAGGTTAAAACAGCAATGGGTTCCTTATATTCTGGATACTTGAGTATTATCAAGTTAATAATCCTAATATTCGTAAGAAAGTCCATTTAACACGTTTTAATGATGATAGTGATAATGATAATCAATTGGTATTGATATTGTAGATATTGATGATATTGATATTGATGATATTGCTATTATTAATATTGATATTGATATTATTATTGGTGGTGGTGGTATCGATATCGATATTGATGTGATTGTATTCAATATATAATCTAAAATGTTATTTTTGCTCTCTTAGTATGTGGATACTGTAATTGATAGAAACATGAAAATGATACTCCATTTCTTGATTACGAGTATTACTTCCTCTACTACGTATAGTAAGAAGGGGAAGTATTGTAATAGACCCAAAATTTTGTTGTCAAAATTTAACCAGAGATATGTTTTAAAGCCCACTGAATCAAAAAAAAAAAAAAAGTGTGTGTGTCTGTGTGTGTGTGTGTGGGGGGGGGGGGTGGGAGTGTGTGGGTGTGAACAGCATAACTCAAAAACGAAAAGAAGGTTACAAATCAAAGTAGATATTTAAGTTCACCATCTTTTAAGGATGGGGCACGAAGATTTTGAAGAAAATTCCCCCATCCTGAGGTACCCTTCACATAGAAACCTTTTTTCGAAATTTTTGCTTTCCTCAAAGATGGCTCTAACGATTGTGATTAAAATGCCATATGTTTAAGATATTTTTATGACAAACGAGATGTATATTTTGAATTTTCTGGCTATAGCCCATGTAGTCCTAGTTACTCTTGATGACTTGCACAACTGATGAACCGCAAGAGACGGATCAAATATTACTATACAAAAAGTGGAGGTCTCGTTAAAAAATACTTTGTCTAAATGCAATTTTTGGAGCGTACTATTTCCGAAATATCCCGTCATTTGAATAAGTTTTGCAATACTTAAGCTTTTCTCAAATGGAAGGTCGTTGTCCAGTTTTTTTATCCCTTGGCCGTGTAAAGAGAACGGAATTTCAAGGCCTTCATATAACGACCACCTTTAAACGATTTTACTGTCGCCATTTTTTTTTTTTTTTTTTTTTTTTTTTTTTTTTTTTTGTGGTGGGCAAAAAGGCTACTTACGCCCTAACCGCATGCATGCATGCGAGTGTAAGACTCCTACCCTGGCTTCGAACCCGGGCAGCCTACTCACTAAAAAACCCCACCGGAAGTCTTCAGGTCAAGGCCTCTATGCTGCAGTACCGCATAAAGCACCTGCGCATTCTGTGGTGAGAGATGGAAGCTGCCTGCCAGTGGCAGTAACAGCGAGTATTACTGATGTGCCGGAGGGCAAACATGACATAAGCCCTGAGTGCCCCCTGGTAGTAAATAATGGTGATGTGTATGATAGTTGATGGTGTTCTTTTTGTGTTTCAGCCATTTGGCATCGTTAGGTGTAGACGGATGTGAGGGATGAGTGAATGAGCATGTTTTGTTTTTAAACTCCACCCGAAGGTTTCGTTTCTTGTCCTTAGCGTAATTTTTTTATTATTATTATTATTATTATTATTATTATTATTATTATTATTATTATTATTATTATTATTATTATTATTATTATTATTATTATTATTATTATTATTATTATTATTATTATTATTATTATTATTATTATTATTATTATTATTATTATTATTATTATTATTATTATTATTATTATTATTATTATTATTATTATTATTATTATTATTATTATTATTATTATTATTATTATTATTATTATTATTATTATTATTATTATTATTATTATTATTATTATTTTTAATTTATATTGCGTCCTATAATCTATGCTAGTAGTATTTTAAGAAATGCTTATATAACTTGGTGCAGTTATGGTGATATTTATAAGATTTACAACTTGTAGAGCTAACTTCTACTGTGTCATTTAATCTTAGTTACTAGGGTGTGATTAAGCCGGAGGCTTCGTCATTAATCGTGTACCTGATCTTGCCTAGTCGTATAAGTGCACACATGGTGGGCTGTCTGCCTGAAGTGCAGGACCGAGCCTGTGCCACTACCGGGGAGGCCCTCGTCTCCCGGGGTCCGCCTTGGCTAGGTAGCACAAGGACTTGTGAGGGCTTGAGTGTAAGTGTAAGTGTATGTTTTTATAGTGTTGTGTGTTTGTTGTGTGCTTCCCTTCATCCCCTAACCAGTAATTTCATGGTACTAAATTATTCAGGTATTCCTGTATGTTGAGTTCAGGTTCGCCTATGCTTATAGTGCGATCGAACAATGATAGAGGGCGGAGGTGTTTGTCGCGAGTCATATCATACTCCCCGAGCATTCGTATTTGCTCGTTGTGGTTCTTATTCTTTTTGGCGTATAGGTTGCATGCCAGGTGTATAATAAACTGCTCGATTGTGAGCATTTTTAGCTCTTCATGTAACTGGTACGTCGGAGCCTCTGGCGGTAGTCTTGCAATAATTCGCAGTATTCTATTTTGCATCGTTTGGAGGCGCTTTATGTGCATTTTTGCCGCATATCCCCATACCGGGGCGGCGTAAGTTAAGATGGGTCGGATCAGCGTCTTCTAGAGCGTAAGTCCCATGCGTAGCTTAAGGCTGCTGTTAAGATTTATGAGCTGGTACAGTCTGTTGAGTTGGCCATTGGCCTTTGCTCTGGCTGAGTTAATATGCTCTCTCCATGTGAGATATTCATTCATCTTAACCCCTAGGTACGTGACGGATGTCTCCCACCCGATAGGTTCCTGAATTAGGGTGAGGGGTGGGAGGGCTCGCCTCCATTGCCTGTGCAATTTTCGCCCAAAGCCTACTGTATTCCATATGCCCCGTGTACCTACAAGAAAATTAGTAATAAGGTAATTTCTGCAAATATTTATCCTAACTAACATGAAAGATAGAGGAATGAATGTTCGTAAGAATAGTTAGCAGAAGAATGGAGAAAGTCATATGAGTGCAACACATCAATTTTTTTTCTCAACGGTGTTTAGTTCTTCGTATTACGTTCTTCTCACAATTCAGCTGCACTCCTGTTCGATAACTATAAATATGCTGAGCGCGAAATTACAATATGCAAAAAATGTCGGAGAAGAAAGGCAGTACCAAAATAAGCATTTTGAAGATAGAAACAAGAGGTCGCAGAAGCTATTTTTGCTGCGCTACGTGCGTTAACATAAATCAATTTGTTATAGTCTCTAATTGTGACACCTGCTTGTGCGCGTCAGTTGTCAAACAAAACGCACTCTTGTAGAGTAACAGTCAGTTTGTTATTCAGTGCAATGCTGCGTACCGGGTCGGAGCGTAGCCGCTCGACTTCCTGGGCCTGGGAGCAGCTACGGACATTTCTTCCGCAGAACAGTTGCCCATGAAGAACAATAGTCATTGTGCGCCGCCTCCATGCCCCGGAAGAGTTGCTTTGCCTATTTCCAGTAAGTTCCCTTTCTGGAACGTTCCCTCTCTATCCAGGGCCTAATTAGAAGCTGGCTATCGCCCGAGTGAAGTTGAGCTGAGATTGGACAGATTTTTAGTATACAGTTGACAGTGATATGTCAGTTGAGTGCAGTGGACAGTACCGATTCCGTTCAGTTGCAATTCGATTCGACGCATTAGTGATGTTTTGTTCAGAGTGTGTGTAACCCTGCGACAAGTGTAGTGTTTGGTCTACCCTAAGCAGAAGTAATAAACAAAATGTTTTAGCAGCATCTGGTGTTCTTATTTGTTACAATAAGGCACATCTAATGATTTCTCTTTATGTAGCAGTACGCATTATTCGAGTGTACGGACACAGTTATCGTGCGAGTTACATTGAATTTTGTCTGGCAAACTTTATCAGTCAGGTTTCACTTATATTTGTGCAGCGCTCCTGTTATTATATTGCATGTGTGAGCGCATGCTCCTAATCTAGGAATAATTAGGTTTGCACTGTCCTTCTATTCAATTTCTGCACCTACAGATTTCCTTAGTTTCCTTGTCTACTTCAGGAATCCTATGTCGCTTGAATATTGTCACTGGTGTGAATTTGATTGCTACAAGTAAATACTTTCTCACCCACACTTCTCTCCGCAAGGCCGATTTGCTATTTCGCACATCGGGCTAGCCCACACTTGATTGTTTATAACAATCAGATTGGAATTAGGAGATATTATTTGTTACTTCGTTCCATCGTTTCACATCCAATCCTCATTGGTTCATATTTGTTTCTTGGCATTTCTTCAAGCCAATCACTCGGAGGGTTGATGAGTTGTGATGAAATCGAGTGTTCGATAAATGTGGCAACTGTAAAAAGCCTCATCAGTGTAATATTTCTTTGAAATTAGGTCAGGTGGCCTGAACTCAGTGCACTGTGATTTCATACTCTATAGCCCGATGCCTGGACAGCTGGAAGCGAGCAGAATGGAAGGTCGAGACAGGTGGAAGGAAATGCAGTGACAATGTTGCCTGTGTATGTAAGGGGAAATTGAAACAATGTTTCATATTTTGTTCTACTGAGGCTTAATAGAGCAAATGAACATTCCATTTCGTAGCTCTTCTGCCACATACGAGTGTGTACCGGTATTACAGTGCGTTTGCAGATCAGCTGAACCGCCGATCGAGTGAGGACCGACACACCCTCCGCCAGAGTTACACGTAAACGACCGGCAAATCCTGAGTGCGGAGCACTATTGTACTAATTTAAATTAGGCTTACCTGCATCCCAAAAAATTCTGAAATTGATTGATCTTCGTTGTGAACGCATTCCCCACATCTCTGAAAATAACTCTGGTTTACCGAAAATCCCCATATTATTCATGAAGGTCTTTACCACGCTACAAAAGTTGGGGTTTGGCGCGCAGCGAGTGCGGGTAGAATTGTGGGTCCCATATTTTAGATATGATACAACAGTTGAGTCGCACGTTTATGTAAGTTATATTTTAAATAATCTTTTTCGCAACTAACAAGACATTGAAGATCGTGTGGCTGGTTTCAGCATTATTTCAGGTACCGCACACACTACTGCGAATTCTATGCATGAATTGAAAAGTGTATATGGTGATAGAATAATTAGTCGGGAATTGTGGCCACTCCGTTTCCCTGACCCATGTCCACGCGATTTTTATTATTGGTGAACGTTAAAGAATAAAATGTAAGCATCAAATTTGTACACGTTACAAGAATTGAAAGACATCACGAGAAAAAAGAAAACGCAATCAGTCAGCGTGAACTTTTGCGTTACAAAAATATGAACCTACACCGGATTGAAGGGGCGTAATGTCATCCCTATAAGACAAGGTTGCCACTGGGCGCGTGTGGCCTTAAAAACAGGTTCAAGGATCGTGTATTTTATTAGCACTGTGACGTGTAAAGTCCGACCGCTCCCAACATCCCAAGTTGGAGGGAGAAAGGAGGAAAATGACGCCGAGTGTCACAACATGACGTGCCTCAGTTAGGGGGTTATTCTAAATGTAAAAATTAATGAAAGGTTACAATAGCATTTTGGTATCTAAGTTCTCACTGTAAAAGAAAAACTGAATCATTTTGCGCTCTTTCTGTAGCCCCCTGATTCAAGTACAGAGCAGTCAAAGCCAGCTTTATTGAAGTATATGACAGAAGAGTAAAATTTATACATTTCTTGTTATTTCGGTTTTCTTTTTAAGCGCGCGCCTAGTTTCGCCACAATTTACCTTTTTTGTGTGCATAAATCATGTTTTTCGTCATAGTTGACTCAATGACAACTTGCTGAGGGGGACTTGGCACCTTGAGCGAAAGACAATCTTTTGTGCCTATACTCCTGGTGTGGCAACCCCGGAAGGATGGAAGAGGCGAATGGATCCGAAGGGTGGCAGGAACTTTGATACGACAGAGCAGAGGGCAGTGTCCCTACATTTTCCCCGTTACAAGTACTGTAGGCTGGCTCAGCCCGGATCCTCCCCCACCCCTTCGGGTTCGTAATACCAAGGGGGCGCGGGACTCAGAAACCGGCTCCCCTACCTCGGGCTTGTACCATCCCATGGGGAGCCCAGAAACCAGTAGGCTCACCTTCCAATCCGGGGGACCAGCTTTCCAGAGAACATTAATTTGTTCCCCCTGCCGTTCTGTTGCCGCAACGCTCGTCGACGCTTCCAACCCTGAAGGAAACCTAATATGACGAAGGGTGAAATGAAATTATCAATGTAATGAAATGAGACAGGAAATTCGGAGGATATTGAAATTCTTTCCCATCATTCGCCTGGTAAACCGAAGGATGGGTCAGCAAGGTAGGCCACGGAGATGGAACCCGCGACCTCTCGAATTCCGGCCTCCGTCATCCCGCTCGGATCAACCACGCGCTGAGATCTTCTGTGCCATGCTCTAGCAATCCGAGTTATTCTATCATAAATTGCGAAGTACAGCAACAATTTTAATTTTGTTTGTTTTTCTTTCGAATGCTTAGGCAAATAGGAAAACAAGTTAATTTCTACCTCGATAGTTTACAACTCTCAATGTTTTTCATTTCGACCGTTTATTTTCATCGTTCAAAACTAAAAGAAGCGTTTCAGCTTTAGTTCCTTTATTTCAGTTCGCTGCAAACGCATGAAAGAGCTGCCTCGTGAACTGAATATCCCTAACAAAAGTTAATATCATCCCTGTGGTGCAGTCCCAGCCACTTTCGGAATCACACCGCAGCTTCTATTGTGAAGCAAACGTGACCTACCCTCCAACGCGATCTCTAACTCATCTGCAAGATAAAGGCGCGGTTCCAAGTGTAACCAACCCTTCTTAAAGCACTGTTCTAAAAAATTCTGTAAGAAAATTTCTTATAGAATGTTTCTTGCACTAGGTGAGATGCACACATACCTAGTGTAGGCTGTCTTATTCCGGCACATTTAGAATTTCAGAACTAGAAGGGAATACCTAAGCATTACTTGAAATAGACCTCCTACTCGTATAGTAGTTGGTAGAGCCATATTGATCCCATTTCCTGAAGCCCGTTGCAAACTGCACGTTACTGAGATAGTGTACCGTCCTAGAAACAGGATGATAATATACAGAAGGTGAGGAATATAATTGCAAATTCACTTTTGCTGCGGAAAATAAAGCCACAGTGTTACAGATTGGTCTACCTAGTCGACTGAGTTGGGAAATGTTGCCTTCTCGGATGTGTTATTCCAGAGGAGTTAAGGACGTATTCTGTGCACTTGAAGCCTTCAAAAACACAATGAAGCACAGAATCAGTTGATTCAAGTAGGAGTGACGTACTACAGACGTGTGACGTAACATTTCTGGATTCGAAAGTGGAGAGAAGATACGAGTAGACTTCCTATTTTACAATTAGATACAAAGTACGTTACCCAATCAGTCCTTTGTTAAGAATAAGTTGATCTTTCTGCTTTTTTCATCGACCCAACACTTCTAACGTTTCTAGCTGAGATCCGGGAGCAAGAAGACTTCCTGGTTGACGTCACCGAGCCATCAGCTACGGAAGTTGATTTAGTACATACATCGATTCATCGTATTGATTTTAGTTAACAGTGAATTTACTTTCTTTCACATGTGACTATTTTTCACTGCTTTAATATGGTTCATAAAGATGAAACAGTTCCTTCCTAACTAAGATATCAGCGTAACGTCAACGCATACTGCATAAATGTCTGTATGGTTAATGCGTAGCCAACCTCGCGTCCAACGAAGGAATTGTTTCATCCTTAACGATTTATAATGAGACGCTATTACTTAGCTATCCCTTTATTTCGCACATTGTAAAAATGATACTATTCAGTACGACTTTTAAAACTGAAATTCAAATGTCATTTAGTTCATCCCTGAACTTATACCAATATACCTAATAGAGAATTCTCATCGTAGGCTCCTTTGTGGCAAAACCGGCATATGATTTTGTAAGATTAAATGTTTATTGTGATGCAAATGCGGTAAGCTCATAACTGGAGAACGATGAATACAGGGTGTCTCAAAAAATGTACCAACACTTTGAATGACTATATAACTTCATTATTTATGAGCATAGTGACTAGTTTAACCTTAACATTACCAAGGTGGGAGGGAGTTTATGTCCAGCCTCTGTGATTTTTAAATTGTATTTTAATTTTTTGATTAAAGGCATGCAGTTAATAGTTACTGTTATTCACTGTTTCCACTACTGAATTTCGTAACTGTTTCAAACTTTTCATTATTGGTCTTTTTAAGAATCATGCAATGTCAAGGTGATTATAAAGTACTGCTCCGTCGGTATAATGGCTAAATAATGTTAAATATTACCTTTTATAAACATAACAGGATATAGTACCCAACTTTAAAATAAATTTATTTTATAAATTGCTCAAGCGTTTTGTTACCAATGGTAGTCACAAAATACTACCCCCCCCCCCCCCCGATGGGTAATATAAGTTCTCTAATAAGGATTGCCATAGTGTATAATGTGATTTAGGTAAAAAAAATTAGAAAAGGAATAGTTAAACGATGTTAAAAGTGTAACTGAAGAATCACATTCGCAAATGTTCAAACTGATGATTCTCATTGTCCAGATACAGCTAATAACACTAACGCAAACGTCACAAAACAGTTCATTTGGAATTTGGCAACATTGTCTTTCAATTTCCGATTTCAATGTATGATTAACTCTGTCCTTGAAGTTTCGCCATAAAAAATAGTCGATTGGCGTGACGTCTCGAAAACGCGCAGGGTACCGCACCATCCAACCCATGTGTTTGGATAAGCTGCATCGAGGTAGATGAGCTCTTACATCGCGATGGTACTGGGGAAGTGCTTCATCTCATCACCAAGAATCTCTTCAATGTGTGGACCGTCCAACTCCTGCAACAAGCTTAGACACATGCCCTGGAGTAGTCATTCTTTAATTACATTCTTCTTCTATGATATGACCCATTAAACATGTCTATGTTCATAAATAATGATTTTATAGTCATTCAGAGTGTTAGTACATGTTTGAGACACCTAGTAGTTTGAAAATATGACATAAATTTACGATTCTTCAATGCACTTAACGCATCTACATTGCGCGGTACCTTTGTGACCATTGTGAATAATAAATACACGCACAAAAATAAAGTACAACTTACCACATGCTGTTGAACAGGTGGCTCGAGAAGCAAGATTACCAACATAAAGCTTGGTGGCAACTGGTGATCGATTATCCGAGCCAGATTGTTGACCTTTAAAAATCAATAACTTGCAGCTGCTGCTTGAATTAACACCTAAGTAAATACTAACAAATAAAAAGTAAGTAAAGATCTAGTGGCGAAATTTAGGTCCCAAATATGGTTACTGTAGTTACCTAAAATACACGCTGTTTCAAACGACACCGAGTGAATATAGGCGCTATATGGCATATACTTGAGCTAGGCCGAAATTTTGTGCCACTTTTGGGAATCAAAACATTAATATTTTGCCCTAACCAGTCGTCTTTATTCAGAAACAGGGTGAACATTATTTGTTATTAGTGTGGATAAATATCGAGAGAAATTCCTTGCGGGACGCACTATACTTTACTTCAATTACTAAATTATGAGATTAGTAACAAGAATGGTATTCTTTTAACTTCATTCAATTTTGTTGTCTGAATAGCAAACAATCAACAGCTTACTGTAAATATCAACAACTGACTGTGAAGTGCTAAAATTGTTTAATTTTACGAGTAGACAGTAAAACAAACTTCTTGCCTCACAGAAAAAAGGATATTAAGTTTCATTTAACCTTATTTATAATCGTTTAATAGCATTCTGATAATATTCTTGCCACTGTTGTCTTCATCAGTTCCTTGTCTCCGTCCTCAAGATCACTAACGTTCAATTTCCTCTAAAAGATAATACGTGTCCCAGCTTGCTTTTTTTTAGATATTTATTTTCATTCGTTGTATGTTATGATTAAATATCTTGGAAGAATAAACAGACAACTAGAAGTATAAGTTCTTTAACGGGGTTTCATTATACAACTAATCTCTCGGTGTTAGCTAACCACTGTGCAGCATGGCGATATGTTTACGAAAACCCTGCAAAAGCACGCGAATTGGAGCTTCCCAACCTCCGATAGCGTGAGCCAGGCACGCGGCTTTGTTCCTGGGTACTGAAAGTTGAAAATTATATTTTTCGTATTACATAGGATCTGAGCAAGTTCTCATCTTGATTCTGTGTCGTTTTGGAACTATTTGTAAGAAACTTTAGAGGATTTAATGTAATTCATATACCTGAGTACCGCAAAATAGATACAACATACAAGCAGTGGAAACAGGAAATGCAACCTTCCACCATGACAGCATGAACGGAAATGTTATAGAAAAATCCTGTTGTCGAAAAAAGTTATACTTTTATAGAGAATTTAAATACATTTAATAAAAATTAGCGCTTGTGTAAAAGAAAAGTCCTATAAAAGAATTTAAGGTTTGCTTAAAGGCTAACTAGGAATATACCAGATTTTGACGTTCAGAACTGCCTGAAAAATCTTACCTTTATTGTTCGCAACAATGGTCCAGAAGACATGAATGGCGAAAGCTGATAGACGGTCTCTTGTCTGGAGAAGTCAAGAAGATACCAAGCATCCCGACTGGGCCAGTGGAAAGTAACGGCCCTAAAAACCGTGCGGTTTCAATCCGCAGTAATACATCGTATTGCCAAGCTTGAAGACAAATGCTTGGATTCATTACTCAGAAAATATCTGCACCTGGCGCCATCTTACTTCTGCTCATAACCCTTCAGTACTACCATAATTTAATAATTTCGTTCCCTATGTAAGTTATGAATATGGATTCAATATATTTTCCAAACAAAGTACAGCTGCAAGGAATTTTTGTGACATTGCAGTTTAAGTTTATTAAATAATAGTAATATGACTTTTATATTACTATGCATTATACTACCTAATAGAAATCTCATGTTTTGTACTCAAATGGCTTTCTCTACTCTTGTACTAGCCATTCTTACAAGCTCTTATTCCTACATCTTCTTAGAGTTACTTGAGATAAACATTTGCAGAAATTATCTTATTGTAAATGCAAGGAGAATATGGGAATCCAGTAGACTTTGAGCGATAGTAAATTCTTTTAAAGCTTTCAAATTCCGTTCTCTTTGTAGGTTAACATACAAAAAAATGAATAACGATGTTCCTTTTGACAGAAGTGTAAGTTCTCCATAACGCACACAAATAACAAGGAATATCTCCGAAATGGTTCACTCTACAAAAACATTTATTCAAACATGTATATTTGTGTTTTAGCAAGTTCTACACTTTTTGTATAGTAAGATTTGGTCTATCACTTACGGTTTGCCAGTTATGCAAAGGTCATTCAGAGTAAATAGGACTACCTGGGCTATAGCCAGAAAATTCAAGATATATATTTAATTTGCCAAAAATATCTCAAACCTATGGCATTTTAATCAAAATCGTTAGTCATTTTCAAGAAAATGAAAATTGGGATGTCGGATATCCAATGTTATAAATAACTACACTATTTATAAAAGTCGACTTATGATAAAAGTAACGTGAAAGGCACCCCACGGTTTCTTACAATAAAATTTATTATTTTGTTAATATAAATTAATTGTTATTTTAAACTTATTACAAAATTTTGAAATATAATGAACTACTTGACTTTATAGAACAAATTCTTCATACTTAAAAATTATTTTTTTCTCCTTAGTTCGGTTTGTTTATTATTATTATTATTATTATTATTATTATTATTATTATTATTATTATTATTATTATTATTATTATTATTATTATTATTATTATTATTATTATTATTATTATTATTATTATTATTATTATTATTATTATTATTATTATTATTATTATTATTATTATTATTATTATTATTATTATTATTATTATTATTATTATTATTATTATTATTATTATTATTATTCAGGGGGCCTCAAAACATATTTCCGGTGTAATCTCAACATGGAATTTTCGGGCTTTAATTCTATGCTTCCTCTAATTACTATACGTGGTAGAGAAAGTAAGAAGGTAACATTTCCCCATTAGCATTAATTTCCTGTTAGCGGTATTTAAATTCTAACTATAAAGTAGCTGTTTCACTGCACTGCTATCAACATCCAAACATGTCAATCGTCATTAATATTACGTAGATCCACCCCGTCCTTCATAATGGATTTGGTAGTGATCCTGAAATTTCTAGCCTGTTCCACTCCAACCTCGTTTGTGGGGTTCAGTGCTTTATGTAAATGGAGTCAAGACCGAAAAGAAAAAGAATCCCTTTATAGGCGCAAGATTTGAAATGTTCCTTTAGAAATTAAGAGCATAATGCTACATTTTAACTCATCTTGTTGCATAGAGATGAAATTCAAATAAGTGCTGATGTTCGGGAAATTGCATTCGTTCTGACTAAAATATACTTGGTATTAAGTTTTCCTTAGTGACGAAAAATAGTGTTATTCTGATTATTAATCTGACCAATTTGTATTTCATTAGTAGTTAACTAAATGTAAAACAAAGTGGAATATCATCGTGTTTTATTGCATTATACAAGGTGGCCCACTTCGTCCGGCATCGGCGTAAGTACTGTATGCGTTGTGTTGTTGTAGTGTTTAACGCCCGCTTTTACTACTACGGCACCGCAGGCGGTGACACTGATGATACATGAAGATGGAGCACCGGTGGAATGAGATGGCGGGGGAAACCGGAGTACCCGGAGAAAACCCGCCCTGACGCCGCTTCGTCCACCACGAATACCACATGCGGGTCCCTGGGATCGAACCCGGGCCGCCTAGGTGGTAGGCGAGCGCGCTAACCGCTCGGCCACGGCGCCGCCGTACTGTATGCCCACGACAAGAAGGCTAGAGGGGAATGAAGCGCACAGGGGGCTTGAACTCTCTATCTACTCCGGTAGCGGACCTGTTTACTAGGAAATGAGCGTAGGAGAGTGCATATTTCTAGCTATGGGCGAGTTATGTGACAACATTGTGTATTTTAAACGAGCCTAGCATCCTTGTCATTCTTGGAAACTAGGCATAAACACCGTGCGGCAAGCACAAAATGATTACGCTACATATTCCTAAGACTTGCCTTCTTGTCTTGGGCATACAGTAGATAACCCTTCGTAGGTTAGAACCGTTGCTGAACCCCACGGCGCAAGAGACTGCAGTGGCGTGTTCTGCCTCTCAGCAACGACGTGAGGTGAGAGGTAGTTTAACTAGCGTGTGTAGCCCGTGATAATAGAAAATAGCAGTATAAACAACCAAAATGATCTTACTTTACTCACAGAATATTTATTTTCCAGGGAATAAACTCCCTTCTGCTATTGTGTAACATTTGAATTGCAGGTTGTAAAGTGCAAGCATGAGGCCATGTAATGTTTCACTGGCATTTGTTCGTTTCTTATTAATGTTATTGTTGTATTTTGTTATTATTTATTGTTTTTATTTTTGTTTGTAGTTATTACTCATATTATTGTGCTTGTTATATTGCTCATATTATGCTATTGTTTATATCATATGATTATTATTGGTTTTATTATAATTATTATTTCATACATTTTATTAGTGTTTATTGTTATGCTTATCAAGGTTATTATTCCATTTATTGTCATGGTTGTTATTACATTTATCATGAGTGGCGGTGGCGGTGGCGGTGGCGGTGGTAGTGGCGGTGGCTGTGGCGGTGGCGGCGGAATCCGTACGAAGTTCACCTCAACCAACAACTCTTTGGCAATGATTTTGCTCGTAATGTTGAATATTGGACGAGGGTGACACCTGATTTTCTTGAAAGTATCTTTGAAGCGATGAATGCTATTTCAGCAACTATGCCACTATGAATAGACACAACATGCTTTACTGGGCCCATCACAAACCTCAATGGGTAAGAAAAATTTTGGTGTGGTATTCTTGAGAGCAATTTATCTTTCTCCCAGCCCAGACTTAGAAGACCATGGTATCTGGAATTCCTGCAAAGTGAGATTCAGGATTTTCTTGGTAGAATCGGGTACGGCTTCACACTGTTCCCAACAAGATAGTCCTACACCTTGTAAACGTCCATTTCAACCAGCTGTCCTCTGGTCGCTGAATGAGCCTAGGTGTCATATCAAGAATATTGCGTTTGAAACAGATCGCCTTAATGCAAAGGTCTTACGTCAAATGATCATTGAAGCATGTGCCTCTGTCACACTCTGTTCTCAGAAACGCTCATATGGATACAAGAGCACGTTGTATCAATCAGCAAGGCATCATTTTGAACACCTATCTATGAATGAAGTCACCATATCAGTAGCGTTTCATGATATCATAATAAACCATAACACTAGCAAAACAGTATTGATATAATGATTATAATACTAAAACTTATTACAATAGAACTACTAGCTGATACTCATGTTAATGATAATAACAATAATAATGATAAGCATCTTGATGGTAACAAACATACTAATAAAAATATAACACAACTACGAAAATAATAATAATAAATAACAATGCTACTAATAATAACAATAATCATACGAATAACAATAGTAATAATGAATACTATTATTTCGACTATTATTATTACTACTATTATTATTTATTATTTATTATTATTTATTATTATTATTATTATTATTATTATTATTATTATTATTATTATTATTATTATTATTATTATTATTATTATTATTATTATTATTATTATTATTATTATTATTATTATTATTATTATTATTATTATTATTATTATTATTATTATTATTATTATTATTATTATTATTATTATTATTATTATTATTATTATTATATTATTGTTGTTGTTTTTGTTTTTGTTTTTGTTGTTTTTGTTATTGTTATTGTTACGCTACTGGTAGGAACTACCGATCGGGGTCTGATCTCCGCCCGGCAGTAAGAACGGGCCCGAGCCATTTACCTGCCCAAGAGACCTGCCGCCAACGGGACAATAGAGCCTCCGGTAACAATAGTTATTGTGTAGCGCTGCGGTGTCTGGACTGTCCTCTCACAGCCACTCCCGATCATTCTACTTCCAGAACATTTCCTTTGTCTAAAGAGCTATATAAGGGACCCGCTCGCGCCAGGTGAGCAGTACAGCAGTACCGTAGTAGAAGGGAATAAATTGTTGTTCCAGTCGTGTTGGATTCAGGAAAAACGTATTTGAAGTGTTCAGTGGGCAGCACCTGTGTGGCAGTTCAGTGCAAGTGTAATCTGACAGTTCTCATTTGTGATTCGATTCGACAATTGTTCTATCCTCTGAGTTTGTACAAAAGTGATCTAAGTGTAACGTTAACACTACGCTGACTGGAAGGCAATAAAGTGTGATTAGCAGCAACTGGTGTTTTCTCATTTGTTACAATAACATTAATAAGAAACGAGCAAATGCCAATGAAACATTTCTTGCCCTAATGTTTGTACTTTAAAATCTGTAATCCGTAATGTTAGACAACAGCACCATATACAGAACTGAGTTTATTCCCAGGAAAATAAAGATCCTGTAAGCAAAGTGAGACCTTTTCGGTTATTTATAACGTCTGTTATCACGGACTACACAACAGCACCATATACAGAACTGAGTTTATTCCCAGGAAAATAAAGATCCTGTAAGTAAAGCGAGACCTTTTCGGTTATTTATAACGTCTGTTATCACGGACTACACACGCTAGTTCAATTGCCTCTCACTTCACGTCTTCGCTGAGAGGCAGAACACACCACTGCCGCTTCTTGCGCCGTGGAGTTCTGCAACTGTTTTAACGCACGAAGGGTTATCTACTTACGCTGATGCTGAATGAAGTGGGCCACCTGGTATAAGCTCTTATCCTACCGTAGGAGAATCCCTTTCATTTCAGATTCACTTCGTATGTTAATTACGCACCTAAAAGTAAGTACCACACTATTATTAAATGAATAGCTTGGTACTATACGTTATATTTTCCCGGAGTGTAGACTTATGGTTATTTAATTCGACACAACTATTTTAGCTTTTGAACTAAATTACGGTTACTTGGCCTTTCTTGAGGTACAGAATGGCTCCTGTTTTCTACTCACTCCTGGTTTAGCCAGGATTGAATATTAAGTGGAGTCGAACAGGTTGCCACTGCCCTGGAACGAAGTTGAGGTTTCTTATAGATAAAAAGTATTGGTCCATAACAACAGTCACATGGCGTTTACGCTTAGTTGCTTCTCGCCCTGAAAATAATAATTTATATTGCCAGCTACATCACTAGTGAGCGTGCAGTATTTTCACCATCCAAGACCAGCAACGCTTGACCATTAATATAACGTGGGGAAATTCATATCCTCTCAAGCCTCAAAGAGAATAGAAAACTATCACATTGGGGTTACAAAACCTTTGCTCAAAACGCTAAATATTTTACGGTGCTTTGGAGCTGTATTTCAGAGATCCAGATAAAGTTAAACTAAAATTATGATGGGAAACATTTTGTGCATGTGAGGGAGTTAATCTTGGAAACCATCGACCTCGTTGGATAATTGTTTCACCTTTGAAATTTGTTACATATTCAGATGGACATAGGTTATAAAAAAATTGTAGGTTTCAGGGTTAATTTTTATATTCATGACACTCAATTTCGTTGTTGTTTCTTTGACTCTAATATGCGGGATATATTTTCGCTCTTCATTGGGATCGTGGTAGATAGTTATTTGCAACACAAAGGACAGAGGGGAAGGCATAAAAGCTTTAAAATGTTCTTAAATGGCCATCGCCCAAGCGGTTATTGAAGGGAAGGGGGAGTTGCATATTATGCCCATGTCATCGCTTAATTCCCTCGTAACATGGAGAAATACCTTTTGGAAACTACGATTTTGAGAAAACGGGTATACTTGAATTTTATACCTTGGCAAAGGTAAGTGGCCCTGAAGCCTTAAAATGCTTCCATACTTTTAACCCTCCGTTAGGCGCGTGCCCTGATAGAACACCGTTAGCCACGCGGGGCCTAGCAGGCACGCGCTATATTTTTGTGCTTATATGCTTTTAATTTCTTTTTTGTTTTATTTTTCCTTCATTCCCTTGTTTAGTTTAGTTTATCTGAAACACACCTGGGTTTTATTAGCATTATCTGAGTAAATAGATCAGATAAAACGTTGTATGTGTACACTAAACATAATTTGTGTTACATTACGTGGAAAGGTAATAAACTGCAATGTTCAGGTATAAAACTTGTATTTTGAAATATACTGTTAATAATAATAATAATAATAATAATAATAATAATAATAATAATAATAATAATAATAATAATAATAATAATAGTAATAGTAATAGTAATAGTAATAGTAATAGTAATAGTAATAGTAATAGTAATAGTAATAGTAATAGTAATAGTAATAGTAATAATAATAGTAATAATATCTTTCACAAGCATATGATTTCTACAAAATACAAGTTAGTATCACAAAGGTTGCTTTTATCCTCTTCAGAATTGCAATCATCTGATTCATGCAAGTTGTCATACACGGATAAGGCAACATTATCACAAGGTAGATGATGCACTTCTTCCAAATCCTTGGTATTTTGTAAATCATACCTTTTACTCCTGTTTTTTGAAAAGTAGTAACATACTACTTGCAATCGCAAGGCAATGTAGCACAACTATCGATAAAAAACTTATGTATGTCAATAATACGTAATGAGAGTAAGCGCGCAGAGTTTGGTTGACCTCTGTGAATTAGTCATTCTTGGAGCTAAAGAAATAAACAGAAAGATTTGTCGCTCCAGCAAACAGTCGAGTAAGGTGTAATATTAGATCTCCCACTCAGGAGATTGAATAGGTGCATTCGTTGGAAAACTAGAACGTTTAAGTAAATATAGCGGTCTTTCAGGCCCTTAGCGACCAACGGAGAGTTAATTATACCCTTAATATACAAATCGGCAATCTTTGACTTATCTGTTTCAAATTTGTACACTTACACTATAGAATTCTATCATATATCCAACCTGTTACGTGAAATCTACAGTGTTTAACCCATTTGTCAAATATTGCAAAATATGATACAGGTCTGACAAGAAAGTACTTTACTGCTTCTAAAACCTACCCAGCCATTATGTTCAATAATATTGTACATTTAAAAAAAAATCCATGTCCTTTACTTTCAATCCTGTATAGACAAAACTATTAACTATTTCTAACACACATTTGTGGACTTGAGCTACAGCATAGCGAAAATTATGTACAATATTAAATGTGCACTTCTTATTCGTATTTTTAACCGATTATGAACTACTACCACACCATTTGATAAACCTGGCACACAAATGTAGTAATCTACACACACCCTTCAATCACTATTGCAATCACTAGCCCTAACCTTACTTTCACTTTTTAACGAGGCTGTCCATTGCCAGAATCATATCAGCGTCGCCGGTGTACCGGAATTTCGTCCTGCAGTAGCTCTTTTGCATGCCAGTAAATCTACTGACATGGAGCTGTCGTTTTTAAAAACCATCGATCTGGGCCGCATTTGAACCTGCGACCTTGGGACCAGCAGGCCAGCGTCTAACCAACGAAGTCACCCAGACAAACAAACCGTACTTTAAACCCCTTAGTTACAGAATGCATCCATGCAGCGCCGATTAATACAACTATTGTAGTAGTATGTCAACTGAAGTACTGTATGCCCACGACAAGAAGGCTAAAGGGGAATGAAGGGCAGAGGGGGCTTGAACTGTGTATCTACTCCGGTAGCGGACCTGTTTACTAGGAAATGAGTGTATGAGAGTCCATATTTCTAGCTATGGGCGAGGAATGTGACAACATTGTGTATTTTAAACGAGCCTAGCATCCTTGTCATACTCGGAAACTAGGCATAAACACCGTGCGGGAAGCACAAAATGATTATGGTACACATTCCTAAGACTTGCCTTCTTGTCCTGGGCACACAGTATATAGTAATGAAACGTACAGGAGTATCTTAAGGCGTAAAAATCTCACTGCAAAATTGAGCAACAAATACACCAAACCTGCATGTTATTAATTTATAGTGTAACGTGTTCCATAGTAACTGTTCAGTTTAGCATCGTGTAGAAGTGTGATCTATCGTAGAATAACAATGCTAACAAAGGCAATTTACTCTCGGCTAGTAGCCTTGTGTTGTCCAACATGCCACTTTTAGAACCCATACCAGCTAAGCGCAACCAGAGCATTGTTTACTGCGGCACGGGCTGATCGTGCAGTTCGTAATGACTGCCGTCATGTCCTTAATCCACATCGACGGCGATAATGAAACACTCCTTGTTATATTGGGTTTATCCTCTCCAAACATATTTGCTTTGAAGAGACTCATCTGTACGATAGCTGGGCCGAAAATAGAGCGACGCTTCCACTCACATACTCGGGCACAGGCACCCGTAAGGTCTGGCTGCAAAACGTCTACGAGAAAAGACATCAACTCCTTCACAGGTTTATTGTTGCCCTACAGCATTCGTTCACATGTGAGCTACATTTCCACCCCAAGTCGTTCAGTTGGTGCCCTACATGGAATGATCTATGTAGTATGGTTTGGAAATATCGCTAGCATGTAAATCCAGACTAATATTAATAGAAGACTAATAGACTAGGCTAATATAAGACAGAAAAGTTATATTTAAGTGAGTATATCTGGGGCAATCTTAAATGTCATCTACCGACTGTGATGATCACCATTAAAGGGCTCATTATTTCTGGCGGACATAGGTTATAAGGTATATTCAAAGTTAAATTCGTAAGTTACTAAAAGACCACAAAAGTTTACAAGGCCTATGCATTAGAATACGAACCATTAAAATTATAAAACACTTTGCCAAGAAGGCAATTATTTTTCGTAGAGAATTCCCTGCATTAGAAGGTAGTTGTTATTGCTCCATAAAAAGTGAATGCAAAGTAAGGCAAGTTCCGCGAATATTTAATTCTTAGGTATATGGTCACAACTTAGCACATAAAACAGAGCAAAGCAAAGAGAATTGCAACTGTTTATAACGGTTCCTTACGCACGCGTTACTAATGTCAAAGCATCTTTAACAGATTTGTCTTAACAAACGTTTGCTATACTTTCTCTGTGTGTTGTAATAAACACGCTAGCAAGTACGCCAAGTAGTTTGTATAAATAGAGAAAATTCTCTCTTGGCTAACGTTAGAAATCTGTCAACCCAAGTCAACAGACATTTGTATTTTCCTCGATATTCACAGACTGTGTCCCAAGTGATCAACTTGCTGGTTTGGGAGTCGGAGTCATATTCACTAGATTTACATTTCTTTCGTTGTATTTGTAAATGGTTTGTGTATACTGTGAAAACTATGTATTTTTATGTCATTGTATAACTATGGTACCAAAGAGATTACTTACTGTAATAATTTAAAAACTTATTCCACCGTTCCGACACATGAATGTTCCACAGGCAAACGATTTTTGTGGGGTATGTATCTGTCGGGGGAGGGGGAAGTTAAGGAAGCAGACTTTGGAGGATTTTTATCCCTTGTTAGTAACAGCCGGGGCTGGACGAAATTAAAATAATAAGTGGTAAATGAGAGGAATCACCACAAAAATGTTCTTTGTAATTGCACAATAATTTCATAAAGAACGGCGGGAGTTCTTGAAAATTAATTAAAACTCCAACCAACTTTCAAGAAAGGTAACCATGAAACGTCGGATAGGCCAAATAGTTAACCACAAGTTTATTGCTGCATTTCAATCTGAACCTGCAGAACTTGATTTAGCTGTAAAAAATTTGGAAGTTCAACTTCACGAAAATAAGCTAAGGACATTGCAGCCACCCGAAAAGGCCATTTTCAGTAGACAGACGCATTGGTATGAGATGCACGGTCTTAAACCTACTTTGTAGATGTATTTTTCCAACTGTTGTAAGCGTAATGTAATAGTTTAGGAGTTTCAAAGGATATTCATTTTTGAGAAGTCGTTTAAAGGGTGTGCGTGTGCGTGTGCGTGTGCGTGTGCGCGTGCGTGTGTGTGTGTGTGTGTGTGTGTGTGTGTGTGTGTGTGTGTGTGTACACACAAATAATGGTACTGTGTTATCCTTCGTTCTGTGTGCAGTGGAGCAGGAATAGTTGAGCGCTGGAGTATATTCGAAGCCAAAGTGCACATCCCAGAGATTAATGCCTTGGTTTAAAATATGAGGTATATATTTCACTTTTACAAATAATGCACTGTATTACTATCCATACTAATGAGGTTCAGAAACATAGGCAACTACTTCAAAAAAATACGAAAATACACCAACGTAAAGTTAGGATCTCTGAGGGGAAAAGACTCTGAAACATGCAGAACAGCAGGGCAGATTCTAATTTTTAGAAGAAGAAAAAAAAAAAACAACTTAAAACCAGGAAAGCGGAATAGTTGAGTGGCTTGCGGTGAATATCTCCGGAGCAGATGTGTACCTACTTCTATACTTTGCAATAATGTCACCCACGTTTATTTTTTACACTGCATGGTAATATGCACCTTACCTTTAAAATGCAAAATGCTTTGTATAATTATGTTCATTTGAGATTTCGAATTTGACGTGCATTTTTGCTTCATTAATTTACTTAAAATCTATAAAAAAATAACTGATTCATTATTTATTGCAAGCTTTTGTAATTCCATAAGATAATCAGTGAACAGGACCGTTACTTTTCTCCCCTACCTAGCTACCCTTCACCTGTGGCATAATGTATATGAGGGCAATGAAGAATGCTGGGAGTGTTCCGGTTGGAGTTTGTAGCAGGACATGTCGACGTCCGATACTGACTTTCTTATTTTGTGGAACTCAAGGGGTGCAGACGTACCGCATTGGCCAATGCCAAAAATCTTTACCTCCCATGGCCACATCACTAAGCAAGGGGAAGGGGCAGAAGATTGACCCACGGTGTCACTTTTTGGCACTCTATGTAAAAGCATGAGAGAGAGAGTAGTCCTGAAATGAACTGGCACATGCTGTTAGAATGGTAACTGTGTATTGCGACATAAATATGGTAATTATACTGGGTGAGTAAAAAGTATGGAACAATGTCTGTAACCCCGCTGTCGCAACTCTATGGAGTAATATTTTTTTAGAAAAGCTGTAAGATATCAACATGTTGATTTTCTCGCGGTTTTACAGGTGGGTGGGAGAAGACTTTGGTGATTCGTGTAATGCCACATTTTTTCGTGTCTCCCATTTCCGTTATTTCATTTCTTATGCTTCAGGATCGGAGGATCAGGTAGGGGGTGGTGGAATTTGTCTTGAGTAATTGTCCTGACGTCCGGTGTGTGACGAACTCCCAGCAAGACTTCCCCTTTGGGAGAAAGGCTTATGTGGATTGTCTCCTGGCTTTGGGAGTCCCACCTGGAGATATTAGGGACCTCATCTGCATTCAAGCCTGCCCTGCCGGATGTGGTCGCCCATTGCGTCCTTCGTTTCACCCTTTCCTCCCGGAGATTCAATTAATAAAACAGGTATTCTATGTGGTCCTTTGTCGAAATTCTCTGCCGCACTTAATCTACTCTTCTCATAAACACAACCCTCGTATCTGTTAATCTGGAGTCACACACTACATACCACTCGAACCATTGTACTTTATGTTGAGTAATCGTCGATTTTTCAACATAGAATTCACACCTTCGTTTTGCACATTTGAAGATTATATCTTTTCACGAAGTAATGTGCTGTGTTCCTCTCACGAGAATGTGGCTCTAACGAATGTGCTTGATCCATGGCTACTTCAGAAAACAATATTTGAAATATCCTGGCTAATGCGTATTTTAACGAAATGGGTAATTCATTTCCCATCCACCGTGGCCCCTCTAAAATGGCGAGTCTCTAATCATCTCATTTTGGGCTTAGCCTGTATCTCATTATTTAGATCAATCATAACGGATATGTTAAGAGATGGTATTTCTGACCCCCCTTGTTTTATGCAGCTCATTGGTGCATTTTGTTTCTTGGAATGCATATCAAGTAAGTCATAGGAGCAGTAAGAGCTAAATCGAGTCTGTCAGGTGAGTTTGAAGTATTTTCAGTCGCTTATGGATCTAAGGGAATTAACCACTTTTTTACATGAGTGTACAACCCTGAATCAAATATCCACAAAGATTTATTGAAGAGTTTAATATACACCAATATCTTAAACTCATACAAAGTAGAGCAAGAAAACAGACGAGCGACAGAAATGCTCAGGAACATATTAATAAAGAGAGAAAACTAAAAATGCACGTCCACGACCCAGTATTCTGCTGGCGTTCCTTCATGGCCGAGGACATTGTTATTCTGAACCATGGCTAGCTGTCAAAGTAAGTTACGACTCCCAAGTATCGTCTAGGGCACGAGGGTAAAAGCAAGCCAGGGGAGGATGATGCTTTCTGTTCCCAAACTTCTCCAGGATACAATGAAAAGTGAGACATGTGCACGATAAATAAATTCTGGAGTTAGAAATTCATTCAACACGTATGACCATATTTTTTACTTCCGCAAGTTAATCTCCATAACTATTATACAATTTGAATTAGTTTTGAAAATACATTCCAAAAAATAAGTAAATGGTAATATAACACTTGATTAGTAAATTATGACCAGATGGCCGGACAGTTTTTCCTTTTTGCGCTTTATGGAGAAATTATATCGATTCATTAGTGGATTTGTGGGGAAACAAGGATTTGTAAACGTAGACATCCCCGTACACATACGCGAAACCTAACTATGCAAATACACTAGCAAAAAAAATAAGTAAGATAAAATAAAATCTGAATGCATCAGTATAACGATAGTATCCACGGAATCACTTTTAAAATGGTATTTCCCAAATTATTTCAAAACAGACAGTGCGAATTTAACGAGCAAGTTATTCAATGTTGCAACAAGCCCAAGTGGGTCAGGATTTCATTACTGCCTCACTGTCTTCTGCCTCCGTCCATTCTAGATATCATAAGATAGATACATTACAGTAATGCAAATGGTTGTTGGTCAGCATTCCGCTAACCCCCAACCGCTCAAACGCCGTTTACTACAATGGAGCCGCTAATTCACCATAATTTAGCTCCGTAATTGATCTCAAAGGAACTGAGGCTGAACGTACCCTGAACCAGACTTCTCAGCGGGGTGAAAATATCTATTGCTGTACCGAGAACTCCTGCAACACCGCAGCACTATGGGAGCGGCGTGTAACGAGCTACATTTAACTCGGCAGAACCACTGCACAAAATCAATTATGTTTGCACGTTTAGGAAATAGCCAACAGCAAAGCGTAATTTAAAACTACCTGTGCTCACTTTTCTGATGTTCCATTATTTGTGCAGTACTGATTTGTGTAACTATGTAATAATTGGTGTAGTATTCTACATACAAATTCAACAGCGATGAGGAAGGCGACAGTGGTGAACAGAAATCCTTCATTGTCCTTAACCACTCGATTGCAAAGCGTGGGCTAACATTGTTGGTCACTCAATTAGCCCGCTCTACTTTGAGGCTTAGCGAAAGTTTAGTCTTACTCGCAGGCTTTTACTTCTAAGAAACTAAGGAGAATTTTGAGAAGGGCAGCGGATATATACGAGTGCCATTTTTTCAACCTCAGATTGCGCTACCAAGTATTGGCCCAAGTAGTGATAGGAGGTGAGTGATTGCATGGTGTGATTGCCTGTCCTCTCGCCATTATTGGCACCGCTAACAAGATGAAATGGTCGTTTAAAGCTTAGCTCAGGCTGTTAAAAATATCCTTTACCATAGAAACCCCCACCACTTCAATTATGCAATGTTTATGTTTATACATGAAGAGGGGCATAATGTAGTGGAAATCCACCACAGAATGGACGGTGTGCATGGTTAGAAATGCAGGAGTGATGGCGAAGTGTAGGAAATTTAGAAATGGCCGAATACTTCCTCATGATGATCGCCTGGGAAGGAAGTTTTTGAGCATCCTCCCTATAGCTCAGACCTATCACCGAACGACTTTCATCTTTACCCACACATGAAAACTGTTCGGGGGACAGAATTTTCACTCCAAAGATAAGAACACCATCCAGACCTGGACAAAGAGACAGTCCGTAAGTTCTCGCAATGGACCCTGGAAAACTGACGGATAGGTATCAAAATGGTTTCAGTCTTTGTGAATATGTTGAATAGTAGCTATAGGTGCAGTGAACTTCTGTGAACAAAAGCATTTTACTATTCGCACTGGTTTTGGTTTCATGTCCTATCAGGGGCTGAAAAAAAAGCCCTCGTATGTATAAATGCACCATTACTTTGGAGTATTAAATCCAAATATCATTTATGGAAAGCACGATCTACAATGACTATACGAGCACTACCCAGAAATTAACTGCCTTTTGGCTTCAATACTTTCGGAAAATACATTTTATTAAAAAAATCACTTGCAAAATTGAAGCTTGCATTAATTCTCCATGTGGGTATTTTCGTTATTTAAATATTTGTCATGAGTGTCTACCAGCTTTAGAATTCCCATTTTATAGTCTACTGCAGCTAGTCCATTGTGCCAGGAGTTCGGATACAATTACACCAGGCAAAGAAAAAGAAATGTTTGGGACTGAAGTCTATGACTCATTTAAGATGACGCGGCTGTCATGTACGATTTTGTTCTTCACTTGATTCTTCAAATCACAGGTGACGAATGACGGACGTTCGGGTCGAGTTTCATCGTGCAGTTATTATTTTCTTTTTTCGTTATTGTGGAACATTTAAGAGCACCTTCTCACCTTTCTTTCCTTCATTACTGTATGACCACACACCTCCTTTTGTTGAATTAAATTTCTGTAGGTTTTGCCCGGCTAAGACCGATGGTTTTTAAGTGTGCTTACAAACGACAGCTCCATGTCAGTAGATTTACTGGCATGTAAAAACTCCTGCGGGACAAAATTCGGGCGCACCGGTGACGCTGATGTTATCCTGGCAATTGATAGCGTCGTTAAACAATAGAATAATTTTTAATGTAGGTTTCGGCATCCGGGTGTTCAAAAATCGGATACTTCTTCCTTCAGAGCCGTTGGCCTTTGAAAAATCGCAATAGGCAGAATAGAAAATTTAGTCGAATACTCGCGAACACAAAAACGATATAAAACAAACCATTCCACTTTGGATAGAAGCCCGACATTGAACTCTGGCACTGAAATGTGTAAACGGTCGTTATTTCCTGGATTACTTTAGTATTAGGACTAAAGAATATAAAAGACTACTTAAAAATTAAAAGTGTACTTAAGTGAATAAAGAAATCCTAAGTGAATCATCTTCCCCAGTGTTTGGTTATATTTATGCAACCTGGTAAGTGACAGACGTGTCTTAGATCTGTCTATGTCGGTCGCTTTATACATAATTTGCGTATTCAGATATACAAAAGCTCGGGACACAAGGTAGGCTACGCTGAGGTCCTTCTCAAAAGCTTGGATGCTAGAGATAAGTAGGTATTTCTAGGCCATTTTATAACATGTTCAATAGGATGTATTTTTCCATCCACTCCTGAACATTTATTAGCGACATTGTCAAAATCGACCAAATAAGGAATGAGAGGTCCAAAAAGAACTAGAGAAATCATGGGCTGTAACCAATTAGGAGACAGACCTATGTCCAAAACAAGTGCATTATGGGTATGGCATACAGATGAATCCCTCAAATTAGTATGTTAATTCTCTCGTGGATTCCACCTCGTACATTTGATACACTGTACTTATCAATGGTCCGTGTTTCGATAACCGGCTACGGAGTGACAATTTTAAGTCGCCCCTATTCAGGCATTCACCTACACTAGCTTAAGTGAAGTATCTCCAAGGTCCAACGTGGTTTGTAGCCCACAATAAAAGCGTGCATCGCCATCCTCATTGCTTTTCTACTATTCTAGTCATCGGATACCTTCAGTGGGCACCTCCAGTCGCAGCTTTCTTGAACGAGGTTTCCACAAGGTAATTGGCCGCATTTGGAGCATTGGAAACAACATTAAATAGCTAAAAGCATTGTCATAAGGCGCCAAATGCAATATTCTATATCAATAATTACACATGTAATCGTAGTTAGTATTTGGGTGAAGCACTTACACTACTCAAGAAATTCAGCCGAATATTTGGATGTTTCCTATGCAGCACGTTACATACTGGCAGAAAATAAAATTGATTGCTCAAGAAACACGGTATTGCTTAATTGTACAGGTTGGTTGCCTTAAATGTCATAAAAACGTTAATAACCATCCACACAACAGACAAAACTAACTGAAATTCAGTGCCAGCAGTACGAGATATATATTTCAAAATTATAACATCAAATGTCGAGGGGTCATTTTTTAACTTGCTAGGCCTAAAAATTGAGTTAAAGAATATGTGCATGAAAATATCCAAGAATATTTCACAAATATTCAATAAATTTAATTGGAGTGATAACTTTAATTTTACTTCACTTTCAATTTTTTTTTTTTTTTTTTTTTTTTTTTTTTTTTTTTTTTTTTTTTAAATAACGTCCTCCAGCATGTCATATCGGACGATGAATGACTGAAACGGGTGAAATGATGCCCAAATGAGCCCGATGTCCATGGAGCTTTATGTTACCGACATTCGTCTTCTCAGGATAAGGGAAAACCTTGGAAAAAACCTTACCGTATAACTTACCCTAAGCGAGATTCGAACTCGCGACCTCTTGAAGGTGAGGCACACACGATAACCATCACGCTACCGAGGAGGGCTTCACTTTCATTAATGCAGCAATTTTAATATGTACAAAATGAGACATAATATAAATTGCGAGTTCGAAAATGAAATTTGACCCATAGAGGTTCCTGAAAGTGTCCATTCTCTATATCTTACACGGAAGTTATGAAGTAAAATTATGATTTTATAGCATAAAATTTCCAGATTCATATTTTGCAGATCGCCTCCAGTTCCATCCAGAAGCATTGTCATTAGGATGGACTTGGTACTCATAGGTAACCCTGATATTTTTAGCTAAGTAAACAAATTTAAACCTATATATTCAAACTGGTTTTATTTTTCACCTTTATTTATACGAACATTTTTGTTCTGTTTCATGTAAAATTCTCAAAAATACCAGAATACTTCCTTAAAATTGTCATTGAAATTATTCAAGCGTAAGCAAATGGTCTAAAGTAAAAACGGGCGGTAAGGTATCAAGGTTTCCGGAAATTTCAAAGAAAGATGGGGTTTTTTTGCTCTGTTTCCACTGATACAACGTAAAGAGCAGCTGCAGATAACTATAATGAAACGAGATATCAATAAAACAGCCTTCGCAGATAAGATAGTGAATTATTAGTAAGCATAACAAATACCTATTGTCAAGTATTAATCCTCGGATATCGAGAACAGAAGTAGGCAAATAAATAACTACATACAAATACAAGTGGCGTACATATAAATTTACTGTAATTTTGTCCATCATTAACGAAGTCACTTCTGATGAAAACAGGACAAAGGGCTGCGAGCTGAATGCAGCGCATTCTTCAGGCGTATAGTGGCAGACAGAATGGAGACCGATCAAAGGCAGGGCCTCTGTGTAAAGAGGTGTGAACACTGCGGAGATTCACAGGTTACTGTTGGCAGTGTTTGGGCAGCATTACCCATCATAGAAAAGCATGCACAACTGCCAGAGCGGGGAAAACTGCACATCAGCAGAGGAGACCAAAATCCGGAGGAGAGTGGAGGTGATATTACTAAGATGGAATTTTAAGTGACACCAGATGTCATATCCTCCTAATTTGATCACATATGGTTATCACTAGGCTTAATAGTCCAGCTACATTAAAGAGGATTCAAGTTATCGGCACAGTGTAGGGAACCGGTTCTGTCCATCTGATGTTCACACAAAACATACACAACTTCATTCTTTGGGTAGCTCACCTACTAATCTTAGTTATCACCTTAGGACGTTGAAACACTTGCAAGAATTGCATATTGCCCAGCTCGAAAACCTTTAAGCAGTTGTCTAGTGGCGAGTAAGACATTTTGTATTGAGGTTCATACGGCACAAGGAGAGACCATTTGGAGAGAATCTATCTTTCTACTGGATTGCAAGGTACAGCGCCTTCGTTTGGAAGCGTGGCGACTCTAACGGGCATTTTCTTGTCACTGGGAAGCATGCTGTCTGCCGGCGGAGTCGATTATTGTCTTATCTTTAAATTCAAGTATATAGATTTATCATGCCAACTATAATCGCATACCTGCTTTATAAAAGATTTTGGAAATGATGACCTGGTGTCGCCACAACCCTCACACCTTTCAAGGAAATTTGCATTAAACTCATTAGTTCTTCATGGCCATGAAAATGAAAACATGCTTCGCCCGTGACACAAAAATAAATACTGGCCAATAGAACAATTATTTAACACTATCCAATACCTAAATGCTGAAATTAACTCTAAACCCATTGTTGTTTAGTGAAAGTTCCTGAAATAAATTATCATTAGAATTTTAAATTTAGAACTTGAGTGGCACTCCAAGCCAAGTTTTGCGAAATTCCTGATTCTTGTGCAAGCATGTGCATGGATGTCTTTTGGTATTTTTGTTCCTCCGATATTCTCTGGTTTTCCTCTGTAAGAAAACGGAGTTTACTTTCTACTTTTTACCTTGTTTCCAAAAATATATTCACAAGGTTACAGTTCTTCTTTCAGGCATACGAACAGTAGGAAACCGCCTATAATTCAGTCACTTCTCCACAAGAGGTTGCACATGAAGATTATGTGTGCTTAAAGTACTGACTTTTTGGTTTTATAACAGTAGAAGGACTCTGACACTGAAACATGTGGTTTTACAACGTATCAGCATCTGTACAGAGAATTCGCGGCAACCGATTACCCGGCACACGGTGAAGAGGGAAAAGGGAGAGGGAACAGAAGCGCTTGGAAAGAGCTCAGTTCAGGGAAGCAATTCATCGTAATACGTATCCAAACGTAGCCTGTGTGCATGTGTATGCGTGCGTGCGTGTAAAATTGCGTGAGAAAAGAATAGTGTAAGTCGAAATACTATCTCGATATAATATATGTGCTTTCTTGTGTTTTAATGTAGCATTATAGACTTCTAATACTGAACTTTTAAAATTAATTTTCCTGAAGTCAGACATTTGGAAACACGCCATGTAGTAGCTGGTATTTCAAACACATGGCAATCACGAATGTTCCAAAGAGCTTCTGTGAAACAAGATATTGTATTCATAATTAATACGATTCTGCTCTAATTTCAAGGATGAAGGCGGGTGCATGAACCGGAATATCGGCTTCTCTCAGGATCCCTCAACACAATTACTCCGATTATGCCGGTCTTGTAGAACTACAAATAGTGCTAATAAGCTGTAGCTTCCTTTATTGTATATATTGCAGGAGCTTGGTCTTGGAAGGCATCCAGAGACATTAAAGCATACAATTTCGTATATCTCTGTGTATATTAAATAAAATGTTGGGTACTAAGTGACGGTCACAATACTTTCTAATAATATTTATATCCTAGAGAAGCTTTTTTAACACTTGTGTGGACACTAACAAGAGCTTGTTGCGCTTATTTTTGCATTGAAATCATAATTAACCATGTCTCTGGTTATTTCTAGACTAAGTACTACGTGTTTAGGGTTGCTTTAGCTTTGAATAAATGGAAGAATGAAATAAAAGGAATGTTCTTCGGTTAAATTCTTATCAAAACTTGATGTCCTCTGCAGTTCACAGAATGCTCCGTTTGCAGTTTTCTTTTTGAAAAAGGAGCATTGTTATTGTTAATCATTATTCTTGTGAGGAGTTTTAAACGTTTTCGGAATAACTACCCATTTAGGAGTGCCTTTCCTTCTAATACCAGGCAAGTTCTCCTTCATAGCTATGTAGATTTCTGAAACATTTTTAAACCATTTCAATGTTTAAATTGGCAGCGAATTTCTATTTTAATGCGCTAACTTTTATTTTCTATTTGTAATCAGCTTAACAACGTAGCCATTCTGAGTCGTTTTCCTTCCCGGTAAAATTATTAATAGCTAAATTTTCGTTAGAGCGTCAATTTGAAGCCAGATTTCTTTTGTTTACAAGGTGATTGTGTGAATTTGATCTTACTTTTGAAATAACTTAGTGTTTACGAGGTTACTTGAGTGAAATTATTGATATATACATCGTGGGTAGTACTACTTATTTTATTTGTGGCGGAAATAAAGCTTAAGTTGTGCCAAGACATACTTTTCTTTTATTTCTACGAACAGATCACGTGTTTGTGAACACGGTGTTAGGTATATTTTAAAATCACACCTTGAATTACACAGTTTTGGAATGCTGAAAAGAAGGTGCAGTACGTCAGTCTTATGCAAATCGATGAACAAATTCAGATGGGGCGAGAATACACTTGCACAGAGATTAATGAGGAAGTGTGCGACTCCTCTTTGAACTCCTTTTTCTCGGAAAAATATTTTTTGTCATCTTCTCAACATTCAAAATCTACCTTCTACCACATCTATTTTTTCCCAATGTACTCCAGAATATGGGTACCAAAATGTTCGATTGGAATTTTCACGTTGTTTATAATTAATTATAATATTGATTATAATATTAATTATGTAATTGATACAATAATGCACTGTTTTACGACTTTTTACACTTTGAGGAATTAAAAGCTAAACAAAAACCATTCATGATCTAAAAAATTCCGTCCTGTAATTTGCTACAGAGGTAATAAGAGCTAGAATTTTAAAAAATCAACTTTGTAGTTCAACATCTGTTGGAGATAGGTCTTGATTATACCCAATAAAAATTATATAAATTAACAATCAAGAATGTCATTAGATATTGGAATGATATTTGGTACACACATTTCTTTAATTACTGGAAATGCCTGTACAAACAAATTAAGCCTCTAACTTCAACACTTTAGAAAAGCACCTTTTTCATTTTGACGTACCCTTAAAGTTTATATGATCTTTAGAAACCACTTTAATGCCCCTTATACTATACGCAGGAAGTGAGAAAGTTGTTTCTATGCAAATGGATCCTTTCTTCCTCAATTTTCTATGCTCCATAGTTAATCCAAATTTGTACCATCTACAAAATGCTCTAAATGAACAAAACGCTGACTAATTTCCAAAGTCTGCATATACAGGTTGGAGGGGAAGTCATTACATTTATTTAAACCAATGATAGATATTGCTATTTGGAACACACATTGTATCTTACGTTTTTGTCTCTGACCATTTCTCACGGAGATATTTTAGTTTTGTCGAAAACAAGCTAGCAACACTGCAGTAGTGTGGTGTCACTTTCACCAGGTCAGTACATAAACAACCACCGCAGAGTGGCGTCTCGTGTACGAAAACAAATACCATGTCGTATCCTTCCATGTTTACTGAGCGAGTGTAGGCCAATCAGAATCGTTAGCTCCCAAAACATTATACCACTCTGCAAGCGAACGACCTGTTTACATTCTAAAACCGGTTCAGCTCCCTGACCAAACTCAGCGTAACGTTCTTGAGTTACTTCACGTCTGAAAAAGCTGCTCGGAGTATTGCTTCACTTCTTTAAGTGAGTAATTATTCGGAAACCCTGTGTGTGTCCCATAATTACCACCAAAGCTGTGTCAGAAATAAGCTACTCTACGCATTTTAAAAGTAACAAACTATTATCTTCGTACGTTCTTGTGGAATTACTCATCCATTTTGGAACAAAAACAGTTTATTTTTTTCGAAATCGGCTCATCAAATCACAAAATGCCGTTAGACTTCTTTGTTTGCAATGCTTCTATGAAGTGCATATTAGAAGCAATGTTATAAGTTCCCTTCTACCCGGTATATACCAGGTGAGTCAACTAATTACTCTGATTGTAACTAATGCTATATGGCCTATTTTGACATTCACACATGCAATGCTTGTGTACTTCACTATTGCGGGGTAACGTGAGCCATGAAATCTATCACTGTGTCACTAAACAGGAAGCATTTAAATATCTTATTTTTATTAATTTCCTCCCTCTCTTTCCTGTTTTCTGTTTCTAAAACCGAAAACAGTATAGTGTTTCATTAAAATAACTTACGCCATTCAAAACACAATGGTATATTTTTAATCATCATAATTCAGAAGTGTTAGAGGGTGAGTTCATAAGACAAGTCCACTTCTTTATCTTTCGAACTTGTATTAACATTAAATACTTTGTTTTGCCACTAGATGACGCGACTGTTGCACGCTAAGATACATCGTTATCGAAATAGCAATTATTTATTGACTGAGGTCTATAACAGAAGTAACTAAACTGTTGATGGAAGGTCCTGCCACGCCCTCCTTGTTCTCCTGTGCACTTGACTTCAATCTCGATACTAAAGTGAAGAAGCTGTTTCGTCGGAAACCAACTGCATATTGACAGGATATGGCATATATAGCGACTTACCTGCTGGTCTTATTTTCACCTTTCCCATTGTTGTCAATGAACCGTGAAATTTTTTGGAGGCTATTTTCAATAATGGTTATCCCTGTCGCACTAAAACTCCGTCAAATTTTGAGTTTTTTGCTTCTCACTTACCAGAAACTCCACCACTGTATTAAATTTGTTGGTAGCAATATTTGGGTTACAAACATATAAAGATATTTCAGATTTTGAGTGTAAACACATAATGGCGGGTAAAATTTCTTATCAGCCCCACCTCGTAGATTTTATTTTACAGCATGGTACCTCTAGCTTTCAGCTTATTGCGTCTAAGTTAGAAATCCACGATTGAAATATTTTAGGGGTGGAATTTGGTCACGTCGTTGACCATGGGATATCTATTAAGTCCGAACATTCTTACTTTAACAACTTCAAAGCTACGGGAGCAAAATCCCCTAGTTTCCTGTCAACGTCAGTTCCTCACTCTTCTCTTAAACCATCGTTCCTTTGAAAAAGCTACAAATAAATGACACAGCAGTTTCTCTTTGTCACTGCAATGCTATTGATTTCTGGCGCTCCTTTCATATTCACCTTAAAACTCAATCCACTACATTCGAGATGAATTGTGGCCTCAAGTTATACGATTCAAAGCTAAAATACGCGTCACGACAAATTTAAGCGCTATATATAGTTGAAAGTTATGTAAATGTCCTAGTGGATCTACTACTTCTTCTCAGTGTAGTATAAACTCGGTCTTAAGTATACATAGTTGCTAATCTCGTTTCTAGAACTAAGTTCTTGTGTAGTATTTCAACATGGAAGAAACATATATGAAACTGCTTCAAACTAACCCAAAATCTACACATTATTTCGAAGAATATTGCGAGAAGGTTGATACTCTGAAATATGATTAAGTTAAAGCTGATGAACCAGGGAACAAACAGCAGAAGAGATTGTATTTTAAGCTTTTAGAAGTTCAGTAATTGAAGGGTATATTGTCATATTATCTACCACGTACCTAGCAGGTCAGGCTGTTCCAAATTCACGAGTTTGAGCATGAGTACAGGTGAATACGCAGCAGGGTTGTGCGGAGCACTACTGTAAAGGGAAGGTGGCGAAGGATGCTAGCCAATACGTCACTGGGCGAAGGTCATAGCAACCCCAATCATTCCCCGTTGCAGGTCTCCGCAAGTACCCTCTGCTCCGTGACGGCAACTTACCCCAGAGCAGAGATGTGCTGCATGTTGGAGGCCTACTCACGCAAGGTGGCGAGTACCCACTGCTCACTGGCGAGCAGCTGTGCTGTAACATATTGTAGTAGGTAAAGGAAGTATTGTATTCGACCCAAGAACTCGATGTCTAACTTTCACTAGGAAGCGTATTTTAAGCCCTCTGATTCGAAAAGGAAACCATTTTTATAAAACGGTCCGTGTGCCTGTGTATGTACGGCTATGTGCCAACAGTATAATTAAAGAAAAACCAAATGTCGCATTAAAATCAAACTTGATATCTTAAGTTAAGTATCCTCCAAAGATATACGCAAAGGTTTTCACGAAAATATCCCAACCACAAACTATGCTTTCCCTGGATATAAATTGAATATTTTTTTTTATTTCCAAAAATAGCTCAGACGACTTTGATTAAAAGATCATATATTTAAGATGTTTACATACATGACAACGTGTGTATTCTGAATTGTATAGTAATAGTATGCAAGCCCACTGCATTTGGAAGGTATTTTCTAAAATTTTGTTTCACTGGTCAACCTTAAGAGATACGCAAGAGATACACAAAAATGTATATTTTTTAAAATGTCATTTATTTCAAATTTTTCATAGCGTCTGCCATTTCCAAGATGTCTGTTAATCTTTGTTTGACTTTTAAATACTGTGTCACTTTAAAATGCTGTCTATTTAGTTGTTTCTGTTGATGTCGTAGAAGTTCAAGGCTAGCATATAGCTGCCCGTTTCTAAACATCTGACTATCCGCGGGCCCTAATGACATAGCTGTCGACGGGCCCTTACACCCTGCGTACTCACTCACCCTGACTGTTCATTAGGTTTCTTCAATCTCCCTTGTACCTACAACGAAATATGTATTGTAAGTATTTCTGCAAAGGTTTGGCTCGATTAACACAAAGTAGATACAAAAATAAACTTCTGTAAAATTAGTTTGTGGAAAACAATATTGGATAGAGAAGCTAATGTGAATGCAACGCATCACATACTAATACAAGGTTAAGTCTCCACACTTTCATTTAGTAAATTGCAAATGTCATGTTCCAATGCCTTTCAAAATTGGAGCTAAGTTCTTTGCAACATTCTTTTCTGGTAGTGTTCAACGCCCGCTTTTACTACATGCGGCACCGCAGGTGGTGACACTGATAATACATGAAATGAAGATGGCGCACCGGTGGAATGAGATAACGGGGAAAACCAGAAAACCCTGCGCTGCCTTGTCCATCACAAATCCCACATGCGGTCGCCTGGGATCGAACCCCAGCCACTTTGATGAGAGGTGAATGGTCTAACCACTCGTCCACGGCGCAGCCTCTTTGCAACACGATTCTATGTTAGTGATAAAAAGATATTTTTAGTCCCGGTTATATTTGCACAAACAATGAGTTGGTTATTCCCTGTAATAATAACACAGACACACACACACAAGTTAATGACTTCAAACCACACACGAGTGCACGGAAATGTACCGATTCACATTAAGTGTTGCTTCGTCTCAACTAGTGCAATTAGTCTCAAACAATTCCATGGTGAAATCCTCACTTATTGATCTGAAGTAGTTTCCTATGCAACGACGTTAACTGAGATGTAGGGGGAGTAATCAGTAGTGTCTGGAATATACTGCTTTTTATTTGTTATTTTTAATTGCTAATATAGTGCTAGAATTTTAGTAAGTCATCAAAGGAGTTGTAAGGGCTACTCAGCATTGTACCACAGATAAACATGGAATGTACTTACTGGTCACACTCATATGTCTTCATGGTATTACTGGCATCTGTGTTTGTTGTAAATGATTTATTTTCTAATGTGTGCAGTCCAGTCTGCGCGCTCAAGTTCAGAAGCGTTCCTTGTTAGCACTTTTCAGTGCTTTGAAACTTGGTGAGTAGTGGTTTGTGTTGACAGTGGAATGTTCCTACGGACTACAATTCCTCTCTGGATGCTGTAATATTTGTTACGTTGATTGGCTGTTTATCTAGCCCGTTGTTCGCTAATTGTGGACACAGTTTGCAGAGATTAATAAGTTCGTGTTTTGGAATTTTAATTTATAAACGTTCAGTCATTGCTCTAAATTAATAATATATTTTGTATAAATACTATTCTCTTGACTTGCTGTAAAATAAAGTGAAAGAATCTCAGTTCACTGTGTATAGTGTTAATTTCCCATTGCTTCGGTTACCTTTTAGTATAATCAAATTAAAGATAATCGCACATTGAACATTTTGTGGTAACTCCGTTCCTTTGCAAGGTTGTAAGTATAACATAATATACAAAAGTCATAGAATATGGAAAGTGAATTAAAAACATTTTAGTATCACCGTCACATTACCGATATATTTAAAGGGCAATTATTAGTAATTACCTTGACACGTCAATGTCTCGTTATGCTCGGATCCGGACACCCGATGTCATCTGCTATATGTAGAGCGCGTTTAATTGGGGCACTATTATTTCAGGTCACCCATTAACTCTCTCTGCAAAGCAATTATAGAGAACCATTCAAACAGGAATATCAATGATACTATTAGTTAAGAGGTAAAGCAATAAAGGAAACTCATTACGAGGCAACACTAAAGTATTTTAGAAAATAGAACAAGGATTACTTAAAAAATTAAATGATGTATTGTGTTTCAATATATTTTTGGACTGGATGAAACTATCCTTAGAGCTATACTGTCTTCTTGAAGCACTTCAGAAACCAGGTTTTTGATAATGTTTCGCTGTTTCACATGATGACAAAAAGTGATTTCACACACTTTACTTTTAATTTAAAAAAACAAAAAAAAAAAAAAAAAAAAAAAAAAACGTTATTATAAGGTTCTAGGTTAGGTTTGTAGATAGGTATTTAGGTTGCTGTATACGACTGTGTTGTCGCAATGTAAAAATAATTTGTCCATTCAGAAGTTTTTAACAACCTGTTTTTTTAAAAAGGAATTGCTATAAGCAGACATTTGTGTAACGATTGACTGCAACAATATGTAGCTCTATCTTATAATGCTACAGTAACAGTATGGTTCGATTTAGGAAATCAATGTGGCCACCTTCTTAGTAGCACTGCGGATTCCTCGTACCTTTGTAGGCTTAGGTTTTGTTCGAAAGACCCATTGAGACTATTAACCTCTCTTTTCAGTATTATAATAATAAAACCAAGATTCATCACCAGTATCGATATTCTACACCAAACTTCCAGTGCCGCCTTAGAATTGTTCCTGAATTCTCTGCATCAATCAGTGTGTCGTTGCTATTGTTCGACAGTCAGTTTACCTGGAATCCGTCAAGAACAAAGTCTTCTAGTGTCTAAATTTTGATTTAAAATGTTTTGGATTTGACTCATACTCATACCCAATGTGTCCAGAAAAAATATATATGCCCGTCGATCTTCTCCAAGCATTGCTTGAACAGCAGCAATATGTTCATTAGTAACGTCAGTTCTTGAGCGTCCTTCACGAAATTCATCACAAAAGAAAAACAAATTCTTTTGAATTCGCTGTACCGTTTATAGATGTCTTGGATGGGGCTTCATCAAATGCATTTATAAGCCGATCTTAGCAATTTTTAAGGCGTTAATGACTAATTAAAATCGTAAAAAGTAATATAGCTTGGCGAAAATATAATTTAGCAGCGACCGGTACAGATGGGCTACTGGTGTTTCTCTAATCGACGGTGGCAACAATGAGAATATAGGCAAAATTAGTTGTACTATTTGGCTTACAAGTCTAAAGCCCGGTAGTGCTGCTGTATATTCCATTCTGTTCTGGGAACGTTTCTTACTGCTCAATAGGACAGACGTCCAACACTTACTGCTCTGTTGCCCTACCCTCTATTAACTTCATTAAACGGCAATTATATAGGACAGACTTTACATGGCAGAGCTTCTTAACCACTCAGGTTAAAGCTCTCATTGCTTCTCTGCTTAGTATCTGAGTGCAGGAATTAAATTAAAGTGATAAGAGCTAGGTTAACTTAAGGATTGCTAAGTACCAACAATGGGGTCATCTTGCGTACAGTGTATAATAAGCTAGGTGAAGCGGCTGATTTCCTTTACGTGAGTGTGCTTAGTGCACGTAGATTTAAGATTATACGTATTTTAATCCTTCTGGCACGTTATGGATATAGTTTTTTTCTAAAATTCTGGAATTTTATATTATTTGTTCATATGTATGCCAATATTTCTAAGGAAACCGTAAACCTTTATCGATTGGAAATTCTGTGGAAACTGCTGTGATGAAATATTTCCTTTATTATTCGGCCCAATATACCTACATAACGGTTTTCTCCTTGTTCCTACGTTTAGTTTCTACAGTTGTCAAGCTTAATTTTGATAAGCGTGATGCAGCAGCCAACCTTTCTTTTGGTATATATCATATAAACAATATAGGAGTTTAACACAAAATTGCGTTAAATATACCACAATTGTGGAAATCAAGAATCTTAAGCCCCTATCCAAATATAATTCCATACGTAACAACATGAAATTGTTCCACAGAAAAACTAATATTAAGTTAGACCAAACTTATTACATAAAAAGGGTTCATAAAACGTTAATTTATCTAGGTAGTGCATTTATCTGAAATACGTAGGAAGTAGAGATGATTCTGAATACTAGGGTATTTTTCTTGCAACATTTTATAATTGTGTTTGCAGAATTATTAGCAAAATCCAAAATTATTATCTCGTCTGGAGAGGGAGCTAAAAATTGTTGCACAGGAGTGTGCAAGATCATGACCTACTCTGAGTTATGACGCCCTGTCCTCAAGGAAGAATGCTAACGGTGCAGCCTCGAGGATGTCTCAACGTTTGAGTGTCTCTTAATTGATTTGTGCTAATAAAATCCCTTCCCTCACCGCCAGTTTGTGTTGTATCCTTCGAACTGCGAAAGAACGGTCCCTTTGCTTCTTAAATACATAATTTATCTCAAAAGACTTGAACGTTCTTTACTGTTATCACATACTGGGATAAGGCACGCCGTTTGGAGACATACGTGTCTTGTTTCTCGAAAAGTTTCATGTATGTGCATAGATGGAGATGGCGAAATAACTTAGCTCAAATTTTAAGCTGAAGATATACAGAAGAATTGAACTCGTAACCCGTGTTTTTATTGCTTTATAAGAGACATTCTAGGAATATTTCTGGCTATGGAACCTAGCTCTTTAATTTAATTCAAAGCAAGCTGATTTTCCGAATAGTAGTTTGTCTCATTATTTAAGTATATACAGTGCTTGAGACAGAAATGAGTGTATTTTATAGTACATTTTTTATTATTGTGATGTGCAGAACTACAGCTATTTTCCGGGAAATAAAGGTATTTTCCGTCGAACTTATTTTTAGTTTTGTTTATTAAAATTTTCTTTGAAGAATAGATACACCCCTAGAGTACATTCAAGTGCCTCCTTTTTACAGAGCAGCTAATTAATCGGTCATTTTCAAATGTATACCCTGTGTAAATCCCTGTTCTGCGGCCAACTTTAAGTCCATTATTCTCATTTGTTATGTTTATTGCGTTCTCCTACATTCGTAACCTATCTCCTTCTGCAGCCTTTAGTAAAAACAGGGGACTTTTTGAGACATTCTAAAGATATTTCTGAACAAAAACTGTAATGGATATTCCTGTTAAGTCAAATGTAGATGTGTTTAAAATGTTTTATACGGTTAGTGAGCTTTTATTTGCAATGTTGTACGTTGATAAAAAAATTAATCAGTACCCGTAATACAGAAAGCAATGCAGCTTTTATGAAACATACTCTTTAGAATACCTTTTCAAAGCTTTGGAATTTTTTAAACATAGTGAGAGTTAATGAGCGTTCATTAATAGCTCAAAGGTACAGAATAAGTGTTCAAACAATAGTAAACATTTGGTTAAGCTGAAGGTTTACACTTCATATGAAAATACTAAACAACACACGTAGAAAATATGTAGTTTATGGTTTCAAAGGTTCAGAATTTCTAAATTTCACTTCGATATCCCCCTGGCAAACTAAACTTGATGTTTTTTATAGCCAAGAAACAATTTTTATCCACAGAACAAAACTAGGACAAAATTTAAACTGAAATGTTTGAAATGTGCAGAAATTAGCGGTCTCAGGACGAAGTTCCCTAAACATTAATAGCTGTATAAGAATCGGTAAGATACAATAGCTCTTAAAACGAGTTATGTTTTAGTTGCTCCTGTCTAAGCACAAAATGGGTGAAATTAAATGTGTATAAAACTTTCCAGCCGAAAGTTGCAAATAGGCTAATAATAGTGGGGACGATAACGCAAGTAATTTCAGTATGTGCCTATAGATCGCTGACCTGACCTTTCGAGATAGCTAAGTGTTAGTTCGCTTCTGCCTACTCATCCACAGGGATGCATTCCTTCGAGGAGATACTAACCTGAACAGACTGTATTTCACTCCATAGGTTCAGGAGATTACAAACCTAATTACTAACAATGAAATTGCTTGAAGCTCCTTCATAAGACTACATACATGTTATTCAGTTCTGACTGGAATTTCTTGTACATCTACAGTTTAAGGTATGGCTAAATTGATTTCCACATTTACGTTGTTTCAAGAAACCCTCTCTTTAATGCTGCACACCTCATTACCCTATGGGCTTTTGTGCATGATCTGGTTTCTTAAGAACATGTACGACATTACAGGGATGAGTTCTGATGTTTCCAAGCTGATGACACAAACTTTCAGGAATTATGTACAAGAGCAAATGTATCAATCTGAGATCAGGAACCCTAGTCTGAATATCACAGAGTGAACTTACAAGTAAAATTTGTTATGTATACATGTATTAGTTTTATTTTGCTGTGCAGTTAGACAATGTGCTACATTTAAAATAGATGTTAAAAAGAGCGATTCCCACCTTCAATACAGACATGATATACTTATAGTTGCACAAAATTCTGTTGTACTCGTTGAAACAACTGTGGTGTCATTCTAACAATGCCGGTGGGAGCTGGAAGTCTTGGCCAGATATCCTCCATAAAGCCTCGACAGGTGCCTCGCATTTCCTTCCCGTTTAAGGGTAGCAGCTTACATTGTGTAGCCGAGGGACGTACACCCCGAGTTGTTGGAACATATTCCACTTGATGTTCTTCAAGGTTTTGATTCGCGTTCTGTGACAGTGAATAAGATGAGCTATTTTTCTTGGGCAGCCGGTTCACATTGACTAGCCCCACTTGATTTCTTCTTGTGGGGTTATACAAGAGGTGCAAGACATATGTCAAGACTGAACAGGATCTCCTTGGACGCTCTCTCACTGGCGGTAGCATTGTTCGAACGTCATTTGGGTACAAGAGGGCTTCTTCCGGCGATATTACGCCTACATCTAAGCTGGGGAATCACTTTTTCTATACTTTCTTAAAGTATGGCCTTGAGAAATTTATACAGATGAATAAATGCAATAATGGTTTAAGACAAGGATGTAGTATATCTGCGCTGTTATTAACATTTATATGGACGATATTTTCAGAAAATTAAAGGATTAAATACTATTAGGAATAAAAATAAATAAAAATAATGCATGAAATATGCTACTCTTTGCCGATGACATGTTAATACAAGACAGAGGCTAAGCTGCTAATAAGTGTGTACTAGTTAAAAAATGTATCCAGGTTTATGGTTTAAATATATCAGTAAAAAGTCAAAGATAATGACATTTAGAGGAAAACAAATAAAGATCAAGTGGGAAAAATTAAATGGGCTATAATGTAATCTTTAAAACAAATAGAGAAGAAATAAGTAATTAAGTGAATAACTTCCAATATATTTGTGAAACAATAGCTCGCAACTTGAAAAGAAAAACCCGAAAGCTCGAAAGAAGCCCCTGTTTTTAAAGCCTATTATTTTCCCTTGCACCTAAAACGCATCCCATTTTTTGTCCAAGTTTGTCAAATAGTACAGTTTTACAAGTAAGAGGTTGAAAATATCAGTAGGAATAGCATGTTTAATGCGGCCTATAGGTAATTTTGTCAAGTTCAACAGCGTAAGTATAGATACAAATTGTGTGCCCAGTGGCCGAACTATATAATTTTATACCTTGAAACTTAGGGTAAGAATAGTTTTAAAAATTGATACTAGGATTGGAAATGAGACTTGGGGTAACCAAGGGGAGTTGTAAAGTAACCTCTTTACTTTCCTCGTATCCTATAGTACACTTATATTTTGAATAAATGTGTTAAACGGTACAAATCTCGGCATCAGGAACTAAAAATGTGGTAGGGGTAGCTTTTTACAGTTGTAAGGTTTGATAATAGTTATGTACATATTTTTGTATAAATAAATTGTAAAGTGGGTTGTCTCCTTAGTTTACGGCTGTGTCGTATATTCCTCGGCTCGACGGTCGGTTTTAAATCACCTCAACGCTATACACCGCCGTGGCATCCGATTGAGTATTGGCGCATTTCCCACGAGCCCGGTTCTTAGCTTGTGTGCGGAAGCTGCTGAACCTCCGCTTAGTTATCGCCGCGACGTTCTTCTCTGCAGCTACGCTTGCAAACTTTCTAGTCTGCCTGAACATCCATCCTTTCCTTTATTTTATGATGACAGCTTGGACCGGCAATACTTAGCGAGGTCCCTAGCCCTACTTCCTCCTGGCGTTCGATTTCGTTCACTGCTTCGGCTATTGGGCATCGATTTACCCGCGGAGTTGCCGCAGGACGAAACAAGGTTTCCTCCATGGCTCCGTCGCGAGACCCATGTCAACCTGGGTTTGTTGTCCATGCCGAAGTCATCAACGCCAGATTTCGCCCTTCGTTCTGCCTTTTTAGATGTTCAGGTGCACTCTGGATCCTGTAATTTTATATACACTGACGGCTCGAAGGACGATCGAGGTGTAGGTTGTGCTTTTATTCACGGCCGCCAGAGTTTTAGTTTTCGTCTTTTATCGCAGTGCTCGATTTTTACAGCAGAGCTTTTTAGTATATACCAAGCGCTTTTATATATTCGTCGGCAGACCTTACAGAACTGGGTTATTTGCTCAGATTCTTTAAGTGCCCTTGAGAGCCTGCGGACGCTGTACCACTACCATCCCCTGGTACAGCGTATCCAGGACTGCCTTCACACCCTCGCCACTTGGGTTTCGTTTGTGTGGGTACCTGGACACGTAGGGCTGGAAGGTAACGAGGCTGCCGATGCTGCTGCTAAGGCAGCAGTTTTAGCTCCCAGGTATTTTAGCTCTTGTGTTCCCTCGGTTGATGTTAGCGTAGTTTTACGTCATGCCATTCTCTCCCGGTGGAGAGATGCATGGCATGGCCTTGAGAGTAACAAACTTCGGGAGGTGAAACCCCTCCCTCTTGCCTGGAGGACTTCCTCGCGCGCCTCTCGCCGCGAGGAAGTGTTTTTAGCCAGAATGCGTATCGGGCACTGCCGTTTTAGCCATGGTCACCTTTTATCATCTGACGCTGCACCGCTATGTTCTCATTGTAATGAACCTCTGACGGTGTGGCATATCTTAGTTCAGTGCAAGTTTTTAACATATCTCCGCGATTCGTTGGGCCTGCCAGGCACCCTGGCTGAGGTGCTAGCAGACACTTCCTGTGCAGTAGAGCGTGTTTTACGTTTTTTTCGACTAAGTGGAATGTGCGCACGAATCTGAATCGTTCATCGATCTCTTATCCAGCCTATTACGTTCGGTCGTTGATGAGTCATTTTTATCAATGCATGTAACTGTTTCCGTGCTTTGCTCTACTCTGCAGTTGCTGGCACTTATTGGTGACTTTTTAAGGTTTTATTGGTTTAGTTTTTAGCCTTGTTAGTTTAAGTTTCTTTGTAACTTACCCTTTCAATCTTTTAGTTTTACTTGGGCGCTAATAACCTTAGCAGTCGAGCGCCCTAAAACCACTCTACTAACTGTCTCCTTAGCGCGGTTGTAGCGTCGCTGCTTATCAAGTGGGAGACCCGGGTTCGATTCCAGCGTGGTGATTTCCTCCGCTGGGAGAGTTTGTCCGGGATGCACTCGGTCTCGTTAGCTCCCTGAGGGGGCAAATGAGGAGCTACTTGATTAAGAAATAGCGGCCCCTGGTTGTGAAGATCGTGTAACCGGCTGGGGAGACTGGGGTGCTGACCACGTCCCACCTATAGCAATACACCCCAGCCGTGTCGCCTCTAGTGGGTAGAGATGGAGGACGCAGTGGTCGGACGGTCGGCCTTGGCCCGGAAAGAGCTATTGCCCCACAGGGTTAGTTTTTAGCTGTAAAGTATTGATTTGCACATAAGAGCGCTGAAAGTGAGAGTAAAGTTTTCTTAAGTTTGTGGAGTAGATTACTTGGATTCTAAAAACCAATGTACCAGGGTTTTTTCATGACTATACCAAACATATTCCGTGTTAATGTTCAGAGGAAGTCTGCTGATACAAACATGATATGCAGCCACTTTTCTCTAAAAGTACTCAGTTCTAAAGGCTTTAAGCTGGAAGTTATTAAAAACCTGCCACTTTTAACAACAAAGGACAAAAATATCCTGCAACACTCGTCAACTAAATGGGATTGAATATATATAATATCTCACCTTGTACCACCAATTTTACATTCTTTTAGCTTCTTCTAAAAAATAGAGCTTTTCAATGGCGAAAGAATTACCAAAATTGGCTAGGTGGCTTTTGAAAACCTTGTACAGGTACACACTTTTTCTTTCTTTAAAACGCTAGTTTATATAAGCAGTGAATCAAACCAGATGATCAAAGGTCATTAGTTAGAAAGTAGCATGGAGTACTATAATCCATGTTATTAGGACAGGATACCATTTTAAGGTATTAGCGCCAATGTAAGTTGATTATTGGAGAATAATGTGGTAAAATTAAGGCTTATTTCGTGTAACACAAAAGAGAACGATTCGTGCTCAGAATGGAGTTTTGTCTGCAGCAGGTAACACATCAAGCGTGATGTGATAATCCTTTCCCGTCACCAATTAAGAAAGCAAGCAGGTGAAATATCACCAATTTCCCGCATGACCCGCTCGATATGTCAGGGTAGGAAATGGGAAGCTGGGTTTATGAACGCGACGTGACACAAATTAAACTAGCCCCACAAAAGTACTTTGCTTTGACTGCAACGATCAAAAGATGCTATAAACCTTTAATTCCTAGAAACCCACTTTGCTTCAGTGTAGGACATTATATAAAAACATCACAGAATCGTTACTTTCAAATTTCACATTTGTGAGATACTTGAAATGGAACGAATATGCATTTATATAAAAAATCTAGGACGTTTTATGACGTTCATATTTATTGATTTGTTGGTATTGAAACCCTCAGTGATGGTTTAGACAGTATAAAAAAAATGCTTCCATTTTAAATTAATCGTGTCTATGGTCTTGAGGTTATACAAATATTTAAAAGGTTTGTGTGGAAAAACGCTATAGCGTCAATTTTCTTCAAAACCATCACATCCTGGGATAGAAGAGTGCAAATTTTAAAAACAATTATACTTTTATATGTAGGGTCAGGCAAAACAAAGGCAACTGAAATTATTGCTCGTTTGCTGTCTAGGTTTCAATAGCGACATACTGCGTATCATTGAGGCTCCAGAGGCAGAAATTTTTTATCTCAGAGCACCATTTGTAAGCATAGGGAGTTGGGCATCAGATTGGACCAAGCCTGCGCAATGTTAGGAGCAATTTAACAAGACGACGCCAAGTAACAGAACAGCCCTAGCTATCGTCTTCCTTACGGGATCAGTCTTGTCAACGGAGGGGAACAATTGAGTGCCCGAGGACCGTCACCACAAGCGAGAATCATAAACGACTTCTCCCAAAAGCGATGTCTACCACGAACATCACTGAAATTGATTGTGAGCGACAGGCGCTGTTTAAAGATCTAGGCCAGGGCTGGGGAAACTGGTGCTCACTGAGCGCAGTCTGTTCACGCTTGGCACTGATAACTGTTTGGCAGGTAAAAATAATTGAGGGTCTATCAAGGCGTCCCGCGAGTCGCCCAGGAGCTAGGCGGGCTCGCATACCGTATTGTATTACAATTCCTCAGCGTCTAACTCCAATGGATGAGCAGGCGCGAGTACAGTATGCTGCCAAGTGTCGTCCATGATTTATGCGGACCCAGATTTCTTCTGAATCATGGTTTTTCAGGTAAATCACCTAAATGGCTACATCAATAGACAAACAACTCGTTCCCTAGGGCTACAGCTTGATGTTCTACAGAAACCACTGCATAGTGCACAGGTTACGATTTGGTGCGCCGTTACGAACAAAGTGTGGCAATGAGGGTGCACACCTTGATCACGCGCTGTACCGATAGATTTAGATATGTGTCGTCGTCGTCGTCGTTGTTAATTACTACATGTTATAATTATATAGTTATTTTCTGAATACGTTTGTAATTTATTGTAATATCTGTTACCTTTGTTTTGCCACAGGGAGTCACAAATACAGCTTTATAAATGCTGTTATAAATAAATTACGTTATTGCTTTATTTGATGTCTTCAGATCCAAAATATCTACACACTTTGTAGCCTACAAATTTATGCATACGAAGTTTATTTGATTAATATGTATCGCTCATGGACACATTTCTATAAATAGTCCCTATAATACCTGTTTACGTAAAGGATATTAGGAGTATAAGTGCAAATATTTTCATTGGTAATTGAGGACAGTGTAATGAACAATATTACATAAACATTTGCTTCATTTGCGAACTTGTTATTTTGCTTATTAGGAGTAGAATGTTTTCAGGTTGGTTAGTACCTTTAAGTGGGCGTGGTGCAGAAGGCATGACGCCGAGTGGGCCCGTCTCGTGATAACCAATGGTGTACTGGAACCTAGTTTGTGCTTTCTGCAAGGCTAATGACCTCATAATACGTAGGCTATCAGATCACTTATTGCGGTGTGAAGAAAAACAGATAGTCTATACGACAGGCGTCGTTTATTTTGAGGTGTAGTTACGAGTATGCAAATAAAATCAGGTAATACACTTTGTGATTGGTGTGTGGGAAAACTGTTAGACGAAGGGGAAAAGACTTAACACACCTAAGTGTATGCATACTAAGGTACCAATTATCAAAATATTTACACTTATACTCCTGCATATGGTCCTGGCCTGTATATATCGTTAATAGCGAACTAAAAATACAACTCAGATTTCCTACACCCCTTTCATCTAAAATATTAATATTTTAATAAAGTAAGTCTCAAAATGAGAGTGTAAAAGCAATGGAGGTAAGTTGGGTTTTCTTACCACTTTTGTATAATCCGTCGCACACTAATGCTGGAAGCCTCATGCTCTAACTGTACCACCCAAATGACTGCCATAACACAGTGGTCCATTTATTGCACCTAATGTTCCACTGCTCTGCGTCCTTAAGCAGAGATCGTTTCTTCGAGCAAAGGCATTAAACCATGCTCTTTATAGCGCTCGACCGATGGGATAGATAATTTTATGGCTCACAGCTGCAAAGCCGATTCATTCTACCACATTCTGGGCGAAATAGAATGTTTATGTATACTAAAACATTAATAAAATGAATCCTAATTTTCCTTAAGTCTTTAGGTGCCTTGGATATGCACAAAGTAGCGCTTCTCTTTTTCTGGAGTTACAAGTTTTGCTATTTTTGGGCTAATTCTACTTTGTTCAGATGAACAGAACATGGCATGAAGCAGTAATGAATTTTCTTAAAGTAGGTAGTCAGTTTTGACATGTTTTATCATACGGATTTACGCATTTTATACCACCAGTGCAAGTATATTCGAGCATTTGGGTACATCCTAACAAGACAACTTTTGTTTAAAATATATATAAGCTCTGAGTAGAAATTTGATTGAACCAACTCAAGATATAGGTACTATGCACATTCTAATCTATATATGTATTAGAAGAGTTGTATCGGTGGCAGGTATATTCAAGAAGTCTTGAATTGCAGGTGTGGCTATCATAGATGGCATCATCATATAAAAAAATCTTGTGTTGCACTCGCATGACTTTTTCTACTCTTGTACCAACCATTCTTACAAACTCTTATTCCTATATATTCATATTACTTGAGATAAACATTTTCATTTGTATCTTCCTGTAGGTAAAAGAAGAATATGGTAATACAGTAGGCTTTGAGCGACAGTAAAATATTTTAAAGCTTTTAAATTCCATTCCCCTTTTACGGTTAACATATACAAAATGAATAACGATGTTCCATATCACAGAAGTATAAGTTCTCCAAAATTCACACAAAGGAATATCTTCGAAATGGTTCACTCTTCAGAAAAATTTATTTGGAGATAACTTTTTTGTTTTAGCAAGAGTTACATTTTTTGTATATACGATTTGGTTTATCTCTCTCACAGTTTACCAGTCATGCAAGTCATCCAGAGTAAATAGGACTACATGGGTTATGGCCAGAAAATTCAAGATATACATTTCATTTGTCATACATACAAATATCTTAAACATATAGCATTTTAATCAAAATCGTTAGAGCCATTTTCATCAAAATCGTTAGAGCCATTTTCATCAAAATCGTTAGAGCCATTTTCAAGAAAATAATTAGAGCCATTTTCAAGAAAATAATTAGAGCCATTTTCAAGAAAATAATTTTCGGAAAATGTTCCATGTAAAGGGTAGTTTAGGGCGGAGCAATTTTTTTCAAAATCTTCGTGTCGCATCCTTGAAAGACATTAAATTTAAATATCAGCTTTGGTTTTTAACCGATGTTTCGTTTGAGTTATGTTGTCTACAGACAGACACAGACACACACGTGCGCGGACACTTTTCTAAAAATGATTTTTTTGGACTCAGGAGGCCTCAAAACATATTTCCGGTGAAATCTCGACATCGAATTTTTGGGTGGAATACAATACTTCCTCTACTTTACTATACGTAGTAGAGAAAGTAAAAATTGGCATCCTGTTAAATTAATGCTTGAATAACGGCGGAAAATAATCGGAGTATTTAGGCTGTGTTGGCTTAAATAATAAAACTATAGGATGATCTTTGGTAAAATTGTTATTTCGGCGTGCTCTCTAAGGTGCATAGGCCTTCCGAAGTGTTGCTGTTAGATTTACGAGCAGAGCTTTAAAAACCAAATCCAATAGCTGCAAGGTTTGTTTACCAGCGCTGCCAGTTTTATTACGGCCTAAACGTTTATGCCTTAGGGATCTCGGGAACAGTTACAGCAAAACTTTTCCACGAAACCTAAATGCATAATATGAAATGTGTAGGCAGATCCGGAATACTAATGCACTAAGAACCGCGGAAGTGCATAGGGGCACAAAAAGATTGCGAATAAATACACCCTTAGCTTTAAATGCCATACCAAAAAGGAGGCTTCAATACAAACGTTAGTTTCCTTTTATTTGTGTTCATATAATTAAATTGTAGTTTGAAAATTTTAGGATCAGAGATGTGCAATGATCACTAGATGTAGAACTGGACATGCTGATCTCAGTATCCATCTGCCTATCGATAATTCGAAGCTTTCACGCTAACATTGTGTGGTAGGTTTATAATCTTAGAGCAATCTTTTAATTTCGGTCTGAATCCACAGCATCGGATTTTCACCTCCTCTGCTCGATCAGTAATTTCTTATTCAATGCAGAATTCTCAAGCTCAATCACTTATGTTTGTTTTAATCCCTTGTTCTAGTACAAAGAGCACGGAAGGAAATCAGCACTGCCTTCTTGCGGACACCCCATTCCTTATCGTTTGCAGGGTATCCTAATACGTCATGCGTTCATTTTCTTAGTTGATACTATCACCTTGCAGGTGCGCATCATGTGTTGTGTTCTCTATTGATGGTGTTGTCAACTCATTCCCTAATTACTCATTGGCTAATAGGTATAGCCACCTCCCTCAACTGGAAGGCATTACAGCTGCAACATAGAGAGCTGCAGTATTAATTTTTGTGTACGGGTTTTTTACTAAAATGATGATGGTTATTATTAGGGAATAAACCTTCATACAGAGAACGAAAGGTTGTGGAGTTTGGGCTGTGAAAAGTGGAAAGGGGTCAGTCTGTCACATGATCACTGTACAGAGCCTAGATACACTCGACGCACGAAGGTTGTAGTTAAACTTGTTGCATAACTTACATTCAATGCTGTCCCCATTTGCAGTAAAATATTCACTCCCAAATTTTTGTTCAAGTTCAGCTATGCGTGAATATTTCAATTTTAGTGCTGTAAGCATTTTACTGTGTGGAACTAGTCAACACATTCGAGAGACACTATATACTGTAGACATTGTGTTTTGTGCTGCCACAGTACTGAGCAATGACGTCACACTCTGCCCATGTGATAGGTAAGTTGCGATCGCCTCGTTTCGCGATAACTGTGTAAAAGTTCGAAGCCTAGTTGCTATTTTTATTGTTTATACTACGCACTATTTAAAATACAAAAATGTTGTCATTTATCCCTTATCTTCACTTTAAAGGATGTCTAGAATACAACTATTTACATTGAACAATCATGATGCCACCGAACATTACCTCTTTTTTTCCAATGTACTGCTGTTACGTTAGCTTCCCTCAATATTCAAGCTTTCGTTCAATGCTTTCTAGTGACATTTAGCTTGGCATAACTGACCCATTGCACGCTCCTGTTATTGAGGACTTCATTATTTGCAAACAAGACTTACAAGGAGCTGGGTAGTTTGACCAGTTACGGCAATTAAAACAAGGCGAGTAATAGGTGTGTTCGTAAGATACCTTCCTGATTTGTAACATATATAGTAATAGTTAAAATAAACATAGTGATCATGAGAATTACCTCTGTGGTATTTCTGTAATTGTAAGCGCCTTCTGTAAGGGTGGGGAAACTAGCTCAGATTAGACTTCAGCGTACCACATTACATTTTGAAATAGAAAATGTGGCGCGTATAGGAATATAGAGATTTAGTTAGGTACTCTGAAACGTGTGATCCTTGCTCTCCTAGTGTCGCTTTTCCACCTCCCTTACATAATTCTAACAACTTCATTGACAAGTTGCTTATATTATTTTTAAAAGATGGATGGAGCGTAATGGATGGGCTACTTTCTTGCTGCTGAGATGCATATGGTTAATAATAATAATCATGATAGTACTAATAATACTGAATTACATCAATTTAATAGCGCTTTCTGACAACTAGGACTATATCAGTGTCTTTGTGCAATAATAATATTACTTTTGTTGCCGCATCTAAGTGCTTATGAACTCAAGTAACATCCTCTTTACTGCATAATTTTAGACCTTGTGCCATACATTTCTTCTGAAGTAAGCATGGAAACTAATACTGTGTCCGCTACTCGTCACCGATGCACGCCCTCCAAAGATTGGAAAATATTTTCTCTAAACCATGAATATTTAACTGTCCCTGTGCATATACAGCATTCCTTATAAAATCTCAATGGGTGAAATATGTTGATATAAAATTGGAGGTAAAATAATTGGTCCACCTCGACTGCACTAATTTTTGCTGAATGCGTTACATAAATAATCAAGGACATCTTCTGCCAGTGATGGTACACCTCATGTTGGAATATAGTGCTGGAATCCATTATATGTTTCTGTTGCAAATGCAACACGATATTGCGCTTTTAAGTACGGGAAACCACGATCAACTTTTACTCTTTTAACTGTAACTGGCACTTTGTTTATCTTAAGTTTTTGTTTCGTATGTGAGAAGTCTGACGAATGAAAACAAAACCAATTGACTTAATTTAACTGAGACCACAAGACGTGCAAATGCTTCGGGGTCTTAATTTGAAGACGCGTCTATAACAATGTACTTAATTTGTGAAAGAAATGTTACTAGATAAGCTGATGCTTATTTGCAATTTGTATAAATGAAAAACAATATACACAGCATAAGTGTGTCTTGGTCTTATTTTCTTCACTTCTACTGATGTAAATTCTGAATTTTCTGAATGCCAAAGCCGTTTAGGGTAATGCATCCGTGAAATTTCACGAAAAATCACTAAACATTCGAAAAAAAATTTTGACTCATAAAATACTTTTAACGTTGTGTTTCAATAACAATGTTTTTACGCTTGCACGTATATATTGGAAGTCGCGTAGCTATTAAATGCCTTCCGAGCACATGGCCTATTTGCCACGTCCCCTTACATTGAGACATCATAATATGCGATGCTTAGGAATTGCATTACTAATTTCTGTATTCCAAATTAGCGCCCATTCGGAGTTGAAAGTATACTTTGAGTTGGCAAGCTTGTTAATATGGACTAAACCAGGGAGTTTGTATTTATTTCGCCATGTTCTTGTATATTTACGTTTTGCTCTTAGACCAAAATCGCATTGTTCGTATAGTTTTTGCATGTTCTTGGGTGATGCAATGTTTCCCCAGTGGATTGTAAAAAGTTCATTAGTTAGAAAATAGTGCTAGCTTAATAGAAGAGTAATTTAGGTTGCCTGTCATCTTATAAAGCAAGGTTAGACCACTTTTTGCAGCATGAATAGATTAGTTGGTAGACGTAACAGAAGCAAGAGAAATTAGAACATATGTTTACAGGGGGACAATTCAGTTGCAAAAATCTGGAAGAATGTTGATGTAGTGTAGGCAACTGTGTGTTTAAGCCCATTGCTTACGAAAAGAACGGTTCTCTCTTCTCTTTCTCGAAATGTATTTTCTGCAGCTCGTGTTACAAATTACGAAATACTTTTTGCGGAAAACCTTTGAAGCCAAGGGATGGGCCAAAACGTGTCGAGCGTTCTGTAATGAGTTTGCTTCAGGCAAGTTATTTCAGCAACATTCCTTTGTTTCCAGAGTTTACCTATAACTTGCAGAAATGGGTGGCAGATAAATAGCGCTTCTGAACTCTAGTAGACCAAGCTGCAAACACTGCGGCATAAACAGTTTATCAGGCGGTTTCCTTCTCCCACACTTTCTGATGCAGAATTGCTTCAGTAGATCTTCCCCGACATAAACTGGAGTTATTATAATCACCATCTAGGTGTTACACATTTAATTAGTAGCTCAGAAAGATTTACACAAGCGTAGCACATCCTACTTTTATAAACATTTCCCAGTTTTAAAAATAACTACGTGAGCGTTTGTGTTATTACTACTCTCGCCGTGGAACAGAGTGGAGGAAGGAGGGGTTTCTCGGATTGCAGACGTTCTGTTTGTCTTAATTATTACGGCCAGGAGAGTAGCCTTGCATGGAGCAAGTGATCTTCTGCTGTAAAGACTCCACCCACGGGGCTGACAGAATATCTTAATGTAACCAACATCCACACTTAGGACAGTAATAGTAGTTGATTCAGTTGCAAACGTCTGGTGACTAAGCACAACAATAGGAAAACAAGGATATTATTTACTTCAGTTATTTATACTGAGATTATGTAGAGAAAAGTGTGTGCGTGGATGGAGAGGTAATCTCAAAAACCACTTAAGCATTTCAAATGGAAAAGCCCCATCCTTATATATATGGAAGTGAATTATATATAGGATAGAAGTGAAATGATCCGCCAGACTTTAACAGCAAATTTCTCATGTTGTGAATAACAAGAAAGTCTTATACCTAAATGTTAAAAAGTTTATAGTTTTCTAGAAAGAAAATATTTTTATCAAAAAAATTTATCATCACCTGGCTGAATTATTATTGACTGAAGGTTCTTGATTTATGGCTGTATTCATAGAAAATTGAATAAACAACAACTTTTTCCTTTGGCGTATTTCAATAGATTCAACGGTTTTTGTGCAAATTAAATTTAAAAGAACCCACAATTTGTTGCCTTTTTATTGCAATAAATTGGGGGTTGTGAACTATCGAGCACATGTTGCAGTGGAAGTATCGCCTTTCCTCACGCATTTATAATCCATTCTTCATTGTGATCAGCAAACGTGCGACTACTTTTTTATAGACCGGTGTGGAATGTTACAAGCATCCAAAATTTTCGTTTTCTGCAGGAGTTTGAAAGATGGAATGCTCTCATAATCGTAAAGCTATGAATTTTAACGGAATGCACAACTGAAGTTTTTTTTAAAACATCGGAAAAACTAACTTTTGGGATTGAGTGTCCAGAAATATTTAGAAGCATAATTTCACCATTTCATTTCTTTTATGGTATTTGTTTACCCTTATACTGGATATGGTAACAAACTGGAATAATTCTTTTCTATGTTAAACTTTCAATTTCACTTTTTCGCCTTGTTGCTCGTTAAAATGTTGGACACGATGGCATTTTCATTCAGTACTTTTATAAATGCTCTTGCATATTCTGAAAATTTATGAAATCAACACCGCCATATAATTTATTCTCATACGTTTTTATTAATTGATTTTGAAGCAGCAAAGATATGTAAAATAATACGGAAATTTTCAATTATAACTTCTTAAAAGATTATTTCTTGTAGAACTAAAACTACGACTAAAAGATTCAAAAGGGTTTTTCGCGTTATGAACAAATTTCATAGTTAATTAAAATATATATTATTTATTGTTTTTCCTTGTGTGGAACATTTGGCAAAGGACAACACAGTTAATTTTTAAATTCATAACCTGAACTATAGAAAATACCAAAACGAAATTTGATGAAACTTTTCAATGATTGAAATAAATTTCATATTACATTTTCAGCCAAATTTACCAAAAATTTAATAAAATGGCGATTTTAGTGGTACATCTGGGTAAAGCGTGTCAATAAGTAGGTATTTGCTCAGTTTCCTAGTTAGGATGTGAGGTACCTAACTGATATTTCCGCTTCTGGTAACAACGAACGCAGATTGTGGAATTGACTTTATATTTACCTGATGAATAACCATGTACTATTATGGGACCTGCTTGGGTTTTATAGACGACTATAATCTGTCTTAAATTATGTATTTAGGATTTCAGTCTTTATTCTTATATAATTACTGAATTATCTGAAAAAGCAGCTTTTAGTTTTCCCTGCACTATTTAAAAACCTACTACTTCTGGGAATTTTGCATCAATTATGGAAGCGTAAATTGAAAATGAATTACCAACGTAAGGGGCTGTAGTAATGGTGAAACGCGGGGGGCGGGGGGGGATGTATTACAGAACATATTTGGAATTAGTTATTCGTGTGGTAGAATAAGACGAAAGTGGGAAGAGAGGAGGCTTATACTCAGCGAAGAACTTGTCCAGGTTGAAAACTTGATAGAAAAATATGAAATAGGCTCAAAAAGCTTTTGTTTCTATATGTACATTATTCCTAATTAACACAAAACTGATCGATTTTCTATCAGTAAACCAATCGTTTATTTTTTTTATAACTCGACATTTATCGCACACCTTTATGTGCTAAGTAGGCAGTATTTTACTGATACAAGAAACGGTGCAACTGCTGACAAGATATGCCGGTACTAAAAGCTTCCTCAGGCGTGTTGTCAACAATGGCTTATTGGCCCGGGGTGCGAAATATTAATTTCGACACTTATTACAAGATTAATGAAACTACAAAAATTCACGGAACGACAAAAGTTGTCATAGAAAAGTCATAATAGGTCCTCAAACTGCGAAGAAGTAGACACTATTAAAATAATAATTATGAGGTATTGGAACGGAGAAGGGACAGATCGCCTACTGAGAGCCCACACGGATCTAATGAGGTGAAGGGAAGCCACAACCGCCGAACAGGACGGCGAAGGCAGTGCCACAGAGATGTGCCACAGAGAGCCACCGGGCATGCCACTTGAAGCTCCTCACCGCTACCCGGAGAGGGCGCCAAGGCGACCCTTACGACCTGGACAACGGCACGCAGCTACCACAAATGGGACAAGGGTAGAAGTGTGTACCAAGCGCAAGCAACCTATCGTCTGCCCGCAGCCGCCCGAGCCAGCGGGCTGACAACCGGACTTGGAAAATGATAACGGAAAAGGAATGAGGAAGGGAAGGAAAAGAAGCCGTGGAATGAAATTAAGCATCCCAGCATTCACCTGAGTGACAAGGGGAAACCACGGAAAAACCCAACATAGAGTGCGCGATCGTGGGGTTCGAAACCTGAACCTCCAAAATGCGAGTCGCACACGTTGCCAAGGCGTCATCTCGCCCGGTTAAATACCAATTATGGCTACTATAAACTTAGTATATTTTACTCCGGTGAGTATGAAACATATAATAAAAAGCTTACAGTTGTAAACAAAGGAACCAAATGGGCAAATACCGAGCTCTCTCGTGATTATTCTGATATCCGGTAAGGACATCAGAGAATTAGAGGTTGTTTACTCCAAAATATAGTTTGGTTAATAAAATGCCTATGCCCTACATAACAATGGCATATATATGCACAAATTTGTTTTGGTACATCATGACATAGAATAGAGGCCCACAGAGAAGCGGGACGATTTAGATTGGTAATAAAGCCGCTCCACACACTCCAAGCACTACACTCCACACCCCCTCCCCCGTCCTCTTGCGCTATTGTAGCCACTTCATTGGCAAGTTGCTGGTACCATGCTAACAAATGCAATAGTAAAACTGCAAACGAGTTGTCAATTTTACTGCTAGTTGATTACCTTAGTAATAATCCTGATAATATTTCCATTAACGTGAACTGGAAGCGCAAACTCATCTGCAAATGGGAACAGGAATGTAATACACTGTGAGGACTTATGGGCCATTCAAAGTTAAATTAAGCATTAACATAACAACGTAAAACTTGAACATAAACGCGACGTTGTCTTTCGCGACGACAAACGGAAACACAAACAGCAACCACTTGCTAGAGAGCTGAAACAACAAAAGGAGTTAAGTATATGTATCAAAATGAACAAGAAATAGCCACCATGTAAAAAGACGTTAAACCTTAAAAAAAAGCGCCCAAACAATTATTTTTTGCTGTGATTTCTATCGATATCCCGGTGATTCCTGGCCCGCGATCTTGCACAGAAACGCAGTTAGCGAGTCAACATACGGCGACAGAGAATCTTTTGAGTTGGCAGAATGGACCCATGTATAACACGAAACAAGCTTCTATGTTTACGTTATGCCAATGTCTAAGTTTCATTGTGAATGGCCCCTTAGCCTATTCCCATTCTTTTCAGTAACTGAGGAAAGGACAGGTCCGTCTAGCAAGCGGCAACAGTGCAGGCGACGTTGAACATTCTACTCTCAATTACAAGCGAATGGTAAAAGAGGCCACCACTAATGACAGTATCACAGCTGCAAGAACTTATAAAATAAACGTACAATACACAAAATTCGCTGTTGATGAATTAGCTGCTAAGCACGGCCACGTAGTTATAAGGCTATCATTCTACTTTGAATCTCGTAGAATATGTATGGTCACAAATAAACAGAAACATTTCAGTCTTCAGAAGATAAAAAAAAGTTACTGAGATTCGAGCCTTAGTTCAAAATACTATAAAGGACATTGAAAATAAGAATAATTGGACTAACCACATACGCCATGTTGAACTAGAAAACAAATATGGTTCCTTTGAGGGTGTAATGGAAAACAGCCAGACCTTTTTAACCGATCTACAAGACGACGACTATATACATATTTTCAGAGGATGACCATTAATGTTACGTTAATTTCATGGTGCAACTAGTACAATAAAATATTGTCTATATTTTACTGTTTTATTTATTCATGTTTGCAGAGTACTGGACGTCCCTGACATCTTCTCCAGCCTACATATTTAGGTTTCTTATTTACAATAATATCGAAGGAATGTTCAGCCAAATAGGTGCTGTAAACAAAGATCGCGAGAACGTTGTATAAATACGGACGATATTGCAACGCCGATAATTCAACTGCTCACGTCTGGCACACGATCTCCACGTGCTTGTCTAACGTAGTGGGAAGGTCAGGGGAGCCTTACCCCTTCCCCCTCCTTCAAGCCCTGGCCCAAAAGAGTACGAATGGAATATATATCGATGTATACTGTCAGCTTTAATGTGGTTCATCTAACGAAAAACAAGCACCTGTTTCCAGATACAGAGTACAGCACACTTGCCTTTTGGGTCCTTGATGTGTATCCTGAGCGGTCAGGAAAGAGCTGCTGTTAAGCCTCAGATGGCCGCATATTTTCCATTTAAGGCCAGAAACAATGTTACAGAAAGCCTGCGAGGCACTCCAGCTTGTCAGTGCTAGTAAACATCCCACCTGTTAAAAGCTTTTCATATATGGCATTTTAAGAACGTTTGAAGCCTGCACGAAGAGGCCTGCCTATAGGGCGAAACTCTTCCATTACACATACATGTGTGTAAAAGCCTTTAGCAAGGATGTCAACAAACAGGAGCGCTGTTTATTGAATTATCCCGGTGTTTTAGCTTCAGTGGCAAACTTGGTCCTGCAGGCTATTCAGAAATATAGTTGATAATCTTAATAAACATGTATCTGGACTTGAATACAATATACCCCAACATTATGCGCATTCACCCCACCCATTATTATGGATGTACCACTTTACTGCGAAGTGAGAGGTTAATGGCGTCGGAGTGCATTACTTAGTTCGTCAAGTCAGAAAACAAACTAAAGCCTGCCCTTTAAGTTCCTTTCGGTAAAGATATTTTTATGGAAACGGCAAATTATATATTTACTCAAGCGAATGACTTTCGTGGAATTTGGAATAAACAGTAGAATTTGCTGTACCTCCTTACTTCCAACTGTTACAGTACATAAAATACAAAAATTAAAGGTATATTTCTAAACAAAAACATGCTTTTGTACAAAACTGCATTGTAGTGTCTTTGGTTACCCAAGTTTTAAATTTGTTTTATTGTTTTGAAACACGGAAGAGAAGGTATTCGGACACTACTTAGCATTTAAAGTATTCAAAATAATTGCTAAGTGTCTCATTTTCAATGTGTACAAAGAACAAATCATGGTGATGATGTTGAAACAGTTCTCGTGTTCCCGCGACTTTCAATTTCTCTCTCTCTCTCTCTCTCTCTCTCTCTCTCTCTCTCTCTCTCTCTCTCTCTCTCTCTCTGTCTCTTTTTTTTTTTTTTTTTTTTTTTGATAAGTTTTGGGAAATCGCACCAAATAGGTTGCGAGCTGCGCGTCTTATTGTCGTGCTCTGTATTTACACAAAAATAATAGGAGTAATGTTCACCAGACGTATCACCAGAGATAGATTAAACAACTAATTTAAGGTTTCGATCTCAAATCGCGCGAAAAGCATTCGGTGTATACGTTCGTCCACCCAAGTAAAAAGAAACCCATTATTTCTCCGATAGTTGGATTTCTTTTGTGTTGCATTTTTAACTTGCTGTTTTAGAAGGCCTTTCATCAGTGGTTATAAAGCCGTTTTCTAGAATACAAGTTTTGAGCCATTGACTTTGTGCTCGGCGTTTTGAGTCTCTCACTTCCTTCCTGCGTCAAGTACAAACCGATCACTGAAATTTTAATGTTCCAAAACTGAATCTAATTTACCCTTTAACCTAAACTGTTTACATTTCTGAGCAATATACTAGCTAAGCCAACTTCCGCGGAACCCCAATCGACACTCCCAGTTTCGAACGAGTGGAGACTTTCTTAATGTTACCACGTATACCGAAGTGTGTATGACTGAATGTATTAAAGATGCAAGTGAACATTTTCAGTTAATTACCTTCTAAATAAACATTTATATGAAAATGTTTCTATCAATATATTCCATATGTTCACTCCAATTCAATTCCACTATCTTAGGTTTGTGATATTTGCCTCAAGCAAATTGTTTTGAACTAACGGTGAACAGGCAGCAAACTCTCTAATTTATAGTTTTCCCAATTATAAATGTTGTGATCCTGTCAGGACCATCCTCCCTAACTTGAATTTGTTCCAGGTTTTCTTCAGTCCTCATAACTGTAAAATGCTGCTAGGTACAAACTTACTGGGTCGTTTCCTTCCCATCTTCCTTTCATAATCATTTCGTTTAACGTATCATCAGTGTTCACGTTTGTGGTCTGTATGCTGTAAGATCGGGCATTAGACATTATTCCAAAAAATCTTAAGTAATCAAATACAGATATTAAGCGCACCATAGGAAGAATGTACATCTCTGGAGATGTATCATTGGTGGCGGTTTTAATGGAATTAAAATTTTCGAAATTCTTCAAGGTTTTCGTTTATATCTTTCCGGTGTTTCAAAATGTGAAATGAGCTCACACATAATGTGGTTTAGCATCTGCCTGCTGCTTCAGCCTACACCATATATAAAACAGTGGCATTGCCAATTTCAATCTCATTTATGAGTGTTTACTCAACAGTAAGTAGAAAGAAAGATAGACTGTTGTGGGCCTAACAAACAGAATATCTGTGAAAAATTGCTATGATTAGGAACTCAAAGAATCCATAATGAACATTCGAAGGGAACTATGCAAAAAGTGCTTCATGAGAGAACTTGAAGGAAGTCAAGTTCGAGAAAAGCAAGTATTGAAATTTCATGCGCTATTCTCAAGCATCTGCATAGATGATGTATGGTCAATGTATTGCTATTAACCTCGCGTTCAAACATTTAAATGGTACAATGTTGGAATTATTTTTTTCTATGGATATTTTCAAAATGTTGTGGAAAATAGAGTATCTAGTACCCATAAAACAGCATCGCCACTATAACTTCATTAAGGATAAATTGAGGGCAATCTGCCTATACGAGTAGTGTGTACAGACTTAACTTTTTCTTATAAGGGAAACTGGTATCAACTTCTTTTTCTAAAATTTATTTTCTCGTTTTTAGCCCAAGGTATAACATATTAGAATATTAAGTATAAGTTTTGCAAAACTGAATAATTTCACTGTGGTGAATCACCTCAATCTTAGGTGCTGCAGGGGGAGTGGTAATTATTTGGAAGTAACTACTTATACCTAGAGGTACTATTCATTGAATTCCAGCGTATTCCGAAACTTCGATTATCTTGGTATTTTGTTTTCGAAGACTAACTAGAGGCAACGTTTCACTTTGCTTGCAAGGCTATAGATGGTAATATTAGACAACGAAAGAGGACACCTCGAACTCCCAGGCCTAGATAGATCCATTGCGGCTATCCCCCCCCCCCCCCCGAGTAGGTGAAGCAACTACAGGGGGCTACAAGTTCAATTATTGAAGTCATTAGTAGATGTTCCTTCAGTCATAATAAGCACGAAACTGCGATTTGTTTCACAGATTTTTTTTAAAATGATCCATGAAACAATTTCTCACAGATAGGCTCTAGAGACGCACCACTTCCCTAACAATTCCAGGCTCTGCTCTTTCCTCTGAAGAAACACTCGCGCCATCTATCCGCAGCGCCGCACACCTGAAACATGAGAAGGAAATGGAATGAAAGGAAAGTGATGCAAAGAAAATCATGTAGATGAGGAACCACACCAGCATTAGCCTGCTCACCAGGAAAAACCACGAAAAATCCTAGGTCATATTTGGCTGCCAACGGGAATCGAACCCGTTGCTGCAGAACCATCTCGCTTGGTGGACTACAGATGATCATTTTGGCTGTTTAATATTTCCACAATTATGCTTAAACACATTCGTAAATACGATGTAGAACTCAAGTTTCTTAAAGGCGTCAGGTATATACTAAAACTGAAGAGAATTCGTATAAGTAACAGTGCTGGGAAAAGCAGAAAGGAGACGGTAGTGTTTACGAGGAAATAAATTAGATCGTTACGATTCTTCTAAAGGAAGCTTTATAAAGGGATCTCCCATGGGGAAACAATGTAACTGCAGCATCTGCAGAAACAAGACCGTTTCTATTATGTTTTATTATAAAAGAAAATAGGTCAATACCTTGCACGTGTCGCTCAGGGTGAATGCATCCCCCCCCCCTTTTCCTAGAGCTAGTGATTTCAGTAATTACATACAACGGCCGTTCTAAGCAGATATAATGAAACTGGAAGGGAGCCGCAATGTACTTCAATGGTAAACAATCTGAAAAAAATTAAAATTATTTTGTTTTTTAACGACGCTGTCAATTGCCAGGATCACATCAGCGTCGCCGGTGTGTCGGAATTTTGTCCCGCAGGAGTTCTTTTACATGCCAGTAAATCTACTGACATGGAGTTGTCGTTTTTAAGCACACTTAAAAACCATCGACCTGGGCCGGGTTTGAACCCGCGGCCTTGGGATCAGTAGGCCAGCGTCTAACCAACTGAGCCACCCAGACCGACAAAACAATCTGAAAATATACATTATTACTGTTACAGGTAAACACAAGCTGTGCGGAAATTTCCTGTACAAACTACTAGAATTTGCAAACGAAAACTAGTTAATAACGTTTTGAGCAGGAACCATGTCAGAAAACTAAAGGATTTCGTACTACAAGTAGAACAATTTTAAACCAAATACCTGAACGTACCTGAACGAACCTGAAACCCCCGCAATGGTAATGTGTACCCACAAGAAAAATTAATTTGTTGCATTTATAATCAACCAATATAAATTGGTTATGTGCCCTGTTCATCATGAAGTAAGGAAATAAAAACTAATACGTTATCAATTTTGTCGAATTAAGCTTTTACACTTAAATTTACAGCCTGCTTCCTTCGTTTTAGGTAGATCTGGAAGTGAAGATTTTCGAACAATACTTATTTGTAAGACAGAACAAGACATCCTTGATTTCTAAAATATATGGCGTGTATTTCTGCAAATGGTAATATGTACGATCATGTAGAAGCACTTTTACGTACTTATTTTAATGAAAATAAGTTACTTATGCCAAACTAAGCTCTAAGGGAAGATTACCCATTTTGTGTCAACTCAAACCGGTATAATACATGCTGTTTCCTCACTCTGCGGCGACCATACGGCAGAATACACGTCAGCAGTAACTCTCGTCGCTCGCACACATTGCATTGCACTTGTTTGTAGCTCACAACAGCACAGTACAAATGAACAATAGTTTTACTGAAGCCATTTAGTTTGTTTCGTTTCTGTTCCATGCTTATAAATTTGAGTCTGAAACAGTTCTAATTAAGTTTGTATGTTATCAGTGTCCAATTTATTTATTTCCCGTACATATAAATCTGCCAGTTTTAAGTGATAATTAAGTCCCCTTGCATGACACGAACATTTCTGTATGGTAAATGCGTATAAAATATTAGCACCTATACGTTTTCCTCAAACTATAAATGCAGAGCAATATAGAAATGTCATACTAGTACCATTTTTGAACAGCTTACCGACGTTGAATGCCAGTCAGGAGTTTTTCAACTGATCAGTCATTTTAAGGACTCTGCTGCCGCGCAAACCACTGATGGGTCATTTCATTTAATTCAAGAAATTGTGGAAGCTGGGATAATTAATACAGGTTTATAGCCTTCGTGATCCCTTGATTTTATCGTATGTGGTTTTTATCTATGGAGGAACTTGAAAAATAAGGTTATGTAACAAATCCCCAGAAACACAGAAAAAAAAACTAGATGAAAAGTCCACTCGATTTCGGATATTGAACTCTCCTTACTTTCTTTATGTAACTACCCTCCTCTTATGTAGGATTTACATCCCCTATGACTTAAATTTTTATATAAAATTATTTCGTTGTTTAACGATGCTTTCAATTGCCAGAATCACATCAACGTCGCCGGTGTGCCGGAATTTTGTCCCGCAGGACTTATTTTACATACCAGTAAATCTACTGACATGGAGCTGTCGTTTTTAACCATCGATCTGGGCCGGATTTGAACCCGCGACCTTGGGATCAGTAGGCCAGCGTCTAACCAACTGAGCCACCCAGACCGACCCTATGACTTAAAAGCCAGTGCCTAGGGACAGACGCCTGTCGGGGAGCAGACGAACAGATGTAAATTAAACTTTACTTTAAAAAATGCCATAAATGTATGAGTGGAGAAGGGCGAAATTTCCACCATGTCTTGTGTTCAGGTATGTGCTTATTATAACTGTAATTGTAACTATAACTGTGAACGGGAAGTGCTTGCGGGAATATTATACCTTATTCGGCGCTAGATCCAGCCCTGGCCGCATTGTGAGGTAAAAGCACTGTATATTCCAAATACGGTGTCCTTGTTGCTTCAAGAAAGGATATTCTGTATCTCCTAAGAAAACGCCTATAATGAGAGATTCCAAGGTTTGGTTCATCATTGTAGATTTCATTATGAAAACAGTAATGAAGTTGTCATATGCTGCATGATCTAATTGATTAAATACATATTTCATCTTGGAAAGTCAAACACCTTACAGTAGCCTAGAGAGAATACATCGAACTTTCCCTAGGCTCACTCATGATAACGAAGAAATTTTTTGGCTATATCTTGCAACAAACTCTTGGTGTTTATGAGAAATTAATGATAAGCAAAGACATTAAGCATTACATTTTTCATGTTTTTTATTGGGTTTATTATTAAGTCACTGTGCCTTTCACTTGCTTATAGGATAAAACGGTCAAATATTGTGCTATTCTGGTTTGAAGACGCACATTACAAATGAAAAGTGATTGTAGCCGTTTCAGTCCCAAAATAATATTACGTTACAAATAAGTTTCAACATAACAGCCAGGTAAACTGACGTGCATAAAATGTGGTGCACGATGGAACGCGGCCAAACTTTTGACGAGCAACATTACAAGCTAATTATCTATTCTCACCAGCGGAGTAGCGTTGAGTAGCGGAGTTGAGTTTTGGCGCAAATATGAAACAGAAATAATGACTCTGATGAAATTTCTCGTAAGTATTGCGATGTAAACCAGTGTAACATGCAATAGTCACCCTTTCTTCTGGAAGTAAATGTTGCATTGGTTAAGTATTTCTTTGTGTACCAGTCGTAGTGTATAACACTTACATAAGGGTAATAGCCGAAACACACTTCCTTCCCATTGATTATACCACATAGTTCACTCGTTGGTTTTCGTGCCTCTGAATCTCCTTCATGCCAGTTATATTCCGAACTGATACCGGCTAAGTGGAGTCAGTGGTAGATTACCTGAAGGTGGAAACCTCACGAAGGGATAATCACCATTGCGATCTAAGAGAATGGGCCACCTTTAATGCACGTCAGTCTACGTCCACTGGTATTTCCGCATAATCTAAGAGCAGCATCAAGTCGACATCTAAAGTCAATACTTCTCTCCCTTGTATCATGATTACGCGAATTTGTAATGTACAGTTGATACATGTCTCTAATTATTATAGTTACTACTCACTTGAAACAAATAAATGGAATTCATGTGTACCACCACCATTACCATCATCATCGCTCATACCGTGAGAAACAGCTCAGGCGGAGTGTGCAAGTCGAAAGGTTCCGGATTCAATTATGTCGGGTGCATATCTTGTTTTGTGATTTTCCTAAGTAGGTAGGAGAATGCTGGGGTGGTTTATGCATCAACAGGAAATTTCCTAGCCCTCATATCCTCCCATTCCATTACCTTTCATATTTCAGGTTTCGGAGCCTGACACCGCAATCGGTGTTGCGTGGTACATCCGATGAATCTACATTAAGGAGAGAACTGTTTTTTCTCTGACACGGAACCTTTGCCAGAAGCCGTCCTTCCGGATAGCGGCGCCATCTAATGGGGGCATCAGGGGACGCCCAACCTGGAAATTTAAAGGAGTCCGCTGTGCTGCCACCAGCAGATCTGGCCGCCCCTTGTACCCTCCCTTCATCCTTACCTCCCGGAGACTTAGTAGGCAAAATAGGCCTAGCCTTGTCATAGCATTGAGCTTCTCCTCCCTAATCATCACTCATTGAAGCCCATTATGTTAATGTTTACATGGTCCAAACAGCGTCTAGGGTAGTCATATTTCGCATGTGCTCAACAGCATGATTAAACCTGGTCAGTCGGGAGATTTCTAGTAGATGTTCATATCTTTGAAAGCACGGACGATTCCAGGTCTCGCATCATATACCTACACACTATGTGTGATAGGTCATGTCATATACACAGTAACCGTCGTATTATAAGGCAAGGTATTACCTATGACCACAGGCTTAATTTTGGAACCGATTATAATTAGTGCAGGGTTGGAATGTAACATTGGAGCTGTTGGCTGGTCTCATAATGATTTTTATGCTCGACATACTCAAATTTAGTATCCTTTAATGGACCTCCTTAAGTTCAAACTTCAATTAAAGGACTGGTCTTCATTCAATCGGAGAACTCAATTTTGATTAAAGGACAGGTGTTCCACCAATCAGACAGTTTTCATGCAGCAATGGCAAAGCGCAATATTGATTAATTCTCGAAACGCAACTAGCGCGAGTTTAGAAAACGCTAAAATGTTGGACAAACACAAAACAAACAAATTAACTTCAATACAGCATCTACGCCCAAGAATATTGCACTAAACACAGTCCCGCAGATTAATTTCACTAATTGTACAATAAATAACTTATACATGAAATAAGGTTTAGTCTGAAAACCAATATATTCAATTTGCCTTCTATTTTTCAACGTTACGTAGCATTCCATGGTTATCCATTTCATAATACAGCTTTGACGTGCTGGAAACTAATCGATCGTTCAGCGCCTGCGCTAATATGAAATATCAGCTGATGTAATACGTAGGTCATTGTCCCTGGTGAGTGTAAAGCATTTTACAATATTTCAACTATAAAATTTGGCATATGGTCGAGCATAAATTGTCGTATGAAACTTAATTATAATGGTACTCGTATGGACTCGCTTCGCTCATTTTCTAATTCATACTCGCTTCTTAATTACTACCATTACAGTCTCGTTATATACTCGGAGTATAATAGTAATATAATAGTATAATATATATACTATTGAAACGGTTGCATTCTTATAACTGTTTTAAAATAAGGTCACAGCATTTATTCCTACCTCCAGTAAATACTGTAGAATAAACTGTTGTTTATTCTGATATTCTCAATTTGATTTTTTGTTTATAAATAGGTTTGTAAAATGTATGTTGCAAAGCAAGACAGCAAGTATTACTTGGCTGTCAGATTTCAATACAGAGACCTTGGACAACGCCTCGTTCCTCGAAAACTTTGTGTCTTCTAAGGATTACAAGTGAATGCTCATTTTTACCCCAATATGAGCTATGTTACAATATTTTAGGTGTTAATATCATATATGGCGTCTAATTTTCTCAATCAGACGAGTTTCTGCTCGGAATGCTGAAGGAAGCAATTTAAGACGCTTTCATTTATAGCACTTGACTTGCGGTGAATCATATTACGCGAAGGATGGGGAAATTATATGCGCATCGGAATGGAGGTTATGATTGAGCAATAAAAGTGGAGTAAAGAATAGCAACGGAAATTGCATCTGCATCACTGAGAATCCTACCAAAGTGCTTCTTGAGCTATCACAAAGCCCATTTACGAGCATTTGAATGGAATGTTCCTTAATAAAATGCGTTTTCTGGGAAGTAAGTAGAAGGCATTTCTGGAAATATTTTGCTTATATAACCACTCCTATGGAAGAAAGATTTCGAAATTTACATGAGAATCTTGAAACTTTAAATTCAGTAGTTGATTAAAATAATGACAAGCACCTCTGAAAAAACTGAAAAAAGAAAAAAAAAAAAAAAAAATGAAAAGAAAAAAAAACTATTGCAACTTGCTTGCACTTTTTCGTTTTAAAATATGTAGAGAAAAGGAAAATAATATCCGAAAATAAGTTGCAAACACCATTTTAAAACATCTACATTCAAGTGAGAAACTAAAAATACCAATAATATCGCGAGAGCTAACTATACACATCCAATGTGCATAATTCAACCAAACCATACGTTCGTTCTAACTCTCTCTCCCTCTCCCTCTCCCCCTCCCCCTCTCCTCCCTCCCCGTCCCCGTCCCCCTCCTCCTCCCCCTCCCCCTCTCCCTCTCCCTCTCCCTCTCCCTCTCTCTCTCTCTCTCTCTCTCTCTCTCTCTCTCTCTCTAGCTTGGCTAGTTTTACTGTACTGAAATACATAAAGTGAAGTACTTAAGATGAAACAAAGCACAATTCTGAATCATTCTCCAGTAATTTTGACCTTAGCAACACGCTTATCGTGTCACATGCTACTAACTCCGGTACGTCTGTGCACGTAGATGAAAAGATGTGGGGTAAGATCAACAATTACAAAGTGACATTCTGAGGAGTATCATGTAATTGATTGGTGTAAACAAACATGTTTAAAGGTTATCTCAGAGTAGCAACCTTATCCCAGTATACTACCACAGTCTTGTTGTTGGGTTGATGGATTGATTGGTCCATCGATCGATTGATTGATTGGTTGATTGATTTATGTATCGCTGTATCTGGTATCTTTTAACCAGTGTTGCAATAATTTGCTCTGCATGCTTATGATGCAATGAACTTTAGTACCAAAAACTAATTAATGGTGTACAATGTCTATGATATATAATAATTGAATAATGTATTTTTTATCGTGTACTATTATATTTTACACCTTACAGCCTGCCCCAAGATGTTATTTACAAATAAGTGTATTACTTAGTAGGGTATAGAACGATGAGTAAAGTGGTGATGTTGAATGTTTCTCTTCTAGTTTTTTAACCATTTGTTAAACCATTTTGAAGTTCATGTATGATAAATTTACCGTCACTGCATTCTTCCGTTTAAACCTGAACAGGTTATTCCTTAGTGCTCACATTACTTCAACACCGACACTTGGCCGCGTTCATTTAATTCGCAATTGTACACGCCTTAGAAGCGGAAGAGTGATTACTTCTTGCTTAGTAATGCTTTCATGCTGACCCTGGAAATTCAATCAGGGAAAGAGGGTAAATGAGTAAGTTGACTCAGTACACTCCTAAGGATCATTAACAGTTCATGAGCAACGAAGCATGAAGTGCAATTGAAGAACCTGTGCTCATATCGTCAGGAAGGGACAGAAATCGAAAAATTGCTGTGGCTTCTTTTGATATGCGTGCACACTTGTACAGTACATTTAATGAACAATGTGACCACTCTCCAAGTACTTTCAAATATAATTTCAACTTTGTCTTTCCAGTTTAAACAGTAGGTTAAAATAAAAAGTCTGGAGGATGACCGAAGTAATCTTAACGTCTTGCAGCATAGCTAGCCTTCTTAGTTACATAAACATCGCAGTTGATGAGCAGTCTAAAAAGCCCTTCAGAGCTAATCATCCTTATTTAGGAAAGTGATTAACAGCGGCAAAAAGTACAGCAGCAGATTCATGTACCAAGCAACTGATAAAGGTAAAACCATGTGGCCGATGGTTTGAATAAGATAAATGAAATAAGTCTCCAACATAGCATTCTGGCATGTGGTTTCTTAAGTAAGGACGCATGTTCCAAAGTTTGTCTCGTATTTGCTCCATCCTTTTCGTTACATACTTGATTATTATTATTATTTTCTTGTTTAACGACGCTGTCAATTGCCAGGATCACATCAGCGTCGCCGGTGTGCCGGAATTTTGTCCCGCAGGAGTTCTTTTACATGCCAGTAAATCTACTGACATGGAGCTGTCGTTTTTAAGCACACTTAAAAACCATCGGCCTGGGCCGGGTTTGAACCCGCGACCTTGGGATCCGTAAGCCAGCGTCTAACCAACTGAGCCACGCAGACCGACTGAACATACTTGATTATGTTATAATTGTGGAGATAAATAATTAAATCTAAATAATACTAACATCTAACATTAGTTCTACAAATAACAAGAATAGCGTAAAATAAGACAATATTAGTAAAATAAAATTACAAAAAAAAAAAAATGCATTAACCACAGAATTAATTCTACTAGCAGACGATGTTGATTCTGTGTGCACGTCACCTTTGACATTGTCTCCAATCTCGTTCTCCAGTGCATTTTCTACCAGCTACTCTAGTGAAGAACTACGAGATCTTTAGCTGAGAGTATGCCTGTGAGTGGGTGGGTGGGTGTGAGGACAAGTAACACCAGTTAAGTTGACAATAGGTTTTATGGAAGCTAGTAAAGTTCTATTTGAAGCGAGTTTCCGACTTGGCGTGAAGAATTGAACTGTTTCCCAATGTTATCACATGGAATTTTCACGCAATTATATCAGCTAACTTTTGTCGGATCAATACTTACTGTTTAAGAATAACTCTTCCTGCAATAATAATATATAATAATACGATGTGTCGTTGCCGTGAATCACAAAAATGCTAAGAGTAACCGCTAAATGTGTATAACTTTAGCGTTGCGACTGCTGATCACAGTTAACACTTCTTTAAGACCAACACTCAACGGGAAAGAACGCCACTTTCAGAACTCCATGCTGTTTTCTTAACCTAAGTCCCGCCTACATGACTACCCCTACCGAAGTTCCTGCATAATGTTGCCAAATCTTAAAGCTGCTAATTCGTATCTATTCGCTGTGTTTCTGCTCAATCCTAATTAACTTATTCCTTTACATTAAAAAATGAACTACGTGCCAAGCAACTGCAACCCCCCCCCCCCCACCCACCCACGTACGGACATCTGATTTCCAGGTCGACTGAGTTTGGTAAATAAATTACGTAATATACGTACTGGTATATTTATTTACCTTTATCTGACCATGAAATTCCCTAATGACTTTCGTTTACTGGCAAAATTTCAGCCAGTGCTTCTTACATTGTCTAGGTAATTATTGCAGCTCATGCTTGTTATATTATGCCTTGATTATAACGTAATGAAATGTTTATTTCAATTATTTACCTATCTCGCTCTGATTTCCATGCAATATTACAAACCTTGCTTTTCAATAACTCCGCTGGCAGAGTAGCGAAGCTAAACTGGCTCTCAGTCAGTTTTCCCCTACTCATACTCTTATTTACTCTTAAACTAACCATTAGAAGCCAGCGATATATATATTGGGACATCCTGTATATATAAACTATATTTTTTCTATATTTCTGTCGTATCTGTAGCTATTTAAGTTACTTTCAGTAATATTATTATATTTATATATTTCTCATATTAATGGTAGTGAACTTCATAGTTAACCGCTATTGTTATACCTCTATACCAACTCTAATTGGGTATCAGTATTTGCGTCTCATTAGTCGACCATATTTTAAGGTTAAAGCTATTAAATCTCATGTACTTTGAAAATATAAAAAAGAATATTACGGTATAAACCACAATATCTTACTCTGGTAACATAAGATGCAAATCATTCAAATATTTCATTTCGTACTTTGTGGTGGAACAGGGCTTTTAGCCTTTTTAGTGCTTTATTCCGAGAGGGTGTAGCTTTGCATGCAGGTGCTCCAGCTAGACTTGCTGATCTTGTGTGTCACCTGGAAATAAGAGTCAACCTCATGCTTTAGGTAGCAGATTAATGGATGGGTTCTCTGGAATTGGGTTTGGAGTTCGAGATAAGCATATCAGAGTTATGTGAGGAAGTAATTGAGCACTCTGGTTGTTGTTTCTTTATCAATCCGCATTTATTCACTCGCAACACGCTTGTGTGGCACTAAACTCTCAAAGGTTTTCTTCCTCTCTCGCACAAGATGCAGCCTACACTTCTATACGTTGTATAATTAAAAAGTGTTGTTTCCTAAATGCGTTTCTCTTGCATATGGACTCAGAGCTAGGGGAATAGGTAATATTTCAGGATCTATATCAAGGAGAAGCTCTCGCATTTCAAAGTCCTATTAATTATAAAAACTGGAAAAGCGTATTCAAATTAGATGATGCTAATGACATTTTAGGAAACATGTGTTACATTCTGTTAAACCAAGGGGAAAATATTATCAGTTCAGTTTTATTTCATTTGCCCTCTGTATTGATCTAGCTTCTTAATTTGCTCCTAATCATGAAACCTTTTCCGTGAAGCTATACTTGTTTCTTTCATTCATCTTATTTTCCTCTTTAGCAATTTCAAGGCTTATTTCATCCTTCATAGTTCTTAAACCCATTAGCCTACATCCCCTAAGAGCAGTCAAGCTATGCTTTCTCCTCAGTACTTTAAGGTATGTTTATTGCTTCTCTCTACCAAACTCGTTTATTTATTTGCAAAGCATTATTATCTTTTTGTCACTGCGATTCATAGCTACTACCCCTCTGTAACTTCAAGTTACATACTCTAATATAATATTTCTCCCCACTCCTCTCTAGATATGCTTACAAGTAATTATTTCATTTAAATTCAGAATTTTAAAGTGCTTTGATATTCCTATGTTAAGCAGTTTAAAATCGTACTTTACTATTTTTTCCTTCTTTAGTCTTCATACATTAAAAGGGAACAGAAGTAACTCGTTCAAAATTATCCATAATAACTACTTTATGGAGGTGGGAACAATTATTTATAATATTTCCAACACTTCCAGTTGCAAAAAATTAATAGGTTCCAAATAATGGTTTGTAGAAAAAGAAAAAAAGGAGTAGGTCCATCTGTTACTCTTAATCCCTACCACTTGACTGGTTCTTTCACATCAAGTCTAATTCTTTGTTGCGTTATGAACTTTGTCATGAAATAAGACAATGCTCCCCTCCTTTCCTTTCTCCCTGCAAAACTTATGCTTAACTGTGTATGCGCGAATTTGTAACGTACTGCCAGCAAAAATATATGTATAGCATCCTTCATCTAAATACTCATTGCTGACTTAAATCATTAAATGAAATCACGTCGATCATTATCGTTTTAATTATCTTGTATTAGTTTCCATTACACTTAGTCTCATATTACAAAAAGCACCGTGGATAATTGACTTTCGCATGCGTGTTGCAAGACGTCAATGGGATAGCTAAATCGGATTGGTCGTAAACATTCTAGTAGGCGTTGTCCTCTTGGAAATTTCAAGCATGGGCGGTTCCATACTTCGCTATCATGTACTTACTTGTAATATATTCTGATGCATGGGGCCTTCTAAATAAGTGCTAAATAACAATTTAGGGTCTAAAGAAGAACGTAGAGCTGAGAAGCACGGATGAAACCAAGAAAAGGTTCTTCTTTCATAGTCCATGCGCCAACTCTTCTTATCCGCGTCAAATCTCCTGCATGACAGTAGCCAATAGGAGCGTGCTACAACGTAGCCATATGGTGTGCTTGTGTGTGAAAGAGATAGACATAGTAGCATGCGCGCAGCGTAAGAATAGCGTTTCGCTGTGCGTTTTACAGAGAGCTATTAAGTGGAACTATAGATCAAAACTTAGATAAATTGCTCCTTTTATTGGCTCAAAGCTTAAGTAAAATTTGGCTAACAGTTAAACTAAATAAATGACAATAGAAATGGATTGATTTATTCCACACGCTGCAGCAGTTAACTCTTGGCACTTTTAAAAGCACTTTTTGCACCTTTCTTCATCACTTGAGTTCCTTATGAAAAACTCGTGCACTATAAACAACTTGTACTTGACTACATAAAACACTATTTCTTTTTCCTCTTCTATCACTAACTCAATTACTTGCTTTACTTAGTGACGTGTTACAAGCCTCTACAAGTTACACTAAATACCTCTTCCGTTCCCTGGTCAGAGTAATTAGGGGTGTATTAGGAGAAAGGGGGAAGCATAACGTTACACTTATTCACACCTCTGTTAACAGGTCAAGGTCTGGTTCTGTTCTGACAAATGCACGTAAATGTAATTGCGCATAAATGCCGAACGGCTGAAGCTAAAATTACTTTTTTTTTTTTTTTTTTCGTATACGCTTGCACGATTGTGCCGTCATGTGCACTACGAACGCTGATAACTTGAATCTTCTTTAATGTAGCTGGACTACTAAGCTTAGTAATTATGGAAGTCATTAAGAGACCAATTGCTGTAGAGTTCAGGTACAAGATGAAGTAATGCCTTGTGGTGTAGACGATATATTTATGTTGAACAGTGTTACCCCTTCTAGAACCAGGAAGGCCGACATCCGAGAACCTCTCTTTTCCATTAGACCAATGCCTAAGTTTCCTAAAAGGTTCTCCCCACTTGCGCAGTGACGAAAATGCATGCACCACTTATGCAGTCAACCCAAAGCGAAGTTTACCGACTCTTGATAGTTCTGTTGACAGTGACCAAGCACGCCGTATACCAGCCCTCCAAGGCTGGTACGGTGGCCAAGGAGGCGTTTCCATATCCCGCCTGGGCATCGCTGCACAGACCTACCCAATCCTCCACAGCTATCGGGATCACTGCCCCGGCAGGTTCAACCCATTCACACATACTCCCCGCAGAGAGGGTTTCAGACTGTAGCACAACTTCAACAATACATTTCGCAGCGCTCACTATGGTAACAGAGTTAATCCGAATCCTCCATCCAAGGGACAACTACATAAAAATTTAGATTACTGGCATAATGTATTCTGAAATAATGTAGTCGGCTTATTAAGTTGAGATGCAGACAACTGGTCTTGTCATCCCTGTTATGTCTAAAGGGAGTGAAAGACATTTACGAGAAATATCTGAAAAGAAGGTGTATTAACAGCTCAAAAATTAGTTTATTTTGTTCCTGTGAATATAACTTCTAAAGAAAGTGTATAGGTATATTGGTTCAATACTCAGTTAAAACTAAACCATTTGCATTTATACACCTCCCACTCCGTACATAGTCTTAAGTATTCTGTAATGCATCAAAAGATTGTTTCCATCCATTCTACTGTTTTGTTTTAACAATGACTGTTCCGATCCCCTAGTAATGACTACATTCCCTAGTTTTTAACCGTGGTAACCTTTCCATGCGGTCATTCAATGTAGTTCATTTGCATTTTGTTAAAGTGAAACACCAAATGATACGGTTGAATGTGCACATCGTAAAGGTGAATAGCAGATAGTACCAAAAAGGGGCGCAGAGAGAAGTGCAAAATAGAATTCTACATAGAAAAATACCCAAATTGAACAAACTAAATCAAACATACACGAGATAGTAACAGATGAAACTCTAAAACAGTAGAAATGCATCTCGTAGTAAATTGAAAGCTGTGGCCACTTAGTACTAATAGAGTTATGATTAGATTGAAACATCGCGTGATACGGAGGCAGAAAGAGAGAGAGACAGAGAGACAGATAGAGAGAGGGGAGAGAGAGACGATCAATGACCTAACCTGTTCATTTGCACGCATCTCTCCAAAGCACTTAACAGGCTAGTCATGAACAAAACTCGTACTTCTTCATCCTCGCGAAGATTCGGGGCTTTCTTTATTCACACAGTGATGCGCTTTCGATACAAATATTGAGAATTACGTCACATAAATTAAAAGTGAGACATAATAGGTTTAATGCAAATTACTCGTAAAATGAGTTTAGGGGAGACCGGGGACAAAAGTAACATGGGATGAAAGTAACATTCCCTCTCTGTCTTTGTATTTTGCACCGCAAGTCACGTGATTCAAACAGTGGATGCCCTTTAAGGTCCTCCACTGGCCACCAGTCGCTGGTCGGTATTCGAGAGGAATTGTGTGTAACGCAGTAAAACGTCTTTTTTCCGGTGCTTCGAGTAACTTTTCAGCGTTCTTTCTTACTTTTCGCTATTGGTTGAGTTGTTGCCTCAACAATTGAAAGCCACTTGTAAAAACGTGATGTTGTAATTAAATAAGTAATTGATATACTTATTTAATTACGGAAGTGCCACTGCAGGTTATTGCAGTATGATTTGGAGAGATTGAGAAAATTTGTTTGAAGAGGCGCCACTCAATCCTCCTGACACTTATAGTTAACTTAGCATGAAAAATCCTCTTCTTCTCATTCACTTGCTAAGTCGTTATTACTTGTTCAGTAGCTTTGCCTGGCCAGAGACTGCTAGAAAGGGCGTGGAATCACTTACAAAGGGTTTTTAAGCTACTAATTAGAACAAGTTTGAGTAGGAAGTAATTATGTTAATTTATTGTATATGAGGCACAGAGGACTTTAAAATATTACAATTACAACACACACATAATTTGACGAAGATTGCAGTTTATAGCTTTACCGAGATTTTTAATTTATGTATGAGTCGCCGCGCATAAGCCAAAAGTTTAAGTCACTAGGATGAGAGCCGAAATAATCTTGAGGTTAATTTAGCCTACTCTATGATGAGCCGAAATAATTTCTTGAAGTAAAATTTTCCTATTCTACGCAATGTTGCCAAATAATTCTTGATGTGAATTTAGCCTATCAATTTCAAATGTACTTACTTATTTCGCGCGTGTTCTACGTACTGTCTCGGTGTAATATTTGACGACTGTTCCGTTCGTGTGTTGGATGGCGACTCTCCGGTTCGTGTGTTGGTTGACGACCTTTCTGTTCGTGTGTTGGATGACGACTCCTTGGTCCGTGTGTTGGATGACGACTCCTCGGTCCGTGTGTTGGATGACGACTCTTTTCGGTCCGTGTGTTGGATGACGACTCCTCGGTCCGTGTGTTGGATGACGACTCCTCGGTCCGTGTGTTGGATGACGACTCTCTGGTTCGTGTTATTGGATGGCGACTCCTCGGTCCGTGTGTTGGATGACGACTCTTTTCGGTCCGTGTGTTGGATGACGACTCTTTTCGGTCCGTGTGTTGGATGACGACTCCTCGGTCCGTGTGTTGGATGACGACTCTCTGGTCCGTGTTATTGGATGGCGACTCCTCGGTCCGTGTGTTGGATGACGACTCTTTTCGGTCCGTGTGTTGGATGACGACTCTTTTCGGTCCGTGTGTTGGATGACGACTCTTTTCGGTCCGTGTGTTGGATGACGACTCTTTTCGGTCCGTGTGTTGGATGACGACTCTTTTCGGTCCGTGTGTTGGATGACGACTCCTCGGTCCGTGTGTTGGATGACGACTCTCTGGTTCGTGTTATTGGATGGCGACTCCTCGGTCCGTGTGTTGGATGACGACTCTTTTCGGTCCGTGTGTTGGATGACGACTCTTTTTCGTTCCATCCGGGAATACGAAAGACACATTCGGTTCCCCTCCACATAACATTTTTGAGTTTCACTCATTGGAGCGGGTTCTGCTGATTAGTTCAAATGTGTGTAGTTTTAAATTTTCTGATTGGCCCATTTCGTTGGACCAGACGAAACTTTGCCGCTGGAATGCCATATCCTGCCCCCTTTTTTTTCAGCATTCCTTATCTATACCGTCGCCTCAACACACAAGTCTCGCTAGAGCAACGAGCTTTAATCCAACAAACGTGAATGCCTTTTTAACAACCTGTGTTATACGTGTGTCACAATTGTGAATCTGAATAGGACTTAACAAATAATTTTCTGTTTTACTGACTCTCTTTGAACATTAAATAATGATATCAGAGTTTATTCACTTCTATTAAGTGCTATTTCAGTGACCAATTAGTTTTAAAGTTTGTAATAAATGCATGTGTTAACTGAGATTTTGCGACTTATTTAGGTTATATATTGTTTACTGGTTTATGTTCCAAATGTAAATGCTGATATATAATTCATTCTTAGAAATACAAAATTAAAAGGTGAAACTATTGCAAGTGTTTGTAGTATTGCAGTTTTGTGTGTTATATTTTTCAGACGATGATGTTCAATATTTTGTAATGACCAGTTTGTTTTAAGGTACTCTATAAATCATTTAGATGATAAAATGGAGCTTTACTTATGTTACTTTCATACCCAATATGTGTTACTATCGTCCCCAGTAGCGGGTATGAAAGTAACACGTGCATTGGTGTTTTACAATGAGTTTAACAAATACAAATTATATGAAATTTAAGGGAAAATAAATTTAATTGTGTTAGGAAAGCTATACAGAATACACACACCATTTTGTTTCATACATTTATAGGGAGCCAATAAAAAAAGTAGTAATGTGTAAAATGTTTTTTTTTTGTCCCCGGTCTCCCCTACATAAATTACTCCTAAAGTGAGCTATCATTCTTAACAGTGTAACGGGACAGATGTCCATCATCGTCGTCGTCATCACTACTACTATTATTGTTATTACTATTATTACTATTATTATTGTTATTGTTATTATTATTGTTATTTTTATTATTGTTATTATTATTGTTACTATTACTGTTACTATTACTGTTGTTAATTCGTGGTGGCGGTGGCGGTGGTGTCCTTATTCCTGTTGTTATTAGTTTTTTATAATTGTTTCAGGCCATCTACGGACCCCGTTGATCAACCCACTCCATTTATATTCGGTTCTTTTGTATTCCTTTCTATGTTTCCAGTATTTCTTCATCCTGTCACTGTGGTTTTTTTCTTCCTTCTTCTGTCCAAATTTTGGTTTTCTTATCCCTGGCATTCATTGGTTACAATTCTTACTCTAGTACATGTGCTTGAAAATGTTTTGTAAGCCTATTATTATCCATCCGCAATAAATGACCGAACCATCTTCTTTTCCTGATTGTATCTGAAATCTTTTCACATTCTTTACTTTTATATCTATAGGTCTTCATTTTTTCCCGAGTCAAACTCTCCTTTTTCAGTTTGAATTGGACCCAAGATTTTCCTTAATTTTTTACTTTCCTTCTCTCTAATCCTTCTGTTTCTCCTGTTTTAAAGGAAAACATACACTCTGTAGCATATAGACATTCTGGTTTGATTACGGTGATACAGTGTATGATTTTAGTTTTGTTTGAAATGTTTCTCTTATTGTAAATATCCTTAGTTAGCTGATATGCAAATTTAATTTTTCTCAGTCTTGCTTTATTTGCTACCTTATCCAATCCATTAGTTTGAATTATTTCACCAAAATACTTGAATTTATCAACCTTATTTATTTTTCCATCCTTTGTGGCCAATAGTTTTGGTGTTTCGTTGATGTTTGTCATAAATTTGTCATATGACTTTTTAATTCATCACAAAAAATATTTAGAACCGTTTGCTGTTATTTACACCCCTGATGCGTCATTCATTATTTTTTTTTTCAAAGGATTTGGTTCTCACCCCTGAATTTTAATACTTTCTGCATGTAGGATGGATGTGCTATTACTCACTTGTCACTTTCTACCATTTAAAGATGCTGACGTTGAAGAGCACCAACGGTAGTATATGGTAAAATAAAGCAAGCATCACAATAATGTTAGACAGAGGCTGTAAATATGGCGCTCTCTGTGGAGTCCAATTTAGGAATACCTACTGCTGAGAGTTGGTATGGGTGACCTGCAGAGTAATGGTTTCGCTCACCACAGCGCTTGCAGAGAAACTTTCACCGCAAAGGTGTTCATGCCCTACAAGTAATTATATGCATTAAGTTTACTGGCACGGTTATCGCAATTCGCCGGGAGAATAAGGCTATTGTTTACAATCGAATACCGAATAGGCTACCACAGACAAACTGAGCGAAATGTCTGCGCAGTAACATTCGAAGCTCGCTTTCTGGAGGTTCCAGGTCCGATTCCCTTTGGTTCTGTCATTCTAGCCGTAGTTTCTTTCTCGGTTTTTCTATAGCTGGTAGGTGAATGCTGGGATGGATTATATAATGCCGTGAAATTTCCCTTTCCCCATGTCCTGTCATTTCATTACCTTATATTTCAGGGTCAAGGAATCAGGTGAATTGACGGCGGACCAGGTGTATGACATTGGAGTACGCTTTGTGGAAAGGTCTGCCCTGGCGTTCTGGGTGGAACGGACCGTCAGAAAGAGGCCTCCCTCCTTGGGGAGAGGTGGGCCTTTGATGGGGAGTCCCCCCCCCCCCCCCGGCGTCAGGAATCGATGGGAGCCCCACCGGTGTCTGAGCGTGCCGCCTCGAATCTGGTCGCTCATTATATCCTTCGGTTCACCCGTTCCTCTTGGATCTTTCTAGAAGCACAACAGGCGACTGAGCGCTTGTGTGCCAAAATGCTCACCCAATTCCTGATACCGTGGTACAGGCCTCTCATACACGACTACAAAAGTAAAAGGGCAATGCCAATGTTGACGAATACCTTTCGGAGCACCCGTTAGGTGACAGACGAAGCCAAAGCTGGGATGAATCAAAAGGAGCATTAACGGAGAAGAGAGGTGCTTTTGCGATGAGCCTTAATCGTGTGATCCTAGGTGGCGCTCCCGAGGTGCAAGTGTTTCTTGGAATATTTCACCTCTATTAATCAATAGCACATCGTCACCTGCGCGATTGTATAAGGCACGGAGTACCGTATAATATCAAGAGACAGGAAACCTCCTTTCCTTTGAAGTTCCACAAATACATTAGCGGCATCCTGCTCCTTTAATTCTGAAAGTGCCGCCATCCTGCTTTTCAGTTAGATAGAGACGCCTCGGTGTTTGTGATACCGCATGTAACATCAGCGTCACTTCAGGCAACAGAAATAACACATCAGAACAATCAAAATATTCCGATAAACAAATGTTAACTAACTCTAGAAAGATATGTTTGAAGTTTCGCTAAACTCTGTAATCAATCTTTGGTACGATTATCATAAGATACCCTTGGATTTTAAAGTTTGTTAAAAAAATGATAGAACATACACAGTTTGCAAATTCTTCCGCGACACTGCCATGATCTTAGGGGAGTGAAGGGGAGAAGAGATACGTTCCACGTAGTGTGACCCGAGTTTTGTAAACGTTCGCACAAACGTTGTTCTGCTGGTTACGTTACAAACTTACCTCCAATGTTATTCGCGCTGAAGTTTACTCGCTGGTAATTTCTTTTAATTTCAGTTGTAAAATTGTACGAGTTACTATTTTATGTCGGAAGTAATGAAAAATGTAGTGAAGAAGTAGATAAACCAACGCCAGGGAGTGCTGTGAAATCTGCTATATTGTGGTTGAAGAACCGATTCAAAGTGACAGTTCTGTATGTAAAACATCTTCATAGGATGATCTGAAACAAACAAACCTAAGGAGGTTCTTAAAGCGGACGCATTTCTTGTTTCATTGGGTCACACTGTCGTTTGCCTGTCCCATACATGTGATATGAATCCCATAGTACTAGCTTGGGCCAAGGTAAAATGAATAGTTACAGAAATGTAATAAGTGCCTTATCCTTATAGGAATTCCGCAGTATAATGCTCGAGGATATATCACTTGAGACCAAAATAGACTGACAGGGTTTCTGAAAAGTATAGAAAAGTTGGAATATGACCAGTGGGAGAAAGATGGACTAGTTGAAAACATCGTTTACATTGTATAAGCTGAATATACTGTATGAACTGAAAATAACATGCAAGTTCCACTCTTTTTAGCGGCTTATTTGCCTTAATTTAGCGTAAATAAGCACTCCAAGGCTGGCACTACTATCGTAAGCGCAACTAGAAGCACGACTTCTGCTTCAGATGTCGCTGTGTATCTGGAATATTTTACTGGTGTACTGGCTGGTTGCATTCTGCCAGGTACCATGGGCTCGTGAATAAACTATATCTATTAAGTTCCTGTTTCCAACCCTTTTCATGCAAATGGATATCCATTGGCCTATTTAAACTTAATGTTTTGTACACTCATATAGGTCCCGACAAAAACTGTTGGCTGCTTGACAATTTTCAAAATTCAATCCTACAATATTTTTGACTCATTATTTAGAAATCCATATTGTTCAATCCGTTGGTCAAAATATTATACTATTTAGTATGGATTAAATGATAAGTTACCCTGCCTCTTCGAAAATACCCAACCCTTATTTTGTCATATACATAATATTTCCAATTTCTTAAAGTTAATGTCATCCTTCATTTCACCCTCAGAGCACAAACTTGTCCATTTGAGCTATAGGATATCGTAAATTAAAATATAGTAAATATATAGTGTAATAAATTTAATATAAAGCATATTAAATGTTAAATCACATTTTCAGCCTCTTGTGCACAAATTTAGAATATTTTACCAATCTGGACAAACAGTTACCTGTTAGATATATGTGAAAAGTTCAGACTTCTGGCAACCGAGCGTGATAGCTCAGGCGGTAACGTCTGTGGCCCGTATTCGGGAGGTCGCGAATTCGATCCCCGTGGCGAACCTTCCTGACCCATGGGTTTTTTCGGGGGTTTCCCCCAGTCGCCAGGCGAATGCTGAGAGGGATTTCCACATCCTCCGAATGTCTTGTCCCTTCAATTCGTTACCTTAATCATTTCACCCTTCATCTCGTTAGGTTTCTTTCAGGGTTGGAAGCGTCGGTGAGCGTCGCGGCAGCAGCACAGTAGGGAGAACAATTGCGTTCTCTTCTACCGGATTGGATGGCGAGCCACTGCTTTCCGGGTTTCCGCATGGGATGGTACAGGCCCGAAAGGGGGGGGGGGAGCTAAGCCAGCGTCCACCAGGGTGCTTCTAACTGGGAAAATGTAGGGACCCTGCAACTTTCTCTGTCGTGGCCACGTTCCGTGGCAACGACTGCCCATAGGATCCATTCGCCTCATCCATTCTCCCGGCGGTGTCCCGTGAGAGGTATAGGCACAAAAGATCGCCTTTCGGTCGAGGTGCCAAATCTCCTTCGCACGTAGTCATTGAGTCATAAGACTGCTCGCAGCTTTTAATAACCATCCCTAATGTTACATCTAAGCCAGTTACAGAATGCATCTGCAATGCAGGTAATCGAGCTAGTAATTATAGAAAGATAAAGAACAGTATCGGACGTAACATCAGAAATTATTTAACTGTTTTATAACTAAGAAATGGAAGGATTATACTTTATCCGATGGTTCCTTACTGAGAGTGCTTCATAAACTGTTTAAATTGTTGGTAAGAGGCGAATGGTCTAACCAATCGCCCAAGGGGTAGAATGTGTCGGAGATCAGGCGTAGGAAGACACAAGCCAACATGGTGGATCCCTAACAGGTGTTGAAAGTTCATCCCGGCGCCAGGGTCCGCCGCGCAGCCGCCAATATCATGGGTCCCGGGTCTCGTCAAACGTAAACGTACCTCCACCCCATGAGGACAGCGACCACAGCAATTACAACGCCACCACAACGCCTAGAACAGCATTTGCTAAGCACAATCAACACCAAGTAGTGCCCGACTCAGACCGATCGTTCCGATCCCAGGCGACCATATGTGGGATTTGTGATGGACAAAACGGCTCAGGGGCGGGTTTCCTCCGGGTTCTCTGGTCTCCCCCGACATCTCGTTCCACGGGTGCTCCATCTTCATTCCATGTTTCATTAGTTTCACGCCTGCGGCGTCGCATATAGTGAAAGCAGGCGCTAAACCTAGAGAGAGAGAGAGAGAGAGAGAGAGAGAGAGAGAGAGAGAGAGAGAGAGAGAGAGAGAGAGAGAGACAAATCCCTTGGACGCTCTGATCCTTCCCTCCCACAATTTGACATAGAGTAACTTGCAGAAGGTTCATTGCGGAATCTCCTTCACCTCCCCTTTACCTTCACTTTTACCTGTAACTTATGGGAGTCACTCTCTTATACGAAACCTGGAGCGTTTAGGCTAAATAACCTCGAGACCAAAGAACTATGACACATTTATGTACTGTGATTTATCACAATTTACTCCACCATTCCCGTCATTATTTCGTCGCTGAAGGATACCTACTTACGGGCTGTAGCTATAACATTTTCAGAACTTTTCGAATTGTCGGAGTGAGTTTAGGGACATTAGAAATACAACATCCGATGTTACTAGCATTTGTTTCCGTAAATACGAATTTTTCTGTTAATAGGTCATCATGGAGACTTAACTAAAATTCGGTTTAAGCAGTAGAACGGAGAGCTCACCAGGTTATTGTACAGTAGTTTCATGAAAGATACGAAAAAAAAAATATTTTGTTGTTTAACGACGCTGTCAATAGCCAGGATCACATCAGCGTCGCCGATGTGCCGGAATTTTGTCCCGCAGGAGTTCTTTTACATGCCAGTAAATCTACTGACATGGAGCTGTCGTTTTTAAGCACACTTAAAAACCATCGGTCTGGGCCGGGTTTGAACCCACGACCTTGGGATCGGTAGGCCAGCGTCTAACCAACTGAGCCACCCAGACCGACATGAAAGATACGAAGAGGTTGTAGGTACATTAAATGATATATTCACTGGATATTTCAAAACACAACTGTGCAAGGAGGCTAGTACGATATAAATTTTAAAGTGACACTTTCCATTTATTACTTACAAAGACAAGCAACCGCAGAATCGGTTGGGGAAATTTAATGTCATACTAGCAAGTTGACCACGGTAGCTTAGTGATTAGAGCTGCCACTCGATAAGCGGAAGATCCGTGGTTCAAATCCCAACTATGCCAGTGCATTTTTCAGTCCTGATTCCACCTCTTAAACAAACCAAAGGATTTAGGGATACGATTGTACAGGAGATAAGTACATGGTTTAAGATCTGTTACATTTTAGTTTGAAAATGCTTTAAAATACAAGGCAGTAGTTAAATAATTACAACACAATTTTTCTGGCGATACATTATTACTGTATTCTGTTCTGCAGAATGTGTCTCTAATTATGTTGAATTTCTTCCCATCATGTTCCTTTTATAATCATCATTGGTTATGTAGTAGAACTGTTTCTGCGTAAGCGACAAATTCAATTGATGGTTCATCCTTCACCATAATATATAAAAAATGAAGCAACATTGAGTGACGTAACTTCTCAGCTAGCAGAACGTAAACTTAAGGTGCATAAAAGATGGGTCATTCCTCTAGATTGCAGTAGCGTTTCCTTCCTATATATGTAGTTTCTACCTTCAGGCAACAACCTTGAACTCCACCCAGCAGGTGTAAGTTCTCTATGTACCTAACCTGTAAACAATCCAGAGGCAAAAACGAACCACTGAACGATGTTATCGATGTGAAATAAAGGGGTGGTTCAGATGCACCCTCTATGAAAGAATTTCGCTAGGATTGGTAAACAAAGGAATACTAGACCAACACTACATAATTCGGTCTTATTCGCGTGTGTTGTTAAACTGTACTACAGCTACGACATTTAGATATATCATGGCGTTCATCAGTGACATGGAGACGGAGACAAACGGGTTTTCGTGGTTATTTCCACGAAAATAATATTATATTTTATTTCTGCGCCTATATTCAACGAAGCATCGTCTTAATTGTACGGCGCGAGTGAGAACACTTAGCGCATAATGTTACCCTTTGGCAGCTTGGGAGAGGAATCCACAATCCACAACCTAGAAATAATTATCCAGGAACAAAGCAGCTAATGCTGGCAGAGAATGGGGCTACATTTGTCGTTACCAACATACTGGGTTCCATAATGGGCCGTTGTTTATGCATATCAATATACAGGTTTCGACCCATGAGATTACCAGGAGATAAGTACTGGAAAACAACGAATCCAGACACATGTAAAAAAACTCAGCATGGTTTCATCCAGCAAGTAGAAAACCTGAGATCAAAATTTTCCATCGAATGCTAACATCAGGAAGTGCTGCTATTACCAGAACTATGGAAAGCGACACTGTAGGTTCTAATGTGAATCTCCTTGAGCCACTCACAAAAGCCTCTGCTGAAACCTCCAGCTTGAGGCAGCTAGCTCTAGAAACAATAAATATAAGATACCCTGAAGACACGTGGCTCCGAATATACACCGATGGCTCTCAGCTAAAACACCATGAAAATGTAGGCGCAGGCATCCACAGCTCCCAGTCGCAAGACATTTTTAACAGCACACGATGGAGAGATTGAGGTTACCCACACTGTCCTCAGTCAACTACCACTCCATCAAAGCAGACTCCAAAACTGCTATTCAGGCTATAAGGTCTTCAAACACACCTTCATCAGTAAAAATCAAAACCTGCGGCAAGATAATAATTCAACTAAAACATTTAGCAAGACTATCCCTGCAATGGGCTACAGGACACTGCCAAATCTCCAGGAACAAAAAAGGCCGACTTCTTGGCTAAAAAGGGAGTAAAGATATCCCTACCATTGTCACACCCACTCTCATACCAGTCGGCAAAATTATGTATTAAAGCCGCAATAAAAGAATATTATGGCAAAGTGCTAGGAAGCCGTATATCCTCTGAAGACTGGAAGAACAACATTACCAACACAAACCAAGAACGGAAGCAGTTGCAATGTTTCAACTGACTACAGGTCAAGACATTTTAGCAAAACATCTGCACCGGATAGGGTTACTGTCATCCCCGAACTGCAAACTGTGAAACCAACAGGAGGGAATAGACCAAGACCATCTTAAAATCTGTCCAAGGGTAAAATGAGCAACTGAGAGCAAGAGATATGGAGAAGCGCGAAGATTAATGAGTGAATGACACTTGTTTTCTTGATACTTGCTATTTGAAACATAAATAAATACACTGGTTTCGACACGCCCAAATACTCTTCTCAAGCATGCACACGGCCGCGCCGTAACCGAGTGGTTAGACCATTCGCTTCTCACCAAAGCGGCCCGGGTTCGATCCCAGGCAACAGCATGTAGGATTCGTGGTGGACGAAGCGGCGCTGGGGCGGGTTTCCTCCGGGTTCTCCAGTTTCCCCAACCATTTCATTCCACCGGTGCTCCATCTTCATTCCATGAATCATCAGTGTCACTGCCTGCGATGCCTTATGTATTAAAAGCGGGTGTGAAACACTACAAAAAATCGAGCATGCACGACAGTCTGTTGAGTTATTTATTTAGAATACATTGACCAATCGTTTTACGTTTCGTTGCAGACATGGCGTGAATGCTGTACATTTTACCAATCAATATCATTGCTAATCAAGTGTATCGTCGTACCTATAATATTTTAATGGAGTAATTCTGAGTAGATCATATTACTTCAGAAAGCAGAGGTTATTTTAACGTTTCTACTGTTTTTGCCGACACACATACACATACACATACACATGCACACACGCGCGCGCGCGGAATATTTTCATGGCTGTCGTATACTAGTATGGTATATCTGTGATCCGGCGATGAATAAAATAAATATATTTCCACATTCGTTTCTTAAGTTTTAATTTTATTAGGTTTCCTCTCCACCTTCGTAGTAAAGATTTTCCTAGCAACTTAAGGTTTTTTGGTATTTGGTATAAGTCAGTTGTTCTCAATGGAAAGGGTAATTTTAGAAATATAAGCCGAGACAGATAGTTATAAACTGTCTGCATTACAAGCACGAGACGCTGAACACAAACACGTGATCACTAAAGGATAATTTTTAGGCTCTGAGAGCAGTATGGGAAATTGGATCCTTCACAGACGAGACATGGTGTATGTGGCACACAAATTCTCCTTATAGGCACAGTGCATCTGATACGATACCGCATATGCAAAACTCAAATTAGGGTTAAGCTTTATAGTATTTAAACATGCAATAGGCTTTGTCAAATAGTTCAATGTTTGTCATTATTGCGGAAAAATTTCCAGGCCAATCTGTTCCTTTAGAGTATTATAGAATGGGGTATTTCGTTTATCATTACCATTATCTCTTTAGTGTTAGATTGTTAGACCAAGAATTATTAATTAATACATCTATGAAGACAAGGCTTTGGTTATACAAAGGAACTTAAGTCTCTCTGAATTACACTCCAAATTCATCAATATTATTATAATAATGTACTAAGTTACATAAACCGAAAAAATAATGGTATCGATGGCATTACAAAACCAAACGATCTCATTTTGTATGCTTATCCGAATCTAAATATTTAACAGCTGCAGCTTTCAACCGCAGTACCAATCTTGGTCTAGGTTTAGTGATTACAAAATTCACAGATATGCAGAATAGTAGTATGATTAAATTAAAAATATAATGGTCTTATCGGGAGAGAACCTGAATAACAAATTTGTTGTATAATTTGGTTTCATTGTTTGTCAATTGATATTTTTAATATAAATCTGACTTTAAGAAGGTATTCATTTCCATTTAAACAGAGTGTTAGTTACTAACCAATTTTTACATTGAAATTAGGTTTTAGTAACTAAAGCTAACCGTTACTGCTTAGTGTGTCATCTTCAGAAATATTTAGTTTATTGTAGTTTAATAATTTTAGGTTTGCATTACATTCTTTGCTTATGACGCTTATTTGTGAGGAATTCCTTCTTAAACACTGTGATGCTAGAATTACATTCTATGTGGTTCTAGAAATTAGTCATTACTGTTTCTATTTTAACTAGTTATTTTGAAACGGGCAATTGAATTAAAATGGGTATAATAATGTTTGAGGGTAGGGTATACATTTTCACCATAAATAGTAGTGCTGTTGTTTTCCAACAAAATAAGGTTAGGTGCACAGTTTAGGATGGAAATAATGTCAGTGCTGTATGCTTGCAGTTTTAAAGTGCTCGAAGCAAATGATATATTAGCGTTGAAATGTTTGTTGTGCGCTATATTTTATATATTTATATTCTGTAACTAATTACCATGTTTATTTACAAGAAACGAAAGTTTTAGTTTTTGATACTGAAAATGCAATAAAAGTGTTAGCCTACCTTGGGAACATGTTTCATTTTCGAGTTTCCAATAGCTCTTTAAAAACTTAACGTTTTGTTCGTACAGACCGGTGTAGCAAATCTGTGACATGCAATGGAATCTCAATTTTTCAGGTAGTACAGAACCATCGTGCTAATGAAAAAGGGTTGCGAGCCATGAGCTGGGCATTCCTTCATCTGTTGCATGCTCTATTTTAACCGGCTTTAGCACGAAACCCCACTCACGCCAATCGAGAAGAAGCAGCGGTAGCTATTTCTGCTCCCGCAATTACATATAGTGGCAGGCTGTCTTTTCCTATAAGAATGAGAACTTGGCCGAGGGAACAGAATATGTTTGGCTCCAGACCGCAGGGGGTGATCACGTGATACGTTCCCTCTCGCCCTGAGCACGGCAGGAAAATTTCACCGAAGGTTACGTGTTATTGTTTATAGCAGACATGCTCAACATTAAATCACCTTCGGTCTATGTTGTCACAATACCTGGCAGTGATTTGGTAACCATTCAGTCAACTACTTGGTCCCGTACATACGGCATGGAAAGGAATCAGAACTATCTTCTTGCGGACACCTCATTCCTTATCGTGTGCAGGGTACCTTATTACGTCATGCTTTCATTTTCTTGCCTGATACTATCACCGTATCACGCCTTGTGTTCTGTATCGAACCAATAGAGTATACCTATGCTGGTGTTGTCAACTCACTGGCTAATTACGAATAGGTATAGCCACCTCCCTCAATGGAAGGGGGGGGGGGGGAGGTAGCGTGTCCCCTTTCAAACTGGTAGAGACCGATATCAGAAAACACGCCGTATAAATGCTCCTACAGACCATCAGAAAGACTATGTCTATGACTGTTGTGCTCTGTATGCCATCAATTGTAAACGAAATTATCCAGATTAATTCTCCAAAAGTGATGTTGTGGACCTCTATTTAATGCCATGCAGCCATATTGACCTCCTGGGGTGAGGTCGACAATCCTTTTCTTAGTTCATGTCTGTTATAGTGGTTACTCTTCGGCGGTGTCAGAAGCAGTCTGACAAACCACCAAAATTTTCACCAGCTCCAACGCTGTAAGCAAATCTGTATTGTCCACTCGCATGACTTCCTCTACTCGCTCTTGTACAACATATTCTTAAGAACGCTTATTCTTTTATCCACTTCATGTTAATCATGACAGATGTTTCTACAATATTTGCTTATAGGTACAATACTCATAGGAGGATACAGTAGACCTTGAAGCTATAGCCAAAAGTATTAAGAGCTGGTCGCCACGTCATTCTCTTTTCATGTCCAGAACATAAAATTCTGACGTGTTGCATTCGCATAACTTTCTCTACCCTTGTACTAACCATTCTTACAAACTCTTATTCCTGTATCTTCTTTGTGTTAGTTGAGATAAACATTTGCAGAAATTATCTTATTGTTTATCTTCTATGTACAAGAATAATATGGGAATACAGTAGACTTTGAGTGATAGTCAAATGTTTTAAGGTTTTAAAATTCCGCTCTCTTTGCACGGTTAACATAAAAAACGAGTACGATGTTCCATTTGACAGAAGTTAAAGTTCTCTAAAACTCACAAATAACAAGGAATATCTCCGAAAAGGTTCACTCTACAAAACATTTATTTGGACATCAACCGTGTGTTTTAGCCAGATCTGCATTTTTTATACTAAGATTTGGTCTATTTCGTACGGTTTACCAGTTATGCAAAACTCATCCAGAATAAATAGGACTACATGGGCTATAGCCAGAAAATTCAAGGTATACATTTCGTTTTCCATAAAATTATCTCAAACATATGGCATTTTAATCAAAATCGTTAGCCATTTTCAAGAAAATCAAAACCTTCGTGTCGTATCCTCGAAAGAGATTAAACTTAAATACCAACTTTGGTTTTTAACTGACTTTTCGTTTTTGAGTTATGCTGTCCACAGACTGACAGACGCACAGACGCACACAGACCTTTTTCTAAAAATGTTTTTTTATTATTATTATTATTATTATTATTATTATTATTATTATTATTATTATTATTATTATTATTATTATTATTATTATTATTATTATTATTATTATTATTATTATTATTATTATTATTATTCAGGGGACTTCAAAGCATATTTCCGGTGAAATCTCAACTATTTGAAATTTAAAACTAATAACAAGGAATAACTCGGAAATGTTTCACTTCAAAAAATATACAATTGAAAGAAATGTTTTAACGAAATCTACGTTTTTTGCGGCTTACCAGTTGTGCCAAAGCCATTCAGAATGAAGAGGCTTTTCTGGAGACATTCCCTGGAAATTCAAGATGTACATTCCATTTGGTATAAACATATATTAAATTTATGGCTTTTTGATCAAAATCATTAAATCGATTTTTGCTAAAATTAAAATTTTCGAAAAATGTTTAATGCTAAGGGTAGTCTGGGATGAGGCTGGGGGATGTTCTTAGAAATCTGTGTCCCATTATTTAAAGATGGAGCACTAAGTTTCGTATTTAACCGACTTTTTGGATTTGGTTACCTATGCTGTTCACAAACACACACCGAAACGCACTGCTTTTCTCTGAAAACGTGTGTGCATGTTTTGTTTTGATTGTTTTGTTTATTTTTATTTTTAAGATTCAGGAGTTCTTACAACGTGTATTTCCGGTGAAAACTTAGTATCGAATTTTTGGGTGAAATACAATACTTTTCCTACATACTAAACGTAGTAGAGAAAATAAAAATGCTGTGCTTAGAGAGTATATCTGTTATGAAGATCCTTCGACAGACTGCGCACCTGAGTAGCCAAGATATTTCAATAAAATGGTGAGTATGTTAGGAATCTGATAACTGCAGTAGAAGTATGAAATATTGCCACATCCAGAAATAACTTGCACAATAAATTATTATCGGTTTCTCTTGAACGTGACATTCTGCCACTCACATGGTACTATTGTATTCTGGGTTCCATATATGCCGGCCCTACAATTTCACGGTGCATTTTACCAACCTTCTCAGCCGGCGCGTATATTCAAGCAAGGAAGGGGGCCCCTTCCTGGGAGTCTAGAGCGTTCTGTATTTGTTGTTCGAGCCTGCAATGGTGTGTGTTAGGGAACCCAGGACTAAATTTTTATTTGAAAAATTACATTTTTGAAGTTTGAATAATATCATATAATAGTATCTATATTATGTAACGAGATTATAATCGTAGTAATTAAGAAGCGAGTATGTATTAGGAAACGAGGGAAGCAATTTTCCTAATTTTCATACGAGCGTCTTAATTACCATTATAGTTAAGTTTCATACGACAATTTATGCTCGATCATATACCTAATTTTATAGTTGAAATATTGTAAAATGTTGTACACTCAACAGTGACAATGACCTACATATTGCATCAGCTGATATTTTGGAGTTCTGCGCAGGTGCTAAACGACCGATTCGTTTCCAGCACGTCACAGCTGCATGATGCAAATGATAACCTTGGAATGCTGCGTACCATTGAAAAATAGAAGGCAAATTGGATTTATTGGTTTTGAGCTGAAACCACTTCATGTATAATTTATTTATTGTACAATTAGGGTAATTAATTCCTGGGACTGTGCTTAATGCAATATTCTTGGAAGTTGATGCTCTATTGAGGTTAATTTGTGTGTTTTGTGTAAGTTGCATCTTACCTACGCGAAGTAAATCGCATATCACGTCAGAAGTGTCCCACATTTTAGCGTTTTCTAAACTCGAGCTAGTTGCCTTTCGAGAATTAATCGAAATTGCGCTTTGCCATTGCTGCGTGGGAATTCTCTGATTGGTGGGACACCCGCCCTTTAATGAAAATTGAACTGTCCGATTGGATGAAGGCCAGTCCTTCAATGAAAGTTTGAACTTAAGGAAGTCCAATAAAGGTTCCTTATCAGACTTATAATTAATAAATTTGGGTGTGGTCGAGCATAAATATCCTACACCTGTGAATTATTTTGGCCAAGCATTTTTTCCTACCCGCTATTTTTAAAAATCCAGCGTCATGTTTATTTTAATCACACTGGGGTGCACCACACTGGTACTGTTTTCTCTCTGTTTTGCGTTTTCTATGAAACTTAAATTTCAGTTTTGCCCCGATTTCTATGTAAATTTGCATACATTATTTCAAAGGTGCTATGTAAAGATTTAAATATGCATTTCACGATTACTTTATTAATTGGCTCACAAAAATAATATACATAAAAAGGAATTTTAACACAAACAACTTTATAAAAACAAAAATATATTTCTTTGTAAGTAATAACATTAACTCCAATCAACTACTTTAATTTGTTTTCAGTTTACTTAGGTTTAAAAAATAATTTATTTTCGCTAAATAAAAGTTTTAATTCCATTATCTGAGAAACTTTGAGCCAGAGCATTGAGCGTTTGCAAAACCATTTCTTTATTTATTCATATCAAGTGTGCAAATTTTCAAGCAAACAGACGTAAAGTTGAAAAAGTTGTAAAGTTCATCCCAGTATCCCTTAACTGTAGCTGACGCGATGTATGCAAATATTGTGGTATGCATCGGGGAAGAATTGTGGGTATGTGGGAAGTCAATTTGCCATTTGAAGACATTGTTCGAAGTTAAATATTCATATGTGAATAATCCTATGTGAACTGTGCATGTAAATCAGGGCGCCACTGCAGGCTCGAAAAGGTAAACAAATAACACACCTCCGCCTTGCTTACACACTCCATCTGTGAAGACCAGTAGAATGCCTCCCGAAGCTGCGGGGACGGCATAAATGGAAGTGAGTGTACCAGCGCATTGTTCAGTAAAGGCAGACCTAGTCGCCGTTTCTCCCCTACATAAGGTTAATTAACAATACGAAACAATAGATGCAACGTATGCATTGATTATTTATAGAAGATATTGAAAAGCATGTCACTTTTGGACTATACTAACCTGGCAATTGTTCCAACATATTATTGAACGTTCGACGAATTTCTGAAGCCGAAATATTGTGAAATGCGCACCTTATACTGTCTTCAAATTTTGTCCTTAAACATTCCCTATAGCCATTATTATATTGATTTAGATCCAGATATTAAATAGGCTAGTCAATTATTCTGGTATCAGAAGCTCGCCGTGATCGGCTGGGGGGGGGGGGGGGGCGGCTGCGTGATGATTTCTTGGATTACTTTCCAAGACAGCGAATATATCGTTCATTTTGTTTAGTTAGAACAGTTAGCTGTCCCTTTTTATCTAAAATGAATGCATTTCAATTTTTTTTAACCTATAATTAATTCTGGATTGTCAGGAATGTTAATAGTTGGGGATTTCTGTGTAAATTAAAGTTGACAGTTCACATGTGCCTCCGTTTGAATCTAATGAATATATCCTTTTCGGTAGCACGTGCCATTATTGCAGCCAGTAAACACAGCAGACTGCTTTACATAACGTTATTCCCATTATGCACCGTGCCAACAAGGTTAGCTTATGTAGGCGGGCGATCTAGTGTATCGTAGAGCGAAATCATTCACCTTGATATGTCCTATAGGCAGATTAGACAGCCCCTGTCGCACCATTAAGGATAAACCCGTTAGTGCCGTGAAGTAAATATAGATAAATCAAGAATTGAGTTACAAATAGAAATGGGACAGTTTTCAACCCTGAGTTGTTTAAAAGTACTCACGAGAAGAGACAATGTAAATAGTCTTACTACGTGCGCAAGTCACCAACTGGAAAAAGTAGTGCGTAGTAGATATTTCTGCCTTCAACCAGATGGTAATATAAGTAAAGATATCTTTATTTCCTAACCACAGTATATTTTAGGACGCAGGTAGGCTCCTAAGTTCTAAATTTTAAAATTTGACCATTGCTTCAGCCTTCAACTTTCCATGCTCTCCTTGTACCTACAACGAATGTATAATGAAACCACTTCTGCAAACTGAATAATATTAAAAGAAGACCGGATAGACAAAGTCATGTGAATGTAACGCATCAGACCTTTTTCCTCTAAGAACGCCACACCAGATTAATTCTAATTCTATACGTACTGCTTCGTTCAGACATTACATGAACATGGGCATTTGTGACAAGTAACAAGGGCAGGTATAGGCGAGCTGAGTGTCACTTTCAGGAGTGAGGGTGTGAAGGGTTACTATGACGTAAAGTAGCTGCCTCTATTGGAGCAGTGGAGTAATGCGATTGTTAGTTCGGAAAAGGTCGGAGTATTAAAATGCAAGGTATGTATTTGATGATAAAAGAAACTCGAGTGATTTATTCGTTAATATTCATATAATAGAACTGAAATATTCAAATATCACGCTTCTTATCAAATTGAAAAAATAAACAACATCGGTTATAAACACTCAGGAAAAATGAACAAGTAATACACAATACTTACACTTCTTACAGTACTTGCATGCACAGTACATTGCAGTATGTTTGTATACTATGTACAAAATATGAAACTGCCCATTCTTTCCTAAATGTCCGACCAACCCTTGTAGAATATAACTTTTAATTGAGCACAATAGTGCTCCATCATTGGGCTGGAAGACTATCAGTGTGTTGTAAACAGCAAACAAGAAGGGGAGGGGTGGAGGTCGCCTAATAGGCGGTGATAAGAATATCCGTACCTAAACTATGTTGTGCATCAAAATAACGGAAAGTAATTTTAAAATCAACTTCAAACTAAGACTTGTAAAAGAATAGAACATTGTGTTACTTCTTTTCCAACAGTAATAACAAAGAATCGTTTCTCAGCTTTAGCTTTTTTAGGACTCGTTAAAACCAAAGGCAACTCAATGTAGCAAGTGTAATAAAAATAAGTATTAAATCACTGAAGAAGAGGAAGAAGAAAACAGTGAAATTATATAATTACAACATACCCAATTGGCAGACGAGTTTAATCAAAACCTTGAGGAATATGTAAACAGCCGCTTAAGTTTCTAAGCAATTATTATACTGTATATTAACGCTCTCGTCCAAGAGTTACTATCGTCGGTCATACTTACCCTATTTTATTTTTTATTTTTCCCCCCTATTTTCCATTTATGAACTGAAAAAACTTGCCTTAGGGTTATAATTATACCTTTCCCTTTTAACGACACAAAAAGTTGTCACTATCACAAAGTCATAACTGAGCTCTTCATAGAGGAAGTATATTACTGAAGTCGAGGTAGCCAGATGTATTGCCGACTGTAATATCTTGATAATGTCTTTTGATTTGTTGTGTGTACGTATATAGAGAGACTTAAGCACGTGCCAGTTTCTTGAGAAGAAATCGAACTAATGGCATAAGTCTAAAACTAAGTCCCAATTTATAACACTATTTCTTTTATCATTAGGAACGTTATCTCCAAATTTCTTAACTAAAGAATTGTTATTGTAATTGTATTTGTGCGTGTTGAACCTGAATTCTGAAAGAAAACTTTATTTTCGAAATCGCAGAAACGTGGTGAGATAGCTTGTAAAAGGGTTCCTAAGGGAGGTTATAAATGACCAAACGCAAGCCGCTTTTTATCTGGCGCCAGTTCTGCAAACAGTTTCTTGATCGGGTGTCTCTCTTCGCCTGAAAAGTGACGCACTTGAAGAGAATGCATCTTCTGCCGCCTCCCAACCCCTTTCCACTCCACTCAGCATCCCCCTCTTATAGTAGAATCAACAAAAAGCGGATCAAATTCGGAGCGCAGCTTTCACATTGATCAGGAAGCAAATGGATCCGAAAGGTGGCAAGTCTTTATCTTTAGATCATTCCGTCTGCTTAAATATGTTTAAGAATGTTGTATGACATAAAGTCCTGTACTAGTTTAAAAATGGCAAACCCTGCAATAATTCCAATTGTTTTCGTAATTTTAACGGTAAGCTATAGAGTTGTTGACTATCATTAACTTCAACAATACACAGATGTGCTTCCGTCAGAGCATTAGTGACATCTCAAGATTTCACAATCATACTCCACATTGACTCTCCTGACTGTTTGCCATTAATGCTACATAATTTTGAGCAAAGGATAAACTTGACGACCCTATGTTTTCAAGTCACTCGTTGGATGCACGGAGAAAGAAAACGCTCAGCATACTAGTGCAGTATTGTACACACATACACCTTAAGAACAAAATTATATGCTTCTAGAGCTGAAATCAAACTTCGCAGAGTATCGGTGGCCCCGAGTGTGTCTGGATTTTCAGAGCACGTAGATCAAAATGTTTAATCCATCAACACTTAATATTACAGCCGATTAGACGAGTCTTGGAAGGAAGCTTGAGCAACTGTTCTGAGATAGTGTTTAAGGTTTAGAATAATTTTATTTATGATTAAATCTGCAAGCTGTTTTAAACTAGTTGTAAAAGTAATGTGAAGGTGTTTTACCTTACCCCCATTTACGAAATTGTCATATTTAGAATAGACAACGTGAACACAAAATAAACCTGCAACTTAAATAACAATGTAATGCCTTACAGAGAAATCGATTTCTCTGTTTTTACCGCAACGCAAGAACACTTGAGTATTCGTGGATTGTTTCACTCAGCATAAATTAAGTTGCTCTCAGTGCCATGCCACTTCCCAAAAACCGATCACACTCTCCACTTCTGAAGGTGGAGAACTCTTCCTTGATTCATTCTTAACATTTACATTAATGCATCTTCCCCCCTACTGAAGTCATACCGTAGCAATTTTATAATAGGCTAAATTTTCGAGCTCACAGTTTAGTCATTTTGTATCCTATGCTTTCGTTAGCTTCTGACTGGCTATCAGATTCTGTCAGGTGATAATTTTAGTATTCAAGGGAAATCCAGAGTGCTACAAATATTGTTCACCACTAGCACCTTGGCGTTGTAGCCCCTCTCCAAACAACAGGTGAAAAGTTTGACTTTAAAGCACAATTTGTGTTATTACACTGCTTATTACCGTGCGTTTTCTGCATATTTTAAAACACATTTATTTTTTATTCCCTCCTTCATGCTTGATCAAACACACGTATTACACACACCCATAAAAATCCTCTCTTAAATCTATCACACTCATGTACATATACACCTTTTAATGTCCTTAGTTACACTCAATGAAATACTGCTATATCTATTGAAGCTTCAATTAGTTTTTACTGTGCGTATGGTTTTTGATAAGTTAATTTGCCGCTTATATCAACATTAATGCGGCAATATTTTCTTAATGCTAATGGTCACCATAGTATTCTATCAAACACTTCGCTTGGTTGCTCGTTAAAGTACGTACTCATGAGGGGAAGGTCCGCTTTTTATGTCTGGTCAGGGTTGTGGACACTGGACAATGATAATAATCGCAACTTAATCAGCACTATTTAGAAGTCGTAAACTTATAAGCTAGGAACAGAAACGAAACGAACTAAATAATGACTTCAGTAAAATTTCTGATCACTCACATCAAACTGTTGCGAGTCGCAAACAAGCGCATTATATTCGTTGTGTGCATGTGACGGGGGTTGCAGGTGCAACTGCCCACATGTACGCTGCCGTGTCATGGCCGCAGTTTGACGGAAAATTACCATATTTTTCATTAAGAAAAAGTGCAACATAATGAACAGTTCTGATGCGAAAAGTTTATACTTTTAATCTAAAATTAAGTATTAAAAATTAATGGGGGTGACAAACTCCAGTCTCCTGGCTACATCACTGCCTGTATAAAATGTAGACGACTCAGCTGGATCGTGCGCTGGAAATAAATAAAAAATAAATTAAAAAAAAGGCGCATTTCGAGAAAAAGTAGAATATTGTTATGAATCTAGGTTATTTTACAATTACTTTCACGCACCTCGATAGATTCGTCGACCCCGAGGGTAACAAATATGAGCTCAAACAAAGGAAACTACAGAGGTAACGCTAATGGATCCAGAATGACAAGAATGAGCTTCTGTTCTAATTAGGTGCAATTCACAGGATAGACGGACAGCTTCAAATTGAAGTTGCATACCTTGGTGAAGATTAGATTTCTACGTAAATTCCGGAGAAGGTGGTGCGGTCTCTTCTCTCTACCCTAGAGTTGATTGACTGTTACCACAGTGTTGTTAACCTTCTATGCACCAGTTATCCCCTCGCTTACAGACCAAGCGCAATCGTCTTTGTTCAAACGAGCCAATCAGTTCGCAACTGCTGACAAATTGAAAAACATACCTGTTTCGAGAACTTTCCATTATATCATTCCCTAAGGGTAATACTTGGGTCAGTACTCCGTCTTTTGTAAGGTTACTGTAAAAATGTATTATGAATTAATCTGACTGCAAAGTTAGTGCAAAAATGTCATACCTAACCATAAAATACTGTGACGCCAGGTGCGGAGCGAAACAAAGGACCTTCGGGGCCAGCGAGTGGGAAAAGGCGTTAAAGGTCAGGTTGCCTCGAGCGTCTGTTTGTATGTGCGTGACTAACACAATCAAAGTGACTGCAGAAAAATTGGGTTTTCTCCGGAGCCTTCGAAAAAGATCCAGCTGCGTGACCGGCGACGCGTTTGTGGAGATCGAGGAAGGTCCGTGTGACCTCAGCCCCGCTGTAAAGGAGGCGAGAAAGCAGCGGTGAGTTAGAGCTTACGGCTACAGACATGAGTCGGTCAGTGTATCAGTGAGTGCGAGACAGCTGTGGATGTGTGTGTTTGTGTGTCGTCGCGAAAGATACGTCGGTCGTCGTGAAGAAGATTCGAACGGTCGAGTGGTTGAATCGTCGTAGTGAGTGTATGACAGACAAAGAAAGTAAAGAAAGACGCTGAAGGGACTGAGCAGGGTTATGAGAAGTAAAAACAGTGAGTTGTGATAGCCTGAAAGACTATAGACTGTGTTAACAACGAGAAGAATATTATGTATTTATGGTAAAGTTTTAAAAGACAAAGTGCTATAAAAGTAACCTGACTGATTTTGTCATTTTTGTCCCAATGTGATGTAAAGAGAAAGAGTGTGCATAAAACTTGTATTACCTCCGGCTCTTTGTCCAATTGATACCAATGAAATTAACTCAACGTATGTAGAAAGTTGTCGTTAGTAAAGCATATAGGTAACGAAATACTAGCTTATGAAGACAAAAGTATTAGCCATATCCCTTACGGGGAAGAAAAAATACCTCTTTGCTGAAGTAGATTTGACTGAATATCAAAGACCGACATTCTTCAGCCTACGAGATCGAGGCCAGAGATTAAAATGAGTCGCTGCAAGAAAGAATTGTTGGTTGAACGGGAATACAGCACAGCATACGACCAGTTGCCGAGGGTGAATTGGTAGATATACCGTAGAGTATTCAACACGGTTTGCACAAACACAGGGTAGTTGATGCATGAACTTGTAAATGAAAGGTCCAAAGTTCAACTTTCTCTAGGAATGTACTCCCTTACTGAGGTCTATTCCAGACTTTCCTCTTTTCATAGTTGGCAAATGCCGGGGAAGTACGCCAAACTTGGGCCTGAAATATTTTGTTCCCAAATTTTCTTTTCATTATACGTAATTTCATCATAAGTTGACACCCCCTGTAGTGCCTTTTAAAAAGTAAGAACGGGCGTATAACACTAAAAGAATCTAACTAAATTTTATAACATAGTCGATGGCAACACATTACCCTGAAGAACTATGTGCGCGTGCGTGCGTGTGATCAAATTCATAGAATAATATACGTTCAACGGTTCGATAAGTCTTTTTTAAACAAGTTTCGCTTGATAAAGTTTCAACAGACATCTCTATCGCCGCATGCTATTCCAATTAATTAAAATCGTTTTGAAGAATCTGGCACCTATTTGTGAACAATCCTTTATGCAATTTCTCGTCAGTTAAAAGTCGCCTCACTGCAACTTGCCAATACAACTTGCTTATCAGCCTACCTGCATACACGAGGTCAGGGTGTGAGACTCGAGATAAGCAGGTTGCTCGACGTTGTCAGTTGTGCTAGAGCGTGGAAATTAAGATTGCGCGGAAAATTGAATCGTAAGTTATGCGTAACCAACTGAATGCAGATAAGAGAACTTCAAGTTTACTTTAAACAGTTTCCAACCTTAAGCCAATTCTGATCTTCAAAGACATTAGGGAGTGACGTCGTGATGAAGCTCCAACATAAATTATTTTCACTGGGATTCTTAGAATTCTAACATAAGCAATAGTACAACGTTGTGTTGGGTATACCACGTGGAATCGCCCCTTAAACTCTGGACATCCACTTATCTTCCAGCCTGTATATAGTAAGTTCTTATTCAGTGCATAAAGCTCTGTTTAGAAAGTAAATTTGTTACTGACGATGCAGATGAACGTTCATTGAGAACAAGATTGGCAAATGTTTGGCTATGCTTTGTCTCTCGCCGTGACATGAAATTGCGCTAATTGTGCTTGTCTCGGGGTATCACACTGCCGCGTTGACGTAAACACGTAATCGACCAGTGGTGCGCGGTAGGAGTAAATGATGCATGGAGCCCAAGTAAGGACCATGCTCTTCGTTAAATATGTACCTAAACATGCTTCCGTTCTCATACTCAGTTGAGCAAGTACACAATCAAACTTTCTAACTCAGAAGTCAGAAGTCATAAAGGGAATTTTTAACGTTCGATTTAGGAAAATAAAACAAAACGCACCTCCTTTTATAAGGACTTTGCAAAATCTCTCCTATGCGAGAATAAGACTAATCTTTATATTGTGTGCATTTGTGTGTGCGTGCGTGCGTGCGCGTGCACGCGTGGGCGCGGGTGGGGGCGTGGGGCGTGGTTTTGGGTGTGTGCTCCTAAATCATTTGACCGATCACCTCGAAATTTGACACGCATATGTATGTTTTCATGGAAAAGGTTTGTATGTATGCTATCCATTTTACTATACAACATTCACATGGTTTTCTCTACTTGCTCTTTTTTTACATATTAAATTCACATATCCTTCCCTACTTGGCCCCTCAACATACAATTCATACTATTTTCTATGACTGAAATGGAAATGCCACGTATTACATTACCCTGATTTTCCCTACTCGCTTTTCTTTTACGAAACATGATCGCATTTATTTCTCTATCCCCCTTCTACGTACAATTCTCTATGATTGAAATAGAATTGCAACACAATACATTTACACGATTTTCTCCACACACTTTTCTTTTATGAAACACAATCACACTTTCTCTACTCCCTCTTCTACAAATAATTCGCCCAATTTTCCAATATCTTTGAAATTAAAATGCAAGGTATTACATTCACACGGTTATCTTTACTCACGTTTCCTTTAAGAAACACAATCGCATTTCTTTCTCTACTACTTCTTGTGCAAAGAATTCTACAAATTGTATATGATTGACATAGTAATGCAACGTCCTATATTCACAGAGCTTTTTCTACTTGCTTTTATTTCTGTGGTATTTGGGATTGTTCAAAAGTGCTTTTGCATATATTTTCCCTGTGTTTTTTATTTAGTTTATTTTGGGTTCTTTGCAGTATTCAACGTAAGTCTAAAAGTTGCTGGAAAAATTGTCAAACCACGGGCAATACAGGAACTGATTACTTTCAGTAAATATATATACCCGTGTCTCGAGTTTTCTCATTGCTTGCTCCAAGTTAAGGGCGAACATTGGCACATCAAGAAACAATAAAAACTTTCTCGACGCTGTGAGCGAGTGCTCGTTAAATAAATGTCCTTTGATAGCGGGGTATATATGCAGGTAATAGAACTCCAGAAGCGTATCTGCAAGTTTCAGCACTGGGAATGATGCATTTCTCATAGACACTAGAACCTCCTTGCCGCAAACTGTGGTTTATTTGCTTTACGCACAGCACAGTGCTGTTGAGGTCCTATAGAGCAATGGTTCAGTAATACCTTGATGTACGTCACCTATTTTCTGTAACAACAAACTTTGACGTTACGTAATGGTATTTCATTTTAATATTCCTAACGATAAATGCGAATGAATAAGAACTTAATACAAATTAGGTATTAATTTTCACTTTAAAGCAGTTAATTTTTCTTCCCCAGGGCCCTCAAAACATAGGTGTCTCCGGTGAATTCTCGACATCGAATTTTTGGGTGGAATACAGTACTTCCTCTACTTTACTATACGTAGTAGAGAAAGTAAAAATGCTCCGTGAGCATAGTCCAGTGCACAACTGATGGGTGCCTCTACTATAACGTGGACGATTACACGTATCGGAGACAAACTAGTTAGCTGTGTCATTATTATGCTCGGTTCTCAATCTGTTGGTACTGAGTTTATACCCCGTACGAGCTTCTATACATGTTTTATATTTCTTTCTTCAGATGAATTGCGTGCGTTTGGAGTGCGCCCAATTTTAACTCAGGAAAGCTTTAACAACGACTTTGTATCGTTATTAATTTTTAAATATTGCGAACAACCATGAACTTAGAGACCATAATTGTCAAGTATCAAAGTGCTTGCCTGAGATTCATTTCTAACCACTGCAAGTTTGTCCGTTGACTTCTCTAGCATGTTGTATACTATCGTCGCAGCTGACTTCTTTTGTGTTTGATATCCGCAATTAAGTTTAAACATTCCCTCATGGGGATATTTGTGTGTTCCGAGACGTTTTCTGTTCTGCGAATGATGTGTCATTTTTTTTTTTTTTTTTGCTATTTATGCAATAACCTTCTCGCATTTATATGCACTTAATGTAGGCATTACTTGACATGTCTTTTACTCACTTTTTGTCAATACGGTGTGGAACAAATATGATGTATACTGTGCCTTATTAATTGCTTCTAATGGTAATTGTAGCCTTTGTAGTTGGATAGCGTCATTAAAAATATTATGGAGATTATATTAACAGATTGCCACCGTAGCGCAATGGCCCCCCTCTGGGGGCAATTGAGGACCTACTTGACCAAGAAGCAGCGACCCCAGGTCGCGAAGGCCGGAGGGCTCGGAACACTGACCACGTCCCACTCTCCAGTTCTGCACCACACTCATGACGCCTGTAGTGCCCTAGGTTTTCTTAACTTAACGGCACTCCAGTAGAAAGAACGTAACCCACTAGCAGTTATCCTGAGTCAACATTTTGTAGTGAGGTATGTCATTGGTCACTCAAGCGGCTAGAATTATTTAAGAATGGGAAGAAAAGTGATACTCCCAGAAAGGTTGGAGTTACACATTTCATTAATAACCTAAATCACCCAATTTTTAAATGGGATCTGTTTTGCACCTGAGTGTGTGAAATTCCAATAAGCAATGAAGTTACCTGGATTTCGGCTATCTGTCTCATTTTACTCGCACAATCGCCAACATTCGTAGTTCAGAACATGGCCAAAATATGTTACGGAATGTGTGCGTGTGTTCCAACAGGAAGCTATTTGTGTAAATTAAATATAAATCACCTTGAAAAATCGCAGCTTTCACTAATCGAGCTTACACTAGATACTTCATACTAGAGCTCTGAAGCTTGAGCTAAACGTTTCTGACAAGTTCCGGATTAATGATGCCGGTTACAATTTCATATCGTCTGCAATCAACCGACTCATCAATTGGATTTCACTCATCTCGGACGTCCCATTACATGATAAAATTACGCGTCTTGTGTTTTAAATGATCGTCCGTAAAATAACCACGATGCCTTATATTGCTTGACGTACATTATTATTAACTTTTCTTTTTATACTCTCCTATTGATAAACTAATATCAACAGTAGATCACGTTAATCATTGCATCTGCTGCCAAAAATAAGACGTTAATTCTGTTGGACTAGCTATCTCCTAAACCCAGTAGAAAGGTACACGAAATAGAACGAAAACTATGTATAGAAAAGTGCATTCACGATTTAGTTGAACATGAATGTACTTCGCATGTAATCCCATGTACTTTTAATAGGTTGTGTTTAACGCCTACTCTTGCTTCATAAGGCACCTTTGCCAGTGGCACGGCTGATACATGGGGAAAATAAATTTGTGAAGAGTGCGTTCCAGATATAAGATTGCCTCTTCAGCATTTACCAGCGATAAGGATTCAGGAACACCGTAATAAAGACTTGCTCAGAGAGGACGGTCGTGACGCGACCTCGTGTTCATAAGTCCGTACCTTAATGACCGATCAAATGACGTTAAAAGTTTTGAGGACAGCATAATCACCACATTCTAAATAATATAATAAAGCCGAATTTAATTATTTCTGTCATACGTTGTTGGAAAAAATAATTGAGCTGACTGAGCACATTAGGAGAGTGGACTGTTTGTAAGTCCTAAATCGAGTTGCAGCGCGGTTCACACAAGTTGATATTTCCAACATCCAACTGAGTTTATTGATAGTCCCTGTCCCACATGCCACTCTGCCGGACACACAAATAGGCTATCTTGAATCGCCACTCGCATTTGTATACATACTCGCAAATCAAATTCGAATGGTAACTCAAAACACAGCCTATTTGTGTGTCCGATAGACGATAACGTATGACACAGAGACCATCAATAAACTCAGGTTTATGTTGTAAATATCAACTTGTGTCAATAACGACGCTTGCACACGAACACACACGAACACACGCGCGCGCACGCTCTGTACAGGTAGGAGAAAAGTACACACCCTGAAAATACTGCATTTTATTATTCCGGTCTCCAATATAAGTTAAGCCACGAGCACGTAAAGTATTGCATTGAAATTTAAGGCTCTCTCATTTTCGGGTTAGGTATCTCGTATTTTGAAAAGCGTGACCTACATTTCACTCACTGAAAGGTAAAAATCCTACTCCGGAAGTCTGTCATAGGGTGGACGTAAAGGGAGTTACAATTGTATTACCGAGCGGGATACTTAAGGCGGTTTCGTCTGTGGCACGCATTCGGGAGATCGCAGGTTCAATCTCAGCGGCCGGCTTACTTGGCCAAGGGTTTCATCCTGTCACCAATGAAACCGGATAGGTTCATTACATCTCCTGAATTTCTTGTCCCTCTGTTTCACTTCACTTCTCAATCCCTTTCACCCCTCATATGGCTGATCTTTTGCAGGGTAGTGTCATCGAGGGTCTCGGCGTTGCATGGCAGGGAATACGCCTTCTGTAAACCTTCGTGCTTCAGCGGGGCGGTTTACTGTCTCCGAACCTCCCTGCGGGATGTCCAAGACCACGGGTGGGCGGTACGCCGGTTATGCTAGGCGTATATTCTGGCGTTTTTGCAATTTATTATATTATAAATTTTATATTATTTTTAAAATTACACTGAGTTTCAAACACTTCCAGTGTGGTGCTTACAAAATGATATAATTTTTACATAATACTTAAGAATGTCACATTTCACCTGAACTAACGAAGGTACACATTTGTGAAGTCCTAGATTCTGAAGGATTAACAAGAATGCTCAATAAAGGCGTTGACAGTTCTTGATTCTGACATATTTTGCTTAGTCAGATAAAAGTCCTTCACCGCAATTTTAGCAGTTATGCCAGAGCAGTTGCCCTACTAAATGTACGTGAAGTAAATTATTGTGTAAACCCCTTATACGAGAAACCTAATAAAGGGGTATACATAAGTTGCAGTGTTCTTTCTGTATATTAAAAATTAGAATTTTCTCTCCATTGAGTTGGTGCTATATCTATGTCTGGTATGTGGAGATGAATACACTTCAGAATGTAAGCCTGTACTAAGTTATTTTCTGCCTCATTGTTTTACCATCTGGATATCTCCAACAAAGTAAATCACTGTAGTCGGAGTGAAAATGAGTTCAAGATGGTAGCCCGAGTTTGCTAACCACAGCATTCACTAGGTCGATCAGCGCTCACAGAATGCCGGATCCGAGTTCTCTTCGCCTCATCGACTGCTGATGTTGCTGCAGCATTAAGCTGAATGTGCCTTGGGATACTTTCATCCTTGGAAGCAGAAACCATTTCTGCCGCATTGCGTTCCTACTGAACCATCTACAAGCACTACTGTGTATCTAAATGAACCGCAAATCCCCAATTCTGCGTTATAGCGTACCTAAGTGAACGTGACACATCGTGAATTTATTTCTTTTTAGATCTTCACATTAGAGCCGTCCATAGAACGAATTTTGGTCATCAATTTGTACCATTCATGCTATCGTACACAAATGCGATCGTGCATACGGGTAACTTGGTTATACTGGAGTTGGAGCAAGAGTCCCGCTCTCAGTCCACTTCGTTTGGTATACTAAAGGAGCTGGAACGCCCAGTGTGAGAAAATGGAAGGTGAACTCTCAGTCTGTTTCCTTCTCTGGTGATGTTGCCGCACGGTGCATCATATTCCGGTATGCAGCCGAGTGGTACAACTGCAAGGTTTTCTTAAAATTAAATGAAGATATTTATATTTATCAGGTAATAAAACCAAAAGAAGCTATTAGAAAGCGCTTCGGTATTGAGTCAACAAAATGAAATGTGGCGGCGGCGGTGGCGGTGGCGGCGGTCTATTGCTAGATTTACTTTTAACCGTTCTTTGAGTTTATCTTTATATTACTTGAGATTCGGATTGTAAAACTAAAGTGCCCTGAAGTATCGTTAATGTTCCATTGGACACTTTTCTCATTCGCGAATCCATCCTCCGGTTGGTTAATTTGCATCTGATGAAAACGAAATGCAATTTTAAATACAACAAAACTGTTTTCATTAGTGAACTTAATTGAATATAGTATAAATGTAAAGAAATAGCTTTTGAGTTAATTCCTTTATTTGTGTTAAAGGTTTAGTACGAACTTCAATAACAGTTGTGAAGATTCCTGATCTTAAAGAATCGTCAATATTTAATGTATCGAATTACATATAATCTGCAAAGTTTATTTAAATAAATGTTTATAAACATGACTCAGATTTTTTCCTTTCACAGAAATTCTGAATCAAACTGTGTGTAAAAATTGTATGATTATTTTGGAACCTGCTTTAATGTGTTTTGGAACGAGCAAATATCCACTTCACTTGAGAGCACATTTGAAGCAGAAGCCAGCGATATACTTTCGATATACTTGTTACTGCTTTTCGAAGGATTTGGGCTCAGAAAGCGAGCAAGTCTCATTATGTACCATATGAAACGAACTATTAAAACTTATATCCTTCACAGCTTTACTCCACATATGGTAAACTTGCCTGTGCAGTTTTCTCAAAGTTTTCAAAGCTAACAAGTTATGAACAAGCACAAATAATAACACCACTTCAGTTTGCCTATTCATTCCCCTCAAACTAGACGGAAATAATAAATCTAAACTTTTAATATATTTGTCGAATACTTGCACCGAATCACACGTTTAAGGCCGTTTTTCATAATCGGGGTATACACAATTAATTATAGGGATTTTAAACTTTTATATTTTCACTGTGGGTTAGACAATGGTTTTCAATCATAACTTAAACTGAAGAAAAGCTGTGGTAGCTACCGTTAAGACAAATTACGAGTGTTCAATGTGGGAAAACTTGCAGCACGACATATATCTAGCCGGCAAACTATTTCTTGATACACACGTTAATACGTCTGCTATAATTGATACTACTACTTAAATAATCCTCCTTCTCAATTTAGATAGGTCTGCAAGCAGCGGTGGCACCGTTTTCGTAACAGCCTCGAAAATTTTGGAATTGTTAGTTCTCGACACTCCCACCACAAAGATTCTTTTATAACTCTGAGTAACCGCCGTTCTGAACTCTCCCCATTTTTATGTGACATACGCGGTCGTGCTCATTTCTTTAGATACATCCGTCGTTTGGATCGTTCACCACTTATGAATGCTATTAGGACATGGCTAACCAAAAAGACAGGCTGCGGCGCATGATGCAGTGACGTAATTCTCCTAGTCTGATCATGACCCAATGAAGTAAAACCACAATCGCCTAATGTATCCATATTCTAAACAACCAAAAACAGTTGCTCGTTGAGTTCGTACAAAAGATAGTTTTACCATGATGGTACACAACATAGCCTGTCTTTTCATCAGCCACATGTTAGAAGTGACGTTGAGACCAAATCCTGGTCTTTTCACCTGCTGAAATGTAACAATTGAATTACCTTCGAATTCCAAGACACAAGGAGTTTTCTGCACACGAAATGCCATGTTTTGTTTGTTTCGTTACTACGGTAACAAAACAAAGAATCTGCACATGTTAGATTCAAACTTGCAGAGTGAGCCCTTAATTTAGTTTAGGATTAAAAATTATATTGTATACCAATAAGTTTAAAACTTCATATCTATTGCATACATCTCTATTTTCTTTTGCGTTTCCGTTACTTGTCTTGCTTTGCATGACTTAATAACTGTATCGTATACAGCTTGTTTGTGACTCACAGAGGGCATTCTTGTGTTTTACCAATGCGAGCATATCTACATATTTACCAACAATAATAAACAAATTCACTGTAATTGGAAAACACTAAATTCAGAAGAGTCTTAACAATGATTTATTATATATTTCATAACCCTTAGCTTGCATACTGAAGACAAGGAGAAATTCCCGTACTATCGAACATCTGCAAGCAAAAAACTGGCCCAGACCTTGTATTGCCAGTGTTCTCTCTTCCGTGTTTCCATATTTACTTGACTGAAGCACCAAGAGCCAAATGGTTCCACCGAGCTTTTAACGCTTCTCTCTGTGAAACAAATTTCAGGAATTAAAAGCGAACCAATGAGCGTTAAATGGCGAGTGTGAAATAATGAGATGGTCAGATATAACCGCACTGAATGGAATTGAGTTGTGAACGATTTCAATGAGAGGTGTGTTAGACCGATTTAACCGGATTAAGGGAGCGTTACATGGTAGGTGAATGAAGCATTTGAATTTCCCTAGTTTCTGACCATGGCATTACATCTCTGTGGTAACCAAATCAGTGCATTCGTCAAGCACAGCATTCTCCTTTCATTCCTGTCCTTGAAACCGCATATTTAAGAATACATTTTACTTTTGTCGGATGTAATTTTTATAACACATTGTGCATTTGTACTACTTAGCAAGGTATCATTACATCAACGGTTTGAAGCTATTCCTTCATACAAAAGAAAGGCAATAAATTGTTCTGAGAGTTTAGGAAATGCAGTACGTACATACAAACTAGATAACGCTTGCAAGTCCATATTATGATGGTTGAGAACCCCTCTCGTTCCCAAAGTAGTGCACAGTGAGCACGAATGGCTGAAACTTCGCATTAGTAGGCAAGTCCACTTTCTGGTGCACTCGGAAAGAACACATGATTTGCTAGAACGTTCTCGAAACATAAACAAAACATAGACATGACTTGAACTTGGAACCTTCACCACGACATTCTAGCATATTAACCATTGTGCTACTGGAGTACGTTATCAACGACCACAACCGTAGTCCTAATCAACGGTCTGCTGAATGCGGTGTCAACACCTGCATTTCGCATTGTTTGTAAATTGCGGGTTGCCTAGGTACCATTCCTCAGGATGAGAAGACTCACCCGGTATGTGTGTGTATATATACACATATTATGTGTGTATGTTTTAACCATTTATAGAAAAATTTATTAAATTGGAAGTTTATTTAATTGTTACAATAATTTAAGACAAATATGAGAAATGTGATTGATTTAGATTATTTATAAAACATTAAAAATTGAATAGGAGAAGAGATGATAGTATTTGGAGCAATAGATAAAGACAAAAAAGTACGTTCTGCTGACAAAATTTAAACCAGGGATGGGCGATGGTGCTCGCTGAGCACAGCCTGCTCATGACCTTGCTCTGATAACAGTATATTTATCAAGTAAAAGAAAAACGAAGGCCGCTCAAGGTAACTTGCGAGTGACCCATATACATATTTGTAGTGTTTAACGCCCGCTTTTACTACATACGGCACCGCAGGCGGTGGCATTGATGATACATGGAATGAAGATGGAGCACCGGTAGAATGAGATAGCGGGGGAAACCGGAGTACCCGGAGAAAGCACGCCCCAGCGCCGCTTCGTCCACTACAAATCCAACATGCGGTCGCCTGGGACGAGTCCCCCAGGCCTGATTTAATATATAGGGGAATAGTGAAATAAAAAACGCCGGAATTGTAAACATATTTTAGAATCTTCTAATGCTGTCCAGATCAGATAATGCTACAATTGTGTTCAATTGGCCGAGCGGTTTAATACATGGTGAATGATGGAGGTGTGCACCCCAAGGTAACAATATATATAATTCAACGTGTTTTTTTTTTTTTTTTTTTTTTTTTTTTTTTTTTTTTTTTTTTTTTTTTTTTTGAGGGGATCAAAATTGCCAGGAACTTAGTTTTCAACTATTCTGAACAATAATCTACAAAAAATTTCAAAATTTTCAAAATGTTAAGACACCGATCGCAAAAAGATCAAAAGCTTTTACCTCAGCAGCATGTTCATTCATGTTCGATAAAGGTATATTTTTTTGCAAAAGTTGAAACTCACAATCGAACGATTATATATTTAAAAGCATTTAATTGAAAATCGCCTTAATCTATATGCATCCAAATTTGCAACCATACTTCTTTATACAGACGTTCATTTGGCAAAAGAATAAAGAAGCTCAGTAGAGTTCTTGGCTTTTGGAAAATTTGGGGATCGATCCCTTTAAAGAGTCTCGCTTTTAGAGGAATTAGTGGGTTAGAAATGAGTTGCCTGAATTACTTCACCCAGTTGGGAAGCAGCGCTGTGAAGGCTACTGCAATATACGAAGTCTCAAGGAGCCTTGCCCAGTTGGTGGACAACGTTACCAAGAAAGCGCCCATTGCTTCAACGCATTTTCATTTTCAGTAGCTATTTTATTCAATAAACACTTAGATTTGAGTACAATGCAATAATTATTGCTGCTGATGAATGACACATGACTGAGATAGTAAGGCTTCTTTAAATAAACCCACTATTATCATCCTTCATAATCTTATAGTTATTAACTTATTCATAGTTCACTATCAAGAACATATTAATAGTCATAATTCCGCCCATTATTTTTGGGATGAGTGAGTAACTTTTCGGCCAGCCTGCTAGAATATTGACGAAAACGATGGATGTGTGTCACCTTTGGTACCGTCTCTAATCTCCTTTTCGTATGTATCTGCTGCTCCAGTGAATAATCGTGAGATCTTAAACTCCGGCTATCGTGTGAGGATAAACATCGCCTGTTAAGTTGACAGAGTTTAATGGAGCCTAATAATCTATTTGAGGTGAGTTGCCAACTGTTAGGTTTGAATAATTAAGCTATTTCTGAAACTTATCACTCCAATTAGTACATATGGAGTTATACCTGTAACTTCTGATGTATCCAGACTTCACGGTTCAAACATAATTGTTTCCGTAATAGTAAGCCGAAGTGTCCCTTGCCATTGGTCACAGAAGTGTTAAGCTAAAGTCGCCGCTAAATCTACGAAACTCCAGTGCGGTCTTTAAACGGCAAGGGTGGTGTCGACAATCTATACCAGTAGACACTAGCATTAAAATTATTTTAAATGGCCGTTGGCAAGACCTCGGCCTCCTTATTAAGTCCGGTAGTTGTTTTACGGTCCGGACTATTCTCGTTTATTAGTTTTCATACAATTCTTGTTCATAGCAATTTTATCTGAAAATCTAGGATAAATCTGTGTAAGGCTGTAACGTTCAGCGAAAAAGACGCAAATTTTAGCATTAGACGCTCTTTTGCTAACTTAAACCCGCCTACAGTTATTATACCCGTCATCATACCTGCACACATTACCAACTCCTAGTTGGCTAATTATTACTAGTATCTGAAACCCAAGTATTACCGTGTGCCATGCTGAAGTTCTGAAAATGATCTTGCTGGGGAATTTTTTTTAGAATTGGTAACAGCCTGATCTCTTTAACATTACTGAATTCAAGGTATCGTATCTTGAGCTAATGGCTTTCTAGTCGACTGAATTCACTAGGACTCTATAGGAGAAACAGGTTAACGGCAGTTCCTAAGAATTTAATATATCCGACATTACACTAAACTGCAGTGGACATTACACTAGAAAGCAGTAATGTCAACCTACAATGTCTGTCAGAAAATCCCAGGGAAGAAGGGCATTATTTTCGAGGCCCATTTTAATAAAGGTGTAAATTAAAGTATATGACCATATTGTGCACAAAAGAATTTAAACTCCACAAACCACATTTATACTGAAACCATTAACCAGTTCAGAAGTTTCTTGATTAAAGTAAGAATTCTTCGTATTTTAATACTAAATAAATTGCATACTTTCTCTGTAAAGAAGGCTGTACTCTCCTTCAACAATGATATAAAAAAATCAATAACGAAAAATATAAGCCACAAAACTGATCAAGGAAACTATTAAACACCCATCTTTTCTTCACTGGGAGGGGGGGGGGGGGGTTAAGGGCCCGTCGACAGCTAGGTCATTTGGGCTTTTCTTCACTGGAAGAATGCTTTTTTCACTATTTTATTCACTTACTCGTCATATTTGACCCAGGCTTTAAAGGAAATAAAATAACCGTTTACCAAAATGAAAGCATTATTTCTAACCCAAAATATCACAGGATTAAAGTAACATGCTTTCAAACGATAACAATATTGCTTGAACGTCGTTACCACACAACATTGATGAACCTACTCACATTTGGCAAAACTTGTTGTGCGATAACACTTTTGGATAAAATCACTTCTGAGTGCTAAATATCTGAATATATTTAATGCATTACTCTGTTTCTAACACAAAACTAATAGCAGTAACAATAACTGTATATAATGCTCCAAATCCATGCATACATGAGCAATACAATGGCGTCCACAGATTAATACAACGTCTAAACAGAATTTTGTTTTAAAATCTATCGGTTGGCTTCCAGATAATGGCTTCTGTGGCAACCTAACGCATGCAGTAATACCAACCATGGCCGTAGCTTTACCATGGTTATATTTTACGAACAGTTGGCCGTACTGATACAACGTGACAGATGGAATATCACCAAATATAACCAGACCGCACCATAATGGGGGGGGGGGGGGTGGTGATCACAGTTTTTGGGGTATTTAAATAATATGTTTCCTTTATACCTGAGCTACACTAAGGAAGTCGCTATTGACCTCGTAACAAAATTTTACACTGTCTAGCTAATGACTGATTCATACTTATGACATTATGCATCGATTCTAAAAATTATTTATTGCAATTACTTACATATATCCATATCATTTCTATATACACTGTAAATCTGATTCATTAATAATTCCGGTGTCTATACGCGGGAAGCGGAAGGGGCTCCTCTGAACAGAGAAATTACTAACTTAATGGCCCGGGCCATATTTTCCACTCATATACCCTGTGCCTAAACCATTGGGCCGCGAAGTGCAACCAGATTTTATGTACGACAGGTGCACACGGACATACCCGGCTACAAAGTGCTACTAGAAAGCACTTTAAACATGAATTTTGTTGATCCCAAAAATGAGATGGTAATTAGCAGTTTTGCCCGTATAATATTGAAATTCGTATTATTTTAAGAACTAGTTATTGACGTCCAATAGAAGTACACAGTATAACGACTACATTAATCTTTTTAGATAATTGTGACTTTGAGGTCTGAGATATAGAATATTAGACCTGAAGGTCATCAAAGGAAGCAATTATTGAACTTTTTCTAACATGCTTCAACAAAGCTAAAGTATATTCTATCGTTACCCTCTTGTAATGACTAAAAAGATATATACCATAATAATTCGCTCTAGGTTCCATAAGAAGCAGGAACTCCGAGTTTTTCTTCATTTTCTTCATCTGTGTATGTGTATTTGGCATTCTCACAACAAAGTTTCTTAGCGTAAAAGCTTCTATTTTGTCTCAGAAAATTCTAAGGGCCGATTTGCAAATCGAAAGCTATTTGCTAATATGATCATTGAAGCTCTGACGACTTATGATGAGAATGAAGTTTAACTCCTTAGATATTCCCGACAAGGTGATTCACTATCCGGCGACAGTGGTTATAAAGAATTCAATGTAAGGGTTACATAAGCCTTTAACAGTATCACGTGTTCCTAGCATGCTATGCATATTGTCTATTGAAGCAACAACTGCCGTTTAACAAAGTTCGCTTTGCGCTCCTCGCGGCTCTTTTGTGGTGTGTGCATAGATGAGTTCATATATTTAAGAGAATAGCTTATTAGCTACAAAAACCCTTAAACCCACGCGCTTCGTGTGACATGTATACAAGGTGGAAGGGAAACTAGTGATAGATCTCGGTATTCGGAACACCTTTTGTATCTTATGTTTTTTGTCTTTGACCTTTTCCTATGGAGATATTTTAGTTTTATCGAAAACAAGCTGGCAACACTGCAGGTTTCACTTTCACTAGGTCAGTACATAAATAACACGCGTCGCGGAGCCGCGCGGCTCGTGAGTGTAAACATAAAGACATACCATGCCGTGTCTGCTATGTCGTAATAAATAAGTACATCTGAATTCTCCAGTAAGGCATTCTGTAACCTAAGCGCATAATCTAAGGATATTGTTTATCATTTCCTTCAATATCAAACTTATATTGTTTCGTATACTGCTATAATTTAATAAACCAAACCATTTCTCTGACTTATAAACACAAAGGTACTTTTGTAGGTTCTTACAAAGTGTATCAAATGATATTATAAGGTGACTGCAAAAGAATAAGTAATGAACCAAATGGTTCACCCACTTTACTGAATTGTTCAAAATGTCCACCATTTGCGCACCTGGAAGCCTCGCACCTTTTTAACCAATTACGTCGCACTCTAACAAAATCGCCCACATTGTTGCGTATTTCTTCTGCAGCCAGATAAATGCATTCTCTCAAAGATTCGAGGGCAGTAGTTGCTGTTTTGTAGATCCTGCTTTTCACGCCTCCCCAGTAGAAAAAATCCAGAGGATTCATACCGGGTGGAAGGGAAGTCATTACATCAATTTAAACCAGTGGTAGATCTCGGTATTTGGAGTACATTTTGCATCTTAGGTTTTTGTCTCTGATCATTTCCTACGGAGATCGTTTTGTCGAAATCAAGCTGCCGACGCTACCAATTGTGTGTCGCTTTCACTGGTTCAGTACATAAACACTACTGCTACCACGGTTTATTATTTTCTTGTTTAACGACGCTGTCAATTGCCAGGATCACATCAGCGTCGCCGGTGTGCCGGAATTTTGTCCCGCAGGAGTTCTTTTACATGCCAGTAAATCTACTGACATGGAGCTGTCGTTTTTAAGCACACTTAAAAACCATCGGCCTGGGCCGGGTTTGAACCCGCTTCCTTGGGATCCGTAGACCAGCGTCTAACCAACTGAGCCACCCAGACCGACTCTGCTACCACGGGTCTCCTTCTATGCTTACTGTATGAACGTAGGCCAATCACAACCGTTACCTGCCAAAACATAGGCGAAAGTGAAAGTGGTCGACCTGTTTACATTCGGAAACCAGGTCAAGTCCCTGGCCAACCTCGACGCAACATTGTCGACATACCTCGCGCCTGAAAAAGTCATTTGGAGTATTCCTTCACGTCTTTTAAGTGATAAATTATTCCGAAACCCTGTGTGATGTCCTATAATTACTACTGAAGCTATATCAGAAATAAATTACTCTACACATCTAACAAGTAACAAACTGTTATTTTCGTACATTCTTGTGGAATTAGGCATCCAATTTGGAACAAAAACCATTTATTTTTTTCGGAATCGGCTGATAAAAGAACAAAATGTCATAAGACTTTTTTGTTTGTAACGCTTCTATGAAGCTCATATTAGAAGGAATGCAATGACTTCCCTTCCACCCCAGATAGGAGTGGTTAGTGTGCACAAAGCAGTTGGCCTATAAATGCCTAATGATTCCGGATCGATATGGACTCAGCCAAACAGCCTTTAAGTGTGCTGAAACGCAACAACCACATCAGTACATCTGCAGGTATGTGAAAGTAAGCATTACGGCGTCTCGGCAACGCTGGGATAGTCATTGTTGTTATGATCATAAAGTTAATATGTGACTTGTCTTTGTTTCTGTGTCGGTAATCAATTAGAGCTGAAGTTAAAAGGTTAAATCTGTGAACCTTGGCCTACGAACCCGGCTGACAACTACACGGTCACAGACACAAGGCAGAGATGGTCGATCATCCAGCCGATATGTGGATGCCTGGTCAGCACTACGCTTCCCCCAGCTGGAAAGTTGGCTTCCGTGACCGACAAGCCGATGTTGAGTGGTCACGGACCCACACTCGCAGCCACGCATGCGCATTCCATTGCCGGGTACCGTAGCACCACATTTCAGCTCACTACGGCAGGGTGAAAGAGTAGAGCTGGGGTTACTACAACTAACCAATAGGACTGCGCTCCTTTGTAGCTGACAGTAACTAACAACTACACGCGCGGTTGGAATGGACCGTTCCCAACTCTCTCTCTCTCTCTCTCTCACTTCCTTCCTCTCCTTCCATCTCCCTACCTATCCCTCCATCTCTCTCCCTCTCCTTCCCTTTGTCTTCCTCTCCTTCCCTCTCTTCTCAACAATCCAGCGCGCTTTCCTGGTCTAAGAGCAGAAGGAAACACAGTAAAATAGCTCTCGATAAACAAAGTATGTGTAAAGAAATGAGTACCTACCTAGTGTTTAACAGCGACGTGAATGAGCCGGCGGGAATGAGCGCCAATATTTAGCTGGATGCTGCACTCTGACCAGGAGAACGTAAACCGCTTACACACGCTATTCTGGTGCTCTCTAATCCACACCGTTGTGTGCTCGTCCCTTTCAATGATGGAAGCCTTATGCAAGTTACCTAATTTATCACTCCTCCTTTCCCTTTCGTTTTGCTAGTTTGTGCTAGGTTTATTAATATGTTCCTCTTAAAGCAGCATTATGATAACATGAACTATAGGTCTAGAAGAAACGACAAAGCATGTAGCAATTGCGACCAAAGTGCACAACTCCAATTTCTATTTGTTTAATTATTTGCTCAACTATTAACCAAAAATAATACATACCAATTCTTTACACAGTACGATACAGCTGTAAGCAAACTAGCCAAAAAGTCAGAGCTCAGATAGATGTATAAAACACCTAGCGCGCATGCAATTTTGCCAATCACAAGTAAGCCAAATACATTAATCTCAGAATGTTAAACAAAAATTAAACGTTTCAAATTACAAGCTAAAAGCAGTATTCTACATGCAATGGACAGAAAAAAAAAAAGAAGCAATTTACTATGGCCTATGTACGATACCGTGTTCATATATCAATGCATAAAAGCTTCATTTTGCATGCGAGAGCTATTCATGATATGACTCAAGCTACCATTCGGGTGATCCAATAGACTGTGAACCGGCTGCGCTGTATTTTGTCTGTACGGGTCCTCTGCGCTCGTCGCCGACTGCCGCTGTCATAGAACAGCGCGGATAAAACCACACAGCATTTTTGAAACTACTTTTAAAGGCTTTACTTAGCTTTTTCCTCCGTGCGTGCACATACATTTGAGACAATTTCGCTACTCTGTCTAAAGTTTTGGACCCCAATTTAGAAAGTAGTAGTAGCATAATTGATTTATGCTGTGATCAGTGTTTCATAAATGCATTGTAGTCACTTCTTATCGCAAAACTCTTGCTACGTCTTTTACTGCACGCTGCACAAAAAAGCAACTGTGAATTAGCAAGGACTATGCAGGCAACATCACTACCTTCCCCCTCCCCACCCCACCCCCACCCCCACCCCCCGCTGTTGTGCATGGTTTCATTCGCAGAATTATATAAAGTGATGAAATAGAAAAAGCCATGGGTTCGCCTAAAGGACTTCCAGTAAAGGCCAGGGGCCAAGAGCGACGGTTCCAGCTATACCTAAAAAATTTACGACCTTAACATGAGAGTAAATAGTGATCCCTCGAAAGTTGCTCTGTAAAATAAAATCGATTAGAGAAAACCATGTGAAAGTAATACAATGTATAGTAAAACAGCATAAAAACCTTCTCCATAAAAAAAATAAATATACATGCCGAATTTCGAGGTGATAGGTCAAGCGGTTTCCGAGATTAATTATAGATTATATGAATCGTTAGTAGAAGAGTAGGGAAAGAAATGTAAATTTGTTCCCTTAAATTGAGTAGCGAAAACAGTGTAAATGTAACACGTAGTATTTCTATTTCAAACAAAAAAAGTTGTATGATTTATTTTAGAAGCAGGGACAAACATTTTTGTATGCAAAATAACGTTTTTTCAGGAAAATTGTTTGTAGAAAAGTGAGTAGACAAAGAGATCTGAACGTGTTCCCTAAACGTATGTAGAGAAAACTGTGAATGTAACACATAGCATTAAATTTTATATTTCAAAAATTCAAGAAATTGTATAAATTATTTGTGGGAGAGGGAATAAAAAATGCTGTTGTTCGTGGGAAAATCGCGTTTTTTCGGGAATTACATCTATATATTAACTTAAAAAAACCCATTTTAACACAAAATTTGACCCAAAGAACGACCGAGCTTCACTCTGCTTTTCTTTTCCTTTTTTAAATTTTGAGAAGATAACCTATTTAGATAAACTTGAAAAGCAAAATGTTAACTAAATATAAATGCCCACCCTAATTGTTAGAGCCGTTTCCGTGACGAGACCTTTAATATCCTGGCTAGTTGTTGAAATTTGCCTATTAACAGAGAAATTATGACCAAAATAAGGTTTCAACTAATAGTGACTTGTGTGTTAACTCGCGTTTTTTTTTCTTCGGGACTGACGCCTTTAAATATAGGTAAACTTAATATTGCAAAATCCTCTATGAATACAAAGTTTGATCGAAATCGTTAGAGTCGCTTCCAAGTCGCTTAGCAGGTTATCTTGGGCGGCAAACTGGTCGGTTTTCAAATATGTCCGAAAATGCACGACTTGTACGCTGTAGCGCATCGACGTGTGAGATAGATGTATGTATGTTCACATTTCGTCAATAAAACCAATCGCTCCGTGGACTCGAGCCATAAGATCCTGCTCTGACGTTACAGGAGCGCCATACACGATACTCTTCATAGAACTTCACAGAAAATACTTGAGAGGCGTCAGATCTGGCGACCATGCAATTGATCCACTTCTACAAATCCATTGACGGTGAGGTGATTCCACACATTTACATAAGTGTGCTGGAGCTTAAGTTGGCCATTTAGGCACTTGTGTACTGGTACATGTCGCACTGCTGTTAAAATCATTACGGTACTGGAAACTACAAAAGCAACGCAGTAGGATACGCACCAAGGACTCTATGGAGGAATTTATCGCATGCTTGGAAATGGTATTCTGCTTAGATCGTTCATCCTAGTACACAGATGGCTAAAGGTTGCTTACCTTCGATATTAAGATACCAAAACGAATGTTATCAAATTCTCACTACCATTCGTTCTGAAACTTCGATTCTCTCCAGCATACAAACCGTACATTTCCGGACAGGGGTTCCTATCTACAAATCAATCAGTTTGTCATCCTGCACAACATACTAAGCGGTGTTTTTGGACACGCAGTATATATACAAGAACTGCTCGTTTAAATATATAAGATTGTGACTTTTACGCGTAGACTAATATAGCTAAGTCAACTTCCTTTAGATTTTCTGAAAGCTCTTGATGAGACCTTTAGTAACCAGTCTTGTTTGTTTAAATTTGCCCATTAACAGAGAAATTGTGACCAAAATAAGGTTTAGAGTAATTGTGACTGTTAAGCGTAAAATGGCTTTTTTTTTTTTTTTTTTTTTTTTTTTTTTTTTTTTTTTTTTTTCCTTCTCAGGAATGACACCTATATAGATAAACTTAATAAGCAAAACCCTGTATGAATACAAAATTTGATCGAAATCGTTAGAGCCTTTTCCAAGTTGCACACAAGAATTGCTCGTTTAAATATAAAAGATGCGATCTTCTGTTGAAGGCACACATGTAATACAAGATGATTGCAAGAAATAATTAAATATTTTGGGACGTGATTCCTTACAGGGAAATGAGCAAATACCCAATATCAGCATACGTTGAAAAATGTACAATGTAGTCGCAATATGCACGCTATACTCAGTTTCGGAGTCGAGCCAAGAGGAAAAGCAGGTCGCCCGGGTTTATCCGGGCGGAATGGATACCCACGGTACCTATCCGTTTAGTAGTGAGATATGATAGGTGTCCAGAGGCTCCAGAGGCAGTTCGAGTCGAGCGGGGATGTCCCTCGCTCGGGTGTCATTACCGCAGTACCCAACCGTAACACGGCTTTACCTGCGTGATGAGGGGTTATAAGTTATCTCAACAGGGATGTAATGTAAACTGGGAAAATTTTGTGGTAGCAAGGGTAGTGTCATGGCAGCAGAAGAAGCTAAAAACGTCTGCTCCGCAGCCTAGGAAGAGAGACTTACCGGACCAATAAATGTAAAATAATGAATTGCTACTGAACTGAATGCCATCCATTAGGAATCCCTTTATATCTAACTTTAGCCAATTAGACAAATAAAAATATTTCCCTACGTGAAGTAAATCACGTGATAGGATCTGGTTGCTCGTTACTGCTTTTAACACTTCAATTGCGATGTCAGTGTAATTATAAAATGGATTTTACGCTCAGTTTTGTCTATTTGCCCTGAATATAGGAAGTCACGTCTTTAGAGGAACCGAACACAAGTCGAAAAGCATAACAAATGAGCAAAGCTTGAAAGGTTAAATGGATAAAATCTCGGTGCGTTGCAGCACTAATCATTGCCATTAGCGGTGCCACCAACCATGTGAACGCAGCATGACGCAACCCCTGCTGATTTCGGATTCTCGTTTGCCGATATCTCGCCATGATTCTCCCCTACAGATATAGATTAACCCTCCTGATATCTATCTGTGGGGGAACCGTGCCTAATTTGCAGATGAACAACACGTCAATGAAGCCTAAGCTACCCTTCGGAAACAAGCAAGAACGGTTGAACGTGAAGCGGCAATCCATGATGCAACGTGTCCACTGATGAGTGGACATTTTGAAATTTCCTTTGAGGCCAGAATAACTTCATACCATAAGAATGTATTTTGATATCCTATAAAACTGATATTTATGGTTATTTCTCCACGTTAACACGTCAATACATTTACATCTTGGTACATTTCGTGATATATTTTATATGTACTGGTATTATTTTCTCTTTATTTTTCTGTTAGAAATCGCCTGTTGAAATCGGCCCGCGTTTTTCATGTCAGCCTGTGCGTTATAAATTTTCTTTCCAAAATATATTATGTGCAGAAGTGGTGTTTATGTTTAATATTGTAACGAAATATCAAATCCATTTACCTTATACAGGGTTAGGTTTTAAAGGAAGAACCATGTATTACTTTTTATTTCCTTTTAATTACAAGGCCTCAGTAAAAAGAAGTACAAGGAACACAATTTTCACTATACCGTTGCTACTGCGTTTATAACCGTTTACCAAAATTAACACCAACGCTTAACAGCGTAACAACTCGCAGCCATTTTTCCATGCATTTATATACAGAATCTCACTCGTGCCGGTTCGCTTAGCTTCGACAATTCCCGGCACCTTTTCTCAGAGCTTCTGGAACAAACTGCGTCCCACGGCATTTCCAAAGTCGTCTCCATCCGTGCTGCATAGTGCACTTCTATTCTTCTATGCGGGCGGCCAACGCGGCAATACGTTCAGAAAGATATTCAGCAATGAATGCGTTAAACCATTGCAGTGGTCTTTCGTGTTACATTACAAAAAGTGTTCCCATAGCTTCCAAACTTAAACCCCGAGAATAAACAAAGTAAACTCTGGAAAAGCGCACTTTCAACTTTGGAAATAGTCCAATCTGCCAAAATCTGCAGCTCACGTTCAACTAACACAGTCAAAATACCCAAAACAGAGGATAGCCAGCAGACAGAGTTTCGGCGAAGAACATTATATTTTCAGTAACTAAATGGAAATATGCTAGGAATATGCGATTTCATAAAACTAGAAACGAAGGTGTGTGTGTGTGTGTGTGTGTGTGTGCGTGTGCGTGTGCGTGTGCGTGTGCGTGTGCGTGTGCGTGTGCGTGTGCGTGTGCGTGTGTGTGATATAAGATGAAATGCACTAAATACTAATTAACACTCATTAATTAATTATAACCAAATTAAATTTAGCATTAGTATTCACCATCAGTTCAATAAATGTCAAAAATACACTTGCGTAATCTTTATAGTAAATTACACAGCATTTACTTGATTTACGATATTTTTCGAAAATTTCTTCACAGATAAAGGACAGCCCTGAAAGACTGCTACAGGTAATTCATTCCATTCCTCAATGGTTCTATTAACAAAGGAGAACTTTCCTACGTCGGTTCTGTGCCTTCTACCTTTAATTTTATACAAATGATCCTTTCTTCCGTAATATGTAGGGTTGTCCAATCTTTCACTAATACCCACCCATGCATTTGAACCACGATATGCTTGAAATAATGCCCATAACCTCTGCCTCTTACGCCGGACTTTTAGAGGCTCCCATTCAGTCTCCTCCCCCTTTTTAGGCCCAAAAGATTTACCTCGTTTTATAAATTTTATAGCCCTTCTCTGTATTCTTTCTAGCGAATCAATTTGACTAAGTCTATATGGGTCCCAGCATACTGCTCCATATTCCATAATCGGCCGCACCAAAGATTTGTAGGCAATTTCCCTGGACGTTCCGCTCCCCTTTTTCAGTACCCTCATTAAGAAATGTAACGCTTTCCACGCTTTCCTGGATGTAGAATTTACCTGGTCGTCCCACCCAGCGTTACTCGCCAGGTAGAATTGACTATTAGTAAGAGAGTTCATATATTCCAAATTACTGTTGAATCTACACCGGAGGAACAACATTTTGTGTAAGTTTTAATTCACAAGTAGTGTGTGAGAGGTAGAACTGGAACTGGAACTGGAACTGAAACATTCAATGCCATAGCTGGGATAGCTCGCGTGTTTTCAAACATCATCTTGTCATAGGAAAATTTGCATAATTTCTGTGAAAGGGATGCGAAATCTTATGTGGTTCTAGTACAAATTAATAAACGGACGGCGGTATTAACTACTCCTTGACTGCATATGATTTACAGCAAACAGAAATATGAATTATTTCAGGACTTACCTATTATTTATTTTAAGAAAATAGTGGGTAATAATTGATTATGTTGACCTTTATTTAAACAATAAATATTACTCGTCTTTCATATTTCAACATCTACCATATTTTTGTGATACGATTTAACTCCTATAACAAAACCAACGCATTGGATATGAAATATTGTTTTCCTTTAGACACACAGGGAAATAAACATGTAATTCTGCCAATCTTTTAAATAAATATTTATAGCAGTGTTTCGCAGATAAAAAACGTAGTGTACACTTAAGTAGTTTTATAAAAATACCTTGCTGTTTCACAATTAGTGTTTCTATGGCTGGAATAAATTACAGATTACTATATCCTTCTGTGCTTTGTTTCATAATAATAATAATAATTCACTTTTAATTCAATTAAATACTTTTCATAAATCCCTCCCCCTTTGTTATTCTTAGGTTTTCCATAGTTAAAGTCGTCCGCTAGGTTATAACTTTGCATTAAGTGCATTGGTGACTACCTGGTATATCAACAGCTGACGCAACATGCGAGGATTTTAATATTGCACAGTTTGAAATAATAAACCAGTTACCCACACTCCGCCAAACTATGTATCTGCACCTTAAAAAAAAAAAAAAAAAAAAAAAAACAACTACACTGAAGGCAACTAAGTTTTTATTGGAACATATTAATATACATCTTTTACTTGCAGAAACCAATTTATTGAAGCTATAGAAAACTTTAGCAAATTAAATTCTCTAACTTTTATTTTAGTCATTATTTTAAGTGTATGTGCACTTTAAGAACACTGGGTTATCGTAAGATACTTTTGACTGCTATTTGGGTGCCAAATTTGATTTGAAGTTTCTCAACTGCTATTTAACATAGTGAAATTAAACTTTGACACTGAAGTTTTGAAGTTTTCTTTTTTTTTTTTTTTTCCCAAATATAATTCATGTAAAATTATCTATGTATGTTAATATCTAATGCTACATACACATCATAAACAAAACTTAAGGGACACTGAGAGTGAAATTTGAAAGTTCCACATTTCTTGATAGATTTTTCTGAAATTTTTAATGTGTTTGTATTTATATGAGAATAGGCGGTACACCAAATTTCATTAAAATTGGGTAATTCGTTTAGGATATATAAATTATTTTATGAATTTAATAGGCACATTTTCAAAATAGAGCTCGCGTCTATTGACTTTTCAAAATGCATTTATATTGGCAGAACTGGTGCTCTAAAACATGGGTAACAATTGTATGAAGAGATATTTCAAATACGTTTGCTGATTATGCTGTACATATTTTTTTAATAACAAAGAAAATTTAATCTTAAAAATTATTGATTTTTTTCATACAAAAAAAAATGTTTTTGGAATTCATGTTAACGATAACATCAATATTGAAGAATAGTTTTGTTTAGCTGCTATTTATGAATACTTTTGGAACTTTTCATTGAATTTGAAGCAAAACTCAGGCGCGACCTTCTTTTGGAATGTGCAGAAATGTAGTTTTGAGAAAAACAGGCTTTTATATAGGAGCATCCTGTGTACCTTAAGGGAAGAGCACTATTTGAAAGGGCCGTAATGACCACAGTGAGTGGGGGATATGAAAAATGTTAGCTGATCCAAATGCACAGGTGTTCCAGGAACATTTTAAGGTAAAAAAACAATTTTCGACTTTTTGAAAATTTTGACCAAAATTTCACTCCCAGTGTCCCTTAAAGGTTCAAAATTATCAGTGTTATGGAGGTATTTAGGTTCCATTTCCTCTAAAACTATGCGATATTTTAGTAAATTTGGTGTATGTTTTCATACTTGCACTTCCTGACAATTTTCACCTTGCAGTCTGAATATACCTACCCCAAAAGATTTTTGTCTTATGAACACAGAATTCATGCTATATTTTACATGCATATATTTTTAATACATTATGATTAGCAATGTCGGGAATAATTTTAGCTACAATACGTAGCTTTTGAATTGAGAAATGGCCAACAGAAATGTAATTCATGTAGCTCAAAGAGATGCAGAGAAAAATGCACCCAAAGTACCAAAAGTACAAATTACGGTAAACAGCAGTTGTAGGTTAGGTGTGAAGGAGTATGGTCCGCACCCCCATATTTAACTTGTCCAAATTAGTTCCCTATGTATAGAAAATGCCAATATGAAATATATATTTTGAAAATGAGATTTTTAGTTTACCCAAGAATAAAAGCAAAAGATGGAGTTTTTGACCCAAAACTGCCCAGTGTCCTTAAAGCCCTTCTAGTTTAAATGTTTATGCTCCTTTCTCTTGGAGCTAATTCATACATTTTGTCTGCATTAAAACACTGCTGTTATAAAATGTTAATTTATATACCTACTTGAAAATGTTTCGCAGAACCGTTTTAGAAATCTACGCTATTAAAAATTGGATGGATTTTCTTATTGAGTCACACTTATTTTAAAGATAAATATACATATCATTTTGTAACGTTTACCCTGTACCATATAAAAGGTTTGAATAAACTGTAAAGAATATTGTTATATGCCTACCTTTAATCAAGATATAATGCCCACCAAAGTGGAAAAGCACCACCTAATGCTTGTGTATGTATGCGTGCTGGTAGCTACTGCAGACAAGGAAGAGATTGTTCACACTTTGTTCACACATTCGGAGTACAGTTCTCCAGGCTTAGGATATAACAACGATTAGGTAAAAGTAGGGAGGAAGTAGTATTATGAAACCCTGAACATAATATGGGGCGCCTAATTTGCTGAGCAGTTCCCTGCCATAGCGGCAACTAACAAGTCGAATAGTTCCTACGGCTTCCTCTAGAAGGGCGAATTATGTTGTATTGGTGTAGCATTTGCTTATGTACCAATGGTAGTGAAACTTCCATAACGGCGGTATCCCAACCATCCTTTCTTTTCACATCAGTTTACACTGCTTCGCTTTGTGTCCCTGAATCGCTTTTCAAACAAGTCATATTGAAAACTGACCGACTGGACAGAGTCAAGTGTTGATTACCTGAAGCTGGAAATATAATGGAGGGAATGGTCCGCTTTTTACTCACGGGAATGTATAGTTGGCTTTAGGTCCTACTCCTCAAAAATAGTTACACAACTGATCCAACCCAGGACAGTATTAATTTAAAAGCCTGAAAACAGTCCGGAAGTTGAGCTGCGCTCTTCATCCCAGGTACTCAGTTAGCCGTAAACCTATGATGCATTCAGGTAGGTGGCGTGGAGATTTGTATAGAATGTTTGGACAGCATCGAAAACTGGGAATCACCATTTCGGGTATAAGTATTTCTTCAAAATATGTCATCACAGAAAGAAAAAACGATGAAAATATTCGCTGGATGACAAGTATTTGTGCAACGCTACTTCTGTGCACTTTGAGCACACGTGGTCTTCATCTGAAAGAAAAGATGCACACGACACAGTGTAATGCAACGTATTGATCCAAGCTATAAAACTCGGTGTTGTGGGGATGTTAACTGCAGTCGGGCATTGCGCCAATCCTAGCACTGCGGAGTGCTGCTTTGTAAACCAAGCAACATTTCCGACAATGGAACGTCTACATTCCGAATGCCTACTTAACTCTTTCGCTGCCAACAGAGTTCTCTGTTATTTCGTCTTATCTGCGATTGATTTTGGTTTCTTCTATCCCATATGCTGTATGTTTGATTTACACCCATTTTTTAGCATTTGGATAGTCTATAACATTATATTTTGCTATTTACATGATAAAATGAGCGACATGACTTTTCTCGTTTATAATGCCGATAAACATAGCAATTCTGCTGAATTTATAGGGGGACAAATAGGAGTAAGCCGTAAAGCGTATAGTCGTCCTGTGCGTCCTGTTATGCCACCTTGAATTCACAGGAAGCCAGTAGAAATAAAATGATCGCTCGCAAATCTCGCGGAATTACTGTCAAATCTAAATGAGGCAGGTAATACAAGCACGAGAACTCACAGCACGAAAGCATTCAGTTTCCAGCACAGTATCCTCTGCCACATCGCGGTGCTGTGCAGATACGCGAGGAGCCAGTTACTTTACTGGGCAGTTGCAGGTTGGGTGTCAAGTTTCCTTTTCAATTCCAAGGGCAATTGTTGCAAAAGTTTAAAGTTGCCAGTAGACACCATAGAACAAACCTTAATATATGTACACAACAGGTACTCCAGGACAGAAAGGGTTATAGAAAATCATACCTTTTACTTCAAAATGGTAGAAAGAAGTGCTAAAACACATCAGTTCGACTATTATCATCCAATGAAAATGTCAATAACATTTAGAAAGAAAAGTCGTGTTTATTCAAACTTTGGGAGCAAAAGATTAACGCAATATATCATTTGAAATGTTTACGAAGGCTTCCATTGCGATATACATTATTTTTCTTGGATTTTCCGCGTCATGTAGGCGTTGGCTGCCAACGTTTCGCAAGTCATGTAACCTGCACACAGCCACATGACCTGCGAAATATCGGCAGCCAAGGCCTGATGACGCGGCCTACATCGGAAAACTCAAGAAAAATAATATACCGCTTTATTTTAGTCCCATGAAACAGACTGCCTCACGCTCTCTTAGGCACGGTAGAAGTGGGCAATCCTCCAACCTATACGGGGACGTGATGTGGCCAGCATCACGCATCCCCCAGCCGGAACTTTGGCTTTCGTAGCCGAGATCGCTGCCTTCGCAACCCCTAAATTTTCTCGCCGTCCTCACTGGTCATCGGTGCTATACCTGGGTCTAAAAATCCGTATCATAATAGGTGGGATCGAACCTGGGCACATTCCGTGACCGAGAAATAGAAATCCACGCTTTAGCCCACTGCGCCATAGCGCAGGACATATTACCTTGTTACTGATGTGTAAAAGGTGCCCTTTTTGTTTTCATGTTAATTAATTCATGTTCTGCATCTTTAAATATGCGACTTTTGAAAGAACAGAATCTAATATTATACAGTGAATGAAAGAGCCAAAAAGAGAGAGAAGTAAAAACCAAATGGAATGCTTATTTGATTTATCTTAAGAATTAGCGCTTTTCCATTGCATGTTTTGAACACGAATGCGACAGAAACGTGCTGCTACTGCTGCTGTTTACGAAAACAGCAATTTAATGACGACCTATTTAATAAGAGTACCTCGGATATTATTAGTGGGATGTCGGATTAAGAAATAATTTCTTACATACTTTATGTTAAAATAAAACTTAGAGAAAAGCATATAGAGCTGTGTAGTAAGAAAGAAGCAGAACGATTAGCTTGGATGGGAACGGGAACGAGTGCTCTAAGAGGTAATGATAAAGGAATATGTGAATTTTGTGAAGGCGAGGAAAGTGTAGAGCATTATCTGAGTCTGAGGATTTAAAACATGGAGAGAGAAAATCTGGGACAAAAGTGGAAGAATATGGGGGGATAATTTAATTGCATTGACATGTTGACAGGCAAGCAGGAAGAAGGAAATGAGAAAGCAGGGAATCTCTTAATAAAAGTAAAAGAAAAATGGATGAGAAAAGTCGAGGAGAAGAGCGTGGAGGGGCAAGTAAAGTAAAACGAATTCCGGATGTAGTAAAGAGAAGTAAATCTTGTACAGCAGTGCTGAGGACCAAATACTCTGGCTGTGCAACACAAAGGAAGGTACCAGACACATACAGTATTAAGGTAGGAATTTGTGGACAAATATATCGGAAGATTGTAAATTGCAAGCCGAAATTTTACAATAAATCAATTCAATTATAAATAAAAATGTTGCATTGATAGCCATACCGGCTGGGTAGGTCATAAGGCAAGACACCATGCTATCCCGTAGTTCCTTCCTCTGCCTTTCTGCATAGTGTTTCAAGACGAAGTATCTATATACTCGTACCTTCCCCATATATCCAGCAAGTAATAGTTAATGTCACCTGGCACAGTACAAACAAAGTTGATGTACGTAGTTTGTAGTGACGAAAATTTCTTAAAATTATGTGTTTATTTCCAAAAAAAATGACGTCAGAGTATTTTAGAGCTTTCATAAAACATCAATATATAGTTCTCATAGATTGTATTTTAAGGGAATGCTCCATGAAATTTTAACATTTTATTATTGGGGATATTTGATACGATGAAGTTTTCATACAACCTGTTTCTGAAAGGTCAACAAAGAAAATTACGGATCAAATAGTTCCTACGCTTTATGGTTTTCTTTTCAAAAGTGTACTTATACAGAAAGACCCCAAAACATAAGAACCGCTGCGCGGCGTTTTTCCACTGCGCGGACGGAACCCGATAACAGCAGCTGATATACACAAGGTCACGAGTGTGACTTGTTTTTCTCTGCTCTGCTCACAATAAGAATTGAGCTGACGCGGTATCGTGCGGCTGCAGATTACCAGCGTGCTTTATTATTTAGTCTTGTACTTAGTCACAGAGTTTATTATGGCTCAGCATTTGTTTTCTACTGCACAGTTTGTATTTATTTAGGATTCGCATGTGTTAAATCAGTCAAGTCGTCAGGTGCAAGTGCAATTTGCAGAAAGATTTTCAGGTGTAAAAGTTCCAGGCCGTACAACAATCCATAAACTTTGCAATAAATTTCAGGCCACAGGAAGTGTTCAGGATCAGAAATCTAAAAGACGGTGTACGGTTCTTACCGAAGAACCATTAGACGACATCGGTCATCGTTTAGAGAATCCCCCCCCCCCCACACACACACACCAAAATAGCTTAGGCATCTTTTACAACAGGCAGGCATTTCTTATGGCTCTTTGCAAAGAGCTACTAAATTTCTGAATTTAAAACCATATAAAATAGCTGTCATACGCTCTTCAACAAGGTGATCCTGTAATTAGGCTCTCAATTTGTGAGTGGACTCTCAATAATGTATACAATGGCGAAATTGACCCACATTTAATATTTTACACGTACGAGGCTTGGTTCCGCCTCCATGGAAATGTGTGTACACAAAATAATCCTCATTGAAGCTCTGACAAACCTAATATTGTTCATGAACTACCTCTTCATGGCGAAACAATTGGTGTATTGTGCGCCATTGGTGATGAAAGAGTTGTAGGATCATTTTTTTTCGAGTCAACAGTTGACGCCCGTACATATGTGAATATAATTTTGCCCCCTTTTTTAGAGAATTAACCGACAGGTAGCGTGAGTGTGCCTTTTTTCAACAAGACACTGCTACAGCTCGTACAGCCAATCTTTCGATGAGAACAATTGAAAGCGTGTTTCAGGACAGAATTATTAGTATAAATTTGTGACTCCTCGGTCCCGCGACTTAACCCCCTGCGATTTCCATCTCTGGGATAACTTAAAGCATAAAGTGTGCAACACAAACCCACACACCCTGGAAGAATTAAAACAACATATCCGTGAGGAAATTGCCAGCATTTCTCAATGTGAACTACGGCGAGTGATGGATAGTTTCCTAAACAGGTGCCAAAAGTGTATGGACAACGACGGCGGCCAGTTTCAGCATCTTCTTTAATTATATTAGTAAGTAGACCTTTAAAAGTAGTTTTAAAAATGTTGTATGGTTTCATCCGCGCTGTTCTATGACAGTGGTAGTCGGCGACAAGTGCAGAGGAGCCGTACAGACAAAAGTCTTTGGGATCGCCCCGTTAGTTTTTTCTTTAAGGTGGAATGGCACAATTTATAACAGAATCTTGTCCGTCAAGTATAAAAATAATCCTATGCTTTGAACGCGCGGTATTTAAAAGTTGATCATTGCCTTTATAATTTAAACGTCTTAAAATTTCTATTGCAGCGTGGCTATTTCCAAAGGATTCTAAAGGACTTATTTTGAAAATTACAGCGGTTGCATACAGTTCTATAGATGCATTGAAAATCTAGGATGTAGCATATACAGTGCAGAGTTCCCTTAAACATGCGACCATTTATTGTATAAACGTTATTCAATAATAATGCACTTATTAAAAAATTTTTCCTTAGCAACATAATTGTTGTTGCGTTAAAAGTATACTAGTGCATTCTATCCAACCTTTCTCTCATTCGTATTCATTTAAAAGTGACAAGGGTTATAAAGAAGTAACGCAGACAGAGAATGCGGTTGGCGAAGTTTTATGCTCCGGGTTCACGCAGCACAACACTTTTATATTGATCTATCTCCTGTACATTTAAATGCATGCCTCAAGGCTAGAAGTGATTTTGTGCACAAGATTAAGTAACCCCTTCCCTCTCCCACTTCTGGGAGATCCAGACATTCTAGGGGTACTAATGAAATAAAATTGTTCACATATCTTCTTATACCAATCATTTAAATACCAACAAAAGTTAACCCTTTAGAATATCACCCTCTTTATTGTCCACACGAGGATTGCTTGCAGCACGTCGGTAGAGTTTTGAGTGAATTATCGCTAGGAAACTGCGAAGAAGCGATCCAAGAAGATCTCTTCAGATCTTGCCATTGCCCATTCCATTTTAATGCTTTGTTTCCGTTTTGTCTCCTGAGCACAATAGATTAAAACCAATAATAATTTTGATTACATAATTATTAAATTATTGCACAGTATTAAGTGTTGTACACTAGGATTTGTTCATCTAATGTAGCTCCTTCTCAAGAGAGTAAACACCCCAATAATGACAACTATTTCCGGCATATGTTAAACGTTATACAAGTATGTTCAAATCGACAATCTTAAGCCTAATATTTAAAGAAGACCATAAAATGTCAAGCTCCTCTGTTAGATTTGAACCAATTTTCTACTTTGAAACGCTGAGCTTCAACGAACCTCCACAAGGAGAGGATTTTATAGTATGGGTTATACCTACACGAAGTGGTCACCTCAGGCAATATAACCTACATAGACCTATTGTGGCTACCAAGGAACCACTGGAGGATACAGCCGCAGGCAGACAGGCCACAGAGAAACGCGGAAGTCCCTAAGAGTTTCAGCCTAGAAAACAGCTCCCACTGCTGGAACTGCCTAGAGAAGGCGGTGAATGGCCCGTCGACCAAGCAGCCGTCTAGTCCCCGGGAAGTACATTGAGCAAGCGTCGTCCTCCGTGGTCTATGGGTAACATGCTAGCCCCAGGTCCCGAGGTAGTGGGTTGAAACCTGGCGAAGGGCGATTGACTTTTTTCGGGCGTAAAAATCATTAGTATCGTGATCCCATGTCGTGGATTTGCGGTACGTAAGAGAACCTCAAAGTTCGTAAAGAGGCTTCTGCGAAAAATTAATTGGTCTTTCACGACAAAATATCGAATGGGACGCTCAGAGCCATAGAAGTTAAAGGGCGTCCATAAGTAAAAATTCAATTTCATTTTCAGCAAAACTTAGGGACTGTGTGAGATTCTTTTATTTTAACTTTTGACGAGCAGAGATAAGCAATGGTTGGTGAATGAATTTCAAGAATCAGAAACTTTAGTGGATACGTGTGTCCTTAATATTTATGACATGTTTGTGTGACAATCAGTGAACATCTGCAAGTACTGAACCTCAAAAACAAGTGAGCGGAAGAAACTTCTAAGAGTCTGTTTGTGTATTTAAAAAAGTTATTGTGTTTATTCCACTATAAATATTTCTTTAAACGCTTACAAACATTACTCCGACTTTTTATTCTAGATATAAACTGGAAAACAAACTATTACAAACCAAAATATTTTATTGAAATATTCCTTTAAAATTGACGTTGTGGAACTATCTTAGCAGATCTTTTATGCTTTCGGTCGCTGAGATAAGTATCACTAGAACTTATTTATTCTGAAGTAAATGTCGTGACTTTTGTTTGCAAGTGCAGAGTAAACTATATATTTCTATGTTTTCTATGCTTTCATTAGCCTAGTGCGTGAAGCATCAGATTCCATTAGTTTTTCTATTACTGTTCAAGTAGTTCAATGAAATTCTAATTTAATATGGAAAATATTGATTGTACATTCAGCACATCTGAATTCAACAGATTTCCTCCATTTGTAATAACATTAAAAGAGGAAATTTTCAAATTAGCTGCAAAGTAAAATTCGTGTGTGAGCGTTTGCAGAAAAAGAGGACATAACTGCAGTATCTGTCCAGTAGACGCGGACTGTAATGTTGTAAGATAATACAGCTATTTTCTTTCGTAGGTATTTCTTTCCCATGGAGTTTCCCTCTGTTTTACACGGACTAATACAGGATTGCCACCGAGGGGACCGAGGATTTACTCATCCCCTTGTTTTGTTCTTCTGTTTGCCTACCGCCCAAGAAGCTTCTATTAGTACTGTGTCGCCGTAAAGACCAACCACCCCCAATGAAATTGGAAGGAGAAAGAAGGAGAATGACGCCTAATGTCACAAAATGCCTGGACTAACATAAACACAATAAGGAAACTAAAAATGCAGCGTTATTATTTTAACGTAAGCTTTTATTTGCTCTTTGGCTTTTAGACATTTCTTGCAAATATTTTTAATGGAATGGCCAGTAAAGTTATTTCTCTTCTATTTTAAATCTGTGTGAAATTAACTTTTTAATTCTTAGTAACTGTAGTGTAAGGAGAGCATTTTGGAAAGCTTAAATGTAGCCAACCTTCCCTCAAAGCCTGTGCTGCATGTGAATGGAAGCAACATAATTCTGAAATCGATAGCTTGCCACAAAGATGCCTTAAAAGCCTCTAACCGTACCTTGGAACATCCACTTCAAATTGTGGTGAAAGTTGTGTGAAACGAACATTAGTTTTACGTAAGAGCTCGGAAGATTTAATTTTAGAAGGAAACGCTAGACTGGAAGGGTTTCTATAGAATCACTTTCGTAGAGGTCGATATCCTACTACCTCGGTATACTGAACCGATTACGAAGTATTTAGTTGTTTATCCCAGAAGGCAAAATATGCGCTCAGGAACAGAAATTAAGCACCATGAAGTATCATATCTCTAAGATTTTAATCAATTTTAACATAAAGTCATATTTTCAATTTAGATAAGTTCATGTATGATATTGTAAAATGTGTTCATCTCTCACATTATCACGATTTTAAATCTAAGTAGACTTGTTTATTTTCAACTTTTACGTCGCGTTTCTTGTAATTATAGCACTACAAAAACTCCAGTGGCTAATGCCTGTAATAGTTAGTTTTATAATTTTTCAGATTTCTATTATTTATGTATTACAATAGTGAAGATGTGTATTTCCATGATTCGTAAACTTGTTTCGTGATTCACTTAAGAGCATTGTAAGGTGTCCATAGTTAAAATGTAAAAGTATTGCTGTTTTTATTTAAATATTGTCACACACTGAGCTAATACGATAACTTATTTTAAATTCATGAAGTTCTCACTGAGCAATTCCGCGTGTCACTAACTGACATTTACACTACATTTTCTTCTTAAAATGTATAGCTCAATATAGGTGTAAAAATGTTATTTTAACGACATAGGATGACAGAGAATACATTCGCGGTTGTGATAGGAAATATAAAATCCTTAAAAAGTGAAACAATTATTTAGTAATGAGCACTAAACTTTTCGTGACTAACTGACATTTTTGTCAACTGCAGGTCCAACTTCAAACGTTTGTCCTCCTTCTTCACTGTGTTCTGAAAAATAACTTGAGAGAGAGGAACTTCTAAGCTACCAAATGACCTGAAAAAAGGTTTGGCATGTTATTCACATCTGGAGATATTTATGCAAAAGGTCGGCGTGACTAACTGACATGAGTTTGTGACTAACTGACATTTGCGAAAATTGTAATACCTTGTTTTTGTTTTACATGATATAACATACAGTAAATCATAGTGATACGTATTATACGTTACATACATGCAATACATACAGGTGTGTAATTGTATTTATCGTTTGAAAATAATCATATCCTTTGGAGAAGCATTAATTTCATGCAGTATAAACAGAATAAACAGATGTTGACAGCTCTCATTTCTTATCACTAGGGCTAGGAAGTTCATGCATTTGCATGTTTTTTCTTAGAGGTTAAAAATGTATGCTTTTACGTTATGTGCACAAATTATGGAATTTTCAGTTATTTGGACATGATTTTATAGTGCATATAACTGCATATTTTCTTGATTTTGATAAATGCATATTATTTCAATATTATAGCCCCTATATTGCATATTTTAATGATTTTTATGGTTTATTATTATTATTATTTGTCTTTTCATCTGGATAATATTTTTCATATTGGTAGTATTGCACATGATGATGCAATTCGTTAGGTAGCGAGAACTAATTTTGAGTCATGTTCTCATGCAGTGAATCCCGTTTCCACCCTTTCATTATATGTATGTGCGCAGAGAATAATCAGTGCGTTATCTGAGAGGTTTATATTAACAAAGATAAAGTGCAGGTCAACGTTTTGAGCAGCACGATTATAGCAACGCTTGCCTGTCCACCAGCAGTTGTATCGTGGTCTTCAAACGTAACAGTATTGTGAACTGGTTCCTACCAAATTAAATTAGGCATATAAAATGTTATAAAGCTCTTCAAATGCCGAAAATAAAATCAACTTGGAGTGCTAGATTAATTAATTTAGAGAAAGAGTTTTCGGGTGACTTAATATCTACAGAATATAGATAATAGGGTACTGATCTGTGGAGCGTGTCAGAAAAATGTAGGGAGTGAGAAAAGATTTCAAATAGTTCAGCACATAAACAGCAAAACATAAGGATAATTTAATCAGAAAACTCGCAAACAAAGATCCTGTTCAAAAACAGCTAGTAGAGTGCTTAGGAAGTAGGGTTACTGAATTTTCCTATGACCTGTGCCAAGCATTTTTAGTTGCTGATATTCCCTTGTTCAAAATTAACAATCCGACATTTAAAAACTTTCTTACCAACTACACTCGACATCATGCGCCTGCAGAAAGTACACTGCGTAACACTTATTTAGGACATTGTTACAATAACGTATTGTCAAATATACAAAATCAACTAGCGGATCAGTTTTTGTGGTTGTTGAACCCCCTGATTCTGAGCGCCGTTCTATTGCTAATATAATCGTGGGTGCTTTAAATAATGAACAAAAGACTACACCTTATCTTCTTAATTTGAGCGAATTGTCGGCCACTGGCAATGTAACTGTGACCCAGTTGGTGATGGACTCTTTGAAATTACTATGGCCATGTGGAATCAAATACGACCGGTTACTTTTATTTGTTACTGATGCAGGTCCTTATATGGTAAAATCAGGACAAACTCTGAAATGTATTTTTCCTAACTTAATTCATATAACTTGTTTGGCACGATCTTTCCCATAGATCTCCCTTGCATGAATCACTTTGTCTTTGAAAAAACTGTGTGATCTAAGTTCGGTTCCTGGTAGCATAGGACAAAAAGTGAAATAGAAAGTCAATTATGTAATTTCAAAAAATTCTGTTGATAAACAGATGTGCGATATTCGAGTCATCCTGGAAAGAAAGCCATCTGTCACACCAAGAGGCTTGACTGCCTCTGTGAAGCAGTTAACATCATTTAAATATGCCCCGATAATATCTTGTGACATGGAGAGATGTTTTTCACGTTACAAACGTGTTTTGCGAGACAACAGACGATGTTTTACAGTTGAAAAATTGTGCAAAGTGTTGGTTGTGAACTGCAATTTAGCAGTTAATACTAGCAGCAGGACCACTTCTGCTTCAACCTCTATGGAATAAGGTAACTTGATTTATTATTTATACTAACTCGTCTTGTATACTGCAAAGGAACATTAATTGTTTTAATTAAATAGTGCATATTTCTTGGCATATTTTCAAGTTTTTAAGAGCATATTGGCATGCATATTTCACTGTTTTTAAGGGCATGAACTTCCGAGCCCTACTTATCACAGTTGCATCATTGCAAGTATAAAAAGCTGACTCAAAACCATAACAAAGACGACACATGAGAGCACACAGCACACATCACATTGTAACACACTAGTTACTGGATTGGACTCCTTATAGTGCAGGAACGCTAAATGTAGTAGTCTCGTAGTACACGCGTATATCACTACACTGTTTTTATTTCCGAAAGTTGTGCGTCATTCTGACACTTTCCGCACATGAAAGAAAAGCATATTCCACAACATTTAAACCTAATACTTTCACATAATGAACCCGCTAAGTGGACGGCATAGGTGAAATACGTTCAAATCTTTTGCCGAGAAATTCTTTTGCTTCTTCAATTTCAGGCAGAGAAACTTCAAGAACACATATTTTGGTTTTCTTTCTAACAGTATTAACAAATTCTTCAGCACTCTGAATCCTGCTTCCTGCTTTCGCAGCTGTCCATGCCATCCTCTTCTCTTGTCCTGCTAGACTGCCCCCTTTCCGTGATAGGATTCGAAGAAGTGCCATTCAATTTGGATTCCAAATACTTCGGAAAGATATGTCACATGGCTCAATGTGTATTTCTGCTTAAAATGACAAGCAGCTCCATCAGAAAACACTTTCACAAGTTCAAGATTCGGAACAATATCCAATATTTCCGAAAATATATTCCTTAATCAAATATCAACTGCATATTTGTCATGCGATACATAATCAGACACCAAAGCAAAAGATTGTTTCTGAATTTCACCAATATCTTCTTTCCTATACCAGGCAACAGCAGTAAATATTGAAATCTGTGTATTGTTCCAGTGGGCAGCTCCTTGCATGTGTAGTTCTCAAAGAAGTCGATCTGTGTCACAGCTTCACTAATTGCAACATTTTCCCGGGCCTTCTTAAAGGCCTCGGATTGCTGTCTTTTTACATAAACGTGATTTAGGAAACGTGGCAGGCAATTGCTCAGTTCTTCAATACATGGGCGTCGCGAAACGGGAGCAAGGGGGGGGGGGGGCCGCGGCCCCCCTTGGAAGTTGGTGAACTTAATGTGCAGCCAGTTACTGACTATTAAAATATTATTTTAATTTTGATATAAAAAACAATTTTTATTTAGCACAAATTAATACGGTTATCAGCAACAAATACTATAAATTTTGACACTAAAATAATGATTTAATGTTATATGATTGCAAATTTCCAACATGTGCCCCCCCCCCCCCTGGAAAAAAGTCTGCCGACACTCATGCTTCAATACAGTCTTTTACAGATCCATTTTTAACTTCTATTTCCATTCTTCAATTACGTGAACTCCACAGCTTCCATTCGCACGGAGAATTAGCGAGTTTATCCGAAATGTCTGCTCCACTCAATCCCGGGCACTTGGAGCATTCTCCCTGCACACATTCACTCGATTTCTGATCACAAACCACTTGTGCTATGAACTTACGAAATTCAGTCTCAGTGAGTACGTAATTTTTACACAATGCTTTCAGAAGAAACTTCGTATTTTCATGTATAATGCATGTGCACACATGTGGGATCTGACTTTGAAGACGCACGTGAGCAAGGCGTAATTCAGCGAATTTTGTCAACCCCACGGACATTTCTACTCGGTCTTGTAGAAAGAGTGCATGTGCTTCTTTTAATGTTACCACTAGATACCTAATGCGAACTTCTTTTGTTTCTCCCTGAACTTGGATTTCAATAAAATCATCTCTTCCAGGAGCTTGGTAAGATATTGAATCATCCTGATAGAACTTGATGATTGCACTTTTAAGTTCCTCTGATAGTTGTTTTCCTGATACCGGGACAGAATGCTTCGTTTTTGCAACATGTAATCCCTCTTCAACTGCTAATATACGAATAATTTCTTTTCTTTTACGTGGAGATTGCGGCAATGCTTCCTCAACACGTTTTCTGCACTTTCCGAAATACCGTTTGCTTTTGAAAGCGGTTGATGTTGATGGAGTATCCTTATCAATCCCTTCTTAGTCTCTTATCTTCTATCTTGCCCGCTGTGCTTGCTTATATCTCCTATATTCAGCTTTGAGGTGTTCTCTTCCTTGTTTTGTTTGTTTCAGTATTTCTCTTCCTTTCCTCATAGTCACTTTTATTTTTTCCTTCCATTGTGCATAACTGCCTTGCTCCTTCAGACGTTGTTTGTATTCACATTGTCTTTGGGCTGGTGTTTTAGCCATGGAGTCAGAAACAGATTGATACGTCTATCCTGACTGAAGTCTCACAAGCACTGTACGCGTATGACGACCTCAGGGCGCCAGCACTAACTGTCCGTTAGTCACGTGTTTTGTGGGAAAACTAATGACGATAGAGGAAAACTTTCTGATACTTTATTTGTTATATTGTAATGACGCAGAATCAAAAAGGATATTTATTTCAGCCTATTACTTTTCCCTCCAGAGGACTTTATTCTTATTTACCGTGACTAACTGACATTGACACACAGTAATAATTAAAGAGGCTCTAAGGATTATTTATAAATGTCGAAAATTATTAGCCATATACACGTTTTGAAGACGAAGAGTCATTGTGGGATGTACAGAACAAAAAAATTAAAACAGTTGTACATAGCTCCTGAAATATTGATATGAAAATCACCGTTATTCGCGCTTATTTTAGTGCTTTGGAAATATATGGGTAAGAAGTGAAATTTGAACCCATATTCACGTTAAAAACATTTATTTTTAACTTTATAAGATACTTTGGAGTATCTAGCATCATCTTTCCTCAGTAAAAAAAGTGAAACATTAATTTCAAATTTTAACACTCGGTATGACATATTCGCGGAATTGCTCCTCTATTTATTTTTTTATTTATTTATTATTTTATTTATTTATTTATTTATTTATTTATTTATTTATTTATTTATTTATTTATTTATTTATTTATTTATTTATTTATTTATTTATTTATTTATTTATTTATTTATTTATTTATTTATTTATTTATTTATTTATTTATTTATTTATTTATTTATTTATTTATTTATTTATTTATTTATTTATTTATTTATTTATTTATTTATTTATTTATTTATTTATTTATTTATTTATTTATTTATTTATTTATTTATTTATTTATTTATTTATTTATTTATTTATTTATTTATTTATTTATTTATTTACTTATTTACTTATTTACTTATTTACTTATTTACTTATTTACTTATTTACTTATTTACTTATTTACTTATTTACTTATTTACTTATTTACTTATTTACTTATTTATTTATTTATTTATTTATTTATTTATTTATTTATTTATTTATTTATTTATTTATTTATTTATTTATTTTTATTTATTTATTTTTATTTATTTATTTTTATTTATTTATTTTTATTTATTTATTTTTATTTATTTATTTTTATTTATTTATTTTTATTTATTTATTTTTATTTATTTATTTTTATTTATTTATTTTTATTTATTTATTTTTATTTATTTATTTTTATTTATTTATTTTTATTTAATTTTATTTAATTTTATTTAATTTTATTTAATTTTATTTAATTTTATTTAGTTTTATTTAGTTTTATTTAGTTTTATTTAGTTTTATTTAATTTTATTTAATTTTATTTAATTTTATTTAATTTTATTTAATTTTATTTAATTTTATTTTATTTTATTTTATTTTATTTTATTTTATTTAATTTTATTTAATTTTATTTTATTTTATTTTATTTTATTTTATTTTATTTTATTTTATTTTATTTTATTTTATTTTATTTTATTTTATTTTATTTTATTTTATTTTATTTTATTTTATTTTATTTTATTTTATTTTATTTTATTGTTTTTTTTTTTTTGAGAAGCGTTCTTTTTATTTGAATTATGCTAATTAACTAGGTACTGCAAACGTATACAGCAATCGTAATTTAAAAACAAAATAAATAAAAATACGAATTATTTACATACCTATACGCAGAACTGAAAAATGTAACTTTTTCACTCCTCCAGGTATTTCAGAGAAATTTCTAACCATTTAAATACAATTTTTGTAACAATTTTTCCTCAGCAGCGGAATTAATCGTGTCATATCTTGAGCAATTTAAGAGTGGAGTGAAATTCATCACCAGCTTAATTTCAGTCTCTCCGGGTTTCTGCCGAGAAGATGAAGACTGGTTACGAACTGCATCCAATGGCACGTTTTCAATGTGAAAAAGTGTAAGAAAACTCAAACCTGATTAAAATGCATTAGAAGTAAATACAAGTCAATATAGCCCGTGCTCTTGGGTATTTAGGTGTTCACAGGTTGAGACTTTAAAAGGTTCTTGAGAGAAAGTTTACAGTGTGTGATTTACGACAAAGCTTCAAGGTATTTTATATAAAAAACTGACCTTTGAATTGTATAAAACGTTTGACAGAATTTCAGTTATGAGATGCTCTTAAGAGGAATGTATTGCCAAACAGTATGATCTAGTGTTGAAGGATTTAGTAATAAGATTCGGCAAAAGTTTGAATCTAAACCTTTTTCTCAAAAAATGTAACAAAACTATACCCTATAGAACAAAGTATGTCACTGATCACATTCATGGCTAAAACAAGTAGCCAGAGAAACATCCAAACATCGCATCTTTAGTTAACTGAGTATGCTTTAATCCATAATATGCAAGAGATGATGATTACCAAGATTCACCATACTAAAACACTGTATCGGAGTGCAGGTTCCTTATCCAGCATGTAAACCGGGGACGAGTGCCGGTAAACGTACTGTTTCAGCCCGAAAGGAACATTCATTCCACGCTGGATAACATTAGTTTATTGTGATCCTTAGAAGCAAACGTATCTAGAAATTTTTCTTCATGTCATCCTGAAATTTCTAAGGCATTCTGTAAACACCAACTTGAACACAGGAACGCAGCGAAGGTATACAAATGCTTTCACTCGCTTCCAATATATACTGCTCGGTTGTGTAAACTGGTACCGACACTTTGCTTTAATTTATCGAATATATGGACAAGATAAGTTTATCGGGAAGAGGAGGAGGATTTCGGCACTTAAGCCCACATAGAGGCCCATGGTGCTTCTGGAAACTTCAGGGAGCGAGGGGTGAAACAAAGGAAAAAGAGGGCGATCAGGTGCAGGGTGGGGCTTGAGCGGGATCCCTAACGTATAAAGATATTGCATCCTGACGCCGGCGGCACCTCGCATATAGACTACCTCTACATATGGAGAGGTCTCTTTGGTGGCCCATCGCACGCCGGATGCCAGGGCAGACACTTTCTCAAAATAAGCTCCACAGCTACATACTTTTGTCAGCTCGCCTAATCCTTCGACTCTGAAGTACGTATAAAAATGAAATAACAGGAAAATACGTAGTATTACATGATCCACCCCAGAATTCGCCCATAAACCAGGTAAAACCGCGAAGAAATGCAATGTCAGAGTCGCTGGCCCAACAAGAATCAAACCGGGGACCTCACAAATGCGAGCTTCATGCTACCACGGAGGTATCTTGCAAGGCACCATATAATAGCGTTTAATTTGATTGTATATGGCATGGTTTCCCCATCTTATTTTGAAACACAACATTCCCTGGCATCGTTGAAGAACGTTCACTCCAGATATAAAGGAGCAGAATTATCAAACACGAGTTTAATGAATGCTTTGCATTACAGGAAATTCTGAGTGCTAAACTCTTGATGTAAATGTGGTGAAGTAGTTACTCTGGTTTTATGCAACCCCGCTTTATAAACTACTTGTAAATATCGATCCCGTTTCTCCATCCAGGATTTAACAGAATGCTATGCTTAAGATGTCACTCTAAAAGACAAACAATCAATATCGTGTTTTTCAGTTCAATGTTAAATATCAATGACCAATGAAAAAGACCTCGGTTGCAAACAAAAATTCTACTTGTACATGAGCCTTAGGAACATGTGCTATTAGGGCTGTAAACGCTTCTACATCTCTAGCTATGCACTAGCTAGATTATGACAGGTGTAATATTGCCTAATACCCCACAGCACGAAAAATTAGGTTTCAAATCCTTGGCCATTTTCAAAAGAGATCCTTCTCCCACCTCAAAAGACAAAACAGTGCAGTCTAAACCAGCGATGTCCAACCTTGTCTCTTTGGAGATGCTTATGTAATTAGCGGCTATTCCCCACTCAACTCTTTCAGTCGGAAGGTGAATCATCTCTTATTTATGACGTGTAGAAACACAGGCAGTCAATATCCGGCGACGGACACAAACAGGCGATTCCTTGGTAGTTTGTAAGCCATAAATTGAATTTTCTGGGAATGTTCTGAGAAGACTTCATTCTGGATGACTTTTGCATACATGGTAAACAACAAGAAACAAACAAAGTCTTACTAACTAAACATATGGGTCTCGTTAAAACACACAATTTAAGTCAAATCCTGTTTTTAATAAACCGTTTTGGAGATGCCCTTTATTATTTGTCTGAATTTGCCAATACTTATACTTTTCTCAAATAGGAGTATGTTATTTGGTTTTTTCTCTTGAACTTGCAAAGAGAACGGAACTTCAAAGGCATCGCAGAGCAATCAGCTCTTAAAACATTTCACTATCGCTTAAAGCCTACTGTGTTCCTACATTCCCCATGCACCTACAAGAAAATTAGCAACAAGATACTTTACGAAAATGCTTGTATCGATTAAAATGAAGTATATAGAGAAATAGGCATTTGCAGGAATAGTTTTTTAAGAGTGCGTATAGCTCTAGATATATTTGCGAACAGAGTTTCTCCAAATTGAACTGCATTAGAAGCCTGTATCGCAGTAGGTTACACGAGGATCACTTGCCGTACCCATCTTCTAAGGCTACGCACTTTGACTTACTCAACAAATATTGATCGACTTCTTAAATATAAACAGTACCAGACAAGTTACTAATAAACAGATGTTTATTGCATTGTGTTTGAAAGTGCTTTCGTAAATCAAACACAACGCACATATAACAAAACCGCCAATCCAACACAATACACATCTGGCGAAGTCCGAGTATAGTGGAAGGAGGTAAATCCAACATCTCCCCTTTCGCAAATGTTGGACAATGCTGATCTAAATCTTTGTTTCTTTTGTTTTCATTACTTGTTGATATCAGTATATTACGCTATTCTTTCTACAATGAAAGCACTCTTAAGCATTAGACGGTAGCAAAAGTCAAAAAGGAAATGTGAAGCAGCATATTGACTTGGATTTGATGAAACTCGCAGGTAATATTTATAAAGTTTGTGCTTTGTTGTTAAGAAAGAAACTTTTCGTGTATTTCCCAGAATTATCCTCTTCTAAGATACCCGGGATGCGATGAGGTGCCACCTAGTATCTTAGAATTGGTTTTTAAGAATCCAGCGTTTCGAGAAAGCTTCAAAGCTCTGCAGGAATCCTGTCTTCAGTCTCTTACCTTAGGCATGGTTTAAGATCGAGGCGTTAATCACAATATGTTAGGAACAGCGGAAAGAAATTAAGAATAACATAGGATTGGGTGACTTTGTCCCTAATTTCAGTATCGGTGCTGACATGATAAATTTAATATAGTTTTACACATATGTACGAACATTTAAAAAAATAAATTTGGGCTAGATTCACATCGCCTTTCGATACCAAGTAATGTATTTATATAGTAAGTCCGAACTAAGAAAGTCACTTAACATCAACACCGCTAATTTAAAAAGCAGCAGTAAAACAGCAGTAACATTAAAAATGGATCTATTTAGTTTTCTTCCTCAGAGAACTTCAGTCAGGAACCAATCAGAGCGCTCTCTGCGGTCACGTGGTTGCAGTCCCTACGAGCGTTTGTGTATTTCAAGTGGCTTTCTTATTTCGGCAACACTATAGAAGGATGTGACAATGCCGGGGTTATCACTATATTTGCTAGGCATTTAAAAGTGACAGGAATACTCTCTATTGTAGATCAGGCATCGGCAAACATGTACCCAATGAGGGATCGGTATGACGTCTCTACATGCAACCCGCAATGCACATGGCGTAATGTAGAACAGGGGAATTAATTGACCTTCGTTCAGAGTCAGTGCTGGACTCGCTCGCTACAGAGTACAATAAGGAATATACACATACTTCAATCCAGCTATTTTGGTCTACGATAGTTTAGGTAGGCCTAGATATTTGAGTAATATATTTCAATTCACTTCTATTTGCAATGTACCATGAAAATCTAGTGATATATCACAAATAGCCGCTCTCAGTATAGCACGCAAATTATCATCTGCTAGCATATATTCTTGTATCGAGAGGTTGTTAGTAACTCCACAAGTGAAAATTACCAATTGTGCTGTGTCAACGTTGTCAGTGCTTTCATCCAACATGAGAGAAAAGGCTATAAATTCATGGACCTTGGTTTGTAGTGTTTTTTCGGTTATTTATATTTTATGTATCCTTCTCTGTATGGTTCGTGGTGATAGTGCAATATTACTAAAAATATCATATTGTTCAGGGCAAATTATGTTGGCAACTTTACTCTCACATTTTTTATGAAATCTCCATCACTAAAACACCTCAGTGACTGAGCAATCTCCAAAGCAACAGCATAGCTGGCGTGAAGTTGTCTATCAGTTATAACATTTGAATTAATATTAGGTGTATTATCTGAATATTGCTCTTCGAGCTGTTACAGTTGGTTAGTACGATCTAGACCTGAAAAAAATAAAATGAATAAAGGACACTACGTCAGTGTTATGCTACTTTAAATCGTGGTGTAAATTTATGATTACATGCTTGTCTATAATTGTATGGTGATCTTATGACATGTATCATAATGTCGCTTGATGTTCCATTGATGAGTGCCTTTTTGAATTTTAGAGCACAACAAACACCTTACGTTCCTTACATGATGAGAGAAGAAATCATCAAAGTGCTATTCTAGATATCAAATTTAATAGACCAGAAATAATTAGATGCACTTTAATTCTATGAATATACTAACACTTTAAGTTAAATAAACTATCCTTCAAAGCTATAAATAAAGAAATTTATCTTTAAGTTATTAAATTACACTTTGACAGACATGTTTAGAAGAGCAGGTAAATACGACAGGACAGTCCGCCCGTGATCAGTGTGTATCCAGTGCCAGTTAAGGCTGCGAGGGAGGGGGAGACGGAGTAAGCGCTGCCCCTGACACGTCATAGTTGCGAGGTCTCATTGGGTACATGTTTGCCGATGCCTGTTGTAGATTGTCAAAGAGTAGACGCGCGTCATAGCTTATCAAGGAGTTTTCGGTTTTTTGGTCATTGAAGCGTTTCAACTTGCTAATTTACGTGAGCAGCCGCTTATTTTACAAGTTCATGCATGTGCAAGTAATATAAGATTCTGGTTGTCTCATCGTTTTATCTTTGAGTATGCAAACCCTCCGTTAGGCACTATATCTCGTACTATAGAGCTCTATATAGCTGTTATGAAACGCTGGCACAGTAATTCCACACCACAGTTTAAAGAGTTTCATACTTCATGACAACCTATGGAGGGATTTCAGTGCAGTTTGCTTATGTGATAGTTTCTTGCGAATGTGTAAGCCATAACTCAATACAGCACATTATTAAAACATTAGTTATCTGAAATGTGTAACCTTTCTCTTGATTGCATCCTTGATAGTTTGATTTCCTGTCTATGGACTGTAGATACAAATTTGGAAACTGTGAAAATAAACACGAGGTCATATGTTGCAAATATCCAATCAAAACATCGGATAAGAATTACATTATATTATTAAAATCATTGTAAATTTCCATTTTCACAACCAGAAAACGAATCCTAAACTATAGTAATTTCCTGTTCAGACAAAAATCAAAAGTTGCATTTCGAAACAATTGTCAAAAAGGTGTACTGAACTCGAAGTGGAGATGAAAAGATCATCTTGGATTAGCTAACGCGGAATCTGCATCATGAACCAGCAGAAATGATCATAAAATTAGTGTGCGTGCGTGTATGCGCGTGTTTGCGAGAGAGACTGTGTATGTGTCTTTTTTTCCTCCCTCCAGGTTATACAATTTACGTTTCTGCAATGCACGTTTTTATAACCTTTAGCAGAAAGAAAATGGCCAAAGCCAAACAAAAGTAGTTCATAGTGACCGAGTCAATAAGCACCTGGGCCCCCCTGCAAAGTGGATTTAGGGGTTCATATACCCTAGCCTCTGTTATTCACTACTTGTGAATGTATACCCATTAGCAGTTTAATTTAATGTACACCGCAGTGCGAATAACATTACGGTGGACCGCATGCATATTTTCTGTTAAATGTATTCCCACAAAGTGGGGTACACCTACATACATTGTTTATAGTACACCACCTTTGTAACCCCGGTACAAAGGCCTATCCTCTCAGGTGAAAATGAAGTCTGGGCTTATGTTGGGTATTTCTCTGCATTATTGGCTGTAGTCGTGTTTTGAACAGATAAGTGCAACGCTAAATAGGCCGTTATAACCTCAAAGATATTGAACTATTTGTTTTGTGGTATGTCAGTGGAAGAATGCGTCAGCTACATCTGAAATGAGCAAAATATAAATTGACCTAAGTGATTATGTGCGTCGATTTGGAGTCGTTAAGATGGCGTTAATTTGAAATAATTAAAATTGTGATGCCTAGTTGCTGTAGAAATGGTAGCAGTAGACGAAGTTGAGCGATGTGTGTCATTTTCTCTGGTACTGGTAACAAAGAATATGCGAATCATAAGTGAAGAATTGTTCTTTAGAAATAAATATCTCAACTTCTGTACAAAAACACTTCTCAAATGTTTCTTTGAAGTGCTGCCTACACTAAAGCGGGTGTTTGTTTATGGCCTTACCTCTTTCGGGATCACGTACGCATTGGTTTTTCCCCGTAAGGTTGCTTCTTGTTTCTGATTGCTTCTCTATATCTTTCACATTTAATTAATACTTCCTCTCATTTCCCCCAAAGTATTGCATTTGGCTATAGTTGTTACATATTTCAGAGTCATGAGACTAATTGAAGATATACATATTTATTAAGAAGCTGTGGTTAGTTCAATGTAAGGGACACGTGTGCATGAGAACTGTACGAAAGCTTCGGCCATTACAAATTTAGCATAAGGAATAAGGTGAAAACAAGATGTTTACAATACCAGCATATGTAGTATGAAGAAGGCTCATTTAGGTGCTAAACATCAATATGAACATGTATAACTGAAAATAACCAATTAAATTCTGTTATCTTTGGTAATCTTATTAAATCAGTAACATTCCCTATGTATGTCTTCAAATACATGAGTTTAACCACTTTGCGTCTTAGAGCAATCAATTTACAATTTTAATATGCTGCTGTGGAGTCTGTATCTACGAATGTTTCGATTCCTTGTTTTCCCTCTTTTCATTTTCTTTCACCCTTAGAATTACAGGGACAGGAATGGTGGCATTTAGGTGTGCACTGTATACGCTGTTTGTGCTTTGAGAAGAGAACCATTTCTTCCTTGTCACAGAAGCTTCTGCCCAAAACTGTCCGTGAGGGCAGCAGAGAGCATCAAAGGGTTGGCCGGGGATAATCGATTTGAAAACTTAAGATACCTCGCTGCCTAGCTGTTCTTCGTATTCCCTCACTTCAATTCCTCCCGTTGGTTGAGTAGGCCAATAGCTCTATATGTGCCAGTGTTGAAATCCTCCTTGGTTCTTAGTTAAATCGCACACCAAGCATCCAACCAAACTATTGCAGCGTGTACTTTTAAAACTTCAAGCTATTTTGTTTAACTATAATGTTATAGCCTCTCAAACTGGGTCATAAACATTACTTGCATCCAATGTGAAGGTCCTCCACACTCCCCTAATATTCCATTGGTTAATATCTATACAGGGTGGAAGTTACTGTTTCGGCCATACGTTAACCAGGGATTCTACATGATGAGTGTAACAAATATGTCCAATACGATTATTGCCAATAAAGAATCGTTTTTCCAGAAAAAATCATCTGTTTCAAACATTTAGAACCGTCTAGCTTCTTGAAGAAGGAGTATAAATCGCTTATAATTTCACTAACTGTAGCGCAAACATTGTGTAAACAATGCTGTAATACGTTCCTACCTTAATTCGAATGAATTTAGTCACAATTTAATGTTAGAATGTCGTGAAAAATGTAATTTCTGAGCATGATTTGGCAACGTAACGTTAACATTCAGTTGTGACTGAATTCATTCTTTCGTTTTTTTTTTTTTTTTGTTTGTTTTTGTTTTTTTTCTGCGAAAAGGTTCTTTGTTGACAATAATCGTATTGGACATATTTATTACACTCATAATGTGGAATCCCTGATTGTATGGCCGAAGCAATATCTTCCACCCGATATATAGCTGCGATTCAGAGGTCACAAGAATGCCCTGGCTCAAATGTTAGTAAGGCAATTATGTCAAAACGTACGGAAGAGAAACCAACTTGCAGGATAGAAAAAAATCGTCTGCATTTACTCCCTGTTTCGCACAACTTAGTACCGCTGGTATGTATTCTTCCGCGCTCTTTCTTTCCCCTCACTCCTGATTGGCTAATGCACACCCTTGAATCACGATATATTACCAAGGAATAATGCGCAATGCTAGGTTAATGATAAAAGCACTGTCATGAGCAGATGTCGGTTTTGGGTCACAGAGGTAGTTAAGTTGGGAACGCACAGGTTTGAATTGAGTGGCCTGACACATGAGGTGGGGTACACTTCACAAGTACTCCTTGTTGGGTAGCAAAGGCCTCTGCTGTTATTTGTACTGAAATTCTATAGATAAGGCATGGACTTAAATACATTTGATTCAGGAAATTAAAGTTATGTTGTTGTTTAACGACGTTGTCAGTTGCCAGGATCACATCAGCGTGCCGGAATTTTGTCCCGCAGGAGTTCTTTTGCATGCAAGTAAATGTACTGACATGAAGCACACTTGCCCGCCTCGGTAGCGTGTCTCCCTCACGTTCAAGAGGTCGCAGATTTCGAATCTCGCTTAGGGTAAGTTATCCGGGTAAGATTTTTTCCGAGGTTTTCCCTACCCTGAGAAGACGAATGTCGGGTAACTTAAAGCTCATTTGAGCATCATTTCACCCGTTTCATTTCATTCATTCGTCCGATATGACACAATGTTGGAGGACGTTAATTTAAAAAACAAATGGAGCACACTTAAAAACCATCGGTCTCGACCGGGTTAGAACCCGCAACCTTGGGATCAGTAGGACGGTGTCTAACCGACTGAGCCACCAAGAGAGACTCAGGAGGTGTAATGTAGTGACCATTGTATATTCTCTCACTTTAGAATGATTAATGGAATCTCTTCTATTAATTTTAAATACATTTTGAAGATTTCTCTAAAACTATGTCAGGCGTCGGGTATACAGGGGTGCTTCAGTTTAGAACTCAACTACTGCAAAAACTGGATGGATCAGAATCAGAATATGTTATTACCTAATTCAAACTCGTACTGGAGAAAAACTCTGTCTTTGCAGATATGTGCGCATTAAGTACCTCATATTGAATTGTAACAATCAATGCGAATCTATAATAATTCGTCTGTTTCATCCCACCTTTATGCGCCTGTCATGTCATGTGACGCAGAAGCAGCTTCTCTAGACTCGGCTTTATTTTAAGTGAAATGGATGTTATTCTTTCGATACATGACGAGTGCATCTTGTAATTCAATTGCAATGATTTGTAAAAAAAAAAGTGTATTGTATTCATACATATAAATCATTTATATTAGTAATTCTGTATGTATTACTAAATTATTTTCAGTATGAAACTTTTGTGCATATGGAGTGATTAATTTTTGAAGAAATGTATTTTATAGTTCTATATAAAGTTTTGTGTGTGTGTGTGTGTGTGTGTGTGTGTGTGTGTGTGTGTGTGTGTGTGTGTGTGTGTGTGTGTGTGTGTGTGTTATATAAAGAATGGAAGGGAAGTCATTACATTAATTTAAATCAGTGATAGATCTCGCTAATTGGAACACCTTTTGTATCTTACATTTCTGTCTCTGATCATTTCCTACGGAGATATTTTAGTTCTATTGAAAACAAGCTGGCAACACTGCAGGTTTCACTTTCACTAGATCAGTACATGAACAAACACGTGTCACGGAGCCGCGCGGTTCGTGAGATACCATGCCGTGTCCGCTACGTCGTAATAAATACTTCTGAGTTTTGCAGTAACGCATACTGTAACGTAAACTCGCAATCTAAGGATATTGTTTATCATTTTTCTCAACATCAAACTGATATCGTTTCGTAGCTAATACTGCTATAATTTGATAAACCAAACCATCACTCTGACTTATAAACACAAAGATACATCTGTAAGTTCTTACAAAGTGTACCAAATGATATGTTTGTGACAGCAAAAGAATAAGTAATGAACCAAATGGTTCACCCACTTCAGAGGTATTGTTCAAAATGTCCACCATTTGCGCACCTGCAAGCCTCACACCTTTTTAACCAATTACGTCGCACTCTAACAAAAACACCCACATTGTTGAGTACTTCTTCCGCAGCCAGATAAATGCATTCTCTCAAAGATTCGAGGGCAGTAGTTGCTGTTTTGTAAATCCTGCTTTTCACGTCTCCCCAAAAGAAAAAATCCAGAAGATTCATACCGGGTGGAAGGGAAGTCGTTACATTAATTTAAACCAGTGGTAAATCGCAGTACTTGGAGGATACTTTGTATCTTACGTTTTTGTCTCTGACCATTTCCTACGGAGATCGTTTTGCCGAAAACAAGCTGCTGACGCTACCGATTGTGTGTTTCATCTTCACTTTCACTGGTTCAGTGCATTAACAAACACTACTGCTACCACGCGTCTCCTTGTATGTTTACTGTACGAACGTAGGCCAATCACAACCGTTACCTGCCAAAACATAGGCGAAAGTGAAAGTGGTCGACCTGTTTACATTACCAGGTCAAGTCCCTGACCAACCTCAACGCAACGTTGTCGACATACCTCGCGTCTGAAAAAGTCGTTTGGAGATTTCCTTCACGTCTTTTAAGTGATTAATTATTTCGAAACTCTGTGTGATGTCCCATAATTACTACTGAATCTATGTCGGAAATACCGTACTCTACGCATTTTACAAGTAACAAACTGTTATCTTCGTACATTCTTGTGGAATTACGCGTACAGTTTGGAACAAAAAACATTTATTTTTTCGAAATAGGCTGATAAAAGAACAAAATCCCATAAGACTTTTTTGTTTGTAATGCTTCTATGAAGCACATACTAGAAGGAATGTAATGACTTCCCTTCCAGCCTGTATATATATACAAGTGTTGGGAGTGTGAGTGAAGCGACTTTAACGACTTCTTGACGTTAAGCTGAAACATATCATCTACCCTTTTCCTCTATAGTGCATGGTTGCATAAACAAAAATTAAATTGGTCGAATGTTTGATTGCCAATAATCACCACTCCCTCATCGTTTACTTCTGCAATTAGCTTAGAAACGCAGAGCTTTAAAGGATGAGTTATTCGTGTCTTTTCCATTTGTTGCTAAAATGTGTCAATTAGCTACAAAAGAGTATTACATATTTGGATTCGTGCGTGTCCATTGGAATACATTCGTCTTCATACGTTTGGCAAACGCGCAATGCGAATACAGACACGTGGTAAAATCAGTTATCTAGGGTTGGCCTATTTTGTACTTTCGCTCGTCGTAGATGGAAGTGGAAAATGGAAGTGGAAAAATGGATATTTCGGAATGTTAAAACCTCTACATGATAAGTTACCTCAAACATATTATGGTAGGCAGTCATTTTGCATATTAGACCTGCATTGGAAAATGCGACTATTTATTTTGTGCACTACTGTGACTGAATGTTTACATGTTGAGGCAAGACTAACTAGGCTCCTCCTCCCAGCCCCCTCCCGAACCACACAACACTTCAACTTCAGACACGTTGGTATGTACGGGCTCTGGTCTTGATAGATACCTATGCGTGCTGTCATCCTGAGAGGCAGATTTAAACTGTAGGATCCTTCTACCTGTTTACTGGTAAGAAGTTAATGTATTCCAGATGCGTAAACTATGTTACCTAATATATGAGGAAATCCCTTCCCGCCCTCTCTATCTGTGTGAAGCGCATGGTTTCCCCCTCCTCTATAACCGTTACTCCATCTGTGTAATGCGACAGGAGTTATTCCCGTCAACACTTACAAAGGAACGAAAATTACGTTAACGGTATATACAACGTTTCTGTGCCTTGGTCGTTTTATTCAACGAGAAGGACTCTTTCTAATGCATAACTTGGAAGCGAAGAAAGTGTGAGTGCGTTCGACAAAAGAAACAAAAACAAAAAAAATGACATGGACGAAATTATCACGGAGGATAGCAGAGGCAATATTGGTGCTTAAAGAATGAGGAAGACGCGCGCAAAGCCTCGACACTTGGACGAGAAAAGAGGAAGCAGCTGAAGTGAAACGAGAAGTACCTTAGCGGCAATTCTCTCCTTTCATTTTCTCTGGTTTTCAATGTGGTAAAGCTATACAGAGTTGACAACTACTTCATAAACATCTTCATTAGGTTTTATTTTATTTAGATGCATAAGCATGGACCTCGAACAAGGGTTCTGTTTTTACAGAAACAAGAATGTTTATTATTAAGGTCTACACCAGGGCTTTTCAAACCATCTGCTGATGTTGATAGCTCAAGAGAATCTACGTCTGCAAACACCTTCCTGACACCAGACCTGTCCGTCCCTGGTTGTTCACTCTTTATATTGACATAGTAGTTCGAGCGGAGATAACTTGAAGAAATCTGCATGAGGATTCCTAATCCTGGTAAGTATGTTAATTCGTCTGCAGTGGTCCTTAAAACAGCTTCTTCAACGGAAGACTTGGTAGGACTTACACCTCAGGGACTTGTAATCTAATGCCTTGGGTCAGTAGCCTGACGAGGAGCAAACAAACTTTGATTCATAGTATATCTAGGATGGGGGTCAGCCCAATGCATGGTAAGGCGGTGAAGGAGAAAGAAATGAAATATAGTGATGAAAGGGATGATAGGAAAATTCGCGGATCCAATTATTGAACCCAGCATTTGCCTATCGACCGAGTAAAACCGCGAAAACGGCTTTGGCCAAGTTAATCGGCTCGGGGTTTTGAAGCCGGGACCTCTCGAACTCGCATACGTTTCTGCTTAGAACATTAGGTTTTATTAGTGTTACATTTCCGCCTTTCCAATGAGCAGTTCTAAAGTAAAACAGCTTTACTCTTACTTTATAAAATGTGATTTAAATATCGGGGTGAGTGGGTGAATGAGCGAGTGGGTGAGTGAGCGAGTGGGTGAGTGAGCGAGTGGGTGAGTGAGCGAGTGGGTGAGTGAGCGAGTGGGTGAGTGGGTGAGTGGGCGAGTGAGCGATTGGGCGAGTGGGCGAGTGAGCGAGTGAGCGAGTGAACGAGTGGGGAGGTGGGCGAGTGAGTGAGTGAGCGAGTGGGCGAGTGGGCGAGTGAGTGAGTGAAAATTCAAACTTCGATTGCCTTGCTTCCCACCTCTGCTTTACAGCTTGCTTTTATTCTTCAATTTCACTAAGGCAGAGGGCTTTTATCAAATTCCTCGTTGGGATTAAGTTGTGCTTTTGCAGCATATATGAGTTTTTTTATGATTATCTTCATTTAATTTAAGGGGATTTGTATAAGGGTACCTTTGTAGGCATTACATTCGGTACAAATACGCTAAAATTATTTTCTCTTCTGTTTATGTTAGCCAAGGATTTTGTTTCATAAGTAGGTAATTAACAAAACATAAACGTTCTGAACAAAATAAATATGTTCTGTGATTCTACGTCCATATTTACTGTCTTGACACGATTTAAACGCAAGTGCTTAAGCTGAAATTGACTTCTCAAAAGAAAGAGTTTATAATGTAGTCTCGTTTATTTCAATACTAGGTTTTCTGCTCTACTTCCCGCTTTTCAGCTCGCAGAATGTAGTTCCAAAAATAATTAGATACGTTCACAAGTTCACAGAAGCAACATTGTTGGGTCCAAGTTCAGCCACACTTGTGGTCGACAGACAGCCAACATGGTTCTCGTGGTCGATCAGCCTCATTACTGACACCACTGTGTTATACTGAACGTGGGAGATTATTAACAGATTATTATCTGCATATTTTGCATAGCTTCGTCTACTTCCCTTCATTTTGCTCCAGAGTATTCAGTACTTTGCGCCGTTAAGTAAAAAAGAACAGCGGTAGTTGCTTCTGTTAACTTTGTGTTATCTAGCTCTTTTACCACACTGGCACATAAAGCAGCTTTGTTTTATTCGCCTGTCAAAACACCTTCGAAATCTGTTAGACGATAAATTTGCAGTCTGACAAGCTCTAAATTATTCTACAGAACCTCGTATAGTTTTGACTTTGGCTGGTATACTAATCGCGTATACGTGTACAGACTTTCAGTATAATTTAGAGGTAGAACTGTAACTTAAAAATTCAATGCCACAGCTGGGATTTGAACCAAAAACATTCCGCTTACTAGGTAGGTGCTCCAACGATTAAGCTACTGTGACAACCTGCCAAAATGACATTGAATTCTCAAACCAGTTCGTATTTCTCCCGGTAAACCACGAAGGCTGTCTCACATCAGAGACAATTACCCCAATGGTGTCTTACTATTGCAAGTACTTAATGTCCCGGGATTAAATAACCTTCAGATGGTAATATTTCTTTATGCCAACAAACTTACTGTTGGTGTTTTTAAATACACAAGCCGTGTATGGGCAATGTTTGAGAAGTAGAACTGGAACTTAAAAATTCAATGCCACAGCTGTACTTACAATAGTAAGTCACCATTGGGGTAATTGTATGTGATGTGAGACTGTCTTTGTGGTTTACCGGAAGAAATACGAACTGGTTTAAGAGTTCAGTGTCATTCTGGCAGGTTGCCATAGTAGATTAATGGTTAGAGCACCCGCCTAGTAAGCGGAGAGTCACTGGTTCAAATCCCAGCAATTTATCAGAGTATACATAGCAAAGCAGTTCAGTAAACGCTTCTGATAAAGTGGGCCTATCTATGAGTACACTAACAACTTAAACTAAAAATAAAACGACAGATTCTTGTACTTAGAGCTGGGGTTTCTTGAAAAACTTTAAGACACTTTATCCACCATGGCCCCGTACAGTCAAAACGAACATGTTATTAAATAACGGCTTATTTAAATTTTGGCGTAAACTACGTCTCGTACATCTCAAACAACCTGCACAATAGCTTTTGCCATTTAAGTAATATTAAAACGCCCTGCAAAGGATTAAGCTATCTTAAAAGGCTAAATTACGCACCAAAAGTAACAATGGCGTAGCGCCTTGCGTACACGTTCAACTTGGAATGTGCTTTCAGTCAAACGTCCAAGTAGCTGAATAGAATTGTAACTGTGTCCTGTGCGCTAACCTCAAGAATAGGGTTTCACGTCTCGCGTTGTACATTTTGTTTTTTCTTCCATCAAAATTTGGGGCCGAATTCACAATAATTTAATTTCAAAGTCCCTGAGGGTTTAGGACATAATAATTTAAATCGTTTTTGGTTGTATACATTTTGTAATAGAACAATTAATTTCTGTCCCATTGGAGTAGCATGATGCATTATTAGGGCTCGGAAGTTCATGCCCTAAAAACACTGAAGTATGTATGCAAATATGCTCTTAAAAACTTGAAAATATGCCAAGAAATATGCACTATTTAATTAAAACAATGTCCCTTTGCAGTAGACAAGACGAGTTAGTATAATATAAATAAGTAAAGTTACCTTATTCCTTAGAGGTTGAAGCAGAAGTGGTCTCACCGCTAGTATTAACTGCCAATTTGCAGTTCACAACCAACACTTTGCACAAATTTTCAACTGTAAAACATCGTCTGTTGTCTCGCAAAGCACTTTTGTAACGCGAAAAACTTCTCTTCACGTCACAAGATGTTATTGGGGCATATTTAAATGATGTTAACTGCTTCACAGAGAGAGTCAAGTCTCTTGGTGTGACAGATGGTTTTCTTTCGAGGATGTCTCGAATATCGCACATCTGTTCATAACCAGAATTTTTTGAAATTACATAATTCACATTCTCTTTCACTTTTTGTCCTATGCTACCAGGAACCGAACTTAGATCACATATTGTTTTTTCAAAGACAGTAAGTGATACATGCAAAGGAAATCCTACAGCTTCCAATGCCGTTATGGCTGCTGGTAAGAAAGAAAAATGGGCAGATATGAAACTAAGATCCTCTTTTTATCCAGCGCCTGACAGAATATTTTGCACAGCTTCCATTGATGAAGTACCTTTCGAGACCAATGAATTAACAACCTCTTCGACTATTTCTATGTGCTCAGTATAATATAAAACTGCATCGACCCATGTTCCCCATCGAGTTAACACTGGTGCAGGAGGAAGTCGGATATTAAGTGTTGTTGATCTAAACAACTTAACTCTTTTAGGAAATTTAACAAAAATTCTCTTTGTACTGGACACAAATCTATCTACCAATGGGAAATAATCACGTATTGTATCAGAAATGCGATGAAGAGCGTGTTCCAAACAAGTTGTATGAAATAAGTTAGGAAAAATACCTTTTCGAGTTTGTCCTGATTTTACCATATAAGGTCTTGCATCAGTAGCAAATGATTCCACATGGCCATAGTAATTTCAAAGAGTCCATCACGAACTGGGTCACAGTTACATTGTTAGTGGCCGACAATTCGCACACATTAAGAAGGTAAGGTGTAGTCTTTTGTTCATTATTTAAAGCACCCACGATTATATTAGCAATAGAACGGCGCTCAGAATCAGGGATTTCATCAACAGGACAACCACACAAACTGATCCGCTAATTCATTTTGTATATTTGACAATACGCTATTGTACCAATGTCCTACGTAAGTCTTACGCAATGTACTTTCTCCAGGCACATATTGTCGAGTGCACTTGACAAGTAAGTTTTTAAATGTCGGATTATTAATTTTGCACAAAGGAATATCAGCAGCTGAAAATGCTTGGCACAGGTCATAGGAAAATTCAGTAACCCTACTTCCTAAACACTCTACTAAGTGTTTTTGAACAAGTTCTTTGTTTGCGAGTTTTATGATTAAATTCTCCTTATGTTTTGCTGTGTTTATGTGCTGAACTATTTGAAATTTTTTCTCACTCCCTACATTTTTCTCACACGCTCCACAAAAGAGTACCCTATTATCTGCAGATATTAAATCACCCGAAAACTCTGTAAATTAATTAATGTAGCACTCGAAGTTGGTTTTATTTTCGACATTTGAAGAGCTTTATAACATTTTATACGCCTAATTTAATTTGGTGGGAACCAGTTCACAACACTATTACGTTTGAAGACCACAACAGAAATACTGGTGGGCAGGCAAGAGTTGCTATAATCGTGCTGCTCAAAACGTTGACCTGCACTTTATCTTTGTTAATATAAACGTCTCAGATAACGCACTGATTATTCTCTACGCACATACATATATTGAAAGGATGGAAACAGGGAATTCACTGCATGACAACATAACGCAGCATTAGTTCTCGCCACCTCGATAGTTGCATCATCATGTGCAATATGAAATATATAATCCAGATGGAAAAAAATAATAAAAAAGCATAACAATAATTAAAATATGCAATATAGGGGCTATAGTATTGAAATAATATGCACTTATCAAAAATCAAGAAAATATGCAGTTATATGCCATAAAATCATGTCCAAATAACTGAAAATTCCATAATTCGTGCACATAATGTAAAAGCATACATTTTAACCCCTATGAAAAAACATGCAAATGCATGAACTTCCTAGCCCTTAGTTATTATGAATGCCGATTAACCTTCATTCTTTAAAAGTAAACTGCCGCACGATATGTTGTGCCATTCCTTCACTATGTATTCGACAGACGGCTTCGTTGATATGTTTTTGGTCTACGGAGATGCATGAGCCAACGCAAAAGCTGCTGAGCATCTTTACCGGGAGAGATATCCTAATGGACAACAATATTATCAGATGTCAGTAAAACAATTACGAATTAAAATAATAACCGCGTGAAACACAATAGCTGTTCAACCAATGTTATTTGTGACTATGGGTTTATGAACAACTTAAACACAAAGAGCAACCTGAGTAACGCATCATTGACTTTATTAAGTTAAACATAGGAGTAATTTAGAATGTTATGATTTGCACTCTTCAGAAATTTGCTTCTGAGCGATTCCTTCATCCGTTTAGCGACTGAAAACTAAACTTGCTGGCCTCTAGAATAAGCTATATCTAAATACAGCATATGAAGTTTTCCACGTAGCTGTGCAATGTTTCTGTTTTTTCAACGGAAGGTGTTCAATGCCAAGTCAACATAATGTATACCATATACTCGTTATCGGAGATGGGTGGCGTCTACCAGTCTGCAATAGCTTCATGACACGCCAAGTGCTTCCCTTGTTTAATAACCCAGTAACTTGCGCAAATGACTCTTTTAAGCACAGCATGATGTAGTACTCGTATTTTCATTAAGTCCATTATAAACGTATAAAATGCCTCATTTGCATCCTTCACAACTAAACACACATAACTTCTCTCTAATATTCTTATTTTATTATTATTATTATTATTATTATTATTATTATTATTATTATTATTATTATTATTATTATTATTATTATTATTATTATTATTATTATTATTATTATTATTATTATTATTATTATTATTATTATTATTATTATTATTATTATTATTATTATTATTATTATTATTACTATTATTACTATTATTATTATTACTATTATTACTATTATTATTACTATTATTATTATTATTATTATTATTATTATTATTATTATTATTATTATTATTATTATTACTATTATTATTATTATTATTATTATTATTACTATTATTATTATTATTATTATTATTATTATTATTATTATTACTATTATTATTATTATTATTATTATTACTATTATTATTATTATTATTACTATTATTATTATTACTATTATTATTATTACTATTATTATTACTATTATTATTACTATTACTTTTTTTTTTTTTTTTTGCGGAGGGGGGGTCGTCAAGTTCCTGGTGAAATTCAATGGTCTAATAGTTCTACTTGCTTTCAAATACAACGATACGATATTTTCATTTATTTTTAGATTTTACATCATTGTAAAACACTATAAAGGCTTTAAGTATAGTGAATTATCCCGTGCATAACGGGTTTTCAGTCCATTGATGATTCCTTCATGAAATTGTTTGTATTTATGTGCAGACCGATTTGTGGGTTTAAGGGCGCTCAACTTCTAGGTCATTAGATGGTTCCACGGTAACGTATTCCACGGTTTTCCCTAGTTTTCCCTAGTTTTCCCTAGTCGGTAGCAAACGCTGGGGTGCTTTCTCATCTATCACGATTTCCTTTCCCTCTTTTCCCCTTTTCCCATCTCATCTTTCAAGTATGCTTTTAGGATTTCTGGCGTAATGTAGCGCCAGATAGCTAGCACGGGTGCTTTCTTAAAGGAAAGGGGTTCCCCGTGGACACTACGGGGCTGCTTGATTGAGCAGGTCGTTCATGACTCTTTCTGAACAAGTGCAGTATTTTGTCTAGGAATTGTTAGGAAACTTAACGCATCTCTGTGGCCTGTCTGCACAAAGCTTGTAGCCTCCTGTCGTCCCTTCACTTCAACCCTCCCTTTTGCAGCTCATTTCGGAAACAGATCTTACGTAGATAGATCCTATTTATGCCAGGGGTTTAGCCACAAATTCGTCAAGTTAGTTTTGCACACGCCATAGATTGCTATCCGATTTTGTAAAAAAAAAAAAACTTGTGTTGCTGGTGGTAGGTCACGCTGCATTGGCTACAGCAAGCAAACAAGGAATATGCTGCTAATGAAGACAAATCCTGCATAAACGAGGACGTTGATAAACAGATGCATTGTTGGCAGAATATTGCAGTTAGTAACTTTCCTCTGATAGCTGGAATATTAATTGTAAGTTGTGTGCAACGAACATAAGGGGTGGCTGCCATTAATATATAGCACAACATTTCGCAAACAAGCATAAAAAGCAAGTTTCATTATACGTATAAATAGAGAAAGAGGAAGTAACCTATGCCTGCAACGTGTAAGGTTAATTCAGACATACAATATCCTTTGTAGTCTGCACAATATGATGTTAGACACAAGCATACTCCTGTATAAATTCCAACATCGCTATTTCAAGATTTTTCTATAAAACATACGTAGGTTATTTTATTGTTTCGTTTCATTTGAAATGCGCTGGAGGATTCTAGAGAAAATATTGACTCACATACAGAAAACTTTAGCACGTTATCTTGATTTAAAATTTCCCCAATCACGTTATGCGATGTAGAGAAAAGCCTTTACAACACAGATCATGTTTCGAGGAAATAGAAGAATGTTATCGTTTGCAAACTTAAAATTGTATATTGTTATTCATTGCAACAGAACATGCACATCCACAATGTAATATAGTGGCAATAGGTTATGTTTACGTTTACTCTGCGTATTTTTAATATTAACACTTATTTTATATACCTATCTTTGTTTTCAAACTACTGCAAAATATATTTTGATTGTATAATTTATGAATAAATGTGCCATATATTCTATGATGGCGTGTCCGTCATTTCACTAGGATTGGTAGATTTCCGTTGCATATATTACATGGACGACCGCGAGCCACTCAACCTCCTCCCTACCGAGCGAGTTGACTCCGCGATAACGTGTGAGGCTCGCATTCAGGAAGTCGTGGGTTCGATTCCCGTGGCCGATATTCCTGATATATGGTTCTTTTCGTCGTTTTCCCAGGGTCGCCAGGCGAATGCTGGGAAGGATAACTACATCCGCCGAATTTCCTGTCCTTCCATTTCGTTTCATTAATCATTTCATTCTTCATCCCGTTGGTCCTTTCAGGGCCGCAACTATCAGTGAATGCGTTAGGTGCAGCTTGGCAGGGATGATATGCGCGCAGGAACTCTTTCCGCCCCTCGTCCGTGGTACCCGTGTGGAAAAGCGGGCGGCATTGGGGTCGTTGAACCTCGCACCGAGAGACCCCTGAGTTGGCCCCGGAAGACCTGAAGACTTGGAGGTGTCGTCAAACTTGGGAAATCTTAGGGACCTCTCTCATTGTCTGTGCCATTAACCTGGATCAGGACGCCTGGTGTCTCCTCTCACCTCATCCTTCCTCCCGGGGTGCCCCCTTGCGGGCACAGAGGCAATAAGCCTGGCTTCAGTGTCGAATCTCCTCCGTATCTCTCCTATTCTTATTCTTAACCCGCTCCCTTGTGCTTACGAGACACGGGTAGCGCATAACCCCGCATTAGTAACAGGTTGTAATGTTTTGGTGGTTAAACTTCCGGACCTTAATTATAAATTATAACTGTTACTTTTGTTTTTATTTTTCCAATTACCTGTGTAATTGTATCTCAACATTGTGATTCTGAGGATCATAATTATGATTTATGCCCAAATACTTTGCTAACACCCAACAAATAAACTGAACATAATGTTGAAATTTCTATCCAGAATTGGTTTTATTCTGTGCCACGTTTAATGTAAACTCCATGGGAAAAACGCACCTCTGTCAGCATCCATACCACCTTTAGAAACGGTTCTTTACTTCACGTTTGATCAGTTTCGCCAGATCGCGCGTTGGATCATCTATTGCATAGATGGGGAGAACCAGCACATTGTGTTACTTCCTCTACTTCGTAGTTTTAACCCCATCCACCGTCTCGCAGCGGTTAGCTATCAGGCCACGCCTCCCGCTATTGTCTGTCTACCTCAGAGAACCGGTCAATCCTTCAAATTGTGTCAGTAAGTGGAGAGGATAAATACACGATTGCACTGCTGTCACCCCTCTTCGCCATGCCTGGTCTATCATCTTCGATAAAGGGAAACCGGACAGCTCAGTTGGCTAGACGCTGGCCTACTGATCCCAAGGTCGCGGGCTAAAATCCGGCCCAAACCGATGGTTTTTAAGTGTGCTTAAAAGGGAAAGCTCCATGTCAGTAGATTTACTGTCATGTAAAAGAATTACTGCGGGACAAAATTCCGGCACACCGGCGATGCTGATGTGATCCTGGCAATTGACAGCTTCGTTAAACGACAAAATAATTTAATTGAATTTAATCTGCCCCTTGAGACCTCACTACATGCCATGAAGGTATGGTAGAGAAGTTCCCTAAATACAACGGCTGAGCCAAGTTAAATTTGGGTTATTCCCTATTATAGATACAGCACGCATAACACTTCCTTGCTTAACTTGAATTTGGTGTGTAAGTGATACATTGGGTTTTAATTTTGGTGTACAGGTGATCAAATTATTAGGTAAATGGAAAAAGATGTTGTGGTATATTAATACAAAGCATAATCGTAGGTGTGCTGCAATGAGATTATTGAACCCAGACTTTGAATATGTTCAATAACTTGATTGCTGCATAAACGACGAAGTACTTGCATGTGATTCCTTACTCGGAAAAATTGCACAGTTTATAACTAATTCTAATTGGGTTTGGTTATTGTATTAATGTTGGCTTAGAAGTAAACTTATCTGCTAATACTGCACCTATAGAAATACAATTAGTTTGGCAAAGATAAAGTAAATTTTAATAACGTTTTAAAAAATGTTGCTCGCAATAACCGAAGAAGCAAAATGTGCGTAACAGTTTAAACGTAACGATAGATACTGACCTGAAACAATATTTTACGTTTAAACCATTTTAACTGTATCAAGCAATCATAGATGGTAAAGTAACACATCTTTAGGAAATGAGTAAATAACATTGGTCAGGCAGCATCCTTTAGGTTGAAAAAGTGAGAAAAAGTGAGTCTACCATTGACCGCCTCCGTAGCGCAGTGATAGTACGCCTACCTCTGGCGCGGAGGACTCGGGTTCGATCCCCGGTATCAGCATGGATCTTTTCCCCCGCTGGGAGGTCTGATAGGGGGTGCACTCAGCCTCGTTAGGTCCCTAAGGGACCAATTGAGTAGCTATCCTGATAGAAAGGTAGCGTCCTAAAAGGTCCAGTAGTTGCCTTACGCTCGGGGGAGTCGGCGTGCTGACCCCCGCCACCCCCAACCTGCACTCCTCCGTGGCCTTAGCTGCGGCTGTAGGACCCAGTGGCCGGATGATAAGGGTAACCTCTGCATAGAGGAGACGCCCTAGTGATTATTATAAGAGAGTCTACCACTATCGGATTTACTCGTCTGGCATGTTTGCATTTAAACCAATGCAAATACTCAACTGTGCATTAGATTCAAATAATATGTTTTGATATAGGAAGAAATCTACTGATAAAAGTAATTTTTCCTATTGCCATTTTAAGGATTCGTGCATAATTGTGTGCTTCATTTACATGTGGAAAAATCTAAAACTTCCACCACCTCATCCCTCTCCGCAAATGAAACTTTCTTTGTTACGCCTATTTCCAGCTCGCAATATGCAAAAAGCGATTGGGTTATCCACTTGGCATTAATCACGATAATCACCGAAGTTGGCACAAAGGCTCATCACAGTTTATTTGCAACTTGTATGCCGTTTCCTCTTATGCTGGCAGTCCCCGATTTGCACTTCTATATTACATGCTGCGATGCGATGCGATGCGATGTAGATTGCCTATTCCTGAAACTCGAGGATGGAAGGCACATTGGCCATGCTTGTGTCAAGTAATGTACATTTTATTGTGCACAATTGTTGAAACACTCAACTGTTCATATCGCAACTAGCTTTTTCTGGTGGTGAGCAAAATAAGGTTTGATCGTTCTCAAACGCATCAAATTAAACTTTACAATGGAAAAACTTGAGTCTTCAAAAGCATGCTATTCAGAAGACAAATGCTACCAATTATTGTGCAAAATTGCACATTTTCATTAACTCTGCACTTTTATTTAATTTTCCAGTAACATAAGGTACACTGAGGGTTTCATAAGTTATTGAAACAAAATCTAGTTACGTATTTTGTTATGCAACTGTCTTAGAAATATAATGTTTTATCAAAGTCCTAACAGCCAATTGCAATGCTTCGGAAAAGAGGTAATGCGGTCTCTAGTTTGAAAAGCAACGCACTGCGTGACAGGTACGAAAGCCAGAATGAGTGGATAAAGCAAAGTTTTGAATTGAAAATGCTTGAACGTCAAGTTATAGTTAGTTGAATTTCATTGGAAACTGGTTTGTTATAAAATCCGGGAGACCACAAAATTTGAATTGTAATTTTACCACTATTTATATCCAAAAGCCTCAGTTATCGATTAAATTGCATTCTAAACAAATAAATTAAACTAGCAGCAATATATGAATTTGAAGGAAATGCATAAACAAAATTATGTTCACAGCTAAAGGAAGAAAAATTGTTAACTACCAAAGAGAACTTCACATATGCAATGTGTAAGTGTGTGATTTACCGGAGTGTCCTCGAGCTATTTGGTATCTACTGGTGCAAAATTGTTAGCGAGTTCAACTAAATAGTGTTTCATTAATTGAAAACGTTTACATTTTGTTTAGCTAAATTCATTTGGGCTAATATTATGACTCGTGTGACTATCCGCAAGGCATATGATTGCGATTTTAACTGTTTGCCCTGTGTACAGGTTTTATAAGAAGTATTATGTTCCTCTCGTGAGAATGTGCCTGTAAGGATTGCGTTTGACATCAACAACTCTAGGATTTTGTGAGAAAAATTACGGTTAGTATTTCAATATGTAAACAAGGCTTAGGTCTCTTAAAAATACACGCTTTTGTGCTAGCAATGCTGGGATACTAACGTTGCGCCCAATTGTTGACTTCAAACAAATTCCTTACTCCCACATTCTCGTGAGGGGAACTCGGTAGATAATGCAGATATTAGATCTGTTTATGACATCGTGAGCGGCCATGAGATACTATCTCCCCTTTCCCCTCCAGAGAGCAGAACATTCCTCAGACGTTTTCTCGTCAGAGGCCTGCAGTAGGTAGTATTTAAATTGATTGCAAAGAGGACTAAATTTCTGAAATGTGATAATAGAAAGGATGAATTTTACTTCGATGTTCGCAATTACAGTTTCTTTCTTTTTCTGTTTTGTATATTAACATCCTTCAACGTAATGCCATATCAGACGAACAATTATAGTTAAACCTCTGGCTTAAGCATTTAAATAATTTCCATATTTCTAATGTAGTTTTGTAGTAAAGTGAGCCCTTCTATAAATGTAGTCAAAAAGTGCGTATACAAATCTTGTCTCTGTTTTCAGTTTGAGGGAAATTAAATGTATAAAATGCCCAAGGCTTGGGTTCATTTGAACCAGGTATTTTTTATGTAATTGTTTGCACATGAAATGCAAGTATATAATAAAAATACGAATCTTCTGTCCCAGAGAGCGCTAGTAAATAGTATTAATATTAATACAATGCGTTGCATATCTTGTTTTGTCCTACCCTGCATTCACAGAAAGCCAGTATGCGCCAGATAAAGATCCAGCTTACCGGAAACTCGGAGGAAAGTAATATCTAAATAGAGATTTAAAAATACAGCTAGTTCATTTTTAACTAGGGAAATCCAAGATCGCATTCGTATCCAGAATAAAAGCAAAATATGTACAAAAGATATAAACACTGCAGAGCACTCAGTGAAAAAGAAGGAAGATATCAAACAGAATCGCGGATCAAGGCCATGAAACAACAACACTTTGATTCATATACCCGTCGCTAGCTGTGAAGGAGTAGTAGTATGGATCTGGAACGGAGGAGTTCACCACAGTGGACAAGGCTAGGCCTATTGCGCTTACTGAGCCTTCGGGACGAAGGGATCTACCAAAATAATACGAATGGCAGCCTATCCGATGGCAGCAGAAGCAGCGCAACGGGATCACTACCGTTTAAAGCTTCAGCACCTTCCTCGGTCGTCTCATAGATGTCGGCCTTCCTTTACCGTCATTTCGCGTGCTACAAACAACGTCAAGGATAATCTTTGGCGGATTTTGTAACATTTCCTAAGGTCTTTTGAGGCGTGTCATTCACCCTACCTGGCTTGATGACACAGTAATATGGGAGAAAAGAGGGAAGGTTGATGTCTTTGCTTTTTCTGAGAGCGTTCCAGTAATACATATCTCTCTCTCTCTCTCACTCACACACACACACACACACGCGCACACACGCACGCACGCACGCACGCACACACACACACACACACACACACACACACACACACACACACACGACAGAACTTGTGTACGTATGCTGGCGAGGAACACTTGTATTACATAGGTACTTAAAATCCCTAATTGAAACCAAATGGAAACAGCAATAGTAAGTAGAAATAAAGGAATACAACATATGCGTTTCTATATAGTGATTTATGGTTTACGTTATACAGAGTGGAAAGGAAGTCATTACATTCCTTCTAATATGTGCTTCATAGAAGCGTTAAAAACAAAAAAGTCTAATGGCATTTTGTTCTTTGATCAGCCGATTTCGAAAAAATAAATGGCTTTTCTTCCAAATTGGATGCGTAATTCCACAAGAATGCACGAAGATAAGTTTGTTACTTGTAAAATGCGTAGGGTAACTTATTTCTGACATAGCTTCGATAGTAATTATGGGACATCACAAAGGGTTTCGAAATAATTAATCACTTAAAAGACGTGAAGGAATACTCCAGGCAGTCCTTTGAGACGTGAGAGAAGTCGACAACGTTGCGTTGAGGTAGGTCAGGGAATTTACATGGTTTGTGGATGTGAACAGGTCGGACTTTTTCGTTTTCGTGTAATGTTTTTGGAGCTAACGCTTGTGAGTGGCCTACACTCGCGCAGTAAATACGGAAGGATAAGGCAGCGTATTTGTGTTCTCACGAAGCGCCGTTACAGTGTTTGTTTATGCACTGACTTAGGAAAAGTGACACCCACACAATCTGCAGTGTTGCCAGCTTGTTTTCAAGAAAACTAAAATATCTCCGTAGGAAACTGTCAGAGACAAAAGCGTAAGATACAAAATATGTTCCAAATACCGAGATCTACCACTGGTTTAAATTAATGTAATGACTTCCCTTCCAGAGGGTATATTAGTGAGAGTAAAGAACAAATTACGCTTTTGATTATAATTGACCAACCAAGTTTAGAAACTAGAGATAAATATATTTGTGCATATGATTTACATTAATATGACCGACGTATCATGGCAATAAAACTGTTATATTTTTGTCTATATTACTGCTGTATGCCTATGATCGGCAATAGGTTAGTAAAGGTAAATTAACCATTTATAGTTTGAGTTAGTGGAAAAAAACATGCTGCTTTATGTATTTGTTTGTTTGTTCATTCCTTAGTTCATTCATTCATTTATGTAGTTTTGCTTCTATGCAACAACAAACATTAGTATTACTGTGAGAATACAATTCTGTTTACTTTTTTCCTATGAATGTCTGCCTTGCTATGCATTTAATGAATTCCATTCAAGCTTTAAATTGCATCCCCTGAAAATCTTCTCATTATACTACGCTAACCTGAGCGCTCGACAAGTTTTCCTCTTAGATTTTTAGCCCCTTCAAGGTGTGTCCTCCAGTCAATAAGGTATACAAGCCAATTATGATAAGAGGAGTGTATGACAAACTGAATGCACTCTCTACCTCTTTCTCTTTTAGTCAATATGGTCGAAAGCGAAAACTGTATTTCGTTTCTACGCCATTTTGTATCCTTTGTTTTGGTTATTAGTTAAGTTTATTTAGCAAAAGGAGTGGTACATTCTTGCACCGTGGCCTAAAGCAACCAATGAAATGGTCAAGGCTTCATCTAACGATAAATAATGCGACATAGACACGAGGTGCAGTGAGATTATCTTAGACACTCTTTGTATCACAGAACTAACAATATTTTGTGATTCTGAGCAAGGCGCTGATAAGTTTCCTTTCGCGGTGAAAGTAAGAGAAACCACCATAAAACGTGTTTGAATAATGCATTCGTTTCCTCGCTGTTGACAATATAACATTCTTCCCCATAATTTTCGGGTGTTGGAACACGCAGACGTTTGATACAGCATCATAAGTTTCATAATTCTCCCGGTGAAAGGGGCTTAGAAATTTCAATGGTTCATTGGTGCTTGAGCGGTTGCTTAAAAGCTTCATTTAGTGTATGAAACGCTTTAAAACTGTCGGTGAACTATGGTTTACCCTTGAATCTACATGGTGCTGTTAGTACAGAATATCTCGTAACAAAATTACTGAACAACGTCCTATAAACATTACGGTCGTGATTCGTCCGATATGACACAATGTTGGAGGACGTTAATTTAAAAAAAAAAAAAACGGTCGTGATAAAATAAATGGTATCGGCAGGTAACATTCTTCTGGCTGTGCATGAGGTACAATTTTCGATAACTCCCAATAGGTGCTTCTTGCTGTGTCGTTTACCTTGCAAAAGTTTTCTGTTCATTCTCTTTTTTCTGGGAGAGGGGGTGGTGGCTAAAAGATAAATCGATCGCCTCAAAATTGGCGGGAAGCAAACATTAAAAATCCTTTTAAAATGCTAAAACTAGATCTGGTACGCTTATGGTAAGTGTATCTACATATTAAAGTTTGCAACATTCGCAGGTTCCGAACATTGATGCCCTAAAACTTCTGCGAAAAATTGCCTCTAAAATGACTAACATTTTAAAAAGGTGAACCAAATGACCTAATATCTTAGATTTATTTGTACTGCTAAAATTAGAGTTAGATACGTTAAATACATTCTTCCCTGACCATGGCCACCCCTCCACACTCGTGCAACCCTCTCCGGGCTAACCACTAAACAGAATCTTTTTTAATGCGAGTAAAGGATATAGAATGTTATAGTTTGTCCAGATCGTGGTGACACTCGACATGCGCGAGAGAGGAGAAATTAAGAGGTGACTAGTGGTGGGGAACAAGCGAGTGATATCAGAATTCAGGCAATCACATACACAAGCGGTGTATTTTTATGTGTTATAAACAATTTTTGTGTAGTTATCACAGTGAGAGCGGGCGAAACACTGATCCTACTTCTAATATGCATGTGGGCACGTCTCTTCTATTGCGCATCTGTGCTTCAGGAGTGAGGGAGTGTCACGACAATCAGGGCAAACTGTGCTCTTATTTCTCAGTTGAATAGTGAAACTTCTCATCTTTGAAGTTATCTTTATGTGAAACGTTAATAATGCAAAAATGTATACCTAATGTAAATGTAAGAAACTGAACAAATATAGACGCAAAGGCAAAAAATAATAAAATAATGATCTAAACTAAGAAAAGTCCTGATACGGAAAATGGCATAAAAACCAAAACTGACCTAATAAACGTGCATTTTCATAATGTGGAACTCATGATAAACTATAATAAAACCCAAAACACCGAGCAACCCAGTAGGTATGTGTACAAAGCTGCGTGCTAGTGAACTACAAATGAAGTCAAACCACAGACTTGCAGTTTGTTTACATGTGTGACACGGCGCATATTCCTAGAGCTGTGAGCTTTTATTGCCCAAAGACGTCGTGTGTAATTTAGTGCCGCATGAAAGTTTACAGCACTAGAGTATTGGGCAATAAAATTCAGCTTTCATTCACGACTGTGCACCCCCCCCCCCCCCCCCCCCCCATCCATTGCACCTCATCTTGTGTCGTCAACATCTGCGTAGTGACGCAAATAGTCTGTTGCGCGTAGCTGCGAAACCACCAGTTTGAATTACCAAACACTCTGGAAACGTGACAATCACTTTCTTAATTAATATGATTTTACCATAAGTTTTTGAACTTTTAGAGGGAAGATGAGGCATAATATTCATCACTTTATGAACATGAGCAGCATGTTACATATAGTCTTAAATATTGCTTATAAAATCTGGAAATAAGTTGCAATTGTGGGTGGTAGTTCTCATTACAACTTTTTTCTCCTTCTTTCTCTTTTTCATTATCTGATTACCCTCCCCGTACATCTTTTAAAAAGGTTTTTAATCCTTATTTATCAGAGTCTGATAATATGAACCACTTCTGTTGATATTAATAACCGCCGCTATTCTAAAACGTTTATTAATCACTTTTAAATCGGTAGAATATCACACCTAACAAAACATTTCACTTCCACTGAAAGTGGTTTTTCGTAATCATCTTAGTGCATTAAACCTCTTGAAAAAATAAAGTTCCCTTCAATATATTCTCCTCTCTTGAGGTATGAGAAGGTGTCTTCACGGTAGCTAGGAAACCCTGGGAGTAATTGTTACAGACATTCCACTAGATCACACTATGTATTTCAGCTATTGTTGAAGCTGCAGTTTACCACTCGAAGGACTCTTGGATGAAGCTCCAAGTTCAAATACATGTCAACCGATGACGCTGAAAAGTCAAAGTAAATTGTTTAACTCTAGGGCGTCTCCTCTATGCAGAGGTTACTCTCAGTCGCCTGGCCGCTGCGTCCTACAGCCGCAGGCAAGGCCAAGAAGGACTGCAGGTTGGGGTGGCCGGGGTCAGCACACCGACTCCCCTGACCGTAAGGCGACCATTTGACCTCATAGGGAGGCTGTCTTTCTATCAGGATAGCTCCTCAATTGGCCCCTCAGGGACCTAATGAGGCTGAGTGCACCCCTTACCAGACCTCCCAGCGGAGGAAAACTCCCATGCCGGTACTGGTGATTTTGGGCGGTTCCTCTTCCGAACACGAGGTTCTGATGCAACGTTATAAGAATTAATTGATTTTAATTAATACATGAAATAGGACAGTTTTTCCAAAATGTCTCTTTTCCAGAAGTTTAGCAAGTCTGCTGTTTGGGTTTTCCACACACAGCTTTATGTCGAAATGACATATTTTCATTACGTTACATACTAAAAGGTCAAGAAAAATTATGTAAATGTGTTAGTCATTTCTAAAAGCGTCTCATTTATTCCAAAATGGTCATGTTCACTTTGTGGACGAGTGGGAAAGGTAACAAATGAGGTATTGAAGCCTCTCATACAAAGAAAAGATCAAAATACTGCATTAAGTGAACTTCAATACTTTCAGGATTTAATTAGTTTGCCAACATTTTGGTGGATACTCAAGATGAATCTTCAAAATGAGCTCTTCAAAACACAATAAGCTAAATAATGATATTGCATATGTTTTAAGAATTAAGTTACATTAAACTTTAATTGTTAGTGATTCTGCAGCAATTTTATTCACAGAGGCGTATTAATCTTAGAATAATCTGAAAGTGAAGCTCAGAAGGTAGTTCGTAAATAACGTAACATTGCAAACTATTTTATATTAATATACCAATAACAAAACAAAGTGTAGCTTGACATTGGAGTATGCCAAAAAGCTGCGAAGTTGTAACATATTACGAATAATAAAGTAAATATTTTTAAATAATTGAACTGCTATGTTACTATAAAGTCAAAGCTGTGGAAGAGCAGTGTTATATTGTGGTACAGCAATTTAGATCTAAAGCTTTATATATCTCAATTCCGTCAGGAAAATGTTGCAGGTGATTCAGCAGGGCAGAGAAAGAGCAAGTTTTGACAAATCTTTTAATATCAGGTCAGAGCTTAGCATTTAAAGCTAAAACAAAAGCTGGCAAAGTTTGTTCATCTTTAGGACAAGTTCAACAATGTTAGAGAAAACTTGGTAGGGAGAACGAGACTCAGAAAATCTGACGAGATGAGCAGTGAACTGTGACACTCTCGTACTAGGATAGTCGTCATTATTACAATCATTCCAAACAAAATCTATGGCAAACATTTGAAGTACTGTGGTTGAAATGTCCAGAATTTGGCAGTTTCAGTACGAAGTAACCTTAACATGTTGGCTCTGATTTTACGCATTGGGCGAATGATCTAGAACTTGTATGAAGATTACTGAGTTGAGAAGGATTATAAATGTATATGCATCAATAAGTTTTCTCTATATCTTCATTGGGTGAGCCTGAGGATTATGGACAGGCTGAGGATAGTCAGAGGTGTGTCTTACGGGTATCCTTTGTTCAGAATCCTTTGACACAGTGAAAGGGTGAGATAGGGACATCGCGTGGCCGGCGCGTGTATAGAAACCTGAACAACCCAAGCAGAGTTGGAAGGCTTATGCAGTCATTCAGACACTAGTAGTGGCGTACAACAGAGGTTGCACAAAACTCCTAAACCTGTATAAATATATGGCGGCCATGGGAAACAGGTAATGCGCCTTCTTTCTTTTCTTTTTCTTTACCTGATTACCCTCCCGTTATGTAGAACTTACAGCCCCTAGGACTTACAAGCCAGTGCCTAGTGTCAGATGCCTGTCGGAGAGTACAGGAACTTATGGACCGGACAGAGTGAAGACCTGAAAGCGGGTGGTCTACTCAAAGTGAATGTTGGAAAGCACGCCCATTGCGATTAACACACAGAGCGCATCGGCGTACCCTATTCTGCCGTACTCTTGCAAAGACACCAGCCATTTCTCTGGTTTAAAAGTTTGCCGGTCTAATTTTTGAATAGTGAAGCTGTGATTAACTGTAAACAATGAGATATTTATTTTTTGTTTGTGTTCTGCGTTTGCTTCTTGGAATAAGATTGCGAGCCTTACTAAGATAAATGCAATACCAAATTGCATGATTGATTTTGCCGTAAATACTTAAACTGGGTGGTAGGCAGGAATCTATGACATTAACTTGTCTAGCGCTTAAACAAAGCACCGCAACAAAAATCTTTCCTCAACAAAAAGTGTTTAAAATAAATATACCTTGCAGTATAATTTGTTTTTGAACAGTACTGGTTTTCAAACAACGCATTTCTTAATATGCTGCTACGTATTTTCCAGTTTGAGCACAGCTGGAACTTCATTGACAGAAATTTAAAACACTTAATGCAATGCTATTAAGTGAACGACGGGGACAGCCAAAATGCGCGAATATTGACGGAAATTTGGAATCACTCAGTTTGTTGAAACTAAAACTAGAAGGCCTAAATAATAGATTTTAATTGTCTCTTCATTTTGTGTCCACCAACATAGTCTGGGTGGCTCAGTTGGTTAGACGCTGGCCTACTGATCCCAAGGTCGCGGGTTCAAACCCGGCCCAGGCCGATGGTTTTTAAGTGTGCTTAAAAACGACAGCTCCATGTCAGTAGATTTACTGGCATGTAAAAGGACTCCTGCGGGACGAAATTCCGGCACACCGGCGACGCTGATGTGATCCTGGCAGTTGACAGCGTCGCTAAACAACAAAATAACTTAACCCAACATATATGAGGTGATCCACAGCAATCCTTTCCTACATTCGCATTTTATTTGGCAACATACGTAAATCCTGTGGTTCTACAGTCGAGTGAGTAATGGGGTTTAAGGGCCCGTCGACAACTAGATCATTAGGGCCCCTTCTACAGTCGAGTGTATGGAATCTGAGCATATAACGCGTAGTGGCTTATGTTGATAACAAAATACTCGACCGCCTCTGCCAAGCTCAATCCCCATTCTTTACCTGGTTCTAGAATTCCAGTTAATGTTTGTCTTACTCCCTCTTTTCCTTCACTTCTGAGCCTGAAACGTATGTGTTTCAACACCACATTTTTTTAAATCAAACCAATAAGACATGGACCCGTCCAGGGTCTCGTGTGGAGCGCCGTTGCAAAGCATGCCTTACAGCGTCTCTGATGACATGTTTCCGTATTTCTCTCATTCCTCTACTCACCTAGGCCTCGCCTCTTTCGGAGGCTAATCTGGAAGTGTGTGGAACTTGAACTGAAACCAACAAGAGATTGGCTCGCCTAGGGCTGGAACACACATGAGAAGACCTTTCTGCCAACATGAAATAAATGAAAACGATATAGGAAAACAAGAGCGTTGGCAGGTTTCCGCGCCCCCGACTATACATAAACTACAGCAGACAAAGCAAAACCACTCGCACCATTAGGTACAGAATATCTCAGCTTGCATCCTTAATAGGTACCATAACGTAGTTTTAGATATAGTCCCTTACAAATGAAAACGAAGGTTCACCGATGAGGAGAGCTCTTTGCGTCTTAGAACTTGCTAATGTGAACTGTCTTTAACGGTACAATAAGAGTTCTGTTCTAACGTCACACTGTAGAGCATACAGATGCATCAATTTCTGTAGGTTTCGGAAATTCCATGGCAATGATTGCCTGTGCGATGCTAAAATGACAAGCCGGCATGTACGAGTATACGAGAGAAGCTATTGCCCAGGACTTTAAAAGTCGCACATTTTGCTGATATACGAGCACTTGCTTTCTAGGGCCGACTGGTGGTAATTTCTGTTTTTGCACATTTTGAAGCGGCAACCAAGTATTGCGAATCCGGCCATGACGTATAGTAGTTCGTAGAATTATTGCATATAGTCCTTATACTCCATCGCATCCGTGCTGTAGAAGTCACTCCATATCTTGTGCAGGAATAGTTTCATTCTCGGGTCTTGTATAAACGGCATTTCTCCCGTTAGCATGCACATACGTAAGTCAGGAGGGTGCAAACTTTGATAGACACAGGGCTCGTTTCAGATAGTGTAATTCCGCCAGTTGTTTGTGTTGCGGACCTGATCTAATGTTCCTTAGTCCATGTGTTATCACCGGTACTGTCGCTACTTGGAATAGTTTCAGTGCTGTCTTTAACATCTGCTCGAGATCCATTATGTCACTCATGGCTCTCATTGCAGCATCCACTCTCCTTGGCGTGGGTTGTGAATACTGTTCCCGTTGCCCGGAACTCACTCATAGGTATTTGAGATGTGTCGCCGACTTTAGAGGTTTGCTGTTATGGGCTAGGATTGCTTCCTTCCTTCCCTTCCTGAAAGATATTTTTACCGTATTTTACTCATTGAGATGCAAATCATTTCGTTCCTCCTAGACTGCCACTCTGTCAGCAAATCATACAAGCCGGGAATAACAGTTGGCAGTGTCATATTTCGGTGTACTCCATAAGCAAAGGTTTGTAAATTGGCGAGAAACTGGTTTATATATTGATGAGCTCGCTTTTCATGTCTGGCATAATGACCATCCATTTAGGTCCACAAAATTCTCGATTAATGATGTAACTAGGAATGAGACCTCACTACGTGATGGATGCAAGCATATCTAATACTTAGAAATCTTTCCTACCCTCAATCTATAGTTTCCGGATTTCTATTCTGTTAAAGTTGCCGTCCTAGAAAGGTAAAAGGCTGTGAGTCAAAATACACATTTTAATAGCAGATAAATACACTATATATTCTTCCCTAAAACTCTGCACGAGTTGTATTTAGGGCCCTCGAGCATAGCGGTGCTGTCAAGGTGGGTATGTTTTACCCATCCCCAGTTTTCCACTTCGACTTACCTATCGTCTAGAGCCCCTGCTCTATTAGCAACGTGTTGTCTTAGAGTTCAGCTACTAGTAAAGCACGAAATTGAAAGGACATTATCACCGAGTAATGCAATATGACTTGTCTATTTCAGCACAACTGCATAGATTCTCTATATATAATACACTTCGGACCAATTAACCCTAGCGATGTCAAGCTTTATTCCAGAACTTATTATACTATCAATGTGTGTGTGTGTGGGGGGGGGGGGGTCACTTTGTGACCACCACTGGCAATAAAATGTTATTTTATTTTTAAAACAAACTTATTTTAAAATTGGTTATTATATCTTGTCATGTTAATAAAGGTAATATTTAACACCGTTTAACTATCCGTTTTTCGCTTTCTATATGAATCACATTATACCCACGGGGCACTACTTAATGACCATCTTGACATTTCATTGTTTCTCCAAAAGACCAACAGTGGAAACTTTGAAAGAATTACCCAATTCAGTAGTAGAAGCAGTGATTGACAATAACTATTAACTGCATGCCTTTAATAAAAAATTAAGACAAAATTTTAAAAAATTACAGAAGGTGGGCATAAAATAACCCCCCCCCCCCCACCCACCCTTGGTAACCTCAGGGTTATATCCCTTCTCTCTTAAAGCATCGTTCTTATCATTCCCTAGATTACATGTGGTGATCATCTTGGTCCAATTTGGTTGTGCCAGTACATTTTTTATTTATCTTATCTACTAGCATCACATTGTTACATGCAGTTTTTGAAGCTTGAAAACTAATATGTATATCGGATAAGAGCAATGAAATATGCGGCGCTTTGAGGGGTGGAGATGGAAGCGTTAGAAAAAAAAAGACAAAGGTTCACGACTCTTTCCTCGACTGCTTATTTTCCCGCTTTCAGGATAAGACTCCCAAAATGCACTTAGAAAACGAGCGGAAGCTTATTGCAGCGTCCCAGGGCTGGAAGCGAACCCCAGGTATAGGCATGAAGCAACACACCCACAAAATTGTGGTATGTGGTGAATCTGGACTAGCACAACACTAATGCTTCAGAGTACAAATTGGGTACAAATTTAATATCGATAACCCACTGAGGGGTTCCATACAACCTTGCCCTGTATCCCTTGTCACGTGCGCTAGTCACTTCTCATTGGTTGCTATCATGGAATAGGTTGTTGTATGAACAAACTAGTTCCTTGTTAGAATCATCATATAGTCGAAGATAATTTTAAAATTTATATTTTCATAACCGTATGAATCACGTAACAGAGTGTGCATTTGGAATGCACGTAAATTACTATCAACAAATAAGTAGGAGAATTCTTTAAACTGCCTCACAGAATGACGTAACCTCATGCATCTAACTTAAAATACCGTTTTATCGAATTTATCACCTTTTCTTTCGTTTCACAGGGCTTGTTTATCATAGATAGGCATTAAAACATGTTCATTTGCCAATAAGGGAAAGGTGAGTGAGTGAGTGAGTGAGTGAGTGAGTGAGTGAGTGAGTGAGTGAGTGAGTGAGTGAGTGAGTGAGTGAGTGAGGTTTAAGGATCCGTCGACAACTAGGTCATTTAGGCCCGAAGTCAAACCTTAAAACCAGGGAAAGAAAGGGGATGCGAAAAATTGCATGTCAGTGGCACAAGGTTACATACTGGGTTTAAAATAATTAAAGCCCATATTTCTAAGCACAATAAAATAGTAAAATAAGTAAGCAAATAAACACGAAAATGATGAAAGTAAGCCCCAAATTAAGTAAAAACGAACACACAAATATGATGATAGTTTCACAGGACCCTTACGTTATTGAAGGCTGTTACAGCACACAATGAAGGTCATCCTGAGATTTTCCTGTGGAAAACTCCTGCGTCTATCAGTGAAAATGATTTGTATAATGAAGATATTCTTTTGGCGTCACATGACGTTACAGGCGCATGAGAAAAGCACCGTAGTTCTTAGGTAAATTCCTCTTCAATATGTGTTTCTTGCTAGAAAGCTTTTCTGAAATTTGACCATATTTTGTAACCGGAATTCTTTTGTGTTAACTGAGTTTGTCAAACGCAATTTTTGCGACCCCGTGTGTTTCTGATCACAGTATAACTGAAATTTCGTCAGTCAGAGAAAGCTAATGTTCCAAGGAATTATTTCGAGCTTCCAACTGCTTCAAAATGTCAGGTATATCGAAGAAAAGATTATGGATGTAGTATATTTTTTCTTGGATGCCATTTTGGCAAAACGTTCTTGTGCTGTGGCAAAACTGACGGCATCTTCTGGATTTAGGGGATTCAAAACAGTTTTCATTTCACTGAAATGTTCTGCATTGTGTGACCTCGTTTACGCATTTGGGTAGGAATGCCGACTGAGAGGTTTTTGTGGGTGGCATTCCATAACTATAACAGGGAGCAATCGTGCACACCTTACTTGCTGGACTAACACCTGGCTATACCCTAGCATTTCTTTCTTGCGCATTTAGCAGAGAAAATAGCGAATTACTGATAAATCACGTATAAGTGTAAAATATGCATTTTTAAATTTACAGTTTGGGGCAAAATATGCTGTTTTAATTAAACATCGGAAAGTAAGTAAGCCATAACTTTTCCTGCGACTTAAGCATAAATAAGCACAAACGTAGTTAAAATTGCTCATCTAGATATGTCTTAAGAATTATAATCTTTCTGCTTATCCTTAAGTGTGGGGGGAAAAAAATTCTGCTTAAAAATCCGGGCTTTGAAAATAATACTTGTATAGAGATAAACTGATTGTTCTTTAATTATTAGTTGGTTAGACGCTGGCCTACTGATCCCAAGGTCACGGGTTCAGATCCCCAGACGATGGTTTTTAAGTGTGCTTAAAAACGACAGCCCCATGTCAGTACATTTATACCGCTCGCAAAAGTTAAAGGTATGTGAACGCTGGCCAATGCTCAAGCAGAGCGCTGTTGCCAAGCGTAGTGCGTGTACCGGCAGAGGTTCTGTACATAACAGTGTGTAAGATGCATGCACCACATTCGGCAGCGCTGGTAGGAGGGGCAAGCGTAGGATTCGCTGGAGTCCGAGGTACGCCCCGCCTCCATATGCCTTTAAGTTTTGCGAAGATTATAGTGGCATGTAAAAGAACTCCTGCGGGACAAAATTTCGGCACACCGGTGACGCTGATGTGATCCTGGCAATTGACAGCGTCGTTAAACAACATAATAATTTAATTTAATTAGTAGTAGTACTACTACAGTAATTGTAAATAATATATTACATTCAAACGCCTTTCTGTTAACACTATCGCCTATTTTTATATAACTTCTGAATATCCTTACAAAAGCGTGTCTTTCTATCTGCCTCATATGAATCCAGATAAACTTTGTAGAAATTGTTTCATTGCACTCATCATTGTAAGCATAAGATAGATAAAAATGGAAGCGACCGAAATGTTTAAAAGCAAGTCTCAGTAGTACAGTATCGCTCGGCCACAAACAAGGTGCCTCATCTGCACCACATACTGCAGTACATTGCCGCTGTCGGATTAAATCTGTGGTTTTGAAACGTTACACCGAACGAGATGACTTCTCTCTAACATGTGAGTCTAGTATATGGGAGATATCAGGTTCGATTCCCGTTGGATGAGCACTCTGACCTTAGTCTTTTCTTCTCCGTTTTCAAAGGCCGGTGAGCAAATTTTGAGGTGGTTTCTGTAATGTCGCACGTTTTCCGGTCTCCTATTTTATGTTTCAGGGCCGGGGATCAGGCGAGTGGACGGCGTTTCAAGGATATGGTGATGGAATTTCCTTTCAATAGCTGTCTGTCCTAGCGCCTGGTGTCTGACAAACCCTCAGCTAGAACCTTTCTTGGGGGAAGTCTTGTGTGGGAAGGTTCTTCCGGTCTCGGGAGACATCTGGAAACGTTTAGGGACCCCGTCTATGTTTGAGCATACCGACCCGGATTTAGCCGCCCTCTGACCTTCGCATCACCCCTTCCTCCTGAAGGTTAGGCAGGTGGAATATGTTTCCTATGTGCTTCCGTGCCAAAAACGTCCTCCGTACCTAATGTACATCTCTTTAGATGTTAGTTTCAACTAACGTGAAGTTGCAGGCCTTACCAGAATATTAATTTCAAGATTAATATTGACATTAAGAATTTTATACTTTCCTTATCAGAAACCTAGGACATATAAATATGTAGGCTTCAGGATAAACGTATGAGGTCATTGAGATCTCCAGTGCATATATTGCTTGATATTTCGATTGATTGCAGATGGTCTCACTATATGTACTGCATATCAGAGCTAACCGTTGTGCAATATTCGAAATGCTTTGATGTGCTCTAATTGTATCTACATTAGCTTTGTGGTATAATTATAATTCTTTATCGATAAGCATCAGCAGTTTCGGTGTATTTGTGTGTATATATTCGTATTTGGGGATACCTACTTTGTCTAGACGACAAGGGTGATGTTGAATTAATGCCAGCCAATAGGACAATGCAAGTCGGATTAAGGATTACACAATAAGATAAATCAGTACCTGAGATTCATAAGTTCTTGTCGCGATTGATGAATCCTGATATCCTTTTGACTGCATTATTAATATTCCTGTTTACACAATCTACCTATCGGTTTTAATATTTGACGAAGTCACAATAAGTCACAAAAAGTTACTTCTGCTATATTAGCTTTTCAAGGTTTATAAACAAATTACATTTCACACATTGAATATAATAGCTATAGAGTTAAAACGAAAGCTTAAAGTACGAGTTTCAAATGGAAATATGCATGACAATAAAATATTATTGTAATATAACATTATTTATCTTACGCACTTTTTTACTTTGAGTATCGTACCATGTCCAAAATAGATCATCCACTTTATAGTTCGTGTTACATGTTTCGAGCTTCAGCTGCACTAAGTTCCTTGAGTACCAGCAAATCTTCATACTTCGCAGCAATTACTGGTAAAAGTGATGAATAAAAACTCTTCTGAAGTAATCGTATGTCGACGTTGAGTAAGAAGAAGCGACATAGTGTTCTCGAGACTGGAACGTATCTCCTTAATAGGTCTGGTTTCAAAGAGAGGCTTTATTTATATCCAATATAACCATTCTAATGACATATTGTTGCTTCATAAGCAACGCAGTCTATAATAACATAAAATGTTTTTAAACTGTTCATCTGAAGTTGAAATGATCATTGGCTGTAAAACTGTAGATGGAAAGATTTTTGTAGAACTGTAGACGGAATGATCTTACTAGACGTAGCACATATTCCCAACGTAATTTATATGATTTAATGTGGTGTTTCTGTGCATTTTATGCACTATAAATGAAGTTCAGCTGCAATATCCCTAGATGGCGTCCATATCTCATTTTCTTCCAAAATATGGCAATGTGTGGTCTTCGTATGTTGCATATACACACATAATGCACATAATGCAATGGACCATTTGCAGCGATGTATGTTCTGCGTTACCCAGGAACAGGTGATGCTTTCCTGCTAAGTAACGATTTTCTTTCAAGTATAAATTTCCGGTTGAAGAAACACAGGTGTTTTGGTTTAGTAAAGCAACGAGCGGAAGAAATCGCATCACTCATTTTCCTGTTAAAATATCAAGGATCTCTAATGTGACGCAAATAGAGATGCTGATAAATAGGTTAACACATCTCTGGTAAGGGACAATGTGTTACTGGTGCCCTCGCAGCAAAGAACACTTGGAAGACAAAATTGCCCAATTCCCTGGTTTGCTCACGAAAAATTTGAATGTTCTGTCGCTTTAACCATATTTGTTCATTAATGCAGGTGTGAGAGAAACCATTATTTTGTTATTGAACATTAGCTTTATACGTATGCATCCTACAGTCATATTAACTTTAGCAGCTAAAGAGAACACTCCACGCAATTCAGACAGTTTGTAAATGACGATGACCGATGCGAGTTAAGTGGATGCACTTGCATTGTGTTAAATGGAGGGAATTAAGAGTAATTGCTGGTGCTTTTGGTACCGATAAGGGAACGTGAAGGTAACCTTATTTACACACTATCCTGCTTTTCGTTTCAGTTCAAATGTTTGTCTAAAGGCAGATGAAAGAAGAAAGACGGGATGCAAGGGAGAAAGCAGGCTCTGCTCATCCGAAACGGTTAATGTTCTTTGGTGATCTGAGGAAGATTCTGCGAAATATTTCTTTCTCGTGTTTGTAATTTCGTGCAAGTTTGGTACTAGTACCAGCCAAATATACAGTAAAACCTCGTTTATTCGGACTAACTGGGAACAAAGGCAATCGGAAAATCGAAAATCAGAATAATCCGGGTTATATGGGTAATAATCAAAACAAAATCCTTAAATAAGTAGACTTGCCGTTTATGACCGATAAAAGCTATATATTGTAACAAAATTATGTGCAGCACATAGTATGCATTGTTTACAAGACATTAAAAAACATAAACATCTTAATCACATAAAAACACACCATTTCTTAACAAAGAATTGATCCACAGTCCTCTATTTCAATCATGTGTGGCGTTTGAACGAAGTACGGTCAAGCAAACGCTTTATCATTAATAGTTCAGCTGGAGTAGTGTCGGGTTGACGCTCCAAGTGCGCCACAATGTTTGTCAGCTGGTGCGCAGCAACCCCCCCTCCCACCGATATGACACAATGTTGGAGGACGTTAATTTAAAAAAAAAAAAAAAAAAAGCGGCAACCCCCAGTTCACCAGTTATTTTCTTCAATGTTTCTCCTTTATCGATTCGATTAATAGCATCCAACGCTTTATCCATTGAAACCACGACCTTCTTTTGCTTTGAAGTCATTTCAAACTTGAACACTGAGTTACACCCCCAAACACTTTTATAACACACAAAAACAATCCGGTGAAATACACACGAACTTAATGACACGTGCCGTTTGAAAACGGTAGGAAAACTGAGGAGATTGAGGGAGGTATAGTGACGGGTGAGGATCAAGCCCAATGCTTTCTTCCGGCGCTATTTATGGCTGGGGAGACATACCGCTCAGCTCCGTGTGACACACTTCTAAATGTTACATAACTCAACAGGTAGCATTTTGCACTACAGTACCATAATTTATTGTGTAACTTATGCAGGAACCTTACACAGAATCAAACTAAAAAGCTTATATTTGTGTACTTATAGTAGCGCTTTGCTTCACATTTATCTAATGAGAACATTCAATTTAAAGAAAAATATATCTACAAATCTGATCCAGATAATCCGGAGATCCAGATAAAAGAGGGCGGGATAAATGAGTGCCTGATAAAGAAGGTTTTATTGTATTGTGAATTCACTGCAGGATTGAAATAATGTAGAGGAAAAGTCTACTTAACCAAGATAAATATTTAAAATTAGCATTAATCAAAGAATAATAAACGATGTGTGTATTTATTTTAATTAACCATACAGACCTTGGAAAGCAAAGACTTCTTTGCTGAAACACATATTGTGACAAAGTAGATCGGAACATATTATTAAAAAACCTGCACAGTGATCATATATCGAATATTATTTTATCCTCTCCACAGTTTATTCATTTAGAATGAAATCGCTGTAAGAATTGAATATAGAACATCGAATTGAATCCCAATAATATCGTAATTAATGTTTTTTCCACTCAATAGACGTGTGTACCACATGATTGGAAAGGGTGGAGTGAGACTGAAAAATTGAATGCCATGACCGGGATTTGAACCACGGATCTATCGGTTACCGTTCGGCTGCTCTAACCACTAAGCTACCATGGCCAACGTGCCGATATGACATTAAATTCTCCAACTCATTCGCATTATTCCCGGTAAACCACACAAGGAGATCTCAATTTACATTGAGGTAACATACCTTAATGGCGACTTGTATTTGTAAGTGCTTAAGTCCCGGTCTTCTAGTTTAACCAACTATAAGGTCATTTAACAGTCGCACTGAGGATGGGGGCGGCCAAGGTAACAACCACCCCGAACTCGAAAACTAGGAGCATGCGGTACGACGGCGACGTTGGAATCACCCAAGGACGTCGTCGCAGCATTTTCAGTGGTGTGTGCTGGGGTAGTGGCCAGCGAGGACATCTGATGAGGGACTGTCCACGTCCGATCGAAGAGCAGAAGGGAAACGAGTTAGTACCAGCGTGACGAGGGACACGTCGGGCTGTCATCGCCGACCCCATCGGATGACACTGCGCACCTTGTGCAGGAGGATGGACAATAGCCTCATCGCGGAGGGATGGATACGGGGGAAGCGGTACCAGATACTGGTGGACACGAGTGCAGCCGTGACCGTGATCCAACCTGGTGGGGCAAAGGGCTTGCCGTCGACAAAACCAGAGCGGCCCTACCAGATAGCAAAGGTATCGGGCGACACCTTGCTTATGGAGGAGTATGACTGACTGGAGTTGACTTTGGGGCAGAGCGTTGTAAGTTTGTGGTGTTCGTCACGAGGGTGGCCCTGGATATAATACTGGGACTGGATGCCCTCAAGAGCCACGACCCGACAGTCGATGTCATTATGAGGGTCTTGCGACTCAGCCGAGATGAGGTGACGCTTTGGAGCCCGGACGAGCAGCCAAGGTTGTGCCGAAGACCCTAGTTGAGAACGTGGTAGTGCCCGCGAGAGGTGAGGTTGTTGTTCTGGTGCACCTGCAAGGGAAACCGTCAAGGAATCTGGTGCTGGACCAGAAGACGCCCTCATGTGGACTATGCCATGCCGGGGCGTTGTGGTCTTGCTGGAAGGAAGCCTTCGGACAGCGATCGGGATATACAAGCCGGGACGGAGCTGGGAAAGTGCGAGCCGGTTGGGAGTTTAACATCGTGTGACGGACCTTTGGGACCAACACCATAGTAGGGCCTGGGGCCTCGGCTAAAAGACTTAGTGAAGAGGGCGGCCGACCATCTGACCAGAGAGCAGCTTGAGAAAGTCTGGCATCTACTTGGAAGCTATCAGCCAGTCTTCAGCCACGGGAGCGGAGATTACGGTCGCACCAACCGAGTGCTCCATCACATCGACACTGGGGACGCCCGACCTATCCGGCAAGCACCAAGACGTATCCCTCTGGCAAAGTAGGCAGTGGTACATAACATACTATAGGATATGAGATCGAGGGGGATCATCGAAGAGTCCCACAGTCCTTGGTGTTCCACTGTAGTCCTGGTGAAGAACAAGCACGGTGAGCTTCGCCTTGGTCGGGATTACAGAAGTTGAATGCTGTCACCCGAAATAACTGCATTCTTTTACCCCGGATTGATGACACTCTGTAAATTCTTGCTGGTGCCCAGTGGTTCTCAACTCTGGACTTAAAATCGGTGTACTTGCAGGAGGCCCTCAACCCCAGAGACAAGAAAAAGACCGCATTCTCGACGGGCCATGCGCTATGGCAGTTCACGGTAAATGCCTTTTGGCCTCTGTACTGCGCCAGCAACCACCTAGCGCCTCATGGAGTCAATGATGAGGGACCTTACGACGCCTGCCGGCAATACCTGGACAACATAATCGTGATTGGCAGCACATTCGAAGTTCATCTGGAAAAGCTGAGCAAGGTGTTGTGGAGATTACAGGCCGTCAATCTGAAGCTGAACGCGAGAAGCAAGAAGCTTCATTACTAGGGCCACATAATTTCAACTTCAGGGGTGGCCACGGATGCGGAGAAGGCTCAGGCTGAGAGACTGGCCTCGTCCAAATGATAGACGGTAGCTGCATAGTTTTCTGGGTATATGTAGCTACTATCGCCGATTCATCAGAGGCTTCTCCAACATCGCGAAGCCCATCACTCATCTTACGGAAGAGCACCAGCCTCACTTGTGGACAGAAGGGATCGAGGGTGCGTTCCAGACACTGAAGTCAGCACTTTGCAGTGCCCCTGTTCTAGGTTTCCCCAAGCGGACTCCGATTTGATCGTGGACACTGATGCTAGTCACAGCGGAATTGGCGGTGTGCTATCCCAGGTCCAAAGCGGACAAGAGCGGGTGATAGCCTCCTACTGTGCGACGAACTTTAATGCCGAGAAGAACTACAGCGTTACTCGGCGTGAGCTCCTGGCAGTGCTAAAGTTGATGGAACATTTCCATAAGTACTTGTACGGTTGGCCATTCCATCTGAGGACCAACCATTCCGCCCTTACTTGGCTGCTGAACTTCAAGAACCTAGAGAGCCAGAGAGCCCAGAAGCTCCAGGAGTACATCTTCACCTCAGAACAAGGAAGGGGAGGAGGCACTCCAATGCGGATGCTTTGTCAAGAATACCTTGCCCGGAGGAATGTGGTCACTGCAACAGGGTGGAAGAAAGGGAGCGTGACACATGTCCGCGTGATTTCAGCGGTGCCTAAGGACGGATGGGATAGCGAGGTCTAAGGAGAGAAGAGCTGGCGGACACCCATTTAGGACCCCTCCTCCAAGCAGAGCAGGAACCCGTTCGAACAGGGAGAACGCGCCTCCAGGAGTAGCGAGTATAAGTCCTGCTAGGCACAATTGGACTCGCTGAAGAGCAGGGATCGTGTGTTGTACCGGATCTGGGAGTCGCCTGACGGAAAAAAACTCAGAGAGGGCAGCTGGTACTTCCTTGGAGTACCAGGGGTTCATCAGGCCCAACCACATGGTCGACAAGGTGCGACAGAGGTGATATTGTCTGAGCCTACGAGCGGATGCTGAGAGGTGGTTCCGCCAATGTCATGTGTGTGGCGAGTCGCGGCCCGCAGATCAGAGGCGGGGTCGCTTGCAGCATTATAATGTGGAAGTAACATTCGAGCATATCGCCATTGATGTAGCTGAACCATTCTCCAGCTCTGACAGGGGCAACAAATATCTGCTGCTGGTCATGGACTATTTCACTAAGTGTCCGGAGGTGTACGCCGTCCCGAACCAGGATGCGAAGATCATCGCGGACTGTATTGTGGTAGAACTGTTCTGCCGCTTTGGAGTGCCGCTGGAATTGCACAGCGATCAGGGCAGAAACTTCGACTCCCACCTGATGAGAGAAATGCTAGAGTGACTTGGAGTGCACAAGACGCGTACGCCGCCACTCCACCCCCAGTCGAATAGCATGGTCGGGAGCTACATAAACACCCTTGAAGAACATTTGAGGAAGGTCATGGCGAACTATCAGAGGAACTGGGATGTCAGGGCATCTCTGTTCTTGCTGGCCTATAATTCGTCTACCCATGACACCACAGGGATGACGCCAGCTAATTTCGTCTTCGGCCTAGAATTGCGCCTCCCGTGCGACCTGATATTTGGGAGTGCCCCCGGAACTGCACAGCCAGCAGTCGATTACGTGGATAACCTAGTCGATTGCCTTTAGGTGCACACGAAATAGCCCGCCAGTACATCTTTCTAAGGAGTGAACGGATGAAGACGCGGTACGATGGGCAAGTCAACATCCTAGTGTTCCAGCAGGGAGATCTGGTGTGGCTGTACCGCCCGACCCGGACCAAGGGGTGCTGCCCCAATTTACAACCATGACAAGGGCCAACCGCGTAGTGAAGAGGATCAACGACATAGTCCACCGCATCCAGAGGCCGCCCAGCGGGAAGATGCTTTTGATGCACATAGTTCGTCTGGCCCACTATGATGGCGCTGCTCGGGGTGCGCAGCGCTGAAGGGGCCAGTGTGACATTGGTTAAGATCTCTATGGAGTAAGCTTTCCATAAATTAGATGCTCCTTGGAAGATAGTTGCCAAGGAGCTGAAAAAAGCAACGGATAGAGTTGAAAAGGTTAGCAGTTGTTTCGTGTACCAAAAAAGGGTGTAAGAGTGTAATGTGGTAAATTTGTGTTGATTGAACCAATAGTTAATGATAAGGAGAGGAGACTAAGTAACTTTTAGATTGAAAATGGTTAACTGTGAAAGCTAAATGTAAATAGAGAGAATAAAATTGTTGAGAAGTAATAATGTTCCATTGGGATACTGAGAATTGTTACAGTATGTTAAATAAGAACGAAGTAACTTGTAAAGACTTGAGGAGCGTTGGCATGAGACTGTAACAGATCACTAGGGAACAGTACATAAAGGATGATCATGATAACATTGTTACTTAACAATCGCATACTGTGTGAGCTTTAATAACACCTATAATAAAGTAAGCAAGAAAAAACAATAAAACAATATTGAAGATATGGTAAGATAGACATAATAAAGTGCAGCAGTTTAAATAGGAATAAAGTGCGAAACAACCAAAAAATTTATTACAATGCATTGTTGCACCCAGTTATAATACTCTAATAAAACATTAAAGAAAGATAAGCAAATTAAATATAGTAGTAATACCTCACAAACAATGATGGGCAGAGGTCATGTGAATTTAACAAGATTTTTATAGTATTCTACGTCGTTAAGTTTTACATAGTGTCTGCAAACAATTCTTCCAAAGCCTTACTTTTCTATTTACTGCCAGTAAGTGAGATAAACATCTGCATAAATAGTTTAACTATACATTTCGTTTAAAGCAGGCATGGACAAAATCGGCTCAGCTGGGCCACACCTCTGCAACACGTTCTTGCGTTAATCCACCTACCATGCCACCCCTGCACTGCTGTTCAGGTTCCGACACGCCTCTTTCAGTGGCGAGTATGGCTGTTTCATGAAGAGTGGTAGAGATAATTTGTTTTAAATTACAAAAACAGGAAGGTTTGGTGTTTAATATGCGGATTTCACTTTACAAATATAAATCCTTACAATATCAAACGCCACTTTGATCAGAAGTATAAATCAAACTTTGGTGATCTTACAACTATTTATTTACAACTTCAAAACGTACTTTCTAAATACTCGTATTTGTAAACATTTAAAAGGGACGATATGATTCCACCTTTTAGTGGTTTAGTTTCTTATTAGTATATTTAATATAAACTATCGTATTTCGTGTTTCAAGATTTGAACATAATATTAAGTTTAAAACCAAAGAATTTATGTTTATCAAATAGTTTTAAAATATTTTAAGGCTAAATAGCAGTGAAACTTTACTGCTTTATTTATTGTGAAGGAGAAATAATTTAGTATGTTAATCAAGGCAGCGTAAGAATTTTACGTGCCTAAGATAATGGGAGGTTATACACTTAAAGATTATGCAATTCGCCTAATCCCAGTAGGTGGCTGTAATAATTATTGTCAGCAAAACATGTGTAATATAAACAAGATAGCTAATAACAGTGTAGAAATTATTACTACTTCACAGGTGGAAGGAAACCACTACTGTGCTTGTAGTACCAAAACAACCTTCGTCACTCGACAAGAGAATGTGGTGCGAGTAGGGCACGTTCAATCGCTACCGCTCTTCTCGTGCCAATGCCTGATTTATAGATAGCCATAGTCAAATGTTTAAGAACTGGTTACTATGTATTGGCGTGGGAATTCCATACTCTTTCCGTGATGTCAAAAGACAGCTGAATATCGATAGCACTGTGCAAATGTGTTGAAAAATTCTATTATTAACGGATATCTCTTAATTTTCTGACGCCATGAAATAAATGAACTACGTGGTTTGAAGAGATCTGCTTTTTTTCTATAGCACGTTTTTTGTCTACTCTTCAGGAATATTCATTATACTGAATTCCTTCCAAGTGAAGATGACTTCAAAGCTATTCCCAGAAATGTCAAGATATACACTGTGATTGTCAAGTAATACTGAATGTACAAAATTTTAATATAAATCATTGGTGGCACTTTTAACAAAATCAAAATGTCAAAACTTTGTCTTGTAAATGATGGTTTAATTCGGGGGAATTTTCTTAATTTTCGCGTTGTAAATTTGGAAAATGCTTAGCTTAAGTAGGAAGATTATTTGTCCGACTAATCGCGTGGGCCTTTTCTGAAACATTTTTTTTTCTTTTTTTATGGGAGGGGGCGTGTTTTGTGGTGGAATACATTTCTTCCTCTGACTTCTAAGTACTGGTATAGGAATTAATAATGCACGAACACCCAGCAGGATGCATTGAGCTCATTTCGCATGCCCCTTACGTTATACAGTTCTTCTCAACCCTAAAATATATCACCTTAAGGGGACAAAATGTAATTGACTCTACTTCACAGATCTGATCAGTTTAATGAAGGTTAAAAGAAAATTTATTTTCGCGATCCTCTATAATTACTTAGTCTTTCAAGAAAATTACTTTAAAAAAAAGAATAAATTATCCAGTATTATGTGAAATACCACATGTGATGAAAATGTTTAACACTTAAACCCTGAATATTATTTGTCAATTACAGTTCTTTGCGATAAAACATTAAATTCTCCAGAACTATAAAAACTGTCCTTGAAAACGTGATAAATTGCGTAGTACCTCCTAGTTTTCAAAAGCTCAGCCATGTCATTAAATTACATACTAAACTGATAAATCGAAAACTACACTGAATATCTAGAAAATGTTTTATAGATCTCTTTATCCACTATCAAAAACGTACACTTGAAAACAAACTAAAGAATATCAATACGAATGTTTTAAGGTAGCAAGAAAAAGTAAGAAGTGTTACATATGATAAAATCAAGCTTTTAAATTCCATGTGCTACTTGTTTATAGTTGCGCACGTATTGGTGCATTTATATAACTATACGTTAAAAAGAAGTGGGAATCCATTTCTTTGTCTGTAGAGATTTTTCTATAGAAGCTTTTAAAAACTATTATATTTCAAAGTTGTGTCGAAATTTTAGTAACTTTTAAGCAGAATTAATTTATTCTCTCCTTGTCTCGTTTGTCTGCCAGTAGCGCCCAACATATCCATAACTCCCTCTTCGAGACAATAAAGATTCGTGGTAATACTTGCATGCTGTACATAGAGGGGAAAGTACAGGCGAAGATTATATACTGCTTTGTTTAGACATGAATTACTGTTATAATATGCGCATGGCAACATAGAAACTTCGACACTTGGCTCTTCACCGCATACTATATGTATAAGCAGAGAACTGCCTACCAAACGATCTCTTTAATGGTCATCGCCCGAAAACGAAGTGTATATACCTAATCTCTAAGCGCGATGGTGTCCAAAGTAAAGGTTATATTCGCCCTTCTAAAGAACATTATTCTGGAATGTGTTGGTATGTAAGGCACTGGTATTTGACTGAAGGAAGCAAGCAAAGGAAAAATAAAGGTCACAAACTCTAAGAAAAATTTATAGCCCATGAAACTGAAGTCATACCGGTAAACAAACGAGAAAGAACCGCAAACGAAATATTGTAGACTGCATGCAGAACAAGGAAATGAGTCTGTCAAATACAAAAGTCATTTCATTCAGCTAGTAGCCTTTCTCCAAGAAAAATGGAGACTTGTGTAAGGTGAACTATGCTGTTTTCATGAAACCTATTAATCCCTTGTATTTTATAGATTTCACTAGATCATACATTCATAATATCAAACATCATACATAAGCAATTTGACAGTGAGATAAGGCGAATTTTGCATCTAAAGAGAAGGGAAAGTTATGCTGTTTTACATTAAATTGGATTATTTGCCATTGCTTATTTACTTGAATTCCTTCATGATCATACATCCTTTGAAACGTAATCTTTCTCCAGCTTTGTGAACATTAAGCCAAATGATAAGCTTTCTTCTTACACCCGTTCTTTAAGCACACCAGGACTGTATATATGGGGTAATTTTCTCCGATTCGTAGAAGCAGAATTAGCCAAGGTTCACAAAAACCAGTTATTACAAGCAGGTATAAAAGTTCAAATGGAACCGAATTCCGTATTTAATTTTCTTTAATTTATTCATTAAACAATGAAGATCCTTTCCACCTTTTAAAAAAACAAAGTTTCATTACGTGACTTTTAGTGTAAAATGCGACGCTACTATTGCATCTGCCAATTTCCATTTATAAAACTGCAAAAAATGCAGTACAAATTTTGGACTGTTTAACTTAAATAGAATTATAAGTCGACTGCCCGCCATTGGATTGCGAGTCGAGGAACATGGCGCAGGAAAATACTCAATACCTTAGGTAATAAGGTGACTGCAGTCAAGTGCGCCTGTGGTACAGGAAGGAGAGAATCCAAGTAAAATAACCGGTGAGATGGCACGCTTAAATGATAACAGGGTTAAAAATGCACTACAATTTTATTGAAAAGCTTTAATTGTTAACAATATAGAATGGCCATGGGTGCTTGTGTTTTATTGATGGTTAGTATATACTATGAAATTATAAAGAAACATTAAAAAACATAACAAAAGCCTTGCTGTAATATATGCTACGTGAGGCACTAAAGCACTGCCAGAACTTCTTACAACTTGCATTAGGAGTCTAGATCAGACATGACCTTTGTGACATTGGATGCCGTTCTCCTTCTTTCTACTTCCAATTTCGTTTGTTGCGGCTGGGTTGGACTTAATGGCGACACACTAATAGAATAGAAGCTCCGTGGATGGGGTAATGGGTTGAATCTTGTGTCTCAAGTGGCAACCCTGGTATAGATAAACTGTGTGGTAGGCAACCGAACTTGCATCGGATTGTGGCTGCAAAATGCATACCTATAATGAGTATAATGTGTGCATGCATTCCCGCAGAAAAAAATAGAAAATTTGAGCTTTTTAAACAATGATGAAGATATGCCAGTTTATCAAAAGTATCAGAATCCGAAACACCGTCCTGCGCCTCTCCTCTCTCTCTCTCTCTCTCTCTCTCTCTCTCTCTCTCTCTCTCTCTCTCTCTCTCTCTCTCTCTCTCTCTCTCTCTCTCTCTCACCTTTTCTGTTTCATCTAGCCCCTTTCTGGCCAATCTGACCCCTCTCTCGCTCTCTGTACAACATATATTCCATGCGATGCTTTGAAATCCGATGATATATTTTCTGAGCGGTAATAAAAATTAAAGCGTAGTAAAAGTTTAAATAGTACTTAAAATTGTAGGTATTCCTTATGCCTGTAATGCATTCTGAGAATCTATTGTTTACTGTCGTAAATGGTTTAGGTATGTGAATTATATAACATTTGATATAAGTTCTGAATTGTTCATCCAATTGAAATTATCTAAGCAGCAAAGTATGTCTGACGTCCATGTTTGCAAACATTTGTTTTGCAACATTTATAAAAGAAAATCCAAAGCTCATAGATAATTCTATTTTTTCACTTCGTCTCTCATTAGATGCTCCCGTTGGGACACACTGGGGTACCGCTAAGTGGGACAAAGAGTATGTCATATAAAAAAGTTCAGAATAATAGGGTTATGCTCACTTTCGTATCTTATTCATCCAACACATAAAAAGACCAGAAAATGTCCGGTTGATATTTATTACATCGATTAGATTGCACGACAAATATAGAAAAACAAGTGTATAACTTACTGGTTACTTTTCCTACCTTCAATTGTTTTGGAAATGTTCCAAAAAATAGCCATAGGACCAAACATATAGTTTGAAAATAGCAAATAACTTTGCAATAACAGAATCATTCAGTGTTATTTTAATCATTTACAAAGAATAATGCTCTGATGTAGAGCGTAAATTGCGTTACAATTCAACAGGTGCAGCTATGTATATGATGCGAGAACTTACAACTATCCCTGTTACCAAGTTCCAATAGAGCACGATTCCACAACACAGATCTCCCGGCCCATCAGGCTTAATCATATTACCGAGGTCGGGTGAAGTGCACATACGAAAGGCAATTATCCGAAATGCCGTTTTGGAACATGTAATCACTAGCATCATAGAAATTGACACGTGGCATTTATAGCGGTGATGAAAATCAAATTACCTCAACTTGTAAACGAACAGAAATCATACTATAGTTGTATTATAGTTAACAGTACGTATTGGATTTTTATGATGGAAGGAAACGAACGAGACGAAAACAAATATAATAAGGGAAGCATCGTGATAGTTGACCAAGACTATCTTTCTGTTATAGTTATGGGTAAATGCTCATGAAAGTACTCGATATATTTCAGAACAGTCATTTGGAGCTAAAATGCTAAGAATTATTATTACCAAAATAAGTATCTTTCCACACCTAGTAGAACTTCTGAAGTGTTTAAACTAGACGCATGGAACGTTTTACTAACATTCTAGGGATCACTGTAAATACAGCTTCAGAGATGATTTTAGTAATACATATACAGGTTAGTAATATTACTGAACAAGTCAATGCCTTTAGCTATCTGGGCTGCAATCTTACTTCAATCCGAGAGATAAAGAGCCAAATTCCAACAACTCCTATACAATCAAGAAAACATGAATCAACAAAGTCAGACCAGAGACTATTTTGAAATTTTATAAAGTGATGGCAATCCCAACTTTGCTTTGTATCTCAGTAACGTGGGCTTTAACCACAAACCAACTTAGACGAATAGAAGTTGCTACCGTTAAATTATTAAAACCTTTAGCAGGTTAAACTTTATATGGTCACAAAAGAAATTAAGAAATAAGAGAAGAACTATATGTCACAAACATAACAGAAAACATCAGAATAATCGGCATCAAGGCATATTGCGAATGCCGGAAGACAGACTACCCTAAAGACTCTGCAACTACAGACCGAGAGGGAAGGTAGATCTTGGACGACGATCTGGAGAGACCAACTTCCAATCTGAAGCGGAGCAGGCCAAGAGGCCTAATCCTCAAAAGTTATTGATGATAATATACTGATTAGTAGACCTCTTTCCAGATCCTAGGCTAACATCAATATAACCGTAATACAATCCTCCTGTCAAAAGAGCGGAACACATTACATCCTACTTTGTCCACAAATCAGTAGTATTATCAAGAGTATACTGTGGTCTAAAGTACAGCGGTCAAAAGGACAACCCCTACATATAACGATTTTGATCTCCGCAGGTGTCCTAACAGGCTCAAACAGAAATACCAAGAAAGAAAGAATAACGCGACAGTATGTTGCACTATTTAAAAGCCAAACAGACCTATAAAACCGTACACAGTGACGGTACAATTGCAACAGGAAATGCAAACAACCAGTCTTTGAGTCGATCTGCAACAAGATGTGTTGCGACATGTCCACCGACGCCAACTGTCCACCTACACGACCAAAAAGTCACTTTCCACTTGTAGAATGAAACAGTTTGCAAAATAAAATGGACAGAAATATCATTGTTTTTATTAAAACATATCATTGAAAAGTGTGGACCCAGCAGGAACATTGCTGGGTCTGACCAGTACGTAGGTGAAATCTAAGATTAGATTAGATTAGATTAGATTAGATTAGATTGCGTTCTGTAGGTTCAATGATGGCCAGTCAGACCTTGAACATAGAACATGTCAAAAGCATTTACAATTAAATGCATAAAAAACATGCAAAACATGTATAGGTTTCAAGTTTTGCTGTTAAAGTACGAGATGAAGATAATACTTCTAGTGCATTGACACTTACGTAGTTATTATACATGTACAAAATCATGTTACTTGGCTTTTACAGACTGTGTCATTGCTTCAATGTTTACATTTTTGCTTGTATGAAAAAGCAGTCCAAACTTATAGCTAAGTAATACATTCTAACATGTTACACATGTACATTTAGCTTATTAGTAAAAAATATTCTTACTCATGTGTTAAGTGTGTCAAATTTAAGATAAGCGACCTCAAAATATTAATTGTGCACATTAATCATAGCATACCTATTTTAATTCTCACATAGTATGTAATGTACAGAGTAGACAACATTTTAATTATGTTCATATATACAGAATATCTATTTACATCCTTACTTTTACATAAAGCATGTCCAACATGATTGTTCAAATATACATTTTCAAAATATCAACAAACATATTAACACTGTTACTTAATATTGGAACTTAAATTATAATCAATTAGTTGGCTTTTTGTAGCCTGCACGTCATTATTGTATTTTCAGCTACCCTTGTTATACTTAATTCCCTAATTGGTACCTATCGAACAATACAACTGATCTGACATTAGGCTGATTATTGATTTAAATATTCCTCTACAGAATAAAATGACTTATCACAGAGATACTCTTTGAGGGAAGCTTTAAAAACTCTGAAATTGCTAACATTTTCCTTTAGATTACTGTGGAGAGCATTAAATATTTTAATTGTTTCACAATAAACACCTTTCTGGAAGCAAGAGAGTTTGGCATTGGGACGATGTATATTTCTTTTTTGCCTAGTGTTAACGTATGAATTTCCATGTTAGTTGTAAAGCAATTCTGGTTATTAGCATAAAATTTTAAAATAGATAGTATATATATACGCAAGGTAAGGTTAATATACCCAGTTTCCGAAATAGATCTTTACATGACTGCCTTCTATGTATGTTGCATATTATTCGTATAACCTTCTTTTGTATTAGGAATATGTTCTTACTATACAGTGAATTTCCCCAGGACATTATTCCATATTCCATAATGGAGTTAAAATAAGCAAAATAAACTAACTTCAGTGTGTCAATCGTGTGGAAGTTAACCAGAGATCGGATGGCATAACATGCTGCATTAAGCTTAGGTGTAATGTAATTAATATGTGACTTCCAATCCAGGTGGTTGTCTACTTGGAGACCTAGAAATTTTACCTCGTTAGGTTGTTCCAGTAAAATATCATTGATTCCTATTTCTATATGGGTATGTGGTGAACGATTAGTTATGAATTTAATGAATTTTGTTTTTTCAAGGTTTACTGACAGTTTGTTTGCTTTAAACCAATTTGACATGCAATTTAGTACATAATTTAATTTGATAACGCACTCACTTAAATTTTTGCTTTTCACGAGGACACTGGTATCATCTGAAAATAGATAGATACTAGCAATGTTATTTATGTATAGTGGGAGGTCATTTATGTAGATTAAAAATAATAGAGGCCCCAATATCGATCCCTGGGGAACGCCATGTTTAATTGATTTCCAATCCGATGTGTTGTTGTTATACTGGTTGGGATTGCTGATTTCGACCCTTTGTTTTCTTCCTTTTAAGTATGATATAAACCAATTTAGATTTTCATTTTTTATCCCATAGAACTGTAGTTTTCCTATCAAAATTTCATGATTTACACAATCAAATGCTTTTGCTAGATCACAAAAAATACCACCCACATGCATACTATCATTTAACGCTGTCAACACTTCATGAGAGAGTTTGTAGATTGCATTATTGGTTGATATTCGTTTTCTAAATCCAAACTGCTCTCGGACAAACAGATTATTATTTTCCATATGATTATACAGTCTGTTAAACATTACTTTCTCAAATACTTTCGAGAATATTGGTAAGAGGGATATTGGTCTGTAATTTGAGACATCATTTTGTTTGCCTTTTTTGAAAAGGGGTTTGACAGTTGAGTATTTCATTCTGTCAGGAAATATTCCAGTCTTTAGTGATTCATTACATAAATAACTGAGAGGAATGCTTATTTCATGTGAACATGCTTTTAGGATTTTGCTTGTTACTTCATCATATCCAGACGAGTTTTTAGACTTAAGGGAATTTATTACACTGTTAATTTCAAATGCAGTTGTCATATCCATGTTAAATTTAGGGATTTCATCAGTTGAGGTTCTTAAAAAGTTTAGGGACGATTCCTTGTTTCCAAATTTGATGTTTAATTTGTCTGTTACATTCAGAAAGAAATTGTTAAAAGTATCTGCTACCATCTGAGGATCGCTAATTACTAGATTATCAGTGTTTAGTATTATTGGGGGGGTTTCTTGGGCGCACCTTCCTGTTTCTCTCTTTATTATATTCCAAATTGTTTTTATTTTATTTCCAGAATTACATATCTGTTTTTTATCATGCAATATTTTAGCGGCTTTTATTGTTTCTTTGAGGATTTTGCAATATCTTTTATAGTAAATGTCTAAATTTTGGTTGTTATTATATTTTATTTCCTGATATAATTGTTTTTTCCGCCTACATGAAGTTTTAATACCTAATGTAATCCAGGGGTTATTTTGCTTGCGATTGTGTACTTTAGTATATTTAATTGGGAAGCATGCTTCAAAATTAATGTTGAACAGCTGTAAAAATTTATTAAACTTGTTGTTTAGTCCCTCCGTTACATAAATTTCATTCCAAGATTCTTGTTTCAGTGCTTGCTTAAAACTTTTTATGTTACTTTCATCTATTATTCTGGATCTTTTATGCTTGTACTTTGATTTTAACTTTAGATTTATTTCTTTCAAGTGTAATATTTGTGCCTCGTGATCTGATAGGCCATTTGCGAATGGTTCAATGGTGTGTGATTTTATTCTATCTATACTTATAAACATATTATCTATTGCTGTGGATGAAGTATTTTGTATTCTTGTGGGAAAGTTTACCATGTGGGACATGTTATATGTTGCAAATATAGAACTGACTTGATCCCTCCGAGAATTAGGAGTTAAGTAGTCAATGTTTATATCACCGCATATAATTAATTCTCTTTTAGGTTTAAAAAGAAGTTTTAGGGAACCTTCTAAGAAGGGTTTACTTTGTCAAGGAGTTTTACCTTGAGGTTCAGCAAAGTGTTCTTTGTTCAGAACTGTGAGAAAGAGTTGAAGTATTTAGAAACGTTTTCTGCAGTCCATGTTCTTTCTTTATGGTGACATGTGATGACTAAATACTTTGTTTTAAGCATGTGCCAATCTGTATCTAGATAATCGGCCAGATATGAAGGAGGTGTCTGAGGGATAGTACTATATCTACCTATACCTAATTAATGCAGAAATATATTCGATTACAATTTTAATGCTTTTATAGTATAAACGTAAAAACTAAACCCTAAGCGCAACAGACCATGACGAGCCAAGGCTTGCCTCCCAGCCGCTGTATCTCCCACAACTGCCCACTACAGGCGTCATTGGTGGGGTACAGTACTGGAGAGTGGGGTGTGGTCAGCGCACCGAGCCCACCCGGCCAGTTATGTGGCCTTCGCGACTTGGGTCGCTACTTATCCATCAAGTAGCACCTCAATTGGTCTCCCCGGACTTACGAGGCTGAGTGCACCCTGTGCCAGACCTCCCAGCGGGGGAAAAATCCCCATGCTGGTACCGGCGATCGAACCCGGCCCTCCGTGCCAGAGATAAGGGTGCTACCAACTGCGCTACGGAGGTGGTCAATATAAACGTAAGCTGGATGAAAATAATGACTTAAATTACTCTTTTCTGTGTACATTAACTTTAATACCTTTTAAAATAAATTTGTTGTAATTGAGAGCGCAAAAGGATGTGTTAATAAAAAGATATCTACTATTGCTGAGAAATATTTAATTTTTGTATTTGTTCCGGTGTATTCAGATGCCGTAGTAGTTTTTTTTTTTTTTTTTTTTTTTTTTTTTTTTTTTTTTTTTCTTTAAAAGTCTAGAAAGTAATGAACTGAACTACATGTTTTCATTTTCAAGATCAAAACAACGAACAAGTTAAACAGAAGTAACCAAAGTGCATTCTAGTTTTATACTTAAAGCTCAAAGAATAAAACAAAAGCTGGCCGAGAACCCTAACTTCACATGTTATGTTGTGACATTAGGCACCGGCAAAACAATGGACAGACGGGGTCCGAACTGCTTCACGCCACATGGTCGGTCGGCGAGGGGGAAAAAGGCGTGTGTGTACATGACCGTAAACAATGGGCGGCAGAAACAAAGGTGCTTGCCCAGCACCTTCCCGAAGTTTCTAGCCAAGTCATCGCGGTGCGTGCGCTTGAAGAGTTTCTCGAAAGGTCGTATGACGTCATCTATAGTACAAAAGGACCCGAGACAGCAGCAGTTAGTCTTAGTTAATCTTTAGTGAGTTAGTGAGTCAGCTTTAGTTGTTACAGTGGAGCTACGGGAATGAGTCGGTCGTGTGTCAGTGTGTGCGTGTGTGTCGTCATGTGGTGCTTCGAAAAGAAGATCGAGCGTCGAAGTTGCCGTAATAATGTATGAGAGACAGTAAAAGTAAAGAAAGGCTCTCAAAGGACAGAGCTAGGTTATGAGAACAGTTGTAACTTGTGATAGCAGGAAATACTGTAGTGCGTGTGAACTACGAGAAGAAAACTGTATATTTAGTAAAATTTTAGAGGACAATAAAGTTATAAAAAAGTAATGGGACTTGGATTTTTGTCATTTTATTATATTTTCCTGCTTATATACTTCCATGTGCGCGCGCTTCAACAATTTGATGGAAGTTACAGAACAAGTCTAACTCCCACGTTCCGTTTAGGATGACTGTGCTGACTAGGAGGATACTTGTGTGTCTGTGTGAATTAAAGTATCTCCACAAACTTTCTTTGCCATGCAGTAGCCTCTTCAGTTCCTCTAATAATAAAACGTGATGAAATAACTTCAGCTACGTTGCAATTTGTGCGTTGTGGCGAAACTTGAAAATACTGTTGCAACGCAAACCTCTAATGCAACTCCGAGCCCAAACTGACCACACAAATTACTGTCGGTTGACGTATTATTTCAATGGTATTCGAAAGTGATAGATAATGTTCATTATATAAATATATGTTAACAAAGCTGTTTACATGCTATTGCCCAGCGTGTGCATTTCATAAAATTATGCTATTTAAGTTTATTATTTACTCCTTTAATTGGATAATCTTTGACCCAACATAGTCCTGAGAGATTTTTATGTACATTATCAGCGTGTAATTCTCTCCAGCTAATAATGATATAGTGCTCATGAGGGTCGCGTTATATGTAATTATTAGATTATTAGAAGGCTGCAGATTGTGCGATAAGCCACAAGTTTAGTGCACATGGGTGCTACCGTTGCTACTCGCACATGTACAAAGCTGCGGGCGTCTGCTGATACGTGTGTTTGCTGGGTGTCAAAAAAAAAAAAAAAAAAAAAGCACCGACAACGCTTAGTATGTTGCACAGTATGGCAAACAGACCGGTTCCCAAATATGAGCCCCTATCCGGAAATCCACGGTTTGGGCGCTGGAGAGCGTCGAAGTTTGAAAGCAAACGGTTGTGACAATTTAACATTCGTTTTGGTATCTTAATACGGAAGGTATGCAACCCTTTAGCCATTTGTTTACTGGGATGAACGACCTGAGCATAGCATTCCTGCACATGCGTTAAATTCCTCCATAGAGTTCTTGGTACTAATTCCTCTGCGTTACTTGTGTATTTTCCAGTGCTGTAACGTTTTTTTAACAACAGTGTGACACGTATCAGTCCACAGGTGCTGAAATGGCCGACATGAGCTGCAGCACACTTTGATGTAAATGTACAGAATCCCCTCAACATAGCATATTCAAATCGATGGATTGGTAGAGATGGACCAGTTCCAGGGCCAGCACGGTTGCCAGACCTGACATCTCTACACTATTTTCTGTGCAGTTGTATGAAGAGAATGGTGTATATAACATCAGCAGAGGGCCTTATTGCTCGAGTTTACGGAGCGACTGAAAATCGTCAAAGACAGCAGCACTTATTGGGTCATGTGCGTGAGGCTCACCACCGCCGATATAGGCTCTGCAATGACGTAGGAGGTACACAGTTCGAAGCCCGTAGACAGCTTGATGTTGGGTTTATTGACGAAATGTGAACGTACACCCATCTCACTTCGATGTGCTACAGCGTCTAAACCGTGCATTGCCGGACAGGAGTTCCTATTTGAAAACTGATCAGTTTTATACATGCTGAGGCTTTCACGGCCGGCGTTAATCTAATAACGTAATCAGTAATCAGTAATCAGTTTGCCGTCCCACACAACATACTAAGCCTTGTGGGTGTTTTTTGGGGATATCCTGTATATGATGACTGCGCGGCACCGGTTACGTCATTCAATCTCCGTGTCCAGCTAACCTGTGTCACTTCTGACCACACGCGGTTCTGCACTCTAGTAATTATGAATAATCTCACCCTCTTATGGAGCTTCCAAATCACACGTGTAAGTATTTTGTACTGCGAAGTGATAATATTACTATGGAAATTAATTAGGAGACAAATGATAGAGTGCACACTTTCAGGAAATTGGAAACCTACCTCCCACCCCAATCAGAAACAGATAGTGAGGCTGATCAGACCCTATTATGACGAGAATTGGTACTAACGCTTCTGTACGTGAAAATCTAGAACTAACCTTCTAATTCTCAGCTCTTGGTGTTCTTAGTCTTTATTTGAACTGGCTTTGTACAATGAAATATGCAAAGGGAACTACATATGTGAGTAATTGCAAATTATTCATAATGCTGACAAGATAAACCTTTACTAACGTTTTGGACTGTAGCTGTTTAGTACGAGTAATAAAATATTCCGAGTATGAAGCACTGTCAAAACTATGTTACCCATTTAATAAGTTGTTTTATCTGTTTAATGCTATTCCACTTAACATGACTTTAGGTTACAGTCACTTAAATAGTGCAGTAGCAGGGTTCTACTTTAATGCTCAAATATTCCTTATTCACTGGTGTTTCGGCCAGGCGAGAGCGGTTACTAAACCACCCTCTGGCTAAAACAGCAGTGACCGTACCAAGATGGTATATTCTCATATGGTTTTATTTTGTTTCAGGGCTGCAACATGAGTTGGGAGGGGCAACCAGCACAACTGGTAGCACAGTTCCCGACAAACCCCTGTCAACTGCGTGGCAGGCAGCACTTGGGGCTACTGCAATGAGTGCCAACAAGAAGAGGCCAGTGCGTCGAGGGGGGAAACCTCCCCCTGATCGACCCCAGAGGGCACTCTTCTGCCTTCCTCTTAAGAATCCCATCCGAAAATTATGCATTGATGTTGTGGAATGGAAGTATCCTTTTCTATGCACTAACACTACTTCTATAAGTATACGCTTGTACGTGAGGTGGCATAAATTAAACTTGGTACAAACTAGAGAGTGAAAGTAAAATAATTTCTTGCTACTACCTTACTACCTTAGTTGTAGAACTAAGTGAACTGCGGTGTTTAAATTTGTAGATGTCGATTTAGTCCAAAAAAAGTTTATTTTATACGTATTAGTTCTTGGATTTATATTTAGGCTAAAAAGTGCTTCTAGTATGAAGCTGTAGATGCAGTTCTTGTGAAATGTGAAACTTTCCATACCCCCCTGCTTCTATAAGCAGCTTCTCCTTGATAACAAACCTGACCTCATCTCACTAATATACTCATCGTTTATTTCCACAGAATTCTTCTGTATTCTAAACGGTGTACTTTTGTAGTTTCAATTCAAAATAATTTCGCCTCTAGAAATTAGTATTCAGTGATGCTGAAGTTCCCTTAAGAGAATAAATCGTAAAATACAACGGCTAAATAGTCAATCATTATAATCATCATTAGCTATCCAACCAAAATAGTGAAGTGCAGGGGCGCATATTCATCAGGCAAGGCTCTCATCTTCCAATGCAATTCTACAATGCATGCCAATTATCAACTTACGGTAAAAACCAACATTTTATAATTAAAATTAAGTATTGTAATGTAGAGTCTCTGTACGTGAGGTGGCACAAATTAAACTTGGTACAAACTAGAGAGTGAAAGTAAAATAATTTCTTGCTACTACCTTACTACCTTAGTTGTTTAAATTTGTAGATGTCGATGCTAGTGTCTCTGTAAACTGTTGATAGAATATAATTATCTCAGTGACTAGACTGACACTTGACTACCAAATAAGAATGTTTCAGTGACATGCGGGCTACTAGAGGAAACCTGAAACGTGTGGCGTTTCTAAAACTTGTTATTTTATCCAACATGGGATGGTCAGAGGCCTGCACAGGGATGGCGGCGCCGTGGCCGAGCGGTTAGCGCGCTCGCCTACCACCTAGGCGGGCCGGGTTCGATCCCAGGGACCCGCATGTGGTATTCGTGGTGGACGAAGAGGCGTCAGGGCGGGTTTTCTCCGGGTACTCCGGTTTCCCCCGCCATGTCATTCCACCGGTGCTCCATCTTCATTCCATGTATCATCATTGTCACCGCCTGCGGTGCCGTAGTAGTAAAAGCGGGCGTTAAACACTACAAACAAACAAACAAACTGCACAGGGATGATATAAAATCGCTATCCCATGTTGCTAAATCGAACCACAAATCTTCGTCGATACGAGAGCCGCAAAAGAAACCACTGAGGCTACCCGGTACCCAAATTCTAAGACTTAATGCATATGTTCCACACAATAACTCGAAGATTTCCACAACTAATACATCAGAAACATTAACTTACGTTCATATATCATGAAAGAGAGATTTAAGTATATTTTTGACCTTCGGTAAATTTCTGTGCGTGCCCCATTCTTCATTTTCCTGTATAGGTAGGTGTAATGAATTACACCGAAATATTTGCAGAGGATATGGAAATGTCTTAATCAAGTAATTTGAGATAGAGAAGACTTATGACCTGTTCGTTCAAATTTCGAAGTTACGGTATAAGTGTCCGTACGCCACTGACTAATATCAACCATTCGAGAGCGCAACATACGAAAAGGAAGGGACGTCCTACAGCGTACTTCTCTGGCACAATGATTATCACCAGGGAGTGGGGTTTTAGTGCGAAATCCATCAAGTTAACCGTGCACTTACAACGGGAAGTGGAAGCGCCGGCCGGTGACCTTGCAGAGTGGAAGGCAGTACAGCCCTCACGCTACCTGCCGGCTCTATACTCCGTGCTGTTAATCTTATTCCTATGTTTATTTACTAAAACGCCGCTCCCTGATTATGACATTGGCGTTCGAGTATAAGGTCATCATCGTTTTCGAGTTCGAGTCTCGTTCGCTTCATTTTTATTTTCTCATCTTTTCTTTATTTTGAGTACAGCATATTAATGCTGTTTTGATCAACATTTTAAATTGTGTTTCAATGTATGCAGTTTTATTTCAACATGCCGAAACAGTTAATTACAATTCTTCCTAAAAAAGAGTTGAAACCTGTTTAATACGTTCATATGCTGCACTTCAGATTGGAAAGTAGTATAAGGGGTCAAAGAAAGAGTAAAAACATAAAAACATCGAAGACCTTACGTCAGGTTTATAGGAACTACTCGAAATTGTGACCTGAATTTTCGTGGCAAAATTGAAAGCGGCGAAGGAGCCATTGTCGTACCCTATTCAGGATTTGTGGTGAGGGCCGAATAAGGAAATGATGGTGTTAATGCTCTTATTCATATGGAATAAAAAAAAAAGGAAAATTGGTAACTGCATGATAGGAAACGAACTCATGACCTTTGTGACTATAGCCTTTGACGTTGCAAACTGATCCACAAGAGCAATCAAAGAACTGCATCTGGAGTAGGCTTCACACTTAATTTACTTTACTTAATTTATCATTCTCTAAATCTCTGTTTATTTATGAATTCTGCGTCCGCCATAACCACATAGGATTGCGCTAGGTATACTTTGAATTAAAGTGTCAGGTAAACAAAAGAGAATTATTTAGTGCTGTAGGTGGATATTACGTCATGATGAAGTGAGGTGTCTTATGCTGAGTGGCACTCGGGTATTGTTCAAATATCCGTTAACCCTAGCGTTACCAAGTTTAGGGGGGGGGGGTATTTTATGCCCACCTTCTGTAATTTTTTAAATTCCGTCATTAATATTTTTTATTAAAGGCAAGCAGTTAATAGTTATTGTCAATCACTGCCTCTGCTACTGAACTGCGTAATTGTGTCAAAGCTTTCATTGTTGGTCTGTTTGAGAAGCAATGAAATGTCAAGGTGGTCATGAAGTGCTGCCCTGAAGGTATAATACGATTTATGTAAAAAGTAAAAAAGGAACAGTTAAACGTTAAATATTACCTTTATAAACGTGACCTAATTGTAAAATAAATTTGTTTTAAAAATTGCACAAACATTTTGTTATCAGTGGTGGTCATCCAGGAAACCACCCCTCCCCGTTGGTAGTTTACGTTCTGTAATTATAATTGGCATAATATCTAATGTGATTCATGTAAAAAAGTGAAAAGCTCTGTTCTGTATTTGTAACAAAGACATTTTAATCCCAATCGCTGCTTTTTTGTTCATCGTATTAAGTTACAAGTATGGAAAAAAAAATGTTATTCAAAAGGAATTCTGTTTGACAATCACTATTAAATCATAGCACATTTATATCATAGGAAATGTACAGTATTGCCTATAAATGACCCGGTACGTTTAAATGGTTTTGGATGAATATTCAATACTATTTGATACTTAAAAATCCTATTTCATTAATTTATGGTGACTGGACATGTTAGACGAAAACGATGTTAATGTTCTGATCCTTTAGACAGCAAACTAGTTTCTTTGCATACAACTTGCATGCTTGGAAGGAAATAAAGAAGATTATTGGGCCTTCCAGTTATTTGCTCTTAGGGTCACTGGAAACAAAGTCCTGGTCCAGTTGACATGTGAGAATCGACCTGAATACAAATATTAAAAGTTGCATACCATTGTGTAGATTACACAATAAAAGTGTCCTAATTAGCATATAATTCTGTATTCTGTTTTGAATTTCGAAGCTGTATAAAATTACTTTCTCAATGTAAAATATCACTTTCTTCTGCACAAGCGGGTATAATACACGTATTAAGTGTAGTAATCATAGATAAAGTTACTTCGGTATGTTCTTAAGACGCTAATCTTAAATGGCTTCAACATCCTCGGTTATAATGACGTGGGGTAGTGCTCCTTGCTTTGAAGCCTTGTGTTAGTACCACTTTAAACTATGTGCAGAAAGTACCATTCTATCACATATCGTAATTTATTTATCGATTATATCACTTCCTGCACATTCCACCAAAGCTATAAGAAGCATCAAGAATACGGGTCATTTAACATGATTTTTTTGTCTCTATGATAGGAAAAACATTTTTTTTTAAATCTAGAATATATTTCTATGGAAATAATATTTTAAGGGTGACAGTAAATATAAAGTCACAATTTTGGACATGAAAAAACTAATAATGGCACTAGAGCTATTAAATATATTTTTCTCATTAACGTGTATGTACTTTAAATCATGTGTGTCAAAATATTGCTGTTCTTTCCTTTGAGTGTTTTGAATAAACAAATTTAAAGCTATCGTTCTTACTGTAAACCAGTATGAGAATTACGAAGGAAAGTTAAATTACCACCTAATAACTCATTATCAGGGTGAAGACTTGCCGTATGTAAAAGAAATAAAATAAGAGTCTTCTGTGGTCTAGGAGTAACATGGCCTCTAGTTCTCAAGATCGCGTGTTCAACCCCGGCTGAGGGCAATGACTTTTTTTTTTTTTCGGGCGTAAAGATCCTTAGTATGGCTTCCTTTGAAAGGGACGTAAATCCGGTGGTCCCATTTCATATTTTACGGTACGTTAAGGAACCTCCAGCCCGAAAAACAGGTCTCTAAACAAAATTAAGCGGTCCTGCACACCCAATATAGAGTGGGACGCTGAATACCACAGTAGGTAAAGAGCGTCCGTAAATAAAACTCAATTTCAATTTTGTATATAAAGAATGAAAACGTTATCCATAGTACGTATTTATTTAATGGACCCTATTCCAAAAATGAGAGTAAGTAAAGAGAAACAGGAGTTGCAGTAAATAGCAAACTAACCCCACTAAGAACCACCAATGGATTTACAGATACATTGTTAGCTGTCCACACATTGATCGCGGCTCAGTATTTTGTTAATCTCGCTTATACCTTGGAGGAATTAATAGTTGAATATTTTAATATTATAATACTACATTTTAATATATTTCACTTCACGCATTAAAGAGCAGTCAGGTTGCTATTGAGGGCGAATCCTCTATATCAGTTATGTCCAACCTTGGCTTTTATGTGCAAATGGTTCGATATTTCGCAAACCCCACCTCCGTTGTTTTGTGCATGAAGCATTTTCCTTTCACTTACTTAGGTAACAAAGTATTACAGAGGTTTGTTTTCGAGTCCAGTGACTCGACGAAAAGTAGGTGGGGGGAAAATGCATCCTCCTGTCTTTCACGTAAGTTTGGGGTATCACTGCTCTCTACATATAATATTGATGAGCTGTATAGTCTAAATATGTGGGAGATTTTGTCTCCTTTGTTGATGTTAATTTGTAGATCTGAATTTCTACACATATTTAGTTTACTGACGACTGCATGAATACTTGTATTTTAAACACTAATAAAGCTATCTGTCTAATAACTTAATAAGTATATGTGTATTATACTGTAATATAACTGTTATACTGGGAATCTTGGAACTAAAATTACGAGAGAGATTATTATTTTGTTGTTTAACGACGCTGTCAATTGCCAGAATCACATCAGCGTCGCCCGTGTGCCGGAATTTCGTCCCGCAGGAGTTCTTTTACATGCCAGTAAATCTACTGACATGGAGCTGTCGTTTTTAAGCACACTTAAAAACCATCGGCCTGGGCCGGGTTTGAACCCGCGACCTTGGGATCAGTAGGCCAGCGTCTAACCACCTGAGCCACCCAGACCGACGAGAGAGAGAGAGAGAGAGAGAGAGGGGGGGGAGAGAGCGGGGAGGGGGTGGAAGGAGGGGCGGAGGTAGCAGGCATAAAGGCAAACTGATTCAGTTAATGATTGAAGAATATGTTTGTAAATTTTTAAGCTTGGTCATTACTTAGTTGGAAAACAAATTCTAATTTATACTAAAAGAAAGACAAATTGTCGTCTGCAAAATTAGGCATACAAGAAACTAGATTCAATATCAGTAAAAGCTACGCATTGGATAAGTTGTTTCAAGGAAACGAGACACTTTTTTTTTTAAGTGCGTGTTTATCCATGACATATGCATCACGTTCATTTTGGAAGTTTTAGGTTAGAAAAAACTTTCAACTTTGATCTTCGCAGTGAAATGCTTCACCCAAGTTTTGGTGCAACATATTTATGTAAATGTGCATTTCAGTACCTAAAAAGGCACTTCAGGATATCGTAAAAGTGATCACTCAATATTGAACTGTTTATATATCCTCTCTCAGCTAGAATTGCTCATGCAGGACCTGCTGTAGACTTAACATTTTCTCACTACAGTTGTAGATATACCAAGTATTATCGGGACTCTAAACTTTATTACAACTATATTATTAATATAAAACCAGTTTAAATAAACCAAAGCTCTGAAATCTAAGTAGTGCTGAATAATTTGCAAAAGCACGCCTCACATTAGTAAAAGATATGAATGTTCAATGAACTAATTGAAAGTTGACTGTATATCAAAATGTCTAGGTTCCGTTGTAAAGTTATAATTTATCTATACCGTCTGAGTGTGTTTGTATTCATTTTTAATGGTCAGAGATACCGAGCGAGATACCTCCGCATAACGTGCGAGACTCTCATTCGGGAGGTCCCGGTTTCGATTCCCGCCGACCACCCATTTTGACTTTGGGTTTTTCCTGATTTTATCTGATCGGTAGGCAAATGCTGGGCTGGTTTCTCGTCCACCACGATTTCCTTTCCCTCATTTCCCTTTCTGTGTGTTTGCTTCCCATGATTTACTTGTTCTAGTTTTCATGCCATTAGAGAGTGTCGGACAGACGGCACGGAGGCTTGCTCCAAGGAAAGGGTGTTCCCCTGTACAGTAGAAGGCTACTTGGCTGCCTCTCTGAGCAGCTCCGACATCCAGTGGGATGGATCTTCGAGTCACAAACTGTTAGACCTTCGCGCATCTCTGTGGGCTGTCAGTCTGCGGCTGTAGTTCTTTCACTTCATCCCACTCCTGGGGCGTGGGGGGGGGGGGGGATGTGGAGGCGACAGCCACAGTAGATCTCACGCAGTCGCAGTACGCTTAGGGAGATGGTTTAGTATAAGGAAACCTTCTGTAGGTTTATCAAGAGAATGCAGATGGCGAAGTGTTAAAAGATGAACATGTCTGCATTCCAAGAGAAAATGTCTCGGATTTCACGGCAGCTTTTCGCCTAGCGGGAAATGTCTCAACCGTTTTGCTGCCTGTGTTACCGTTTCCCTAAGCTTCCTGTTAAAATGAAAATCCAGAAATACCTTTTTCTTTCATTAATCCTTGCGCTGCTACATTCTATGACTACCAACGATCGTACTTTACCGTCTAAATAAGCAAATTCCAAGCCCGATCTATATAGAAAATTTCAAAAGAAAATGGGAACGAGGTCACAAATACATGCACAATGATTCATAGGATATACAATGCATCCCAGAGCGTATGGAAGTATGCTCGTCCACTTATTTGCAGATGACCACGAAATGAGAGCGTCCCCTCGGATATACCCAGGGTTGACGGTGAAGGGGTAAATATCTATTGCATTAAATCCAATAGTTTCCTGTATTAGTAGTAAACCTCCCTTTTTGTAGGCAATTTATGATTATCTTTGGAATAGTCTTCAAATTTGTCTTGGGGCCCAAATGACTTAGCAGTTGACGGGCCCTTAAACACCACTCACTCACTCACTCACTCACTCACTCACTCACTCACTCACTCACTCACTCACTCACTCACTCACTCACTCACTCTTCGAAATAGTGTCATAATCGAACGTTAATCTAGATATATAAAAATGAACGTTTATAGGTTGGTCCTCCTAAACCGCTTGACCGATCACCGTGAAATTCGGCACGTATTTGTATTTTTTGTGGAGGTTTGTATGCTATCCATTTTACAATACAACTTAACATTTACAAGGTTTTCTCTACTCACTTTTTACATACATAAATAAATAAACATAAATTCTCATATCCTTCCCTACTCGCCCTTCCACATACAATTCATACAAATTTCTATGGCTGCAATTCAAATGCCACGTATTACATACACACGGTTTTCTCTACTCATATTTCTTTTACGAAACACTAACACATTTCTTTCTCTATTCGCTCTTCAGCATACAATTCATACAATTTTCTGTGATTGAAGTAGAAATGCAACACATTACGTTCACACGATTTTCTTTTAAGCTACACAATCACACTTGTTCTCTTCTCTCTCTTCTACACGCAATTCTTACAATTGTTCATATTTAAATGCAACGCATTATATTCACATGGTTATCTTCACTCACATTCCTCTTACGAAACACATTCGCATTTCTTTCTCTACTAACTCCTGTGCAAAGAATTAATTCAATTTTCTATATGATTGCCATAGAAATGCAATGTCTTACATTCACACAGCTTTCTCTACTTCATTTCTTCCTGTGATATTTGGGGTGGCTCAGCATTGCCTCTGGTGAGTTTATGTAGGTATTTATTTTGTTTATTTTGGGTTCTTTATAGTCGCAATACAACGGAATCTTTCGGCGTAATTTTCACCAACTTAGTTATCTGATTGACCTGAAACTTTGCACACTTGTCCAAGGCCGATGGCAATACAATAATATCATGACTATGTTCTAATATCCTGACCAGGATCATCAGGATAAAGAATAATTAAGATAAATGCATAGAAAATAGTGCAGATGTGACACCTTAGATGACTCTAAGGCACTTTTCTGCATACACCCTGAAAATTGCTTTAATTAAATAAATACATATTTATATATTGGATGACATACATGCCCGGAGAGAGGACCTGAGAGGAACACGAGACCCGGAGGAAGGACACGGACCGGGGTTCAGTCAGGACTAAGACACCCAGAACAGCTGGTAGTTTAGAAATCGACACAAGTTACACTGGAAAAGGGAATTAAATCACTTAAAACTATTGAAAGACGGAGATATCCGGAGAGAAGAACTGAGAGACACGAGATTTCGGGGTGAAGGATTGCATTGCGAAGTTTACCCAGGGCCAGGAAATCCACAACAGCCGTTAGTGTGCTTAAAACAGTAGTTTCAATCTAATACTCTCAACTGCAAAAAAAAAAAAAAAAAAAAAAAAAGAAAGATAACTTGAAAATTTTTGGAACAAAAATTTGGAAAAAATTTCGAATTCAAAAATTTTAAGATGATTTGAAATTAAAAATGTTGAAAAAAGTTGAGTAGAATTTCGGACTAAAACATTAAAAATACATGATAGTTTCAAAAAATAAAATAACGCGCTTTAATAACAAAGTGTACTAAAAAGTAGAAAAATTTTAAGTGTGAAGAGTTTGTTCTATAGTGATATAAAGTCCACTAGTTCATTATACGTTCATTATACGTAATTTAAAAAAAATTTCATACGTTAAAATTAAAGTTATGTTAACAAAATAATAAAGTTTACTGTAAAAAGCGTGGGGTGCTCGTTATAAATAGTTCATTGGTAGCTACACTATGTATTTATAAAAGTAAAGATATTATAAAAATTTCGTTAAAAGCACCCCAGGCTCTTTTACAATAAAATTTGATTTGTTAATATAACTTTTTATTTTAAACGTGTTACAATTTTGTTTAATTATAATGGAACCAGTGGACTTTATATCGCAATAGAACAAACACTTCATCCTTTTCTCCTATTTGTTGTCGGATTTCGGTATAAGTATTTTAAATAATAATACAAAGTGGCACTATATTGAACATTAATAGTTCTGTGTTAGTCTTTTGCATTGAGTATTAGTATTCGTTATTACCTCCTCTCAGCTACTCCTCTTCATTCTCCATAAAGGCCATTATCTGTAAAGTAAGCATCTCTTCACTTATATTTCTATATCCTCCCATTTCTAAATCTTTATTTATTATTTTAATCCTTTTAGGTCTTCTAAATTCCTCTGTTCCTCTTGGTAATTGTTCTCTCCTTGAGTTTTGTAATGTATCCTTTTCCCACGCTGTTGTGCTTATATAATTTATTAGTTGTGCTTACTGAAGCCAGGATGTCTTAAAATTGAATAAGGATGTATCCTTATAACTGTTCCTATTCTTCCAGTGCATGTTGATTGTATCTATTACATTGAAAGAGTATGTTCCGGTATGCTCCTAATTCCACAAACGTCGCAAACTGTTAATTATATTCCAATACCGTTGTAGATGTATTACTATTGAACTCTGAATCACAACTCGTAACTACACTGCATTCGTCACTGTCCACTAAACTCAACTGAACTGTTACCATCCACTAAAAAGGTACCCGCAGGTCCTGACCCGCTTCTTACTCGTATATAGGGCCCGAACACAAAGGGAACATTCTAGAGAGCAAAACCACTGGAAACGGGCAAACGGAATCTTCGCAAGCGTAAAGACGTCACACAGTGGCTATTGTTCAGCCATTAGCGGCACGTAGTCCCCGCCGTCGGTAAGTAGCCGTGGCCGTGGTGACAATATTCAATCAAAACATTGCTCTACTAAACACATATGAAATAGTTTCGTAAGCGATTTATGGGGGAAAAGGTTCAAAGAATCGGTACGCTATTAAAAAGGCTATAAAATAAGTATTTGGTAAAAATGACACAACATTTAAACTGTAATATTGTTTCTTGTATCTTTTCCTGCTTTAAATCTAAAAATAGTTATCTAGAATAATTTGATTGCTACAAATGAATAGTTTTGGAATCCCTGGATTTACCAACGGAGACGGAAAGTAATAGTTACTCTCATGAGTAGCTGGATTATCGCTCTCTTATACCTCTGGTGACAAAACCTTCAGTTAAATACCTTGTAACAAGATAATATAATTCAAAAAGTAATATAATGGTTACAAAATAGCGGGAGAGAAAGTACTTAACTACCTTAAGTCTCATTCGGAATAAAACTTAGATCTAAACATAATACAGGATGTTAATGAACTACACCGCAATAACTTCAAAGATTGTAAATGTGACTGATAAATAATTTGAGACAGGCAGTGTATGGTTCGCGACTAAACATACGCAGTTATATAGTGTTAAACATTGATATCAGATGCTGATTAGTCGGTGTTGAAGCAAAGCCGGGTGAAACATTGGTTTAGAATGTCTTTAAAACTGCTGTCCGAGTATAGAAATGTGGATCTTCAGCAGGTTGCTGTCAGCGTTCTCAACATTTAATGGCACACAAATCTCGGACTAATCACTTAACAATGCGACACTGCACAACGATTAGCTGTGTTGTGAAGTGTACTCTAGAGACGTTCAGTTGATTGCCCTTGTGGCTTAATTCGTAACGTCAAAGGCTATGGTTCTGAAGGTCGTGGGTTCATTTCCTCTCATGCAGTTACTGTTTCTGCTTTCTTTTTTCATTCCACATGAAGACCATTAACACTACTATCATTTCCTTATTCGGCTCACACCAAGAGTCTTGGATAGGATACGACAATCGTTCTTTCGTTGTCAATTTTGCCATGAAAATTCAGGTAAAAATTTCGACAGCTGCTACAAAACTGACGTAAAGTCTTCGATGTTTTTATCTTTTTATTCTTTCTTTCACCTTATAAGCTACTTTCCATTCTGAAGTGCAGCTTATGAACGTATTACGCAGGTTTCATCTTTTTGTTAGCAAGAATTGTAAATAAATGTACTGATATGTTGAAATAAAACTGCATACATTGAAACATAATTTAAAATCTGGAACAAAACAGTATTAATATGCTCTGCTCAAAATAAACAAAAGAAGAAAAAAAACGTGGTGAACGAGACTCGAGCTCAGAAACGTCAGATGTTCGGCGCCATGTGTTGACTCGTTACCTGCCCTTCTGTGCATGTTGACAGAAGGGAAAATAAAAAATAAAAATCGATAAATGGACTTGTAGCAAAACAAACTGTGATGGGAGCACTTTTGAACGTCCTTCAGCCGCGTAGCTGGTTATTGTTTCTTTTGCTGCTTGTACATAACTTCTTTTTCATGTGTGTTGTCGGTAGTCCCTCTCACGCCCACAATTAGTTCAGCTGTTTCACGCTCTCTCTCTCTCTCTCTCTCTCTCTCTCTCTCTCTCTCTCTCTCTCTCTCTGCCGGTTGGCTGCTGTTTGTCTCCGTCTGTGGTTGTGAATGACAACATATTGTGTAAACCTTAAGCTTAAATTTTACGTTAGGCCTCATTAACAAAGAAGACGTAATGCTGACATAACGCAGTATGACAGGCGTAATTTAAATACTTGAGCGTCACTAAGAACAAGAGATTACCGTGGAGCACTCGTCTACAAAATATGCTACTAAAGCTATGCGCCCCCATCTTGTGCTGCAAGGAAATAAAATTAAAACTAAACCTGTATTATACAATCCTTCATCTTGTCGGCGGTCGCGTAGCCGTGTGTGGACTAGGACCTATCCTCTGTTCATCTAGAGATTAGAGGAGACGTAAACAAAGCCACGTGCCTTTTGACCACAGCGCGCCCTCTTGACGCTTTCGCCATGTAAATAGTCCCTTGAAGAAATACTGTTACTAAGGTCTCAAATGTCACTTAATGTTTGCTAAAGCATGAACTAAGTGTACTAAGCATAGCTAAAGTGTAAGAATGCGCACTTACGTGAATCTGTAACCAGCCTAATTCATTCTGCGCGCGCATTATTCAGTATGACAGTAACATGGCGGAACAAGTGAGTGCTGTAAAACATAAGCGCGGCAAAGCGTTGCGAAGTGGTGAAAAGACAATAATATTGAACGTGTTTAACAAGTTCTGCGAGAAATATCCCGAAATTGCTATCGAAGACGTGATAAAATTAACATTCGAGTTTACCGGTGTGTCAGTTGCAAGTATTTACAGCACACGCAAAGAGAAATCATCAGTTGGTGAAGATCCCAGCCAAAAGCTTCCACGTGCCAGATAAATGGTGGATGTAGTTTGCAACGAATTTGTGAGTGTGAGATCTGCAATCCGTCGAAAAGTTCGTCAGTCAATGAATCCCCACCTTAAACAAAGTGCTGTTGGCAGTTAACTCTGAACCCGATCTTCCAGATTTAAAACTAACCTCCCTCCACAAGCTGCTTCTGGAGATTGGTTTCGAGATTGTGAGCAGAAAATGAAAACGTGTTATTGTGGACAGAGATGACGTAAGTAGCAGTTAATTTCCATGTGCTACATGTTATTTGGATCAAGTAAATATATCCTTTTAGTAGTGTAAAATGCATATTATAACTACGCGTAGCGGTAGGTAACTGTGTTGCGTCATTGTGAAAGCACGTGGCCGCGGAGTGATACAAACCGGTGCTTTGTTTATATCTCCTCTAATCTCTTGATGAACAGAGTATAGGTCAACACATCCAACTCAGCGATATTCAAAATAAACACACTATACAACGTTTCGCTTCAGAAAATTCTGCGTGTACCGCTTCTCACGTCCATCCTTACCATAAGAACTGAAATTAAAATGCCAAATCTGGCGGAGGCAATTATACTTCGTTAAGTCAGTGGGAGGGGCAGGTAGGCTGTAGGTTGCTCGTGCCGCAGGTCACTTACGCATGCTGGCACGCTGCAATAGCAAAATGCGCTGTTGCAACTTTTGCGTCCCTTCCATACTTCTGTTGCATTGTTTACATGTTTATTTATTTGTTTGTTTATGCAGTTAATTGGCATCGCTTCAACAGTGTGTTCTCATGCTGGGACAATAAATAAGTTTAATATAAGAAAACTAGAGTATATAATATTCACTTGGATTACATTACATTTATTGCTTTATTAATTATATAAATATATATCCACACAAAAATAACGAAAGAAGGAAATACAAGCAGGAAAATGAAACATTATTTACATTGACATAGCTGTGTACAATGGCATTTACTCAATCTTAGTATTTTATAATTTCTTTTTCTTCTTCTTCTTTTTCTTCTTCTTCTTCTTCTTCTTCTTTTTCTTCTTCTTCTTCTTCTTCTTCTTCTTCTTCTTCTTCTTCCTCATCCTCCGAAGACGACGAAGAAGCCATCAATTTGATAACATTTACGAACAGTTTTGTTTTCATCGCATTTCGTCTTTGTTGGAGTTATATAATTCTGAATAATTATCTAGTTTAATGGTTCTTGTTACTGTATCTATAGGAACGCCAGTTGCAGCCACAGTATGTGCAATGTTACTTTTCGTCCCCTCCTTTAAAGTAATTGTACACATTTTGAGTAATGTGTGCCGTCTGCTTATGTTTCCACGTCCCATAGGCGCGGAATTTGCTTTATAACCAGCAATACAAATTAATTCAAGTTAACATTAGAAAGATGCCTACCTTATCTCTTCCACCTTTTTTACAGAGGAAATTGCATTAATTGAAACCAATTTTACTGCAAACATTAATGCAGTTTTGTAATATTATATACAATGTTTTAGTTCCCATTATAAGTGTTTGAAATCTAAACATTGATTTGTAATGTCTGGCTTCTGACATGAGTTTCACATAAGAATTAAAATTTATTTTCACAAATATCCCAAGTTATGTACCTAATTTTGACGTAATCTACATCCTAGATTAGACTCGCTCTCTTAAGCTGGCCTAACTCAATGCAGGAGCCGCACATTGAATGATATGATTAACAAAAAGTAGCTAGGGGGAAGGGGACTTCGTATGGGTTGGTTGAGAAGACTCAGTTGTTTGTAAACAAGCAAAACTCTCTTCATAATGCAAAAATGTGTGTAAGTCAGCCACAAGAGACGGCACCAAATCATCAAGCGTAAATAAGAAATCCTTGGAACCCTAAGACCATTCATAAATATCTTTCGAATTTCAAGTTGTTGAATAACATTATCCAATATGAAAATTAATCCAGTTTCTACAAATAAATAAGATAAAACAAGGGCTAGGGAACTGGTACTCTCTGAGCGCATCCCGCTCAGGATTTTTTTACCGATAATTCTATGTATAGGAAGTAAAAAGAATGAGGATCGCTCGAACTATTCCGCTAGTTGCCCAGGCCTGGTTTAGAGTTTGCAAACTTTAGCATTACGTAGTGCGCTGTGTGACTCTGTCGGTCTAGGTCAGGGGTGTCAAACAGCACTCACCAGGCGTGAAAAATTTTGCTCTATTTTCCCTCCCTCCGTGATGATCAAATCGGAAAACGGGAAAAACAAAGCGAAAACCGGTTCTACTAGTGGGTGTTACTGCAGTTAAGGAGGGGTAGACCCCTCTCTTCACACCCTCGGAGTGAGGTTTGACATGCCTGGTCTAGGTGTCTCAGTTGGTTAGACCTTGGCCTACTGATTCCAAGGTCACGGGCTCAAATCCGGCCCAGACCGATGTTTTTTAAGTGTGCTGACGCGATCCGAGCAATTGTCAGCGTCGTTAAACAACAAAATAATTATCTTTTGAGCTGCGTGACTATGTGAATGTTTCCATCAATTAACATGAGTGCAGTCCTGCGCTTAAGCTATGCCTGCGCCTACCTTTCATCTTAATTGACACTTAATTTTCATTGCGAATGGCCGTTTACTTTCTGTTACTGTATTACCTGCATGTTAGAGTACCTATTAGGAGCTAGTTATCTGTTGGTCCACAAGAGAGCACGAGTTTCTTCAAGTGGGTGGAGGATTATCTCCCATGTTTAAACTGCAATCATCACATGTGCACGTGTATATATTATCACCTGGAAATGGGATCTGAAGTTGCAAGTATGTTGACCGTTATTCGTGTGGTTTAGAACTCCAAGCTTTATATTGATATCTACATAAATTTGCTTGACACATGTGAAGAGTTTTAGCAGTCGAGCAGCATTGCAAATTATTTGGTAAATATTGCACCTTTTAAAGTCCATGCAAAGTTGTGTTCCATGTAGTTCGCTGCTCCTTCGGTTGTGATATCGTGCATGCTTATCCCTTGCATTATAAAGGGCCAGCAAAAATACAAGACTAAACCGTAATCTGATATGGAGTCAGAGTTCGAATCAAAACAAATTCCCACACTACCACACATTCCGTATCTATACAGGATGGATGGTATTGCTTCGGCCAGAATAATCTGGCTAATAGATGCAGGTGTAAGAAACATAAAATACTGAGTTTTATTTCGGTAGGTTTAATAGTTGTGTAAAAAATTAAGTTTTTTCGGCAGTGTAAAGGGCAACGCCTTGTTGAACCCGAGCAGCGCGTGCTTCCAGGCCAGTAGTGCCTCAGATATAAACAAAACACCTGACTGGCGCGTGCCTCGCAGTCAACACTGCTTCAGTTGTAAACAAAACATCCGTCCGGCGTATGCAGGCACTGCACAAAGACAAAACACTGGCACATCCCAGCAACTTGTGTTGAACCGACCGGCGTGTGCCATCAGATATAAACAAAACACTTGTTTACGTACCAGTGAAGTGGTCACAATCTCGGGCGAATCGGCAAGAATCGATATGTCACTCCTAAGGGGTGTGAATGTAACTTGAACTGCATTCGTTCAAGTAATAATGATGTGGTTTTCCATAGTTAAGACAGCAGAAGAATGAATCAATCAAAACCACGCATTTTAGGGTAACACAATGCTGACATAAAGGGATACAGATTTTCCTAATAGTTAATATTCTTCTTCTTATCGTCGTCGTCATCGTCGTCATCGTCATCGTCACCGTCACCATCACCGTCATCATTATTATCATTATCATTATGATGATTGTGATGATGATGATTATTATTACTATTATTATTTATTATTATTACTATTATTTATTATTTATTACTATTATTACTATTATTACTATTACTATCATTAGTATTTTTATTAGTATTACTATTATTATTATTATTATTATTATTATTATTATTATTATTATTATTATTATTATTATTATTATTATTATTATTATTATTATTATTATTATTATTATTATTATTATTTCACTTACAAACCGTAATTTTCTTACGATTTTTTTAGTGGTTATAGTTTTACCTGCAAGCTGTGTAAAAACAATATGCAGAAAATTTATAGTATGAGGACAGTACTAAACTAAGTATTTTGAGGTTAGGAGCATGTGCTCGCAGATACAGTATTACAAGAGGAGCGCTGCATCAACGTATTTTATAAAACACTACATTTGTCAGTGAAAATTGAATAACTCACACGAGAAGCGTGTACCGCTTGTCTCAACTAATCAATTCTTGTACTCAATAAGAAATTAAATCCGCACACTATACTGTAGTGTACTCTTTATGCCGAACAAGACAAGCATTCTACAATGCCGTAACATTCAGCAGGCTACACAACACAAATGCTACATGGATCATGAAACACGTCTAGAAACTGTGACTAATACTGCACAAAAGCGTTTTGTTTATATCTGTCGTCCTGAAGAGGAGACTACCGCAAGACCTACTTCTTGATGATACCTCTGATTCTAGTGACTCCAGTGGTTAACATGCCTCGCCTACCTCACATACTGTTCTGTGTAATACTGGTGTTCCAACCTAATGAAATTATGGGGCGGTTTGTAAGCCTACCCCTGCGTGTTACTATATTATAATATTCAATCCTCACTGATCTGTAAAGCATTGTACTGCTGATCGATCAGTAAATAAATTAAACAAATATCTGTCGTCACAAACTAGTTTCCCAATTGAAGACTCCTACACAGATCCTCTCAAAGCTTAAAATCGCACCGGGTCCAATCCAAGGTGCAGAAGTTCCTTGCAGCGTGCATCGTGACTACTCGGTTAAGCTCAGCTGTACCCGCGCACTGCAGAGAAAAGAAGCGAGGAAACGTGCGTTGCTAGACGGCTTTCTTATCATTAAAATAGATACGTGCAATACAACTATCTAATAATGGAGCAAACTCTTAGAAAGAGAGTATTGAGTGCCGAAGGTCCATTTATAACGGAGTGGAAATTTCCTTATTTTTAAAGTCGTGATGATGAAGCCAAATGCCTCATCTGCAGTACAATAATTACGTGTGCAAGAAAATAATCTGTTAGACACTATAACGGAGCACACGAAGAAATGTTGTGAACTCGTATAAGACGCTGGAAAGGAAGAATTAAAGAGTTTGCTACATCTTGCAGAAGGGCATTCTTTATCAAAATGAGGGTTGTATCAATGCTTTCTTGGTCATCAAAACAGAAGACTAGATTTGAGACTAGATTTGGTCATTTAAAAAAAAATTAACCAGTTTAACACTACGCACCGCACGTAAACATGTAGTGAGGAAGCTGTGAAATTGAGGAACGCGGAGACGACAAAGCGAACGAGACAAGTGTAAGATAAGACTGAGTGAGTTTGCACCGCGATCAACTGATGAATGCACCCTCAAAGACACTGCTCTAACATGACGGATTTAACGTCGATGCATGTAGCGCAATAAAAACAACTTTTGCGACCCCTCGATCCTATCTTCAAGATACTTATTTTGATACTGCCTTTCTACTCTACAATTTGTAAACATTATTTTTCCGCGCCCAGTATATTAAAGCAGGTTAAAAAAAAACAGTTTTAATGATCCTAATGACTGAGGCATGAAATCTTGAGAAAAATTTCTGAAGCATTTATAACATTATTTAAAGCGTTACTTGCACCTATGGTTTCACAACCATTAATATTACTCATATTATTACTTTCTCTACTACGTATAGTAAAGTAAAGGAAGTATTTTATTCCATCCAAAAATTCGCTGTTTTCACCGGAAATATGTTTTGAAGCCCCCTGAATCACAAAAAAAAAAAAAAAAAAAAGGTTCGTGTGTTTCTGTCTGTCCTTGTGTCTGGCCTTGCGTCTGTCCGTCTGTCTGTCCGTCTGTCTGTCTGTCTGTGTGTCTGTCAGGATGTGGACAGCATAACTCAAAAACGAAAAGTCGGTTAAAAACCAAATTTGGTATTTAAGTGTAATGTCTTTCAAGTATGCGACACCAACATTTTGAAGAAAATTGCTCCACCCTAAACTACCCCTTGCATGGAAAGTTTCGATTTTCTTGAAAATGGCTCTAACGATTTTGATTAAAATGTCATATGTTTGAGATATTTTTATGACAAATGAAATTTATATCTTGAATTTCCTGGCTATAGCCCATAATGTCATATTTACCCTGGATGACTTTTGCATAACTGGTAAACCGTAAGAGTTAGACCAAATCTTGCTATACAAAATGTAAATGTTGCTCAAATACACAATTTATGCCTGAGTTTTTGTACAGTGGACCATTTCGAAGATATTCCTCGTTATATATACATTTTTTTAATTTATTTATTTACATCATGACCAATCTACAGATCGACTAGTGATTTTTGTCTCATACATAAATGACTTCACATGCAAGAATCTTATTAATAATAAATAATTAATAATACATTTTAATGCACTGTCACAAAGGATATTTGTTACATTTTATTAATCAGTTCATAAGGCTTAGTTCTCTTTAGTCTCCGCACTTCATCATTCACAACACGCACAACTTCCATTTCAGGATTTACGTGGACATGAACACATTGATGGTGTTTTAAGGCACATTTTGATATGTCTTCATAAACTGTAACTATTCTTAAATCACGGTTTAGGTCACTATTGCGGATGTACCAGGGAGCATTTACAATTCCACGAAGTACTTTATTTTGAAATGTCTGAATCATCTTAACATTTGATTTGTTGGTGCAGCCCCATAACTGGATGCCATAAGTCCAAAAAGGTTTCAACGCTTGTTTGTAAATGAACAACTTATTATGTATTGAGAGTTCAGAATTTCGTCGAAGTAACCAATAGAGTGTTCTATATTTTATGTTGAGTTCTTCCTTTTTCTTCTTTACATGCTCTTTCCATTTCAATTTAACATCCAGTGTCATTCCCAAGTATTTGGCTGAATTAGTATATGGAACTTCTAAGTTGTTAATAAAGATAGGAAGTGGAGTTACTTTCTTATATGTGAAATTTATATGAAATTATTTCAATTCATTCAATTTAATACGCCTCTTAGTGGTCCAATTACTTATTTTATTAATAGCATTCTGTAGATTATTAGTAGCTCTCTCGATATTCTCTTCAACAGTAAAGATTGCTTTGTCACCTGCAAAAGTACCCATAACCTCTTCAGGGATATGGGCGTGAAATCACGCCCATTTAAAATGACGGATGAGCGATATGGGCGCGTATACACGTCCTGTGCGTTTAAGCATTTAATCCTTATTTATCCCTTATCTAACTCAACTTATTTTAATTTTCCTTTATGAAACATTTTAGTAAAGTGTATATACTTTACTGGCTTACCTTAATAGGTTCGTTCTGCAGTGATTTACCTCAAAACAGGGATAAACACACAAAGGTACCTACATCTCCACATTCGCGAATTCCCTTCTTGCGGCACACGAAACACTTTCGAGATGGGCGGGACTTCTTTGCTGTTGGTGGTGTCCTTTTAGGATAATGTCTTCCTTGAAGTCTGAGGGGTGCAGGGGTTTTGGATTTTCAACCCCCAACGTGGTATTGTTCAATTAGGCTGCGAGTTATTTATAGTCGGTAGTCAAGGTCGGTCATTGTCCTGTGTGGGTTTAGAGAGCTCTCCAAATTACCAAACAGTTGTATATGGTTATATCCAGTTGGTGCAAAAATACCTTTTTATACCACTTCTCCCTTCAGCTACAAGCAGGAAAGTATACATATGTATCTCAACAAAGAAAGAAACGGACTCTACTAAGTTACGAAACTCGCGTAAGCAAAAGTTACAATGTGCCTCTATTCTGATTCTCAAGAGACCACGCATACAGTAGTGCTTTATTACACAGTATGCTGACGCATAAGCCACACATACTATGGGTGTTTCTTTACTGTTTCTTTCCGAGAACTTATATTAGATGCGTTCGACAGAGCAAAGTTGACTTTTCACCACAGTGAAACAAAATAGTGCCATTTCAACGTTTTGTAAATACAACTCAACTTTGCTGATGACGTACATTTATACTGCATATAACGAGTGTTATACCAGTTTTTGTTTCATTAAAATAACTTAATATTTACACAAAATACAGCTGTGTATATACGACGCACTTTAAATGCCCTGCGCTGGATATTGGGTAGCAGTTCTCGGCTCGCGGACGTTTTAAATGGCCATCGCTCAAGAGGTTTTATCCACTCGGGGAATATCTCGGGTGTATAGTAAATATAGTATAGGTCCAAGTACACTGCCTTGTGGCACACCAGCTGTGATTCCTTTGAATTCTGAGTATTCTTTACCATGGCTTACTCTAAAATACCTATCTGTAATATATGATTTTAGTATCTGATAGAATTGTTTATGAAGGTCCCTTTTTAATTTGATCTCAAGGCCCTTGTGACAAACCTTGTCAAATGCCTGCGCTACATCAAGAAAGATTGCAGAACATATTTTTCCTTCTTCAAAAGCTTTCTCAATAGAATTAGTAACTCTATGAACTTGATCAATTATGAATGTCTATGTGTTTAAAAGATTTGACTGTCGCTCAAAACCTACTGTATTCCCATACTCCCGTTGCACGTGCAAGAAAACGAGCAATAAGATAATTTCTGCAAACGTTTATCTCAACTATCACGAAGATAGAAGAATAAGAGTTTGTAAGAATGGTTATTACAAGAGTAGAGAAAGTCATGTGAGTGCAACACAACAGATTTTTTTAAAATAATTAATCCCGGTGTATTAGTTTCCCTGAAACTTTCTAAATCAACTTTCTTTCCCCTAGCATTTTGCACGGATTAGTTCCACTTCGAACAAGAAAATCAACAGCTGATACAACAGCTTTGAAACCAAAATATTCCAACAGGTTTACTACGTTATTAGTAATGGAACAGTAACATTCCAACATAAGTGTTTCCACCTAAAGAGACTTACTACTACTATTACTCTTTAGGTACATAACAGAATAAAAGCCTTAATAGCTTTACATCAATCTTTTCAGAAAATGTATATTTGATGATGACGGAATCAAAACGTCCATAAAGTTTTTATGTAGTCATCTTCTTAAATTCATTATCCGGTTTTGCAGACTGACTGTACTAAAAGGCTCTAAAAAGCGTAAAACCTCTCCCCATAACCAACCACTTATGATGGTCCGCTGAAGAAAAGAATCCAACAAAGTGGCTTGTTCCGCTTCCTTCTCTGTCATGTACTCGATGTGTCTAATGTATCTCTCTCTCTCTCTCTCTCTCACACACACACACACACACACACACACACACACACACACACACACACACACACACACACACACACACGCGCGCGTACGTACGTACGTACACACATTTCTTCGTTACTGTAGGACAGTTGTAGTGTGGCCGCGCTGTGGCGTCTCATGTCAAAGTTCGATCCCAGGCAACCACATGTGGACAAAGCGGCACAGAGGCGGGTTTCCTCCGGCTTCTCCAGTTTATTCCGCCATCTCATTCCACTGGTCATCCATCTTCATTTTCCTGCCTAGGATGTTCGCCAAGGGCGAGAGGCTTTACCCCCCTTGGCTACCTGGCACGCCCCATGTAGATCTTGGGATGACCACACACCAGAAGTCCACGATACCTATTTCAAGTATCCGCACGTGTTTTTTAGAATTTTTGTCAGGCTTCGCTGACCGTCGATGTATTTATACCGACGGGTCAAAGAGCACCAACGGTGTTGGATGTGCTTATGTTGGTGGAACCGAACCACATACATTCGGTTTTCAAAATAGCACTTCCATTTTTACTGCAGAGCTTTATGCAATTTACCGAGCCGTTTTGTATGTGCGCCGTCGTAAATTAGGTGACTGCCTGATTTTGAGTGATTCCCTTAGTGCAGTGCAGAGCCTTTGTCAGTTGTATAATCCTCACCCTATTGTACAACGTATCCAGGATGCCCTCCATGTTTTACACGCTTCTGGCGTGCACGTGGTGTGTGCATGGATTCCTGGTCACGTAGGTTTGCCGGGGAATGAAATGGCAGATTTAGCAGCAAAGACGGCAACTACAGAACCCAGTATTACGATCTCACGTGTTACTTCGGAAGACTTTAGGCTTGAAGTGCGGAGAGCGGTGCTGTCGCCCTGGCACGACGAGTGGTCAGCTCTCCGCGGTAATAAGCTTAGAGAAGTGATAGAACTTCCGATAAACTGGATAACTCCTTTCGGACATCTCGCCACGAGGAGGTTAGTTTGGCTCGATTAAGAATAGGGCAATGCAATTTTTCGCATTGTTACCTATTTAAAAGGGACCCTGCCCCTCTATGTCCGCTGTGTGACAACCTTTTGTCAGTTCGTCACGTGCTACTAGAGTGTTGCTCTCTAGCGCACCTTCAGGATTCTCTACAGCTGCCTGCCACACTTGCAGAGGTCTTAGCGGAAGACAAAACAGCGATTGATAGAGTTTTTAAAGTTTTTAGCGGAGTATAGCATCAATTTGAGGATTTAAAATTTTAGATATCTCTTTTTATGCTTTTTGACATATTTATTACCTTGTTTCACATATGGCTATTGCCACTGTTTTTTACTTGTGTATATTTTCCTTGTTACTGGTATTTTTATTTTTGAGTGAAATTTATATCTGGCTATTGCCATGAATCTTTTAAGGGCGCTGATGACCTCGAAGTTGAGCGCCCTTAAACCAAACCAACCAGCCAACCAACCAATCTTCATTTTCCATGTATCATCAGTAAAGTCACAATTCTTAGTCACCTTACCGATTGCATGGGGCTGTTTCGTGCATTGCTGGTGACTGGACTCTCGGTCTGGGTGAACACACTCACGGCATAACTGACACTCCTACACACGATGTGGTACTGAAAATTGTGGCTTGAATCATCCGTGTCGCCTCCTGCTATGTTGTATGTAGTAAAACCGGGCGTTAAACACTATCAAAAAAGAAACACCTGTAGTAAAAGACGCGGAATTTAGGGAGTTTGTCACAAGGAATCGTACATGATTCTGTGTGGTGAAGTACACAGTAGAGCCGCGACTATCCAAGCCCCGATTAACCGAGGTTCGGTTTTACGAAGTGTGCCGCGCAAAATACAGTTTGTGCAGATCGTCGTTGTTTTATGTTGTTGTTTTAACGACATTGTCAATTGTCAGGATCACATTAGTGTCGCCGGTGTGGCGTAATTTTGTCCCGCAGGAGTTCCCAGATCGTTGTGACACTCCATATGCGCAAGAGAGGTGAAAATTGGAGAAGTGGCGGGTGGCGGGGAACAAGCAAGTGATGTCACAACTCAGGTAGTCGCATACACAATCGGTGTATGCTTACGTATTGTACACAACTATTGTGTATGGTTATCACGGTGAGAGCAAGATGTAAACTAATCCCCACTTCTCCTATTACGCAAGTGGGCACGTCTCTGCTATTGCACATCTATGCTTCAGAAGTGAGGGAATGTCACGCAGAAATGGATCGGCTGTACATTGTATGTAGGGTAAAAATAGAAACAGCGATAGTCGTAAAATCCAAAATGAAAAGAATAGTTGTATTGTTTTACTCTCTACGGAGTACACATTTCACTCTGCAAAATTTGGTGTTTAGTTTTAAGATATTCAGATATTTTGAATTTTAAACATATTTTTAAAATATTGTTGTGTATATTTTAGAGAAATGGTTTTGCTTTTAAGGTTAGTTACTCAAAATTATATTTTTCCCCCAATATGTATGCCCCTTTAACAAAAACTATTAGGTGTATATGTATGAAAAATTTACTTTATAGGTTAGATTACACTATGAGGTGCGATGTTCCTTTTGGGATCTGCATATTATTTTATTTTTGAAATTTTAAAAACCCTGAAATTTTACTAACGCTTATTTATAAAAACTCTTTCTCCACTAAACATATTATAATAAAGCCAACTCACTGGACGAATAAATGAGTAAGCATGCTGTAAAAATATACTGCTATATTTAGCAAGTTTGATATAATGGACCATTGTTATAAGTATTTTAACATTAATAAGATGACTTAAGGACCCTTAAATCGCATAATCGAATCAAGCATTGGAAATTGTCGTGGCATTCGTATACGACCCCATAGCTGTAACCTATCCAGTTAGGTTTCACTCGTCATGTATAGGCATTTCTCGCTTACTCAGTCTTCCGAATTCTATTTATTATGCATTTATTTACATTGTTTTTAACACTTTGTAGCAAAGCATGTTCTACTTTGTACTCCCCTTTCCCTAAACATCATAGCAGCAAAAGCAGGTGCTTACTCAAACTGTAACATTCCTGTCGTTTGTATTTCGAAGAGGAACAATGTATCGAGATTGGTATGCAAAGTGATTTCCCAAACCCCGTAGCAACTGAAAAAAGTGTCTTCTTATAATGGTAAGACTGGTTCAGATACCATGTATCATGTTTGTTTTTCTTTCCCTCTTTATTGAATTAACTGACTTTTCCAGAGCATTGTGAATGATGTTTAGGCCTGCAGATGCTCTCTAGCGCACCTTCGGGATTCTCTGCAGCTGCCTGCCAGACTTGCAGAGGTCTTAGCGGATGACAAAACAGCGGTTGATAGAGTTTTAAAGTTTTTAGCGGAGTACAATATCATGTTAGTTATCTGTTTATGCTTTTGGACATATTTATCACCTTGTTTCATATCTGGCTATCGCCACTGTTTTTTACTTTTTGTGTATATTTTTCTTGTTGCTAGTATTTTTATTTTTGAGTAAAATTTATATCTGGCTATTGCCATGAATCTTTTAAGGGCGCTGATGACCTCGAAGTTGAGAGCCCTTAAACCAACCAACCCAACAAGGCCTGCAGATTCTAATGCAGTTTTTCGACATCTCTGTATATCTGGCTGACTCTCTGTCTTTCCCTCGATGTGTCTGCCTCTCTCTCTCTCTCTCTCTCTCTCTCTCTCTTTCTCTCTCTCTCTCTCTCTCTCTCTCTCTCTCTCTCTGGTTTGGCATAAGGAGTTACATTCGTAGAATAGCCATTCAGCTATCCAGGAAGCTTTCCCTTGCAAATTTAAGTCGATGAAGTTTGTTTCATATTTATTGTAGCATCTTAGTTACCATTAAATTAATTTCATCTTAGTTGGTACCTAATTGTTAACCCGGCCATTACCAAGGAGGGGGGTGGGGGGGGGGTTACTTTATGCCCACCTTCTGTAATTTTTCAAATGTTCTCTTAATTTTTGTATTAAAGGCATGCAGTTACAAGTTACTGGCAATCACTGCTTCTACTACTGAATTGCGTATTTGTTTAAAATTTTTCATTGTTGGTTTTTTATTTTTTGAGATACTATGAAATGTCAAGGTGATCATGAAGTACTACCCTCTCGGTATAACGTGATTCATGTAAAAAAAGTAGAAAGGAATAGTTAATGTTAAGTGCTACCTTTATAAACATGACAGGGTATAATACCCAATTTTAAAGTAAGTTTGTTTTAAAAATTCCTGTGATGTCCTGTTACCAGCGGTGGTCACCTCCGTTGGTAATAAAAGCTCCTTAATAAGGATTGGAATAATATATAATAGTACATGTAAAAAAGTAAAATAGTAATGGTTAAACAGTGTTACATGTTACCTTTATAAACATGACAAGAAATAATACCCATTTTTAAAATAAATTTGTTTCAAAAGTTGCTCAAACCTTTTTTTTTTTTTATTTATTTATTTATTTTATTTTATTTTTTTTATTATTAGTGGTGGTCACAAATTACCCACCCTTGGCAATCTAAGTTATGGAATAGGGCTTGGTAATGTTAGGGCTAAAACTCTCATGGTTAATTTCTTTACGCAGCCCTTTCTCATTTATCGTATCCTCTCTGTAACCTGTCGGTCTGGGTGGCTCAGTTGGTTAGACGCTGGCCTACTGTTCCCAAGGTCGCGGGTTCAAACCCGGCCCAGGCCGATGGTTTTTAAGTGTGCTTAAAAACGACAGCTCCATGTCAGTAGATTTACTGGCATGTAAAAGAACTCCTGCGGGACAAAATTCCGGCACACCGGCGACGCTGATGTGATCCTGGCAATTGAGAGCGTCGTTAAACAACAAAATATTTTTTTTTCTCTGTAACCTGTTATCAGCTTGTCTCTCGCTGTACATGAAAGTTCACGGTGCGCGCCTTGAGGCAAGCTTTTTTTAAACCAGTACGTGTATGTGTGCGTGTGTCAGACATTTTTTGTCCACGGGGTTACTTACATACGTCTTCCACCCTGAGACTTGTTCATGGGCACCAATCTCTAATTAGGATGATCTGCCGCGTGAACAGCTGGGAATTGGAGGAAGTTCCACGCGGGCATCAAAATTAAAGAAAGGTTTGGAAATCATAGGGATGGCGGGTCAGGGAAAAAGACGAGGTTTATGGAGAAAAATTAAGAACAGCCTTTATGATGTTCACAGGCAGCAAACAATTGCGCAATGCACGGAAAAGGTCTAGTAGGAAGTATAGTCTAAGTTAAAATCGGGTGGAGTACTTCAAATAGGCACCATACTAATTAGACAAGGGCTCGCGTGGATTAGACTTGAGCATGGCGGATGATAAAATTTACTAATGGAAAAAGAAATGAGAATCTGTCCTATTTGTGAGGAGGTAGACAAGGAGAAGTACTATCAGGTCGGGCAGCGCCCGTACTGGAAAACATTTTGCCCATATTGAGAGAATCCCTATTTGTCCTTTCCTGTTTTGAAGTTTTAGAAAAATTTCAATAATAAATTAATAACCAAAATAACTATGTATTGAAGACTATATTAATAGTAACAATGCTGTAATAGTTATCCACTGTCTTATTGCGACGTGCCGAATTTCCAAACCTATTGGCACTCAAAGGCCGCCCAGGAAGCCGCTAAAATACAATTTTATTGAACATGCACCTATACATAGCATGATCCGCGGTATCTGGAAATCATCTGCTTACACACGTGTAGTCACTTCGTTTTCCCTCACCCACCTTTCTCAGCAATGAATTCCAACTTTGAAGAATAAGCTTCCAGATCGTAGTGCATTGTTTTTATTTTAAACTAACACAACTTAAGTAGTGGCGAGGACAGCGAGTGCATGCGTTATGGACATAAGAGATTTCTTTGGCAAACGGAAAAGAGGAGCAGCAAGAAAACCAAGTTGTCTCCAGTAACACAGCCAACACCAATCAGGGTCCAGTGGTGCAACACGAGGTGATTACAAATTTAATACAGAGAGGTGAGCCAATAAAGCAAGTTTAACTAAAGGATTAACCTAAACAAAGCAATAGGTTTAGTTTTCGCTCTGAATGGTATAAGTGCTTTGCTTGATTGCAGTATGCTGTTCTCTAAGAAGCTGCATTTTGTTATGCCCGCATGCAGTTTCAGCCTTATGGCACAGAAGAGAGAAGTTATACTGACAAAGGTTTCAGAAACTGGAAAAATGGCTTACGTGCATTTCCTGAACACCAAACGTCAGAAACTCGCTATCCGCGCCATGTCAATGTGGAAGAAACGTGAAACTCACACAGAAACCCGTATTTCAGTGTCAACATTAGTTAGTGAAATCACACTCGAGCAACATATTACTACGTTAAATCATAAGTGGAATAATAACAGCGGTCAATGAGCTGGCTCTGCGCGGCAATTATAATATAGAGGAGGCGATCAAAAGGAGTCTTATTTTTAAATATTTTTGAATACACCTTAAAGAAGATAAAAACCTTCTGAACTGTTTAACGTCCATACCTAAGAATGCAACATATACTTCTCCTGACTGTTATAATCGTAGACTACACTCAGTAGTAGTTAAAACAGTATTTGAAATACCTGAAGACACTTTTATTTTACCAATGTGTTATGTTGCATGATTTCCTTCAGCGGGGCAAAATTGCATTCTTATATGAAGGTAGAAGCACAGTGCGTCTTCTAGAACAGCGTTAGAGTGGGCACCTAGCAATTACCAAAGTAATTCTGTTAAACTATAAAGAAGTACTTAGAATGCTAATTGCCATAGGAAAAGAACATTTCAATGGAGAAGACATAGCCAAAAACATGGGTTTGAAGACTCTGATAAGGTCACTTCAACTTCACTTTCTGTTAGTTTCAACAAGAAAATATATGGATTGCTGGAACCAGCTGATAATGCACTCGTCTCAGACTACAACCTGAAGTGATGCACTTGTTATTAAGCGTGTGAAACAAGAAATCAGTGTTTCAGTAAGAGAAACGTTTTCTTCTGTACTGAAGGAAGCTGAAAATCTAGGTACCAGAAAATTCGCTTTCAGTTCCTGTACAAAATAAGACCCAGGAAGACAACTGAAAACACTGACTACACTCATTATAGTCTGTTGTCATCGCATTCCACAAACAGTTCCGGCCTACAACAGCTGAAGATCTTTAAACGAGACCGTGCACTTCGTGAATTTAGATGAACGCTTCAACAAGAATGAAGAGCTTTTACTGGCTATTGAAAGAGCAGAACAACTCAACATTGAAAATCTTCAACCTCTTGAAAATTTAGATGTGACTGTGCCAAGCAAAGGAGAAGTGTCAGAGGTGCAGGCTTGTTTGTCCTCAAAACCTAATGAAAATAAAATGGACCCTTTATACAAAAACCACGATGTGTTAAAAGAGATTTATGCATTGTTTGCAACAGTAGCAACGTTTAGATTCTGTACAACAACTTGTGAATCCACATTTTCTACGCTAAATGCCATAAATCGATCACAGAGACTATACATGACTCATCAACAATTGGCAAGTCTGGCTTTTTTTTTTCCCCTTCCTTTGGAATACAGCAAACACAAGCCTTGGAGCTTGAAGAAGTTGTAAAGACATTTGAAGCAGCGGAAATCGCAGACTGCAATTATTCTGAACCAACATTGTGTTGATAACTAATTTTTATTAGTGGTTCTATTAAGAGTGGACGTTTTAATTAAAACATTTATTTAGCGCCCTCGAAACTTAGGCTTCCTACAGCATCCAACTTCTATAATGTTATACGTTTTAGTCACAATAATCACTTGCTCTTTAAACATTTAAATTTTCATTTTACATTTTCATATGCCTTATTACTTCTATATAGTTTCTTTATGGCTGAATTCTATTAAGTCTGTAATTTTTATTGATATGGGAAAATCCATTTTGAACAATTCAAGTAAAACTGGTAAATTTTCTTTCGTAGTACAGGTCACAGTCAAATATGAGTAATATGTTCTGTAGTATCTGAACTTCCACAAGTGCATAACCATCATCACTTTTACCAAGTTTCTTTAAGTAAAATGGAGTGTTAGCAACCATCGTAATATTATATGCGAGTCTGGTCTGTTAATCTTTAGCTTTTTAAACCACGAAGTTCTTTCATTACTTCCATATCATTTGATGAATTGATGTATTCTGAATTCCAGTTCTGTATCATTTTTTCTAACCACAGAGTATTTGCCATTCCTGGAAGTAGTGAAGTTCATTGTTCTATGGAAATAATAGACTTATGACAATATGAAAATAAAATTTACATATGCCTACATAACTAGAACTTAGAGATATTTTCTCTGCTATGTATAGTAAATTGGGGAAGTAATGTATTCCACCCAAAAATTCGATGTAGGGATTTCACCAGAAATATTTGTTTGCAGGCCCGCTGAATCCAAAGAAAGCAATTTTTAGAAGACCATGTGTTAGTGTCAGTGTATGAACAGCTTATCCCAAAAAGAAACGTCGGTTAAAAATAATACTTCGTAAATAAGTTCAAACATCTTCTAAGGGTGCGACACGAAGATTTTAAAGACTCCACGTCTCCCCCCCCCCCCCTCCACTCAAAACTATCCTTTACATGGAAACTTTAAAAATGTTTGATTATCTCAAAAATCAGTGCAATAATTTTGAATTTTCAGGGAATAGTCTCTGACATCCTCTTTATTCTGAATGACTTTTCAATAACTAGTAAACCGTAAGAGGTGGACAAAATCTTGCAATACGAGAAGTGTAGATTCGTTAAAACACACAATGTATGTCGTGTACATTTGTTTTTGTGTAGTTAGCCGTTTCCGAGGTATTCGTTGTCACTTATTCGAATTTTAAAATACTTATACTTTTCTCAAATGGGAAGTCGTCATTTTTCTACTCTGTTGGACATGCAAAGAGAACGAAATTTCAACACCATCACTTAGCGATCCGCCTTAGACCGTTTGATTATCGCTTCAAGCTTACAGTAATCCCATTGTAATTACAAGGAAATATGCAGTAAGACAATTTCTGTAAATATTGATGTCAATTAACATGAAGTAAATGGAAGAATAAACATTTCTAAGAAAAAATAGTTGGTGCAACAGTAAGCAGAGAAAGTTATGTGACTGCAATATATCTACTTTTGAAAGCTATTTTATCTCGCCCCTCCTATATCTGGAGCTCCGCCTAATGTTCAGTCCTGGCTACGGGCCTGAATATAGAGAAGCGTATTTCCTGCGATCCTCCATCTCGAATGGAGGGTTAAGGACGCGGTGTACGCTACTGACAGGCAGTGTTGCCAATTTAGTTGTCTTACAACTAAATCTGATCTTTTTGAGCGTCTGTCTAGTAGGAAAATTTATCTTTTAGTTGCTAGTGGGAAATCTGGTTCTTTTTAAAATGCATCTGGTTGCGATCTGGTTTTTTAAATGTATGGTTGCATGGAATATTTTTTCTTTTAGAAGCGATTTACAGACCATTTTCCTGCTGCGAGGCTCGACACATCCGATGTGTACACAAGAAAATATCTACCATTTGAATTGCGTCATCGTAATATAAACTTGCTGTGATTAGCAACAATCCCCTTCTACAATTCCTGGTGATTATACCAAGTTCAGTCTTAGGTTTGTCCGCGTCAAAACAAACCCACGTGATCAGTGCACCGTGGTACAACACGGTAGCAATGCGTGCAGGGAAGTAGTCCCATCCTAGTAATCTGAGTTTTAGAATGAATTTATCGTTAAATGATATAACATTCTACACAAATACCTGAGAGGTTAATTAACGCAGATGTATACTGATAAACAGAGCTACAAGTCCCAACATGCAACTCGTGTAATAACCTGATATCCGAGTATTGTTTATAACAGCAGTTTCTATTTAGAATCATGGCGGACAGTCGCGGTGAATTTGCTCTTGCGTCTTCGTCGACTTACGTAAAGCATAAGGCGGGAAAACCATTGACTAGTGGTGAAAAAACAAGTGTTGAACGTGTATTATAAGTTGTGTGAGAAATATCCAATTGTCCCCATCAAAGAAGTAGTGAAATAAACTGAATGCACCGGTGTTTCGAAGTGCTCGTAAAGAAAAAGCTGAAACAGGAAAAGTGGTTACACCCGGGAAAAAACGAAAGCGTGTGAAATACGCCATGCAAGAATGTGACGAGTTTGTTAGAAACGCAATTCGTGTTACATGTTAGTCACTCTTTAAATTGACGGAATAAGGGATCATTTCGTTTCTATTACGTACCGCATGCACTCACCACGTGGTTGTGTTGTGTCTATTTCTGGCGCGAATGGCGGAAGGATACATTATAACTGTGCACTGGCCACCTGGGTTCAATTTCGCGCGGATCAACCTTAGAGTGAATAGATTGTAGTCACCCTGCGTGTTATCTGCGTGTTATCTGCGTGTTATGAGCTTTTGGGTGGTGTAATGTTTACTGCTTGTAAACCGAACCCTGGAGTCAGCAAAATAATACACAAGAGATATTCTAAAGCCTACTTGCTTCACAGTAGCTGCCTGTAATACTGCTATCGGCGTTACCGGCAATACAAGTAGGCGGCGCGCTATTTGATAAACGTGGTTTATTATATCAGTCCTTGGCTACTGTTTATACCAACAATTATACCGCTCGCAAAAGTTAAAGGCATGTGAACGCTGGCCAATGCTCAAGCAGAGCGCTGTTGCCAAGCGTAGTGCGTGTACCGGCAGAAGTTCTGTACATAACAGTGTGTGAGATGCATGCACCACATTCGGCAGCGCTGGTAGGAGGGGCAAGCGTAGGATTCGCTGGAGTCTGAGGTACGCCCCGCCTCCATATGCCTTTAAGTTTTGCGAAGATTATAAACAACTTTGCTTACTTCACAGTGCCATTCAAAATTCTCGTTTCTCTTCTCAGTTCACATTGTGTTCATGGTTAGCTGCGTGTGCTTCACCCATCAATATAGTGGTCTGTTGCGAATAGTGACAAAATTATACGGTTAATTAACTATCAAAATGGGCAAAGTAAAACCGCAATATACTCAAAAGTTTAGAGAAGAGTGGTTGAAAAATCCAAAATTTGTAGAATGGTTATCTCGGGCTGTAGGTGATAACACAAAAGCGTTCTGCAAAGTGTGTCGTTGTACCATAAGAGATCGGTTAGCAGACTTGGAAAATCATGCGGAAACAAAAAAGCACAAATCTGCAGTTTCTGTATTTTCCTCCCAAAGACAGACACATATTAACTTCAAACCAGTGGTGGTTTCTTTAGAAAGGAACAGTGCTGAAGCATCACTTGCACTTTTTGTGTCCGCACATTGTGCCATAATGTCATGCGATCACCTAAGCGAAATGTGTAAAAACAGATTCAGTGATAGCGTAGCTGCGAGCCAAGTTACATCGTACAAAGTGTAGTGCTGTTATTAAGAACGTTCTTGGACCCTACTTTGCGAGTGACTTAAGAAGTGATATTGGTGATTCAGTGTACAGCATCTTGGTGGACGAATCAACTGACATTGCCGTCACTAAGCTTCTAGCAATCGCTATTATATATCACAGTCAAACATCTGACAGGATTGTTTCAACTTATCTTGAACTTGTCGAACTTGAAAAGTGCGATGCAGTGTCTATTACAAGGGCAGTTAAAGAGTCATTGAAATCAATTAATTTAGATTTGCAAAAATTGCAAGGCATCGGAACAGACAATGTGATGGTGGGGATTAATAATGGACTATATGAAATTCTTAAACGGGAGGTCCCACACTTGGTACTTATAAGGTGCGTGTGCCACTCTATTCAACTGGCAACCTCTGCAGCTACTGCAGATTCTCTTCTAAGAAATTTGGATTTTCTTATTAGAGAAACTTATAATTGGTTCTCTCGGTCTTCATCGCGGCAACTCTTTTACCGCCAAATTTTCTCCACTCTAAATGACGGGGATGAACCACTGAAAATCCCCCAAGCTTGTGACACGAGGTGGTTATGTATTCAGCCCACAGTATGTAGAATAGTTGATCAATGGTTGGCGTTAAAACTCATTTTGAAATCGTTAGGCTCAGTGAAAAATGTTACTCAGCTGAAATGTTGTACTCCATGTTCAGTGATGAGCTCAATTTAACATACTTGTTATTTTTGAAACCCATTTTGTCTGATCTTCAGAGTCAACAAAAGTTATGAGGCAAAGGATGCAGATCCATGCAAGTTGTTAGATGACCTGGTAGTTCTTATTCAGTCTCTTCTTAAAATAATTGTCATTCCTACCTATCCAGTGCTGAGGAAAATTTTTCATGATGATTTCGAGAAATATCTCAACCCTAAACCGTATCTGGGTTATTTGTTTGAAAATAAACTTTCAGAAATTAGAAACAAAATAACAGAACAAGAAGAACAAACTGTTAGAAATAGGTGTGTAACATTTGTTTCTTTACTTTAATTTTGAAATATTGAGGAAACTGTCCCTTCTTGCTGTGTCAAAGGCGCTTGTTGTGTTAAAGGAACCTTTGATTCCCCTATTAGAAGCATCACATTTGGATAGCGAAACAATAGCGAAAATAGAATTGCTGTGGCAAAAGCTGACCATTGTACAATGGAAAAATGTCAACAATTTCGTCAATTTTTGGTGTGAAGTATTCAAATACCGTGATGCCAGCGCAGAAAACCCTTTCAAAGAACTTGCAGACTTTGCGTTATCTAGGCTGGTTCTTCCTTGGTCAAACGCTGAGGTTGAAAGGATATTCAGCCAACTAAATTTAGTAAAAACCAAAACTAGGAATCAAATGCGTACAAAAATGGTGCACGCTATACTGGAAATCCGTGCAGGTCTTCGCAGAAAAGATCGTTGTTGCCACAATTATGAACTTCCTGCAACCGTTCTAAAAACAATCGGCACGGCGGATGCATATAAACATATACCATCAACATCTACTGCATTATCACCATTCACTACAACTTCAACTTCCACATCTTCCCTTGATGAGGACGAGGACGTCATAGGTGATGACCTAGATGCTCTCCTCAGTTTTTAAGGAAGTTATTTTATATCATGTAATCCAATGCATGTGACTTCGCTTTTTTATTTATTTTTCTTTATAATGATACAGGATGCATAACAGAAATCTAGTTTCTTTTGGGCCATTTTATGTCTTTTTTGGGACCATATTTAGTTGGTAATATTTTTTACTGTTGGCAACACTGCTGACAGGCAGAGAATATGTGGAGGAGATGGGTAAATTTCTAATTGAGGCGAGACAGCTGAGCTACGATACTTGAGACAGCTGATAGAAGGGAAGGAGAGGTGTAAGGAGAGTTGCACACACCGACTGGGTGTTGTGCTTTGTTCTCTTTATGCTATTTTATGTCATTTTTCACTTAATGTAGGTGTTCTTGTGCACCTATTTATTTTAAATATTCTTTGTTTGGTATAATAGAGCATAATAATGCATCGTAAAGCGCATTGCTTTATGGGTTGTTGATATTTTCATGCGTTTTCTTTAAATGTTTGACTTCCGATTTTCCTGCGTGCAGCGGTTTCCTTTCTTTTCTCTCTTGTTTTGTGGATTTTAATCTCGCTCGTTATTGCCGAACCTTATGCGAAAGAGGGTAGGGCAAATTTGCCCCCACCTTCTTTTCGCCGAGTTATGACGCATTCAGGGGACTCGAAAACAAACCTCTAATACTTGGTTACCTGAATGAGTGAAGCGGAAAAGATACACGTACAAAGCGAAGGAGGTGACATAGAGCGGCAATGTGCCGTCATGAGCACAAAAAACCAAGGTTGGGCATCGCTGTTTGTTGTACACTTCGCTTCGAGATTTCGAATTGACAAGAGCTCTTTAAGACGTGGCTAGAAAAAGACAACACACAGCTACACCAGCACCTCCAGCTGTAGTCGCGACCGAGACACCAGAGTCCGCAGCGGACTTCAGCGCCGCAGCTGGCACGTCCAGCCCAGCACCTTCCGAAGGCAAAGCCACTGCCACTGCCACCGTCGCCTCTCCTGTGGAAGCCCTGACTGTGGTACTTTCAGTGCAGTAGTTGTGGACGTCCATCAGCACCTCCGATGCAGCTACTCGTGGACTCCGTCCAGCAATTGCGGCCTTCAATCTCGATGGTCATAAGGATACAATCCAGGAGGAGACCTACATCACTCGTGCACCCTGTCTTTCTGGAGAAGGTCCATTACAACGCCACTACTTCCAGTGAGTTTTACTTCCCCGGCCAGTCCCTGAGGACTGAGTGAGCCGGACTGACTGGACTCCACCCTGCCGCCGCTGCTATCTAACGGGCACACGGCGGAAGACTGCACTGCTCCGCCACGGTGCCACTACTACGGTGCACCGTCTCTGACTAGCGACTGCTGGCAGCACGACCTGTCTCAGCGCCGACGCTTCTGCGCTACATGCAGCGAACAGGATCCCTGCACCGGGCTCGCCTGCAGCAGGTCAGTGTTGATCAAAGTCGTCCTATATTCCAGGATGCGCCCACAACAGCCGATGGCCCACGTGCCACATCTGACCCTGAGATCCTACAGAAGCTGGAGGATGCACAGGCTGATATAATCAGTTTATTCCAATAAAGCTGGACGCCTATTGTCTAGTCACAAAAGAGGACATCTCTATAGAGTTTGATGACCATCTACTCTCCATCCGAAGGTTCGTCAAGGAGGAGGTAGCAGCTATTCAGACGCTGCTGGAGGATAGAGTGCCATTGCAAGCTCAGCTCCCTTGGAGCCATACTTGGGAAGCTCTGGCGGGTCACACTCGTGGACGTCGGAAACTGCAGTAACTGTCTCCATACTCCTTAAATCTGTCACTTAATACTTCCTTTCAATTCCTCACTCTAAATTCCCAAGTGCATAATCAGGGCCTCAGTCATGTTTACGTCCTGGCACCCACTTTCACCTAGGTCAGTCCCCTGCGGCTGGTCAATATACTCCAACCCTGAATGCGCAGGTGCAAATCGCGGTATTGCTGCACTTCCTCTCCCCGAATTCTCTCCGGTAGAGGTTTTTCCTAGTGCGTAATGCCTTCGGGCGAAGCCTACACTCCTCGCTTTTGGGATGGGTCCATAAATGAATTTTTCTCCTGTTTATTATAAAACACTTATGGTCTGTCGATGTCGACCCACACGTTTGAGAGACGTGTACATATGTATACCTTTATTTACATAAATGCGCTCATTCATCCATTATTACGGTAATAACTTCTCTATGAGCTGAAGCTGGTCTTATTTTTCGCTAATGCAGTTTACAAAGGCAATCTAATTTTATACGTTAGTGCTCCAGTGGTTTCATGCATTTCACTTATTTAAGACTGCACATGAATAATAATAATAATAATAATAATAATAATAATAATAATAATAATAATAATAATAATAATAATAATAATAATAATAATCGTCAACATCGTCACCACTATTATTATTACTATTATTACTATTGCTGTTATTGTTATTGTTGTTATTCTATCGCATTAATAGTGCCTACATTCGTTTCAATACAAAGAATAAAATATATAAAACGTGTGCATGCATTACCTTAGTTACACTTGAGATCGATGCATTGACTTCTGCATCAAATATGTCAATGGCTGCGTCGTAGAAGTTCTTTCTTGCCATCAGTTCATTGAGAAGGGCCTTCTCGATGCACATCAGTGACAAAGAAGAAAAGCTTTCCTATGCCACAGCATTTCTTTGATATGTCTTGATTTGTTTAACACCGCGTTTGCGAAAGAGAAGAGGTTGGATTTACCTCCTTCCACCATACGTGGATTTTGCCATTGTTTATCACTCGGACGTGCATTTTATTGCAGTGGGGGGATGGTTACATCTACATTGCGTTTGATTTACGGAAGCGTTCTCAAATCGTATACGGTAAGCCTCTGCTCGTTAGTGATTTCCTTGGTACTGCTTACGTTTAAGAAGTCTATCAATATTTGGTGACAAAAGGCGAAATGCACAGCCTTAGGAGATACACTAAGTGATCGTCGCGTAACCTGTTGCGATTCAGACTTTTAGTATAGTTCAATTTGGGGAATCTCTGTTCGCAAATACATGTGGAGGTATACTCACTCTTGTACGCACTTTCTTGCAAATGCTTAATTCTCTATCGACTTCATTTTAATCAACATGGCCATTTTTAGAAAGTAATCTTATTGGTACAGTAGACTTTAAGCAATATTAAAATGTTTTAAGAACTGGTTGCTACGCGATGCTTGGAAATTCTGGTCTCTTTGCAAGGCTAAGAGATAAAACAACTGAATAATATATTACTATTTGAAATAAGTATAAGTATTGGCAAATTCAAACAAATAATAAAAAATATATCGGAAGATGATTCACTCAAAAGAAAAAAGAAGCATTTGACATAAATTGTATGTTCTAACGAGATTCACATGTTTTTATTTCTTAAGATTTTCACCGTCTCTTTCTGTTTACTATTTATCCAAAAATCATCCAGAACAAAGAGGTCTTCTGAGAACACTCCCAGAAAATTCAATGTATAACTTAAACTGCCATGGAATCGCCTGTTTGTGTCCGTCACTGGATACTTGAGACTAAACGCCACTTTTTTTTTTAATTAACGTCCTCCAAAATGGTGTCATATTGGACGAATGAATGAAATGAAATGGGTGAAATGATGCTCAAATGAGCCCGAGGTCCATGGAGCTTTAAGTTACCCGACATTCGTCTACTCAGGGTAGGGAAAACCTCGGAAAAAAAACCTTACCCGGATAACTTACCCTAAGCGAGATTTAAACTCGCGACCTCTTGAACGTGAGGCGGACACGCTAACCATCACGCTACCGAGGTGGGCGATACTAAACGCCACAGGCCTGATTCACCCTCCTAATGAAAGAGGAGGTGTGGAATAGCAGCTAATTCATACGCATCTCCAAAGAGACAAGGTTGGACATCACTGGTTTAAAGGCTAAAAGGCTTCTTTCCACCGAAGCACTTGACACAGGAAGGTTCAAAACCAAGTCTGCAAATTTTGTTGTTTCCCGATAAGCCGAATCTAGCCCGGTGCTTCCGAGTGTCGTATAAAAGTTTGAGTCATCACTCACTGGAGGCGAGTACAGGAGGGAAAGCTCGGTTTTGAGTTTCAAGAAGTCGAAATTGTTATGTGTGCTTGTTAACGTTCCAGATCCTCGGTTTGAAAACTTTTGCGAGTAGTCCTTATATTTTCAAAATCTAGCAAAGCCAGCAATTCATGTGAAGTTATTTCTGAAAATCGTTCCTTTAGAGCAAACTTAAGAGTCCAGGATCTCATAGTACAACCGACGGTAGGAAACTAGTTTCATCATTATCTACATTTGCTATTCTCAGTCTCTTTTTAAGAGGAATTTTGCATTCGTTATCCATAGTGCCGTACAATATTCTTCCAAAATCATTTCTGAAAGAATTTAAGAACGCAGAGAATTCTTAAATCTATTGTGAACACAGGTTCACATCAGATGACTTCTTTTTCAAAATATTAAATTAACGTCGCTCTTGGCAGAATTTCAGCAAAAGCCTTCAATAAGAATGTAAAATCAAACTGGTGCAAGATCATGTAAAATCGCTTTTCGCACATTTGGGTTTTACCATCCCATTCTTTTATATTATCTTTCATTTTACCAAAGAATGCTACTAGATCGGGATAAGCAGCGGAATAACTCCCACCAGCCTGCAAGCGTAAATCCAAAGCGTAAGAGCTCATTCGGCGTACGTCTTTGTATCATTTTATCCAGCGCCGCAGTTCGTTGAGCGATTTTGCAACGAAGGCTGCAAAACCAGATACTGTCCGGAAAAAAAAATGCACTCCTTAATCTGCTGGACAGACTGATGAGGCACTGTGTTTAACCGGTGGGCATGGCAGTGTATAAATATGACTTCAGGATATTTATCCCTTATTAATTTTTGCAGGCCTCCATGATGGCCAGCCATTACTGGTGCATCGTGTTTGGGTAACCGACTTGTTGCCGTACTTAAACACCTCTAGAAGTGGAAAAATAATATTTTTCACTGCAATAGCTGAATGATCCTCACTGACATCAAAGAAGTTTAAGAATATTTCTTACATCAAAACTCTGAATTCTGGTCGAAGTATCTCCGGTTTCATCTATCATGATGGCTACAAAATTGGTTTTACATACTCACTTTTTATTCCAGTGATGATAATAAGGTGCGACACGGTCTCTCATTATATAATTTTGTATATCACTGGACACTCCCTAGAAACCAGTGGAATTTTCTGAATGATGAGAAAATGTGTCGTCATTTTCTATAAATACTACAATAAGTTGTATAAAATTTCTTCGGTTTGCAGAATGCTTTCCCTCGTTATGCCCACAAAATTCAAGCCCTTGCTTTGCCAAATAGCACACAGCTTCAGTTAAATTCCGTATTACATATCTGCTGTGTTTTAATTTTCATTAAACTGCTCAATACTCTTTTTATAAGCTTGGGTAAGAGCAAATTCAATGCGACTTTGGCCAAATTTAACTAAGTCTGCAATAGCTCTTACGTGTGCAGAAGATACCTCACACATGCGTTTCAATATCCTAAGGATATCCAGGTCATATACTCCTATCTACATTCCATGAGTGTTTCTCGGAGGAAAACAAAACACACGACCAGCAATAACACTTATTTGTTTTTAAGCATCCACAAAACAAACTAAGCTCCTCGTACCAACAATGTCTGAGCCGTTTACTACTTTTTTATTTCTTAACCAAATTTATGAGAGTAGGAGTAGGTCAACCTTATTCAATCACGTCTTATTTATGGTTGAAACTTATCATAGAAAACGGCACTGTAAACAAGTCTTCAATTACACGTTTACACTCACGAACTGTTGAAGCACTTTGCGGATTCGTCAGTTAGCACTTATATTTTACCGTATGATGTCACAATAATGATTCACTTTCACCTTCAAAAGAGCACTCGAGGTAACTTGCCAGTCAATTACTAAGGACTTCCTTTGAGGTACATTTTCCACACAGAAAATGTGACGGGAACATCCCTTCCCATTATTGGGACAACAGACAACTGTAGAAGGGGGGTGAGATTTGGCACGCTTCCTTCCATCCAGCAAAAGGTTTGCATGTGTCCAAAACGATGAACGGCAACAGTGAAGCAAGGAGAATCCATTCTAAGGTGTTTCCGGATTCCCTCTCTCACCCTCTCAATCTTCCGTATAGCAGTCCGGTCTCATATCAATATGTGGAAACGGAACAAGATCAGTTAGTGGCGAACTGTCACAGTTATTTAGGGGTGCATTGTATGGTGACGGTAGTTAAGCCTTATGGACTCTCATTTGCCAGAATTATTTGAAATTGTAGCATTGTTCATGATTCCATGGTGTTCCCAATGGCAACGGTGGATACATGCACGGCTCGCCACTGGGCAGCTCGGAAAATGACTAACACATACAAAAATCTTTAGAAATGTAGTTTGGTGTACTTAAAAGACAGGGATACGCAAGTAACAATTTCAACTAAATCTATGCCTATCCAATGTTACATTTGCCGTATATTTGCGTTAAAATAGCTCGCGCATATTTAAAAGGCTTTATAGTACTAGAATATATGTACATCAGCAGTGTTGCACTTAGCAATCCTGCGTTGAAGCAAGTATCAGATTGGTGTCGCTCTATACGCTGCCCCCATCTCTTGCTCACCCAGTGAGAGGAGCAAAGCCGGAAAGATGTAACCTTGAGTGGATTGGTGAAACTGAAAAGATTGTAGTGGATTGTTTTGATATTTATTTAACCCCAGCTAGGAAACGAATATTTTAACACATTAGAACACCGTTTAATGAACTGTTGTTACTGAAATACTTAACATACGACTGAAGAACGACGACCAATGATGAAATCTGTAATGATTTTAACGATAAACCAGAATTATGGAATTTGTCTTTCGTTATGGGGGGGAGTCAGGGAAAATAGTACCTATGCCATCCTTACCACTTAAGAAGAGCACTGACGGAAACCTACATGGTCGGTCCTGAAAAATCTGGAAAAAATCAGTTGGATCGTGTAAAATTCACAAATAACACAGTTTCTAAACTGTTGCACATACCCTTGAAACTCCTTACAGGAAAATGAAACTCTGACAAAGGAAAAATAGTAACGAGGCTCATTATTATCATTGCAATGAGAACAAAATATGTTGCTATCCATGACCGGAAGATAAGTCTGGATGGTGAATATTAACAAACAAACTCAAACGACACCTTGTTCAAAAGATACAGTTGGTGCATCTAGGTTCAAGAAAATAATCCAAAAGCTTACGTAATGCATTCTACTTAAGCTGCTGATACGTAAGGAAAAGCTGAAGAATTTAGAATTGACATAAGGCATTTAATTAGCGAACACAATCTTATTTCAGAGTAGTTTATGAATGTGGAAAAATCGAAACTCGATTGGGAGGTGCATCCTAAAGAAACCTTAAGGTAGAAGAAGAAAGACGCTCTTTGGTGGCATTAGTGCATACATAGCAATATGAGTTTTTGCAACATATGTTAAGTACAGTACTTTCATATAAATGTTCCAGCTCCTAGAGGGTGGTTTTCAACTGGTATGACAAATGATTTAGCTGATGTGAAAACCTATGCAAGCAGGTAAGCAATCGTGACTAAACGTAATTTCAGAGTATTCCTCGAGATAATATAACTAGATCTTCAGGACGGAGATCGCATTCTTCTTTTAGAGGACTCTAAGCTGATAAGAACTTAGCTGCCAAGTTAGTGACAATAAGACTAATATCATATGATACAGCACGAATGCACAAGTGAAGAATAGCCAAGAGCGCTTAGTCGTTGACCGTGAAATTCAGAACTGCTAGTTACCGAGGGTTCGGCCCTCGCCTTTCGCATGCTTATTTTCTGAAATACAAAATTAACAACCATGTTTAACTCTCTACAGCTTTTTATCAGGAATGGAGAATCGGATGAAGGTACACAGGTAGAAATTGAGTTAATGATGACATGGCACTGTTGTGTAGTGCTTGGGAATAAAAACATGGCAGCTTTGCTGGGTGCAAAGGTTGCTTCACCCTCAAGTAACCTACAACTGCATTCTGTTCTGTTTAATGTATCATTAATTACATTATTCACTGGCATCCAGATCTTGTAATTTACAGTGTTTTATTTTACACTATTACAGGCTTATATATTTTCATATGGTAATAGTCTACGAAATTTATAGATATGCTTTTGAATGTGAATATTTAAAGCGAAAGATTAGTTTCGGGAGAATGATTGACAGTTCAGGTAGGCGAGTTGCCTGATTTACTTTCAGCAATTGCAATTAATATCGTATGTGAGCATTCAGTTGTGAAATTGCCATCGTACTGCAGCATTCATAACACGGCGGAAAAAGTTGCAACGTTATGCGGAATAAAAATACCTAAAGAATGAGCTTTATCAGAAATAGATTCCATTATTTTGTATACATAATTTTATATTTCGCAGGCGTTATATAAATAATGATGTTCCCGTTAAGAAAGAAAAACAGAAAAAGGGAAATAACAAATAATGTTAAATGGGTTTGGAAATAATGTAGTTCACTGCTGTTGATTTGAACGAACACGCCTTAGCTAGTTCCGCAATGGCGAATACACTAAGTTGGTCTAAGAGATTAAACTCACGTCTGTAAGTCTAGCACCTATCACTGGAATAATTTTTAGTTCTAGTCCAAAACTTAATAGAAACACCATAAAAACATTTTCTGCAGGTGCACTGAAGTTGAATCTGCAATAATTATCCCGTCAATGTAGAAGTACTGCTGAAATATTGCTTTTCAAAACTGCGAGGTGAGTTGCGAGGTAACATGGCTCCCGTGTGCTCCGAACAGCAAGGGGGGCATATGACTAGTTTAATTCTCATCCTTTCTGTACAAGTGCGCCTGAGAAATAGGTGACCCTTCGCGCAGGTCTCACCGAAATTGGGTATTTACTTTTGTGAAAGATAGTACATGGCCAGAGGTTGGCAATGGTGCACTGAAGACGTGTAGTGAGGAGCTCTTGGATATCCATCAATTACTTCTATCACATATGTACTAATGACTTAAGTAACAATACTCTAAGGCAGGAACGTATCTATGAACACTCTAATATAATAATTATCAAGCAGCAGCGAAAAAGTGTGATAGAAATTCGCATTAATAATCAGACCCTGCTAATCCACTGAGTAACAAAACACCATCGACATATTTCAAAACTGCCAACCCAACAAAATCATAGTACTGCACTGTAACCTTGAACAAGACATCCTCAACTCCGCATAATCAGCTGTTCTACGAGCGCAATATTCAATCACCAGCTTTTAATAATGGACTCTTGTTACGTGTGTAATATAAAATTCTCTGGAAGAGGTGAGAAGACAGACAAACTACAATGTGTCGAATGTGGCCGAACAGCCCATTTAAAATGTTTGAATATTCGAAAAGAAGATTTAGATTTTCTCAAGCAAGGTTCCGCATCAATGAAGTGTGCAAACTGTACTAGAAGGAAAGGTGATGCAGCGCCGTTGGCTTCCCCGATAGTTACAGAAGAATCAAGTTCAGGGATTATGGAAATACTACAACTGATCAAAAATGACATAACTGCGATAAAAACGTCTCAAAGAACACTAGAAGTTGATCTGGGAAAATCAATTGATTGCTGCCATGAAAAACTTGATACTAGTTTAAAAAATCAAGAAATATACTCCAAAAAGCTAGAAGAAACACTAAAAATCTTGGAAGAGGTCAGAAATGAAAATTTAGCATTGCATAAGGAAAACAAGGAATTAAAGGAACGTCTGGAAGACCTTGAGCAGTACTCAAGAATTAATATGCTGGAAATTCACGGCGTGCCTTCTCAACCCCTGGAGAACACCACTGAAGTGATTAAAACCATTTGCAAAACTCTTGATGTAAAAATAGAAGATCATGATATTGATGTTTGTCATCGCTTAAACTTAAATCCTTTGTCTCAGCTACCTAGTCCAATCGTCGTTAAGTTCTGTAGAAGATCAACTAAAGAAGAAATACTAGGAAGACGACGTGTCAAAAGGAATCTGTCCACTTTGGACTTAGGGTTTACGTTCAGCAATCCTGTCTACATCAACGAGAGTCTCTGCCCAACTCGAAGACGTTTGTTTGCTAAATGCAGGCAAATCCGGAGATCTGCCAACATAAAGTATCTGTGGACGAGAAATGGAAAAATATTTATGAGGAAAGAAGACTCTTCGCCAGTTGTTAACGTAACTACGGAAGAAGACATCATGAAATGTAGTGAACCTAATTAGATTGTGACTTTTACGCTTCGTAATAAGTAAAACAAAGTTCTTAGATATTTACTATCAAAATGTCAGAGGACTGAGAACAAAAACTGTTGAATTTTACACTAGTATAATTTCTTCAAATTATGATGTGATTAGCATAACTGAGTCTTGGTTGTTAGATGGTATTCATAACTCTGAACTATTCGATAACAGATATACTGTATTTCGGAAAGACAGAAATTCACAAAACCCTGGCGGCGGAGTGTTAATAGCAATTAAATCAGCATTTAATCCTGAAAAAATCTCTTTTCTTGATACTAACAATGAATCAATCTGGATAAAAATTTTATTACTATGGTACTAAATTTATTGTAAATACAGTTTATTTTCCTCCAAATACTAATATAAATTCATTTAAAGAATATTTTGATCAGATAGAACAAAATCTTCATAAATTTAGCTCACATATAATTATTACAGGTGACTTTAATATATCTGAAATAATTGATTCCACTTACGATCTAAGAAAGGTAGTAATAAAGCAAAATTGCTTAACAATGCGTTATCTTTTACTAATATGCAGTCCGTGAACAACGTAAAAAATGTAAGTGGTAAAACGCTAGACTTAGTTTTAACTAACATAACACTTAATATAAAAGAAGATGATAATTCTTTGGTACATATAGACTTGTACCATCCTCCACTAAATTTAACGGCTAAAATTGAGAATACTGTAAAAAATAATATGGCGACAACGTGTACCTATAATTTTTGCAAAGCTAATTTTAACAAGATGTACGAGCTTATAAGAGACTGTAAATGGGATCATATATCAATAGATCAGGATGTTAATTATTCAGTGGCTATTTTCTACGGCAAAATTTACTCAATACTTGATAAATGCGTGCCAAAAAGAAAACAATATAAACACAAATATCCTGTTTGGTTCACTAAAGAAATAATAAAAAACATACAATTAAAAGAAAAGTACCGTAAAAATAAAAATGTATCGGAATATTATTTGTGGTGCTATAAAAATATTCGTAAATTGTTAAAAAGTCAAATTAAGATAGCCTTTAGAAATTATGTTAAGCTTGTTGAAGTTAAAATGATACATAATACCAACGATTTTTGGCAATTCATTAAAAATAAACGGAAACAATATCAGACACACGCTGAGATGGAATATAATGGTAGAGTATTAAAAACTCCTACTGAAATTGCCAATGGATATGCCGATTACTTTAAATCAGTTTACTCAAGTAGTACTTCAAAATACACTTATAAAGCTGATAATAGTGTCAACATTTTAGACTCTCTTAATATAAACGCAGTAAGTGAAAATGAAGTCAAAATTGCAATAAAACAACTTAAGAGTAAAAGATCTGCAGGGCCTGATGGAATACCAACTTATGTATTTAAAGGCTGTGGAGAATTGTTATACCCTCTAACATCAATTTATAACCAAATCCTACAACAAGGAATTTTTCCCAATGTATGGAAACAAACTAAAGTAATTCCGATTCCTAAATCTGAAAATTCTAAGCTGATAAGCAACTATAGGCCTATTGCTGTTTTGTCTACACCAGCAAAAATTATAGAAAGCATTATTTATACACATATATCTAACCATATAAAGTTAGTAATTTCACCGCTACAACATGGTTTCATGCCAAAAAGATCAATTGTTACAAATCTTTTTAACTTCACTGAATATGTATCATTAGAACTAGACCATTTCAAACAAGTAGATGTAGTATATACTGATTTTCAAAAGGCTTTTGATAAAGTTGATCATGACTGTTTACTTGCTAAGTTAGCTAAATTAAGTTTTGCTTTTCCATTAATGAAAATATTTCAGTCATATTTAAAAGATAGATCGCAGGTAGTCTATTATAAGCATTGCATGTCATACCAATTTAATGTTAATTCAGGGATTCCTCAAGGTTCTAATTTAGGACCTCTGTTATTTTTATGTTATATAAATGATTTACCTAGCGTTGTAAAACATTCAAAAATTCTAATGTTTGCTGATGATGTTAAACTATATAAAAGTATCAATAATGTTAAAGACTGTATGGAACTTCAACAGGACCTTGATTCCTTATATGCATGGAGCGAAACAAACAAACTCCCATTTAATATTAGTAAATGTGTAAAAATGTCCTTCAATAGAAACAAAAACCCATATAAATATGTTTATAATATCAATATGACACCACTCGTTGAAGTGATTGAAAAAAAGGATCTAGGGGTACATTTTACAATAGATCTTAGATTCAATAGACACATTGACTTAATTGTATCCAAATCGCTAAAATGCCTTGGCTTTATTATTCGAAATTCCTATTCATTTAAAGAAAAAACTTTAATTCAACTTTATAATTCATTTGTGAGACAAAAACTCGAATATGCATCTATTATTTGGAATCCTAAGATGATAATGCATGTCACCGCAATAGAAAAACTACAATCAAAATTTCTAAAATACATACTATTTAAAAGATCTGGATATTATCCTACTTACACAAATTATGAAACCCTTTTGGAAATATTTAAACTTAAAACTTTGAAATTTAGAAGAGATATTGCAGGGTTAATATTTCTGTATAAGGTATTGCATTCGATTATTGATGATATTAGTATTACAACAAATGTATCATTTTATGTACCCAATAAAATAAGCAGATTCAGGAGGCTTTTCTTCACCTCCAGAGTAAATACAGAAATCCATAAAAATTCACCATTACACAGAATTATGTATTTATATAACAAGCTTCATCATTTCGATGTAGATATTTTCAACATGTCTGAAACTCAATTTAAAAATGCTACAACTAAATTGGTAATAGTAGTATCGTTGCTGTAATTAGGAATAGTAAAAAAATTACTTACCATACCACCTTCACTTTTTTTTTCTTTTTTCTTTCTTTCTTCTTATTTTTTTATAATTGTTTCTATTCCTTATATTAGTTTATGTTCATTTATGTTTTTCTTGTATTTTATTTGACTGTGTATATTATTATATGTAAACATCTATGTATGATGAACATTGTAATTGGGCTTCCAAGCCTGTTATGTTCATAAGAATAAATAAATAAATGACTGGTACAACTAAATGGCGTTCGTTGCTTTCGTTCGTTCAAGACCATCTTAAAATTCATAACTGGTTTATGTTCTTCCAACCCTAATGCAATTTATTCGCCCTCGGTTGCTTGCACATTTCCAGTTTTCGACAATTGGATTCTAAAATACAAGATAGTTGCTTTTTTCAACTGTTTATATTTTAGTGACAATTCCATGGCTATTTCAGATACCTTTAAGTGGACTTCTACGAGGAATATACATACTCACTTTGCTTTCATTCGATGCACTCGCTGTAACCAGAATTGGTTTAAAACATCTTTTTCATTGCCGTCCTTGTTTTCTTCTTTTAAATTGTGCGTACTATCCTGTGGTTCCATAAAAATTAGTATTCTAAATTACCTGTCTATACAAATCATTAAATCAATGTTCCTGTCAACCTCTAGATAGATTGCTTTATTGTCATAGTTTCTTTCCATACTTTAAAGTTCTTGAGAGGGATGTGACGGTTATTTTCTTGTAACCGTGGTAGTTACGGCGGATTAACGGTTACATGTAACAATGAAGTTATTTGTTTTCGTGATTATCACGTTTGCAGTTATAGTACATTAATGGTTTTCAGTAAGAATTAGCTCTAACTATATTTCAGTATGAAGGATGTCAATACAGACTTTGTTTTTGATGCAATCTAAACATAAGTTTCTCTTATGTGTATCACACTTTGATTACCACGGTAGTTTATAATCATAAAATGAATTCGGAGCTTCTACGTTCCTGCACATGTACAACCTGTATATATAGGTTATACAGGTGAATAAAACTGTATGGATGTAAATATAAACATCGCGTGTTGCAGATATAACAACAGAAAATACATCACTATTGTCAACCTAAGCATAACATAATAACGTACATATTCTCGTAGGACCTTAGATAAAACATGGTAATGACGTGTTGAAAGGCAATGTTCTTAGATAAGACAAACATTAACGGCCAAATACACATTATGCATATAATCTCAGTTGGTTATAACTAGCAAAGCGGATAATTACTAGACGTTTTCCTCGCCAAGTGGTATATTATTAGATCTACAGTGCCACTCACGATCTCTTGCGGAGGAGATTGATTCAGACTCCGTACCGATAACAGGATAACTAGTTATTGCCTTAGTTACTTTAATAACCATTTTTTGGCAACTCGGTACTTTGTATTCGTTACTTCCGTAGCCATTATTAACTAGTTAAAAGTATAATCGTTACGTTATTTTCAGCCCATTTCTAGTCCATAGCTCCTCCGTTGTAGTGTGTATATTATGGTACATCAATCCAACACATATAAAGATTGGAATCGTGCAGCCAGGCTTGCGACGGTTTCCTTTTTGGAGTGCGTGTGTTTCAATGGAATCTTCCGATGTTCCGAAATTTGTTGAAAGGATCAGAGCAACTAAAGGGTCTTCAAATGAAATTCAACAGGAGAGAACTTCTGGTTGGCAAGAGCATTGAGGAGCGTGGTCAAAACCTAAATGAACTGCACAAAATACAGGATAGTTAAATTATATTCGAACCCATTTGAGGCCTCTCTCTACTTCGCTACTCCTTTGCCGGCTGCCGGGACTTCGGACAGGCAGTTCCCGCTCGAAAGTGCGCCGGCGCCAACTCTTATTGGTGTTACTGCGTCAGGTGCAGTCATTCAGTGTGAGTTAGTTGCCTCTGTCATGCAGTAAACACGGTGCGTCACTTATATGTGGAAGAACGCGAGTTTATTTGTAAAGTTTACTTCAAGCATAAATCTGCTCGCTGTGTGCGTAGGGTGTTTGTTGAAAAGTTTCCGAATCCTGTACCACCTGCAAAGACAACCGTGCATACGGTCGTAAATAAATTTGAACCTTCGGTTCGATGTTCGACAAGAAACATTCGAGGGAGAGGACAGTGCTAACTAAAAATAAACTGGATGACGTTGGTGCCACTTTTGAGCGTTGGCCTCGAAAATCGCTGAAAACACTAGCGCAGCAAATAGGTGTATCTCGATCATCTGCGAAAATGCTATACGTCTGTTGAAACTGAAGCTCTATCGCTACACACGAGGGTAAGCGTTAAAGCCAAATGATCCCGCTAAACGTGCGAATTATTGTAACTGGTTTTTCCAATCAGTAGAAAGGGGTTTCCTTGACCCACAGCTTTTGTTTCTCACTGGTGAATCAACGGTTGCTACTGAGCTTCAGAAAAACCTGTGCTACTGGATGAAACACCTCATTACGATCAGAAAATTGGAGCGTGGTGTGCGGTAAGTTCTAGAAGTATAATAGGGTCTGTACTGTTTGATGAAGCAATAAATGCAGAGCGATATCAGAGGTTAATTCTGAGGCCATGCTTCAATCGCTTGACAGAAGAAGAGAAATATCATGGCTGGTTCCAGCAAGATTCTGCAACAGCGCATTTGGCTGCCGTATCATTAAATGCTGTAAGAAAGGTGTTTGATGGCAGAATAATTAGTGTTGATTTGTGGCCCGCTCTTTCTCCTGGCCTAACGAGTTGTGATCTCTATTTATGGGGTTCTTTAAAAGACAAAGTGTATCGTTCCAATCCTCACACACTACAGCAACTTGTCGGTCTGGGTGGCTCAGTTGGTTATACGCTGGCCTACTGATCCCAAGGTCGCGGGTTCAAATCCGGCTCAGACCGATGGTTTTTAAGTGTGCTTAAAAACGACAACTCCATGTCAGTAGATTTACTAGCATGTAAAAGAACTCCTGCGGGACAAAATTCCGGCACACCGGTGAGCTGATGTGATCCTAGCAATTGGCAGTGTCGTTAAACAACAACATAATTTTAAATTTTTACAGGAACTTAGCGAAAATATTGTGCAAGAAATCACAAGATTGCTGCCGCTGATCTTCGGAAAGTGAGCGAGAATATTTACACGAGATACACTGCCTGTTTGAGAGCAGGTCAACATTTCCAGCATCTATTATAAGCTAAGGATTTTAGTTCGCCTCTGCCAGCGTAAATTCCCCTGCGACTGCCGGCTGTCTGGCGCGGTAGAGAGAGGCCGCGAGAATGGGTTCAAATATAATTTAACTACCCTATATGTGCAACTGCAAATAAGGTTGATAAATATCAGAATGAAAATGGAAGTATTTCGTTTTACAAAAATGTACCTTCTCATAACAATGTTATAATGGTAATAATGAAATATTTTGCATGAGTTTTACTAATATGAGGGCAACATTGAAAATTTTTATAAAATCAAACAAATATTAGTTTTAAACAGCTCAAATGATTTTATTGTTTTTTCAGAATATTCGCCTTTAACATCAATAGGTTTTGCATTTGACTGCACCCAGGTTTTCATAATGTTCCATTGCTTTATCTGATGGCAAAAGAGTGATTTCCAATACTTTGTTCAGGTTTTGAAGGGAAAAAAATAAATCGCAAGGCGCCAGCTCAGGGTTGCATGGTGGAATGTCCATAATGTGAACCTTTGGGGCATCCAGATACTGAGTTATTAGTTTTGCTGAATGTGATTATACATTTTCATGATGTACCTATTTTTACTTCTCCCCCCTTTCGCCGTTTCACACGAACCTTTTAAAAATGTGCTGTAAACTTACATTTGTATACCAATGGGCAGTAACAATACGTCTAGCGTATAATGATATAGAAGCATTATGGCTGTTTTAGAGAAAAAAAACTGCAACCATCTTCTTATAAGCACTTCGAATTCATCGGATTTTTGTAAGCTTAAGTTCTATTCGAAGAGCCCATTGAGCCGATTCACCTCTCTTTTCAGGATTATAACAATAAATCCAAGATTCATCACTAGTAAAGATATTCCAAACCAAATAAATGCCACCTTGGAATTTTTCCAGAGTTTTTGTGCACCAATCAATGCGTTGTTCTTTACCGGTAGTCACTTTATGTGGGATCCATCGACATAGTGAAATGTTTTAAGGACTGGTTGCTATACGATGCCTTTGAAATTCCATTCTCTTTGCAAGGCCAAGAGATAAGAAAGCAAATAGCGTATTCCTATTTGAGAACAGTTTAAGTATTGGCAAATTCAAACAAATAATAAAGAATATCTCGGAAATGGTTCACTCAAACGAAAAAAGAAGTATTTGACATAAATTGTGTTTTAACGAGATCCTCATTTTATATTTAGTAAGCTTTTGCCTGTCTTACTGTTTACCACTGATACAAAAATCGTCCAGAATTAAAGGGTCACTGCGAACATTCCCAGTTCAAGGCATGACTTAGAAACTGCCATGGAATCATCTGTGTCCCTCACTGGATACTGACTGCTTGCGAGTCTAAACGCCACAGGCGTGATTCCCCTTCCGACATACAGTGGAATGGGGAATGGCAGATAATTACATAATCTTCTTCAAGGAGAGAAGTTTGGACATCACTGGTCTAGGAGTATTAAGACGGCAACAGAGTCCTCTTGTGTTGCTCAAAAGTCACACATGTTTTTACCATTTTTGTAAAATGTTTACTCTCATCCTGATCAAATGCCTGTAATAGCAGTTATGGAGACCACCGTAAGTCAATGTAGAATTTCACAAGTGGCAGAGATTGTCACAATTAAATTATGTACACAACTTTGTTGCTGTGTATTATTTGTTTAAAGAGCTGTACTGTATATTTGTGATTGGTCGTGAACTTCTATTGTTTTGAAAACTGGAAAAGAATAGGTCCTTTGTCTACACCCTATGGTTTTGATTGCCTCGAGCATATCCTGAACAAGGAGTACAAAAGGCACTCGGTTTTAGAATCTAGTTGATTCTATGACCTTGTGTATTCATAAGCTAATTTTATCAATTCTAAGTAGAGTAAATTCAGAAATACTTTGAATAGTACTCCTAACTGTTCTATAGATACGTGATTGTAAAGTATAAGCAAGATTTTTGCAGCTTTTTACAAAGCTAGTATGCAATTCTGAAAGCTCCAAGTTACCACACGCATTTCAGTAAACAAATACACTACAGGACCGTTCCTCTGCACAACATTTCGCTTGATTTTGCTCTAATTAAGAATTGCAAAATCTCTAACATGCGAAAATGCCCCTGAACCTCTCTGGTATTTCTTATCCTGAAACGGACACAGAGCTAAAGCTGACCTCGTTGTTATTAACACCTTGGACACGTTTGGTCATTCTTGAAATCATAATTGAAGTTGTTATAACTATTATTTAAGTAAACGTGAAGAGAAAAGAACTTTCTGATAGACTTTAATAATGAGGGGTTTTGAGCTGTGCTATCCAGAATCAGTACCTTCGCATGATATTGAGACTTCGTAAGCAGGGTTGCCAATGTTTAAAAGTAAAATTATCGTACCGACCACTCAAAATTATAGATTTGGATTCAAAATTCTCGTACATTATAAAGCAAATGCTACAACAATAAATGTATCAGCATAACACTTATGAAAATGTAATAGTATTGGTGTTTATGGTATCCACTTACAAGATTGATGACCTCAATCAGTATTAAAAATTGAGTACTTCTGTTTCTCGCACTATTCATCTGAAAGTTCACCATCTTCCTCAACTGTTGCAGCATTGTACAAATTTGTTGTTGAGATAAACTTTAACATGTCGGTGGCTTGGAGATTTCGGACCCACCACATTCTTTCATAAGCTGAGATGACCGAATAAGTACATTTATCGTATCTAGCGCCAATCTGTTTCTAATTTTGGTTTTTAATAAACCTAGTTTGGAAAAAACTCTTTCACAAGAAGTGTTTCTGTGGGGCAATGAAATCACTGATAATGCAACCTCCGCCAGTTCTTCAAAATCAGTATTTCCACCAAGGTGACGTTGTTTAACAGCATTCCAGAAACTGTCAGATTCAGGCATGTTCTTTATTTCACACGGAATATCAGGTATTCCGAGTTTTCTCCATTGATCATCAATTTTCTGAACAGTGCCTTCTTCATTGAGATTACTAGATCTGGGCACATTGCAATAAGAGGATAAAGGGTGGAAGGATTAGTAGGATATGAAATGGTTGCCTTAGAGGGGTGGAGACAGGCCATGAGGGCAAAAGTGGTATCGCTATTTGTAATTAATTTCATTTCGCTGGTGTGGCAAACCAGTGAAAATTATATTTCGCCGATATCGAAATTATCGTACACCCCCATAATTATCGTACGGGTTGACAACCATAGTACAAACATTCAAATTATCGTATGCCCCCATAATTATCGCACGGGTTGGCAACCCTGTTCGTAAGTAAATAATTTCAAGCAGGTTGGTGATGAAACTATATACCATACAAGCAGTAATTTTGCGCCAGTTGTGTTACTTTGCATTTTAAAATACACTTCCTGAGGATATGCTACATTTTAAGTTTTCCACTATGTTAAGTCTTTCAAAATCCCTGCATTCTTCGGACATTTCTAAATGAGTTCTGCTTGTTCACCTCAACATTTTCTGTTACTTTCTTAGCGCAATCAACTGCTAGTGCTCGCTCGGCCAGATCCACCATCTTTTCCTCTGTGCTGCACGCATTCCACGTAAGCGAACCCTTCAAGAGAGCATACTTGTATTTCTTGTCTCGTTTACAAATGTGATAAGCATATGATCAATGTTAAAATGACCTATAATGATATACAGGTAAACATAAACATGCTATGCACTCGCAGAAATCAAATAAGTCATGTTAAAGTAGAGCTAATGGGCTCTTTGCAAGTAAAAAAACAAACAAGTAGTACCTGCATAAAAGGCCTGTAATCAAAGGCATTTTATCGTATAGACATTGAAATCTAAAATCAAATTCCTATCAAAACTAAACGCTAATGCCTTTCAGGGCATGTATAATTAATTACATTTGCAGGAGGATCTTGATTTCTTATCGAATCGAACCGCAGATGATGCCCACGAAAGAAAGCAGTGCTCTGACACAGCAGTAGTGAACGGGTGTATTACACCGGTGGCAAAATGTCACATTTCTGGTACATAGATATTTCAGCTGAGGGAACTAAGCAACATTTAGCTTCGAGATTTACTTATAATTTAGCAGAAATTAAATAATAATCAGAAATAACGAAAGAAAAAGTAATGACATGACCCGCGAAAGGAGATGACCCCTGGTAATGTGTGAGGCTCGCATTTGGGAGCTCCTGATTTCGATTGCTTCAACCACCCTCTCTGACCTGGGTTTCTCATGGCTTCCACTGGTCGGCAGGCAAATTCTGGAGTAGTTTCTCATTTACCACACATTTATTTTCCTCGTGACTTTTCATTCCATTTCCTTCAAATTTTTAGGTGTGCCACTAGGTCTCGTGCAGACAGATGGCACGGATGCTTACTACAAGAAAGGAGTACCTCCGTGGACACTACAGGATTGTCTGTTTGTTCTGGTCGTTAATTACTAATTCGTTAATTCTAGGCAGCTCCAAGAATGAGACAGGCAGATTCTCGGGTCAAGAACAGTTAAGGACTTCCGCACATCTCTCTGTGACCTATCTGCCTGCGGGCCGTAGCTCCTGTGATTCCTTAACTTCGTTCCTTCCTCCTGAGGGTTGATAGCGGAGAGGTCGTGGTGTGCAAAGCGTCTACCTCCATTGTACGAAAGGGTATTGTAAAGTTTTAATTATTGCCTTCAACAAAAATTCACAGAAAGTTGGTTTTGATTTCTAATTGTTAACTCTTCTCTACGTAGTCACCATCCAGATTTACACGTTTTTCTCAGCGTTTTTGACCCTCCGAGTACTGTTATTCCAGATGCCTGCAGATTGCGCCTTAAATCACTTTTCCACTTTATAAATGACGTCATTTGTTTTGTCAAATTGGCGGGTCCGTAACGGAATTTTAGATTTCTGGGAACAAGAAAAAGTCCCTTGCTACGAGATCCGGAGAATTAGGCTGATGCTGCAAGATTTCTAAGCAACACGCCCTTATTTTGTCAACTGTAATTTGAGATGAGTAAGCTGATGTGTCAGCTAGGAGATGAATGACTGGAGAGCATGCCGCGGCCCTTCTTTATCAGGGCATTTCGCAACTTGTCTAGAAAATAGCTGTAGTATGCCCCAATGATGGTTTTAGTCTTTTGAATGTAATCTATGAGGACGATTCCACGACCGTCCCAAAATAGCCAGACTTTTGCACCATTGCCCTTTTTTTGGGGGGGGGGGGAATCAGGATGCTTCCACTCCACGCTCGGGCTATTCCACTTCAAATCGGACAAAAAATGAGAAAATTGGCCTCACATTTTCAAAAATTATTAATAGTTTCTACATGTGTTAGTAACTGTAAAAGAAAACAGGTTTGAGAAAATTACCTCTTAAATATTTAGAGTTTTCGAGTTAAAATTCGGTAAAATGTGCGTTATTTTCCGAATGAGACAACATCTGTGCCGTATAACTCAAGAACCCTATATTGGACTTCGGTAAACTACGATTCATTTTAAAGCTGAATATCTGTTGTTGATTGTGGTATGTAACAATGATATAGGAATAATTACACAATTTAACAATTTGTTAAACCCTTTTTCTTCATGTATTAAGTATAATTGCCTTTTTATAGACATTAAACTTATATGGGCTTAAACCTTTTTTTATTACACATTAATTGCAGTTTTCAGATTTTTGGAACCCCTTGTTTAAAACGTGGGATAAAATAATGAAACAATAAATATTTAGGGTCACGCTGTACTTGCATCGCTCAGCGGCCGCATGTCACACAGCAGCAGATCGAGAAAGTTCCTTGACGTGACTCGTGGACCAGTACGCGGTATGATGCAGCGCGACTAAGTGTTCTGACGCTGTTTCTTTTACTTTTTATTTTTTCTACAATTGTCCGTTGAAGATGTCTTAAAATGTTCAGTAATATATTTTTTTTTTTTTTTTTTTTTTTTTTGAAATTAAATGTTGAACGATGTGGCTCAATTTATATTCCATTTAAAATGGCAGTTTTCAGGGAAAAAAACTCGAAATATGGTAAAAATTATATTTAATTTAAGTTCTAAAAATATTGTACAATGCCACGACAAACTGTAAAATCTTAGCTTCGTTTTGAATTTCATTTGAGAATTTGACGTTAGTTTCTCAGCTGTGAACCTCAGATTTGCGTAATTTTATCAAATTACGGTAGCTTCGACCTCGGAAGCACTTATTTATCATAGCTGCGAATTTGCAAAAGATATTAACATAAGTCTACTTTAGATGACAGAAAATTGAACCCCTCCAAAAAATACAAGGTTTCCTGCTGTCCGAAATGAAATGGAATACCCCGCTCATGGTCTTGGTCTCTGGACTATATTGATAGATCCAAATTTCATCCATGGCTACCAGACGATCAAAAGTATCCTCTTCATCCTGTTCCAACAGCATCAACAGCTGTCGTGGAGAGACAGTGTTGTTTCCTGCAAATGTTGCACCCATCTTACGGACACCTTAGATCCGTATAGTTCGTCATGAATAATTTTTCACATAGTGCCATAACTGAGGCCAGTTACATTCATAATCATTTGAAAATATTTCGAATCCGAGAACAGTAAAATGTATTTAAAAGTTAGCAGAAATCGTTAAGTTTATACACTAAGAAAAATCTTGCTTTTTACGAGTGAGTGAATGATGACTCCATATTATTTTACACCTGACTTGGATAAAGTTTTTAAAAACATATGTACATCCTGTTGGGTTTCTCAGTATTCGTGAAATATGATGGTAAACCAAACCTTCAAAAATTCTGTTCAGTCGAGACATTGCTAAATGGAAGTCCATGATCTTTATACCCGATTGTATAATATTTCATGAACACGTTTAAACAGATCTGAGCTCCCTCAATTTTAGGAAAAATACATCTAACGACAAATAACCCTTCAGATGATTGAGGAACCGCTAAGTGGAAATTCTTGTTTACGAATGAATGAATCTTCCTATGTCGATCGTTGTGAATACCTTTGCAACAAGGTAGTTTTCGACAATTTTGTAGTTCTATCAGAAGTCTGAGCACTGCGAGTAACTTAGGAAAATAACGTAACGTAGTATGCGAACTAGTGAAGCATTGCTTTACAAGTGTCTGCAGACGCAAGGTCAAGGTGTAGTATAACGCGACTGTTTTGTTTCTTCTCACAGTGAGCTGAAAGACGTGGAGTGATAGTGTTCTTTAGTGTTCATATGATGCTTGTAGGTTGTGCTGGAGTGAGGTGGTTTCATAGTCAGGCTGTACCTACCTGCAGTTGTTTACATGCGCGAGCGAAACAGTGAAGTCCATGTGCAATATACCTATGGGAAACGACACGCCTCCGGCCTTCAGTAACAATTATCAGTGTATCTGTAACTAAACAAGTAATGCACAAAAAATAAAAACATTCTGGGATTATTTCTCAACCGTATTAAACAACTTCCCCAATGCTTAAATCAGAGATCCTCCTGTGTTTTGGAGAATTTATAATTACTCTAATTAAAACGCCGTATGAAGCTGCAAATCGTAACCGCTTTTGAGATATTTAAGGCCATTTTCGATCCTATTGTAACGTTCCCTCCACGTGCTTAGTATAAGGCCGACCGGTCAAAACTTCCAACGTTCAGAGAGCATTCTAGGTACCATTTCGGACCAAAACCGTTTCAATTTCTCAGAACCGCACCACCACAGCTGGGTATACATAGTTTTCGGGTTCACTTGTGTGTTGGTTACAATATCTTACAAATCACTAATTTACCGCTATATGTCAAAGGATAATGGTAAAGATACATAGGAGGAGTTTCCGAAAGAGAGGCAGAGCACTGTACGTAGGCACAATGTAGTCCTTTGTGCTTCGAACGCGACCCTTGGGAGAGACTCCAAGGGCAATCAGTACCGGAAGATGACATGTGTAAGCGTGAACGGAGTCCCTAACGATTCCATATTGAACGCATCTGATGCCGCTCAAGCCTGCCAACAAGTCTGAGCTCTCCGGGAGTCCCTTAAGATAGGCTGCTCACAGAGGACGGAACCGTCAGGAGTCCGACTGACGTCAGGGAGAAACCCTGACAAACGCACTATCACCAGCGCCCAGCTGCAACACGCCGAACACCGTCGCCCGGTCCTGTAACCCTAAAACACCTTGCTGATGATTATGATGATGAAGAAAATGATGGGTAAAGGAACTGACGGGCAGGAGGGCAAAAGAGAAACCACCTGCAGCATTTACCTAGCGACCAGCGAAATCACGAAAAGCCAGCCCGTGGTCAGAGTAGGCGGTCGCCCATTATCGAGCGCGTTACCAAGTGGATATGTCGCTCGGTACATATCAAAGGATACTAATAAATTTAATAGTATATCAAACTTCAAAGTGGCTTCCAATCTTTAGTTCACCCTTGCTACCTCTTTTCAGAAATAATTGGATTTAGACAGGTAGGTATACAAAAAAGATAGTTTTCCATCATCTGCAATTTCAGTCTGACATAGTTGGCGTGGTTTTAGAATTGTTAAATGTTAAGGAACTAACGTGCAAAAAAATATTGTCAAATACATCAATATAAATTCACAACATAAGAAACACATGATTTTATGGGTAACCCTTGTTGAATTTTCAGAACTTTACAATTGAATTTAATACAATTGGAAGTGCCCTTAGGCTTCAGCAAAAGCATATGAGTATCATACACATCCTTACTACTAAGACAAATGGGTCTTCATCATACTTGTTTACACTTTTTCCTTCAACACTAGAGTGCTGGGAGGTGGTAATTTGACCCCTAAGTGAATCTAATCTGTACTTTTGGTGCAAGAAATTGATTCAGAACAAGTTCCTATTGTAGCATTTATTAATTTTATGTGATCACTGCATTTGCCAAAAATTAATTCTTTCCTGATATTCAGTTGTGATCTATGATGTAATTTACCTTAAATACCTGGAGGGGCAAGATCGCTCATTTATGCAAAACTACCTATTTTGTTTCATACTTCACTGAATGTATATCATGTGATATCAATGACAAGTAAATTTATAACAATGGTTTCAAACCATGACAACAATGCCTGTATTTAGAAGTTATACCAGCAACATCCTTTTATGAGGCATTCCATTCTTTATTCAACTGAGCTGTAAAAGGAAGCTGTATTGAAAAAAAAAAAAAAAAAAAGAGTAAATTCTTCTAAAACGGAAAATTGACAGAATTGCATGAACATGAAGTATTCATAAAAAAATAATTTTCTTGATGATAGTTTGCTTAGAATAAAGTGATTGTAATTTTTAAACACTGATTTGTTCCTAGGGGTCAAATTGACCCCCTTCAGGCCTTATAGCACATAAGAAAAATTAGGCATTCCTGTGTTAATCACCCTATTACTCAAAATAGAAAGGTAAAAAATTCTTATTATAATCAAACAAATAATTATTTGCGTGAAGCGACATGTAAAATATGTGAAAGGAGATTGCTTGGTTGGCAATTAATAACCTCATTAGTCACATGTCACTATATACTTGCACAGACCCATTAAAATGCATACTCCCCCTCTATTTGTAACCATTCCCCGTACATTTATGATGAATAGGTAATAATGGTTGTGTGCTTCTTTAGATAATGTCATACCTAAAAAGAGCCCCAGCAAAAGAAGGAAAACCAGAAGAAAAAATCAAAAGAAAAAATAATTTCATTCTAAAATTCAAGGAAAGCTAGTAAATACCTTTTGTGGCAACTTCTAGTAATGAAGAATAGTATTGCAAACTGCATAATGAATTTTGTAATATACATGAGAACTGCTGCAATGACTTAAGTTTTCCATTAAACGTAATCAATTCTCTTTATCACAACCATGATTGTTGAATAAGAAGCCAAAAAGTGATGCATATGTAATAAATTACAATAACATGTACAGAAAAAAGGTCTATGATTGATCCTGTGAGATGCTGAATTTTTATTATTCTCAATATTTGAGTATGTAAATATGAGAGTATTCCAAAATATTTCCAAAAGATCCAGCTTAATGATTATTTCAAAGAATAAGCCTACATTAGAGGGACCAAATGGTCAGATAAACCAGTTAACAATTTAAAATGGTGTACATGTCACACACTATTCAATTCAGGGAAGTGAAGCTTTAGAAATTCTCATGAGTTTAGTAACTGTAGACCCATCTAACCGTTTATTCTTGAAATATGATGATAAATGGCTTAATTTTACACTCTTGGGACCACAGTCAGTCAATCAATTTGACTGGTAACATATTTTGTCTTTCCTATTTCTACAGTGTTAAAAATATTACTTTGATTGTTGCTCTACAAATGAAAATTATTTCTTTTCAGCAAACTAAAGAAACATTTACTAGCATTTACCATTTCATCATGTTTCAGTTTCCTTTACAAGATAAAGTGAAAAACCATTAAAATACAATTTTAACCCTAAAGTTGTGATGAAGTTGTGATTAGCAGGATAATGGTTCCTGGGTAATTTTTTTTTTTTTTTTTATAATTAACGTCCTCCAACATTGCGTCATATCGGACGGTGAGTGAATGAAATGGGTGAAATGAAGCTCAAATGAGCCCGAGGTCCATGGAGCTTTAAGTTACCCGACATTCGTCTTCTCAGGATAAGGGAAAACCTCGGAAAAAACCTTACCCGGATAACTTACCCTAAGCGAGATTCGAACTCGCGACCTCTTGAACGTGAGGCAGACACGCTAACCATCACGCTATCGAGGTGGGCAGGTTCCTGGGTACCTAGTATTCCTGATGAAAATAATTATATTAGATAAATTATAGTAATATTTCTGATAAGCATAATTTATTCAATCTATTTCAAAATAATATTAACTTTATGATGATAAAAGCATGAAAAACTACTCTTAACTCTAACATGAATAAATATAACATGAAAAAAAAAGAAACTTATCAAGGAATGATGTACTATTCTAAATGACTGGTGCTAGTTTTATTAGCTAGTAAAAAAATCCTGGTCCTCCTAGTCCACTGTAGAATATTTCATTAAACATTTAATAAGGATGACCTCATTATGTTACAGCATATCAAAGGACTAGAAATGGTAGTTATCATGGTGGTTGTATGTTATGATGTCTTGTGGTAGAGTAGCAAATTATTTTTGGTCTATCAATCATGAAATTGTGCCAAAAAGGAAACCTATAAAACCAGCCAAATATGCTAAGCTTATCCTAAACTAAGCCCCGGCACAACAGCCCATGAAGAGCCAAGCCTTATCGCCCAGCCGCTGTGTCCCCCCCCTCGGCCCCCTGCGGGGTGCAGTACTAGAGGGTGGTACGTGGTCAGCGTCCCTATCTCTCCCGGCCAGTTATGCGGTCTTCACGATCTGGGGCCGCTACTTTTCCATCTAATAGCTCCTCAATTGGTCTCCCCGGGACTAACGAGGCTGCCAGAGCTCCCAGAGGGGGTGACATACCCATGCTAGTACCGGGGATCGAACCCGAGTCCTCCGCGACAGAGGCAAGCGCGCTACCAACTGCGCTACGGAGGCGGTCAGCCAGATGTGCAGCTGAGAAAATTCTAATAATAGGAAATAGGGTACACATTTTCAATTTTGATTTACCATTTGATTTTTTTTTTTTTTTTCCCAGTTCATCTGTCAACTATAGGATGCAATCACAGACAAGTAACCTACAACAGCAGATGGCAGATCCAGTCAGTTAAATAATTGACGATGATTGGGATGAAGTCTGAAATATGGTCCAGTAAGTTTAAAACTTTGAATGATGTTAGTGTTACTATTACTGACAAAGCATCCCTTAAGAGTTCATAAGTAAAATTCTCCTTTTACAGATATATAATACCTTTAGCATGTGAAAATATCGTTTGTTTAATCATTCAATGAAGAAAACTAATGTTTGTTCTATAGGTGATAACACTTCTTTTAATATCTAGATCAACCTATAACTGGATATTATTTTTATAAGAGGACTCTTGCAGTACACAAAGTACTATGAAAAATTCCATGTGCAAGCTTAATTCATTAGTGGTAGTATTTGGCATTGCACCTTGTTTGGCGAACAAATACTGAGTGATTTTAACTGTTATACTCGTACATGCAGTATCACTACTCCCAGATTTTACACTTTATTTCCTACATATCGCAAAATTAATAATGTTGAAAAGTGAAAAGTATATGCTTTAGTTGCTAGCAACTAGTTTTTATTTTAATTTGAAACATTCGACAGTTTCAATTGATTTGTAGAGTACTAGGATATTCCCTAACATTTTTACTTCTATAAAGCATTTGTTTTGAATAGTTCACTAATCTAGGTCTGACATGAAACATCAATAGATACTTTTTAAGTTTGATTACACATCACTCCTGATTGTATATAGTTGTCTGCGCTGTTTTCGAAGCTCGAGCATTATTTTGTAGCAAGTAGATCTGTAAGTATACCTTAATGGCAACTTAAGTGCTATGGTGCTCGGTTAGGTGTGTTTCGAGTGGCGGACAACCCCTACTGTTGGAGTGCACAATAGGGAATATGGGCTTCACTTCTAGGGCCTACTTCACTAAAAAAAAAAAAAACTCCGTTGGATGGGAATGACGTATGATGTAGGGAGAGGTTAGCGCGGTCCTGAATAGCAACCGCGTTTTTCAATTGGTGGGCTAGAGCAGGTGAAAGGTTGAGTCCTAGGTTCCAGCCATGGCATAATGCCCTGACTGCAGTACTAGAGGGTCGACGGAAACGGAAAGGAGAAGTGAGGATGTCGTCTGTTGCATCCGAGATCGGAACTGCTCGGCATATGTTGGAGTTTTTGGCACCTGTCGTACGACTTGTGCATCCGGTTGTCCATGCTCTGAGCTGGGAGTAATTAGCTTCCAGGGCTCTAAGAGTGACGTTAGGTACCCAGGCGTGGGTTAGCGGGGACGACAATTCGTTCGGTGTTCGGTGAGGGTTTTACAGGGCTGTCGGCGATGCCTTCGTGCATGGTGGAGGTCATACCGTAGGCTACGGTGAGGCACGAAGCACCACAGTAATAGTACGTCGGCTGCGCTGAACAGGTGTCCTCCGTATGCCCGAAGGCACAGCACCGACTACATGGAGCATGACCTCAGCGTGAAATAGCAAGGCAGCCCACAGGTCCCCTCAACTGGCAAGTTCCATTAGGACTAGGGGCGTGGGTCCCCGAGCTGAAGAGTGTGTGTGTGTGTGTGTGTGTGTGTGTGTGTGTGTGTGTGTGTGTGTGTGTGTGTGTGTGTAATGCCCGCTTTTACTACTACTAGTGCACCGCAGGCAGTGACACTGATGATACATGGAATGAAGATGGAGCACCGGTGGAATGAGATGGCGGGGGAAACTGGAGAACCCGATGGAAACCCGCCGCAGCGCCGCTTGGTCCACCACGAATCCCACATGCGGTTGCCTGGGATCGAACCTGGGCCGCTTTGGTGAGAAGCGAATGGTCTGACCACTCGGCTACGGCGCGGCCTCCGAGCTGAAGAAATGCCAGTGGTCTTCATTGGTGAAGGCCACTATTGCTGCACAGAAGTCAACACGAAACCTGCTGGCAAGTCTCGTTGCACATGTCGTGGCACACCGCAAAGCACCATGCCGAGGCGGCTGAGTAGTTGTGGCAGTCACGATGAAACGGCAGTGGCTGTAGACGAGGCTACTGGTGACAACGGTGGCTGAGCGGCACCCTTGACAGATGCCAGGTGAGCAGTGTTTGCTGCCGTAGTCTCTTCCCCGCCACCTCAAAATTAAATTAAATTATTTTGTTGTTTAACGACGCTGTCAATTGCTAGGTCACATCAGTGTAGCCGGTATGCCGGAATTTTGTCCCGCAGGAGTTCTTTTACATGCCAGTAAGTCTACTGACATGGAGCCAGGATCGTTCTGGGCCAGATTTGAATCCGCGACCTTGGAATCAGTAGGCCAGCGTCTAACCTACCGAGCCACCCAGCCGACTTGCCATCTCAAGCAGAACCCGGTCGTCGGTCTGGGTGGCTCAGTTGGCTAGACGCTGGCCTACGGATCCCAGGGTCGCGGGTTCAAATCCGGCCAATACCGATGGTTTTTAAGTGTGCTTACAAACGACAGCTCGATGTTAGTAGATTTACTGGCATGTAAAAGAACTTCTGCGGGACGAAATTCCGGCACACCGGCGACGCTGATGTGATCCTGGTAATTGACAGCGCCGTTAAAGACAAAATAATTTTTAATTTTTTTCAGAACTCCTCGGTCTACCAGAAAAATAAATTTCACAGCCTACATAATTACATTTCTATTTGCCGCTTAACAGTGATCCTAGTCTACTACTACTCATATTACGTATTCTAATATACTTATTGCATCTAAACTAGGATTATGGTTGAAAAATTAAAGTTGTTGTTTTGCTGTTACTTTGAATATTTTAATTTCCATTTTGCACATTAATTTTCCTAGTCTAAGGACTTGACTGGCTCTATGTTTGCTTGTCATTTTCTTTGTTTATATATTGTATTGTTTCCAAATTTGATTCACCTTTAAAATTTAATGTACCAGATGGGGTAAGGGAGCCTGCCCAAGAATGGTTTCCTTATGTTAATATACTTATAATCTGGAAGTGTGTATGTTAATGCTACTTTTGGTTTCTCTCAATTTATTCTTCCTCTTTGCCAAGTTTAAAAACGCTTTTACTTGTTTTAAAGGAATGCTTGCCAACTTCCTTTTCAGTGTAGTATAAGAAATACAGATTACAAACGTTCCAAACACTGCGCTTTAAATAATTTTCCTTAATGAAATATTCAGACCATTTGAGTACCTGATTCTGTTGACCATCTTTGCCAATTGTGTGGCCTTGGCTGTGTACACACCCTACCCCAACAGTGACTCGAATAGCACAAACCTTTATTTGGTAAGTAGTACGTTACATACATTTTAGCATTAAGTTGTAAATCTAGGTACCTCCTAAAAGAGAGCGAATTTCCTATTTATAATTAAGCTATGCACTAAGTTAATAAATGTAAAACATTTTCTGCTTAGAGCTGCATAAGATTTTTAAGTTCTGGATTTTGTTTTCTTTCTATTTGAGGTATAATGTTGCTTCTACACTCTAAGTATTACTTATATGTTGTTATACTCTTTGTTATCCTGAAAATGACAACTAACCCTAATGGTATTTGAGTTACATGAAATAACTGTTAATCGGGTGACTTTGGACGGTTAAAACTGTGGTTTTTCATAAGATCCTCATTCGTGTATTACATTTGAAGAAAATCGCATCTTTAGGGACTGCAGTAGCGCAGTTGGTAGCCCGCTTGCCTCTGGCGCGGAGGACCCGGGTTCGATCCCCGGCACCAGCATGGGGATTTTACCCCCTCTGGGAGGTCTGGCACGGGTTGCACTCAGCCTCATTAGGTCGCGGGGGGACCAATTGAGGAGCTACTTGATGGAGAAGTAGCGACCCCAGGTCTAGAAGACCGCATAACTGGCCGGGAGGGCTCGGGGCGCTGACCACGTCCCACCCTCCAGTACTGCACCTCACCAATGACGCCTGTAGTGGGCAGAGGTGGGGACGCAGCGACTGGGCGGTAGGCCTTGGCCCTTCGTGGGCTGTCGCGCTGGGGTTTAGTTTTAGTAATAATAGCAATAGTTGTAGTAATAGCAGGTAATAGTAATAATAGTAGTAATAGTAACAACAACAACATTGTGCCTACAACAGTAACCAATAGTGCCAAAATGGCTGAGCTGAGTTCCTAAGTTTAAATAAGTGTTCTAAAGGAATAATTTATAATGTGTATAATTTCTTCAAGTCTCTTCAGTGAAGAACCGGTAAATGTGATTTTTAGAGATGCGCAGAAGATTGTAACAGAAGCTTGTCAGGTATCTCTAAGATCTGTGCAACGTATATACAATGAAGCCAATAGAAGTGCAGTTATTGACATTGAGGCTCCTGAACCATCATTCAGTTCTCCTAAGAAGAATATTCCCCGAGAAAACCTAGTTACAGAGCTAGATGACTTTAAGAAAGATGTGATCTGATGATCAGTGCAAGAATTTTACGATCGTGGGGAGTACCCCACGCATAGAAAGATAAAGCACGTGCTACAAGAAAAAAATTAGTACACCGGTGGAATCACATCCTTGCACAAAATTATGGGAAAGCTTGGTTTACGATACTGGGCATGTAATGACGACAGACGTTTCCTTATGGGAAGGCATGATATAGTTAAAGCACGAGTCGCCTTTCATAGAAAATGCGTGAAATAGGTAAAGAAGAAATTTCGCTTCCTATTATTTAGTTGGATGAAACTTGGGTGAACCAGAATCACACAAGATTTATTTCACAAGACTGAAAACAAAATGGCAGCCTAAGAGTTCCTCTTGGTAAAGGGTCACGTTTAATTGTCACGCAGGATCAGCACAACATGGATTCATCGAAGGAGCAGATTTAGTGTTCCAGTCGAAAAGTTCCGGCGATTATCATCAAGAGATGAATAGTGATGTGTTCAGGGAGTGGTTCACCGATTTGCTCAGAAGTATGTAGGAAGGATCTATAATCGTGATGGATAATGCCAGTTATGCTACGCAAAAACAAGTGCCCACAACAAACTCCAAAAAGGCTCAGAGAATTTCATGGCTTCAGAGCAAAAGCTTATACATGATTCAACCCTCACTGTTGCTGACTTATTTGAATTAGTGAAGCAACATTGCCGAAATTACAAAAGGTACGAACTGGAGGAACTAGCATTGGAAACGGGGCATTAAGTAGTGTGTCTTCCACCTTACCATTACCAATATAACCCTCTGGGCTCAAATAAAAGGGGAGTAGCAGATAAAAATTCAACAATTAAAATGAACGACGTAAAACAGCTGCTTCGAGATGCCATAAACAATGTCACTGTTGAAGATTGGCAAAAATGTGTACGTCACGCAGAAAATCTACAAGATGATGATTTTATAAAGGAAGTGATGAGCGCATTGAAAATATTATCAATTTACGCGCCGAAAGTGATGAGAGCTCTAGTGATGACTATGACCGTGACGAGAAGGAAAGCAATGAGCTGTAAACTTTCACCTGGTGAGTCCACTCTTTATTGTCCCTTTAATATTGTGCCAATTTGTACCTTTGCTTTCATAACGAATTCATGCATATTTTATCAACCAGTTACATTTAAATGGCACGTACATTCATTAGGATTAGTACTGATAAATTATTAGCGACAGTATAATCGCGGTTTATTCCTTATTGTAGAATGTTGCCTTTGGTTAAGTTAGGGCGCCCAAGAATTAAACATTGTCGCTCTTGGTTTGTTATACAGGAGGGCAGACAATGGCACAAAAGGTAGTGTGAAGGTGATGAGCTTAGAGCTATCAGGCGTGACCTTGTACCACCTATTTTAAATGAACATAGGACTATAACTTACATTAGGATTACCTGTGTCACGACAGACGTTGAAATGGATGATCTTCAACGCGAACAAATTCCCAGTATCTCCTAAAACATTGCTGGTTTACCGAAAATCCCCGTATTATTCGTGAAGTTCTTCACCATACTGCAAAAGTTGGGGTTTGGTGTGCAGTGAATGTGCGTAGAATTACTGGTCCAATATTTTACGACACAACAGTTGATCCACGCGTTCATGCAAATTCTATTTTAAGTATTTTTTTCGCAACTAGCAAGAAATGAAATATTGTGTGGCTGGTTTCAAGAGGATTCAGCTACAGCGCACACTGCTGCGAACTGTATGCATGAATTGGGAAGTGTGTCTGGTGACAGAATAATTAGTCGAGGTTTGTGGCCACCTCGTCCCCTGGCCTATTTCCAACAAGTTTTATTTGTGGGGAGCGTTAAAGAATGAAGTGTAAGCATCGAATTCGCACATGTTACAAGAACTGAAGGACGTCACGTGAGAAACACAGGCAGCCAGTCAACTTTTGCGAGTAAACCAAAATTGCTTTCGAAGATAAGGAATGCGTTCGCGTTGAAGGTCATCAATTTCAAAATCTGTTGTGATGCAGGTAATCCTAAAGTAAGTCGGTACAGTAGTTAGTGTTTCGTACCCATGAATTGTTGGCCGTTTATGTTTAAGTCTGGTAGAGGGCACGCTGGTCTTCCTCCGCCCTGCCACGGGGTGGTCCGGCCGATCTACGAGGCACGGCGTAAAGCCTCCTCTTCCTATTACTTCTGCCCCCCCCCCAAAAAAAAAAAAACGTGACCTTCTGAACATATGCCCTCTTATAGAACTGAAGCAAAGGAATTAAGGAATTTTTATTACTCCTTACCCGCAACAGACACAGCAAAACGCGGAGAGCCAGAGGAAGGCTACTGTGAATCTCAAGACTGAAATATCATTGTTTTAACTCAAACTCATTTGTTAAATTCTGTAACTTGTAAGCTTGATACATAGGCTTAATTTTATATTTTCTGGTGTTTTATGAAGTTCAACGGTACACTAAGAATGTGTGGCTGTGCAATGATTAAAATACATTTTATGCTGTATCCAAAGCTCTTTCATGCTCATATTTATACACGCTATCACATCCTGTGTTGTGTGTCGCATCCAATCTTTTTCCACCGGAAAGCTGAGAATATGCTACATTTGTAAATAATTAGTTTTATAACCCATATTGCATAGTCCTTTGTGTATCGTGGTATTTTTTTTCTTTTGTATTTTAAATTTCCGTTGAATCCTATTTCTTTGCATTTGTAATCATTTATGTATTTTGATATATTTTTCTTCGTATTTTGAATTGAAGTCCTGCAACATTCCATCCATAGAAACATGACACACACACAAATAAAAATAAGTACTGTACCATATTTGCATACACTGAAACAGCGAAAATGTAATACATAATAGAAATGCAGCGTTTTGATTGCAATAAATGTTATCTTCATTTCTTCATGGGCATATTTTATATTTTCATACCCAATTTTTTTTCTTCTTTTTTTCTTTTGAGAAATAATCCAAGTGTGATATTTAATATTCTTCCATGGAGTACTGAATTAATTAATCTTTATGCATTTATGAGCTTATGCCATCTGCAAGGCAGGGAGTGGATCCTGAGAAATGAAAGAAGTGCATAAACCTGTGTGAACAGCAATAAATATTTGTAATTCCTAATTATACTCAGTATATGCTTAAAAAGTTTGTGAACTAGCAGAAAGTACAGACATACAGGCTTTTTTGACATGCTTTAGCTTTACCGTTTTAGTGGTATCTTTTACACATTCAAACATACCCTATGCAACATTTAATCAAAACTGTTCTACATCGTAACTGTAGCTATTTATTGAATGTTCACTATGTGATCGCATTCTTTAAATAATTTATATTTTAAATTGCTCCTGCGAATCTTTTGTGTAAAAAAGACATAGATTTGAAGGTTTAAGGTACTTTCATTATTTAATTGTTCTGCTTTGTGCATTACATGGAATATGTCATTACCCCACAAGAGTTTTTTTCCTAAGATATGCACAATACCAACAGAGGTATATATGTACATGTATTGTCTTAATACTTAGTTTTACTCTCTTCTCCACAGGAAAAGATAGAGAATGTATTTTTAGCAATCTTCACAGTCGAATGCGTAATGAAGATTGTGGCATACGGTTTAGTAGCCCACCCTGGGGCTTATCTGCGAAATGGATGGAATTTATTAGATTTTACAATAGTAGTTATAGGGTAAGTAACTACAATTATATCGTCAGTAAAACCAATAGTACTATTTTCAAGCTCAAGTCTGTATCACCTTCAGGTAGATTTTGTGTATGCATGGAGTATTCTCAAACAGCTAATCGATATGACATAATGTTGGAGGACGTTAATTAAAAAAAAAAAAAGGTAACCTTCTTTTGGCACGTAGATCACTTTATGGAAATATGATATTCCCAAAGCAGGATAATTATTCCATGAAAACCCATGTCCACATCCTCACAGAAGATATGCCTTTTGTGCTCTTTCATACATTACTGCACATATTTAATATGTAGCTTTTATACAAGAACAAATGCAAACGCTGTCAGTAGATACATCAAAAGAGATGCCAGATAACTATTTTTAATTTACAAATCTATCATCAACTGAGGATGGTGCTAATGATAATAGTGATGATGTGTCATTAACTCTGTCATCCTATAGTATCATCTTCGGCTCTTCTTTACGTCCTACAATTTTTCTAATTCTAATTTCCAGCATCAGTTGCCATATTACATCGAATAGGAATACACAGGCATAACATAGAAAAACAATGTAAAATAAGCTCTAACAGTCATAAATACATAAATTCACTTGCAATAAAACCAATAAAAGCCGAGTCCACATGCGCCGAATCGGTAGCAGACAAGTTAACCTGTTGCAAAAATTGCTCCCACAATGACCCAAGTCTTTGTTGCCAACGTTAAAAATGTCGATATGCTACAGTTAAAAGATCTGGCGAAAGTCTTCACTGATCAAAGGTATAAATAAAGTGTTTTCTAAACTAAGCTAACGCTTTGTTTACATATTTAAGCTATTCGACTAAACCACAGCAGTCGTTGCGGATTGTGTTGACGAAATTCACGTGCTCCTCAATTAAAGCAAATAAAGTGATACCATCTCTGCTATTATTGGGGCATACTGTGATCCGTACTTCACTGGTGACCACGTCAATCATCTCGAGCTGAACCAATCAGTTATTGCTTTGTGACTTAGGTTTGTGTCTCTAATGGATAACGATTTGCTCGTACGCAAATTCATGGGCATAGCTTGAGTGTAACTAGGAGTACCTGGGCAGGTGATAACCTAGAGTTCTTGAACCAATTACTCTTTGTCACGGACTCCGAAAATTGTTCATGCCCTTACCTATATGAAAATGTTTCGTATCTGCGAATCCATTTCATAATGGGGTGGAGAGCGGCATCACATTTCTGACGCAATAAGCGCGTTCTTAATATGTTTCGTCATACAGAAATCGTATGTATTGTTCATCATAACACAAAGGTGCGAGATAAAAAATATTAACGAATTTAGCCATAGCAGTGAAATACAACTTACACTTACGAAGTTTATTTACTTCAGTTAATATCAGACAGGAATCGAATAGGATAGGTATTATTTTCACAATAAACAGAAAGGTAGTTTGCTTGTAACGACACATATAGTGAACACATGTACAAGTACATACAGTTTTAATACCATCTGCAAGGCATATGTCTGGGGCATTGGTCCGAAGGTTGACAGCGAAAGTCTCTTCAACTATTGAGGTTGCTGCAGGTTTCGTCAGCGCTCATTTAACCACTCCGGTGTTGAACTTGGAAATATTTTTTGCGGGACATAAAGTGAAGAAAATCCTCATCTTCTCACCTTCACTTCAGAGGCTATGTGTTTCTGAATTTAACTATCACCAGCTGAAGTACGGTATTTCTGGCCGTTAAATTTTAAGATATCTTAAATATCTAATAAAGAACTGAATAAAAATTGCTAATAATACAGAATTGTATTGCAATCTATTCTTCTGTTAGATTCATAGCAGTACCCATAGGAGTAGGGTACACAACGCATGTTAACCGTTAATGTAATCATGCACTAGACTTTAATAATCATTCTAGATCACATTGTGTACACTTAATAAAGTATTTTAAATAGGAGGGTATCAGCTATTTTAATAGGTTTTACATTTCCATTTGAAAATATTCCAAAATAAAACCTTCAGAAATGCTTCTGCACCACAATTGCAATGTTTACATGTAGAACCTGCTTAGATAGTATGAAGGAATTATGCTTGTTTAAAATTGTTTTAAAAAGCATTATGTGGTATTATGGAATAGGTAGAAGGTACCTAATAATAATGGACAGAAAATTTTGAGTCTAACAAGATTGTCTTTGCCCTCATAGTCAAGTATCTTATGTCAGACAGCCTTCATAATTGTTGTTACAACTGAAGTTCTTATAAAAATGCATCAGACAGAGTTCTTTAACATAAGGTCTTGAATTTGAAGATCATACATGAGATTGACAAACAAAATTTGAATTGATTCTCTAATAGTGCATCAAACACATGGTAATGTATAACTTCATTAGAATCTCAGACACCAAATGCATGCACTACAGCTTTATTAAAAGGTGAATGCCATAAAAGCAAAATACAGGAGTTTTTGCTTTGTATGCATTGGCATTTAGTTGCTAAATATTTATATTCTTTAAATGCTTTAAAATACATTCAAATATGAGAACATTAAATTTTTAAAAGAATAAATATTTTGTTTTTGCAAAAATAAGTGAAAATTATTTCTTATCAAGTGATTAAAAATCATCAGTCTGATAAGGCTGGAGCATGGAATAACACTTGTTTTACAGGCTAGTATAGTATATACTACAAATTGTAATTATTTTACTTTTCATGTGATGCAAAAATTGGACAGTTTATCATTTAGGGATGATTTCACAGCAGTTCAGGACAGCTGTAATATGTAGGAAAGGGTCTAAACCATTATTTATATGCACATAATACAAGCTTGGTGCTCATTATTGCTCCTCATTTCTTCTCTTTCTTTTACAGATTATTAAGCACAGCACTGTCAAATTTAATGAAAGAAGGTTTTGATGTTAAAGCATTAAGAGCATTCAGAGTTTTAAGACCCCTTCGCTTGGTTTCTGGTGTGCCAAGTAAGTTCTGATACTATTTCACTTAATACAAATAATGTTAACATATTTGGAAATTTTACTTACTTTATGTTTATTGATTTACTATATGCACAAATCTAAATTTGTTCTACCTTCAGGTTTACAGGTGGTGTTAAACTCAATCCTCCGTGCCATGGTGCCTTTATTACACATTGCTCTTTTGGTTCTCTTTGTTATAATCATTTATGCCATTATTGGTTTGGAGTTATTCTCAGGAAACCTGCACAAAACATGTTGGGATAATGTTACGGGTAAGTTTAAAATGTACCTATAATTAAAGTTTTCTTAAGTTACTTAAGAATCTGTCCTTGAAGAGGTCCACTTTTGTAGAAACATTAATGTAATTATACTTTTTTAAGTAACACAGCAAATTAAACTTGAAACATTCAATTTTTGATGTATCAATTAAAGAAAATGTCATTCTAAGCACCAATGTGTACTTAAGAATTCCAAAGTTCCCTTGAGGCTGAATAGCAAACATTTTCTGATTTAAGGAGAATGCGTTGGAGTCAACTTGAAACGTGTTAGCTGCATAAGATCTTGCAATAGTGAAGCTTTTAGTTTCTAATTTGTGCTTACCTTAGATTCTTGTTGCTTCACTGTTAATAGCTTCATTATTTCCTTATTTAATAATGCTTATTAAAATACATGTAAGCAATAAAATTGTAGGAGAAATTGTTATGCGCACTTAAGTCTTTGCTTCAAGGTTATTGTTAATAGCTCATAATGGATCACAAACACTTTTTAAATAAAGAAAACTTGTTTTAAAAATGTCATGTGTGTGATATCTTGATACTAATGAAAAAAAAAAATGTTACCACTAAGGCAATTTGTACAAAACTTCTAAAATTGCTAGTTAATGACTCACCTAATAGATGGCACTAGGTTTGTTTCTAGAAATGTTTACATATTTCTTATATCTGCTATGGAAACTTTGCAATGTGCAACATAAATGTTACTGTTTAGTTTAAAGTAATGTAATTCCAAGAAGTGAAATTACTGGTAAGTCCCTGATAGCAAATTCAAGTGCCTACTTCTGATATGTTAGGTGCAGAAACTATTTAAATAATTTCCTTCCTTAGAATGCAAACCAAAATTTGCTGTATTAGTTTAAGTTATCAAGATAATGGGTAAAACAAATGCAGAAACACAATCATTTATGTAGAAGCATTAAAATGGTGAACTATAGAAACTTAACAGAAAGATTATAATCAGGAGAGACAGGATAGACAGCGTCTACCCTAGAAACTTTGGGAAATAAAGTTTAACTTTTGCTTTAAGCAGGTATTTGTATTTACCGCCTAGGAAGCTTTCGTCTCTATTCCAGCATTTGCGTGACTCCGCTACTGAGATGCGGTACAGCATTGCCTGTAGTAGACGTTCGCGATCTGTGTATTTTGCCATGCTTAGGGCATGGGGGAAACATGTGCGCCATCTGACAGCGATTTGTGAACCACAATGTTTCCGTCAGGACCCTCTGGATTAACGGACCTAACACTGCCATCTAAGTTGTACAAAAATGGCGTCGGCTGTTGGTCCTGATTTCTGAGGTGTTTCCACACGCTACCTTCGTATTGTTTTCTATGCCTTTAAGTTTTTGTTTCTTATAACAATTCCTATGTAAATTTGTCTTCATATTAGCAAAGCGAGTGTTTAAAAACTTTTTATTTGGGCAGTGTTGGGAACGGGAATAAATCTAATAACGTGTTGACTGTGCCGTGTGTTTATCCACGTGTTCATGTTTATTGTGTTTCATCTAAGGCTATGGCTACGGCTACGTTAGCCGTATAGTGTAGTTAATTCATATGTTTGCAAGTACAATTTGTGTCACGACTACAGTGGTGAGAGGTTGTTGAAGAAAAACTGTTCCAGTAGTGCACGTTATTGTTGTCATACCTCAAACATGACAATGCACCGTAACTGTTGCATTCCCGGATGCAAATTAAAAATGAGAAACTTTCAGTTAAAACAAAAGGTAAATTGCAACGTATCGCTTGTAAATTCAGTATTTAATTACTATAAATTGCAACGTTATGTGTGTTGCCGGTGTGTATATAACATGGTGAATAGTGAAAGACAATTTCGAGACGCCGCTCTCCTACAGTTTTACCCATGTAAGTAGAATGCTGCTTGTATTTATACATTATCTTTTGTCTTTGTAGTTTAAATGTGTAGCTGTAGTTTAGAAGAAATGTGTTATGTTGCTGCATGTAAAACTGCAGACTATAGCAAAGTTGCTTTACAATGCTGATTTAAGGTTACGTATTTCATATATTTCATTTACACTGCTGTTTTAGGGTTATCATTTTTAATATTTCATCTGCTTTTGTGCATTCCCCCCGTCATGAAGTGTCATGAAGTGCTGAGTTTTATTGTTGTTTTATTGTTGCAAACTGAGTAATCATACGTTTTCAGTAAAAGTAAAAGCAAAATTTTACCCTAAAGCTTTTGAATTCAGTAGGTAGCGTTAGGTTATTCTAAATAGCAGCATTTGTATATCAGCCATCCAGTATGTGTTTTGTGTAGGTATATAACATTCTGCACATGGTACAGTGTGAAAAACAGTGTAAACAATGATTAATAATTCTGAGTCAACTCAGTGTCAACATTTCTATTTTATTTAAGTAACATGCTGCTTGCAGTTTTGTCTATCTTCTTTGTAATTTGAGTGTGTAATGCAGTTACATAATGGCATGTAAAACTGTAGATTGCATGAATGATATTTAAGGTTATATATTTCATTGTCCATTGGTTATTGTTTAATATTAAATGTCATTCTTTTTTGTTTACTTGAGGTTATGTTTAAGACAGTGTTTTTGTGTTTAACACAGCCCATATTCACAAAATAGGCGTGTTATTACACAACTTTTTTATTTTACTGCGTTGAAATCGTAGCCTGTAGACGAGTTGTTTACAAGTAGTTCCCACCACATAGGCCGCCATCTTGAATCACAGTGTCAGGTCCGGTATTTAGGAGGTCCTGTTTCCGTATAGCCAGATTTCTCCGCCTGTACTATTTTATAGTAGACGGTCGAGCCTCCGTCTCCTTTGGCTGTGATTGGCTGTTATGGTAATTGAATGTTTTGGAGCTAAGAGACAAGCGCTCTTATTGGTTACCTTTCAAGAGCATTTATAGGGATTCATTTGAATTGAATTGAGACATATGAAGAGAAATTTCGAATTAACAATACACTGCTGTATAAACAGTCATTATATAAAAGCTCTAAACAGTATACTAATCTGTTAATATGATGTCAAAAAGCAATCACGTGTTTTGGCGCCAGCTTAGGCAACGAGCGCCAAGAAGGGAAATTTCTTCCTACGAGAAAAGTCATTGTGCTCTGTGCTTTTGTGGCTGTCAGTCATTTTAGTGATCAGTGTCAGTAAAAATCAGGAGTGGCTATTAAGTGTGCTACGAAATTATACTGTGCGTGCGCGTGCGCGTGCGCGTGCGCGTGCGCGTGCGCGTGCGCGTGCGCGTGTGTGTTTTGCCTCCCAAGACAATGTCTTGTGAATTTAAGCCTAACAGTCCTGACTTCGATGCAGTTCAATATGTACTTAATAACGGTATTTCATCACTCACATTAGAGCAAAAGTTAAGGGTAAAAGATTTGCAGAAACGACCTGATTTAACTTTATCACAGCAGGACGGTAAATTTGTGAATAAATTCCAAAACAGCTGGTATGACAAATACCAGTGGTAGTGTGGAACCGGCGAAGGAAACGGTCAAATGCTTTTATATTATTTTTGCTTGATGTTTGGCGGCAAGGGTAAAGAATCTTGGCACAAAACTGGTGTAAATACAGTGAAAAATTTTGAAAAGAAGGTGAAGAAGCACTCGGCATCGCAGAGCCATATTAACTCTGCAGAAAAATGTCATATGCTAGGGTGATGCCGCATAGATCATGCTGTTTCGGAGGGACATAGGTTGCAAGCCATTAGGCACAACGAAACTGTGTCAAAAAAACAGGCAAATTATAGGGGATGTTGTTTGGCATTTGGGGATCCAGGAATTGCTATTTAGGGGTCATTGAGAAAGCCGAAATTACTTGGCCATTCTTGATTTATTGGCTTCAGAGGAGTCTTTCATGAGAGATCATTTAGAATCGGAAACTGTTTTAAGGGCACTTCTTTAAGGCCTGCTCTAACCACTAAGCCACCATGACCAACTTGCCAGTACGAATTTATAAATTCTATAAGTGGAAGATCCGTGGTTCAAATCCCGGCTATGGCATTGAATTTTTCATTCCTGGTTCCACCTCTTAAACGTTGCCCACACACGGCTGGTGTGTTTAAAAACATCAGCATTAAGTGTGTTTACATAAATAAATAGTAAAAGTATGTATTATTGATAAATGTTATAAAACATTTATTATGGAACATGAATTACAAGACATTTCATTCTCATTTGAACGTGTTTGTAAATTGATGAACGGCTGTATACAGCTGTTAACTAAGCAGAGATAAATATACCAAGAGAGGTAAGCGTTTTCCGTTCTTTAGATGATAATTCTACCTGCACATAAGCGGTGTGCCGTTATGTATGCACAACCTTACAACCCCTCTATGACAACAAAGACGTCTCACATAGTCATGTCATTGACCCTCATGTGGCGTTTGCCAACTTAAATTAGTGGTCAGCAGTCACATTATCGGAAAGAAAAAGTTAGTTTATCCCGAAGCGAGTCGATGGTGAAGGGTGAAGCCAAGATGAATCTGTCTATCCTGTTACTTACTTCACGCTTCGCCACTGATTATAATGAAGAGTTAGGGGGATAAGCACAAATCGTCAAAGGAAACAGCAGGAGAAGCAATTATGAGGAAAGCAAAAGAAGCAGAAAGAGAAAGATTAAACCATTCTGCTAAAACGTAATAAGTTAAAGCTAAGAGTACCAAGTTTCTCCATCTGCTGTAAGAAAAAGCATATAAGAAAACAGAAAGAGGCATGCCAAACAGGCGTTTAAAAAGGAAAGTTATGAAAAAACTTGCAGCAAATTTTGGAGTAACACCAAAGATAAGTTGTGAAAATTATTAGGAGAAGAATAAGTGACGGCAGTATGCAGTAGATTATAATACTTTATAGCAGTGATGAAAGCAGTACAATTGATTCTGGCAGAAAAACAGGTTGTGTTAAGAGATCCAAAAATTGGTGGTGATCATATGGCTGTGGATCAGTTACTGTTTATGACAACTTAAGGTTTCACTATTGTTTAAGGAGAGATATCCAGAGGCAAACATTGGTTGTAGTAAATTTAATCAATAATGTCCATCATATGTCAGACCACATTGCTGTATTCCACACAATTTGTGTGTTTGTCTCTACCATGAATACTTTGGAGGATAAGATCAGCAGTTTTTAAAGACTTTTCAGGTTTTGAAATAAATAAGAATTTGCTACAACCCACTGTTTGCAATACAAATTGTACAAACTGCATGAATTATAGCTGCCCCATTTGTAAATCCAAATTCTCTAATTTGTTTTATGCATGTTTGAATAAAGAAGAGTGTAGCCACACAGTGCAGTACCATCAGTGGAAAGTGACGGATAAGTGATTTGAATGGGCGTTAATAGAAGAAACTCTTTAGATTAATTGAAAACAGTTGCCACAATTCCTGATGCATACCTACAACCAGGGACAGTCGCAGAAATGCTTCAACTTCGCTAAGGAGAATGCTTCATATACATCTCCAATTATGCCACTTGATTTTGCAGAAAATAATGCCTACCTAAAACTATAAAAATGAGATCCAGTCTTCACACTGGTTCAATCCCGAAGTAGCATTGTGTACTGCAGTAGTGTGGTATGGTGAAGAGGAGTGTGATAGTTATAGCTACTAGAGAACTCGCTGAACGCAGTCCAACCCGATTAATTTTATGAAACTGATATTTCGCCACTTTTTGACGATGGGCTCAATTACGTTGAGTCCAGTACATCCAAATATTTCACCTAATTCAATAACTGATTCTTTAACAGATTGAGGATATGTTAAATGTTCAGTCATTTTACTGAGAATATGTTAATTTTTTTAAGGACGTGAATGTTACTAGGAAGCTTCTTTCTAATTTGGTTCGAGTTTTATTGTGAAACCTATGCACCGTTTCTGAGGGACACTTTCAGTTTCAGGATTGAGCTTCATTTCTGAAAGTATTTTCTCAAATTCATAGGCCATATATGAGGAACTGCATATTAATACATACATACTACTTGTTAGGATATCTAATCTTGCTGTGGGTATTAGAATTTTCCTACTCACCGACTGGATGAGGTTTGTCAATTCGTTATGTAGTTTTGTCACCATTCTCACTTTCAAAAGCCTTGGTTGCCTTTTGCACTTCCTGTACTATTGGTTTTATATAATACAAGTATAACTTATTCGCAGGATCGCAATGCATGTTGTACAGTATTTCTGCAGTAAAGCAGATTTCTTCAGATCTGACAATCTGAAAGCGGAGTTCCGTTTCTTCTCACAATGATAATATTCTTGAAATGATCGGTTCAATAGACAGCCACCTCGTCTTACACACAGCTGGAATTTTCAACGGTTCTTCTCTATCATTTAATGTTTTGTAAATGTCCCTATATATTGCTTGGCGCTTAGAAGAATACGAAAATATGGACTAATTTTGGGACAGATATCTGTTGATTCATCTGAAAGTAACTATATCCACTTTCACCAACATCCGGACGCAAGAATTCCGAAAAATACGCACGTAACACATTTAAAACAATTTATCTACACTTGGTTCTGTGAAATGACGCTCTCGTGCACATTTACTATGACTTTTTTGCACGATTCTGACAAATGATCATAGGAAAGAAACGAGCTGCGTTCAGAGATGAACACGGAGATTCCGGCTTCCGGTAATTTAAGGGCATTTGCTCAAGTCTCACTTTTAAATGAAAGCTGCCCTTGCCAAGAACTTCTCACAGTTTGTGTGTGTGTGTGTGTGTGAGTGTGTGTGTGTGTGTGTGTGTGTGTGTGTGTGTCTGAGTGCATACGTGCGTGTGTATTTACAGTGTGTGCGTACGTGGGTGTGAGTGCGTACGTGCGTGTGCGCACGTGCATGTGTATTTGTAGTGTGTATGCGTACGTGGGTGTGAGTGTGTGTACGTGGGTGAGTGTGTGCGTGGGTATGAGAGTGCGTATGTGTGTGAGTGCGTACGTGCGTGTGTATTTGCAGTGTGTGCGTACGTAGGTGTGAGTGCGTACGTGCGCGTGCGTACGTGGGTGTGAGTGCGTACGTGCGTGTGTATTTGCAGTGTGTGCGTACGTGAGTGTGTGTGTGCGTGGGTATGAGTGCGTACGTGGGTATGAGTGCGTACGTGGGTGTGTGCATGCCTGTGCGTGCGTGCGTGCGTACATGTGTGTGAGAACATGTGAGAACGTGCTTCTTAATGCCTGTCAATTTAGCAATTCTGGTATGTACACTGTGTTCCTGTTGTGTTGGTTTTAGGTGAACGCAAACACACGCTCGTATTAAGCACTCAACTGAAGAACACTGCCATGTTTAACCTTCAGACTACCAAGCGGGGGTCAGTCGAGACCCAAAGCTGTATTTTTTATTTTTTTGACGTGAAATCAGCAGTTTTACTTAATGGCACTTTTTGTTGTCAGATATGCTCGTTACCTCATGTCTCTTCTCCTGGTTACATAACTAAGTGAATAAGATGAAAATAATATTTATTTTTCAGGATGTTATTCCTGTACGCTTCGTTGGCAATAATGATATCACTAATAAACCGTTCAGTATGTTCATTGTTGGGAGTATGCACAGTAATTGTTTTGTTTGACTGCGTTTACTTTTTTTATTGGGCATTGATCTGATAGATTACAAGTGCTGTTTATGCTAGTGAAATAAAAATGTCAAAGAGCTTTCGTGATAGACAACTCGAAGCATTTTAGTGAAGTAATTTCCATGATACAGAACGATAGAGATACTGAAGAACTAAATAGTGACAGTGAATCAGAATTGAATGTGTGAGAGATAGAAGAAGATATGTCCATCAAGTTCTACACATGGGAGGAGAAATTTTCTGTTGAATCTTGGCAAGGAGCTAATCATACCAGATGTCAAACGTCGATTTGAACGACTCACAGGAAGATGGCGATAACTGCAATGAAAAATCTTGTTCCAGAATCAGGGGCTGTGGAAAGAGATGGCATGTGTGTCGCGAAGGGGGGAGGGGGGCGGGCAAGGGTTGGGTGGCCGCCCCCCCCCTCTTGGAAATTAACAAATTTAATGTGTAGGCAACTCTTGACCATTAGAGTATTGTTTTAATATTGTGTAAACAACTTTAATTTAGCACAAATTAATACGATTTTCCGCAGCAAATACTATAACTTTTGATAACAGAATAATTAATCAATATTGTCTGATTGCAAACTTGCAACGTGCGCCCCCCCCCCTCCCCGAAAAAAGTCTGCCGATGCCCATAGAAGATTGGGAACCTTCTGCTAAAGATCAGCTTTCAAAAAGAAGCCAGTGTCAGCTGTGTCAGTTTGACAGATTAATGTAGTGCAACCTGTAAGACGTGCAAAAAATATGTATGCACAAAACATATGAAGAAAATCACAAAAACTGTGTGTGTTCCATACAACAACATAAAATAGACAAATACTTAGAAATTTGAAAGCTTCTTTTTTCTGGTTAGTTAAGCTCTCATTTTCTCATTTTTGCGTTGTTCATTAGGAAAATTTTAGCTAGTATAAGATTTTCTAAAGATATAATTCAATTTCTATGTGTGCGTATGAGAGAGGGATGGAGAGGGAGAGAGAGAGAGAGAGAGAGAGAGAGAGAGAGAGAGGGAGAGAGAGGAAAAATAATGTGAAAACAGGTATTATATTAAACCTCATATTCGTAGCCACAGAATTGTAGGTATATCCTTAATTGTTTAAATATTGTATATTTAAGTATGTTAAGTATATTAAATATATTTAAGTATATTTGTCGTTTACTTAATGTATTTTGTTACATTTTGCATTCATTTCTATTCAATGATCATACCTAATTATTGCGTGGGGTCTCGTTTGACCCCTCTTGGTAGTTGCTGTTGTTCCTGTTACTTGATAGTCCGAAGGCTATTATAATTGTTTGCATAGAAGAGAGTTTACAGTGCAAGTTACGTCATTGGTGGTGTAATACGGAAATAATGTTCATATATTCAGTCATACTCAGCAAAGCTCCTGCTGATTATTTCTCGTAGGTAACACTACTACTACGAATGCGCAGAGACAAGGTACCTATTAATCTGTGGACAAGGCATTCTCATCACTTTAAATAGAAAACAAGTCTTCCCCCTTACATTCTCCATAACTTGCATTAAGTGTCCACAAATAGAGGTATTAGATACCCATTTCTCTCCAGCCTTCTGGCCTTCCCTGTAACTCCTAGCAGTACATGCGTAAGTGTTGGGATTCCATAATATTTTGCTTAAGTTTGCACCAGGAAGTTTTGGTGGTATTGGCAAATAAATATAAAATACAGCCTATATTATAATTAATATTAATTTGGAAATAAATGTATTTGAAAAATAACCAAATTTTTTTCCTAAATCATCCGCACAAACCCCGAAAAGTCGCCAGTTCCAAACACGAATTTTAGTCACTGTGATGCTGTGGGATAAATACCCCAGATTTAGTGACTTTTTCCCCAAACTGGCAACACTGCAAGATTGTGCCGTAAGCTGTCAAGCTGTAACACACGCGAGTTTAAGTGCCACCGATTTGGAAGCCTAATTCCACAATTTGCTTCATAGAAGTTGAAGCCCAGTTTTGTACCAATAACATGTGTAATACGCGATCAAACAAAGTATGTTAGGGTGACGAGTTCCATTGACGCATAAGTATTAACTCAAGTTAGTGAAATTCTCGACACCAGTAAGTACGATGCTATGAAGGGAGCGCCTAATTTTATTATTCGCTGACAGTGAGACACAGGGAACACAAAAACTGTTAACGGAATTGGAACTTGGTGATCGTAAACCAAGAGCAGCCGTGGGTAGAACGCGTGTTGTTATTACGGCTGTAATCGTGGCCTTGACTTGGAACAGCGCCGATTTCACGTCTCCTACCCCGAGTACGTGTTCCGTATCAAGCAGGGTACAGAACATAATGTGTTGGGGTTTGCCCACCGCTGGTATAAAGTATGGTCCCGGAATCGCTGTGTAATGAGCATACGATATCATTCCTTTGTTGCACAAGCTATGCACGGAATTAACCACAACTATAGCGAGGGCCGTAAGCAGCAAATCGTATGTAGCGGGGTTATTGAAGACCTTGCTTAGCCAGAGATGTTCTTTTTATAAACAGAGGAGTGTAGCAGTTGTGGCCGTCTGCGAAGCAGCGGGAAAGGATAAACGAAACATCAGTGTAGTTAAAATCCAATGATTTCCAACTACTCCTTAATAACTCAGGTTTACTATTACGTACCCTGGAATACCTAACGTAAGTCTTTCCCTCTGCCTGGGTTACCATACACTATACGGAATCGGTACCACCCCCGTAATTACTGTGTGAAATAAGGAACCTAGTAGATAAGGTTAGTGAATACTTTCTGAAAACATTATGACTGACTACCTCGTGAAGTGCGAGCTATAATATCACTGAGCACAACCGCCAGGTAACAGTAACCAGAACGCAAATGAGAATGGAAGCAGGACAACACTCAACATTTGGTTCATATTAGCCCGGTAACAAAAACGGGAATGCATACAATCAATCAGCATATCGATAGCAAAGTGAGGGGTCGATATTATGCATTGGGAATTCATTTGTTTCTAACTGACCAATGATATATTTTCTAGCTTGCAACTAGAGAGAGCTCTAGTGGCTGTTTGATGGCATGGCCACTTTCAATAATTTCAACAGCAAAAAGTCTAATATGCGCAATATGTGCCTGGCAATGGAAATGATAAAATTAAAATTTGATCAAGTCCTCGTTCCCGAGACCCGGGAAACCTTTCTGTTGGTTATGAACACCCCCATTTGAATATATGTATTTCAACTTTCTCGTTCTGGTTATTGTTACAGTTACCTTGATGATCTGGCTAGGTTGGCCACCAAGGTAGTTCAGATTTGGGAACTGAAAGCAACTCCATCCTATCAAATAGGACTAATAAATATTAAGCTCAGTAAAAATGACCTAGATGACTTTAGAAACAAAACTTCAGTACCACTCACACTAAGATAAACCCAGATCCACTCTTTCGTATGAGCTGGTGATCCAACTTTCATACTTTGAGAAAAGGGAAAATTTTTGTCTCAACTTTACAACATGTGACAAGTCCATCAGTGAAATATTTTTTCAAAGTACGGCTTCACAGTTTTGGTGTAATATATATATATATTTATAATTATTAAGTTTTATAACTATTTGTTCATTTACTTACTGTGCATGTAGCCATACTGAACAATGCAGGGCAGCCAAGCTTTTCATCTTGCATCACTCAAAGAAATGCAGCTAACATTTGTCTCTAAATTACACTAACTATATAATTATATAAACTGTCCCTAAATTACACTGACTGTCTTGTGATTGACACAAGCTTCTGTTGGCCAACTGCGAGAGGGCTTGTCATCTAGGTAACCAACCAACACTGGCCCTAAAGTTTTGTCTTCCTGAAGTTATTAGTTCACAAGGTATCACGCCCTCCATTGGCTGACTCAGAAAAGCATGTGTCATTCACAAGGTAATTTCTCACCAACTTGTGGCTATTTACACTAAACACTAACTGCTTAACTTAACTATGCCTAGCCTGGACTTTACCTAAACTTGATTGCTATAATGTAAAGTAGGCCTGCCTAATGTCTTCCATTATTGTGTGGTAAAAGTCTGCCGAATGGTTCTAGGTGTCTGCATGCCATAAATACTCACAAATGTGAGCATATAAGTGTTTCTGTCAAGTGCTGGTCCTGGATAGGGAATGCCGTAGAGATCGCCAAGGCAATTTTGTTATTTGTGGGCACATATGCCAACTGGTCTACAAAGTGTGCAGAACAATTCACCAACAAATCATCTTTTTAATTGGATGGGAGCTGTTTCTAAGAGTTTCATTATCTGCAAGAATATCTCTAAGAACATACAAACTTCACGTCTTGCACTACAGTAAATTCTACTCCACTGCATGATCTTGATTGTAAAGCAATAAAACATGAGAAAACATGTTCAGGACTTTTCAAAAGTGACCATTTGCTAATCACTTCCAGATGACAATACACAATAGTGCAGAAATATGGGGATCTTTTTTTAAGATGTTGGCTATGGTTGTTACAAATGAAGCACATGTTGGCTGCTATGTGAGGGCTAGTAGTCATCAGTCATTTGTCTGCAGGCACATGCATTAGAAAATTTCTCATGTCTCTCACATCATATGTTTGAACGTCTTCCCAAACCACCTTATGCATGAGATGTTCATGGCAAATTTGGACCAACTCCATCATTGTAGAGATACCAAACTGCGTAAGCTTTCATGGCCGGTGTCATAATGTAGAAACTGATTATCCGGGCTTGTGGGCCGTGGTCTAGTCAGGAAACTCCTTCCAGACGTTTCGTCCGAAGCTGCATCGAACATCCTCAGTGGCGTTGCCTTAACACTCTCTTAGTCTCTCATCGCCGAGACTAAGAGAGTGTTAAGGCAACGCCACTGAGGATGTTCGACACAGCTTCGGACGAAACGTCTGGAAGGAGTTTCCTGACTAGACCACGGCCCACAAGCCCGGATAATCAGTTTCTACATTGTAGAGATAGACTAGAATATCCTAAGAAGTGAAGTATAAAAGTTTGCTTTACAATACAATAAATCATAATCTTGTATATTTGTTGTTGGGTGCAAGTTAAATAGAACTACAAATTATGTAATGGCCTATTAACTCTTGCAGAATGTAGTGTACAAAGTATTCAGATACCTATTTCTGGTACCAGACGAAGAAACTAGCACTATTTTCTGCATTCCTTGACAAATTACGTTACATGCTGAGTATTTATTCCACTAATCTTATAACAAGCAAATAACTGAGGTGCCAGTATCAATGATAGTAAGTGTTCTTTTAACTGTAATAGAACTTGTGATCTAAAAGATTGCTTAACAAAGTCAACAGGACCTTCAAATGTTTCTAATATGGAAATGGCTTTGTTCCTTTTGGCTTTTTTTCCCCACTGTCTTATTAACTACTATATTCAAATACTAATTATTATTATAAATTTTAACACAGCATATTCTGCAGTCCTGCTTTCTGTTGCAAAATTAATTATTTTATGTTAAACAGGTTCAATGATGGATGAGCCACATCCTTGTGGAGAGAGTGGCTTCCAGTGTGACGTTCTTGGTAAAAATATGATTTGTAGAGAATACTGGGATGGCCCAAATGAAGGGATCACCAATTTTGATAACTTTGGACTTGCCATGTTAACTGTTTTTCAATGTGTCACACTAGAGGGATGGACTGATGTTCTCTATTATGTAAGTATCAGGAAGTTTTACTACATTTTCTTATGTATGACTGTGTTATATTTACACAGCACCCTACAGTAATTCCTCTCATGATTTTTCTTGCTTGATCCAGCTACAGACGTTGCTGTTTTTATTTAAAATGAATAAATTCAGAAACCATAGTCTTTAAAAAGAAATGACAAAAAATAAAAATTAGCCCTAGCATTACTAAGGGGGGTACTATATGCCCCACCTTCTGTAATTTTTTTAAACTCTGTCTTTTAACTTTTTTATTAAAGGCACACAGTTAATAGTTATTGTCAATCACTGTTTCTAAATTAAATTTTAAAATATCCTATTGGAATTTACAGAGCATATTGAATAAAATAGACACTCTAATTGACATTGTTAATTCTTATGATGTAGATATAATTTGTATCACTGAACATTGGCTTTGTGACAAAGAACTGTTTTTGTTAAAAATTCCTGGATACTACTTGGCAAGTTATTTTTGCAGACCAAGTGGTAAACATGGTGGTTCTGCAATATTTGTAAAACATGAGCATGAATCCAGCCAATTTATGGTCATAACCAACCTAGTTGTTCAAGACAATTTTGAAGCCTGTTGCGTCTTTATTAAAAGTTTTAGTCTTCTGTGTGTTAGCTTTTATAGAACACCAAGTAAGTTAAGAACCTGTTTTAACAACTTTTTGACTCGTTTTTATGATTTATTACAGTTAGTGTTTAGCTGCAAAATGAGTGTTGATATTATCATCAGTGGTGATTTTAACATCAATTTTAACATCAAAAGTAATTATTTAGTTAATGTGTTTGAATGTTTTAGATTACGTTACCTGATCACAAAAATTACTCGACCTGCATCAGGTACTAGTTTAGATAATGTCTTTACCTCCGTACACCCCGACATATGTACTGCAGAAGTTTCGTCCCATATTATCTGACCATGATCCAATAGTTTTCTCAGCTAATATTGATTATGATGACAATAATTTTCCAAGGAAATTAAAAACAATAAGGGATATCAATAATCATAATATAACCTATTTTGTGTATTTACTCATGAATACTAACTGGATTTATTTGTATAGTATAGTTAATCATGCCAATATTTTTACATTTTCTTAAATAGCTTTTATGAGGTTGTTAATAATGCTTTTCCATTTATAGCTTTTAGACCCAAACCGAATAACAAATGTAACAACAAAAAGTGGTACAATGATGAACCCCGAATTTTAAGGGACAAATGTATGATGTTTTATGATCTTTATGTTTATTTTGGTAGTATTTTTTTTAATTTATTTATTTATTTATTTATTTACATCATGACCAATCTACAGATCGACTAATGATTTTGTCTCATACATAAATTACTTCACATGCAAGAATCTTATTAATAATGAATTATTAATAATACACTTTAATGCACTGTCACAAAGGATGTTTGTTACATTTTATTAGTCAGTTCATAAGGCTTAGTTCTCTTTAGTCTCCGCACTTCATCATTCACAACACGCACAGCTTCCATTTCAGGATTTACGTGAACATGAACACGTTGATGGTGTTTTATGGCACATTTTGATATCTCTTCATAAACTGTAGCTACTCTTAAATCACGGTGTAGGTCACTATTGCGGATGTACCAGGGAGCATTTACAATTCCACGAAGTACTTTATTTTGAAATGTCTGAATCATCTTAACATTTGATTTGTTGGTGCAGCCCCATAACTGGATTCCATAAGTCCAAACAGGTTTCAACACTTGCTTGTAAATTAATAACTTATTATGTATTGAGAGTTCAGAATTTCATCCAAGTAACCAATAGAGTGTTCTATATTTTATGTTGAGTTCTTCCTTTTTCTTCTTTACATGCTCTTTCCATTTCAATTTAACATCCAGTGTCATTCCCAAGTATTTGGCTGAATTAGTATATGGAACTTTTAAGTTGCTGATAAAGATAGGAAGTGGAGTTACTTTCTTATATGTGAAATTTATATGAATTGATTTCAATTCATTCAATTTAATATCTACACCACTTAGTGGTCCAATTACTTATTTTATTTATAGCATTCTGTAGATTATTAGTAGCTATCTCGATATTCTCTTCAACAGTAAGGATTGCTGTGTCATCTGCAAAAGTACCCATAAGAGTTATCCACTCAGGGAATATCTTGGGTGTATAGTAAATATAGTATAGGTCCAAGTACACTGCCTTGTGGCACACCAGCTGTTATTCGTTTGAATTCTGAGTATTCTTTGCCATGGCATACTCTAAAATACCTATCTGTAATATATGAGTTTAGTATCTGATAGAATTGCTTAGGAAGGTCCTTTTTTAATTTGATCTCAAGGCCCTTGTGCCAAACCTTGTAGAATGCCTGCACTACATCAAGAAAGATTGCAGAACATATTTTTCCTTCTTCAAAAGCTTTCTCAATAGAATTAGTAACTCTATGAACTTGATCAATGGTAGAATGTTCATGTCTAAAGCCATACTGATGAGTTGGGATCAGTTCTCTGGTCTGTATAACCGCCATTAATCTCTTTAGTAGTAATCTCTCAAATATCTTAGACATAATGGGAAGTAAGGATATTGGCCGATATGATGTTACTTCTGTTGCTACCTTGTCTGGTTTGGGTAAGACTATTATTTCTGCCTTTTTCCAGTACTTCGGAACATACTTAAGTTTAAAACAAGCATTTATTATGTGCTTTAGTTTTTGACATGCTACGTTAGGAAGTTGTTTAATAATTTCACCAGTTATATTATCATAACCTGGTGATTTTTTAATACTAAGGTTGTTTTTTATGAAGTTCTTTAGTTCCTTCAAGGAAACAGGTGTTATATCCACCTCATTTTCACAAATAGCATATTCATTACACACTAATGCAGTATTATCGTTGTTAATAGTGTGTGGCTTAAATACATTTTCTAAATGATCAGCAAACAAATCAGCTTTCTGCTTGGAATTCCTTGCCCATACACCATTACCAGTTTTTAATGGAGGATCTTGCTGCACTGGCCTTTTAAACCTTTTAGTTGTTTTCCACAGTGAATATCCAGATTCCTTATCTGCTGAGAGTTGACTAAGAAATCAGCTTAATGATTCGTTTTTTATGTCCATGATGCGCCTTTTCAATTCATTACTTAATTTATTATATTTTGATTTGTCCCCAGGGTATCTAGTCTGTTGCCACTTCCTGCGTGCTTTTCTTTTTGCTAGGGCCAACTCTCTTATTACTATGGGATAACTTACTAAGTGTTTTAGATTTCCATAGTTCATTGGAGTACTTTCTTGTGCAGCCTGTTGAATTTCAGTTATCAATTGTTCCACTTTGTTATCAATTTGCTCTTCTGTGGTAAGTGGTGCTTGCAGGTTTATAAGGTATATTAATACTTCCCTAAATTTCACCTAATCTGTTCTTTTATTAGTAATTTTTAGGAGACCCTCCTTCTGTGTTATGATTTCGTTTAAGGTTAGTATGACAGGAGTATGATCAGATGACAGATCATTATTACATTCCACGTAAGTACGATTGTTATTAACTCCCTTACCTATGAAGAAGTCAATTACATCCTGCACTTTGTCTGGGTCTGTTGGCCAGTATGTAGGTGATCCAGTTGAGTGGAAACAGCATTTATAATCTCTTCCAGCTTGATAAAGTTCCCTACCCTTGATATTATTTAATCGTGAGCCCCAGTGGCTATGGTTCGCGTTGAAATCACCTCCTATAATGAAGGTGTTTCCCAGAGATTTAAAGAGATTGGTGTAATCACATTTGGTTAATGCACACCTTGGTGAACAGTAGATTGCTGAGATTTTTAATTCCTTATTTTTCACATGAATGCTGACAGTAGTTACTTGCAATTGGAGATCTTCAATTTTAGGTTCCTCGTGGTAGGATATTTCTTTTAATTAGAATTGCAGATCCACCTCTTGCTTTATTGGATGGGTGTGAAGTACAATAACATTGAAACTCAAACATTTTAACAAAAGACTGCTTAGTCATGTGGGTCTCTGAAATTAGACAAACGTCTATCTTCTCGTTCTTCAAAAACACTTCTAATTCTGAGATGTGCTGTATTAAGCCATTTGCATTCCAAGTTGCTATACGCAGTTTACAACCTATCTTCTATACAGTGACACATTTGCACTAAAGTTTCTTTCTAATGAATTAATTTTTTCTGTCAAATTTTTTATAGATTTATCATGTTCCTCTAATTTATAAAGTATAACATCCAATGTATTCTGAATTGTGTTATCTCCTTTTTTACTATCCTTAACAGCTTGAACATAGGATGTAATTCCCTTAGCAGATTCGCCATCCTTATCAACAACCTTTCTAATAGTCGCATTGAATTGTTGTTCTCTATTGTCTCTATTTTGTCCTTGTTTCCTGCTGTTTATTAGTTTGTTTCTTTTATCCTGTTCTTCCTTTGCAACAGGACATCCTCTATAATTAGCTGGATGTGAGCCTTTGCAATTAAAACATTTGGGAGGTTCATCTCTCCTCATAGTACAGTACTTTGTAAGATGTCTGCCAGCACACTTCACACAAGCCACTGCTTTATTGCAGTATTTCTGAGTGTGATTGAATTCCTGACATCGCTTACACTGTGGGATCATATTCGCGTTCTTTCTTAATGGTTTGATTTTTACAACCAATCCCAATATAGATTTGATCTTATAAATTTGCTCAATATTTTCTTCATTATTGAATGTGAGCATGAATAACTGCAGACCCTTTTTATAGACCACCCTTTCTCCCTTCTCATATACTATTGTTTCTTTTCTTATTATATTTTTGGCTTCAAGAATATTAAAGCCCTTACTAGCCAGATCTGCAACAATCTCCTTTTCATTACAGGGGTTTATTCCCCTTGCCATGACCTTTATCGGTCTTATTGCTTTATGTTCATAGGAGTATTATTGAACCCTTTTCTTATTGAGTTCCTGTATGAGTCAATATCAGGAGCATTAATTTTCCGAACATTGTTGCTGTACGATGTATAATTACATTCTTTCTTTGTTACACCTTGGATTAGATTCTTTAATTCTGTATAAGATGATATTTCAAAAACTTTTATAGGGGGTGGTATATGTTGCTTTGGTCGTATTTCTCTATTTTGACCTTTGAGTTCCTTAGATACATACTCATGTCCTATATTTTCTTCATTAATGTTTTTTTCGCAGGTATTAGGGCTGCTTGAAGCTTTTCTCTTTTTGTATCTTTTACTCTTGACTTCAGTCCAACTTACCTCCCTATCCAGTTCCTCTTCATCAGTAAAATAGTTTTCATTTCTTAATAAATTTGAGGGACCAGCATTAGCTTTGTCCAACAAGGTAATTTTCCTCTCAAGCTCCTTAATATTTTGTTGTAAACTGGTAACAATTTGCTCAAGGTTTTGTCTAGTTTGTAGTTCTTTTTGCGATTCCTCATAATAGTCAAGACTGTGAGAATGTTCTTAATTTTCCTCAAGATTCTTGCCATTAGTTGGCAGTGAATAAATCAATAACTTATCCTTCAGAGATATTGGTGATCTCTGAATCAAGGTACTTCTTTTAAATGCATCTTCAACAAGCAAAGGTTGACCTCCCCCAGAATCCATGAGGTCTGCCTCTAAAGAGGGTGGATTTGCCAGGACTTTGCCTGATCTACCACCTGGGGTATTTACTTCCGTATTTGTTTTTGCCATTGCTTGTTTAATGCTCAACCTACATCTAAAGATTAGTAAAAAGAAAGACTCCCATAGCCCTCGAAACCTAATAGCGTCTGGGGTCAAAGAGAATAAGAGTTGGTCCAGTGTGACCGACAGAAAAGAGTACAGAAGGAGACAGGCACAAAGTAAGGCTAGGGAACCAGAGGAGAGCCACTTCCTGTGCAGTACAGGTTACTGCTCCCTATGGGAGTATTAGGTTCACAACCCCTTATTGGTTATTCAGGATTTCCCTGATAGCGAACAAATCGTACAGGGTTATCCACAATCCATCACCTGTGGACCCGCCTGGTAGCTAACACCCAAGCCCCAGGATTTTGGTAGTATGAATACAAAAGCAGACACATTGAATTGAAAAAGAAATACCAACATACCTTAAGGTTGACTAAAGTGAACTACTATTCTGCATTCATTAAGAACTCTAATAATATATCAAAATCCTCCTGGTTTGTAATATCTGAAAATTTAAATTCAAATTCTAAGTCTGATATATTTCCACCTAATCTAAATTGTGAGGAATTTAATTCTTTCTTTATTGATAAGGTCAATGACATTGTGAATAGCATACCCATTACTAATGAATAAATGTTCTTTCTAAAGAAGTTGCCCAAGCATAAGTGTAATTTTGATTTTTTAGAACTTATCTATGAAGATGTTTACTCTGGTATTATGAATTTGAATAATAGTACATGCGTGGATGTACATGGAATTAATTCTAAAATTGTTAAATTAGCTGTTCCATATATATGTGAACCATTAACTTATGTTTTTAATAGTTGCCTCAAAGCTGGTCATTTTCCGGATGCTTTTAAATTTTCCAAAGTAATACCAGTATTTAAGAAACTAGATAAAACCTGTTATGAGAACTATAGACCTATTAGTATAATTCCAATAATTGGCAAGGTTTTTGAAGCATTATTATGTAAGCAAATTGTGACTTATTTTGAAACCAACCAGTTGTTTAACAAAAACCAATTTGGCTTCAGACATGGCATGAGTACAATAAAGGCTGTCACTAGCTTTCTGAAACAATGCTATGAAAATATTAATAACAGTAACTTTGTATCAACTAGGCTTTTTGATCTCTCCAGAGCCTTTGACACTGACTCTCCAAATATTCTATTAGAGAAACTGAATTTTTGTGGTTTTCATAATAATAGCGTTCAATTTCTAAGATCTTATTTTAGTAATAGGACTTAGGCAACTTATTTTAATGGAAGTTTATTTCAGTTCAAACCTGTAAATTATGGAGTTCCTCAAGGATCAATTTTGGGACCTGTATTTTTTATTATTTGTATTAATGATCTTCCCGTTTCAATTAGTGATGATAAGTTTACTTCTTATTTTTATGCAGATGATGTAGCAATTACCTTTTATGACAAAGCTGAACACATATTAAGACCTAGACTACACACAGTAACATTAGTAGTTAACAATTGGTGTGATGCCAATAATTTGAGCATAAACACTGGAAAAACTACTGACATTCAGTATAAATGTAATACCAGATGTCTTGGAAGCTCCATAAAATTTTTAGGTATTTATATTGACTCAGACCTTGGATGGTCAACACATATTAATGACATCTTTAAAAAAATTACAACTGCAACTTTTATGCTGAGAATTTTAAGTCATAGACCGCCTCCGTAGCGCAGTGGTAGTGCACCTGCCTGTGGCACGGAGGACCCGGGTTCGATCCCCGGTACCGGCATGGGATTTTTCCCCCACTGGGAGGTCTGGTACGGGGTGCACTCAGCACTTAGGTCCCTGGGGGCCAATTGAGGAGCTATCCTGATAGAAAGGTAGCATCCCTAAAAGGTCAAAGTAGTCGCCTTACGGCCGGGGGAGTTGGCGTGCTGACCCCCGTCACCCCCAACCTGCACTCCTCCGTGGCCTTGGCTGCGGCTGGAGGACGCAGCGGCCGGGCGATGAGGGTAACCTCTGAATAAGGGGAAGACGTCCTTGGAAAAAATTTTAAGTCATAGTGTAAGTAAGGATATGCTGATGAAAGTGTATTATGCTCATATTTATTCGCATGCTAATTATGGTTTGCTTTCCTGGGGGAATCACTCCTTGGCTACAAAGATCTTTGTGTTACAAAAAAGGGCTGTTAAATTAATCTGCGGAGTTCATCCAAAAGAACATTGTAAACCACTTTTTATTCATTTAGGTATTTTAACCCTGCCGTCGATGTATGTGCTGACCTGTCTCCTGTATGTTAAGAAAAAGTTTAGCACTTTTACAGTTTGCTTGAACATTCACAATTATATGACACGAAATTATCTGAATTTATACATAAACAAATTTAAACATATGAAAATTCAGAACAACTTTATAGTTGTTTCTAATAAACTTTATGACATTTTACCCCAAAGCATAAGAGACCTCCCTACTTCAAATTTTAAAAGGACTTAGTGCCATACATGATGGCCAATCCATTGTATTCTATGCATGATTTTTATAATGTAGCTTAGTAATTTTAAATTATGATGTTACTATACTGTAATAGTTTTAGCAATAAATACTATCTGTCTGTCTGTCGGTCGGTCGGTCGGTCCGTCCGTCCGTCCGTCCTTGAATGAAATGTCAAGGTGATCATAAAGTACTGCGCTTCTGTATAAGGTGATTCGTGTAAACAAGTAAAAAAGGAATAGTTAATATTAAATATTGTATTATAATGTAATATTATATTACATTTATAAACATGACTGGATATAACACCCAGTTTTAAAATAAATTTGCTTTAAAATTGCTGAGACATTTTGTTACCAGCAGCAGTCATCTCCATAGGTACGAGGTTCTGTAATAAAGATTAGATATTATACCAATGTGATTCATGTAAAAAACTAAAGAAAAAGCAATAGTCAAACAGTATTAAGTATTACCTTTATAAATATGACAAGACATAATACCCAACTTAAAATAAATTTGTTTTAAACATTGCTCAGGTTTTTGTTACCAGTGGTGATCACAAAGGACCCCCCCCCCCCTCTCCTCCTTGGTAATCCAAGTTCTGGAATAAGGCTCGGTAATGTTTAGATTAATAACTGTAATAAAAATTTGTTTTGATTTGTGCAACTTCAATTACTATGCATTTTGTTGATGGTGTGTTAAACTGAAAAATTATCACCCAGCCTCAATTCCTGCTTGTAACGATTATAGGGACAAAAAAAAGAAAAAGAATATTATAATAGTAATAACAATATTAAGAATGGTGGTGGCGGTGGCGGTGGCGGTAGCGGTGGCGGCGGTATATTAATATTATTAATATTGTTATGAATTAATGTTATTGTTATTATCATTATCATTGTTATTATCATCATTTTTATTATTGTTATTATCATCATTGTTATTATTGTTATTGTTGTTATTGTTATTATTATCATTACTATTATTATCATTATAATTATCATTATACACGGGGTGGAAGGGAAGTCATTACATTCCTTCTAATATGTGCTTCACAGTAGAATGGCATTTTGTTGTTTGATCAGCTGATTACAAAAAATATATGTTTTTTTTATCTAAATTGGATGTGTAATTCCACAAGAATGTACAAAGATAATACTTGTAAGAGTGAGTGAGTGTTGTTTAAGGGCCTATTGACAACTAGGTCATTAGGGCCCGAACTTGTAAGATGTGTAGAGTAACTTATTTCTGACATAGCTTTGGTGGTAATTATAAGATATCACACAGGGTTTTGAAATTATTAATCATTTGAAAGGTGTGAAGGAGTACGAGAAGCTCTTTGAGATGTAAAGAATGTTGGAAATGTTGCGTTGAGGTTGGTCAGGTAATTGACCTGGTTTGTGGATGTAAACAGGTGGGGCGCTTTTGCTTGCGTATGATGTTTTGGAAGCTAACACTTGTGATTCGCCTACACTCACACAATAAACAGGAAAATACAAGTTACAGTGTGTGTTTATGTTCTCAAGATACACCATTAGGAAGTTTATGGGCTGGAGACTGTGCCACCCACACAATCTGCAGTGTTACTAGCTTGTTTTCAACGAAACTAAAATATCTCCAAAGGAAATGGTCAGACAAAAACATAAGGTACAAAATATGTTCCAAATACTGAGATCTACCACTGGTTTAAATTAATGTAATGGCTTCCCTTCCACGCAGTATATTCCAGGTGAGCCAGCTGCCCCTTATTTTTAGAAGGTGTGCCACCTGTCAAATGAAATGTGTGCATTACTTCCAGTTTAGTGCTTACTAAGAGATATTGCTTGGCTTTCTTTGATGGACAAATACACAAATTTCAGTGGAATAGCGGTTTAAGGGATAGAAAGTACTCCTCACTAAAGTACACCTCAAAAACATATGACTGGCTTACTGAGAGTCAATTCTAGGTTTCCAGCCAATTTTACAAACTTTTTATCATTATATATCAGTATATATAGCAATGCAACTCAGTAAATGCCTCTGATAAAATGGGCCTATCATATGAGTGCACTAACATCATCAGCTAAAACGAAAATGACAGTTTCTTGTACTTACAGCCCGGGTTGATTGCATCATATTAGGGGCACACCCCATCCATCATGGGCCCATACACTCAAAACACACATTATATTAAATAACGGTTTAATTAAATTTTGGCATAAACCACATCTTGTACATCTTGAATAACATGTATAATAGCTTTTGCCATTTAAGTAATATTAAAATGTTCAGCAAAGGATTAAAACTGTCTTGAATAGCTGAATGGCATACAAAAAGTCATGAAGTGGTAATGGTATGGTACCTGGCATATGAGTTCTATGGTTGAACTTAGAATGTGCTTTCAGTCAAGTATGCAAATAGCAGAATAAAATTATGACTGTATCCTGTGCACTAATCCCAGGACACAGGCTCATGTCTCCGCACTGTACATTTTTTTATGCTCTTAAAGCTTGGAAACCGCATTCACAATAACCTAATTTTAATGTCCCTGAGAGTTTAGGACATTCTGGGTGGATTTTCTCCAGGTTCTCCAGTTTCCCCCACCACTCATTCCACCAATTGCTCCACAATCACCTTTCCATTCATCGATTTTGCCTGCATTTCACATCATCCTCTTCCCCACTGTCATACCTGGTGGTTGGCTGACCACGTGCTTCCAGGTCTTCTGTTTGTCCAGTCCATAGATTTGTCTGCTCCCCAACAGGCGTCTGACCCTAGGCACTGGCTTGCAAGTCCTAGGGGTTGTAAGTCAGATAAAGAAGAAGAAGAATTTAAATTGTTTTTGTTGCCTGCATTTTATAATAGAAAAGATACAATGACTTCTGCTCCATTTGACTGGTATGATGCAGTGTGTTATTATGAATGCCAGCTCACTTCATTCTTCACATGTATGCTGTCGCTCGATATTTTGTGCCAGCACTTCACAATGGTATTTGACAGATGAGTACATTGATATTCTTTTGATTTTCGGAGAAACAAGAACCAGTGCACAAGCTGCTCAGCATCTATACCAGGAGACATATCCTAATAGACAACAAGAATAACCTAAAATGGAAATAAAATGATTACAAATTAAAATAACAGTTTTTAACATAGTAATTGTTCGGCTAATGTAATTTGTTAATGTTGCATGGTAAAAAAATTGGTGCATGCAGGAGATTCAAACCACCTCTACACCAGATGGATTACTTATAAATCATGAGCTCATTCCAACTGAGCTACCTAGTAACTTAAGAGATAAGTTTTCAGTTTAACCCATTAAATCCCAACTTATTTTTCTTTTCAAAAGTTGAAAAATAAAACATGTGTAACGTACTGGTTCAGCATATAGTATGTCAACAATATATTTGGTTTTCCTTTTTAGTCACCCAGTGTCCCAAAATCACCCAAGCTATAAATAGACCACTGCATGTTAACAGTACCAAAACATATTGTAATTATTAATACATTTCCGTGAAGTTCATATATTTTGTGATTAAACCTTATTTTTAAAGCAATTACAGACCATTTAAAGCCAAGCCACATTTTAACTGAAATATTTGGAGTGGTAAAAACTTTTTATCAACTGTGGTAAGGTTCAAAACATGTATGGCAGAGTGTTGCATCACCTTTTTGCACATCTCAAGTGGCATGCAATCCTTAAAGTTTGTTTCCATTTCTTCCCATTTTTCATGTGAAGTATAGCCATTTTCTGGAATTTTAGTGTACTTGGAAAGCACATTCCTTTTCATATTTTGTTGGTCGGTTGCAAAGTTTTCTTTTTTTGTTTGACTTTTCAAACCTAGAGTCATTTGTTCATTTTCAGAGCCAGTGAAATGTATTTCAACTGGACCAGGAACATCATTCACATTTACTATACCTGTAGTGCTTCATCTTCATCACTCAGACTGTTTGTATCAGGAGGAAGAATCACTTCAACTGTATCTCAGACATCTTCAATTTCACTGGAAAAGTTATCATCACTTACAATATCCAGCATAATTCCTTTGAATATGTTGTCATAATTATTACATGCTGTATATTTGAGTGTAACCTAAAAATAATGAAAAGGAAAAAAGCAATAACGGACTTGCCTATTATTTTTTAAATTTTTCTTATTTCAAATCTATCCCCAAAAATAACTAAGACATATGTACTTCCGGAATCCATGTACTTGCATGTTATCCTTGCTTCAAAGAGCACAATATAGAATACTGTTGAATATAAGTTCACTGTTTCAAACAGAAAAACTAGAAGACAAATAACACCCATGGCAAATGCTTGCATACTATTACAGAAGCAACAATGTTACTGGCTGTTGCATCAGGCAGAGATTTCCGTGTGCTAACATGAGATAACACTTGTGCCCAGGGGTCTATAAATAGATCACTTTTATTTTAGGCTCATATTTTCAGCATTAGAATTGCTTACAGCAGCACACTCTTTGTGTGATGCAATAATAGAAACCTTTATTGACAGGTTATTGTATAGTTGCCGTAATTGAAATCTTTACATTGTTAATGCAAGGAAAATCTTTATGTAGATGTACTCAGTTTGAGTACTGAGGAGAAGACTCATGCTTTAACTCTATTGGAAGTAGGTACCTCTGTAATTCATGTAGCCGCCGATCTAAAGGTTTCAAGACAAGCTATTTATGACCTAAAAACAGCAGCAGCATCTTTTCCATCTGGTGCCACACCAAGATGAAAAATGGGCTCAGGTGGCAAAAGAAAGACATGAACAAGAACTGATGACCTGCTAAAACGTGAAGTGATGGCTGATCCATGGATTACAGTGGCAGGGTTAAAGAAGAAACACCCAGACCTTCTCAACAATGTTGCAATATGGACCATTCAGCATCGACTTCAAAGAGACTTAGGTTTACCAAGTCAGTGTGCAGCCAAGAAGCCTCTTCTGGCTGAAGCTATGAAGAAGAAAAGGTAAATGTTTGCAAGACATATCAGCACTGGACATGAGAGGACTGGCGCAAAGTAATGTTTTCTGATGAAAGCACTTTCAAACTGGTCAGAGGAAAGTACAAAATGATGAGGTGGTCAAAAAATGTGTCACGGTATGATCCAAAGTTAACTGTCAAAACTGTTAAACATCCAGAAAGTGTGATGGTATGGGGTGCTTTTAGTGGCAATTATGGTAGAGGTGGCTTGTACTTTCTCCCAAAGAATGTTATAATGAAGGGAAGTAACTATTTAGAAGTGTTATAACAGCATTTGGTCACATTTTGGCTGGTTCACCAGCATCAGCACTTCATGCATGATGGTGCCCCTGCACATAGGACAAAGATGGTTCAGAAGTTCCTGAAAGATAATATACCTGCACTTGAATGGCCTGGTAACTCTCCTGACCTAAATCTGATAGAAAATGCTTGGAATCAAATGAAAAATGAAATAGAAGAGCTGTAACCATCAAGTATTAAGGAGCTACAGGAAGTGTTGAAGTTATGGGTGGAAATGGACAAAAAATATTTTGAATATCTAGCAGAATCAATGCCTAGGAGACTCCTGAAAGTGATAAAAGCTAAGGGAAATAAGATCAAGTACTAATTGTAGAGAGAAGTTAAAAATAAAACCATGTAAAGTCAGTGTTTGTTTTTATTACCTTATGAAGATTTCCATTGCGGCAACTGTATTACAGGAAGCTGGGAGGGAAATGTAACAAGAAACAAAAAATAATATTCTTTCACAGGCACTGAACTTATTTGCACCTTGTTGTAAATTAATAAGCACACAGTATCATGGGCATTGTGAAACCGGGGCAAGGACGGGCCGCGGCCCGCCCTTGGAAGTTGAACTTAATGTGCAGCCAGTTACTGACTATTAAACTATTATTTTAATTTTGATGTAAAGAACAATTTTTATTTAGCACAAATTAATACGGTTATCTGCAATAAATATTATAAATTTTGACAGTAAAATAATGATTTAATGTTATATGATTGCAAATTTCGAACATGTGCCCCCCCTGGAAAAAAGTCTGCCGACACTCATGCACAGTGTTCTAAAGAGACAATAATGGATTCAAATAATCAGATAACCTCAATGATGACATACATGGGCAAAATAATTCTCGAGAATGCATGCAAAATAAATAAAAAAATATCAGTAGTGGTCTATAAATAGACCGCTGAGCATTAATGGGTTCATATGTATTCACTGGTACCAGTGAAAATTTGCAGTGGTGCAAAAGTCAGCAGTTAAATTATGAGTAGGGCTAGGAAGTTCATGCATTTGTATGTTTTTTCATAGGGGTTAAAAATGTATGCTTTCACATTATGTGCACGAATTATGGAATTGTCAGTTATTTGGACGTGATTTTATGGTGCATATAACTGCATATTTTCTTGATTTTGATAAATGCATAATATTTCAATATTATAGCTCCCATGTTGCATATTTTAATGGTTTTTTATTATTTTTTTCCATTGGATAGTATTTTTCATATTGCTAGTATTGCACATGATGATACAACTGACAAAGATTTCGATATTATAGCCCCTATCTTGCATATTTAATGATTTTTATGTTTTTTTAAAATTATTTTTTCCCATCTGTATAATATTTTTCATATTGGTAGTATTGCACATGATACAGCTCGCGAGGTGGCGAGAACTAATGTTGAGTCATGTTGTCATGAAGTGAATCCCCTGTTTCCATCCCTTCATTATTTATGCAGGTGCGTAGAGAATAATCAGTGTGTTATCTAAGACGTTTATATTAACAAAGATAAAGTGCAGGTCAATGCTTGCCTGCCCACCAGTAGTTGCATCGTGGTCTTCAAACGCAACAGTGTTGTGAACTGGTTCCCACCAAATTAAATTAGGCGCATCAAATGTTAAAAAGCTCTTCAAATGCCGAAAATAAAACCAAGTTCGAGTGCTAGATTAATTAATTTGGAGAAAGAGTTTTCGAGTGATTTAATATCTACAGATAATAGGGTACTGTTTTGTGGAGCGTGTGAGTAAAATGTAGGAAGTGAGAAAAGATTTCAAATAGTTCAGCACATAAACCAGCAAAGCATAAGGAGAATTTAATCAGAAAATTTGCAAACAAAGAACCTGTTCAAAAGCAGCTAGTAGAGTATTTAGGAAGTAGGATTACTGAATTTTCCTATGACTTGTGCCATGCATTTTTAGCTGCTGATATTCCCTTGTTCAAAATTAATAAACCGACATTTAAAAACCTATATTAACCTTCTTGTCAAGTACACTTGAACAACATGTGCCTGAAGAAAGTACTCTGTGTAAGACTTATGTAGGACATTGTTATAATAACATATTGTCAAATATACAAAATGACTTAGCGGTTCAGTTTGTATGGTTGTCTGTTGATGAAACCCCTGATTTTGAGTGTCATTCTATTGCAAATATAATCGTAGGTGCTTTAAATAATGAACAAAAGACTACACCTTATATTCTTAATGGGTGCGAATTGTCGGCCACTGACAATGTAACTGTGACCCAGTTTGTGATGGACTCTTTGAAATTACTATGGCCGTGTGGAATCAAATATGACCGGTTACTTTTATTTGTTACTGATGCAGGTCCTTATATGGTAAAATGTGATCTAAGTTCGATTCCTGGTAGCATAGGAAAAAAAGCAAAAGAAAAAGTTAATTATGTAATTTCAAAAAATTCTGGTTATAAATAGATGTGCGATATTCGAGACATCCTCAAAAGGAAACCATCTGTCATACCAAGAGACTTCACTCTCTCTGTGAAGCAGTTAACATCATTTAAATATGCCCCGATAACATCTTGTGACATGGAGAGAAGTTTTTCACGTTACAAAAGTGTTTTGCGAGACAACAGATGATGTTTTACAGTTGAAAATTTGTGCAAAATGTTGGTTGTGAACTGCAATTTAGCAGTTAATACTAGCAGTGGGACCACTTCTGCTTCAACCTCTAAGGAATAAGGTAAATTTATTTAATAGTTATACTAACTTGTCTACTGCAAAGGGACATTAATTGTTTTAATTAAATAGTGCATATTTCTTGGCATATTTTCAGGTTTTTAAGAGCATATTGGCATGCATATTTCAGTGTTTTTTAGGGCATGAACTTCCAAGCCCTAATTATGAGTATATTTTTGGCAATGCTCTAACATTTCTATTAGTACTAATTTCATCAAGTGTTAATGCAAAGACATTCATGTAAAATACTTGGGTAGAACCTAGCATAGGAGCTGATGTTTTCATGTTAGAGTATAAAGTGCTGATTGCATAAAACTGGAAAATAAGGGGCACCTGACTCAACTGGTATATACGTTTGGTTCTCAATTTTGCTTAAAATATGAAATATTTAGCGGAAAATGGGGTAAAAGGAATAAGAAAGAAGGTTCTTAAGTTGAAATTGCATTATTTTCTGTTAATCAGACTAATATGTTTATTAGGTTGAAGATGCGATGGGCAACACATGGCAGTGGATATACTTTATCTCAATGGTAATCCTTGGGGCTTTCTTTGTGATGAACCTCATTCTTGGTGTTCTGAGTGGGTAAGTTGCTCCTACATGTTTAAAGTAGCTTAGAATAACGTTAGTATAAGTATATGGAATACCAGATATGTATTACAAATCAAACTCAGAAATAGATAAATATGCCTCTAAAGAGGCTCCATGTTCCTCCTGTTTATCAGTAGGGTTTCTCTTAGTTACCTATTTTTTTGCCTCTCTATCCATTGATATTAATGCTACAGACTGCTTAATAGGTATTCTTATCCACAGCTAAGGCAGCAAGCATACTGCAGCTAAGAATTGGTGATGATTCCAAAGAAAAACAATACATTTTGCTATTCAGGAGTGCAGTAGTGCAGTGTTTCTACTATCCTGTGATAAGAAACTTGTTTACTTTGCATAGAATGCCATATCATATTGAATATAGCAGAAGCCAAGGTGTATTCTTTCAAAAAAATAACTATTTGTTCATACCCTATAAAGAAGTGATTAAATACAATTAAATAGGTATTAGCTATTTTTTAATATAAAGTTCTTCTAAAGTAGTTACCTCCAGTAACAAGTAACTAAATCATAATTAATACCTGTATTATCATTTACATTACATAAATGACATTTTCTTAAACAGTGTTTTATAGTTATTTTATACAAAAACTGTAATGTTTCTATACTGGTAATTAAATTGCTCCTTCGGGAGGTACTGAGATACAGATTTCTGTAAAGTAGTATAGCTTGGCTTATACCTGCATTCAGAATATTCTAATAATTACTGCTAAATATACATTATTTGTCTCTTAAGCACTTAGCATGGCTCAAATGTTACACTTGAGACATTGTTGCACACACTCAGAACAAAACATAACTGATCTGTCAAAACAAATCATAACTGAACTACTGAGTTATAACTCACAACTGAACTGCTCCTACTGCTGTTCAGTGAACTCACTGAACTCTTGCTCTCAACTGTCTACTAAAAACTGTCTGTCAGAACAAACAAACAAAATGCAGATTTTGGGTGTGCAAAGTATGCCCAGGCTATTTAGGGATTAGTCCCTCTTCAGCTGAGTTTAGAGTTATGGGTTTAGTGTTTGGGCAGAGATCTTAAGGTTGGAGTGCTACAATTTGTCTTGGTTTTTAGTTTGGTTCGCAATATACTTATAAAATATTAAATATTATTTTTTTTTATTTTTACATATTTTTTGTTTATGTATTTTGTATTTTTTGTTTATATATATATATTTTTATTTTTTTTTATATTGCTCCTTGCAGTCACACAACTATTCACCGGCATGTCAACATTGCCCAAGAATTTTTTTTATTGCCCAAGAAAGCTGTGTTATTGGTCGGAGATGGTATTTATTGATTGCTGCTGCACTTCGTATTCTTTCTGTATCAGTGAGTTTTGTTTATGGTTCGGGAGGGTGGTTTATTAAATATTTATGAAATTTTGTAAATGTTGCTGCAGTTGTTCTTGTTTGTCTTGCTGGTGCTTGTCATAAACTTGTATGAGGGTTATCAGAGGGAGATTTTTGTCTCACTGGTTGGGTACTATGGTTTTCATCTTCTGTGCTATGTTGATCAACTGTCTCCTGTAGCTTCTGGTTTGTGCATTATGAATGTAATTGAGCACGAGGTTTTGTAATGTTTATCAATGGGCATTGTTCTGGTGTATTCATGGAGAAGGTTTGTTCTGTAGGATGGCAATAGTTTGAAAGCTGTTCTTAGGCATTTCCACTCGAAAGCTTGAATTTTCTTTATTGATTCACTGGTAAATAGGGGCATAGTGGCTACTGCTGCATATGTGAGGTGGGGATGGATTAAGGCAATGTATAGCTTCCTTAATATGGCTGGTGATAATCCTCTTCTGTTGAGTTCGGCAAGATATGTGAGGATTTTCTGTATAGGTCAGGTTTTCTTGAGTAGTTGTGTATAGTGTGGCATTACAGATAGGGTGTAATGTATGTTTAGGCCAAGATATTTAATGGTCTTTTGACATCAGATTATTTCATTGTTGAAACGGATAGTGGCTATCTTAAGTTTTTCCTTCCTCTTCTTTCTGAGCACTATGGCCTTTGTGTTTTGTATGTTTATTGTGATTTGCCACTTCCTCGTCCATTTTAGAAACTCCTTGAGCTGGAACTCTACTTTGTCTTGCAGCAGAGAGTTTTGTGTGTGTGTGTGTGTGTGTGTGTGTGTGTGTGTGTGTGTGTGTGTGTCTGTGTCTGTGTCTGTGTCTGTGTCTGTGTCTGTGTCTGTGTCTGTGTCTGTGTCTGTGTCTGTGTCTGTGTCTGTGTCTGTGTGTGCGTGCGTGTGCGCGTGTGTGCGTGCGCGCGCTCCAATATGCTGTGCCATTGGCATATTGGGCCAGTTGTATTGAGGGATGTATCACTTATGGTGTGTCTGCAGTTTTTAAGATGTACAGGAGGCTGGAGATGATGCTCCCTTGTGGTGTGCATGCTGCCATATGGATAGGATTTGATGTTTGTTGATTGTAATGTTTTTAATGTTTGCAGTACCATTGGCGATTGGTCAGGAAGCTTGTGATCCATCTGACGATGCATGCTGGAATTTTAAAATAAGTCAGTTTATACAACAGACCATTAATCCAACATTTATCAAATGCTGACTGTATATCGAAGAAGGTTGCCACTGTTGTGAAGCCTCTGTTTTAGGCATCCTGGAACTGTGACATCACTCTGACAAGTTGATCTTGTATAGTGATGTCACTCCTGTAGCCTGCCTGTGTGGATGGTATGAGTTGTCTGTCTGTACGTATTTTTGTAAGTCTGGTGATGATGATTTTCTTGAGAGGGTGGAGGTGAGGGAGATGGGCCTATAGTTTTTGTGCTCTTTTTTGTCCTTTCCGGGTTTTTCAATGAGAAGTATTTGGGCTTTCTTCCGCTGCAGGGGATGGTAACCATGTTTTAAGATGATGTTATAGCTGGTGGCTAGGTGCTGTATGGTAATTGCTGGCAGTTTTCGCAACATGATATAGAAAATGTCATCTGGTGCTGGGGCAGTGTTTTTTGTTCTGGGTATGGCATTTAGGACATCCTGCTCGCTGATTGGCTGCTCTGCTTTGTCTGTCAGGTCCAGGTCTTCTATTGGAAGTTGTGTGTGCAATGTCTGGTGTAGTTGAACATGGTAGTTTATTCTATTATAGTAGGTCTTGTCAAATTTGGGATCTTGGGGGGGTTTGGAACACATTACTATAGTGCTATCTGAATATTTCAAGTTTTTTGGCTGTCCTGGATGGTTTGGCCATTCTTTTTAATGGGATAGTTGGGAAATGCTTTCTTCTTGGTACTTTTAATAAGTCTCCAGAATTTCACTGCGTCTTGTGTATGATTTTTGGTGATTCTGTCGAGCTGGGTGTTCCATCTGTCTTGGTTGTGTGTTTCTATTGCTTCTTTGACATCTTGTTGTAGGTTATTTACTATGCGCTCATCTTCTGGGTGATGTTTATGAACTGTCAGTGTGCTTTCCTTTTTCTTCTTATCAACTGTATTATGTGCAGTGGGAGGGGTCTGCTGTATGGATTAATGTTTATTGTCTTTTGTGGTACTGCAGCTTTGCAGGCTTTGATGCTGGTGAGGGATATACATCAAAATCATGGCATGTTGTGGTGGGTGGTTGAGCAAGGTTGTTTGGAGGCATTCTGCTGTTTGTTTAAACAGTTCCCATTGTGCGTTTTAAAAGTCGTGTATAGTGATGGATCTTTTGGGCTTGGGTAAGTATTTGTTCTGATGGTGACTATTATGGGGATGTGATCTGTGTCAGGGGGTGCATTGGTGATTGTATCTTAATTGTGTGGGAAGGTGAGTTTTGAGGTGATTATTTTGTTGGTGGAGCTTGGTCGCTGATTTTCTCTACCTAGTCTGGTTGGTCCTGGTACAAGGACTAGTTAGAGTTCCGTGTCGTCAAGTAGTTTCTGTTGGCCATGTGTGTTTGTGTTCATCTAGTAATTCAGTATTGTTGGCATTCAGGTCTCCGGCTATAATTAGGTGGGGATATTGTTATGGAGGTATTTAAGTATAGCTGATGGGAATGGTGATTTGAGTGGGATGTACAATGTGGCTATGTGGATCTTCTGTCTCTGAATTTGGTCTTCAACCAATAGGAGCTCGTGCTCCTGGAAGGCTGGGGGCATGTCTACTTGCTTAGGATTCAGCTCATTCTTGGCGAGTATTATTACTCCTCCAGCTCCTTGTGCTCTGTCTTTCCTGAATATTTGTAGGGGTTGGAAATTGAAGTTTCTGTGTTTATTTAATTTAGTCTTATTAATGGTGATGATATCAGCTGTGTGGTGTGTCAGTAGCTTTTGTAACTGTTGTCTTTTTCCACTGATGCTATCTGTGTTGATATGGAGAAATTTAATATTGAGTTGTGTGTGGGATAGTGCTGTTGCGGCTGCCATTGCTGTGTTTCTTTGCTGTATGTTGTGCATAAAGATGGCCAGTTGGTTACCTATTTTTGCTGTGTTTACTACCATCTTAAAAGTCTTCTGTGCATTTTGGGTGATGTGAAGTAAACTTATCCATTGATTTGGAGGGGTGGTGCGGGGAGATTACTATTGACAGTATCTGTGTGATGAGACTTTTTGCAACATCCTGTATGAAGGTGATATTTTCCTGAATGTGGTTGATTTGTTGCTGCAGAGACTTAATTTGCTCTCCTGTTGGTGTAATGATGTGTTTGAATAAGCTGACAGTCTCCTGGGGTGTCATGTCTTTCTTGTTGCTTGGTAGTTTGGGGAATTTCAATTCTGGCCATTCTGTTGGGGGCTGCTGGGATATTGTGAGGGAGTATGTGAGTTTCTGTAATCTGTGTTGCTGTGGTTGGAGGGTTCCTCGGGTACAGTGGGTACCTTACTTGCCTGGTGTAGTGGCCAGTGGTTCTGCAGGTGGCACAGAATGGTGCATTATGCTTGGTACTGTGCTGGTAGTGTCTTGTGTCAGCCCTGTTGCCGCAGTGAAAGCCTGGTTAGCGCACTCTTGCCGCTGATGACTGCATTGATGGCACTGCTTGCAGGGGATATGGTGTTCTGTGTGCTTGGAAGTTTCTGCTCTAAATATTTGTTTTTCAATGATGGCCTCATCTGCTAAGATTGTACTTACGTTGGCAACATAGGTGCTAAAAACTCTAACAAGGGGTGTGGGTCTTTCTCTGCTTATTTCCTTGTACCCCTGGTCACTTTGAGATAGTTTTCTTGGATACTGGTTAAGAGAGTGATGTCCGGTATGTCATAGGGTATGCCTTTTGGTACAATTGGGTTTTTGTTGGTTTTCCTGGGTTTTTGTTCTGCTGTGTCTTCTTGAGGTTATTGTAATTGTGTGGTATACTGTGCTGATCTTCTAAAGTGGTGTGTGGGGACTCCTTTTTGGAATGTAACTGCCGGCTGCTGATTTTTAAAAATCAGTGTGAAAGTGTATTTTGGTGTGGGGATTCTTTGTGCTCTGAATAGATTACCTGGGTCTTGTTGCTGTTTTTGCACGAGAGACTTTACAAGCCATGAGCTTTGTTTTTCAGGACTACAGCTGTCTATGTATAGAGTATAGCAGCTATGCGGTACAGGTGGAATGCCTGATGGGATGTGTGGTCTTTCTTGGGCTTTAGCTAACGCACCTAATTGATTACCTAACTGCATGGTGGACTCAATGCTGGTGTCATGTGCTGAAGATTCACTGCTAGTACTGAGGTTGTGTGATCAGGTTTGTATAGAGCTGGGTGTCCAAATGTGGTTGCGGTCAGTTGTTGTTGTAGTGTTTAACGCCCGCTTTTACTACTACGGCACCGCAGGCGGTGACACTGATGATACATGAAGATGGAGCACCGGTGGAATGAGATGGCGGGGGAAACCGGAGTACCCGGAGAAAACCCGCCCTGACGCCGCTTCGTCCACCACGAATACCACATGCGGGTCCCTGGGATCGAACCCGGGCCGCCTAGGTGGTAGGCGAGCGCGCTAACCGCTCGGCCACGGCGCCGCCGCGGTCAGTGTCAGGGTTGGCAGGGAGTTTGGAGGAATGGGCCATAGAAGCCTGTACATATTTTTGTCATTTTTGGCCAGATAAATTACAGTAAGAAGGAGTAGCTGCTAAAAAGTGCAGTTTTGTTGTACCCAAAGTTATATAAACTGCCTAAGTGTAGCTCCAATGGGCAACTTTTGGCTGAATTTTTAACTTCAGAGGATATATAAAACTAGCTTCAGGGATGGGTGGTGCACCAGCCAGCCCCTTATATAGGGCCCAAACACAAGCAAGCATTCTAGAGAGTAAAATTACTGGAAAAAGGCAAAACAAACCTTCAGGAGCAGAAAGATGGTACCTAATGACTATTGTTCTATTCAGGCTATTGTTTAGCAAATAGGACTGGCCATTAGCTACCTGGCTGGGTTGGTATGTGCCAATTCCCCAAACAGCAGGTAATTAGCTTCACAGCTGCAGTGACACTATTAATGGAAGTCTACAAATCATTACCTCTTTTTAAAATGGTTTAGAAGGATACAAAATATATATGAAAATGAAAGTTCAGTGGAAAGAACGATTTTAATGTTAAGTTTAAGTTGTCTACAGTACATGTTCAGGCCTCCAGATTAATCACACTTGTTTAATAACACTCCTTTTATATCCTAGAGAGTTTTCCAAAGAAAGAGAGAAGGCAAAAGCTCGAGGTGATTTCCACAAATTACGGGAGAAACAGCAAATTGAGGAAGACCTGCGAGGCTACTTAGATTGGATTACTCAGGCTGAAGATATAGAGCCTGAAGGTGAAGAACGCAATCAAGATGGCAAGTGTAGGTTATTTATCTCTGTTTTTTCCCAGCATAAATTGTTCTTCAGTTGACGGTACATTCTGTAAGACAGCTGGAAATTTGATTGACTTGAATGGTGTGCCTTGTAAGAAAATTTTGGGTTTCATTTTGTTTTACATGTTATATAGAATGTAAGCATGATCCCTTCCTTCTTCATTACTATTACATTAGCCCCTTTGCTCCAACTTAATTTTGTCAGAAATTGATTTCCAAAATCTGGTAGCATATGGTAGATTCTTCTCCTATTAGAAGCTTGTGTTACATGTAACTAATTTTCTTAAAGCACTGAACATCACTTGCCAGTGTGCTTGCTAGTGTGCTACTAAACATGTAGTAAATGATACAGTGGGTCCACATAAAATAAATGGTGACTGTTGTGCATGGTTATTGACAGGACTTTGGTAGCACTGTAGTGAAACGTGTTTTGGATTGGTAATAACAAAAAGTAGTAGTGAAAGTTTTTATTTTAGTATTTTATAAATTTTAATGTATATTAACATTGGTGAATTTAAATAAACATCATGTATGTCAGTAAGTTTAGGGAATTAACAAACATCACAGAGTTTCTTGCAGCTATGTTAATATCCACAACAGTCAACATATATAACAATTCTCACCCTTCCATTCACTAAAATGCTGTATTTTGATAACAAATGTTGAGAGTGCAATGGGAGACTCATAATGTCTCTTAATTCAGATTTTGCAAAGTACAAAGCTGTCTGTTCATTAATATAACAGTGTAAATATGCACGATTTTTGGGTGTTTAATAAAGGTTTATTATGCAAACTTCATCACACAATTCACTAAATACATCTGAAAGGAGGGAAATTGAGAGCCATTAAGTTTTAGGTTTTAAATGTGTTGTACATCACCTTGAATACACTTAAATTGTAAAAATTAATATTGAAGTAGCATTAATATTTGCAAATTCAAAAAGAAATATGTTTAGAAACTACAATTAATGTTATACAGCAAATTATTTTATTCTTTCCATTAATTGTTTTAAATCTGCCAAATGTTTTGGCTATAAATGCTAAAAGCTTTTGCTTGTGTCATAGCTTTTTCCAAAGTAAAACACATTTTGTTTCATTTCCACTTCTAACATATTTTACAGTAATATGGATTGATAGAAATAGGAATGCATTTGGCGTATTTGGGCCATCTTACTTTTAAATTAAGATTTCTGGTGCAGTCTTCCTCAAATAATTCACATGACAGTTCCTATTATGGAATATTACCTATGGTTTTGCAACATTTTTAGTGAATATGAATACTGGCTATGAAAGCTACTCCCTTCTGCCTATTTGAATAGTTGAACGTATGTATAAGACCACTAAGCCACAAAGTCATTGTATTATTGCCTACCTTTGAGAAAAGAGTACCTATTAACATCTTTATTTACCATCCCATTAAAAAATGCTTCTGCAATATAAGGAGAGAAGGAAGGAGGGAGAGACAGAGAAAGAGAGAGAGGCAGAGAGAAAGAGAGAGATAGAACATAAAAAGTATGGGCTTATGGGTATTTGAATGCCTTTGCATTCTGGCACCATAACCATTATGCTAAACAGACAGGCTTTGGAAGTCACCTGCTTGCTCTCTTATCATGTGTTACAGCTGCAGTGAACATGATCAGTGATGTGCATACCGCCAAACAATTTTTAGGCACAGTTCTGTAATTTGTAGTTCTAGACCATAAGGTTTCCTGTCTCAAATTGATGAACCTACGAACCATCTATCACCAGTAAAATTTGTGTGGTGTTATTCATTTACATCCTGTATAAAATCATTTAGGATACATTAATAATACCCAAAAATAAACTTTTCCCTTGATAAAGTATGCAAAAACTAACAATAATTTAAGACAAAAGGATAGGCATTCATGTTCTTAACTCTAAAAGAAAGAAAAATATTTTAATAACTAAGAAATGCATAATATGAATTATGTTGTGTTTTATAATTTATAGAAGTGATGATTCAGGATTTAGAAAGAAATTAACACAGCATGTTGCTGTGAGCATAAAACTGGAAGTAGAGAATTTTACCTTGCCACAAAGTAATAGAAACATACATACTGTATACGTGGCACAGGAGAAGATGCTGCCAACCTAATATATATTCATATTCATTTATTTCATCCTTCAGATCATGTATACATGATATGGAATCGTCAAACACCTTTCTTTTTTTGCTTGTGCAGTGGAAATACCTAACAAATTAATTGTTTATCACATTTAAAAAATACGTTTTTTGTTTTTCAATTATGTCCTGCCTTTAACTCCAATCATCATATCAGAGGGCTCTCCTTTGTAACATATTGCATCTGCAATGGTGTTAACTCATTTTAATATGGGTTCTGGGTTTCGTCTTTTTGTACATTAAATTTACAAACACATTCACATTCTCATTCATACTTCCAGACTCTGGAGAGTATAGGGTACTATCTTGATGAGAGAAAAATTCCCACAGGAATCGAACCTGGGAGCCCTTACACAAATAAGTTTTTGTGACACAGTTATTTTTAGAATTCCAAAGGCTGAATGATTGAAGTTTGACAGTCTGAAAGTCATTTAATGATACATATGGTTAAATTCTGTGTAAACTAGATTTATAATTTTCATACTATCACATTTTGTGATTCTAAAATATTTGATTTGACAAATTATTTTCTAGATAAGTTTTGTGCCACTAAGCCATTCAAATCAGTAGGAAACCTCCTCTACTCTAAGTTAACATGTGGTTTTGTCATTTCCTTAATTAATAGCTTTAACTATTTCTCCAACTTATTATATGAGCGGTAATTTTTGACACAGCCCAGATCACATGTCAGCATGCTTTGCATGCTAATACACTGGGGTTTTCCATTTTAAAACTCCCATAAATAATAGTAATATGCACTGCACTGAGTGTTCACCTGCATTGAGACATTTCTGCTGTGACATATGCTGGAATTGTTACTTGGACTACCACTTGGCCTACCAGGTCTGGAAAAAGGAGTTGGTGATTGAATGTTAACTTTACCAGCTGTAAGACATTAAAAATTAAATAGCTATTATAAAAGTAAAATAAACAGTTTTACCATACCTGTTTATATGAACATGAATTCTAGCCATCTTTCTTTATGGGTAGACTGTGTTGTCACACTATCAAATAACAAATTCATATTCCTCATGTCTTTTCAGTAAAAAAGTATGTCTTTTTCCACCAGTAGAAGAGCAAAGTTTCCCAGATGAATTTATCCTTCTGTTACCCGTAAATAAGATCTTATATGTTTTGAGGCTGAAAAACTCGTTTCTGCACTTGTAATAGTAGAAGGCAATGTTAAAATCAGTTCACATAGTTTATAAACTTCACTTTACACAACACTTGATTTCATATAATTTGCAATGGTTTTAATGGGCGTGTTAGAAAATTCTTGAAGTGAATATAACACTTTTAGATCATTTTTCAAAGACATTATATGAAAATAGGAAACCTACATTTCTCTCAGTTCAGTAATACACTTGTTGGAAAAATGTTATAGCAACTCGCAAAATGTTTAGAATCCAATAATGCCAGAAATTTCCACTGTTTTTGTTATTCAAATTTTAATTTAGTTTGAGCTATTAGTTTGAATTATTGGTATCCAGGATCTCACAGAAACTACTTAAGTAAGAAGAAAGGGTTTCTTGTTTTGCAAGAAGTACCACTGCATCAATCAATCTGTTCAGTACATTTCTATTTTATTTAACATTTTTGTTATTCAAATGGTCAGCAATTTTTTCTGATAATTCAACAAATGGTCTATCCATTGAGTGCCGAAAGTATTTAATGCTGTAAACGATTTATATGCATTGTAGATCTCTCATGTTTATCTAAAGCTGTTATTAAGTATGCTGAATTTGCGGAACTCGTCATATTTCAAAGCATTTTATCTGTTGCAAATAAGTATGGCCAGCAATCAAGTTTATTAAGTTGGTATGAATCAGACAGTCACGCATGCTTATCATTAGACTGTGGATTACACAAGCGGTTTCCTTCAGGATGTCTACACACCAAGCATTAGATCCATTGCACAGCCATGACTGAGTCACAGATATGGAAGGGGGAGTGTTCAGGTGACCAACATAAGCTTACTATCGGGTGAATAAACAACTACAGCATGGCAATGCTATCAACTGCAGAACATATATTGCCTATGTTTACATATGTATTTCCTATTACCCTATGCAGTATATATGGTGCAAATAATGTATATCACACAGACTTACTGTATGCAATATTTATTGTATTTTTACAATATTTAAAGTACAATTTTGGTACAATATTAACACAATTATCATTTTAATATATAATGTGTTTATAAATTTTAATATACATGTTATACATTTTCAATAGTATAGCTCGTATCTTTAGTGATACAGTATTTCATAAGCTATACATTTTTAGTGTTGGTTACTCCGGTGCATGCACCTATTGCAGTGAATCACCACACCATCTTGAAGTTACTGAAGGTGAATCTGTTATGATTCGCAGCAAGATATTCCTTATATTGTGAGAAACTCCATTCTATGTCGCAAATTGAATTATCAGCCACAGATCCTCTTGTATAATCAAGTACCTTTTATGTGCATATTTTAAGTACCCCTTCCCTATTCTTGCATTTGCTATGGTTCTTTTTGTGTACTTTTCCATGAAACTTGTGTACTTTGTTAAATGAGATATTAGCCCATATCATCATATGGTATAAATCTTTAAAGGAGGTCAGATTGTGTGCTTGAATATGAGATAGAGGGCATAATTTCACCCGGTTCATTTGAATCCACCAAATGTGCCTGTTGGCAATGTTGTTTACTACGACAATATTGTACATTGTTAAAGCGTTTGCTCCCTCCTATTTCTGAATGACACTGTTTTTATTTTATTATATGTTTTTATTTTATTATATCACCATTAATAGTACAATACTGTGAACCAAATTCTTTAATATATTCCTGTATTTTCTCTTTGGGTATTTTACATGTATTGTATTTCTGCATATAACCACTTAGGTACCTGTTACTGTGGTCAGAGAAAGCAACATAGAATCGGCACTGGAAGACAGCAGGACAAGATGCAATGTGTATGTGCACAGACTGTACAGGGGCAGGGATGGAACCTCCAACACACTGCCTAATGCAGCGCAACCTAATTTCTGTTCGTTCAGGCATTAATGCTTAAGAAATCCTCAGTCTACTTATCAAAATTGTTTATATTAAAATGGCTTTTGTAAGGGTTCTTATTTGTTTTCCTTCTGCTCACACTGCAAGTGCAGTAAAGCTGGAGTAGGTGTTCCCTGTTTTACTATTGCTAATTTATCCTTATATTTCAACTGCAAGAATGCTCTTTTCCCTAATTATTTTATTAAACACTGTTCATCCATTTCGAAGAGTTAGCACTAACAACCATCTTGGTGCTCTGTACACTGTGAAAATAAATAATACCAATACAGCTGTTGAGGACCATAACAATTGCACAATTAAAAACACACTTTTTCTTGCTTTTAACTCCACATGCTATCCAAAATTTCAAGCCAGTCAGGTTCACATGGCACATTTTGGAGATACTCATGTGTGTATGGCGATGTGGGATTCCAAAGCCTTTGTGTGCTTATTCTGCATTCTACCACCTCACCTCTCTCTACCTGCATCATAGTGAAGGCTGCTGCAGCAAGTATCCAAAGCCTTTTTTTTTTTAAAACATCCTCTAATGTAATGTCATATTGGATGGTGCCAAAGCCCTATTCTCCCCTCTGTTCAGTTGTAGAGAACAAGACACATTACATCCGATGTGTTAATTCTTCAAAAGGGAAAGTGACTGGTATTGCAGTTATTATTGATATTGCTTATTGATTTCTAGTTTACTTTAGATATAGGCTTCAGTGATAGCTTTTATAGCCCATGATATACGTCACTGCATTTCTGTCACTCTTCACTATCACTAGGTTGAAATTCATGAATAAAAGTCACTTTGTGGGGTTCAAAATACAAATTTAGTAGGTATGCATCAGACCTTTTTGAAACCCCCACTTGCTGTACAACATATCTTGGCAATTTCTTTGAACAACATTCAAATGAGACATCAACTTTTTCCCCCATTAGAACATTCTTTTTTTTTGCTTCTTAAGTATAGTGTTTAAAAATCCCTTTGACCTCAACTTATTAACTAGACCTCTGGCAGGAACTGGAATACCAGGAAATGCCTCCTGAAATTGTCTACACAGCTATCTAAGTGATTGAGATTTTAGGTTTGTCTCATAGACAGAAATTCTTTGTTCAAGCATGAATTTTTTGGTAGGCATTTCAGTGGACTAATAACAAGACAAGAATGGCCCTAACAAAAGGTTACTCTAAAATAATTCACACACAATACAGAAGTCTGAATAACTTTCACTTTTGAGATGGATGCACGATAAACAAATGCTAGTCTTGACAGCATGAACAGAAAGCAGTTGCTAACAGTTGAGTTTCAAACCCTATAAAGTATAGCCTTGAGCAGATGATTCACTGCTAGTGAGCTACTGGAACATGTCAAGGTCACAGCAATGCCAACAAACTGCATGTACATGTGATCATGACTAAGCCAGAAAACAAACGTTCAGTGTTAGGTTGCATTTCATATGGTACAATATGCGTTTCAATGAGGAAAAGGGAGGGAGGGTAGCAAATGCTTACACACCATATTATGGAATGACACAAGTTGTTCAAATCAAAGCTGTACATTCACCCTCATTACACCATTGTTTCCCTGCACATACACGGCACATTGTAATAGTAGAAATGAGCCCCATTTGTGCAGATATTTTAAATCACTTAGTTCTAGATTGACAGTCATGTTTTCTCATTATCAGTTTAAGTCAGGTTTCAAAGCTGAACAATTTAGCCATAGGACATAAACTAAATTCATATCTTAAGTAGGACTGGACCTGCTTTTCATATGAATGAATTTTGAAATATGATAATTGGCTCTAACAAATTGTTGAATGGTGGCATTAGAAGTTTGTAATGGCTTATTTTTATTGAGTCTGTTGGAGAACTGGGATTTCAATTCCTCAACCCTCTGTTGTCAAGTGTGTTGTATGTGTCAGTAAAATTAATTATAATGTTGAAAAATGTGATAGCACGAGTAGTATGATTTTTTTCATCCTGCAAATATTAATTAATGTACAGCATGATGATAATGATTATATCACAGTAAATAATAAGTAATAATAATTAGTATATGTTTTAAGAAAATATATAAACATGCTAATATACATGGGCGTCGTGAAGGGGGGACAAGGGGGGGGCCGCGGCCCCTCCCTGGAAGTTGGTCAACTTAATGTGCAATCAATTACTGACTATTAAACTACTATTTTAAAAGATCAATTTCTATTTAACACAAATTAACATGGTTATATGGAACGAATATTATAAATTTTGACAATAAAATAGTGAATTGATATTATCTGATTGCAAATTTCAAACATGTGGCCCCCCCCCCCTGGAAAAATGTCTGCCGACGCTCATGCTAATATAACAATCTTGTGCTATTCATTGATATGCTTTTTGTTAAAATGGCATCTAATATTAGAATGAGATACATGGCATAATGAATAATCAAAAATTAAACAAAATGGCTTTTCATTGTATAAAATACAAAAATAATCTTCCCATTCTTGATGAAACATGTATTTAGTCAGTCTGAATGTTCGTCCAATACGTTGTATCAAGGTAAATGGAGTAAAGAAACTGTTTACTAATTTAAACTGCACCATGTAGCCTGCTGGCATGTAGGAAGGTACATAGCTGAATAGGGGAAGTGGCTCCTAGGAGTCACTTAATGATATGCCTGTAGTACAATATTGAATTATATACCAGTCACTACTTTAACCCATTAGTATCATTTTCTATGAGTGTTCCCTTTCCTAATCTAGTTCTCAGATTAATCAGCCTAAACAACTTCTCTTTAACATTTTTAAGTGTGTTTGCTGATGGGTTGTTTCATTTTTAATCCTTTTCTATTTAAAAACATACTAAATTGTTGCTTTGGCTCATTGCTCTATAATATGAACATTAAGATGTATTATTTTAAATCCAATTTTCAGCTAAAATGGCAGAAACAGAATCAGCAGAACGTGCAGAGGGAGAGGAAGGAGAAGTTGAGCAGGAATCATGGTGGAGGAAGAAAAAGAAAGATTTTGACAGGTGATGCCAAATACATTCTAAGAGTGGATTGATAACTATTCTGCTAGGTTATACTGACCTTGACACATCATGGCTGGAAGGATTCCAGCATGTTCTGTGCATGGTTGGAATTTTCATCTTGATTAGTGTAGAGTATTGTATCCAAATTAACATTTTCTATTAGAATTTGATGGGGACATTGTTTATGTTAAAACTCTGTTCCTATAATATGAAATTTTGTAGAACCTACAACATTCATATACATCCATAGCTGAACTTTCAAAATGGGTGAACTTATCTTTGCTATCCTTGCATCTTTATCCCTCAAGAAACTGAAAATTTGTCAAATAAATATGTATGAGTCCAAAGCCATGGCTATACACCAGAAATTGCCAACTGGTATGCTGCTACATCTTACGGTGCCACAAGATTTTAAAATAAACAAAAATGTAATAAGGACTGAGAGGTAGAATCAGAACTGAAAAATTCAATGCCTCAGCCAGGATTTGAACCATAGATCTTCTGCTTCATGCATGGCTGCTCTAACCACTGAGCATTGGATTCTCCAACTGCGTGTGAAGCAGAAGGTCTGTGGTTCAAATTCCAGCTGTGGCATTGGATTTCTCAGTTCCAATTCTACCTCTCAAACATTGTCCACACTGTTTAAAAGCACCACTAGTAAGTTTGTTGGCACAAATAAATAATAATAGTATAACACTCGTGAAACTGTAATAGTATTGATGTTTATGGTATCCACTTACAAGATTAATGACCTCAATCAGTATTACAACTTTAGTACTTATGTTTCTCGCACTATTCATCTGAAAATTCATTTTCCTCAACTGTTGCAGCATTATACAAATTTATTGTTGAGATAAACTTTAACATCTCAATGACTTGCGAATTTTCGGACCCACCACATTCTTTTATAAGCTGAGATGACCAAATAAGCCCATTTACCGTATCTAGTGCCAACCTGTTTCTAATTTTGACTTTTATTAAACCAAGTTTGGAAAAATATCTTTCACAAGTGTTTCTGTGGGGCAATGAAATCACTGACAATGCAACCTCTGCCAGTTCTTTGAAATCAGTAGGTATTTCCACTAAGATAACATGTGTTTAACAGCACTGCAGAAACTGTCAGGTTCAGGCATGTTCTTTATTTCACACGGAGTATCACGTATTGTGAATTTTCTCCATTGATCATCAATTTTCTGAACAGTGCCTTCTTCATTGAGATTACCAGATCGGGGTATACTGGCAACAAGAGGATAAAGGGTAGAAGGATTAGTAGGATATGAAATGGTTGCCTTAGAGGGGTGGAGACAGGCCAAGGCAAAAGTGGTGTAGCTATTTGTAATTAATTTCATTTAGCTGGTGTGACAAACCAGTGCAAATGATACTTCGCCGGTATCGAAATTATCGTACACCCCCATAATTATTGTATGGGTTGACAACCATGAGTACATGCATTCAAATTATTGTATGCTCCCATAATTATCGTATGGGTTGGCAACCCAGATTAGTAATATCCTACATTAGTATCAAGACTATAGTCATTAGAGCATCCAAAAGCTGAACATGCTGCCATATTGACCACATAAACCTATAGTGTGCAATAATACAAAGAATAATGAAGCTTGAATACATTAAAAGCACAGCAGCAATGAAATCACTACCACATGAATACACAAGCACATGTATCTAATCAAACTGCAGTAGCACTTGTTCTGGAGAGAATTTGTTAGCGGGCACTACCAGTGTCAAATGTAAATACAAGCCCTCTACAAGCAATCAGGCAGTTCAGTAGTCAGAATACACTAGAAAATGGTGCTACAATTGCTTCCAGCTTTATATTTTGATTGTACCATTTCACTGCTTTTCCTATGAATATGTTGGTTGTAAAGAAATATAAACTTCAGGACAGTAAAATTGAATGTCAACATCTACTGCCAGTGTTTCTGCAAACTTTGAAGTTCCTCCAGGATCATCATCTTCAAAAGGCAATAAAAGTCAGGATAAAGGAAAGAAAAGGAATGGGATGTTAGTTTAGTGTTTGGATTTTCATGAAACAAGGACCTGTAAAATCCTTGCCCTGTGTGTGTAATTTGTGTAGAAAATGCTCATCAATCTGTCCATGTTGTCTAGCAAGCATCCTAATGAGTCACAAAAGTGCTTGTAATATTTTTTTACATCAAGTAGAAGAGCAGAAAAATACAGTTGTGAGTAATTGAGTTATCATATCTGACATAACTGTTGCAGCCTAGGAGAAAATAGAATTGATAGTGCAGAGAAAGAAACCTTACACTGTAGGAGAGGAAATTGTTGGTTCTGCATGTAAAACATTAGGTGGAACAATACATGGAATATGCTGGAAATCAAGTTTTGAAATTTCTACTCTCAAATAATACAATCAACAAGATATCTGAGATTCCATTCAGTAGAAACCAACAAGGGTTAGAGAAAATAAGATCTAATACTAATAGAAAATATGCTTTGTTAATAGATGAGAGTAAGGAGACTAGTGAGAAAACGTAGCTCATGTGTTTATCAGATATACCATTGATGAAGTTATTAGTAAGCAGTTTGTTCTTTAGAACACTGGAGACTACCACTATAGGGCACATCATGTTTTACTCCTTAATTCTTATCTAAATGACCACAACCTTTAATGGAAAAACTGTTGTGGCATGTACAGGTGTCAATGAACCACACCGAAATAACTTGGGAGATTGTAGATGTGACTGATATAATTTATTTGAGATATGCATTGTATGGTCCGTGACTAAACATAACACAGTTATATGGTGTTAAACATATTAATATCAGAAGCTGATAAGTTGGTGTTAAAACATATTAATATCAGATGCTGATAAGTCAGTGTTAAAGCAAAGCCTGACGAAAAATTGGTTTAGAATGTCTTTAAAACTGCTGCACGAGTATAGAAATATCGATTTTCAGCAGCTCGTTATCAGCGTTCTCAAGATTTAATGCCACAGAAATCTCTCAAATCTCGAATTAATCACCTGACAGTGCAACATTGAACAACAATTAGCTGCCTTCTTGCACTGTAAAGCCTAATTCAGAGACATTTCGTTGATTGCTCTGTGTCGTAGTTTGTAACGTCAAAGGCTGTAGTCACAAAGGTCATGGGTTCGTTTCCTACAATGCAGTTACTAATCTTGTTTTCTTTTTTTTTATTCCATATGAATAAGAGCATTAACACTATTATTTCTTTATTTGGCTCACACCAGAAATCTTGAATAGGGTACAACAATCGTTCCTTTGCTGCTGTCAATTTTGCCATGAAAATTCAGGTCACAATTTTGAGCAGTTCCTATAAAACTGGCGTAAAGTCTTAGGTGATTTTATGCTTTTACTCTTTATTTGACTCTTTAAACTATTTTCCATTTGAAGTGCAGCATATGAATGTATTAAGCAGGTTTCAATTTGTTTAGCAAGAATTGTAATTAATTGTACTGACATGTAGAAATAAAAATGCATACGTTGAAACATAATTTAAAATCTAGATCAAAACAGCATTAATATGCTTTACTCAAAATAAAGAAAAGAAGAAGAAATAAAAAAAAGAAGCAAACGAGACTCGAACTCGAAAACAATGATGACCTTATAGCCGAACACTAATGTCATAATCATTGCGCCAGAGAGGTATGCTCTTAAACGTCCCTTCCTCTTTGTGCGTTGTGCTCCCAAATAGTTGATATTAGTCAGTGGCATACTGGCACTTTAGAAACTTATAGCCGTAACTTTGAAATTTGAACGAACAGGTCATAAGTCTCCTATCTCAAATTAATTGTTCAAGGCATCTCCATATCCTCTGAAAATATTTTGATGTAGTTCATTAACATCCTGTATATGGATGGTGCACCACGTATGTGTGGGAAATATGTAATGCAATATAATTTTATTGATCCAGTTTATCAATTTTACATTGACTTTGGACATGTCAGACTGGTTATACAATTATATACAAATTTACAAATTCTTCATGCAAATAGTACGTTTATAGTTCATTTAAGTTATACAAAGTTTTGTTTATTAAGTATTCTTTTAATTTATATTTAAACAGTCTTTTTGAGCTGACATTTTTTAATTGTGTTGGTAACTTGTTGAACATCTTTATTCCTCTTATACTAATGTGTTTCTCTGTGATACCCTTATTAACATTTTGTCTGTGGAAATCAGAGTTGTTTCTTGTGTTATGATCATGTATTTGATTATTTCTTGTTAAGTTCTGCTTATCTATTACATACAGTATAGTCCTGTAAACATACAGAGAAAAAATAGTTATATTTTTTTCATTGATAAAAGTATCCCTGCATGACAACCTGCAGACATATCAATTTCACTACCCAAGTTTTGAATAAATGTTCATCCATCATAGTAGCCCCTTGTATTTTGTATTGGCTGCAAATGTTAATGATGAAGAGCTTAGTGCAGAGTTCAAACAGATTCTGAAAATGGTAAACTACATCAAGTTTCAACCATTGAAGTGTTTTGAACAGTTATATTGGTGTAGTTCTCACCTCATTAATCTTGCACATAGAAATAAGGCAGTTATCATGAGGTCATACTCAACTGAACTCCATAACTAAAAGAAGAAATGATAGCGTGTTTTTTTTTTTAAGAAAGAAAATCGAAACACATTTTATGAACTGCTGCAAAACAATATTTAGTATTATGAACTGTCATGTCTGACAGATATTTCTAATAAGTTAAATGAACTCAACGTTTTTATGTAATTGGTATTCGTGGTGGACGAAGGAGCATCTGGACGGGTTTTCTCCAAGTTCTCCGGCTTCCCCCCACTACTCATTCCACCAACTGCTCTATCATCATCTTTCCAATCACCCATTTCACCTGCATTTCATATCATCTTCCTCACTCTCATATCTGGTGCTGGGCTGACCACCCGCTTCCAGGTCTTCACTCTGTCCAGTCCATAGGTTCATCTGCTCCCCAACAGGCATCTGACCCTAGGCACAGGCTTGCAAGTCCTAGAAGGTGTAAATCCTCCATACGGGGAGGGTAATCAGGTACAGAAAAAAAAAGTTTTGATGTAGAGGGACACAGGAATCAACAGTTCCCTCAACCAATAAAGTGAAAGATTTAAAAAGAACTTTGTTCTTAAATGTCAGCAAAATAAATAAATAAGTAAATATATAACATTTTTCTTATTAATGACATTGTCAATTGCCAGGATCATATGAGCACCACCGGTGTGCTGGAATTTCATCCTGAACCCATAACCTTGGGATCAGTAGACCGGTGCCTAACCAGCTGAGCTACCCAGACTGAGTTAAATGTCTGCAGTTCTGAAAGGTGATCTGCCAAATTTTTAATCTGGCAGAAGACAAAGACCTGGAAAAGCTGGAAGATCTTATAATAGATCATTTATCAAGACTGGGAGTTGCAATGGCAAATATTTTCTATCTATTTCCACTGAGAGATTTGTATTTAATCACCATTTCATTTGGCAGATAGTATGGAAGAAGTAGGTGTTGTAGTTAGCAAACAAGACAAATTCATTAACCTTTGTACTGATTCCACACTCGAAGCAAAATTTACCAAGCGTGAGGTTTTGGTGGCTAAATTTTCACTTGGACTGGTATACAAGTATCCTATTCCAATGAAGAAGGTAACAAACCTACTACTGCCCTTTTCAATTTCTTATTTTTGTAATTGACCATTATGATGTAAAATATTCTGTGCCGCAAAATCTCAGCAGACCAGTGTTATTATTGTATGCAACTGTATTTCCACCAACATTTTAAGAACTGTTTATGTGAGATTTAACTTAGCACAAGTTATGTATTTGTGGCAGAAAAATTGCAATTATTATATGCAAGTTGAAGATGTAACAAAACATGTATTTCAGTATAATTTTACTTCCTCCAGTACATACTTAAAAGCAGAGGAAGTATTGTATGGCACCCACATATTCAATACCAAGAGTTCACTGGAAATACATTTTTTGAGATTCCCAGAACACACACAAAAAAAAAACGTCTTTTTTAAAAAATGCCTGCCTGTCTCTGAACACCATTATTCAAAAATGAAAATTTAGCTAAATACCAAAATTGGTAGTTAAGTTCAGTATCTTACAAAGATGTGACATGAAGAGTTTCAGCAAAATCACCCCATCCCAAATTGAGGAGCGTTTTTTCAAAACTCGATAGATGCACAAAATGTGTTTCTAAGAAAAACGTTTTTTTTCTATTTACTGCCAATACTAATTGGTTAGCACAGCATATATATTAATCATTCAATTCTCCTTCCTGATACTGTCTCATTGAATGTGAAAAGAAACAAATAGCATAGTTTAACAGGTGCAAATTTTGGGTTTGAAAATGCGGAGTTTTTTCAAAAGTCGATAGGTGCTGATTAACTTCTCTGCATGAGCGAGAAATTAAGATATGAAATTTCGTTATTTTTGTCATTTATTGTTTCTGTTGCCTTTTATTTATGCATTTATTATTTTTTTATTTATTTTCACCTCTTTATAATACATAATGTACTATACAACCAACATATTAATGTTTATGATTATTTTATTAGATATAAACTTGGAACCTAATAATAATAATTCTTTATTGCCTATAGACTTGTATACAAGTTTCAGACATTGTCAAAAGTAAATATTTACATTTACACATACAGATATTTACATAAACATGTTTACAGTTCATCAAGAGAATAGAGACATTTTTGGATCAAATAATTTTTTAAACAAACTTTAAAGTTACATTTTCTTATAGTTTTAATCTCTAGAGGTAATTTGTTGTACAAAATTGTTCCTATTACACTTATATCTTTAAATATAATTTGCTTACTACACGTATAACTATGGTAATTTATGCTACTTCTTGTACTATATCCATGAATATCGTTATTTTTTATTGGACTCTTATTTTGTATATATAGTATAGTCCTATACGCATATAGAGAGTAAACCGTTAATATTTTGTGTTCTTTAAATGCATTCCTACAAGATTCCCTAAATTTTAAATTACTAATAATTCTGATGCATTTCTTCTGTAAGATCAATAACTTATCCATATGCATCTTTGCTGCACTTCCCCATACCTCAATCCCATAATGTAGATGTGGATAGATTACACCGTAATAAATCATTTTTAATTCTTCACTGCCTAATGTATGTTTAAAAAACCTTAAAAGATAAATAGATTTGCTAATTTTGGTACCTATAGCATCTATGTGTTGTGCCCATGTAAGCCCACTGTCTATCCATATTCCTAAGAACTTATGCACATCAATTTTGTCATAATTTTTATTCTTAATCACAAGTGATTGTTCCAATTGTTCTCGTTTTGAGAGATCATACTTCATAAATTTTGTTTTATCCATGTTGCATATGAGATTATTCATTCTAAAGTAGTTTAATATTTCATTGGTACCCAAAGCTATTGTTTCCATTAAAGATAAATTACAAGCCCCCCAAAAATTTATTGTGGTGTCATCCGCATACGATGTTATAATGGCATTTTTTGGATGATTAATATCATTAACATATAATAAAAACATTAAGGGACCCAAAACTGACCCTTGAAGTACCCCATATCTTACTATTCCCTGTTTTGACTTCACCTTTGACAGATGCGTATCATTTTTAACATGAATTTCAGTTATCTGTTTTCTATCTAACAAGTAAGATTTACAAATTTCATAGGCTTTTCCTCTTATTCCATAAGCTTCCAATTTATTAAGTAGCAGATCATGGTTACGCTATCAAAAGCCTTCAAGAGGTCAAAAAATAATGTGCCTACCTTTTTATTCTGTTCTAATAAATTTATGACCTGATGGACATAGTCAATAACAGCAGTTGTAGTTGAAAACCCCTTTCTAAATCCATGGTGAAATTGGCAAAATACATTTTCCTTATTTAAAAATTCTAGCATCCTGACTACTATGACTACTCATATATTTTCCCAATGTCTGAGGCTAGAGTTATCGGCCTGTAATTATTTATATCTAATTTCTCCCCTTTCTTATAGATAGGCCTTACAATACTCGTCTTTAAACAATCTGGAAATATTCCCTTCTGTATAGAAAAATTGATAAGATGTTCCAATGGTTTTACTATTTCATTCTTGCAGTATTTTAGTAACATTGGACTAATTTCATCCCAGCCTGAAGTACTTTTACTATGCAGAAACCCAATTATTTTGATAATTTCATGTACATCTGTAGGTTTTACATACATTGTTGATTTTACAACATTTCTAATAATGTTGTTGCTTTTCCCTGAACTTTGTTGTGTTAAGTTTAAATAAAAATTATTTATATACTCACAAATTTTTTCAGGGTCTTTCTCAATGTTCCCATTTATTTCTAGTTGGAAATTTTCTACTTCAGTATTTTTACTCTTACTTTGGTTTACAATTTCCCACAATGTTTTAGATTTATTTTTAGAGTTTTGAATAGTGTGTCTATAATATTTCTGTCTAATGAGTTTTAACTGATTTAAATACTCCTTCCTATATTATTATACTTCTTTTTAAATACTTCAAAAGAGGTAGATTTATATAATACATAACAATCCTTAGCTTTTTCCCTTAGCTCAGTAATATAACTAGGAACATTAACTTTAATAATTCCATTCCCCACTTTCTTGGTTACAACAGGACATGCCATATCATAATGCATTTTAAATACTTTATAAAATACATCCCATTTATCATCTATGTTGACAGAATTATAAACCTCATCCCAGGTTTCCTGTTTTAACAGACTTACTAAATTTTCTAAATTACTTTCTTTTAATTGCCTAAACGTTTTAGTAATGTTTTGTTTTGATTTCCCATATGTATTCCTTACTTCAAGATACTGAGCTGTATGGTCCGAGATACACAAATCTATCGTACCGGCAGCTATGACTTCCTCCACCATATTTGTAGCTATGTGATCAATAGTGGTAGCAGTGTTTACTGTAACTCGTGTAGGTTCATGGATAGTATCCACAATATTATAGCTATCAAAAACATTTTTCAGTTTACTATTCATGCTATTATCTGCTAAATTTATATTTAGATCCCCAGCAAGAATTATATTTACATTTTCTGTTACATAATCATTTAATAATTATCTAAGCAGCTCAGGAAGTCATTTACAGATGATGCAGGTGATCTATACAGGCCAAATATCAATATATTTCCTTCCTGGTTTGCAACTTTAATACCAGTAACTTCAAATATCTTTTCTTCACATTACTGATTTAACTTTAAATCTTTAGCTTCTATATCTTTCCTAGCTAATATCATTACACCACCACTCTTATGTACAATTCTACAATACGAGCCTACATTCTTATAATTCATAATATTATACATACTCACTTGATCTACTCTTAACCCATGCTCAGTAAAGATAGCTATTTCTGGACATACCTCATTCACAAAGTGTTCAAGAGCGTCTCTTTTATTGCTGATGTATTGAACATTTAAATGCAACACCTTAAATGTTGGAGTCAAATTACTATTTATAGGCTTTGGACTATTAGTACCATTTATTTCTGCTAAAACTAGTTTTTTGAGATCAGATTCTCAATAACTCTATACAGCAATCTCCCAAATTTCCCTGTCCCCATCCTATTCAGATGAACACCGTCTCTACCCAAGTCTTTATTCAAAATCCACGAATTTCCATCAAGAAATATGCACTTATTTTGCTGGCATATCCAGTCTAAAATAGAGTTCACTGCATCTATAAAGCGGAAGTCTTCATCCCTGCGCCCTAGTACGCCACTCAAACATATCTTCGCGCGAGGATACAGTTTGTGAGCCGTAGATACTACACGAAGCATATTTTCCCTTATTTCATCTGGACTCTGCAATGCACTAAGGTTGTTTGTTCCGGAATGCAGTATTAAGATGTCTGGATCGTCCTTATTTTTTATAAGTATATTTTCGAGATGTTCTACTCTCATTCCCGGGTAGTAGTAGACTTTTGTATCCCCATTTAGGTATTTACTCACGTGACGAACCATAGAATCACCTAGTACTACTGCCTTCTGTTTCTCAAATAGCTGTTCTCCCGCATGCGGTGAAAATGAATTATCGCTTCACTATCACTTGTCGAACTATATACACTTGTTTTGGGGTTATGTTGCTTCTCAGCATGTTCTTCCAATGCTAAAAACTTATTCTGAAGAGTAATAACACCAGGTTGATGCTCCTGTTGCAGGTTAATACCATTTCCACACGTTTGACGACTCTTCCTTTTCGCTGTGTCCCAAGATTTGCTCTCATTTTCACTTTCGTTAACCCTTTTGTCTCGTACTTTTTCATTTAATTTTGCATTTAGAACACCATTTTCTTCTTTAAGTACTTTTATTTCACTTTTTAACTTATGGATTCCATTGTTTGCGACAGTGAGGTCATTCATAAGCCTCTTTATTATTAGCTGTAGAGACGCAACACTTTCCGAGCAAGAATAGACTTGTTCTGATCTGCTCGCACACATGTCACACAATCGCTGTTTCTCATATCCGCATTTTTTCTCTGCAATTGCTTGTATAATGCGAGACCTATTATCTTCATTACTGCATACGCAGATAGCACTAGAATTAGCTTGAAACTCACTTTTTTCATAATTTTCACTCTCACTAACACACCGCTCCAACGCTACCGCCGCCATCTTGGATCTAAGTACGGCTACATTCACAACAATATATTTTGTTTTATTTATATAATAAACATATTGAATATACACAAAGAAATTTCAAACAATATGAATAAGTAATCTTTCACACTTATTAGTGTTTGTGCAGTCTGTACATGGTTCTTAGTTCGTTTCTGCTTTCCACATCTGCCTGTGTCTTAATCTTCATCAGTCCCATTTTGCAGGTAGAGCATGTGCCAGTGTGAGGTATATGGAATGAAAAACTGAAGAAGTTGTAAAATATGTTTTTATATTTTGACAATGAGCAGACTGGTAGATTTCTTAATCTTCTTTCGTTGCAGAAGTTGGTCCACATTTTTCTGATATTAAGTTCTGGAGGTAAATATCCTCTAATTGATTTTGCTCTTCCATAGTGGCTTTCTCTACATCTGTACTTCTTAATGTCTTGCTTTATAGCAGCAGCAATGCCCTTCTGTAATATTCCTGTTCTGTCACCTCCTCTGGTTTCCTTTGGGGCATTCCCAGATAAGTGAAATTTTCTAGCCAGGAGAGGTAATCTAACTTTTGACACCCCTGTGATTCCTTTGAAGCTTTAGTTTTATGATTTCGTGGAGTGCACTTGAGACTATCTGAACATGTAATTGCTGGAGTATGAGTTTTCCTTGACTTGCATTTTGATTTCCTTTCCTTGTTTTTGCAATTGCTACCTCCCGCGCAGTCTACGACTGGTACAGTTTCACAATCTGAGCTCCTGTCCATTGTGCATAGTACAGTGCAGTGTCTCAACTAAGAATAAAAATGCCATGTAAGTATAAGAAAGCTTGTAGAAGCACCTGCCTGCTGTGGAAAGCGTCCCAGGTTTGATTCCCGGCAGGGGGCTAGCAATTTTTCTCCAGCCAAGATTATTCTTCATCCTTCCCTGAGTCTGGAAGTATGAATGAAAGTGTGAATGTGTGTGTGAATTCAATGTATAAAAACCCCCAAAGACCGAAAAAACCACTGTTAAACTAGTAACACCATTGCCAATAGGCAAGGTCGCCGATATGACCTCTGCAGTTAAAAGCGGGGTATAGATGGAACAAAAAAAAAAGCTTGCAGAAATGAATGTGAAATCCAAGTGCACAACCTGAGTTCGCAGTTATTGCCAGCGAAGCAGCACAGTACAAAGCTTGCAGAAACGATTGAGAATTCCAAGAATCGCAACAGTGAGATGGCAGTCAGTGCCAACATGCATTTCATAGAATTGAGGTTGCTACACTTTGGATTATAAAATCAGAAAAATTGCATCTATAGACCTTTGCTTTAACTGAGCAAGTGCATCTATCGAGTTTTGAAAAAACTGCTGATATTCCCTAGCTTCTACACACGACACGAATCAAATTTTGCAAAATCTGATTTCATAGAATGATGCAGAAGGTGAAAATTATGCCAATACTATATATAACTCAATTTTGTAAAATTTTGTATCTATTGAGTTTTGAAAAAACGCTCCTCAATTATCCTTTACACAGAACATTTTTCAAAAGTTATGATTTGCCCAAAAATGGCTCTAATGGTTTTGATTAAAATTCCATATGTTAAAGATTCTTTCATGAGAAATTAAATTGTTATCTTGAATTATTTGCCTCTGAAGTTCTCTTTATTCTGAATGAGATTTGCATAACTGGGAAGCTGTAAGAGACAGACAAAATCTTACTAAACAAAAAATATAGATCTCGTTAAAGCTCAAAATTTATCTAAAGTACTTGTTATTCAATAGTTAACCATTTCTGATATATTCCTTGTTAGGATACTTTAACTTTTCTTAAATCGGAAGTCGTAATTCGTTTTCCCCCTCCTAGTCATACAAATAGAATGGAATTTCAAATTTATCACATAGTGAGCAATCTTAAAAGATTTGACTATCACTTAAGCTCACTGTATTTTCATACTCTTATTGTATCCACAAGGGAAAAGTATAATAAAACCATTTCTATAAATATTTATTTTGGTTAGCAAGAAGTAAATGGAAGAATAAGCATTTGTAAGAATAGTTTAATAGTTTATGCAAGAGAGACTAGAGAAAGTCATGCGAGTGCAACACATCACTTTTTTTTTGGTACTTTGTTTTGATAAAATACCACCTATAAAATACCACCTGTGAAAACAAACATAAATGCCAAAATATTTGCATTCCATTTTAGGCAGGTTTTACTGCACAAGTATGATTGTATATTAAAGAGTGAGGCATTCTGTCATAACCCATTGTGTCCCACTGTTACAGGCAGAACCGTCGCATGAGGCGTGCTTGCAGAAAGGCTGTAAAATCACAAGCATTTTACTGGCTCATCATTGTCCTAGTGTTTTTAAATACAGTAGTCCTAGCAACAGAACATTATCGTCAACCCAAGTGGCTGGATCACTTTCAAGGTAAGAGTACTTAGTCTTAACTGCAGATTTTGATTGTCTTCCATTCTTTAGTATTTTATTTTGTTTTGTAGTGTTTAACGCCCGCTTTTACTACTACGGCACCACAGGCGGTGACACTGATGATACATGGAATGAAGATGGAGCACCGGTGGAATGAAATGGCGGGGGAAACCGGAGTACCCGGGGAAAACCTGCCCTGACACCGCTTCGTCCACCACGAATACCACATGCAGGTCCCTGGGATCGAACCTGGGCCACCTAGGTGGTAGGCGAGCGCTCTAATCGCTCGGCCACGGTGCCACCCTTTAGTATTTTAGAACAACACTGAAGGGCAATAGTGTTTTGGAAGGAAAAGGATGACTCCTGCGTTATGTCTTATTTATTTATACATTTTTGTTGCCAATACTCAGAGCAGTTCAAAAGTATCCAAAGTTTTAAGTCAGAACCATCAATTAAAAATAGAAAACAGATAATGTCAGTAGATGGGGAGAGGAAGTACACCAAATCTATATTTTTAGATTCCACAGTGATCATTTTCTAGATAATTTGCATTGCTATTGTAACAAATGAGAATAACAATTACTGCTAAGCCTCCTAAGTGCTCAGCTTAGTGCAAGCATTACACTTGAAACATGGTTGCACACACACTGAACAAAACACAAATAATGGTCAAATCAAATCACAACTGAACTGCTGTGTCATAACTCATGAACTGCGCTTAGCACCATCCACTGAACTTATTGGATGCACACCGTCAACTGTCCTCTGAAAGACTGTCCAGTACACACTAGCAAGCTCCTTATGAAGGGTGTGAACACAAAGCAAACATCCTAGGGAGCGAAGTTGCTGGTAACTTGCAAAACAAATTTTCAGGAGCGGAAAGATACAATAGCTGTTGATCGGCTCAGGCTACTACTCAGCCAAGAGGACCGGCTGTTAGCAGCAGGAGAAGGCTACCTGGCCAAATCGGTGTGTGCAAATTCCTTTGCCACTGATAAGCAGCCATGATATTCCTTTTCATTGGTCACATTTTTTCTCTTACTACTATACAATCAATTTTTTCTCACATTACTAGCCAGTAAATACATTAATAATGCAATTTACTTTCATTTCTCTCTACTGGATTTTATACAGCAATATAATATTTAAATACAGTTGTATGAAAGTTTTGAACTTACACTAGACAGTTTTCTAGTTAGTATTGAGATCTTCAATTTTCAGTGACATAATATTCAAATATCTAAGGCAATCAAAGGTTTAAGTTCTTGGAATAACAGTTTTCTTTAGCAACAAATAAGTTTTAAGTCATTAGCCATTGTGGCTCTAAAAGATAAGTAAATCAGTTGCTTGTGATACAATCTTTTCTAAGTAACTACTTACAAGAGGGTTATTACTTTAACATTCAAATTCAAATTTTATTAGGTGTAGATTCTTACAGAATTTTTACTTCGTTAGTGTAGATTAAATACATATAGGTATAATGTGGTATAAGTCAATGCTATAATCCTATAAAAACACCATTGTTAAATAATTATTTAAAATTCATTAGGGTTGTACAGATATTTACATACAAGGAATTTTTTCAGTTGGCGTTTAACTATTGTGCCATTTACTACTTTTAATGTTGCAGGTCAGTTATTATACATTTAATTACAATCACTTTGGGAGCTTTGTCAGTTTCTTTTTTAACATGTGTAAATTTATGATAATCAGTTTTATTGTAAGAGTGCAGATCATTATTCTTAGTTAACTGTTTATCAATAGTGAGCAGAATCACACAATGAGTATAATGTTAACATGTGATTTTGAATAAACGTTTCTTTTCATGATTCTCTTGATGTGAGATTATATAGTATTATTCTTATACGCCTTTTTTGTAGAACAAATAACCTTTTCATATGTACTTCAGCAGCACAACCCGAGATCTCTATACCATATAACATATGTGGATATATGACTCCATAGTATATTAGCTTTAGGTACTTTTCTCCTAATAATGTTTTAAAGTACCTTAATAGATAAACTAGGTTACTAACAGTACCACATAAAATGTCTATATGTTTATCCCACATTAGTCTACTATCCACATAAATTCCCAGGTATTTATAGTCGCATAGTTCTTTAATATTGCTGTTTTGAATCTGTAGAAGAACATTTTCTTGTAGGGATTTATTTCCCAAGAAGAACTGCATTAATTTAGTTTTATTGATATTACATTTAAGATTAAGATTTATTTTTAAAATATTAATTTTCTCCTCCCAATATAGTAATGTACTATCATCTGCATAAGAGACTACTTTTTAATTGTGTGCTTGACATATATCATTTGCATACAAAATAAATAATAAAGGTCCTAAAATAGTTCCTTGTGGAACTCCATAATTTACTGTTTTATATTCTGACAATGTTTTACTAATTTTATTATCAGCTTTATAATGTATCTAAGTTAGTTGCTTTCATCCTATTATATAGGTTTTAATCAAATTGTTATCTACTCCATGCAGTCCATATTTTTCTAATTTATGCATCAGAATATTGTGATGAGCACAATCAAACACCTTGGATAAATCAAATATTAATGTACCTATCTCTAAGTTACTTTCCATTTTTGCTATTATTTCATAAATGAGTTCATTTAGAGCAGCTATGGTAGATAACCCTTTTTCTAAAACCATGTTGCTGCTTCTGTATTAGTTTTTCCGATTAATGAAATCCATAACTCTACTATATATTATTCTCTCAAATACCTTAGCTACTTCAGATGTCAATGTGATGGGACACTAATTATTTATCTTCCTTTTATCTCCTTTTTTGAATAATTATTGGACAATACTTAATTTAAGATGTTCTGGAAAAATTCCTTTTACAGTTGAAAAATCTGATGTGTTGCACTCACATGGCTTTCCCTGCTCTTGTACTAACCATTCTTACAAACTCTCATTATCTTCTTCATGTCAGTTGAGATAAACATTTGCAGAAATTATCTTTATTGCTTACTTCCTTGTAGGGGCAAGGGTCTTTGAGCGATAGTCAAATCTTTTAGGGCTTTGAGATTCTGTTAAGATTCCAGCTAAGATATAAAAAATGAATAACGATCTTCCATTTGATGCAACTTTATAATGAATTCCAAAGCTCGCACAAATAACAAGGAATATCTCTGAAATGGTTCACTCTACAAAACAAATTATCTGGATGTAAATTGTGTGTTTTAGCAAGATCAACATTTTTGTATGCTGACCATACAAAAAAATTATTGCAAAATATTACTATGAAAAATCAAAAAATAAAAGATGGGAACTACCAAACATTCAAACAGTAATTCCTGAGTATCCTCGAAAAACAGCAGTTGCAACCTTCAGGTTGATTACAGGACATGATTGTCTGGCAAAACATTTAAACAGAATTGGGATATATTCTTCACCACTCTGTACTCTATGTGATCTGCAAGAGGAAATGGATCGAGACCACCTTCAAATATGCCCGGCCACTTCTAATGCCCCATCCATCAGTGAAAAATATTGGAGAGCAAGAGGATTAATGACTTCATTGTCAGAAATCCAGCATTAGCTAACAACAACATTTTTGTATAGTAAGATTGGGTCTATCTGTTACAGTTTACCAGTTATGCAAAAGTTATCCAGGGTAAACAGGCTACATAGGCTATAGCCAGAAAATTCAAAATATACATTTCATTTGCCATAAAAATACCTCAAACATATGGCATTTTAATCAAAATCATTGAGCCATTTTTGAGAAAATAAACATTTTCAAAACATTTTCCATGTAAAGGGTAGTTTAGTTTGAACAAATTTTCTTTAAAATGTTTGTGTCACATCCTTAAAAGATATTAAACTTAAATATGAACTTTGGTTTTTAGCTGACTTTTCGTTCGTGTTACACGTGCACACGCACACGCACAGAGACACACACACACACAGAGACACACACACACACACACACACACAGACACACACACACACACACACACACACACACACACACACAGACACAGACACAGACACAGACACAGACACAGACACAGACACAGACACAGACACAGACACAGACACAGACACAGACACAGACACAGACACAGACACAGACACAGACACAGACACAGACACAGACACAGACACAGACACAGACACAGACACAGACACAGACACAGACACAGACACAGACACAGACACAGACACAGACACAGACACAGACACAGACACAGACACAGACACAGACACAGACACAGACACAGACACAGACACAGACACAGACACAGACACAGACACAGACACAGACACAGACACAGACACAGACACAGACACAGACACAGACACAGACACAGACACAGACACAGACACAGACACAGACACAGACACAGACACAGACACAGACACAGACACAGACACAGACACAGACACAGACACAGACACAGACACAGACACAGACACAGACACAGACACAGACACAGACACAGACACAGACACAGACACAGACACAGACACAGACACAGACACAGACACAGACACAGACACAGACACAGACACAGACACAGACACAGACACAGACACAGAGACAGAGACAGAGACAGAGACAGACACAGAGACAGAGACAGAGACAGAGACAGAGACAGAGACAGAGACAGAGACAGAGACAGAGACAGAGACAGAGACAGAGACAGAGACAGAGACAGAGACAGAGACAGAGACAGAGACAGAGACAGAGACAGAGACAGAGACAGAGACAGAGACAGAGACAGAGACAGAGACAGAGACAGAGACAGAGACAGAGACAGAGACAGAGACAGAGACAGAGACAGAGACAGAGACAGAGACAGAGACAGAGACAGAGACAGAGACAGAGACAGAGACAGAGACAGAGACAGAGACAGAGACAGAGACAGAGACAGAGACAGAGACAGAGACAGAGACAGAGACAGAGACAGAGACAGAGACAGAGACAGAGACAGAGACAGAGACAGAGACAGAGACAGAGACAGAGACAGAGACAGAGACAGAGACAGAGACAGAGACAGAGACAGAGACAGAGACAGAGACAGAGACAGAGACAGAGACAGAGACAGAGACAGAGACAGAGACAGAGACAGAGACAGAGACAGAGACAGAGACAGAGACAGAGACAGAGACAGAGACAGAGACAGAGACAGAGACAGAGACAGAGACAGAGACAGAGACAGAGACAGAGACAGAGACAGAGACAGAGACAGAGACAGAGACAGAGACAGAGACAGAGACAGAGACAGAGACAGAGACAGAGACAGAGACAGAGACAGAGACAGAGACAGAGACAGAGACAGAGACAGAGACAGAGACAGAGACAGAGACAGAGACAGAGACAGAGACAGAGACAGAGACAGAGACAGAGACAGAGACAGAGACAGAGACAGAGACAGAGACAGAGACAGAGACAGAGACAGAGACAGAGACAGAGACAGAGACAGAGACAGAGACAGAGACAGAGACAGAGACAGAGACAGAGACAGAGACAGAGACAGAGACAGAGACAGAGACAGAGACAGAGACAGAGACAGAGACAGAGACAGAGACAGAGACAGAGACAGAGACAGAGACAGAGACAGAGACAGAGACAGAGACAGAGACAGAGACAGAGACAGAGACAGAGACAGAGACAGAGACAGAGACAGAGACAGAGACAGAGACAGAGACAGAGACAGAGACAGAGACAGAGACAGAGACAGAGACAGAGACAGAGACAGAGACAGAGACAGAGACAGAGACAGAGACAGAGACAGAGACAGAGACAGAGACAGAGACAGAGACAGAGACAGAGACAGAGACAGAGACAGAGACAGAGACAGAGACAGAGACAGAGACAGAGACAGAGACAGAGACAGAGACAGAGACAGAGACAGAGACAGAGACAGAGACAGAGACAGAGACAGAGACAGAGACAGAGACAGAGACAGAGACAGAGACAGAGACAGAGACAGAGACAGAGACAGAGACAGAGACAGAGACAGAGACAGAGACAGAGACAGAGACAGAGACAGAGACAGAGACAGAGACAGAGACAGAGACAGAGACAGAGACAGAGACAGAGACAGAGACAGAGACAGAGACAGAGACAGAGACAGAGACAGAGACAGAGACAGAGACAGAGACAGAGACAGAGACAGAGACAGAGACAGAGACAGAGACAGAGACAGAGACAGAGACAGAGACAGAGACAGAGACAGAGACAGAGACAGAGACAGAGACAGAGACAGAGACAGAGACAGAGACAGAGACAGAGACAGAGACAGAGACAGAGACAGAGACAGAGACAGAGACAGAGACAGAGACAGAGACAGAGACAGAGACAGAGACAGAGACAGAGACAGAGACAGAGACAGAGACAGAGACAGAGACAGAGACAGAGACAGAGACAGAGACAGAGACAGAGACAGAGACAGAGACAGAGACAGAGACAGAGACAGAGACAGAGACAGAGACAGAGACAGAGACAGAGACAGAGACAGAGACAGAGACAGAGACAGAGACAGAGACAGAGACAGAGACAGAGACAGAGACAGAGACAGAGACAGAGACAGAGACAGAGACAGAGACAGAGACAGAGACAGAGACAGAGACAGAGACAGAGACAGAGACAGAGACAGAGACAGAGACAGAGACAGAGACAGAGACAGAGACAGAGACAGAGACAGAGACAGAGACAGAGACAGAGACAGAGACAGAGACAGAGACAGAGACAGAGACAGAGACAGAGACAGAGACAGAGACAGAGACAGAGACAGAGACAGAGACAGAGACAGAGACAGAGACAGAGACAGAGACAGAGACAGAGACAGAGACAGAGACAGAGACAGAGACAGAGACAGAGACAGAGACAGAGACAGAGACAGAGACAGAGACAGAGACAGAGACAGAGACAGAGACAGAGACAGAGACAGAGACAGAGACAGAGACAGAGACAGAGACAGAGACAGAGACAGAGACAGAGACAGAGACAGAGACAGAGACAGAGACAGAGACAGAGACAGAGACAGAGACAGAGACAGAGACAGAGACAGAGACAGAGACAGAGACAGAGACAGAGACAGAGACAGAGACAGAGACAGAGACAGAGACAGAGACAGAGACAGAGACAGAGACAGAGACAGAGACAGAGACAGAGACAGAGACAGAGACAGAGACAGAGACAGAGACAGAGACAGAGACAGAGACAGAGACAGAGACAGAGACAGAGACAGAGACAGAGACAGAGACAGAGACAGAGACAGAGACAGAGACAGAGACAGAGACAGAGACAGAGACAGAGACAGAGACAGAGACAGAGACAGAGACAGAGACAGAGACAGAGACAGAGACAGAGACAGAGACAGAGACAGAGACAGAGACAGAGACAGAGACAGAGACAGAGACAGAGACAGAGACAGAGACAGAGACAGAGACAGAGACAGAGACAGAGACAGAGACAGAGACAGAGACAGAGACAGAGACAGAGACAGAGACAGAGACAGAGACAGAGACAGAGACAGAGACAGAGACAGAGACAGAGACAGAGACAGAGACAGAGACAGAGACAGAGACAGAGACAGAGACAGAGACAGAGACAGAGACAGAGACAGAGACAGAGACAGAGACAGAGACAGAGACAGAGACAGAGACAGAGACAGAGACAGAGACAGACACACAGACAGAGACAGACACACACACAGAGACAGAGACACAGACACAGAGACAGAGAGACAGAGACAGACACAGACACAGACACACAGACAGAGACAGACACAGACACAGACACACAGACAGAGACAGACACACACACAGAGACAGAGACACACACAGAGACAGAGAGACAGAGACAGACACAGACACAGACACAGACACAGACACAGACACAGACACAGACACAGACACAGACAGACACAGACAGACAGACACAGACACAGACACAGACACAGACAGACACAGACAGACAGACACAGACAGACAGACACAGACAGACAGACACAGACACAGACAGACACAGACAGACAGACACAGACAGACAGACAGACACAGACAGACAGACACAGACAGAGTGTTGTGTGTTAGATTGTATTCTCTTTGCAAAAGAGAAGCGATGTTTTGTTGTTTGTTGCTAAGGACGCAAATAAAGCTTTTGTTGATCAGAAGCCGAGAATTATTTTGTGCTTAATATTATAAGTTTTCATCATAACGAAGTAAAACTGCACTTCATTTAGTTTTTTAACGTGTAATACGTAACATCTGGCGACCGCGACAGGACTGGTTGTGCAGTTATTTTAATTGATGAAAAGAAAACACGAAATATAGACAGGCGTAATAAAATGGTGGAAGTGATCTCGTTAAAAAGAGAAAGAACACAATTACGCCGTTCGTTTTCTCGAGCTTATAATGCATTTCAGAGCAAGATCAAGGAAGTCAATATAGTACATGAAGATATTTTGACATGTTTTAAGATCCTTGAAGACAAAGCTGATAGATTATTCGTACTTGACGAACGAATCCGTGAAGCTTGCGGTGTCCGCGAAGTTGAAAGTGAAGATGAAGCTACGGAGTTTGAAGAAATAGAAGCATACCGTGACAAGTGGGTAATAGCTAAATGTGAGTATGAAAAGTCTGTAAGAGCTGAAGTGCAGTGTGATGCTTCTTCTGTGAGGTCAGTTACGTCCCAATCCAACAGATTGCTCACGAAATTGCCGAAGTTGTCACTTGTCAAATTCTCGGGAGATATTAAGCAATGGCTACCATTCTGGGCACAGTTTAAGAGAATTCATGAAAGTAATGAATTACAGGACGTAGAAAAAATTCTGTATTTAAGAGAATCTATGACCCCAGGCACGAGAGCCTACGAGCTGGTAAATGGATTTCCCCCGACTGCCGAGAATTATTTTAAAGCTGTACAACTATTAGAAGAGCGCTATGGACGTAGAGACTTGCTAATAGAAATTTATGTGAGGGATATAATTAATCTAGTGACAGAAAAGCCGCCGCTTTCAGTTTTGTATGACAAGATTGAGGTTAATGTAAGGTCCTTAGAAACAATGGGATTAACAACAGACAACTACGCTGCATTATTGTTCCCTCTAGTGGAGTCATGTTTAAGTGATGAACTTATCCGCGTTTGGCAAAGAAAAGAAGAAAATATGCGAGAATATGGGTCCCAGGAGAAACTGAAAAATATTTTAAAGTTTTTGAAATCTGAAGTGGAAAATGACGAGTACCTGCAACTTACGAGAAAGATTAGTAACGCTAGTGTAACTGATACAATGAAGAATGTAAAATATTTGAAGAAATGTCCAACTCCTAGTGCACAGGGTTTAGTGGCAACTCTAGGAGTATTAAGTGTCTGTGTTTTCTGTGGTGAAGAGAACCATTTGTCGTCAGGGTGTCCACAGGCTAAAAGGATGACATCTGAAGAAAAGAAGACAAAGTTGTCAAAGAAAGGTGCCTGTTTTAAATGTCTCAAGATTGGACATACTGCTAGAAGATGTCACATGCGTCTCTCGTGTAATGTCTGTAAACGACAGCACTATCCAATCATGTGTGATATCTCCGAAAAGAAATTACAGGAAGAAAGACAGGCAGAATTAAAATCGAAGTCAGTTACTAATTTTTGTATTAATTATTCTTGTGTGTACCTCCAGACAATCATAGTTAAAATAGTTTTTGGATATAAGGTAGAAGTTGTGCGTGCTCTTCTGGATTCAGCATCTCAACATTCATATATCTCAGAAGATTTAGCGTCGAGAATAGGACTTAAAGCAACTCAGAAGATCACTTTGAATCATTCTGTTTTTGGAGGTCGGACCGAATCGGCAGTAGAACACAAAGTATTTAAGGTTGTCCTTCAGAATCTAGATAATTCTAATCAGTTAGAATTAACTGCCCTTGGTCAGCATATTATTTGTACTCATGTACCTCGTCTTACAGCAGAGCAAGTGAAGGAGCTAAGACTTATTCATCTGGATGTAGGAGAGGATAAAGATATCGAGATTCTTATTGGTGCAGACTTCTTGGGATCGGTACTCTCCGACGAGTGCAAAAGAGTAGAAGGGTTGACTGCTATGAAGACTGCTTTAGGGTGGACTGTATTCGGTCATGACGTGTTCATACCAAGTAAGCAGAGTGAGACAACACCTATTCTACTCAACCTAGAAAAGATCTGCAACCTATGGGAATTGGACGTGCTAGGAATACAGGATCCGATAATAGAAAGGAAGAAACAGCAGTTGGAGGAACAAGCAAGGAGGAACTTCATCGAAACAGTAAAGATAAACGAAGATGGAAGGTATGAAGTTCAGCTTCCTTGGTTGAATGATCATCTCCCTTTGGATTCTGCATACGACTTAGCATCAAAACGACTGGAAGTTACTAGAAGAAAACTGGAAGCGAGTGGATACTTAGAAGAATATGATAAAGTTTTTAAATGTTGGCTAGATGAAGGAATAATAGAAGAAATTCCAGCCATTGAGACAGACATTTGTGGTCACTACTTGCCTCATCGACCTGTTATCAAGAATTCATCAACAACACCTATTCGACCAGTCTTTGATGCCTCGGCAAGAAAGGGTAATAGTCCTTCTCTAAATGACTGTTTTGAAAAGGGCCCAAATCTGATTCAGCTTATTCCTTCTCTCCTCATCAAGTTCCGGAAGAAAAAAATTGGTGTTATTGCTGATATTCGTAAAGCCTTTCTTCAGATTTCCGTGGCACCTGAAGATCGTGACTTTCTGAGATTCCTATGGGGAAAAGATAAAATCAGAACATACCGACACAAACGAGTAGTTTTCGGAGTGACATCGAGCCCTTTTCTGCTGGGAGCTGTAATTGAACATCTCTTGCAAAATGCCTTGAAAGATGCACGGGAAAATGAAGATATTTTAACCACTGGCATTATTGAACAACTGAAAGAGAGCTTTTATGTTGACAACTGTGTAACAAGTGTTTCGAATGAAGGTGAACTAGAACTGTTCATTAGAGTTGCCCAAGATGTTCTTGCTCGTCACCAATTTGAGCTTAGAGGGTGGGAGAGCTCGTATATTGTGTATGAAGGTGAGGATAAGATGTCGTCTGTTCTGGGAATACGATGGAATCGTGCGGACGATACTCTTAGTTTAAACTGTGATCACCTAAAGGAACTGTCACCAGAGAAGATAACGAAAAGAGTGATGCTGTCAGTTGTACACAAGGTTTACGATCCAATTGGATTTGCAGTTCCGGTTATGTTATTGCCTAAGCTACTGCTCCAAGAACTGCATAAATATTCCTGGGATGCTGAGATACCTAAGGAAATCTTAACTAAGTTTAAAAGGTGGCTCACTGCACTGGAAAAAATCAGTAGACTACAGATTCCTAGGAGGCTTCCAGAGACACATCTGAATTGCAGCCTGCATGCTTTTTGTGATGCCAGTTGAGATGCCTACGCAACAGTGATATTTCTGCGGGCATGCACCGAGACAGGAGTTCGTGTTCAACTCCTCCAAGCGAAATCGAGGGTGGCTCCACTGCCTCGACCTACTATTCCGCGTCTTGAATTAATGGCAGCTACAATTAATACACGTTTGTTATCATCTATAAAAAATGATATTAATGTTGAAGATGTTTATTTGTGGACCGATTCGACAACAGTATTGGCATGGATAAAACGAGAAGTTCTGTGGTCAGTGTTTGTTGAGAACAGAGTTCGAGAGATCAGACAACTGACACAAAAGGAATGTTGGAGACACGTACCAGGTGTGTTGAATCCTGCTGACCTGCCTACCCGGGGATGTACAACAGCAGAACTCCTGGCGTCAAAATGGTGGGAGGGACCATCCTGGCTATACCGTCCCATGAGTGAGTGGCCTACAGACTGTTGTAGCGTAAATGAAGAAGAAATCGTGCTTGAGAGGCGAAAATCCGCTACAGTTCTCTTGGTATCGGAAAATTCACAGGACTCAGACTGGTACTACAAATATTTTTCTCGATTTGAGAAAATAGTCAGGTTCATTGGATGGATTAAAAGATTCGTCTCAAACTGTAAGTCTACAAGTCCACAGCGAGGAGAGCTTACATGTTCAGAGATAGAAGAGAGTGAAAAAACAGTGATTAAGTTGATTCAGAGACAGCATTTCCATGGAATTGAGGATCAGAAACTTACATCAGTGGTTCCATTCCTGGATGAACATGGCATTCTGCGAGTGAAGACAAGAATAATTGAGAGAGATGACATCCCAGAATTCCGACAACCTGCTGTCTTACCTGCAGACAGTCCTGTAGTTCAGCGACTGATTTATGATGTTCATGTTCAACATGGTCATACTGGACCACAGACTCTGTTGGGTATTCTCAGAGAGAAATTTTGGATCCTAAATGGAAGAAGGATTGTGAGGTCAACCATACGAAGATGTGTCATCTGTAGGAGGTACAAGAGAGAACGACTGAAGGTCACTACGCCACCTCTACCAAAAGATTGTGTGAGAGATGCAAAGGTTTTTGAAATTGTTGGTGTTGACTTAACTGGCCCATTATTTGTGAAGGATGGTCAGAAGGTATGGATTTGCCTGTTCACATGCGCAGTTTATCGTGCTATACATTTGGAACTGCTTACGTCACTATCCACAGATTCATTTCTTCAAGGTTTACGAAGATTTGTTTCACGCCGAGGAAGGCCTTCCACAATCTTCTGTGATAATGGAACGAATTTTAGAGGTGCCCATAATATGATGATTAAACTTGACTGGCATAAAATAGAAATGTATAGCAGCATCCAACGTATCACATGGAAGTTTAATCCACCCACAGCATCCTGGTGGGGTGGGTGGTGGGAGAGATTGATTGGACTTGTGAAAGATGCCCTGCGTAAAGTCCTTGGGAAATCGTGCCTAACTATTGAGGAATTACTGACTCTGCTATGTGAGTGTGAAGCCCTTGTTAACAGCCGCCCTCTGACTGCAGAAACTGAAGATCCTCATGACCTAAGGCCTATCACGCCCGCCCTGTTTTTACAGGAGGTTCAAGAAATAGGTGTAGCAGATCTTGATCAGATAGATGAAGACCGACTTAAAAGAAGGGCAGCATATTGTCTGCAGTTAAGAAATACACTGCGTCAGCGATTCCGTAGAGGATACCTTGGACAGTTACTGCTCAAGCGGAACCAGCATGATCACGTGAAGAAAGGGGATGTTGTATTAGTTGAAGCAGACAACCTGAAGAGACTTGAGTGGCCGCTCGGAGTAATTGAGGAACTCCTGCCTGGAAAGGATGGGCGAACTCGTGTTGTAAGGGTTCGAACAAAGAATGGAATTATAATGCGTCCTGTTCAACGTTTGGTTCCCTTAGAGTGTTCTACACAATTATCTGAGGAGACTACCCCGAAGACTGATTCCTCAGAACAGAGAGAAGATCTCAATGGGACCTCACAGTGCAGAGATATATTGTCTACTCGTAGTGGGAGATTAGTGAAGCGCCCTGCAAGATTTTATGAATGAGCCTCTCGTGTTGCAATTTTTTGAAGTTCTAAAATTGCAAGGTGGGAGAATGTTGTGTGTTAGATTGTATTCTCTTTGCAAAAGAGAAGCGATGTTTTGTTGTTTGTTGCTAAGGACGCAAATAAAGATTTTGTTGATCAGAAGCCGAGAATTATTTTGTGCTTAATATTATAAGTTTTCATCATAACGAAGTAAAACTGCACTTCATTTAGTTTTTTAACGTGTAATACGTAACAGAGAGACAGAGAGACAGAGAGACAGAGAGACAGAGAGACAGAGAGACAGAGAGACAGAGAGACAGAGAGACAGAGAGACAGAGAGACAGAGAGACAGAGAGACAGAGAGACACAGAGACACAGAGACACAGAGACACAGAGACACAGAGACACAGAGACACAGAGACACAGAGACACAGAGACACAGAGACACAGAGACACAGAGACACAGAGACACACAGAGACACACAGAGAGACACAGAGAGACACAGAGAGACACAGAGAGACACAGAGAGACACAGAGAGACACAGAGAGACACAGAGAGACACAGAGAGACACAGAGAGACACAGAGAGACACAGAGAGACACAGAGAGACACAGAGAGACACAGAGAGACACAGAGAGACACAGAGAGACACAGAGAGACACAGAGAGACACAGAGAGACACAGAGAGACACAGAGAGACACAGAGAGACACAGAGAGACACAGAGAGACACAGAGAGACACAGAGAGACACAGAGAGACACAGAGAGACACAGAGACACACAGAGACACACAGAGACACACAGAGAGAGACAGAGAGACAGAGAGACAGAGAGACAGAGAGACAGAGAGAGACACAGAGACAGAGAGAGACACAGAGACACAGAGAGAGACACAGAGACACAGAGACAGAGAGACACACACACAAAAATTTTTCTAAAAAATTGATTTTTTTTATTCAGGGGGGCCTCAAAACATATTTCTGGTGACATCTCGACATTGAATTTTTGGGTGGAATACAATACTTCCTCTACTTGCTATACATAGAAGAGAAAGTAAAAATTTATTAAATGCTCTACAGGCTTAGCTAAAACATATTTGCAATTTTTTAATGTAATTGGACCGATTTCATCCCACCCACTACTGTGCTTATTAGGCAAACTACTTATCTTGACATTTTCGTTAAAACAATGTTATCAAACCTTTTATTACATATGGAAAGAAATGACTACTGGATGATCAACGCAGTACATTGCAATGTGGTGACCTCTATGTCACAGCACAGACTCCATCTTTGTTGTATAGATCAAAACACATTTGCCAACATAGCTGGCATGATGGTAGCCGCTGCTGCAGCTATTCGGTTTTTCAATTGCCTTAAGGTGTTGATCTTGAGTTTGAAGTGCAAGTGCAGTGCTTTAGGACATACCCAGCTCACTGCTGAGTCTTATAGTTGACACACCAGGACTCCATGTGATGGCACCCTGTATGGTTTAGCAGTCTTCTGGTGTTGTAGCTGGCCTCCCACTACGTGCCTCATCACCAACAGATCCTGTTCATTTCAGTTTCAGTACCAGACCTCTAACAGCTTGCCTTCTAGGATCTGATTTCCTGAACTTTCTAGTGAATTTTTCTTGGACCTGCTTGTAAGTCAATCCTCAGATACGAGCAAAAATGACAGCTAATTTTTATTCTATTGTCAGCTGTTTCCAATTACCTATAACACAAATGCATAAGTTAACGATATGAGGAAAATGTCAAACTTTTGAATCACCCTGTATTTAATAGCCCATATATTTTCTGAAACATTATAGTTGGGTTTGGCAACTTCAACAAACAATGAACTAATTTTTTCAGTTAGACTGTTGGGTCATTCACTAACTTCCCATTTAGATTTAATTCCAAATTTGTGTGCTTCAGCCTATTTTTTCTTATATCATTCATCACATTCCAAGCAGTTTTGCTAACATTATCACAGTTATCTAACTTTGCCATTAAATTATTATACTTTAAATTATGTAGGCATTTTAGATACAGATGTTTTATTTGTTTATATTTATTTTTCTAGTACTCTGAATTAGTAGATTTATGTAATTCACACATATCCTTCATCCGATCTTTTAACTTGTGTATATTTATCAAGCAACAATTTATTTTCCCTACCACTAATTTGATTAGAGTATGTCATTTTAATAGGGCAGCAAGTATCAAAATGGTACTTAAATGTTTTATAAAGCATATTCCATTTTTCATTTATTGAGGATGAATTAAATATATACTCCCAAGTTTCTTCAGTTAACCTATATGTTAATTCTATTAAGGAATTGTTCTTTATTACCCATTTGATTTGTGATTCTTGGTTTATTCCACTTGGGATAATTAATGAGAAATCTATGCTTTGAGCAAAATGATTGGAGCTATATGTGTTTGACTTCAATATAATTAATATCCCTTATATTTGCATATATATGATCTATTGAAGTGGAGGATGATTGAGTTACTCTGGTCAGCTGTTTGATCAAATCATTTAGGTTATATGTATTAAACATATTGCTTAGCTGTTTATAACTGTTATCAGTGTAATTTAGGTCAATATAGTAATCCTCGGCTATAATTATTTTTGTACTGCTTGCAATGTATTTACTCAGGATTAACTCAAGCTGTTCGAAAAATTCCATTAATGGAGCACTCAGTGACCTACAGATGCCAATAAACATAATAGCGAAACCTTTCATAGTTACTCTAATTCCTACCACTTTGAATACTTTTTCAATGCAAAAATTGCTTAAATTTAAATTTTTTACTTTTACATTGGAGTGTGTGAGTATCAAAACACCACCGCCTTTAAATGTGGACCTGCAGAATGCATCAGTGACTTTATAATTTGCAATTCTACAAAACTTTAATTTTTCCCTTAACATACCATGGTCAATAATGACACAAATATGAGGATCTAATTCATTAACTACTTCTTTAAGAGCCAAAGTTTTGCTAGAGACATACTGAATATTCAAATGCATAACTCTAAATATTCCAGCTTGTGCTTTACATTTTATTTTATCAGAAATATTTAGATTAGTATTATCAAGGAATGTAATCATTTTGACTTGTAAGTTAGACATGTTATTCACATCATTTTGAACTTTTCCTGTTTTCCTGTTAAACTAATCACATTTGTATCATTTAGTCCTTACCTGATTTAAAGTTTTTACTACAGCAAATACACTATCCCCTTCCATTTTGCTACTTGTTGAATGACCTGTCCAATTTGAATTTTCTTGAACTTTGTCCTGTAGCGCATACTTCTTTTCTCCAGCATCCTCCATATTGTCATTTAGTTTTTTTTCCAACTGATGAAATTACTTTGTTTACAAGTTTTCCAAATATATTATTTCCTGCATGGTTTAGATGGACCCCATCCCATCCAAAATCATGATTATGGAGCCAGAAATTCCCATCCACAAACACAGTCATTTGTAGATTTGTGGGTTTAAGGGCGCTCAACTTCTGGGTCATTAGCGGTCATTTGTAGAGCACATCCAATTCAGTTCACTGTGATTTTCTTTACACTTACACCATGTCATCAAAGTATGCCACTAATTATTTTAGGATTTATTTGATATGCTTCTTATTGGGTCCATTGTTTCATCCACTTATTCTTCCACCATGACACCCCGACTTATATTATTTGTGCCAACATGTATGGTTACCACCCCCGGATTTATCTCTTTTAAATCCATTTCTTCCATTTTCCTTTGCAATTCATCAATTTGTATTCCTGGGTAACAGCAAACCTGCTAACCTTCCACCTTGCATACTTCATCAGAGAACTTTAACATGGAATCACCGGTTACTAAGCCTGCCTCTGTAGCGTGATGGTTAGCGTGTCTGCCTCACGTTCAAGAGGTCGCGAGTTCAAATCTTGCTTAGGGTAAGTTATCTGGGTAAGGTTTTTTTCCGAGGTTTTCCCTACCCTGAGAAGACGAATGTCGGGTAACTTAAAGCTCCATGGACCTTGGGCTCATTTGAGCATCATTTCACCCATTTCATTTCATTCATTCGTCTGATATGACACAATGTTGGAGGACGTTAATTTAAAAAAAAAAAAAAAAAAAAAAACGGTTACTAGCACTCCCTTCTTATTTTTATTTCATTTCCTAGGTTTACAGCTGAGCAATGTTTCAAATTATGATTATTTATTTTCTCAGCTACACGTAGAATTTCAAATTCTTTATGACTTTCGAAGCTTGCAGCCTGTGTTTTCATTTCATTCCTTATTGGTGATGCCATTTTTACTACAGATGAGAAAAGACAATTTTCATTGCATTCTTGTATTTTACCTTGGAGAGCTTAGTTTTTAGATTTTAATGTTTCGTTTTCTGTTTTCACCACAAAAATCTCCCTTTGAGAATTTGCAAGATATCTGTTGAGCAGATGTAGCAATGCTATTGTTCTGGATTCTCTTGCCACCAACCTGTTTTGCGCCTGCTGTTCGCTTCTTTGTTCTTTGTTGAAAAAATCAACATATACGTTGTTTGTTGTGTTGTCTTCAACTTCACTCCTTTGTTGTACTATACTGATGTTTCTAAGTACTGAGGAACAATTTTCTGCATTTTCACCACTTTTAAGACATAAAACTTGAGTGTGCGAATGAGCGACTACACCAACAGCCACCATCTGTAATAATTATTGAAATCAGTAATTGGTGCAGAAATACTGCTATTGGGTATTTAGGTATACTAAACATTCAAATGTAACTGCATTTGTTTTATTAGTACAACACACCACATAAATCAGTTCCAGTAGAAATTATCAAAGCCATAAAGAAGCCATTGTAACTGTGACAGCCAAGTTAATCAATTGTATTGCTATAGGTAAGTCTTAATTTATAAAACTAGTATATTTTGCCTTTACTTATAATTAGATACTTCTTTTCTGTAACTGCATTTATATGATTACATAACTTATTGAGCTTTAAGGTGCTTATAATCATTTTTGTCATTTAATTAAATTATGTAACAAAGTGCTAATTTAAAAATTTCAGCTAAAGAACAATCAATAGTACTAATTTTAAAGGTTGTAAAGAGCTAATTTAATAAATGGTTGCATATCCATGTTTCAGAAAATCTGTTCATTTTTGTTGATAATTACTAAACATTATTCTTTTTTGCATTCTCATACAAAGTACTCATCTGTCATTAGAAATCCTAAGTGTGTATTGACAATACAAAGTGTAAGTCTTTAAGAAGCAACTAAAAATATTTCAGACCCAGGCTCTAAGCTTATTTATGGACTGACTTTGAGCATAGACTTCGATGGCCACTGTTCATCTTAACATGCAGTATTAAGATCTATGTAGGTGAATATGGTAGTTGTGTCAATAAGAACACTGGAATGAAAGATAGAAGCCCATAGGTTGAGTTATGACTATGATCTATATTCCTGACATTTTATTCTGCTAGGTAATCCTGTGATCCAATTTATTTGGAACTTGGCACCAATAGATTTGAAAGAATGGTATTAGTGTTAGTCTGTGCATCTTGCCATGCACTGCTGATGTGGGGAACGTATGGGACTCCTTTGAGTATATGAACTACTTTGCTCTCAGTTGCTACCTCAAAGGTTATGCCTGAGGGGGAAAGAATTAATAGCTTCAGGAACAGGATGCTAGTGAAAATTCTAGCAATTGATTAAAAAAACTGATATGTGTTTTGTAAACAATGTTACTTATGACAAGACTACATAACTGTATTCTGATCAATAAGTTGTTCATTGCCAGCAAGATGGATTTCACCCATTACTTGAAAGTCCAACTACCTGTATTTGCCATGCCCCAAGAGCTTGGAGCAGTTGAAGCAATTCATTGTGTAAGAAAATATACCTATTATAAAATACTGTAGCCCAATAAAGATAGCCTGGTGTTATGAGTGAGAAAATGTTAAGCAGATACGTGTAACTATTTATTTAAACCACCACAGGGTAGAAGACCACAATTTTGTCATAATAATGGAAGCATCAATATGATTAACTTTTTTTTATTAAAACTACTAAGAACATTTTAGAAAGTCATAGTTTCTCTAATGGAAGTTCAAAAAACGTACACCCTTTTCAAGAACTTAGCTGTTACAAATTTTAAAGTTAACTTGTTCTTTAGCAGCAACAAGGGAATCATGAGCAAGTGTATTTTATGATTAAAAGAAAGAATAGTTACACAACATATATCATTGCCTTGTAATAATAATGATAGTAACAATAGCAATAGTAATAGTAATTATTAATGATGATGATGATGATGATGATGATGATGATGATGACGACAACAACGATTATAATTTTAATCTCATTAGGTAGTTTGTTGTATAATTTGGTCCCTCTGACACTAATATCCTTTCTACTGGCACATTTGCTAATATTATACATGTGATAGCATTGTTTCTTGTACTATAACTGTGAATTTGGTTGTTTCTTATCAGTGCAAGCCTATTAGTTACAAATAGTACAGTTCTATACACATAAAGAGAATAGATTGTGAACATCTTTTGTTTTTTAATGTTTCCTTGCATGATTCCCTTACTTTTAGGTTGTAAATCAATGTGACGCACTTCTTCTGTAGTATTAACAATCTGTCCATGTGACATTTTGCAGTTGCCCCCCATATTTCAATCCCATAACTAAAATGTGGATATATACATCCAAAATAGATCTATAGAAGTCTAGTGTCTTTATAACTTTGAAAATATCTGAGTAAGTTTATAGATTTACTGCTAATATTACATATAAGATCTATATGGTTAGCCCATGATAACTGCTCATCTACTATTATTCCAAGAAACCTGTAAGTTGCAGTATGTGTATATTTATGCTCTGTTAGAAACAAAGCATTATGTGCAAGTTGAATGTTTAGTTACCTTTATCCCACACATTCGCCTTTCATTTAAAACTTCTTTCATTACAATACTAGTAATATTGAAAAGAACAATCTCTCTTCTGCCATCTAAAAGTGATTACAATGTCTTTTCCACAAATGTCCTGAGGTTAATTGAATATAACAAAAGAAATAAAATAGAAAATGTAACACTAGAGCAGCTTCTCCCTGTACATCCACAAACATAGGGCTACTGAAACACATTACAAAGAGAATATGGCCTACAGTGGACATTACAAAAGATATAAAATGGCAGTTTTCCTTCTCTCCACCTTCTCTCACTCTCTGATGTACTCTAGCTATTGCTCTCTGACTGCTTCATCCGATATGACACAATGTTGGAGGACGTTAATTTAAAAAAAAAAAAAAAAAAAAATATTGCTCTCTGTGTCAATTTCTCAAGACTAATTGACAGCTGACTACAATGAGTATATTTTGCTACCTGCAAAGGGTGATGGATTTTTTTCAGGTATAAGAATAAGTAAAGCCGGTGGTCATAGATTTATGGCATGTAAAGAGTCTCAAGCCTGATAAAGAGGCTTCAGAGCAAAATTAAGTGATCTTTTATGTCCAACATGGAATGGGATGCTGAGACACGTAGCAGTTAAAGAGCATCCATGAATAAAACTCAACTTCATTTCCTGAAGCACTCTAGCCCCGAGTGTCAGTTTCTCAATACTAATTGTCTTGGTGGACAATAAACATGCACTTGAAAGAGTTTTGAAGTTTTTAGCAATGGTAAATGTAAACCTATTGATTTAGAACTTTAGATATCCAAATTTCATACTTTGATGTTTTTATAGCTTTGTTTTAATTCTGGCCTTTACCTCTTTGTTTTGTATATTTATGTATATTCACTTTTTTTACTAATATTTTTATTTTATATTAAAATTTGTCTCTGGTGTTTGCCATAATCCACTTTATAAAGGTGCTGATGACCAAGTTGTTGAACGCACTTAGTCCATCATACGTCATTAGTAATACTAATTTACAGCTGGCTACACTGTGTAAATCTTATAACCCTGTGAAGGGCAATGGATCTATGGTTTTTTATGTGGTTTTTTGAATAACCTTTTGATGAAATATGTTTTTTTATGCGGTTTTTTGAATAACCTTTTGATGATGAGCGTGTAACCGAACCATTTATTGATTCTGGCAAAGTAAAACAAAAGATAGAAACATAGAAAATAAAACTAAGATGTTAAACAAAGAACATCAACTGCACTTGAAAGTTTCTGGGATTCTCCACTAGGAACCGCCACAGATCTTTTTGAGCATAAAAATCTTTATCATGGCTTCCTTGGGAATGGAAATAAGGCTTGTGGTTCTCTGGTGTAAGTTTAGGGCACATTAAGGAACCTCAAACCTGATAAAGAGGTCTCTGAGCAAAATTAAGCAGTCTTTCATACCCAGTATAGGATAGGATGCTGAGCACCACAGCAGTTAAAGAATTTACTTAAATAAAATTTAATGTCATGCTTAAACAATGACTATGATTCAGAATGATTTGCAGGAAGGCCCAAAAATTTGTGTGCATATGTGTTTTCTTTCAGTTAGCCCTCGGAGGCTAATATAACTGCTTAAGCACTATTATAGTTTGTGCTGCTCAGCTTTATATGCATTTGCTCTTGTCAATACAGCCCAGATCAGTTTAAATGTAAATGTGATTGGCTAAGAAGTAGAAAATAAACCAGTAACAGTGAAGCATATAAATACATAATGTGTAAAAATTATCTACTATAAGGCTTCAGTTGTCCTATTAGTTATGTTTAAATGTAATTAAAAGGATAAATGAAGCTTAACTTCTCAAGTTTTTAGATTATGTATAAAGAAAGTTTGTTTGGCTCCGAGTCAAAATAAGGCATTCCTAATTTGTCAATGTTTCAGATGAGGATAGGTGGGGTTTAAAAATTATGAATTACCAGTAGGTACCATTTTATATCAGTAGCTGTCATTTAAATGTAGGTATATCATTTGTAGATGCATTTCCATGAAATCAATTGTTGACTTGTATATCTTTATTTCTGGATACCTCATAAGAATACTTTCTCTTTTTCAGATTGGACAAACCTCTTTTTTGTTGCACTTTTTTCTATGGAAATGTTGTTGAAAATGTACAGTTTGGGATTTCAGGTAAGTTGCTCAGCTATACAGGTTTGCTGGTATGCCTTTTTCTCATTCAATCTCAACACGCACATATGCACACACACTTGCACATGCGCACACACACACAGGTATATAATAATGTGAAATTTGGATTATATTTTTGTGTTTTTGAAGGCATATTCTCTTCTGTTTTAATTATTAAGTAACCACATAATTCATAATACAGGATTCTCCATTTAAAACCTAATGGGCACACAGCATTTTGCCAGTGTGCGATTGGGTGTGCCAAGCCAGCTTTGCTCCTACATAAACTTTGCATGTAAAACATGTATAACACTCTCACCTTATATCTTTCATGTGTAAAAGTAATTATAAATGGGAATCACCAAGCCATGTTTGCACAGCATATATTCAAATGTTCGCTGGTGAAGTGCCTCCTTCCAGATTTACAATTCCTGAGTTTGTGTATAAATTCGAAACCACTGGTTCTGTGGCGAACGAAATATGAAAGCGTAAACAAAAAGTTTTAAAAGAGGAAAAGTTTGACAAAATAGGCACATGGCTGGCCCCATGGTGCAGTTGGTAGAGCACCTGCCTGCTGTGCTAGGGGTCCCGGGTTCAATTCCTGGCAGGGGGTAGGAATTTTTCTCCAGCCAAGATTATTCCTCATCCTTCCCTGAGTCTGGAAGTATGAATGAATGTTTGTGTGAATCCAATGTATAAAAAAACCCCACTGTTAAATGAGTAAAACCAATAGTAAAGGCTGCCGATGTGACCTCTGCAGTTATGGGTGGGATATAAATGGAACAGTAAAAAAAAAAAAAAAAAAAAGGCACATGTTTTGAATGTTCGCCAACGAAATCCATCCCAAAATTAGCACAACAAATGGGAATTTCAGTCTTCTGCACATAGAGCAACTAATTTCTTAAAACTAATACCGTATAAGTGTACAAGTGTCTATGCTTTGAAACAAGGTGACCCAGTATCACGAATGCATTATTGTGAATGGTTCCTTTTACCAGTGAATGATGGTTTAATTGATCCACAGCTTCTGTTCTTTTCTGATGAGACATGGTTCCACCTAAATGGTCCTGTCAAAATTCATAACAGTCAGTACTGGGCCTCTGAAAACCCACATCATGTTCCAGAAATCCCTCGTTATGATCGGAGAGTTGGAATTTGCTGTGCTGTTTGCGCTAGACACATAATCAGTCTAATATTCTATGAGCAGACTGTAAACAGAGGTACCGAAATGACATTTTGACCCCATTTTATCATGAACTGATAGAAGAAGAGAAATCACATGGGTGGCTTTAACAAGATTCTGCTACTGCTCATACAGCAGAGGAATCTATGAATAAAGTTAGGAAAGTGTTTGAAGACCGTGATTAGTGCTGGCATATGGCCCTTTTGCTCCCCTGATCTATCAGTGTGTGATTTTTACTTGTGGGGGTAACCTGAAAGACAAAGTTTATGAGACTAATATACATTGGAAGAACTAAAACAAAATATTAGAAGTGAAATCAGGAACATTATAGTGGCCCAACTTAATTGTGTAAATCGGAATGTGTTCTCCCGATATAATGCTTTGTTAGCCAAGGGTGGATGACATTTCCAGCATCTTCTATAAGGTAAGAGTGTTATACATGCTTTACATGCAGAGTTTACATAGGAGCAAAGACGGCTGCAGCACACCCAATCACACGCAGGCAAAATGCTGTTTACCCGTTAGATTTTAAATGAAGAGCCTTGTAGTATAGCCTTTTATTTAAAATCATTCAAATTTATTGTATCGTCCAAAAATCTCCATTTGGATGCTGTTATACCTCTGAAAATTTTGAAGAAAATTATTCAAATCAAGCTTTATTTTGATTTCTAAAATTTTAAATTCATACAGGTACACATTTAGATGCTTTTGAGCTAAAAAAGAGTACAAATTTAAATATTTCATAAGATTGCTTAATGCAAGTATAATCACATATTTTATTGTAGTGGTACCTAATAAGCATTCATCTAATATAATTAAATAAGTAAATGATTTTACATATGATCAGGATTAAACTCTAATTACTGAAATTCAAGGCAAAGCAAACTGCTCCACTTAAGATAAATATTAGAATACTTAGTATGCAGTCAGTAGTATTGATTATTCCCTTGTATATTACCTTTTCATTTCATTTTCATCCTTTTAAATACATTTAAAGGGACATGTCAATAAATAAGCTATTTACATATTTACATGATATACAAATCAAGTATTACACATCTGTTTACAGTATACATGTTTTCATTATTTCAGTTCCTCATTACATTTAAAGGGACATATTATTTAACCTGTTTACTTATTTACATGATACACAAATTATTATATATTTTTTCAGCAATACATATAGAATACATTTTCAATTAAGTATTTTTTGTGGTTTTCATCATTTCTTTTATTTGGGTTGTGTTTTTTTATTTCATTTGGAACCTTATTAAATAATTCCCTTCATATAATTTCAACTGCACAATTATTCAGTGTTCCCCTTAGAGTTATTCTGTAGTAATCCTCATTATTTCTCAAACTATAAATGTGTGTATTACAATACTTTTGATGTCTTTTGTGTACAATAATTTTTATACTTTCATATACATCCTAAGACAAAAAAAAAATGAGCAGACCCTGGAAGCTTATACTTGTCTAGGTCCATATCATTTCCGTGGCTGGTTTACAATGGTGTCACGGAATGTGTGTCTTTAGCGTCGTTCTGTTGTCATTTCTCATACTGAGTCTCAACTATTCAATGTGAGCGGATGGCCAAGTAGTTGGACTTAGATAATTATATGCTTCGAGAGTCTGCTCATTTCTTTTGTCGTAGGGTGTATATATACATTTAGTATGTTATGCAGTACATCAAACTGATTAGTTTTCATTTCGGAATCCCTGTCAAAAAATGTACCGTTTGGACGCTGTAGCGCATTGAAGTGTGAGATGGGTGTACATTCACATTTCGTCAATAAAATCAACATTGAGCTGTCTACTTACAAATGGACTTTGACTGTATACCTCCTATGTCATTGTAGAGCCTATGTTAGCAGTGGTGAGCCTCATACACATGATCCAATACGTGCAATTGCCTTTGAAGATTTTCAATCGCTCCATACACTCGAGCCATAAGGTCCTCCGTGATGTTGCAGGAGTGCCATACACATACTCTTCATATAATTCCAAAGAAAATAGCCGAGAGGTGTCAGATCTGGCAACTGTGTTGTCTATGGAACTGGTCCACCTTTACCAATCGATTGATTTGAATATGTGTCATTGAGGTGATTCCACACATTTACATCAAGTTGTGCTGGAGGTCATTCTGGCCATTCCAGCAGCTGTGTACTGGTACATGTTGTACTGCTGTTAAAAACCTTACTGTACTGGAAACTACACAAGTAACACAGTAGAATGCACACCAAGGCCTCTGTGAAGGAATTTAGCGCATGTGCAGGAATGTTATTATGCTCCGATCATTCATCCCAGTACATATTCTCAAATTTTGACGCTCTCCAGCACCCAAGCAGTGCATTTCTGGATGGGCTTCTATTTGAAAACCAATCAGTTTGCCATCCTGCACAACATATTAAGCATTGTTGTGTTCCATATATAAATATGGTACAGTTAAAATATTTAAGTTTTTAAATAGGCTTCCGCATGTTTGTCTATTGCTTACTTTACCTATTATTCTGATGACCTTTTTCTGCAGTTTAATTACTTTTCCCATTTCTCTGGATAATATTCCCCCAGAGTGTGATACCATAGTTTATATGTGAGTAAATAAATGCATAGTAACCCTGTGTCATTGTTTCGTTATCCATTATCCTTCTGATTTGTCTCATTATATAGATGTCTTTATTTATCTTTTGGTAATGTGTGCTATGTGGACTTCTAGTTAAGGTTTTTATCAGTTATGTAATTCCAAGAAAGTTTGTACAATTTATTTCAGATATGCTTTTGCCTTCTATGGTTAGTTTAATGTTATCTGATTTGTTGTTTGTTATTTCAAAATTAATAATGCTATCTTTTTTTACATTTATTGCCATGTCTACGTTAGATTAATATTGCTTTATGGCTTCTAAAATGTTATTTACCCTATTTTCTACCTCTTTAGCTGTCTACCACCTAAGTATAACAGTTATGCCCCCTTTTTTTTCTATTAATTCAAATATTTCATTTATATATGTTAAAAATAGTAAGGGCCCTAATTTTGAACCTTGTAGAACTCCATGGTGAACAGTTTTAAAATTTGATTTTTTTTTATCCTCTTATTTGCATTTTAATGATTTATTTCTATGCACTTCATTTGGTCTTCTAACCAGGTCAATAACCAATTAGAAATTTCCATGCAGAATCTCAATGCAATTTACCTTAGTCTCTCTTGAAAACTATACAATCTATCATAATGAAACTTTTACTGCTTATAAAACAGTTACTTCTGGTACACTGACCATAATAATTAAATCCTCAGAAAAGTTAATAATTTTTATTCTACTGATATTCCAATAAACAAAAAATGTTTAAGATTTTCCATACGTTTTCTTCTTTAGTTGCACTTTTCTCCTAAACAGGTAAAGTGACACACTTCAAATTTTGTAGTCGCTTTACAAACATGTTATTCAACATAGCTGGTGAACAATTAAGATATTTTAATCAATACTAGCAATTTAAAAAGTAAATAATTATACACGGTTTATTTTTTAGCTTTTTTATGTATGAAAACATTTTTTTATGAGTTTCATGAAAGTGTAACATAAAAGGCTTTCATTGGCTATTTAGAGCAGTAACATTCTGCATATGCACAAAAAAATCAAAGGTGTATCTATTATAGTTTTTTTGGAAAAGTAAGTAAGTTTATTTTGTCACTGCCATACAATGTACACATGGACACGTCAATAGAAAAGAAGATACACTTAATTATAAATTTCATGTAAGGAATAAAAACATTTGTTTATAAGATAATCCTTTAAACAGGTTTTAATGCTGTTTAAAGATTTGATACACATTATTTCTTTTGGAAAATTATTTACCACGTTACTTAAGGACCATATTGGTGACTTTGTAAATTTAGATGTCCTATAATGCGCTATATGTATATTACTTTTATTTCTGGTGTCGTAATTGTGTACATCTGTATTTAAGATATGATTCAGGATACTTTTTGTAATATAAAGCAGATTTATAAATGAAAATAGATGTGACAGTCAAAATTTTAAATATACTAAAAACTTCTCTAAGAGAATCCTTAGGTCTTGAATTAAAAACAATTCTCTACATCCGTTTTTGAATAAGGAAAACCCAAAGGATCACGTTATACATTAATACAGAATGACCAAGAGAAAAATAAATATTTAATAAATTTTCGAGATCCAAATATTGTGTAAGGCACCTAAGAGCAAAACACACTTTATTTAATCTCTTGCATATGTCATCCAAATGAGCATTAAAATTCAGTTTTTTGTCAACAAAAATACCTAAAACTTTAGCAATAGGAGCAGTTTGAGTATTTATCAAGGGAGGAAACAAAGTATTCTGAAACGACAAACTAATAGTCTTACCCATGTTTATCATTAATCTATTAGCATTACACCAATTTATAAAAGAAAAATTGGTATCATTAATACGTTTATCCAATTCATCAATGGTACTTGCTGATATAGCCATAGACACATCATCAGCATATATTATTAATTTATCACTATCAAAGTATTGATCCAGATCATTAACATAAAGTAAAAACAATAATGGCCCCAAAATGGACCCCTGAGGCACACCTATATTCATAGGGTAGTCCTTTGACAAATGATTTGACATTTTTATAATCGCTTTGCGACCACTGAGGTATGGTAAAATTAAGTTTGCAACACAACCTCTTATCCCTAATTTATCTAGTTTGATCATAAAAAAAGTGTGATCAATGCAGTCAAAGGCACTAGACAAGTCAAAAAACACACCAGCAACAAATAAGTTTTTGCCAAGGCTGGAATGAACATGATTTATAAAATCAATACAAGCTGTTTCAGTACCTTTAGTAAAACCATGTTGGCACTTAGATAAAAGATTATTTGAATTCAAAAAAGTGCAAAGTTTATTATGTAATAAGTTTTCAATAACCTTAGAAAATGTGGAAAGTATGGATATAGGTTGATAATTATTAACATCAAAAGGATCACCTTTCTTAAGAATTGGAGAAATAATAGAGATTTTCAAGTTATCTGGAAAAACTCCAGTTGTAAATATAAGATTAATGAGATAGACAAGGGATAACACAATGTCATTGTTTATATATTTTAAAATTCTACTAGTCATTCCATCAATACCTGTTGAGTTGGAGGTATTCAAATCATTTATAATATTTAAAATTTCAATTTCATCAACAGGCATAAGATACATAGATTTTAAATTAATTTGACTGTAGTGCAAACATCAAAGTGGTGAAATAGTTCGAGAGCTTTTTCTCAACAAGAGTGGAAAAATGATTAGCAAATTCATTTATAATAAGTGCATTATTTTCAATATGATCACCATTTATATTTAGTTTAGTAATGTTATTTTTATTAGCTTGACCAAGTTCAGTGTTTACAACTTTTCAAACAGCTTTATTTTTGTTTTCTGAATTATTAGTTACTTTGGATACATACTCCTTTTTAGTTGTCATAATTGTTTTTGTATGTTCATGCAACAATGAGTGATAAAGAGAACTAAGATAATCAGTTGGAGTGGCCTTTTTGAGATCAAATAGACTTATAAGTTTATCTTTCACTTTAATGATATTATTTGTTATCCATTTTTTCAATATACTATTTCATGGGTTTACTTCAATTGAAGTTAATGGACAAGATAGATCAAAATAATATAAAATTATTTCCATAAACTTATTCCATGCACTATTCACATCCTCAAGTACATATATATCATCCCAAATTAAACTATGCAACTGATGCTGAAATAATGATAAATTACTAGCACTAACATTCCTATAAGTATTCATATTTATCTGTTGAGACTTGCGAAAAAATTGGCTTGAGAATTTTAATAAGGATTGTGCATGATGATCAGAAGTGTGAGGATGAAAAACGGTACATTTACAACAATCACTATCCACATTGGTAACCATATAATCTATGGCAGCGTCATTATGAGTAGGTTGAGTACATAAAGAAGTCAGATCAAATGCATCAAGTATGTCAAATAGGGATTTCTTAGAGATACTGGCAGATAGGGCATCTATATTCAGGTCACCAGTTAAAATAATATAATCACATTGTTTATGTATATAATTTAAAATAAATTCTAATTTAGACCAGAAAACATCAATGATACAATTTGGGGAGCTATATATCCATAAAATACACAGGGTAACATTTTTAAGGTTTACTTTAACCCTTCCCGAGCGGACATGTTTCATGGCTCTGAGCGGAAGGCAATTTTGCTAAAGTATGAAACTATTAAATACAGTTAAAACTATAGAAAATGCTCAGATGTTCTAAAACACATAGTATACCTTGCTTTTTGTTGAATTGAATCATAATTGTCCTCCAGGAATGAAGTTTTGTTAATCTGCGTAAAAATGTTGTTACAAAAATGGCATAAGTAGCACTTCTCCATTTTGTACAGCGTAGTTTGTACATATAGGTATTCACAAATAAACCAGCAGTGCTTCAGGAACTAAATAGTGTCACATTATGATATTTAATACTTCCATTTGCAATAATAAAGGTAATAATGATAACAAATTATAAAAGTGTTGATAGAAATGTGCAGTTACACCTAGGTAGGGCAGGGTATCTAAAATGTGCATATGATTTTCATAGCGACTTGTTTATCTCAATACTATTGAGATAATACTATCTCAGTGCTTTTATATCGGCAATTTCTGGGAGATTCCAAGAAGCAATCCTGGATTTATTCGTTGGTGGTGTCACCTGTTTTTTTTTAATGTTTCCGTGAATACAAGTCTCCTCAGTAATTATTTCCATAATTTCGTCATCAAAAAATAGGCCGAAAAATTCTACTGGAAGCGTATTCTCATCAAAATGAAAAGGAAGTATTGGTCCCTGCTGGATATTGTGCACTGGGATACTAAATGTAGGGCCAGGGTCAAAATCACCCACCTCTTCCAGCTAGGAGTACAGCTGTCTGCAGCATCACTTATGTCACTCTCGCTCTCACTTGCACTTACACACGAATTCTCGCATATATCACTCTCATCATCACTGAGCACAAAATTCTATAACTCACTATCACTTTTGTTCAACAATTCTACAATTTCTTGCTCCATCAACCCTTTCTTTCCCACCATTCTGTCAAAAAACAAAAAAAACTCTCGCTTCCTGGATGCAATCACCGCACTGTTTATTCCTACACCACTGAAAACTACGACAGAAATGATTAAATATGGAAAATCGGTGATGAACTGACCACAAACATCTGAAAGAACATTTCCTGCCATCTATTGGCAGTATATATGAATTATTTGAGCAAGAGGAGCCGATCACAATAGTTCTATGACTCCAAACCCATATATGGGTTTTCGCTCGTCAGGGTCCGGGCAGGTCGCCCATATATGGATTTTTGCTCGCAAAGGGTTAAAGTCTATTTTCAATCCAACACATTCAGAATTAATTTCTTGCAAAAAACGAGTGATATACTGAACATTAACAGCTGAAATTGATTGCTTACAATAAACTGCTACACCACCATGTATATAATCCTTCCTCTCGGAGCATGGCGATAAAATATAACCTTGAAAATGTAAAAATGTACCATGTTTATACCAATGCTCAGTTAAACACAAAATATCAGGTTCTTCATCTTTTAACAACAACTGAAGTTCATTTAATTTGTTGTTTGCTGACTGGATATTTAAATGAATCACTTTTAGTTTAAGTTCATACTGCTCAGTTATACTTTGCGCTCCAGGAAGAGTTAAAAGTGTATCTATAGTTTAAAAAAAAGCCAGTTATGGTAAATGGCAAAAGAAGATAATTTTGTGCGGTATAAAAGGGCCATGATAACCTGTCCCCTATATTTAAAACTCCATTTAAATGCACTTAATTGCCACAAACACAAAAACCTTATATGGGCATGTTCTGCAAAAAATGTAGATTCACATTAAATAAAATACAACAAAAATCCATTTTTTTTATCCAAAATCACTACCAAGTGTCCTTATATATAAAAAATAGTAAGGGCCCTAATTTTGAACCTTGCAGAACTCCTTGGCATACAGTTTTAAAATCTCATTTTTTTTTATCCTTCCATTTGCATTTTTGCATTTTGATGATTTATTTCTATGCACTGCATTTGGTCCTCTCGGTAGGTCAATAAGCAATTTTGTGCCAGGCTTTTTATACCATATATTTCTAATTTGTAAATCAACATTTTTATATTCATACAGTCAAACACTTTCAATAAATCTATAAGGATAGCAAGTATGGATTCACAGGCAATTAGAGCGTTTAGTATTATATCATTAGCCTTTTGTGTTGCTTTTATTTTGCATTTGTGCTTTTGAAAACCATATCACCATTTAAATATAGTCTTAGTTTTTTACATAATTTTCTAGTTGTTTTAAATATAAGCCTTCCATCAATTTTGAGAAGGTGGATCACAGGGTAATTGGCCTATAGTTTCCTACCACTTTCTTATTTCCCTTTTGTTCATATATTGGTCTGACGACTACTTTTTTTAATGAATTTGGAAAAATTTCTTTGTATTAGTGATGTGATTTTAATGCATCTTTGAATTTCAGCAATTTTATATTTAATCTGTTTTAGTAGTTCATTCAAAGTGTCATGCAGATCATGGACTTCTTTGATTTTAACACTTCATTTATTACACTTTCTTCCATCACTTTCAGAACTGCCATAGTATTTAATTAACCTACTTGTTTTGTTAAGTTAATATTTTTGTTTCTGGATTGAGTTTTAAGTTTAATAGTGTTGCTATATTTAAATAGTGCTCATTGAACATTCTGCAAATTTCCTTTGTATCTTTTATTTCTTTGTCATTGTTTTGTATTGCTAGATTTTCAGTACTTTTGTTTTTAGCCTGTTTATGAATTGCATTCACAATATTCTATGTTCTTGTGGTTTCATTATCAGATTTCTGTATAAGTTGCCTGTTGTATTTCATTTTTGCTTTTTCTATTACCTTTCTAAAAGTATTATAATTTTTTATGTGTTCTATAGAGTGGTCATTCATGTTTGGATGTTTTATTTGAATTAAAAAATTTAATTCATTTCCACAAAATCTTTATCCCCTTCGTTATCCACTCTGAACATATGGCCCTATTCCATTCTTTACTTCAAAATTTTTTTACAGGGATTGCATTGTTCTTTCCATTTTGTAAAATGTTGATAAAACTATTGTACTTTTGACTTATAGTTTCCCCTTCGTAAACCTCTTTCCAGTTTTGTCGTTGCAAAAAGCTTTCTGATTTCCTTAACTTTTTACAACTTGTTTACCATTTATATTAAAATAGATTTGGAAATGCAACTTTATTTACATTTACTTCTGTAACCTGTACAAAGTGGTCTCTTATTCCTGCTTTTATTGTGGTTGATTTTCATTTAGTTTCTTCTTAATTGATGACATTGTCTATACAAGTTGGGGATCACTTTCTAATTCAGTGAGTTCTTCTATACCTATTTTTAAGTTATGCTTGCCTAGTATTTCCATTAATGTGTATTTGACTGCACTGTCACTTCGATATTTAAATTTCCCATTAGAATTTCAATCTTGTTTTCTTGTAACAAGTTTAACAATTTTTTTATGTTCTCAAAAATATATTTTTATCCCCAGTTGGTGCTCTGTACATCCCAATAAGTATTACACTTTTTGCATTTAGGTTAATGTCTAGTACTGAAAGGTCATATGTCATCTCTACTATGAAATTGCTACAGTCTATTTCCCTAAGATTTACTTCACTTTCTATGTAAATGGCTACTTCCCTGCTAGTATGTTTTTGCCTGCAGTAGTATGTTCCTAGAGTATAACCCTGACAATTGAAGGGATGAGAAGGATATAATCCAAAGCCACAAAATGTAAATTTGCCAGGAGAGCGTTGTGAAAGTTTGAATAAATCCATAAATCACATCAATTTTTTGGGGTATCCAATGTAAGTAGCTTATTTCTCCAATGTCTTAATATGCATGTGTGTATAGTTATTTTGTGAAAAAGGTTACACATTACTAATAAAAAATATTTTATGACTGGATGACATAACATTGGGCATTGGCCTGTCCTACACTAAAAGAAGAGAAGGTTTACAGATTATGAACATCAACATATAACGTTACTTAGAATGATAGTGACAACAACATTTGAAACAATATAGCAAATATCAATCTCATCTGTGTCATTTTCTTCCTTTGTTTCACTCAGACTCTTGAAGTATCCCTTCAAAACATCTGATATAAATGGCATTAGTAACATAACATATTTGTTTTTTCTTGCAAATTGGAATGTGTTTTAAGTATTTCCTTGGTAGGTGGAATGGATTAAGTGTCTGATATGCTTGTCCTTTTCTAGTGATATTTATAGTTCTGAATTATTCTAAATCAATTTATTGATATTCCACTTTTAAATGTGATGGCATTCCTTCATCAAAGCAAAAAGCCATCACTTCTAAAAATTAGAGCTGAGATCCATCTTCATGTTTGTCCTTTGCAATATTTATCTGCAATGGTGTCAGACCTATAAAGTCTGCTTGCTTCATTTTAACAACTGAAAATGGCTTCCTCTTGCAGGAATCTGTAATGACTAACCCAGTCATCAGGGGGTACACTATGGGGTTTCTGTTTTCAACATGCTTCTACCCTCCGCCAAAATTTCTTCAAAGTTTATATTTTTCATTTTTCCAATTGTTCATATTTCTCACTTTTTTTCTGCCTTTAGGTGCTTTAGCAGGTGTCACCTCTGGAGATGTTTTACATTCATCAGCATCCTAAGTCAAAATAAAATATTCAGAATGAGAAAGACCAAAGCCACTTTTAACATGCATAATATACATTAATATATTATACAAATAGCCTTATAATATTAAAATTATCACAAATAATGCAGTAATTAATAGTAGAAGCATAATTTGTTTATCATTTGCACATGCTTATTTTAATTACTGTGTATGTAATAGTTCAAATTATGCAATAACATTGTAGTATGACACAAACCTAAGCCTCAATTCTAAAAGAGTCTTCTGGGCTGATTTGCCGTGGTCTGCTGGAGTAACTTGGTCCAGACGTTTCGTCCACTACTGCGGTGGACATCATCGGTGGCGTGGTCAAAGTCTTCTTGGTGAAGGTACAGTTGCGTCTGTACGCGTCAGCCCGGAAGACTCTTTTAGAATTACGAACACCGGCCGTGAAAGCCTACGCTTACGTAAGCCTCAATGTCTTCATTCTTTAAAAAATTATGTACCTATTTTTGACTTTGTGTCATTTTTGGATGAATATTCATCAGAGGGACAACTGCTTCTGCTGAATGAATAATGTTCATCAGAACTAGCCATTCCTTTCTCAGAATCTTCTTTTTTGGTTATGCATGGAAATAACCTCTTCTTTGCATGCACCAATCTACTGTGGCTTTGGGTTGTTTCATGCACGGAAAAGACTAGTTCCTCAATGTATGAGAACAAGTGTAAATTGCTCTGCCATCTAGTGAGTGAACGTTAAAATATTTTTGCAGTAGCTTCCCCTGTTGAATGGAACTTGAACTAACCCAAAAAACATGTTTTGAAAAATGTGTGGCTTTGACCTATATCATTCTCACCCCTTCAATATTTAGCTACTATTTCCTAATTTTTCAAACTATATTCTGTAAATAATATTTTTTGTTTCAGATCCTTTATTTTTAATTCTATTAGCATCCTTCTATTGCTTATAGTTTGAACATTTTGATGAAAAAAACTTAATTCCCTCACAACTTTTCTCATTTTAAATGGTGTTTTTCCTTTATCAATTTTGAATTTTTCCACACTTCCTAACCTGTCAGTTTTTGTTTAATTTGTTACTTTTTTGTTTGCTGCTCCATTTTCCCACCCTCTGAATCTACTTTTAGTTTTTCCCTTCCATGCATATGTTTAAATAAAATAATAAATAAATCTAGCCTGAGAAATCCCTTAAGGGCAAAGACCTCCTGACATTTTTATTACTTTATAAATCATCTGCTCCAAGAGTACCAAGCCCTTTCTATTTAAATGTAGCCCTTCCCTGTCCAACGAACTTGCATCTAGTAACTTGTTTGTGTTTACATACACTGCATGCAGGGCATTACATGCCCATTCTATTTCTTCGTTTAGGTAATTTATGTAAATTTCACTTACACCTCTTCTCATTACACTACTCACTACAATTTTTGCATGTGGGTAATGCTCCTGCACTCCACCAACTCCTGTGGTCCCGTGACTTTTTATGTCATTCGTACCAACATGTAGCACAACTGTTTTCACCTCATTTTTGTTCCTCTCCCTGCCAAGAAAATTTGGAAGATATTCTGCTCTTCTTCTCTTAACCTATTTACTTTCACATCTGCCCTTTTTACCATTACATTTTTTATGATTGAGTCACCAAACACAGGTACACTTTTTGTATCTTTGTTCTTCACCTGCTTACTTCCTTGTGTTGCTGCTACTCGCTGGTCCTCTGGTCTGATTAACTTGAAGTTTATCCATTTGTATATTGATTTATTCCTGGTTCTTCTTTTCCCAGCCCTGTGTTGCATCCTTTGCTCTGTTGTCTTAGCATTTCATTCTTCTATATATTCAACCAACACCACAAACCTGTTTGCCGTAGTGATCTTGGCATCACTGCTTATGCCACATGTTGTCCATCTTCTTGTATTTGTGGTGTACACCTCTTTCTTCTATTTGTGCTAAAATTTTTGTTTTTAGACCCTCATTTTCATCTTTCAGCAATAGAATCTCTACTTGGGCCTTTCTAAAATCCTTATTAACCCTCTGCCAAGGCATATATATATATATATATATATATATATATATATATATAATGTGCCTTAGGACATACCATAATTTAATTAAAGTTTATTTCAAATTTAATTGTCATACCTTGATGAAAGTCTCAGAAGGAGCTATGATTAAAAAAAACTTGAACAAACAAAAAGGGCTGTAATGAATAACTACTCACTTACAAGACTTCTTACTACGACTTCTTACTTACTCGTATTAACCTTACCTTGCTAATCCATGGAAGGACCGAAGACAGTGTAAACAAACATGAAATGTGAATTTGTATTACACCACATTATGGAATCAGTTACCCATCATTGCATCAAACATACTCATATATCCATTTTTTTCCTTTTTCTTTTGTATTTATAAATGCTCTTTAACTGCTGTGGTTCTTGGCATCCTGTTCTACATTGGACATGAAAGGCCACTTAATTAATTTTGCCCAGAAGCCTCTTTATAAGGCTTGAGGTTCTTTTAAATGCCATAAATCTGTAACATAGGACCACTGGCTTTACCTTGCTTCAGAAGGAAGCCATGGATTTTTATAGCCCAAAAAATCCATTGCCTTTGGATGAGTTGGAGTCCATAACTTTTGGAACAAGAGACCATGTTAACCCTAGACCATAGAGGAGGGCACCCATTTTGCCCATGTGTTTCTGCAATGCCCAGCAAGCATCCTAAATAAGCCATGTATATTGTTGCATTCACTCATATTTTGTATTATAACTATGAATATCCTAACAATATCACTTCGTCAATGTTACCAGCTTCTCTTAATAATACTAGAGTTATACTAAATCTAATGTTTCAGCTTTATAAAATTTCAAAGACACTTAAAATAAGTAAAAACCATATATTCTAGCCTTTTGTGAATATTATAGAGATAATTATGATATTATGTGATAAAATACAGCCTATTTCTACAAAATGAGATTTGGTTTAATATTCTGAACTAAAATATTGTGCACTTAAAATGGCACAAAATGAATTAGTATGCTAAATGTATCATTGAAAGCAACAACAATTAGAATTGGATTTTACATGCCAACATTTGAAAAAATAGGATTTCTTGAGCATCCTTTACCAATAAAATAATTATGACTGAAGTAAACAATGCAAGGCTTTTTGCTGTACAATTTCACATGGAACATTTAATATTCAGTTTTGTGAATGTGCACTATGTAGTTCAAAATGAAGTCAAATTATGCATTGCAATGTCACTGAATGTGTTGCAGCATACAGTTCTGTAGCAGCTTGAACCTGTGAAATGTCTACTTATTAATTTACATTAAAGAATTGAAAGTTCAAATCACTAAAATACTGAAGAACTGAATGTGTGTAATCATGATTCATTGCTAATAGTAATAGTAAGCATAATAAAATAACTAATACAGTGCTATAAAGATAGGACTATAATTTCTGTTTTAATAAAAGTATAAACTATATTATATGATGTAGAAGATGTTTATAAATGTGGTAATTCTTATTACCACAGTCTATATACAATTCTAAGTCCTTGTTGAATACTTATCCATTGAATTACAATATGTGTATATGTGTAGATACTCTTTAACATATATACATTCATTCCAAAAAGTGCTTCATTCCAGTGCTCCATTTTTATATTGTAATACATTTTTTGTATCAATTAATTGTTACTGCCATTCATTCGTCATATTTAAATACCTTTTGCTTTACCTATTTATTTCATTATAAATTGGACATGTATAAATATGTTGCATAAGTCTATTTAACCTCCACATTCCTAATTTAAACAATGAGACAATCAGTAGGCAGTCTTAGCCAAATACTCCACCACTTCTATCACATACACCATTTTGGTCATAAACAAAAATCTGGAAACTTGTAGATGCTGTTCAGAGATATTGTCACCTCCTACCAAAAAACAAGCAATTTTGAACCTGTTTAGATCCCTTCAGTTCTTATATCAACTTATTGCTATTTGTTTTAGACTGAACTTACTCTAATTATGAAATATTTTTCCTTTAAGGGTTATTTTGTTTCACTTTTCAACCGATTTGACTGCTTTGTTGTGATTGGAAGTATAGGGGAAATAGTACTCACACACACAGAAGTGATGCCCCCACTTGGTGTATCTGTGTTGAGGTGTGTTCGTCTGCTGCGAGTGTTCAAAGTTACCAAGTAAGTTGTCATCTTTGTAATCTATTGAAATTAACACTTATATAAATTTACATTATTTAGAGATAAGTAAGGTAGAAAGAGAGAGAGAGACAGAGACAATTAATAGGTTTGCCTTATTCATAATTGCTATTTGAGAGGCAGAGAGGAGGAAATAAAGAAAAATCAAATTGAACTGTTACTTACACTAGATGAAACTTGCAACTAGATGACTGAGCATTGTCTTACTTAAATGCATTTTATATCTCTTATGCATTGGAATGAATGATTATGGATGCAGTCTTAAAAGGTTCCCATCATTTGAACAAGTGTTGCTAGTACACTCAAAACTGGTGCCAAAAAATTGCCATTTTGTATGCACGATATTTTCAGAAAGACAGGAATGAGAAAGTAAACAGATAGGATATGCACATAACATTACTTTCATAGTGAGATATCAAACCACAGTAGAAATAGTCTTATCACCTGAAACAAAATTCCCTATAATCCCTAGGGTGTCTCCCCTATGTAGAGGTTACCCTCATTGCCTGGCCACTGCATCCTCCAGCCGCAGCCAACGCCACGAAGGAGTGCAGATTGGGGGTGGTGGAGGTCAGCACGCTGACTCCCCCAACCGTAAGGTGACTACTTGACCTTTTAGGGATGCTACCTTTCTATCATGATAGCTCCTCAATTGACCCCTCAGGGACCTAACGAGGGTCCCCTGAGTGCACCCCGTACCAGATCTCCCAGCGGGGGAAAATCCCATACCGGTACCGGGGATCGAACCCGGGTCCTCTGCACCAGAGACAAGTGTGCTACCAACTGCGCTACGGAGGCAGTCTGAAACAAAATTAAGTTCCTAAAAGACCAGGCACAGCATTAAACATAAATAAAATTGAACAGTTGGGGTCAAGCTACCTCCCACCACTCATGCGAGCGAACAGATGATACACATTTCTTGACTGGGTGTACAAAAGCGGTTAAGTCAGAAAACCTCATAATGAGAAAAACTAAATTAAAAATTAGAATCAATTTCCCAAGTTCCTTATGTGCCAAAATTCTACACATTTTTCAAAAAAATATCCGTTGGTTAATACTGTAAATATATACATCAGGTTGATTTAATTCCTATAAATCTTCATTCCTTATCTGAGGATTATCTGAAGGGTTGGAGCGTGGATGTGTGACTTACATGACTTTTCACGATGCATTTTGACATATCCACTCCCACACAAGTGTTATATTGATGGTTTCAGTGGAAGATTTATTGTTTGCCACTAGAATATACAATGAAATTATATTTTTAAGTATGTAATCAATTTTTGTAGTTCCCATGGGGATGAAATACCACCATATTTATATAGAATTCACATTTAACAGAACTTGAGAAAATGACAGCATAAAAATAGTACAAGGATAATGAAACAGGACATACCACTGCAGTAATAATAATTACCCAAGGTGCAACAGCCCTTACCGCCTAGCCGCTGTGGCTCCCACCTCTAACTGCCAAGAGTGTGGTGCGGTACTGGTGCTCAGCATCCCGGTTCCTCCTGGCCAGTTATACAGTCTACGTAATCAGGACCCAAATTTTCAATCATGCAGCTCCTCGATTGGCCTTTCACAGACCTAACGAGGCTGAGTGCACCCCGTGCCAGATCTCCCAGTGGGAGAAAATCCCCACACTGGTGTCGGGAATCGAACCTTGGTGTCTCAATTGGTAAGCAGAAGCGCTACCACCGTACTTAAGGAGACAACCCTGATATTACTGTGGTATTTGAAAATAATATCTTATAATTGCACAGTAAATACTTTTTAGCCTTTTATAAAAGGTTGTTTAACTTAATAAACTTGATAAAATATAATATAACACTAAAGAAACAAGACATTTTATTATTATGACTTTAATGTTATATACTTTCTTTAAATTTCCATGGAATTGTTTTCACCATCCAAAATATAATGAATAATAAAAATACATTCTTCACTCAACTTCGTCATTGGTATCAGTATTTGGAAGTATACTAAGAGTGCACATATTTTCAATGCTCTAGAATTCCCAGAATGTGGCCAAGATAAATGGAAGTAGGTCCAGTAAGTCCTATTTTTGCTAGGTTCACCGTATTTGGACCAGAATACTTCTTAAAGGTTTGATACCTGTAGCTTTATTCTCTCTTCTGAGAAAACTGGCAAATCTGAAATCATCTTTCCTCAACTTGTACTCAAGGAATAATTTTCCGACAGAAACCTTTTGAAAACAGAGCCACTCCATGTCCCTCCAAACGATCTTTTATCCAATAGATGGTAGATTTCGAGCTTGAAGGCTGTGGTTCAGTCGACAAATTTTCTGACGTTTCTTCCGAGACTGCGTTGGGCATCTTCAGAGAATGACTCCTGACTGGTTAACAACTAGAGGACGATTGATGGAGCACCCGATTTGCCAGGTCAACCTTTTCTTGGTGCATTTCTTACTCTCAAACTCTTTTCGCCTTCAGAGATCTCTATCTACAGCTTAAGTCTATCACATGTCTGGTATGCGTCCACTTTTGGTTTCTGTAGTTCAAGATCATCAAAAATAGTTTCATATATCCTCCTACTAACATGTTGTCCAGGAAGAGCATTTAAATATTCTTCATATAAGTAGTTAAAGTAACACAAGGTGGTAACTGGTTTCTCTGTGTTTTTAGTGAAATGATATACAGAGTTGCAATAATTTATTTTTCCATATGTATTGTTGAGAAGCCAGAGTTAGTTGTTTTGCATTATTTAATCTTCTATTAGTACAATTAAAATAAATATTCGGTCACCAGATAGGTGTAGTGTCAAGTTGGGTAAGTTATTTAAATTTGAAGTGCATAGTAAGTTAAGTCTGCTCTATTACTGACTTAACCAACTTTGCACTGCTGGTGAGTGACTTAACCATCTTTGCACATGCACAGCTGATGACTTCATGACATACCTCCTCTTGCACACTCATGTTGCTTGGCTATTATAAGTGATATGACTTAACCGATTACAGATGGGTAGAGAACACAAAATTACATCAAATGCTATGGATAACTCATTTTCGATATTTTTTGACTTAACCGCTTTTGCACACCCAGTTGAGATTTGTAAGAGTTAGAGAAAGATCCATGTTACATCATCCTCACTATATAAGGAGGCAACGCAACAAGAGTTTGGAGTCAGTTTCCAGTTTTAGTGTGTGTGTGATTGGGGAGGGGGGGTCATGGGTGATCTATGTCAGCTGTTTGAGAGACAGAGAAAGTGAAAAGATCAAGGTTACGAGAAGAAAACAGTTGTGAAGTGTAATATCACAAAAGATCCTAGACTGCATTAACATCAGTAAAAGAGAACTGCGTTGTACATTTAGATAGAAGAAAATAAGGTAAGAAATAAACAATAACTGGACTGAGTTTTGTCATTTGTTACGCTGGTGTCAGGAGCGAGATGTAAATGTTATCATGAAGGAGATGATGAAAGAATTACTAACCAAAATCATGAACATGAAGTCCAAAATTAAGAACGTAAGTACCAGCATGGTCAAAATGAACATTGATATGCAAAATCTGAAATCCAGAATGGACAAGATGGAGAGAGAAATGAAAAGCAAATTGAAGAATGTGAATACCGACATGGACAAGATGGGAAGCAAAGTAAATTCAGTGACTTCAGCAATAGAGAAGAAGACAAAGAGGAGTGTGTTGGGGATGTAGCCAACTAGCTCACATTGTGGAGGACTGTCAGCTGGAAAGCCAACGAGGAACGAGTTACGACGGACTTGGCATGGGACATGGAGGAACCGTCGGAGTCATCCAATCAGGTGATGCTGAGTGCCATGAATAGAAGAATGGAGGATGACATCATCCTAGATAGCAGGATGCAGGGGAAGCTGTGCCAGGTACTAGTGGACACGAGTGCAGCAGTGATCATGATTTGACTGGATGTGGCTGAGGACAGCCAATGAGGAAACTAGATCAATCCTACGAGACAGTGGTGGCATCGTGTGACACCTTGCCTATGGAGAAGAAGGCCTGACTGGAGTTGACCTTGCAGCAGAGCAGTATAGGTCTGTGGGCCTTTGTCTCGAAGGTGGCTAGAAGGAGATACTGGTACTGGGTGACTGGATGCTCTCAGGAGTCATGAGGTGATGGTCAACATTGGCAGGAGGGTCCTGCCAGTCGGACAAGCTGAGATAACGCTCCGGAGCCCCAGCGAGCATCTGAAGGTCAGCAGAGTGACATAGAGGAATTTACAGTTGGGCCCGCCAGGAGCAAGGTGGCTGAGAAGCTGCACCAGAGTGATCTGCAATCATGGAACCCCAAGGATCGTTTCCATGTTGGGCCCAGGATGACCCACCAATGCATCTGGGTGAAGCGCAACAAAAGGAAGACCCCTCACAACTGACAAGGTAGACGCACAGGTTTCAAGCAGGATGGCAGACCTCATGCTGCACAGACTAAGGGGTGCTACCCAACAGTGTTGCCAAAGACTATGCCAGCTGGAGAAGTGGTTGAATGGTGAGGTCTACTGCATCCAGAGGCTGCCCCAAGAGAAAATGGTGGCGGTACATCGGGGTCTTCTGGCCATCTACAATGATGCTGGTTGGGAGCAATGTGATGCCGGCCGCGGCGCACAACAAAGGACGGTCGGGTTAATCTACCTCACACCACTCACACGAGCGATCGGGTGAGAACAATCAGACCAGCAGATCCAAAAGGGGTTTTCTAGATTATTCGAGACGTGTCCAGCAGCCGTCGTTTCTAGAAGTTTGAAAAAGGTCCATATTATGTCCTCACTATATAAGGGGGCGAGTCAAGGAGAGTTTGCTGTCAGCTTTTAGTTTTAATGTGTGTGCATGCATGTATGTGTGGGAGCGTGGGTGCATGTGAGTGAGGGTGTGGGTGTGTGATCACGTCGAAAGGAAGATAGTGAAGCAGTCAATGAGTGTCGAGTGATTGTATGATCCAAGTCAGTTGTTTGAGAGACAGAGAAAGTAAGGAAAGAAGTGAGTGTGGGTAAGGAGAGGAAAACAATTGTGAGTTGTAATATCACAAAAGACTGTAGACTGTGTTAATGTTATTGTGTATTCAGATAGAAGAAAATAAAGTAGGAAAAAAGTAACTGGACTAGAGTTGGTCATTTGTTACAGTATATAAAAGGGGTATAGAAACCTCTTTATAAATTTGGAAAAAAAAAAGCATTGATCAGGTTAATATTACTCCCCTCTTGGATTAGTGAGTCATAAGCTTTAGAATTAACAGAAACATACAAAATAATAACAACATAAGTGGATATTTTAAGATAGAAAGTTGGAAAGTGCCAATATCATCAAAAACAAAATTATTACATAAAAAGGTGTAATATGTCCTGGAGAATGAAGTATGAAAGAGACTATATTCCCTTCTGTTTCAAATAGCAAGTGCCCTCTACTTATTATACTATTCTTTCTGACTAAAGATTATGTAAGGTTTGCATAATATTGTGCATATCGTATTTTCCGTACACTCTCAATTCAAAACAGTTTGATAAGTATATAGAAGTATTATATTAATATTCAGTATATTATACATTGTTTCATTCAAAAGAACAACACCTGAATATTACTGTTAATTATGATTTTGCTTATGGGGCTACCATCACAAAATAAATGCAGGAAGAAGGGAACTGGTCATACAGATGTATCTGAAATGAAACCATAATCAGTAGAGGTGCCAATGAGATTGCTTTGTGTCTGCTAAAACTGATCAATATGAAAATAACAAACAAGAAGTGTCTGATAATCTGGAGCAATAACTGTGCAGCTCAAAACATAAAGCATGTAATGGTTTACCTGTGTCTGGTTTTAGTTACCATTGATTTATTTTAGCACAGAATTATTTTTCCTTCTCAGTGGCCACAGCTTCTTGCAGTGTGATACTGATTTTGCTTTGATTGAAAAGTGGAAGAGCATTGCAAAAGCCTTCATTACTACTGACCTGTTTAATGACTAAAGTTGTAAAACCATTTCAAGCTGTTCCAATGCTACAGCCAGAGGCACTTAATATCCAAGATGTAGCTGATCAACTAATTTCCATCAATAACCTGAATATTTGTGAGGCATGTTGCATTCAGCATGATATCAGTAATGGAGATAGGATTTCTGTGAAACACTCCTATGATATTGGATCACTGCATACCGCTGTCATGCTTATACAGGTAAAAAAGCATGAAAGACATGTAGTCTTTGAAGTTAAAGTAAAAAATATGGAAATCACTAAAGAAAAGAAGAGGAATCTGCCAGCAATGATTCCCTACTTTCCAAATGATGAGCATAGACAGTTCTACAGGCAGATATGTGAGTAAACATTGCTCCAGAACAGGAAAAAAGTGATACTGGATTTTGCACCATTCTACTGTAACAGTACCCATTACCAGAGTTCAAATTAATAACAGGGGGGGGGGGGGGTTTCCCTGTCTCACTAAATAATTTCCCTGGCTCGTCTGGCAGGGAAATTTTTTTTTTCTTTTTATTGAAAATATTTACATATCCTGTTCAAGAAAATACAAAACACTTTTGATGCAGACCGTACATGGTATGAGTACGAGCTGTGAGTAAGCAAATGTGTTATATTGCACGTAAGCTAAACAAAATCCAATTCTCAGGTTCAGTCTCTTGCAACTCACTGTTCTATTGTTTGTCAGTATGGATAAATTTGTGACAAGAAAGTGAAAAGTTACAGAAAGTGATGACATTTATGTATTCCAGTTCAAACCTCAGACTTCCACTTCAAGTAATATTAATATTACAGCTTCTGAGTTAAAAACTTCAACATTGAAAGTGGCATGTGTCATCGCAAACAGTGAGAGTGCATTACACTAATCGGGGGATGTGTAGAGAAAACTAGATCCGAAAAAGAGAACAAAATTGCCCCTGGCTTTTATCAAACAGTTTTGGGAGAGTTATATGCCGGTGCTGCTCATAAATGCAAAAAAACAGTGCTCCTAAAGACAGTAAAATGCATATTGCTGCTGCAACTGCTACATTTTACGTATATAACACACCAATGCTACTAACATTGGTATTATTACCATTATTGCCATAAACATAACACAAACTCCCCCCGCCAGAAAATCTGTTTTGAACACAGCCATTACTTAAGCCTTTTCACAATTTGTATTATAATTAAATCTTATCTTAATCCTCTATATACCACAGTAAAAACAACCTGGTTTAAGTATGTATACAATTATTGTTATGGTTGCATTTTTTATCGTATCTCTAAAATGTTTTACCCAATTCATCAAACTGTTCATATTGTAAAACATATTCAGAAGCAACAACATTAATTATGTGCAGTGAGAATTCACATTCTCATGACCACATAAATAGGGAAATGGAAAATTTAACATGTATATATAAGTAATGCAAATACTCAAATTAATTAAAAAATGCTCAAGAGCTATGAAAGGATTTATTTTATTTATTTATACTTGTAATTAATACATCTGTGAGTTAATTGAATGCAAACATATCTTAAAATATATGTATGAATAAAATATCCCATGTACATTCTTAATGGCACCAAAGCAAGCTCAAATGGAAACAAAAGTAGACTCCATAATAAGCCCTTAATGAGACCTATAATGTATCATATGATCACTTATATATAACAGAGAATCTGAAAAAGCACTGAAAAAACTAAGGAAATAGAAACCTTAATCAGCATTTCTGCACAATAGGTAAGTTTTGTTAGTAATGTAGAACTTAAGTTATCATTGTTATGTTTGTTAACTTTATTCCTCTCATTCACTGAATGTTCAAATGGTTATTAAATTAAAAATTAGCATTACATTTTATTGAGCAATTGTTTCCCTTAGGCATTTCTTATCTTAGGCTTCCAACTAGTTTTACATATTATGAATAATAATGGTGATGGTGATGATAGTGATGATGATAACAATATTAACAACAACAATAATGATAATGATGATGGTGGTGGCGGTGGCAGTGGTGGTGATAACAACGATAACGATGGTGATGGTTAAGAGAAATACCATGCTCAATGACTTACTGCATACAAAGTCGATATGCACATTCCAGGATAGTTGTTTATCTGTTACCATACCAAGAAACTTCACACTATCACTGTCAGTATTTACATATTTCAGACTGAAAATGATATTTTGAGTTTTGCTGTGATTCTTAAGGAAGCCATTACTTCTAAACCGCATTTGAGCTTGCTGCATAGTTTCATTTGCAGACTCACTGTCAATCTTTATTAACATTAAGGAAAGGTGTATCATTTGCATAGACAATTGTATGACAGGAAGAAGATCTTAAAAGTCATTTGTCATTATTAGAAAATGCAGGGTCCCCAATACTGAGCCCTGCAGAACCCCAATTTTTTACATCTTTGATGCTTGATTGTCTTCCACCGAAGATACTAGTATAACATTGGTTACACATGACAAAGGCTAAAGATGTAGCTTTAAACTGATGCAGTACCACAAAGTTAGCTTAATGTGAGACTGTGACAAACTGGGGGGAAGGGAGAAAAAAGAATTTTCTATGTAAATAAGTAAGCAACTGTGAATAAATTTAAATGGCTACATTGCTGAAAAGCTTTTGCATTAAAGTATACTTGGCATCTCATATTGTATATTAAAATATTATTGAACAGTTTCAAATCGTCTGCATCTGCAAAATAGGATATTTGCTGAACTAATAGAGACTTTAGTTTAGCATTCTCAATTAGCAGATCCTATTTATGATGAGGAAAAGCTGCATAAGGAAAGAATATGGATAACTATTGGTAGGAGAACTTGTAGCAGAAACACATATTACCACATGTCAGCTTTGGTGGATTTCCTTTTTTATACCTAGGACACTTCTATTACAGTATTTATGATACATATTTAAATTCTACAACTGTATTAAAGCTTCTCAGTTTAAAAGTTTAAAGAGAAAAACCACAGGAAAGAAAAAGTTCACCTATCAGGAGTTCAGATGCTTCTCATATGGGAGAATTTTTGAAACATGGACAGCTTAGATTTCTGTCTCTCTTTCCTTCATTAAGGGTAGTGCTAGTGAAAAAGTTAAATATGTAGATTAAAGAAATATTTCTTCTCTGAAAGTGTTGCTTGCATTAGCAATAAAACTATTAATTAAAGTAACCGTTTGAGAAATAGTCATTTTGTACCTTGAAATTATAATTCAGTGTAAGTGACTTGTATAAAGGAAGTAATTCCTTGTACATTGCATTACAAATGCCAGTTTTATTTTCAAAAAGACTTTAAACATTGACAGCATTATTATACACTCAGTTTTTGTTTTTAGAGGATGAATTTCAAAATTATTATAATTAAGAAAGGGAATTTTAATACATTTTAAGCAGCATGAAAACTTGGCAATTCTCTGTATCACTTGATGCTAATGAAACTTCTTTTGTTGTTCAGGTACTGGAGGTCACTGTCGAACCTTGTTGCCTCACTTCTTAACTCCATCCAATCCATTGCCTCATTATTGCTACTACTGTTCCTTTTCATCGTGATTTTTGCTCTGCTTGGGATGCAAGTGTTTGGTGGCAAATTTGACTTTAACACTACTCAAGATAAGCCACGCAGCAATTTTGACAGCTTTTGGCAGAGCTTGCTCACTGTGTTCCAGGTACATTGCCTCTAAGAGTTAAATATTAAGAGCATTGATTTAATATTAGTTAAAATTGATGAGTAGAATGATTACACTTTAGTTTCACTTACTAGGTTATGTTATTTTGGACAATTGCTTCAATGGCAACTATTACCATTGTCTGCTGTGTGCTTACTGATGTCAACACTGGAATCATCAGCAGTACAATTTGAACTGTTTTGACATAATGTCACTGTTTTAAATTTTTCCATAAATCATATACAAGAGTGACTCAATGTGTTCAATCTAACAAAAACTGCAAGGAAGAAGTAAGTAAACAGTTAAAGAAGGCTATGTGCATAAAATATCTAGGCTAGGAAGAAGAAAATAACGGGGGTAGATTTAATAAAGCCCCATGACTTTTGTAATGCTATGTGGTCCCCACACTGCCTATGAAACGACAGACCATTAATGGTTATTGCTTCTAAATTTAGTTAATTAACTTCTGCTTATTTTAACAAAGATCAGACTCAAATAACTATATACTTTTAAGTATATTAGTTATCATATGCAAAAAATATCTAATTGAAAAAATAATAGTTTATGGGTGGATGGTGTTATACTCCTTGGTAGGTTAAAATGCTGTGCTCTGCTATCTTATACTAAGAATTGTGTATATTCTTTTTCTATTTAAATACTTAAATAGCACATAAAATTACTAAATGCATCAAAGAACAGTTTTTAATTTTCTGTGAACATTGGAACTAAAGCTACTTCTAAAACATGACAACTGATGTCCATTTGTAAGGTGTGAAGGGAGAAGTAGAGTGTTATAGTTAATTTAATTTAAAAGGTGAGTCAATTAATAGCACTAAACAACACTTACAACATAATTTTCCGGAACGCATTTCGAAGGTTAACTTTCCTCCATTATCAACTGGACAATAACTGGGTTTCCATGGTGATTCATGATGCGGATGGCGATGCTTCTTCTGATGTTTCTTCTGGTAACGGTTCAATGAACTTGCTGAAAATATCTTTCTGAGGAATGCCGAAATTAAATACTCGGTTTCTATTTTTTAAAATGAAGATTTGTTTCCCTGTGGACAGTTCCTGTTTTCCAGTTATGTGTTTGAGAAGCTTCGGTTCTAGCTTTATGTCATGACTTTTTGTCCAAAAGTGAAATGCAACTGCTGATTTTTCTAATTGCTTACTCTTGATGTTCCTAACGTGTTCCTTGGATCTAATTTCTAAATTTCTTTTGGTTTTTCCTATGTATATTTCATTACAATCACTGCATTCAATTTGGTATATGCCAGATTTTTTGTTAGGTGGAATAGCATCTTTGATGTTTGAAAGTAGCAGGTTTTTTATGGAGTAATGGTTTACTGGTGCTAGCTAAATGTTGTATTCCTTGAACACTTTTTTAAATTTATCAAAGGCCCATGGATGATATGTGAATTTTTTGAATGTTATTTTTGTTCTTGCTGCTGTAAGAGTTGTAGTTTCTTTTAATAATTTTTTCTTTTCTGCTCGTTTTACTTTTTTATCTACTAATTATTTGGGGAAGCCGTTTTTTTGTGCTATTTCAATTATTTTGTAATACCTATTCTGTTTTGTATTCTTCTGCTGAAAGAGGGATGTTCACCAATCTATGTGTTAAACTATTGAAAATTGCTTGTTTGTGGCTTCTTGGATTGTAACTATTAGCTTTTATGTAGTTGTCTGTCTGCGTTGGTTTTCTGTGAATGCCGAAATTTATTCTATCCTTGTTTTTGATTAATTTTAGATCTAAAAATGGTAATTTATCACCTTTTTCTACTTCCACTGTGAAATTTATACTTTTGTCCTGTATGTTCAGAAGTTTTAATGCATCACTGATGTGTCTTTTTGGAACTATTGCAAATATGTCATCTACGTATCGCTGCCAGCAACTGCAGCTGAGAAAGGAAAGTAAAACAGTTGAGTTATCTGTTGGATACTTCAGAACTGTTGCGGAATAACACCATGGCAGGAAACTGAACTTTGTATCATGGTATTAGGGGTACCACAGAGTTAGGCATCTTTACCCTACTATATAATCAGGGCCGTATTTATGTAAGGGCAAACCGGGCAACTGCCCAGGGCGGCACATTTTAGGGGGCGGCAAAATTACTGGAAAGCTGCACAAAAAAAAAAAAAAAAAAAGCATACACATGAAACATCAAGTTCCTTTTGATTCTGGATAAATTGATTGAAGAACTGAACAACAGAGTTTCTTCCTACATGGAATTCAGTGAACCATTTATGTTTTTGACAAATCTGAAGATGTTTAGTCGACTTGAAATTCAGGAAGCATCATCCAGACTTCAGAAAGTCTACAGTTCGGATCTTGGAGATTCAGCATTTGTACTTGAATGCTTACACTTCAAAAGTTACATAGAAAAGAATGAAAATGCGATGCACTCTCATACACAGCTTTAAGGTAACTGTCTAGAGAGTGTTTACCCAAACTTAAACACAGCTCTACAAATATACTTGAGCACTCCTGCTTCCAACTTCTCAACTAAGAAATCATTTTCTGCTCTAAGACGCATAAATAATTATTTAAGAACATCACAAGTGAAGGATCGTCTTAGTTATCTTGGTGTTCTTGCAATTGAATCTGACTTACCAGTGAAAATGGACTATAACGAACTCATAAACTTGTTTGCAAATGACAGGGCAAGGAGGAAACCTCTTGTTATTTAAACAGTATATGTTTAGACATCTAATAGGGGCTGATGCCTATTTAGTGTAAGTTCTTTCTATTAAGATGTTCCTACTTAAATTTTAATAACCTCACTTATGGTGTTTGCTACTCATACTTAAGTATCCAAACTAGTGAAACCATTCTCTATGTCGTGAAAATTGAAGTAATATATGTATTGCAAGTTGGGGGGGGGGGGGGGGGGGTAGCAAATGTTTTTTTGCCCATGGGCGTCAGAGGTCCTTAATTCGGGCCTGTATATAATATTTACTTTACTAGAAATGGTGTCCACTTTATCTGGCATTTTTTATATATTTTAGTTTTAGTTTCTCTTTAATACGATGTGCTAATGTAGAGATAAGGATGTTGCCTTTCATTGAGTGGGCCAATGTTCAATCCTTGCTTGAAATGAATTTATTCATTATTTTGAAATCTTCCTTAAACATCAAAAGTTCCCTATAAGCTTCCTGAAATGGATTATGATTTGTTAAAATGCATCAGTCACTAAATGTAAATTTTTAGGAAATCAATATAAATTATTTTGTTCAGCATGTGATAGCTTCAGAGTGATGTTCCTTGTATATTTTCAATTTATAATTTTACCATGACCTTGTGACACTAAGTTGTCTGTGTTTTGATGTTTAGATTTTTCGAATCTAAATATGCTTTTGAGACATAATGGACTGATGTTCTTTCAACAAAGTACACATTTAAGGCCTTCTATAACATGTAATTTTATGGTTATTTCACTCAGTTACAAAAAGCCTCATGTGGTATCCAATATGTTATTTTATAAGAACTGTAACATAGTAAACAAATTTCTTCTCCATGCTACTGGTGCTACCAGCTGCCACATGCCAGTGCTGAATGTCCCTTAAAGGAGGTTGCTTTTCTCTACTCATTTTTGTCCTCTCAGAGTCAGCCCTCATATCTCTTTCACACTCTTTCACTTCGATCTTCTTCAAAACTAAGACAAATGACTTCATACACATGATTTACAGCAGTATAGCAATACAGTACAAAGACAAAACAACCTTTCCCTATTCACTTCTGTTCTCTAAAGGGTTATGTACATAGGTACGTGGAAACCTTTTGTTAATTCAGAGAAAAAATGGCAAATGGCTTTGGCCCACATTAATTATAAGTGCTAAGGCTGGTTCAGAACCACCTGTTAGCAGTAACTAAAATTGAAAAAAGAATGAGGAGCAAGGCAGCACTCAACATTTTGGCTCACAACAGCTCAATAACGAGAACGGAATGCATATTCATATCGATAGCAAAGTGGAAAGTTCATATTGTGCATTGGGAATTAGTTTGTGTCTGACAAATTACATTTTTTTCAGCTTGTAACTAGACAGACCTTTAGCAGCTCTTTTATGGCATGGCCATGTTGAATAATTTCTATAGTGAAAATTCTTATATGCACAATATGAATTTAACATGCCATATCTGTGAATGAGATCAAGAAAATTAAAACTTGCTCAAATCTTCCTTCCCATTTCTGGGGTTCAGGAAACCTTCCCACTGATTTTCAAAGGCTCCCATTTAAATACTTGTACATATTTCAGTTTTCTCATTCTGGTTACCGTTATCATTGTAGGTGGTTCTGAACCAGCCTCTGCAGTTTATCCTCTGGAATGTGTAATAACAGTAATTATTAATAAAGGCCAAGAACCTGTCAAGTCCTGACTTTGTTCCGTCTGTATTGGTTCTGGTGTTTTGTTTTGTTTTCCTAGTTTTTCCTTGTAAAAAGTATATTAGTTTCACATTTTTTAAAAATTTCCAGGCAGTAAAAATTCCCATGTATTCATATGTATTCCATGTATTTCACAAAATTAGAAAGCCAAAAAAAGAAATTAGGTGATTGTTTGTGATTACATTTTCCTTGTGTAACTATAAATTGCATAATTACAGTTGGTATGCACCTTGTAATTCTGATGGAAAAAAAGGTCAGTAGAAGATGTTTCCATGATCATAGTACATTAATTTTTATACCTGCTTTTCAACAAAACAGCTAGAGTACCAGTACTAAAATTACACAGGGCTGCAAAATTAAACTTTTGTTCAAGGCTTTTAATCCTTTAGGGTGATTTTTATTAATTCCTGGCCTCTGTTGAAGAATATGAAATAAGATTTTCGCTATCACAATGCTATAGAGAATCGTCATATTTATACAATATTAAGACACTCTAATATATTAATCGAGACACTTTCAGCTATGCTAGTAACCTGTAAACATTTAAACATGTATGCAGTAAACAAAAATCAAACAGCACTCATTTGTTCATAGGCCTAATCACAATTTAAACTGTTTACAAAGGTATGCAGTAAACAAAATTAAACAGCACATATTTGTTCATAGATCTAATCACAATTTAAACTGTTTACAAAGGTATGCAGTAAACAAAATTAAACAGCACATATTTGTTCATAGATCTAATCACAATTTAAACTGTTTACAAAGATATGCAGTAAACAAAATCAAACAGCACGCATTTGTTCATAGACCTAATCACAATTTAAGTTCAACATATTCCAAGTCTTATGGAGACATTACACTTTTTCAGCACTTTTGTGTACTTCTAAGTAACTTAAGAAGTATTGATCTTTTCACAGTCGAACATGTTGAATCACTTTACAATCTATTGCAGTATATATTATGCAGGAATTTTAAAAATAGGAAACTATGAATTACGTTAAAACTGTGGGTGTTAGAAGAAAACAGATTACATTTTCGTAAAGATCGTTAAAAAGTCATTCTTGTTGACCCACTTTCATGCAATGTTGCAAAACATTGCAGTCCTGTGTCATCATTGAAAACAAGGAAATTAAAACTGAGGTCTAAGGAGAACTAAGAGGAAAGTTAAGGTCTTACTACCATAAATTTGGGATTTCTGAAAGTCTTAGATGTCCTTGCAATAACATTGAGCAAACTATTGATACTGGATCGACAATGCAGTGTCTTCAAGGCAAGAACCAGAAGCAGAGAAATGCCCACCTCAGTAGCGTGATGGTTAGCATGTCTGCCTCACATTCAAGAGGTCGCGAGTTTGAATCTCGCTTAGAGTAAGTTATCTGGATAAGGTATTTTCTGAGGTTTTCCGTTATCCTGAGAAGACAAATGTCAGGTAACTTAAAGCTCCATGGACCTCGGCCTCATTTGAGCATCATTTCACCCATTTCATTCATTCACCATCCGATATGATACGTTGGAGGACATTAATAAAGTAAATAAATAAATAAAAAAATAAAATTAAAAAAGAAGAAGAAGCAGAGAAAACTGGCGAATAAACCACAGTCACATTGTGAACAAACATTGGGGGCCATTTGTGCAATATATTAACAGCATAAGCTTTGAATTATTGTAATTATTGATGCAATTGGAAGTACATAATAGTGGAACTATGAAATAACCAACGAAATGCAATTGAACATAAACAAAAACATAATAATACAATGAAGTTAATATAAGACATGCTATGAGGTATGATGATTAGACAAAATAAATTTAAAAAGAAAAAGAAATGGTAGTTAAAGAAGTAGATTCAACATCTTTTTAGGAGTTGTAATAGACAAATATCTGAAATGAGACAAACATATATACAAATTATATAGCAAAATATGATCAGATATATATTAATAATGAAGAGAATGCTAAATCTAAAACACACAGAACTCCAACATAACCTATGGAATAACCGTGTGGGGATGCAGTACAAAAAGAAATACTAAGGGAATATTTAAGTTATGAAAAGGACAACATTAGTAGTTTTAGGTTTAAAATACCTGTAAATAAGGCTTTAAAATGTTAAATATACTCATACTATACTCTCTCTACATATATGAAACAACATAAAGCACATAAAAAATAAATTCCCCAACATAGAACCAAATAAACAGATTCGTGACCACAGTACAAGAGGTAAAAATAATTACCATTTACAGGCACATGCATTAGAAATCTACAATGTGAAACCTACAGTGGGTGCAAGCAAACTCTACAAAAAGTTACCAGAGCAGATAAAAAATATTAAAGAAATGTTGTTAGCTAATGCTGGATTTGTGACAATGAAGTCATTAATCCTCTTGCTCTCCAATATTTTTCACTGATGGATGGGGCATTAGAAGTTGCCGGGCATATTTGAAGGTGGTCTCGATCCATTTCCTCTTGCAGATCACATAGAGGACAGAGTGGTGAAGAATATATCCCAATTCTGTTTAAATGTTTTGCCAGACAATCATGTCCTGTAATCAACCTGAAGGTTGCAACTGCTGTTTTTCAAGGATACTCAGGAATTACTGTTTGAATGTTTGGTAGTTCCCATCTTTTATTTTTTGATTTTTCATAGTAATATTTTTCAATAATTTTTTTGAATTCAGAGTTGACTAATCTTTTAGCTGCATAAAATGGTAGATTAACTATTGATTTCTGCACATTGCCGGTACCCTTTTTTGCAAGAAAATCAGCTTTCTCATTACCACTCAGTCCACATGAGCTGGTATCCATTGGAAGACTAGGTGTTTTTGAAGTGCTGTTAGATGGATAAGGATTTTCCAACATTCTATAATAGTTTGGTTTTTTGGTGACAACTTGGAAGTAATTGCTATAATTGCTGCCCTGGAATCTGAGAGAATAACTGCTTGCTGAAAATGTGAAATTCTGTACAAAAGATTTTGTAGGGCCATTCGAATTGCTTCAATTTCTCCATCAAAGTTTGTAGTTCCATAACTTAAAGATTTGTAATAGGAAAAGAGGTGACATGTGACTCCAGCACCTGCTCCATCTTGGTTTGATATCAAAGATCCATCAGTATAAATATGGAGCCATTCGTGTTCTGGAAATCTAGTATGGATTGTCTCTAATGCGAATAATTTTAGAACACTAGTTGGAGTATCACTTTTCTTAACTTCTTCTGTCAGGTGTAAATAATATGTGATCTCTAATGTTTCTGTCGGATTGACTTTAGATATGAATTCCAATACTTTAAGAATTCTACAACTACTTTCCAATCCAGATATAATCCCCCAGAGACCACGGAAAACAGCTGTTGCAGCCTTCCGACTACTGACAAATCACGACTGCTTAGCAAGTCATCTCTACAGAATAGGTATCTCAGCCTCACCAATATGTGTCCTGTGTAACGATCCAGCAGAAATGAATGAAGAACACTTGAAGACCTGTGAAGCATTAAGATCAGAAGAAACTACAGTTCAAAAGTATTGGAAAGCACGAATGCTAATGGCTTCATTGCCAGATGCAAGGCACTAGGAAACAACAACAACTTTAGATATGAAGTTTTCCTTTGAATTAGGAAGGTATACATTCTTCTTGATGTCTTGAATTTTGGAAAGAAAGCTCTCCTGAGTCTTTAGTGTATGTGTAAAATTTCTCTTGTGCCATGTATTGAATGGGAGTCTGATCAACTTTTCGTGTTGAATAAGAGCCGCTTTTTCTATTTCATATTCAATGGGGCAGTGGTTGGTTAGTATTTCCATAGCTGCTATTGGTGTGGTTTTGATAGCACCTGTAATTAATCTCAAACTTTGGTTTTGAAAGATTTGAATCTTTTTTGTGTTTGCTGTTACAAGAACTTCGCTGCAGTAAGTAAATAATGGCTTTATATATACATTGTATGTTGTGTTAAGAGTTGCTCTGGAACATCCCCACTTCATTCCTGTTAGACGTTTTAACAGTGAAAGGCACCTCTCTGCTCTTTGTATTACATTTTCTATTTGTTTGGTCCATGTAAGTTTAGTATCAAATGTAACTCCTAAATACTTTGCTTCCTTTGTTTCTGGTGATTGTTGACCCTCAAAATTTAGTTTTATTTTTAGTGGCTTTTTTCTTAGTGAAAAGATTTGGTAGTTTGATTTTGTTGTATTAACAGTCATTAAATTTCCTTTGGTCCACTTTTGTAGGTTGTTTAAGGATTGTTGCATGGTTTTTTCTAGTTCTGTACTTTTGTTTTTTGGTTTTGAAGTCCACATTACTAAGTCATCAACAAATAGTGCACACTTCACACCTGATTCTTGTATTTGTTGTGGCAGATCGTTAATAAATATATTAAAAAGTGTTGTGCTTAGCACTGCACCTTGTGGTAAGCCACAGTGTATTTGTTTGTATTTAGATATGTTTCTTCCATATCTGGTTGCAATAAAGCGTTGTGTTAGGAAATGACGTAGCCATGAAAACATTGGACCTTGTATCCCTATTTTTTTACTTTCTTTAGTAGTTTTGTTCTGCATATAGAATCATATGCACTTTGGAAATCAATAAAAACTGATAAATTATCTTCTTTTCTATTGAAGGAGTCTTTGATTTCTTGACTGAGAAGTAAGACTTGTTAATTTGTAGAGTGGAACTCTCTAAATCCAGCTTGACATGGGGAAATTGAATTTTTTGATTCTAGAAACCAATTTAACCTGTTTGACACCATTCTTTCCATCACTTTTGCTATTATGCTAGTAAGAGCTATTGGTCTATAATTTTTTATTTCTGACGCTGTTTTGTCTTTCTTCAAGAGTGGGACAATTATTGCCTTTCGCCATTCAGCAGGTACAGTGGTTTTCCAGGATAGATTATAGAGTTTTAGTAGTTGTTGTTTTGCTGTTTTACCAAGGTTTTTTATGAACTCTGGATGTGTGTGATCAGGTCCAGGAGACTTTTTGTTTTTTAGATTATTTATTGCAATGTTTAGTTCTTGCATATTAAAATTTCGAAAAAAGATATTGCACTGAGTGTTAGGATCACATTCTCTTTCTTGTTTCAAATCTTTCTTAAATTCTTTACATTCCTTTTTATTATTTCTTGTTACTTTATGTGAATTAGCATAATATTTATTGAATGTTTCGGCTATGGCTGCATCATTTGTTAATATTTTATTGTTGTGTATGATAGGTGTGCTGTTGTTTTCTTTCCTATCCTCGACATTTTTTATGAACTTATGAGCTTTGGTACCATCTGTCCTATAATCCATTTTTCTAAGAACTTATTAAAGTAATTCTTTTTAGCAGTATTAATTTCTTTTTTTAGTGAGGCACATTTCTTCCACCATGTTTGTGTATCCGATATGTTTTTTGTTTGTTCAGCTGTATTTCTAGCTATATCCCTTTGCTTTTTCAGTTCTTCTAACTGGGGGTTCCAAAAGGGTTTGAAATTTTTAATTCTTCCCAGAGGAATATGTTTTTTTGCGGTTTCTAGGATGACTTTACAGAAATTTTTGTTCAAATGATCTGGTTGGTCATGTAGCTGTGAGTTTGTTTGTTCTTTAAATTTATGTTCCAGTTCAGTTTTATATTTGATCCAATCTGCTTTTTTGAAGTTCCAATACAGATTCGTGTGACATTGACTGTTATTTGTATTATCTAGTTTTATATCAGCAATTACTGCTCTGTGATCAGAACTTGGATCTTCTATAACTTGTTTTTTAATTTTTGAAACAATATCTGTTGTAGCTAACAAGAGGTCTGGGTTACTGCCTGCTCCAGAGTAATGTATGAAGGTTGTGGGATCTTCTTTACTATAAATCAGTTCAAAAGTTGTGGTATTCAAAAATTCTTCCACTATCTTCCCTGTAGAATCCACTTTTTCATAACCCCATCTTTTGGAATGAGCATTGAAATCCCCAATTACGATTGTTTTATTTAATTGGTCAATAAGAGAGAGATCTGGTTCATTCCTGGGAGGATTGTAAATACTGTATAAATGTAGTTGTGTTTTGTTATCCCAAAAATTTAGCTTTATAATATTTATTGCTAAGTCTCTTCAATATTAAAGAAATAAATTTGTTTAAAAGAGAACTAAAAGGTTTTTTGCATAAAATCATATTTCTGTTTGCTTGATGAATATCAAACTAGATAATAATGATAATAGAGGTAGAATCGGAACTGAAAAATTCAATGCCACAGCCAGGATTTGAGCCACAGACCTTCCACTTTACATGTGGCTACTCCAATCATTAAGCTACTGTGATAACCTGCCAGTATGACATTGAATTCTCCAAACGATTCATATTTTTCCTGCAAGACCACAAAGGAAATCTTACATCAGAGATAAATACCCCAAGCGTGATTTACAATCACAAGTACTTTATGTCCTGGGATTAAATAACCTTTAGATGGTAATTATTATTTGTTTAATATTAAGAAGTCCCACAATGTACATTGATACAAGTACATTAAAATGATACATATTGCATGCAGCTTGTCCTGTTGATCTATATTTGTTCCATCTTTCGTCTTTCGTGTTTCACTTCACTTTTGCTTTGTCTGTTTGTCTCCACAGCAAAATTTTCTGAAGGATATTGTTCTCTTTTCACACACTTCCACATGGTATCTTGTGCCTTGTCTGCCACATAACACACACATGCATTCCTTGCCTGGCATTTTCCTTAAATATCAAGTGGTGGAAACCATGTGCTGCAAACCTTGTTACAAGATTCCTTAGTTTGTAGTGTGGGCCCTTCCAGTCTTCCTTGGTCATTACATCCACGATGTAGAAATCTTCCCAAATTTCAATTGTTTTCCTTCAGTGTTCCTTCACTGTTTGCTGGTAACAGTATCTGTAGTCGGAGTTCTTCTATCCACATTATCTCTGCATATTTCATATGTTAATCTAGATGGTGAGTAGTTCAATAGATGCAGAATCTTCTTCATGAATGTTATCTGCACTTTTTCTATATTCTCTAAATTTCTTTTCATCAGGTGCTCCCATATTAGTTGCAGTCCATAGGTTATTATTGGTGCTATTTTTGCTTTCAACAATTCCATCACTGTCTTTAGAGATATTATGTTCAGGTGTTTGATGTCATACATGGCTTTCACTGCTGACACTATTTTGTCCTTTATGTGCTCTGTAAATGTGGTTCCTTGGGTCTGTAGCTTTATACTCGGGTACCTATTTGAAGTTGTTTACCATTTTCAACAGTTCGTCCTGTGGCTTTATGGTGTCCCCTACTGCATGTCTTCCCCCTCTCTTGAAAGTCATCATTACAGTTTTTTTTCCAAGTATTAGTTCGCTGTTTTCTGCCCATTCTGCTAGTCTGTTCATTGCTGTCTGTAGGTTGTCTATTGATCTTGATACCATCACCATATCATCTGTGTATATGTATGTTTTCACTCCCTTTTGTCTCTGTTTCCTTGATCACATCCATTGTCACCACATTGTAAAGGTGTGGGTTCATTGGGTCCCCTTGCAACACTCCTCTACTTTGTGTTATCGGTTCCGATATTGTCACCCACCGGGACTCTGTTGTTTGCCAAGATGTCTTTGGTTATTCTCGTTATTAGATATTCCTCTCCAATTGCCTTCACTAATTTTTCTAGTAGTTTACTCCTGTTAATTGTATCATATGCCTTGGTAAAGTCCACGAATACTGCATGTAGTTTCTCTCCGGGTCTACTCACTGTTTCTTCAGTGTCTCTTTGTAGGCATTTGATGGTTGTAATATAGATCTTTGTTTGCAAAAGCCAAATTGTTCTTCAGGGAAAAGGTGGTGCAGCATCTCCCTCATCCTTCTTGTGACCAGCATCATTACTTTGTATAGGGTGCCTTTCATTGCTATGCCCCTGTAGGCGTTCATGTCGCTTGCATCTCCCCTTTGTATAGCATTTAGATCCTTGCGCATCTCCATCTGTCTGAGATCATTCCTTACAACATGCACTCATTAAACAGCTCATGGGTAATGTGCTTCTTAGCTGTTCATTGTATATTTTGTCTGAGCTGCATGCTTTTTTCTTTTCTGGGTTACTAATTATTTCTTTTACCTCTTCTTTTGCGAAACTTTCCTCCCATTCTGATTTCTGTTTGTTGCTGTCCCTTGCGAGTCTTGTGTCTTTCCCTCCCAGTGTCTACTTGAAAGGGGTTGTCCATGCTTCCATGGGTATTTCTCATGGGAACTTGGGGTTCTTTGTTTTTAGGACATTGTATTGTTTTGGTTTCTGCTTCTTGTATTTATTGCTTTCCTTGCTCCTCGTAGTATTTGTTTTTCTTCCCTTGTATTAATTCTTTATAAGTCCTTATTCCTTTGGTGTATTGTTTTACTGCATCTTCCATCAGCTTTTCGAGCATTTTATGCAGCATGTTTATTTGTTCCTTCCTCTGTGACATTCTTCATTGAACCATGGCTTTGCTGTTTGCTTGTCTTGTACTCTTCCTTTTGCGGCTCTCTGCATGTTTTCCAATTCTTCTAATGCATTAACTATTCTTCCTTCTCAAGTCAATTCCCTTGCCCCTGTTATTGGTCCATTGTTCCTTTTCAACTCTGCTACGTATATTTCTCTCGATTTAACCTCTTTCTCATTTTTTATGAAGTGTTTCTTATTCATTTCCATCTCTGTTTCTACTGGTATATGTTTCCTTGCTACTCTCTTTCCAATCTTTTGCGTCACCTTTTCCATGTTTTTCATATTGGTTAGCAGGAGATCTATTGTGCTACATTATTATTTATTTATGCCAACAAACTTGCTGCTGGTGTTTCTAAACACATGACTTGTGTGTTTAGAAACACCAGCAGTAAGTTTGTTGGCATAAATAAAAAATAATAATGATAATATAAATTTATGTAATTTCAAAATGTAACTATTACTATATAAATATCATTGTAAATTTTAATTATGTAGCTGACGTAAACTGACATATCCAATAAACATACAGTATTACCCCTCTTTTACACTTTCCATGGGACTAGAGGAAAAGTGGTGTAAAATGGGGGAAGGTATAAATTGGGGGAAATGGGCAACAACTCAACAATTTTGTAATATGTAATGATTATAAAAATATTGACTGAAATGTATTGCACTTTGTAAAACACTTCCCTTTTCACTGCTTATTGAGATAGTAACATGGCACAAAGGTACCATTAACAAGTAACCAGTTTTATTATTTTGCTGCTGATGAAAGGGTATGGATTTATTGTAGTTATGCACACCACACATTAAAAATTTTCCATTTTGTCAGTAGAAGAACCAAAAGGTTTATTTTTTGCAATAATGATAGTATTGAACATGGATCACTTTATTTATTTAACTATTATACAGTTCAATCAAGAACATCTAACTCTTCTTGAAGTAGTCCAAAATTGATTTTTGTTTCCTCTATTTGGTTTTCAATTTCATAAAGTTTTTCAAAGATTTTTTCACCCCCTTATACTGATGAAAGATATTTTCGCAGCACTTTCAAAGCTGCACTCACCCCAGCACTTGTTGGCACTATTATTTTTATCTTCATCATTGTTGTCCGAGTCCACTGCAGTATGCTGATTAACAAAATCTTCCAAGGACTTCTCCTCGGTGGTTACCAGTACTTCGTCAACTGCCATGAAGTCCTCAACACTACAGTCTAGCTGCAAAGCATCCCATGTGGTCAAAAGGGAGTTGATATCTTCTTCCTCTTCTTCAGGCTGCACATTTTCTCTTTTGAAGAACCCTCCTTTGCGAAAGCGTTGGCAATTGTAGATTGCATGACGTCTTTCCATGCTTTCGCAATGTAGTGGAGAGCATCAAACACAGAAATTCTGAAAGCAGAGAGGTCTTTACCTGCATCCATTGTATTCAGTATGCACTGCACCACATTCTTTCTGTAGGGTGATTTGAAGGAATGAATAATTCCTAGATCTAGGGGTTGCAGTTTACTGGTTCAGCATGCTCTCAGGAACTCCAACTGCACATTTCTCAAATGCAAGCCATCAGGATGAGCAGGGCAGTGGTCAATGAAGAGTGGAATCTTCCTGTTCTGTGCACCCATTCTGGCATTAAGTGCAGAAAGCGGCTTCCAGAATATATCAGAGGTCATCCATGCCTTTTTATTGGCATTTATTTTAATTTATTTTAATGGACATCAAGGTTTTCTTGATTTACCAATTACAAATGGTTGAAGCCTTTCAGAGCCATCTGCATTGGCTCCCAACATAACAGTAAGCCTCAATTTGCTGGGCTTACTGCCATGACATTTGTCTCCTTTAAATGCCAGTGTCTTGTTGGGCAGAACGTTAAAAAACAACCCAGTTTCATCTATTTTGAATACATCCTTAGGATCATAATTCTTTAACAGTTCTGAAAGCTTTCCATTGATCCACTGCTCAACACTTGTCCCAGACAGAAACAGACTCGCCACACACAGTTTTGTATGTTACATTGTAATGTTTCCTGAAGCGGTCCAACCACCCATTCAACGTAGTAAAATCATCTATTTCCAGCACAGTTACCACATGAAGTGCCTTCTCCCATAACAGCACTCCACTGATTGGAATATTCGCTGCTCTCGACGTTTCAAACCAGCTTCTCTCTATTTCCTGGATTTTGTCGTATTTTGAGTAACTAATGTACTTCCTCTTCTTTGCCTGCCTTGGTAGCATGATAGTTAGCTTGTCTGCCTCACATTCAAGAGGTTGTGAGTTCGAAACTCGCTTAGGGTAAGTTATCTGGGTAAGGTTTTTTCTGAGGTTTTTCCTTATCCTAAGAAGATGAATGTCGGGGTAACTTAAAGCTCCATGGACCTCGGGCTCATCTGAGCATCATTTCACCGTCCAATATGACATTACGTTGGAGGACATTAACTTTAAAGAAAAAGATCCTCTTCTTTGCATGAGCTCCACACTCCGAAGCACTTGCTGATGTAGAATGTCTGTTTCTTATTATAGTGTTCAACATCGAGACACTTATATTCAACTACCATGCTAGTCCAACACATGTTCCACGAAAGGAGTCAGCTTTTTCCAGAATTTGAAGTTTTTCTTCAATGGAAAAAGACTGCCTCTCCCTTTTTTTCTCTATTTCTGCGACTGTATTAGAATGGAACTTGGAATTGAATTGCAACTGGTAACACAAGATAGCACAAATATCGGTGTCTCCAGCATTACCACAACCACAGATATCAAGTAACTATGGCCGACAGTCGAGACTAAGGTTCTTTGAATGTCATGACTTGGTCATGACCAACGATTGTATGGTCTAACGCCATATTACTTTGTGTTAGAACTCAATGGGACATGGTGTAAACAGCAGAAAATTAAAATTTCACAAACGTAAATGCCGGGATTCTAATATGTACATTGTGAGTATAGGAAGATTGAAGGAACCTTAAAAAAACTGTTGTAAACGGTGGAAAAACGTAAATGGCGGGGATGTAAAAGCAGGGTAGTACTGTATATGTTACTAAAGGGTGAAAATAAATACATACAATACAATGGACTACAATGCATTCTTCTTTCTTTCTTTTTTTTTTAATAGGTTTAAGGGCATTTAACTACTTGGTCATCAGTGATACAATACATAGAATGCAATACAGTACAATTCCTTTCCAATCAGTGAATACATTTTATTCCCTTTTTAAGAGCACAATGGATTTGAATGTATAATAAAATACAGAGAAACTGAAAGCACTCAATCCAGTTCCATTATATCTGCCAAAATATTTAGGATAACACCTCCAAATTTTGACATAGTTTTAATTAAATGAATCACATAATGAATAAAAAAATTAATTGTTTACAAATTATTTTAAAAAAATTAAAAAGCTGTGTCTCAGTACATATTAAATACATACAGGTGTATATAGGTACATTTTCCAATAAAGTAATGAAACCCTCCTCCCCCCAAAAAAGAAACGAATGATGCCCTTTTGGTTCTTTGAAAATCAGTATATTTGAACACTGAAATATATTTGTTGGATTTACGACATTTGAAATGGTATTTTTTATGGAACTTAAGATTTTTAATCTTAACTTAACTTACCGAAGTAATACTTCAGCTCATTATTTTAGAAGTCTGCAACATTAATTTGATATTTATAATCATTAGTGACTGTAATATCTTCCAGCATATATATTTAAATGGTCCAAATTTAAGTGTTGATCAGTTATTTGGGGGCAGAAATTGGCCAACACTCTTGGCACTGACAAATTAATATTTCATAAGATAACTAACACTGTAAATATGATATAAAGGGGAAAAAATGTTTCAATGTGAAGTTATGAATTTCTTAATACAAGGGTGGTTTATATAAAACTCATCCAATATATACATATTGGGTGAGTTATATTCTGTGTAAAAATAATGTATAATGTACATAAAAATGGTAATACATGTAACTTTCTATTATAAAAGTCTGAAAGCAAATGGTGATGACAACGATGATTATAAAACTGAAAATTGAAGTGTTGTAATATAACTATTAGGGTTCTTGTATTTTTTATTTTTGGCAACTCTATCTGTATTTATATGATCAAAGGGGCAAGTATGCCTTTATACCTTTCGTCTTTTACATCCATCCATCTATCCATCCACCCATTCACCCACCCACTTTAAGCAAAACAGAGCCATTATTTATTACATTTTAAATATGTGATGCTGATTTCAAGATATTCTTGGATTATTGAATAAGTATCATACAGATAGGCTGGAATCTGCATGTAATCTTAAGGCTCTAATTCTCACAGTTTCAGGACTATAGAAATGTGTAGAATAAATGTCACTCTAACATTATTAAGAATTATATACAATCCTATGTGTCAGTGTAAATCGAGATCAAATTAGCTAAGCATAGAACAAAAAATATTTGTGGTTCATGTTAGAGATTTTTTTGGTAGCAAGGAAGGGAATTAAAATTATTATGTTTAAATGTTTTGCATATAGGTAATTAAATTTTGTTACTCTTATTTTAGCAGATAAATATATGTTGACTAAATATTGTGTGATGTATTTTTCAGATTCTAACGGGTGAAGACTGGAATGCTGTTATGTATGTTGGTATTCAAGCTTATGGTGGTGTTTCCTCTGTAGGGGTGCTAGCTTGTGTATATTTCATTATCCTCTTCATTTGTGGTAACTGTATCCTTTTATATCAGCTTTTGCAGTTTAAATTTATGGGGTCTATATAGAAAGGGAAAAATATACAAGAGTTCTACTGAAAATCATGAGCAACAGTTTTTAAGCCTTTATCTTTATTTTTTAAACAAATCAAGTATATTATCTTAACTTGCAGACTTTTCTGTATTTTTCAACATCATCTTCATTTCTTTGCACCCATTTTCCCCATTTTACTTCAAGTTTGAAAATACCTTTACATTAGAACTCCATTCCAGCAGCTCAAAGATACTAATGCACTCCTTTTGAATATCCTCTATTGTCTTTTAGCATCACCATCAATTTGAAATCTCTGAAGGTTTTGGATGATGGTTCTTTTCTGAAGTTTTTGGTCTTTGGTCAATAAATGGAGACCCACAGTGACATGCCTTTCTTCCACAATGAGCTCACCAATTTTTTCCTTGTTGCAATCTGATAAGGCAGTTCAAAAGCTACTGCTACCAGGTTCATGTTGAATACTCGTGTTCCCATCCTTAAAATGTTTTACCCATCTCCTAACATTGCTGGTGTTATGCAGACATCTCTATGGGTATGTTGAAGTCTGAGATTTATCCTCTTTAACAAGGAATACAATGACAGCATGCTTTTGAAACAAAATATAGTATAAAAATGTGCAAAATGCAAAGTCCGTTTCTTTTTCCAACCCTTTATTTCCTCTAAATCTTACTACAAATGCACAATTTCCTTTTTGTTACTAACACAGTTTGTCTTCTCTACTATTAAAAATCACAATTGTTCTTCCAATAATCTTTCTCGGTCTTTCAATGTCTTTCTCCAGTTTCATTGTCTCTTATATCTTTACTATTATTACACAATCACTTGTCGACACATACACACTGGCTGACAGGCTGGCTGATGCACTCTCGTAACTAAAACTAACTGTAAACAACAACAACTACTCTGACACCAAAAGCTAAACTCCAACTTTGAAAACTGGCTGACTGCTCACTGTCTGTCCTATTTACACCGGAGTCAGCATGACATAACCTCCTTCGGGTTACTTTCACATGCAGGTGTACATGACTCAGCAAAGAAGATTCTAGAGATTGCTGGACACTACAGTGTTATCACGCTGTTTGATCTCATTCACACAGTCACCAGAGTCACCAGGTGCCCTGTAGCCCTGGACTTCCTTTATGTTTTGCCGGCAGCATTGTTTATTGTCATGTACACACAGTTGCTTCCTGTATCCAAGGTCACCCGGTCATCCCTCATATATTGTTGAACGGCCCAGTGTCACACTATTAATGTCTGCAATTTTGGAAATACTGCCTGTGGTCACATGATAGAAGCTTATGAAGTCACAATATAGCAACATGTGATATAAAGTCTGTAGATTATGATCATAAAGCCGTTTTTGTTACATTGCTGTGATTTGTACTTTAACAATGAGTTGTTCATAATTTTCAGTATGACCCTCATATGTGCATGATGTATATGATAACACAATATTTTTAAAACAGTTTTAAATCTGACATTGAAATTTCTGCCGTCTTTACCTTAAATGGGACACATGATTTATATATGACAAAAAAAAATATATATATCATACAGCAAGGAATTTATAATTCTCAACTTCTTCCAATAGTAACACAGCAATATTAACAACAAGGAAATTTCATGAAATTCATGAGAAGGGCACATTATGGAGCACAGTATCATCTAATTTCATTTATCTAAAAGAATATTCAATATGCCTATAACCAGACAGTACAGTTTTTGGTTCCTGCCCACAGGCACTTGTGTACCTGCTGCCTCTCTAAACTGTTGGCAACAATAAACAGGAAAAAAGGTTCTGGTACTCACCACTAAAGTAGGCTCCATATTTAGCTCAGTTTCTCTAGATCTCTTGCTGATGGTGTCTGTCAGGATGGCATTTGTTTCGTGTATTTGTTTGGGGTAAGTTTGATGAGAGAAGGCCCTGCAATTATGATGAACATCAATAGAGCATTTGTTCTGATGAGCAAGGAAGATTTTGAAGACAATCATAATAAGATTCATTTGTGAAAATTCTCTTTCTCATTCACTAGATGAGATTACAATTGAGGAGCGTTTTTTCAAAACTCGATAGATGCACAAAACTGTTTTTTCTATTTATTGGCAATACTAATTGGTTAGCACAGCAACTGAATTAATCATTGAATTCTCCTTCCTGGTACTGTCTCATTGAATGTGAAAAGAAACAAATAGCATAGTTTAACTAGTGCAAGTTTGGGGTTTGAGTTTTTTCAAAAGCCGATAGGTGCTGATTAACTTTCCCACGTGAGCGAGAAACTAAGACATGAAATTTTGTTATTTTTGTGATTTATTGTTTTTGTTGCTTTTTATTTGTGCATTTATTATTTTTTTATTTATTTTCACCTCTTTATAATACATAATGTACTTTACAACCAACTTATTAATGTTTATAAGGATTATTTTATTAAGTATGAACTTGGAAACTACGTACTGCTACATTCACAATAAGAATATATTTTGTTTTATTTATATAACAAACATATTGAATACACACAAAGAAATTTCAAACAATATGAATAAGTAAGGGGAATTTAATGTTGTACTGGCAAGTTGGCCATGGTAGCTTAGTGGTTAAAACAGCTGCTCAATAAGTGGAAGATCCATGGTTCAAATCCTGGTTATGGCATTTAATTTTTCAGTCTTAATTCCATCTCTTAAATATTGCCCACACATGACTTGTGTGTTTAAAAACACCAGCAGTAAGCTTGTTGGCACAAATAAATAATAATGTTCATGGAGTATTTTTTATCATAACACAGCAGTGCTGTTATACAAGGCAAAGTTTCAAACCTTAGAATGTGTACAAACTGAGCAGTAAGTGTAATCTTACGACCCAGAGTTGTTACATCTCTTAGATGTTCATGAATGGGAAAATTCTTTGGTTTTTCCTCACAACCATGAAGAAATCTGCAAGCCTTGCAGAAATGCATCTTTCTTGATATCAATATAGTATGATATGATGAACTAGGTTTGTCATTTAAAACATTATGTGAAATTACTTGAATTAGAGATCAGTGAGAGGTGTAACATCCACCCCAATTAGAAGGCAGAGAGAATTTGCAAAGAAATAATATAAATACTAGGTTTCAACATGACTTTTTGTCTTCTCCTGTATAGTGAATCATTGTATGAGCTTGTAATCTATGTACTAGAATTCATCTGGGAAATATGTGGGTAAATATGCAGCAAAGTAAGCAGTGTGAAATTGTACACACCACCACATATTTTAGAATATGATATGGTGCTAAAACAGTGTATAATGAGAATGAGTAAAATATGTTGTAAAGTTAACACCTAACCAATATAAGTTCAAGATATCCTGAGGGTCAGTAGTCCCATGATAGAGGCTCCTAAACAGTGACAGTATTCTTGTGTTCAACATTCATTGCAATCCTTACCTTAATTCAAGAAGCATAAACTTATTGTTAATCTGCATCAGAACAAACCACCTGAGATTTGTATTAAATTCTTTACCAAGGATTCTATGTCCACTGGTCTCCTGATCATCAAAGACCCTGAGAAAATTCTCTAATTTTTGAAACTAACTAAAGATCCAGCTAGCTATGGCAAGCAAGAAGTAGAAGAAACTTTGAGGACGGTAAGCAAAGACAGCCTCAAATATGCCCAACTTTCAAGCTTGTATCTTTGTCTTCACCATTGTAAGACAGTACCAAAGGATACTGCTTCAATTAGTAGAATTAAGCATATGTCCCAAATCAATTTCACTCAATACCTACAAATTGATTTCTTCTTCAAGTGTTAAATGACTGGTTGTTTTTAACCACCTTTTGGGCTGTGCGAAACACTTTAGCAGTGACATCTTTCTCATGAGATAGTGACTTCAAGAACATATTCTCCAGCAGTTCTTTTTTGGTATGTTTTTATTTTTTTGCACAGCTAAATGAAATGTACTTTCATGATCAAAAATCTTTTTCTGCAATGACATGAGCTGCCATTTGCAGGTATTACCAAAGTAGCAAATTTCAGAATTTGCCTATATCTTTAAAATTTGCATGCCCATTTCTTTATGCACTCCAAGGTTTTGCAATACTTCTACATGCTTCACATCCCAGTACTTTATTTCAAAGAAGAGTCCTTTTCACTTTCTCTACTACATAAAGTAAGTAGAAGTATTGCATTTCACACAAAAATTCAATGTGAAGATTTCCCTGAAAATATATGTTTTGTGGCCCCCTGAATCCAAAAAAAAGCATTTTTAGAAAAAGGTCCATATGGGTGTTCAGGTGGGGGCGGGGGCGGGGGCGTGGGTGTGGGTGTGGGTGTGGGTGCATGTGAATGTGAATGTGCAGACAGCATAACTCAAAAACGAAGTTGTTTAAAAACCAAAGTTGGTATTTGACTTTAATATCTGTTAAGGATGCAAAGTGAAGATTTTGAAGAAAATTCCTCCACCCTAAACTACCCTTTACATGGACAATTTTTCAAAAATTTTTATTTTCTTGAAAATGGCTCTAAAGATTTTGATTAACGTGCCATATGTCTAAGATATTTTTATGACAAGTGGAATGTATATTTTGAATTTTCTAGCTATAGCCAATGTAGACCTGTTTACTCTTGATGACTTTTGAATAACTCGTAAACTGTAAGAGATGGACCATATCTTATTGTGCCAAAAATTTAGATCTCGTTAAAACATACAATTTATGTCTAAATAAACCTATCTTTTTTTTTTTTTTTTTTTTGGTAGAGTGAACTATTTCGAAGATATTCCTTGTTATTTGTGTGAGTTTTAGAATATTTAAACTTTTGCCAAATGGAAGATCGTTATTCATTTTTTTATATCTTAGCCATGCAATGAGAACGGAATCTCAAAGCTTTAGAAGATTTGACTATCACTCAAAGCCTTCTTTATTCCCTTATTCCCCTTGCACTTACAAGGAAATAAGCAATAAGATAATTTCTGTAAATGTTTATCTTGACTAACATGAAGAAGATATAGGAATAAGAGTTTGAAGAATGGTTAGTACGAGAATAGAGAAAGTTATGGGAGTGCAACACATCAGATTTTTCTTACAGTGTTCATCAGTCGGGCAATTCTTTAGGCAAATAAGGTGACTTCTAAGTGTGTTTATCTTCAGACCATGTGGTATTCAAAACTGTATTTTCGGAATGCATGGGATATGAAACTGAATATTCACTTTGGATTAAACCATCAGACAGCTTTACAGACAAATCTTTACTTTCTATCACTAGTTCTATTATTTTGTTTGTGTAGTAAACTATTGATTTTATTCATGGCTTCTCACTATTTTTCAATACTTTATTTATTAAGTATGCTGTGAATTGTGAGGATCATATCAGCACTGCCGGTGTGCCAGAATTTCATCCCACAGGAGTTCTTTTACATGCCAGTAAATCTACTGACATGGGGCTGTTGCTTGGCGACTCACTAATATTATTACTTAATACAGCTAGCAACTTCATTTCACAGTTATTTAATGATGCTACTGCCAAACTTTCAGTCAGGCTGAAAGTGTTCACTCACATGACTTTCTCTACTCTTGTACAAACTCCTCTTAAAACAATTATTCCTCTATCTGTGGTTATGGGCATCCAGTGCAGCAATGTGGTCATGGATGTAAAACTCAGCCAATGTGTGGGCTTATGTGAAAGAAGGATTTATAGTTTGTTTTGTTTTTGTAACAAATCAACTTGCAAGCACCAAGCAGCTCAAGAATGGACAAGTAACAACTGATTATTGGAGCAATTGCATTTAACAGTGCAGTCAAAATTTAAAGGAACAAGTATGCTGAACATTAAGAGTGGTTAGTATTGGCTTAATTACCACAGGGTTTACCTAGCATTAGTGACATGCTGATCTCACCAGACATTTTTTCAGTCAATTTTAGAACTGAATTGTAGTCCATAAGTAAAAACTAAGCAAGTGGGTGAAAAAGGTGACAGTATGGTGTACCATTGCATATCGCTAGAAAAAAAAGCACTGACTATAACTTACCTGTGCACTAGTAGAATGTCACCTCTTTTGGGCTTAAACTTTTAACTGTTCTTTGCCTCTGAGCTGTAAAGTTGTTAATGATGACTTCGAAAAGAAGTTCCCAGATAAGGTAAGATTCAATAGTGAGAAGAGCTATGTAATTCAGAATATCCTCATTCATTCATAGTTCTTAACATACTTCAGTATTGAGAAAGAGCATTTGCCAGAGACATTAGTAGTAGTTGTGCATAGAAACATGCACAGATTTATGTCCACATTTGGATACACAATTTGGAGACCTTTGTGCCCAATAAAATTATTTCAGTTCCACTGCTGTGCTCATGCTATCCCCATAAGATCATAAGTAGCATAAGATCAGCATGCAAGTGAAGGCATTCATTGAGAAAGAAATCTTCCAAATTAGTTGAATAACAATTCAACAGCAGTATTGTATGATCCTGTACATCTGGTATCTCTAGTGAGTATTCTTAACTTTCACAGTATGGTATGTGTGCTAAACATCTGTTTATAAATTCCTTTTTAGTCACTCCAGAATGATTTTAGGCACATTATTCTTGAGTTCCATGCTACATACATTGATACTTCTTGTCCTGTCTAACATAGAGGTCATCCAAAACACACTTTTCTTTCTCTTTCTCTAGGTATCAAATTGGCTGTTCTTGGTTATGGGCATCTATTTTGTTTTTCCCTCAAATTCCTCAATATCTTTTTCTGTTACTTCCAGAAGTTCTGTGAGAGTACCACAGCTGTCAAAAATGGATGTGCCATAGCTGAGTGGTTAGACCATTGGCTTCTCACCAAAGCGGCCCGGGTTCGATCCCAGGCAACCGTATGTGGGATTTGTGGTGGACGAAGCGGCGCTGGGGCATGTTTCCTCAGGGTTCTGTGGTTTCCCCCATCATCTCATTCCACCGATGCTCCATCTTCATTCCATGTATCATCAGTGTCACCACCTGTGGTGCCGCATGTAGTAAAAGCGGGCGTTAAACACAACAACTACAAGCTTTCAAAAGATAAATTTCAACACTGCAGAAATTGCCAAAATAATGCCATGGTTGCAGTTTCAAGTGTTCCTAAATGCGAAAGCATGTAACATGTTTTTCTTCAGCATCTTTTTGGATGTAGTCAGGAACTTACTAAATGTCAATCCAGAAGACACACAGTTAGATAGAACAAAAATGCATTATAAACATAAATATCTACTAGTCTCAAACTTCATTTTGAGCCCTGGAATCTAGTGCTTTGAATGGTCCCAGTTAGGTTTTGTTTTGTTTCTCAACTAATTATCTGCATTTTGTTCCATTAAGATATTTTCTATATTTGCCCAAGGCTCAAAAAAATAAAATAAATGAGTGAGTGAGTGAATGAGTTAATAAAATAAATGTAATGGTAATAAAATATGTTAATGCAGATTGCTCATTGCACACAATATATCTTTCACCAATGATGTTTCACTTCACTTTAACTTGACATAAATTATGGATGACATTTAGGTACTCTTTGTGCCAAAAGTGCACCTATATCCTGCATTTGTATTTATATACTCCTACTATTCATGTACATTATAATTTATATGATTCACAGTATACACTTGAAACCGAAATTATAATGTCAATATATATATTTGATAATGGAAAGAAACAAAAGGAGATTCTAGTCAATAGTTAAGGGGAAAACGTAATAAAGCTGAATATGTTAAAGTCTCAAGAATGGAAGTCTAGGCAGATTTAAATGAGTGATAAGGTTACAATTGTTGTTTGTACTCAGCCTTAGTGATTTAGCGGGCTGATTCCTATCTTACCATGACGTGCTCTAAAGTTAGCCAATGGAAATCGCTACCTTCGTGTTGCTCGCACAAAAACAAATGCAACGCAATACACACTCGTCTTGAATCGACCCGAGAGTACACGTGCAACTTGGGAGTTGTACGTAAGCTAGCGCGTATACATAATTCGGCGGTTGCTAAAGGGTGACAAAGTTAAAGTGTTATAACATTGTAGTTGAAGTTACAAAGTTACATTCTATTTAAATATCGTCGGCAGTTCTCTACAAATCTGGAAATTTACAAATAAAGTGATATGTTGGTTAATTCTTCGTTTGGTTCCATTCCTACCATAACTCACGCATACCCTGAGATTAGGACCTCTTGCTAGAGCTAGTCCGGACACCAAACACAAGATCTTATAGGTCTTAAAGGCGACGTCTTCGACGGAGAGGAGCGTTTGCGTCACACTTCATCCATTATGTAAATAAATAGAAATGAAAGATATAGAAAGATGTTTACCGATGCATCTGATTAAAAACTAAACTGATTTGGCACCTAGTAAGACATGCTAAGCTCTTAGAATGCACAGGTGCAACTTCACCTGTAGTGTCACAGTGCAGGCATATTATACCTGCTTTACCCTTCCCTTCTCTTGCTGGCACACTTCCATTCCAACTCTAGAAATATTCTATATCATTGCTGAAATATTTAAATAAAAAAATCACCAGGTTTTTAAAAATAAAAATGAAATGTAAAGCTTAACTCCACCCTTAAAAATATGCTATCCTAACCTGAGGTGTACCATGGCCTATTGGAAAAAAAAGGCACTGCCTATGATCCATCCATATTGAGTTTCATGATGTGATTAGGATGTGGGGTGAAATCCAGGCAGGCAGATGTATGAAGTACAATAAGACTTATGACATAGCATTACAATAAACTAATAATTTAATACAACTAGACTAAACTACCATTATCTATATATCCAGCTGAGTATCTTTATAACAGTATATTAATCCAAAACTTTTATACATAATTTTACTTTCTTCCCCACTGCTCTCACACTTTATCTTGAGCTTTCAAATGGTGGTGGTGTTGTTGAAGATGGCAACAGGACTGTGTTTTTGTTGTCCTAGTTTAATATATATCATAAAAGGCCTGTATTGTAGTTTTCACAATTATTTTTTCCAGGCTAGCCAATGGCTAAACATATGGCTCCTTCTTTTACTATTTATAGGAGATTGTATTGCTGATGCTGGATGTCCAACAGGCATTTAGTATTTAAAATTACTGTTTAAGTTTGGTAAACACAAAAGTAAATTGGTATGGTAATGTAGGAGAACAGCATCGAAGGTAATGTGATACAGTGAAATGCACAAGTGGTAAGAAGGAGAGATCAAAAGCTCTATCCCAACAATGTTAAATCTGCTAAATTCTTAATCCATTATCTCAAACCATTAAGATATCTGACTGAAATAATTTTTACAGTATGGCGAAGGATGTCTTTTTTAGTTCATTGATGTACTTTTACCAAATAAATGTATTTATTAAGGAAATTAGGATTATTTTCCTAATTATAACATCTTTTGATTAACATATTTGATCGTTTTTAAATAAGCAACCATGTTAATAGAACCAAATAACAATTAAAGGTAGCTCTTACTGTCCTAAAATTTAATGCAGCCATATTTAATAGATTCTGAGGAAATGGATAACTTAAACTATACAATGTAATTCACAGAAAAAGTTTTTCAAAGCAAAAAAATGGAGAAAACAAACTTGCAAAGAAAGAAACCACATGTCTTGACTCAGAGGCAACCATACATAACAGAAGTACCAATCTGTAGAGCTAAATGTCCCCTAAAAATTGGCTCAAGTTTGCCACTCTAATCAAAAGTGTATGGTAGTTATGATTTTTCTTGAGAAGTGATGCATAATTTTATTTACGATACAAAAGGACAGATGCAACAACATTTTTAATAATATATTGTGCCTACAATGATAAAATGAGAGAGTCCAAAGACTGTACAAAGGAACCAAAATATCATTTTTTGGCAATTTTCACCATTTAGTCTCCCCTTAAACATTTCTTTTTGGTGTTTTAAATAACAGGAAATTAGACATTATGCAAAGCTGTTAATGAAATGCTAAACAAGCACTAACCTCATTGGAGAAGAGACTTTCTGGCTTCATTACATAGTCAGTTTCTATTTGTATGTTTATTTTGTCAGTTCTGTGTGGTTTAATTATTAATTTCTTTGTACATGACAGTTTAAAAAGCCAAAAGTGCTTTAGTTTTTCCCTTTGCATGTTTTTTATAAAGGCATGATAGTGTGATCAACAAAAATGATCTATTTAACCCTTGAACATTATATAAACTACTCCAATGTTCTTTGAAGATATTGCATCTTAATGAATAAAGATATCCTTTTGAATGTTTTCTTGGCTATTGCTGTGGATAATTTAGCTGATGCTGAGTCTCTAACAGCAATTGAAAAGGAAGCAGAGGAGGAGGTATGTAGTGTGTTTCTGTTAAATGTAGTATACTTTGTCTATATAATGCCTGAACAAATGACGTCAATGAGGAGAAGACCTATGCACATTAATAAACTATACTTTCTACACTCCTTGAATGTTTGAAAGGAGAAATATCAAAGGATAATTATATACTTATTTAAATTTGTTTATTTATTTATCTGTTTTTCTCCTCTAGTTCTATACCCATGCTACTTCCTTCTTGGATACCTACATCCAAGACAGCAAGCTTCAGTAGGAAATCAATAATCAATATTGGTTGTAAGAAAAATTACTGTATTTCATTCCATAATTGATACCATCACATCTTAATTTATAGGCAAATAATTGCTAACTTATGCATTTCACAACATTATTATCACATTAATATTCCAGGTGTTCACTATCAAGAAATATTGAAAAATAATGTGTAGCCACTGCAACTTTAAATACCATTAGTCCTGTTAGATTCACAGGGGGAGCAGAGGGTAGGTATGCCATGTATTCCAGTGCTCAGTACTGAGATACCATTCCTATTCCTAAAGTTATCAAAAGTCCCTTTCTGCAGCTCAATTACCATTGTGCTCTGCTGATGCAATCACTGTAGGTTAAAACCTGCTGTATAATTTCTTTTTCCCCATACTGCTGTTTCAAACAATAAGCACTCAGAATAACTATAGAAACAAACAGCTACACAGAACTGAAGAATAAGATAGTTATGAAGGTACATCAATGCATGGTAGCTAGCTCATCAGAGAATCTGATTGGTTCAAGCACCTTAAGTGCAGGAATTAGCAGAGCGGTAAGTGAATGGAGCAGTAAGGGTGTGAACTGTTTTACACATGAGTAGTCGGAAGTCGGCATCCAATACTCGAACATAAAAAAGAAGCACTAATGCAGAGAAATACCGTAAACCATTCAGCAATCAGAGCAGAGAAGTCCCACCCATCTAAAACACACCTCCCGCTCAAGCCCAGCCAATCCCCTGTGAGAGGCACACATATAAATTCGGCACCTCCAGTCATAAACGATTCTGTTGTAACCAAACCTTCACCAAGAAGACTCAGACTACGCCACCAATGATGTTCACCGCAGGTGTGGACGAAACGTCTGGACCTCAAAACTCCAGCAGACCACGGCTTTTAAGCCCGGAAGAAATCTCTAGCCTTAATGTTTTACACATGGTTAGCATGCACCAAGTCATAACTATCTTATTCTTCAGTTCAGTGCAGCTGTTTGTTTCTATAGTTATTCTGAGTGTTATTGTTTGAAACACCAGTATGGGGAAACAGAGATTATACAGCAGGTTTTAATCAACAGTAATCACATCAGCAGAGCAGAATGGTAATTGAGCTGCAGAAAGGGATCTTTCAGTGAGTAAAAAAATTTGTAAGAGATGTGAGCAAAATGAATGTTCATGGAATTTACAAGATTTACAAGGTGCTCTTTTCGTGAGCCTGTAAGTTCCTAGAAATTGGTACCGAGGTGCAAGTATATATTGAAGAGTTACACAATAATCTGATAATGTTGGCTCCAGTTAAAGGTACATGCACTTCAACAATATCGTAAATGCCTTTGCAAATAAATATTGGTGTTTAGTTCAATAAATATAATTGCCATTATTTATTCATTATTTTTTTATTAGAGTAGGTGTTTGCATTTCAGCTTCAGATTCACACGGTACTTTTGTTCACCCTCCTTCCCCTCTCCTTTTATTTCAACTTTGAGCAGCATAATGTGGTGGTACCTGAATATGGTCAAACTCGTTCTTATTCCTGTAACTGTACGCTATTGATTGTAAGTTAGCACAACCAATCTTAAATAATTTATCCTATATAATGGTTGCATCGTATGTTTTTATTTTAAAAAAAAGCATAAAAAGTGAAATGATTATGCAATGAAATACAGTAATTAGCACATTTTTGTACCAAAACATTAAGCTTTAATGATTAAAACAACATGTATAATAAGAATATGCTATGGAAATTATCTGTTTATTATGTAAACTCTGATTTTTAAAAGAAAATAATAGTTAAAAAGGATGAAATTGTTGCATAAGGGAATCAAAATGAAATGGTTATTTGTTGGTCTCTGCAATTGTATTGTTATTGCATTATGGCACAGGTGGTAAAGAGTTATGCAATGTTCTATAAATCAGAGAACACTGGAAAGCTGAACATTGACAGAATGTAATCAAAATGTCTGCCAAACAGTTTTAGAAGCTGTCAGGTTACTTGTCAGTTTCCTTGTGCAGAACAATCCATATTTGCACAAGGTTGCCCACTGAGGCTCTGATAACCTAGGCTAGTTTTGAATTTTCTGGGAACCCTCAAGACAATGAAAATATTTATTGCACAATCTGAAGTCTATTGAGCATGACAGACATTCCTCATTGTACACATTTTTGACTAACATCAACAAAGACTGAAAATTGCATATTAAGTAGGTTTGAATAATTTCATGTAATGTCAGCCAAGGTGCATCTAATTTATGGGATGTTTTCCATGAATGTTTATTTTTTGTTTTTTGATGATGCTGTCAATTGCTAAGATCACATCATCATCGCTTGGAAGCTTGGTTGTATCTGTGTCACAATATGTTGTTGTTAGCTAATGCTGGATTTCTGACAATGAAGTCATTAATCCTCTTGCTCTCCAATATTTTTCACTGATGGATGGGGCATTAGAAGTGGCCGGGCATATTTGAAGGTGATCTCGATCCATTTCCTCTTGCAGATCACATAGAGTACAGAGTGGTGAAGAATATATCCCAATCTATGTCACAATATATATATATATATATTTATATGACAAGTAAATTATTTGTGTGGGATTTTCAGGCAATAGCCTTTTGAAGTTCTCTTCATTCAGAAGGAATTTTGTTAGATGAAAACATACTCTGCAAAAAATGTAGGTCTCTTTAACACAACTTATTTCAAATAAATTTTTATATGGCATTAGTCATTTCTGAGATATTCATTATTATTAGTTCAAATTTTTCAAAATCTTGTCATTTTTTAAAGCTTTGATGCTCATCAATTGTTTTTCATGTCAGAAAAAGGCAGTGAAATTTTAAGAGCAGCATATGGCATCCCAATTTTAAACATCTGGCCATTAATTTGGTTTCCTCTATTCCCTTGTACCTACAACAAAAACTAATAATTTCTGTAAGAGTTCATCTCTATTAACATGAAGAACAGAAAGATCAGCCTTTGTAAGAATAGTTTGTAGAACCTGTATATAAATGAGTGTCTTTTCTAGGGGGTTAAATCACTTTTGCATTCTCATATTAGTATATCTACCATATGTGTAGTTTCCACAAAAGTCGGCTTTCCAGTTCCTTACAAAGTGACCTTTTTCCACCCCTGATGTGAAGGTTTCACCATTTCCCCAGCAATTTGTGCAAGCCTCAAAACCACATGCTAAATACAAGGGCTGTCCCATGTTGCCAATAGTTTGAGCTGCTGCTCTTAGGATTAGTTGAAGAAAAACCTTAGTGCTGAGTGGTTGTTTGAATTCTGCGTAACATGTATAGTTTCTAGTGATTCAAGTTTTAAATTTAGTGTAGGTAAATATTGCCTCATAACAAAATGTGGAGACCATGGCAAGATGTTTCATCTTCTGCACCAAACGAATGCATTGATCTAAGTGAATTCCATCCAGAACCACATGAAATACCTTGTTCTTTATCCCCTGCAATGAACGCTTAAATGCAAATGAGCCCCAACCGCAACACAGTGAAATATCTTGTTCTGCACGAAGTGTAAAAATCCACCACATGACTTACAAAACAATTGCAGATTTTGGTTCAAAATGTGTATGAGTGTGTGTGCGAGAAAATGTTAAGCAAGGGACCTATTTCAAAAACTGCAAAAATATTCAAATTAAGCAGACCTACCAATAGGAAAATTGTCAAGAGAGGTCCAAAAACTCCAAAGAAACTGGGAAATAAGGTAAAATAATTTTCAAAAATCGATGACTTTGATGCCAAGTTATTTGCAATGAAATTTACAAGTGCTTTAAGAAGGGGTAGAACCCATACTATTACACTTAATCTAGGAACAGCAAAGAGCAACAATGTTGCTATGCGATTAGGTGTGGGGCACTCACTTCCTCACCCCTAAATTGTGAACATTGCCCCCAAAACAGTGTGCCACAAATGCCATAAATTAAGCCACCCCAAAGCCAGAATCAAAGAAGCCAAACTGGAAACATAAAGAGCGGCCCAATTACAATTGCTGTATGTTAGTATAGTCCATTCTGGGCCACTTTGTGTAGCATCAAATAACTGTCTTGTATATACTTGTGTAACAACATTACTTCCACTTACTGGTGTTTTGCTCCTCACTGTAACTTTTCTATCTGACCTTACCTTGGTCATCTCTTGTTCTCTTCCGGCCCCGATGCTATTAGGGTTCCCGAGGGCTAGGGAGTCTTTATTTTTCCAACCTCTCCATTTCTCTAAAATATTAACCCCTAACATGCTGACCTGTCATGGCATGTAATACGTCCTCTGATTGGTAATCAGAGGATATGGTCGGTGAATTTATTTTGATAACTCTCCCGGTCAGGTCAGTGAGACCCGTAAACCAACGACAGGTGTGGTCCTCCAGACATTCTGGGGGTTGTGAGAGAGCGATGTAACCGCCAAAACATAAAAATATGGTGCTCTTTAAAAAGCGGTTACTATTACTGCTATTGCTCTCTTCAATATCAACTGCCCGGCCACTTCTAGTGCCCCATCCATCAGTGAAAAATATTGGAGAGCAAGAGGATTAATGACTTCATTGTCAGAAATCCAGCATCAGCTAACAACAACAAAAAATATTTTCATGGCATGAGTGAACCAAGTCGCCAAATAAATTTTTTTGTAGAGTGAACCATTTCGTAGATATTGCTTTTTATTTGTGTGAGTATTGGAGAACTTATGCTTCTATCAAATGGAACATTGTTATTCATTTTTCATGTGTTAACCATGCAAAGAGAACGGAATTGAAAGGTTTAAAAGATTTGACTATCTCTCAAAGCCTACTGTATGCCCATATTCCCCTTGCATCTACAAGAAAATAAGCAATAAGATAATTTCTGAAAATCTTTATCTGTATTAACATGAAGATAAGAGTTTGTAAGAATGGTTAGTACAAGAGTAGAGAAAGTCATATGAGTGCAACACATCAGATCTTTTAGTTTGAGACTCGCTATATGCAGAACAGAGCTGTACACCAATGTTTACTGCACCAAGAGTAGTGAGACCCAGGACTTTACTCAAGTGTTTCCAACTCGATACATGCTTATTTGCATATTCATTTTAATGGCCTAAGTCCTTTATGCCATTTTTTGACCAGGAATCATTACTTCCAAACAACAGGGAAGGAAAGCAGGGCATTTTGAATTTCACAATCGCACATCCATGAATATTTTGCAAAAATGTCACTATGAAAATGCCTTATGTAAGTACCAGTAGCTCTTCTTCCCTTGGCTGTCTGAACAATGCTAATACCAGGAGTAGGTCTTCCAAGTGTTTTAACATTAATTTTTTCTTCAAAAGATTGAGTAGAGAATAATTCTATAACAGAGAGTCCACTGAATTCATTTCCACGTGTTTTATTCAACACAGATGCTTGAGAGGAGAATATCACACTGCAAATGTACAAGCATGCTGACTAGTAGAATGTGTGTCACTGACTGCAGCACAGTACAGTGCTGTGAAGGCAGAGTGGGTGTGGAAAGGTAGAGGAGGGGCAAATCTGTAACATTGCTATCTTACAACGCTCTTCCATGCTGCTGTGGACAACGCACACTGCGTCTGTCTAACACACTATAACTCATACATTATCAAAGCTCGTTTACAACTAAAGTGTTGTAAAATATTTAAAGTTGGTTATTTCTGAAACTTTTTTGCGTGCTGCAGCACAGTAGCATGTACAGAGGAACCACCCCTGTTTCTGCAGGTGTAAACAGGTGTTAAGAGATTGCTTCATGGTAGACATGGACATTGGTATATGCACATATTCTGTTTCTTCAAGTAGCGATACTTCTACAAACTTTTGTAAGTAGTAATATATGATGCTTGTAATACCCATTTGTAGCCTAATGTACTACACATAATCAGGGGGGCTCAAGGCACAGTGCCTCCGTGCCATGGTACTACCTTAAAAAGGGAAAAAATATCTATTTTAAATTGTTTGTATACTCTAAATATAGTTAGGCTTAATATTCTTCAAAGTGCAATGAAATGCCTAACCTAATAACAAAAAGTTATGGAACAGTTTGCAACATTATTATGTTATTCTTCTATGGATCCATGCCAGCTCATTTTTGGCATGGATTGACAGCTTTGCAGATGTCACTTGCAATACTAGCGACAGGTGGAGGGGTAAGGAGATGGGCAAAATCCGTGCCAGATAGTTTCTGTCACGGCTATCATTGGCAGCACATGTCAAACATACCAACTTATACATAACCTAAAACAGAGTCTGAGACAAAATTTTGAGACCTCAGAAATGAGGCATTTATTACTACTTTTCAGTGTAAAAGTTACTGGAAAATTGTGTTTTGCAACATCACATTTGTCATTCATTTTCCATTGTTCATACTTAAAATTAAATTGATCATTGTTTTCTAGTAATGTTACCTGCATTGCCAATGTTACTACAGCAGAGGGCTAAGGATGAAATCTGCTTCTGCTGGGAAAACCGTTAAATACATGACTATGTGATCTTTTCTTTATGTGGGTAACACAAATAAAGTTTTTACCAAGTAGTCCATTTTCTACATTATCATTAAAAGACAAAGTGAAACTGAAACACCTGGGAAGATCTGCTCCTGATCTGCACATAAATATAGAACAAAAAGGAGACTGTTATAACCGTAGGAACTAAATTAGACATTTGTACAAAAAAATAAATGGTTCTGTGATTGTGAAGTCAAAAATGCTTTATTCTGCTTTCCATGCACATTGTTTGGTGACGGTAACCTTGAATAACTTCAGCTGATATGGCACTTGGTAATCTATTTGTAAATTTTACGATAGCTTAACATTTGCTTGAGGAAAACAGGTTGCTAAACTTTTGAGTCCCAGTGACGTGATTAGTTCCACATTGTTAGTGTAGATAACGCTTAGTGCCAGCTGATGTGCAGTGAAAGAAAGTTACTACTAGTAGTGGTATATATATCGCATCAATAACTTAGCCTCATTTCAACCATTTCTTTCATTCACTGCCATTGGACATCCCCCTAGCCAGTTAATGGATGTAAATTAAACATCTTAAGGGACCTTGGGACTGAATTTTGTATATTTTTATAGGTATGAAATCAATACTTTCCACGCTTAAGGGTGTTTATGTTATAAACTATCACACAAAGTTTCAGCTCAATTTGATTTATAGTTTTGAGAGAATTAATTATTCAATTTATTCACAGTGCGAAAATACCTTAATATTCAAGATACTCCAGCCATCTCAAAAACTGAAATATCACAACAGTTTTATTATTTCATAAACCCTTATTGCCTAAGAAACACCATCAGTCTCTGGCAGGAAGAAAAAATAGTTACTTTTAAAGTAATTAATTTCTTTGCTTTGATGGATCCTTAAAATATTTGTTAAAAATTTTTTTGTGCCTTTAATTGTTTTTAAAGCTAAACAAATTTTCATATGTTGAAACCAGAGACTGAGATTGAAGCCACATAAATATAGGACATGCTGGAAAAATTCTAGGAGCATAGCACAATATTTAATGCAGCTGGAGCACATAGTATACTAAAAAATGTAATGTCGAGAAAAACCAATTTTTCTATAGACATGCATCATGATCATGAGTCTGATTACTTGTTTGACCTAAAACTCATTACGGATTTTATATTGAATATGTAGTAATAGCTCACTGGCATCTCGCCAGATAGCAGCACAATATATCGCTATACAAATTTTCAGCAATATTTGAATAAAATATGGGCCAAAAGCACACAAAAACAACCAAATTCAGCAGAAAGAGATGGTTAAGCAGAAAAGGGGGTGTTTAAAGGTAGTGCACATGGCATTTAAAGCCTGTGCTAGACCTTCAAAACTAGCGGATCTAAAAAATTTCACTGGCAACCGATGACTGAAGGTATGGGGAGCATTTATATGCATAAGCTTAAAAATCGTCAATTTGATTTGATCGACTGGAAAAAAGCCATTATCATCCCGATTTTAAAGAAAAACAAACCCTCAAGCAATATTAATAGTTTCAGACCAATATCTTTGACCAGTGTTATTGCAAAAGTGATGGAAAGAATGGTGGCATCTAGACTTAACTGGTTCCTAGAATATTACAACTTAATTAATAGTTCACAGACCGGCTTCAGACAGAATCATAGTACAAGTGAAAATGTACTCCTACTAAGCCAAGACATCAAGGAAGCTTTCAATAGAAAGGAGGATACCTTAGCAGTATTCATTGATTTTAAATCAGCATATGACTCAGTCTGGAGAAACAAATTAATTGAGAAGTTGCAATCAATAGGTGTGAAAAGTAACATTCTTAAATGGATAACTCAGTTTATTTCACAAAGATTTTGTGCCACAAAATATAATACATACATTTCCAAATATAAACAAACACACTGAGGACTTCCACAAGGTGCTGCTCTGAGCACAACACTCTTTAACATATATATAAATGACCTTCCATCAATAATAAAAACTTTAGAAACCAAAATTGCTTTATTTGCTGACGATGTAGTCATTTGGACTTCAGGCTCTCCAAAAAAACCTGAATTAATTAAAGACAGAATAGAAACAGCCCTAAAAAAAGTACATGAATGGAGCTCCAAAAACCTCATGACTATCAATGTGGAAAAAACAAATTATGAATTATTTACACTAAAATACAAACCAGTTAATATTAACATAAATTATAATGGTAAACCACTCAAAGCAGTTGATGATGCCAAATACTTAGGCATCACTTTCGACAGAAAGCTAAGTTGGAAAAAACATATAACAAACATCTCAGAAAAGGTTGAAAAGAAACTGCAAATCCTGAAAAGGTTAGCTGGTGCTAAATGGGGCTGCTCAAGGAGAGTCCTTAACACAACATACAAAATGTATGTTAAACCAAACCTCTTGTACTGTTCTGAAGCTTTAATAACAGCAGCAAATGCTAACATCAATAAACTTGAACAAATACAAAATCAGGCTCTTCGCCTAATCACTGGAGCAGTTAAATCCACACCTATTGATGCCATGCTTGCCTTAACACGGACCCCATCAATAACAACAAAAATAGAAGAACAAGCATTGCTCCAACACGAGAAAATGTTACGACTGCCAAACTCTAAATGGACAGAAGAGAAACTCCCCCCTTCAATCCTTAAAACTCATAGTAGTTTCCTAGAAAAGGTAACACAGATTAAATCCAAATTGAACATTCCTAACACCAGAGAAAATCTACTTATAAGAGAAAATCCATTGGAATTATTGCAACCTACCTTCAGTTTGGAATTAATAGAGGAAATAAGTAAATCAGACACACCAAAAGAAATACAAAAACTTCTAGCTCTGGAAACAATCAATACTAGGTATCCCACAGAAGAATGGCTGCACATACATACTGATGGATCCTCGAAGGAAAACCTTACTGGAGCTGGAGTTACGTGTTCACATTTTTCCTTTTATCATTCTGTTGGCAGAGACACAACAAATTATGATGGAGAAATAGAGGCTATATACATTGCTCTCCGACAATTATTAAATCTTCCCTTAAATAAATTTAACAAGGCAGTCATTCTTTCGGATTCTAAAGCTGCAATTCAGGGAATATGTTCAAATACTACAAAGAAGTCAACAAAAATTAGAGAATGCTACAAAATGTTAACACAACTCCAAAAAGTTAATAAGACTGTTCATCTCCAATGGATTCCAGCACACTGTGGAGTCATGGGGAATGAAGCTACAGACTCACTTGCAAAGAAAGGCACAACAATAAAACAAAAGTCTAAATTCAATTTCTCATATTCCTCAATAAAACGCTTGATCATTAAGAAATTTTCTCATTCATACCTACAAGAAATAGAAGCAAATGCCAAAGATAAAAAATGGATTACACTACTTTCCAACCCAGATATAATCTCCCAGAGACCAAGGAAAACAGCGGTTGCAGCCTTCCGACTATTGACAAATCATGACTGCTTAGCAAGTCATCTCTACAGAATAGGTATCTCAGCCTCACCAATATGTGTCCTGTGTAACGATCCAGCAGAAATGAACGAATACCACTTGAAGACCTGTGAAGCATTAAGATCAGAAGAAACTACAGTTCAAAAGTATTGGAAAGCACGAATGCTAATGGCTTCATTGCCAGATGCAAGGCACTAGAAAACAACAACAACAACATAATTTTTTGGTTATTATTCAGTCCCAGGGTCCCTTAAAATAAAGTCAACAAAGTAATGCTGGCACTACCAGTGCATTCATGCTTCAGTTTTACTGCAGATAATTGAGACCTATAGGAACATATACAGATTCAGACAGAGTAATGAACTCCTTTGTTTGAATAATGAAAGCCAAAATAACTTAAATTTAAAAGTTTAAATTCCGTAGTATATGACTAAAAGGTTGATAATAGGTTCTCTACCATATGTACAGTAAAAAAAAATTAATATATGTATGCTGGTATGAGGTTCCAAAATAAGCTAGCTAAATGTTACAGAATATATATAGTTCCCTTCAGCTTTTATTTTTGATCCTATCAATTTTATCTTCACTTACTTTTGTTTAATCTATTTATAGATGTTCTTTAACTTTTGTGGTTCTCAGTGTTCTATTCCATATTGGGTGTGAGACCTGTTTGTTAGTCTTGAGACTATTTTACATGCCATAAATGTACAACACAGAACCAACAGCTACTTCAGTTGGTTTCTTCAAATAAGCATTTATCTTTTTTTCTAAATTTTTCCACACTAGCCACATTTACGTACTAAGTTGGGGTCTGATTCAAGTATCTAAATTTAAGTTATCAAGTTTAAGATTGATTAATCTGTTTATATTTAACACTGACAAAGAGATATATCTGATCACAGGCAGAGAAACAAGGTAAATCTCAAAGTGGATCTCCTGCACGAGATGATGGACAAGGTGGTGAAGAGGGAGGAGAAGAAGGACTAGAAGGTGGACGTACTGGTGATGCTGAAGCGTAAGTTGTTTATTTCATTTATTCATTAGTGGCATTACTTATAAACCTTTCTCTCAGTATCATCAGCCAGCTGTAGGTTTTGTTTCCAGTTCATGCATTAAGGGAAGATGTACCTTACATCTGTCTTCATTACTCATTTTACCGTTTATATATATATATATATATATATATATATATATATATATATATATATATATATATATTGAGATAGATGAAAAAGCAGTTTCAGTGACCTAAATTACTCAGGATTAAAGTTCATCACAAAAGCATAGTAAGCTTACTCTGAGAAATGCACCAGTTTTCTTTTTACCTTTGTAAATATTTAATAATTATTTTTATTATATTTATCCATTACTGTCTTCTGAAACTTACATTAGTGAACAAATTACCTATTATATGGATACATTTACAACAAGAAAATGGGCTTGAAGATTTTTAATTAATGGTTTCCATATAATCTAACTTTTGCTTTCTGTACACCACTTAGATGTTCATACTCAACCTTAAGGCAAAGTGTCTATCAACATTAAAATATCCAGTTTTCTTCCAATTGATCTGAGTTTTCTCCCACACACTCAGAACATAAAATATATGTATTCACAAAATTCCAATGTAAAACAGTTTTTAAATTATTAATATATTTATTATAATAAAGCACTTTTTGATATGCTGTTATGAAATAACCCTTGGCCGTTACAGTTTATTGTATCTTTCCTAAATTTCTAATTTGAGCTCATTATGCAGATATAAAGGAATTGTCATATGGCCACTGTTTATATTTAATTAGTTTAAGAGAAAAAATGTTTTGTATACAATTTATTGATTTTTCAATTTTTTCAGTATGCTTTATGAAAACTATTTTATTTTAGCTCAATTATTTCATATTTTTTAACCAGCGCATGATAAATTTTAATACCTTAATCTCTGAAGCTCTCCTGAAAATTTCAAGATAATAAGCTATAAACTATGGTCCAAGAGGCATTTTGAATGGTAAAAAATGCTGGAAAAACAAGAACTGAGAAAAATTAATTTTAAAGTTTAATAATATATTTTTGTACTTTACTTTAATCCAGTTAACTTAAAATTCTCCAGTACCATATGTAGGACCCTCTGCTGCGTTCTTCTTAGCTTCAGTAACAGTTTTTGAGAATTTTAAGTTTTCTTGGTCATTCCTTAATATGAAAACTTCCTTTTCGCCTTCCCATTGTTTAGAAATTATTGTTTTTAGCTAACCCCTACATAATGCGCTTTCGCTAATTTGTACACGGAAGGCATCAAATATCTGCTTTACTATAAACTAATGAACAACTTAAAACTTAAATACCTAAGCAATGCCTAATATATAACTGGAATACTGAAATAACCTGGCAAGATTACAGAACACTGACTGCACTTCTCTGTATTCAAGCAAAACATATGTCAGATTCGCAGCATTTCAGCTTGATATATTAAATTCATTTCAGCACAGCCAACTCACAACCTCTCTACAGTGAAACTCCCAGCAAGAAACTAAAGTCAAATCCAGTGAAAACGAAAATTGCTTTTGAAAGCTATAGTGACAAAGTTTAGCAAAGAACCCCCACTCACACTGGGACATTTAAATGCCCTCCTGGAGCTTTAAAAAGACCTGAGGTCTATGCCATTTTATACATCAAAGACTATGTATACTTTTAGTTAATCTTTTGTTTTTCTATTGTTATTCATAAACTTGTATACTTGGCTGGTAATAAATACTTAGTGTAGTATTGCTATTGAATTAATTGAATGCATCCTGAGCCACATATAGGTAACACCGACGTGATCCTGTAGTAGGCATTCAATATATTTTTATATTGAACGAATCACGATGTCTACATAATATACGCTAACTCTACCTCTCCATTGTGATTATAGTTCGTGTACCTAACCAAAATCTTGTGGCGACTGATGATCAAGCAGTGATTAACCATATTTTGGTCAAGCCACCACCCTTTTGGACAGAAAATCCGGTGCTTTGGTTCACTCAACTCGAGAGTCAACTTATTCTCGCCAACGTAACAGCCGATAATACAAAATATAGTCATGTGGTGGCTAGTTTAACGGAAAAATTAGCCACAGAGGTACATGACATTTTATCGTCACCGCCAGCCACTGACAAATATGGCAGGCACGATTAAAAAAGCATTAATCGAACGCTTGTTACAATCTGAGGCAAAAAGACTCGAAAAACTGCTTCGAACTGAAGAACTTGGTGACCGTACTCCATCTCAATTACTCTGCCGCCTGAAAACATTAGCCGGTACGACAATGGCAGAAGACATGTTAAATAATTAAATTAATCTGGATGTCCCGCCTACCGTCTGATGTTCAGAAAATTATAACTGTTTCAGAAGGCAACCTCTATGCATTGGCCACAATTGCCGATAGATTGATAGAGCTATACTCGTCAACACCAAGTTCCTCAATAATGGCAACACCCCCTGAGACCGCAACTATTGTGTCTTTACAACTCCAAATCAATGAGCTGACAAAGCTGGTAACCAAAATGGTGATACGAAATTCTCACTCCAGCCATTCGCTTTCCTGGCATCATTCTTCACATCGCCCTCGCTCTCAAAGACCGAATTCGTCTAGTACAGATATTTGTTGGTATCACAGAAAATTCGGATCTAAGGCTCAGAAATGTAACCAGGGAAACTATTCCGGGAGTCAGTAGCGACGGCAACTGACCCCAATCATGTGAACCGCCATCTTTTCATGACCGACCAAACATCTAAAGTGGACTTCCTCATAGACACAGGAGCTGATGTTTCTGTCTTTCCTGTAGCCCACCTTCCTCATCACCGCGCAGAAGAGTATCAACTTTTCGCAGCAAACGGAACAGCTATTAAGACTTATGGCCATACAATCCTAAAACTCGATCTTTCTCTATGTCGTGAATTCACGTGGCGTTTCATTGTAGCTGATGTGATTCACCCTATCATCGGAGCTGATTTTCAGGCTAACTATGGAATCCTTCCAGACCTACGTCACAAACATCTGATTGACTCAAATACTGACTTGACAAGCAACGGGCATATTCGTTGCGTCACTTGTCCGTCGATTCGCACTATATTTGGTGATTCACCTTATCAGCTGCTTAAGGAATTCATCGAGATAACATGCCCAACTTCAAGTGCCACGTCGAGTGTGCATTCTACGGTACATCATATTGTTACCACTCCTGGCCCACCAATCCGATTGAGACCACGGCGGTTACCAATTGACAAGTTCATAATAGCCAAACGAGAATTTGAATTTATGATGACCCACGGAATATGTCGACCATCTATGAACTGTTGGTCATCCCCACTCCATATTGTTCCTAAGAAAAACAATCAGTGGAGACCTTGTGGTGACTACCGTCAGCTAAATGCTCGAACAGTTCCAGATCGTTATCCGGTCCCACACATTGAAGACTTCGCCGTCAATCTCCACGGACGTCACATATTCTCAACCATTGATCTTGTTCGTGCCTTCCATCCGATACCTATTGCGGAAGAGGACGTTGATGCAGTATTATTAATTATGGTAGGTGTTGTGTTGGAGTGTTTTGTTTCCCATTGTTTGATTGTTTGCATTATATCGTTTGCAGTTGGCCTAGTGCGATTATCTTTTGTCTTCATTGTAAATGTTATATATATTAACGAATAAAATTGTGATAATAAATACACTAATATTATTTCAATTGTGGCCTCCAGAGCAAAGAAGACTATTTCATTAGAAAGACTAAAAGTTAATACATCGACGTAACATATAATTTTAACGGGGGTCGCTTCTCAAGGAAAATTATTAGCTGTAAATTGTGAACATACTTCATACCCGTACCACGACCGAGATAGGAAAGAAAGAGTCATCGCAGTTCATCGAAAGAGTTAGCCGGATCTTTTATACGAGAAAAGAATTCATCATACCGACCCTTCAAAGTGACGACGAGAAGAAGATTCTGGTGATACTGGTGTCGGGAGATACCAGCCGGAAGAGACTCCTTCAACGTTCCGAAGACAGCCGTCACAACCCCATTTGTACTATTCAAGTTCACTTGCATGCCATTTGGGCTTTGTAATGCTGCTCAAACTTTTCAACGCTTCATGGATGAAGTAATACGCAATCTTGGTTTCTGCTATGTGTTCATTAACGATATCCTGGTCGCATCTCGAGACGAAACCGAACATCTGGACCACTGGCATCAACTATTCAGTCGACTCCGTATTTACGGAGTGGTGATTAACACTGCAAAGACTGTGTTCGCAGCTAAAGAAGTGCAATACTTGGGTTACTCAGTCAATTCAAGTGGAATACGACCACTTCCAAACTGAGTTGAAACAATCGAGAATTTTCCAAAACCATCATCTATCCGAGATCTGCGTAGATTTTTGGGACTTGTTAATTTTTATCGACGCTTCATCCCTCATGCTGCCAGCATCGCTGCACCATTGAATAGCTGTTTGAAGGAAATCCGAAACCTACCAGCGAGCTCCAATGGAATGAAGAAACTGAACAAGCTTTCCACAACATGAAGAACGCTGTTGCAAATGCTGCACTCCTTGCACATCCCTGCTCAGATGCATCTCTTTCTTTAATGGTAGATGCATCATCGACCGCAATTGGAGCTTCAGTTCAGCAACTTGTAGATGGTAACTGGCAACCATTGCCATTTTACAGCCAGAAACTCTCTCCATCACAACAGTGGTCTGCCTATGATCGTGAACTCTTAGCTGCTTATGCCTCCGTTGAGAAGTTCAGGCACATGCTTGAAGGAAGACAGTTCATCCTATTTACGGATCACAAACATCACCTTACCAGTCACGTCATCTGGATTACATTGCCCAGTTCACGACCGACATTCGCCATATCCAAGGCGAAAGCAATATCCCAGCTGATACACTGTCTTGAATTGCATTGATTGCTGAAGAAATCGACTTTCAAGCCTTGGCACGTTCACAGGAAACTGACGACAAAATTCAAACTCTCATTCAATCTGGCACTAGCTTGGTTCTGAAGAAAATACTAATTCCAAATTCTACAGTTCATCTCATATGCGATGTCTCAACAACTCACGCTCGCCCATTCGTGACGAAGTATTTCCGACAGCGAGCTATTGCATCTCTTCATAGTTTGCCGCACCCCGGTGTGAAAGCTACGATCCACCTGGTTAAGAAATCCTTTGTTTGGCCTGAGATTGATCGTGACTGTAGAGTATTTGTGCGTAATTGCATAGCCTGCCAGCGCAACAAAGTTACAAGGCATGTCACTGCTCCACTTGGATCCTTCACTTCACCTAATCAATGATTCGAGCATGTACATATTGACATTGTTGGTCCACTGCCTCCATTCAATGGCTTCACATATTGCCTAACAGCCATTGGCCGTTTTTCACGTTGGCCTGAAGCATATCCAATCGCAGATATCACAGCAGCAACAGTGGCAAGAGCTTTCTTTAGTGGGTGGATTGCTCGTTTCGGCGTTCCTCAACGACTCACATCTGATCAAGGTCTCATTTTGAGTCTCACCTTTTCAAAGCTCTAACCATGCCCACAGGAACATGTCGTATCCAAACAACAGTCTTCCATCCAGCCGCCAATGGAATAGTGGAATGTTTTCATTGCCAGCTTAAAACTGCTATCAAGTGTCATGCTTCAGACCGAGGGACCGAAGATTTGCCTACTGTTCTCTTGGACATACGCACTGCATACAAAGAAGACATCTGTGCAACTGCTGCAGAGTTAGTATATGGTCAGACAGTGCGATTGCCAGGTGAATTCTTTACAGATACTGCCATTGACACCATCGAGGCATCATAATTCATCAGGGATCTGCAAAACAGGTTCAGGCAACTCCGTACTATTTCACCAAGGCCTCACAGTACCCGAAAGACTTTTGTTTTTCGTGACCTTGAAAATTGTTCACATGTGTTTCTAAGACACAATGCAGTTTGTAGGCCTCTACAATCTCCATATGATGGCCCCTTCAAAGTAATAAATCGTCATAACAAGACCTTTGACATTGAAATCCGTGGCATGCGAGCAACCGTTTCTATAGATCGGCTGAAACCTGCCTTTGTCGCTGACCCTGACGACTCCACAACAATGACCACCCCAACAAATCCTACTGCACTACAACCAAAAGTGACAGACCCTATTCACCAGGGTATATCACCTCCACATGTGGTAACTCACTCTGGACAATGTGTTCGTTTCAACAAGAAGTACTCTAGTTGAACACTCGTTGGGGAGTACTGAGGTCTATGCCATTTTATACATCAAAGACTCTATGTATACTTTTAGTTAATCTTTTGTTTTTCTATTGTTATTCATAAACTTGTATACTTGGCTGGTAATAAATACGTAGTGTAGTATTGCTATTAAATTTATTGAATGCATCCTGAGCCACAGACCAATATTGAGAAAACAAATGTATGCTACTAAGGAACAGAATATAAGCATGTTAAAAATGCAAAATTTTCACCAATTTTTGCCTATTTTCATTCATATGTTACCTTAAATGGTTTCATTTTCAGTAGCTACAATACTATACTGTCTATAATCTTTATCTCTGTATAATAATGTACTCAATTAAGACACAGAAAAATACAGGACCAAAATTAAATTAAGAACTGTTAAAATGAAGTTGGAAAAATATCATACTGACCATACAACTGATATTGGCTATTAACTTCCTGAAAAGAAAGCTCTTTTAAAACTGAATAAAGTTGATTGTTAACTTATTGGTCATTGGATAAATTTGAACAAAAGCTCATTCCATCGTTGCTGAACAAAATTACATATAACAAAAGTTAAATGTTATGAAAATAATGTGCATAAACCATCTTGGGTACACTACATATCAAGAAAACATAATTTTGTAACTAAGATATATTTTGGTGTCAATTTTCATTATTGTCATTATGATAAAATAACTTTAGGGTTTGCACCACTCTTTTGTAAGGACAGAGAGTGATGCCACACACCTTTTGTATATGCTATATGATAAGGCAATCACCAATGGCAGAGGGTATTCTTTATAGCTGTGCTAGATTTGACAAATACTTAATTCAATTCTATGAAACCCTCATGAATGGTGATCTGACCAGTTCCATGCAAGCTGCAATTGATTGGACATATATTTTTGGTTTTTCTTTATTTGTTTTTTGCATGGTCTTTGTAGGGCCTATTAAAACCCCCAGTCCACCTGCATTGTAGCTTCTAAAATTACACGTCTAGTTGAACTTCTTTTTAGAGATCTTATCCCATAGATACAGTACTCAAGAGTCATTTTTCTTAGCACATGTGTATAACCTAATATAAGCTGAAAGTACAATGGAAAATTTAAGATATGACTCAAGTTAAATCAGTAGTCCAGTTAAGTTAAAGTTTTTTTTTTTTTTTTTTTTTTTTTCAAAATTCTCAACTTTTCGGTTTTTGTGTCATATAATAGCCCTAACTTTCTAGTTTTCAAAAATGTATAGTTTGCATACTAATTGTTACCAGAAGCATGTTTAATTTAGCAGTTAGCATGGGCACATAACACCTTAGAAATTTCTTCTCAATATTTCTCAAAATTATATTTTTGACAGTTTTACCTTTTACAATCTCAAGGAAGTACTCTTAAAATTATACTACACACCTCATTTGTACACAATTTTGAAGCTTGTTAGACACAAAATGATCTTAACTGACAATTATGGTCCTCACATATGTCACAAAAACTGAGTGGCTATTTAAACAAAAATTCAGTTGGTAAAAGGAAGTCTTTTGTATTTCAAAATTCATAATTTTTTAAACAGCTCACTTAGTAGATATAATTGTGGTTCAAAGAAAGAATTTGGTATGCTAAAGTCTGAAATATCTATATTTTTATAGAAACTACGAATTTGAAAAGAATATGACATTTTAAATCCTCAATGTTTTATAGTTAACCACAAAGTATATTTTTAAGAGTTGTTAGTGTAAATATTTCTAGTTTATTATGCCAGTCATTAGCAAAAATTTTTTAAAAAATGCTGGCTAAAGATATAGATTTTTGTTCCCAATGTGAAAATGTACCTTAAGTATTCCCAAAGATGAAGGCATTAAAACCAAAAGAAGGGTACATTTAAATTCTTTGCTTGACAAAGGTGTGGTGTCTGAAGTAATATGGAAGGGATAAACTTTTTGTAGTATTACAAAAACTCAAAATTAATATTTTTTGTTTCTTTTTTGAAGTCCTTGGTGTATACATAGCTACAAAAAAGAACAAATCAACATAATGGTAGCCTTCTTCAGACAACCATTGCAACAAAGTATTGGATTATAATAATTTGAGCAGTTATATTACCTTACAAAGTCTAACTTAACAGTCGTAAGCACAAAAGAAATAGAAGTTTATGAGCACCATAATGCATTACTTTGAGGATTGCAGCAATATGCTGGCAGCATTTAGGAATTTTGTATATAGCATGGTGGTCTTATAAATTGACATTCTAAATTGACATCAAAAACTTTCAGTGAGTCTCCAAGAGTGTCAACTTCATTTTTTTTTTTATGGAAAGAAACTCTTTAAGAACTTGGATATGGAAAAATTAAAACAAGCCCTAAGAAGATTTGTCACACTAAACAACAGGCTAACTTAGCTCTACTAGCTGTCTAGGAACAGTAAATACTTTGAGCTTACTGTTTAAAAATTGTGTATGTTATTGTTGGAAATTATGAAATATTATGTCTTTGTTTTTTCCTCACCATCTTGACTTGTCACGTAACCTTTAAATGTTATTATAGACAAAATGTATTGAATTACTTATACAAGTGCATAACTTCATAATAATAATTATTATTACTAGCATTGCTCTATTTGTCACTATTATAACTTTTATATCTACAGGATTCTGAACACAAACCAGAGATACATGCATTTATCTTCTTCATCTGTTTACTCTCCCCTTATGTAGGACTTAAACCCCCTAGGACTTACAAGCCAGTGCCTAGGAATGCATTTATCTGACATTGAATAATGAATTTTCTCATCCCATCCTGAGTGAGATATTTATCCCCTCTGTATACAAAATTCCTGCTTACTGGCCTGTTGATGGCCCAAATCCTCATTCAGAATGCTGTTTGCAGAAGTAGCACTGATTTCAACCACATCAACAATTTCATATACTCTCAAGTGTGAGCCTTCACAATTAATATCTACATATTTTCTATAACATCAGCATTTTAGTTTATTGATAGTCTCTTAACTGGTCACTCTCCACAGATGGGTGGCCTTCTTTGAAATACCTAACTGCTGCTTAATACTGCTGAAAAGCCATTCAATCTTTCAGATGTTTTCTTCTTCACTGTGTTCTAATTTTTGACAGAACCTGATGATGTACTAATGCTCCAAATGTGGCCATTCTTAGTCAGTGCTAAGAGGATACAAAAAGTCACACATGCACATCAGAATGCCTTCTATGCATACCAAATGTTGGGACACTTGCCTCATGTGTTAAAAATTGGCACGTTTCACCATAACTAATGTATTTTCTTTCTTGTGTGTGTTACTCAGTAAAACATGTTAACAGGCTAAATAAAAATGTACATAATCTGAAGTCAATATAACTGAAATTGATTTTTCTGAAATCAGACCTAAAATATGTTACATTGTCTTTAGGTGAAAATCAATTTACTTGTACTGTCTTCTGCACTATTTTCAGCTCAGAAAAGGAAGAAACTGGAAGTCATACCAAAGTGCCACTGGAACAAGGGGATAGTGAGGACTACCAGTATGATGATGAGGAGCATGCAGACAATCATGGTAATGTCATAGTTATATGCTTAATATTTTACATTTCATCATTTAGGTACTGATAAAATAGTTGCATTGTAAGGGCACTGTTATTAATGGAAATGGCATCTTACTCTGGAATATTCTTTCAGCAGAGTTTGCATAAAAAGTAATGAAGTGGCACACACAATTCTTTTAGGAAGCAGGGTGTTAGCTTTTTTCAGATGAAAATGTTAAGAGCTTATTTAAAGTGTAAGGCCTAAAATACTTTGCAATGAATCTTCTTACTCAGCTCATGATTAATATGAGTTAGAAATATGACTTGCTTTTAATGAAAATGCCCTTCTAGTGCCCACCCATCCTGAGGAATTTCAAATGTTTATTCAGTGCAAAAGTATGCAAAAGGGATGTGTCATGCAGTGTTAGTTGTATTTAATGAGATTTTATTTCAGTTCTAATATTTATATCAGAAGAATATATACAAATTCATGGCTTTGTAAAAAGTATATATATATACACACACATATACACACAGGTATTAATGAACTACACTGAAATAACTTGAGAGATTCTAGATGTGACTGATATAAGTACTCTGCGATAGGCAATGTATGGTCCACGGCTAAACATCATACAATTATATGGTCTTAAACATATTGGTATCACTTGCTGATAAGTTGGTGTTAAAGCAAAACCAGGTGAAACATTGGCTTAGAATGTCTCTAAGTCTGCTGCTTGAGTATAGAAATATTGATTTTCAGCAGCTCACCATCACCATTCTCAAGATTTAATGCCACAAAAATCTCTCAAATCTGAAACTAATCACTTGCTAATGCAATACTGAACAACAATTAGCTGCCTACTTGCCTTGTGTATGTAGCTACTCTAGAGGAAATTATTGTTTAACTGCTCTTGTGACTTGATTTGTAAGACTGTTATCCCGAAAGTCATGGGTTTACTTCCTGTCATGCACTTACATTTTGTTTTCTTGCTATTTTTATTGCATATAAAGAAGAATATTAACATTACTATTATTTCCTTGATTTGGCTCACATTATAAGGCGTATGGTATTAGAAGGCACATGAGGTGGAGCCCGATGGGACTCATCTAGAGTGACTGTCCTATCATAGTCGTGCAGCGTTGCCTAGTTCAGAACACACAGCACAAACATGAGCAACAGAGATTTCTCTTTTTCATGCACCCAAAATTATTACTGGAAATTCAACATTCTAATATGCCTTGGTGTATGCAGCAAGAATTTTTGAGGCAGCCTGTACAAAAGCCATTTTTCTACGACGTATGGTTCTCGAGTTATCACTTCAAGAATAAACAATTAACTCCCGTGTTTATGCTTATGTTTGTAACTTCCAATCTTGCCTATGTGTTTTATTCCTTTTCATTACGCAGTTATGGAGTAAGACATTATGAAGTGTCGTTAGGAACTGCAAATATTTAGTTCATAAATTAACTGACCACGAATCACTGCAGTCACGCACGAATTCTTTATTTCAGTTCACGATCAATCCATAACGCAAATTGTGCTTTGTGTAACTGTGAAAATATACAGAAAATTCATATGTTTACATTGTGTTTAGTGAAGTGTTAACAATGTCACTTTCAAAGCCTGCTACCAGTGGCACAGGTACTATGAGTAAGGTACTCCGCACTCAGGCCAGAAATATTACTTTTAAAGTGTGCAGTTTTTTTTTAAGGAATTGGCATCTGAGGAAGTGCATGTAAATAAGTATGTTAATATTGAGTGTTACAGTTTATAATCTTATTATCATTATCCTTTGCTGCGTAAGTTTACATGCTGACAATATTTGTGACATGACAAATGTTTCTTTCCTCGTTCCCTCCTCCTAACTTCTGCTCTCTGGCTCATAACTTGGCAGCAGTGCAGCCACTGTGTGCATGCATTGGTTCAGCTCATGTGCCTTCTAAAACTGTATGCCATATAGAAATCTTAGATAGGGTATGACAGTCATTCCTTCGCTACTGTCAATTTTGCTTTAAAAATTCAGGTCACAGTTTCTAGCAGTTCCTACAAAATACCGTAAAGACAGATGTTTTTTATTTTATACTTTCTTCATCTTATAAACCACTTCACACTTTGAAATACAGCGTATGAATGTACTAAGCAGGATTCAATGTTTTTGTTAGCAAGAATTGTAATTAATTGTACTGAAATGTTGAAATAGAAGTGCATAAATTGAAACACAATTTAAAACCCAGACCAAAAATAATAAATATGGTCTACTCAGAAGAAAGAAAGGAAGAAACTAAAAAGTAGTTAACGAGACTCAAACTAAAAAATGATGATCTTATACTAATATCATAATTATTGTGCCAGAGAAGTACACTTTGTCACTTCATTTTCATGTGTGCGCATGTTGAGTAGTTGATATTAGCCAGTGGTTTACTGCCACTTTAGAAACTTATAGCCATAAGTTAGAAATTCGAACAAATAGGCCATAAGTCTCCTGTCTCAGATTACTTGTTTAAGACATCTCAATACTCTCTGAAAATATTCTGGTGTGGTTCATTAACACCCTGTGTATCTATATACATATTAATAGATAGTTAACCTAAAAGTAAAGTTACATCAAGTTGAAAATACTTTAACTTTTTCATTTTCTCTTCCCCACACATTCCTTTCATAACATTTAAGTTGTTATTATTATAATGAAGTACACTAATATTTATGAGATGGACAGGTTGGAAAGTATGAGAAACCTATAATGTAACGGTTACCAACCACCTGTAACTGGAGCAGTATAGAACCACAACACTCACCACAAAGATAGTATTTCCTTATACCATACTGGTAATGTTATATTTATACATTAGTGTATTGCAGCCTTGAATCACACAAATTAGAGGTGGTTGGTAATAACTAGTATGCTGCTTCTAAAATATGAAATAAAACCAAAAAATAAATAGGACAATTTAAAGGAGGATATAACCAAGAAATAAATAATGGAATTTTTAAAATTAAAAAAAATCTTGCATATCTTAACATCAATAATTTATGTCATGTTATTTATTCAGTCGTCAAAAATAAGCAACAGTGATGTTTGGGTTTGAGAAAATAACTCCAAAAGCAAGGAAAAAATAAGTTATCTTAAAATGCGTAGGTATTCTGTTGACCAAATAGTTTAAAATAAATGCCATTCTTGTCAAATTCAAGCAATGGTTTCTGGAAAACTGTTGAAGCAACTCAGTAACTTTTAAGTTTATGGCATCCAACAACATTACAAAACTAAGACTAACCTTAAAGTGTGAATTTTGTTATTGAATGACTTTAATTCCTACAAGACAATGACATATCAAGAGTCATTAACATTAGTGGATGTTGCAGGAAATTATAGAAAATGTGTTCATGTTGGTAGGCTCTGTGGTAGCAAGAGCCAGTAATAGATGTGATAACTTTTAGCATTTTGAAATAAAAAATTATCATTTTGTCATTTTTATCTGTACATTTAACATTGTGGCATCTATATAACTGCAATATAGCATTTTATAGTATTTTGAACAAGAGCATGTAGCTGATAAAGAGGTAATTTCATTTAAAATAATATTTGAAGTCAACATGGGTTAAAACAGCACAAGAGAAAAATAGAATTCATACAGGCTAAAGTATAGCACAGAAAAAAAAGAAATTCTGTTCCAAACCAGTAAAAGAACAAATCACAAAATTAGAGTGCTTACAGAATAAGGTACACAAGTTCCTCCAATTCAAAATAGGCTATAGTGTGATGTTGGTAAATATCACCAAGGGAAAGAATGCATGTGCGAGACACTCATAGGTTGCAGCGAACACATTAAGAGTTACAAGATATACAATTATAACCATTCAAAACAATTTTCCTCTCTTTAAAATGTGGCAATAGGCTCTAATCTTGTAATTTGCTTCAAATATCAATTGCTCATGTAAGCAAGTAATTTTCAATTGCAAATTAATATTTAAAGGAGCCTGCCTCATATTCTTAAGGCTACTAATTGATGAAATATGAGCCAAAATGATTAAAATTACAATTTAGGTTTTTAATTTTTTGTTGCATTCAATTTCTAAAATTTTTGTATAAACATTTTTGTTTTCGGAGCAAAGAATGAGTGTTATATAATTTAGACAAACCTGATCGAAGGATGGGTTACACACATTTCACTTTTTTATGATATTGTTCATTTTTTTCCAAAATTTCTGATAGTTTTTATTGTAAAATTTGCTGCAGATGCACTAATCAGTTTCTAAATTATTCACTTTAAGTTAAGATGTACATTATTTAATAAAAAACATATAAGTAGAATTTCGGGCCATTTTTATGAGTAAATTTTCCAATGTGGTTTCCTGGTTGTAAAATTTGAGACATTTTCAGCACTTGAAATGCTCCTTACAATGCACCTTTTTAAGTTCTCAAAGTAAAACTTTGGGAATAGTTTAAAAGGTTTTTGCATAATAAGTAGTAGTTTATATTTATAGCCAGTGCTGTTTTACGGAGTACATGTATGTATATACATTGTTAAAACAAATGTACAACTATTGAAAATGTTTGTATTATATAACCATGCATGATCTTCCCATCTTTCATTTGTGGTATTTCACTGTCATTAATCCAAAGCTGTATATACAGAATTTGTGTATCCTTTAAATTAAATTTAAAGTTAAACTTAAAATTAAACTTAAAATTAAACTTAAATTTTTATATTTTATATGACAGTTTCCCAGAAGCCTTTGTTGATAGTAAAGTAATTTGAAATTACTTTTACATTATTAGTGAGTACTAAGCAAAAATGTTTTCTTTTAATTTTTCAGAGGAGTTGTTTAAGTAACCAAGAAAGCAATCAGATTTTGATATGCTAATATGTTACTTGCATAATAAAATAGACATTTACAATTTACTACATATATGCTTTTATTGCATATTTATATCACTGGAGTGATATAATAACATAAGTTGAGATTATTCTAACAGAATCAAACCTTTTTTTAAACAAGATATTTCTGAACATCTAGAGCTAAAGACACATGCATCAGTAACATGCACATTTATAAATAAGATTTCATTTATTCAAAATTGAGCCACCTTAAGGTGCTTAGACTTTTAATTTCCTCAGAAGCAACTCAAATATTATAGCTTAAATCTTTTGGAAATTCATACCAATTTAAATGAAAATATACCAAACTCGTGATATTTTCTTCACTTCTTATAAACAGCTTGGAAACATTTTAGAGATACCTTAGAAGAATACACAATGGAAACATGTCTTGAGAAATATGTAGAGTAATTCATACAGAGTATGTAGAGTAATGCAATCAATGGGAAATAATAAATAAATAATTTCCTTTATTAAAAGCGTTTAATCAGATTCATTTATTCCTTATAATGAGTGTTTTAAACAACTTAGCATGAATGATGTGGTCCTTAAATGGCACATGGAAATAGTTATACATATTTTGCATCACTGATTAAAGTGGATAAGACTGAACATAAAGCAAATTATTACTTGCAAGTCTTTGATGAAGTCAGTGTACATATAATATCTTCCCGAGCAATGCGGTTTGCGTTGCAAATTTTCAGATGAAGGGTTTGAAGATGACAGACAGCCAAAGACATCAGCAAGACCAAGGCGAATGTCTGAGATCAGCTTGAAAACTACAAAGCAACCACTTCCAGAGGGAAGTGCTTTCTTTATATTTTCCAATACTAACAGGTAAGGTAATCTCAGGCTTGACAGCGATGGTCTGGCTATTTTATCAAAACCCACCCTCCCCTAGAAACTTGTTTTGACCTGCAACTTTGCTTTTGCTGAGCATGGCTTCAATAACTGTCAAGTTGTGCATTGTAATTCCCTTAGCCAAGTGAATACATTGGGTGTACTAGTAGAGTGGAGCAAGGTTTCTATTTGAGATACTCATTAACTGTAAAGTAATTGCTCTGAAGCTGCTTGACTATGTGCCTTTGGTGGTATTCCTTGTTTTCGGGATAGTCTTCCTCAGAGTATGCTTTTTACCTGACTATCCTTATCCTTCGTATCATTGCAAATCATCATATGCTGTACCCATCATATTAAATTTCTAAAGGAAGGTTAATAAATGTGATGGTGGTGGTGGTTATAATTTTAGTGCTCTTAGTACTAACTGCAGTTTTCCATGGGTTATCTAGATTACAGTTTGCTGTAATTTAGTGAAAACTTATTCAGTAACCAGTATAAATAAATGTATAAATCACCTAAGAATAAATGAAGAAAAACTGACCAGCTTATCCTCAAAAAATTTTATAATATGTGCTTGTAAATGTACTTTCAAAATATTTATTGAAAATATGACATAGAACTGAATGAAATAACTACCTCATTATACAGATGCCTTAAGTTTATTCCTATAAAATGAAAACATTGAACTTAAAACTTTGAGGCATTTAAAAATACAATGATTTTGTTACTAAAGCATTAAATATATAACTATAAAGGATTATGCAAAGTTTATCTCCACTCAGTATCTAGCAGCTAAATCTGCTCTATTTGTTATAAGCAGATTACTTCTACGTGATTATTTTCCATCATGATATAGTGTAACTCATGCCCTGTATCCAATCCCTTTCACCTGCCAAATAAACAGTAGAGGACTGTATAAAATTATTTTGATCATAGTTCATTTTATGATTAATTTATGCATTTTTGTAATATGTATTTACTGATTTGTAGTAAATAATTTAAATTTAATGCTTTTCCCAAATGGGGTGCTGTTACACAAAATCTAATCTATATGATTTTTATAACATTTACACCCAAATCTTAGATATGAATAAATTGTAGTTTAAACATCTTTCTATTCAGATTTGAGTAAAGCAGTTTTATTCCCATTTTGTTGATTTGCTTTCCTAATTGCTCTGTTTTTATATGTAGATACAGTAGATAGTATAAATGATAACAGTTTAATAATGACAACATATAGGCAGAACTTTTACAAATTTACATATAAAGTATCTTAAATTGCTGACAACTTACATGAGCTGTATCACTTTATAAGGAGAATGTGTATATTAAATTTTATGTACAAAAGCTATGCAATACATGGATGGAAGAAACAGTTCTTAAGGTATGACTTTGCTTCATGTTAAGAGATACTTAGATAAGTATATTGTACTCATAATTAAAGTACATGAAAGCCTTGCAAATATCAAGTTAATCAATTTTTAATTTATTACCTATCATGTGTACAATTATTTGGAAATATGACTCGAGTGTCTCAGAAGTATAACAACTGACCAGGTGACCACTAACATCTTACATGTATGTTCTCTAGTTTTGGTAGAAGCTGAATAAGTTTAAGACATATTTATTGACAGATTTACACTTATTTGCCAAGAATTAACATTTTACATAAATTGTAAAGGTACTACATTAGGTATAGTGAATGACTATTGTCTCAAATTGTTGCTATCTATAACAATTAGGTACTTCGAAAACATTAGTCACAACTAATTGGTACAAATTGAATTTCTATTTTGAATAGTTGTGCCAAGAATGAAATTTCTCCAAGGTTTTTCCAGAATTTTACCATAAAAGCTTGAATCCCAGATGCATAAATTTCAGCAGTTTCATTTCTGAAAGTCATTGATTAATTTAGTGAGCATTCTAAAATTAAAGAGAGCTGACATAAAGCTTTACTAGCTTAAGTTATGAATCACTTCAGAAAATGTTTGTTCTCCCTTGTGGAATACCAAACACATTTCTTTAAAACAATAGCAACAATGTAAACAATATTACCATTTTATGAAAGAAACGATAATCTTGTTTTAACAGGAGAATCCTGTGCATATTATTAGGTCACAAGAAGGTTAAAAAAAGTTTTAAATTAATACAATTTTGCTGCTCACATTGACCTGCAAAAATGAGGTGTGTGTGCTGCAAATGTTTTCAAAAGTAAGAAGTTTATTTACTTATCTGCTTTTCTAATTATGAAAGAAGTAGGTGTTACATTTTGTTGTGCTTCTCTTCAAGGAGACCACCTCCACCGCTGTAGCACAATGGTAGCGCACCTGCCTCTGGGTGGAGGGCACAGGTTTGATCCCTGATACTGGTGTGGGAATTTTTCCCCCACTGGGAGACTTGGCACAGGGTGCACTCAGCCTCAGTAGATCCCTGAGGGGCCAATTAAGGAGCTACTTGATAAAGAAGTAGCAATCCCAGGTCATAGAGGTTGTATAACTGGCTGGAGGTCTCGGGGCGCTGACCACGTCCCACCCTCCAGTACTGCACCTCACTCATGACACCTGTAGTGGGTGGAGGTGGGGAAAGCAGCCAGCAGGTAGTAAGCCTGTTATGCTAGAGGTTACTTTTTTATTTCTCTGCTAGGAAGGCAGAGAATACTGACAAATTAAATTCATAGAATAAAGTGTGACACATGGTAGTAGATGAAGCATTGTGCAATATCTGCTCATTGGATATAATTACTTCATTTGACTATTGTTACTTCTCTAGAAAAGATCTCACTGTATGATTAAAAACTTATGGATACCCCTAGAATATCAGTCAAAATTTATCCTAGTCTAGTGGCATCCAAAACACAGTTGATCATTAGTAATACTCTTCTAGTGATATCCAACACATACGCTCATCCTTTGCTTTTAAGCCAAGTTTTCATCTTGCAGGCATCCTTGTAATTAGACAGAAAAGGTTTTCTGGGATGGTGGCCCATTCTTAGTAGGCTGCAGTGAAGGAAAATATTGATATGGGCCTTTGTGAATGATCTGATACAAATTCAGGGTACCAGATATTGATAACATGTAAAATGGGTTCCCTATCAGAACTCTATGGAGCCCAAAGAACTCTGTATGCACTTTGTTGGAGCCTTATGACTGCTCTAATGTAATAAAACAAATACAAATTGAATGAAATCAAAGAGTAAATCTCAAAATAAAAACTGTAAATGAAGTATGAAAGACAGAGTAAGCCTATGGGCAACCACCAGAAAAATTGTTTTTGAAAAGATCCCTACACCAAAATGAGGCACATCCATAAAGTAGGTTTCCCGAGGGATGTGTATGAAACAAAATACAATTTAGTGGAAAGGCTTATTGTAACAGATACAGGAGGTATTTAGCTAGATAGATAGACCGATTAGATAGCTATATTTATTTGCACATTCCTTTTCATATACATAGTTTGCATATTTTACATGTATAATCTATGTATAAAAGAGCCTTTGTTGTTTCTTTCCCTTACCTCTCTATTATCTGGCTCCCTGGCCTTCCAGCTTCTCGAGAGTCTCCTTAACTCTTAGCTTCCCTCTCTTTTCTTCTCCCTTTCTTTTTGCTTTTATATTCCATTTTTCTTTTGCCTTTTTTTAGTAAATATTCCATACCTTTATTTTTCTTTTCTTTGTTTTCTGTCAGAATTTTTTTTGCTACTACTTTTTTATTAATATTATCCCATTTTCTTCCCTATATTTCTTTTCTCCATTTATCTAACTCTTTACATTCTGTCATGTAATACACTTCCTTACAAAGTAACCTAAATTTTTGCTCTATTTTCTCATCATATTCTGTGGCATTAAGCTAATTTTCAATATATTTGCCAGTGGAATTTAGACATTTGTCATATTGTGGGACTGACTTTTGTATCTCTGTGTCATAAAGTCTGCCATTTTGGATAGAAGCAATTATGTCGTAGCATCTCTCCCTCTCTCCCTCTCTGTCATTCTAAAAATGCTGACAGGAATTTCTTGAGATGTAAGAAAAGATGGAAATCACTGGGAGCGAAGTCCAGGCTGTAGGGTGGATGATTAAGTACCTCCTAGTCAAACATCTGCAGGAAATTTGTTAGACATTGAGCATTATAGAGCAGTAAGACAACACCAGTATTGAGCATCCCATGCCACTTGTTCTGAATGATCCATCACAGTTTCTATAGTGTTTTGTGGTAATGCTCAGCATTCACCATTTCAGCTCTGCCCTAATGACCAAGTTGTCAACGGGCCCTTAAACCCGATACTCACTCTCAGCTCTGGTCAGGAATTTGATGAGGAGGATGTCCCTGCTGTCCTAAAATACTGTGCACAGCTTTTACTGCACTGACACAGTATGTGTGAATTTCATCATGCAGGGAGTTCCACTGCGATGTCAATGTAATGACTGCTGCTTGGTTTCTGGTGTGCTGTGTGCAACCCACATTTCATTACCTGTGATGATCTAGTGCAAAAACTAGTTTTTGTCATCATAGTATCACTGCAAAAATGTAGTGCTTACTCCATGTGTTTTGCTTTGTGTTCTAATATCTGTTGCTTTGGTGCCCCTCTGGTACACAATTTCATGAACAACGGATGCTCTGTGACAATTTCATGCAACAAGGAGTAGCAATTATTATTTATGCCAACAAACTTACTGTTGGTGTTTTTAAACATACAAGCCGTGTGTGGGCAATGTTTCAGAGGAAGAATTGGAACTGAAAAATTCAACGCCACAGCTAGGATCTGAAACACAAACCCTCCTCTTACCAGGCAGATGCTCTAACCTGCCTTTGTGGTTTACTGGGAGAAATACTAATTGGTTAGAGAATTCAAGGCCATCCTGGCAGGTTGCCACAGTAGCCTAATGGTTAGAGCACCCACCTGGTATGTGGAGGGTCTGTGGTTCAAATCACAGCTGAGGCGTTGAATTTTTCAGTTCCAATTCTACCTCTCAAGGAGCAGCAAGTTTGTGGAAAATGACTGCTGAGTTTTGTAATTATGAAGCAGTGACTCTTCATAATGCATTTCTCCACAAGCTCCACATGGTTGTCTGTAATGATGGATGGTCTCTGCCTGCGCTCATCATGAGCATTTTCTCAACCTGCTGAAAAGTGTTTGCATCAGTGCTTGCTCATGATGTAAGGCCCACAGACCTGGCACAGCTGATGATGAGTTTCAGTTGGTGCTATGCTTGGTGCATTCAGAATCTTTATCACAGATCATGCTTCACACTTGGCAGTACCTGGAATAAGATTCTCCATCTTTAACCACTCCAACGGTGCTACAGTAAGAATTCGGGAAGTTCCACCAGGCCAACCAAGTCAAGTCATTGCTCTGTAATGTAGGTACATGCAATCATTTCACACAACATATGGTTTGCTAGCTGTGGTGCACTCACCATTTATGCTGTCCCTGCAGCTTTGGGAGCATTCTGCTGGCCTTCACAAGTGGAATATGTATAGCAAGGAGGAGGTGTGTGTGTGTATCTGTTTACCTTTTCACGTGATGTGATTTACGTGCACAGTTTTAGATTATTCACATATAAATATATTACTTTGAGTAATGTCTTCAAATGCCAAGTTGGCTTCCCACATAATTTCAGATAACATTCAACAAATTAAACTTACTACAAATATCTTATAAATAATATTACTATCTTTAAACTCACAGGTAACATACATCAGATGCTCTTCTTTCTCATTGTTACCAGCTTGCATCATTTACGGTTGATAGTGCCACATGCAAACATTGTTGTCACTAATTATTGAATGACCCATGTAGTTTGTTCTTAATTTAGATGCTACTAGACTGTTAAAAATAGCAGGTTGGGAAAAATATTTGGCAAAAATGATTGATGGGTGTCTGTAGCATAATTAAAAAACCATAAATGTCATTTTCACCTAAAAATGTATTCCTAGGGTTCCTAACACACATTATTAGTTGGTCAAACAACAAAGGGAGAATACTCCACAAACATCCCTTCTGCTATGTATGTGCCAGCTGAGAATGTTAGTAAAATGCCCTGTGAAGCAGTAGGACGGCATGTAAGGAACCCAGGGTACAAGTGGAAAGCTTACCTTATGGATACAGCTCTTACATTTGTGAATGCTGGATTTACAAGAACAATGTACTACAAATGTTATGCTGGGATCAGGAAAGAACTCAAGTAGGCCGAACCATAACATGTACACACATTATTTTCATGAAAACTCTTCTTCTTAAAAAGTGTACAGTATGAACTGATTCTGCTATGTTGATACAAAACATGTCCATATCCAAGCTAACTTAAAATTAATTTTTTTATCAGCAATTATAAGTAATATGTTGTTTTCAGAAAATATTTAAATTTGAAGTAGTACCTTGGGAAGTTAGTAATATTAATTGGTGAAAATTATGATACATCTCCTACATTTGAAGAAAAACTGCAAAATACCAAGTATCAATATTGCTATACTACGTGACAAACCCATGAATAGTATATCGGAAAGAATGTGAAACTGGCAAGTTGTTTACATGAGCTTATCACACACTCTCAGCAAGACAGTGTATGTACATTCTGTTCAGATGCAACCACGTCTTCAGGAAAGCAACGTCTCATATAACAGCAGGCATGAGAGACCATCCTTTTGTATTGCATTACTGACTGTACATCAAGTTAATAGTATTTCGCTGTTCTAGTAAACAGATAACAAGTGATAAGAGTGCTCTGATAACCAAAGTCAATACGTTTGGATGCTTTGCCAGGTAATACTTGACAGGTACTGATATAAGCAACTCTCTCTGTTGAAGATAAAAGAAGCTGAGCATTTCAGTATTTTTCAAATAAGCTTATCTCCCAACCCCTGAAATGATATGTCTTGCAGTATACCAGCTCTAAAATAAAATGTTCTCAAAAGTCTCAGGAAGCAGTGTTATGTTTTAGTAAGATATAGTATCTACCTTTGCAGATCCAGAAAATCCCAACTCCATAATTATACTCATAGAATGATGGAGCAGAGTTCTTCACTTTTACTGTCAACGTTTATACATCAGTATACAGTGTTATGTTTTAGTAAGATATAGTATCTACCTTTGCAGATCCAGAAAATCCCAACTCCATAATTATACTCATAGAATGATGGAGCAGAGTTCTTCACTTTTACTGTCAACGTTTATACATCAGTATACAAAAAGGAGAGGAATAAATATCAATTCTAATCTAGTTCAAACTACCCTGTCTCCTTCAATAGTTATTCTTATCATAAACAGTGGTAACTTTTGCATAACATAGATTCATTTATAGAAAATTTAAAAGAAGCATAATTGATATATCTGTTATAATGTACATTTTACAAAAAGAGAGACTTCTTTTGCAAAGTAAGCTTTATTCAAGTTGTAGTTGTATAAATGAAAGTGCATATACAGAATGGCATTTGCATGTCAGTCTTCTTAATTAAAACACTTCTTTTGCAGTGCAGCTAAAGAAGAATTATCTCTATAGAGATTCAGTAATAATTGCAGTTAATTTTATGTCATAAAAATTATTCTTCATAACCCATAACTTCCTAAATATTCAATTAGGGAACCCAAGGGTAACATCTTGGGATCTTTATGCATGGCTTATTATTATTAAACCTGTAAATTGAAACGCATAAGATTTAGAGCCATACAAAGCCATTTTATACCAGTATTGAGGATCATGTTCAAAATTATATTATATCAAACAACATTTTACTTACTCTTAACATTGGAAATTTTTCACAAAGTCTAAAATGTAAAAGTTATTGTGTTTGAGGCTTACCTCTACAACCATGAAAAAGTGCAATCAATTTGCAATAATGCTCTACAATTTTAAGGAAAATGTGTTGGACTTAATGTGCTTTGATCTAATAATTGGTAAAATATACAAATAAAAAATGATTACTAAGGCAAATACATAATTAACAAATTATTTCTGTTTTATTATATAAAGACACTTGTTAATACAAAATTAAATTTTTCACAATAAATATTTGGAAGCTTAGGGTGCTAATAACATCCTTCTTGCTGTCAATTGACTTTAATAAGATGCATCAAACTAATGTGTTTTTATTGAAAATCATGTTATTACACAATACAAATATTCACATGAATCATCTTGGTATACAATTCACAATGTCTTTCTGTTATAACTCCTTAATAATGCAATGTATTATTTAAATGCTTGTTTATTTTATTAAACAAAATTGTTAATACACAATCTAAATCTTCTAGTTAAACATTTTGATTTATAGAATGTTCAGAATGCTCATCCTCTTGTTTCTCTTTAAGTTTGGTTCAAACCTCCTACAAAACCACAAGCTGACATATTAACTTCTTCTTCATTACCAATTAGCATAGCAACTGCATCAATTATGTTAGCATATAAATCTAAATCTCCAATGCTCCTCCCATCACCCCCAAAATGTTTACATAGTAAATTATTCACATCAGTCTTCTTTGCTTCACTCACTCTAGAATATGGTGAAATTATTGATGGTTCAGGAACAAGCCACATTGTTTATCCTTTAAAATCTAGGATGCATCATCACAGCAATGGATTGGCTCCATTTTTATTTTAACCATGACATTTTCATCTTTGATTTCTGTAACATTTTTTGTGTATGTTTAACGTTTGCTTTTACTACATATGCACCGCAGGCAGTGACACTGATGATATATGGATTGAAGATGGAGCACTAGTGAAATGAGATGGCAGGGGAAATGGAGGAAACCTGTGCCGCTTTGTCCATCACAAATTCCACATGCTGTTGCCTGGGATCAAACCCGGGACACTTTGGTGAGAGGCAAATGGTCTAACTACTTGGCCATGGCATGACAAACACATAATTCTTTCATGTCACTGAAGCTGCCCACCTTTTTAAAATGTTCACTGAGTGCTTTGTAGTCCCTAACACTCTAATCCTCACCTAAAATGTGAACTGAACCTACAGATTTAGAAATACTATGGCAGTCTTTGGGTGTCAGTATCTCAAAGTTATTTCAGAGATCCTTTTCAAAACTCTAAAGGCTGGGAAGAAACAAGTGACTTTTTAGAGGAAAAAATAGTGTGACAGTTCATTTGATGTGAATAATATGCTTCATTGATTGATAGTTTTGGAAGAATCTGTATCCACTGCATATAAAAGCATGGGTTGTTGAATTGTTGGGCTACTTCCTTATAAGTTTACGAAAAGATTTTGCCCTTAATCTCTGAGCACCCAAGTTAGTCAGAATCTTAGATTTTTTGCAATTTTCTATTTTGGGCAGCTGTAGTCAAACCAAGACACTTTAAGGCAGTAGCTACATGTATTTGTGGCATTGTTCCAAAACCTAAGTTAAATTTTGAGCTGAATATTTTCTGAGAGAACAATCTTTTATTTATAATTCACTTGATACACTTACATCATACATATCAAATAACTTGATGATGCTCAGTTCTTGGCACTTCTTCCTAGAAAAATGGCTCTCCTAACCCTTTAAGCCCGAGATGAAACTAATAATTCTCTCTCTGTTGCAAACTCTCTTTCTTGTGATCATCTCCTGTGCAATGTTCACATCCTTCACCACCCATAACTGATTTAGCAATTGTATTTAGACAATTCTGCCCAAATCCAAACAGTTTTGCAAAAAATTTTGGGGCATACAGGTTCCAAGTCTCTATTTACTGCAACATGATAGTTAACCATAATTGATGTTGGTTTCCTGCTATGAGCTCTTGGATGGCATATCTTTGGTAAAGAAACATCATTTTGTTCACTTTTATTTAGAACTGCAAATACCTTATTTTTGGCTTTTAGTAGAAAATGTGCTGGTATACTTCAACAATGTGGTGCTGTTTTTATAAAGATTGTTACATATAGCAGTAGGAATAATGTTCTTAGTGAAAGATGAAATTCTTTGATAGCAGACGCAACTCTTATCTACAGGGTTGTGGTAACAGAATGGAATGCATAAATCGATGTTCCTTTATCACAACTTATTTATTCGTTATTTTACACTCTCAGCACCATATTAATTAATCAACAACTTTCACAATTAGGTAGAATCTACACTGGATAAAAGTTTGGGTGAAAGTTACATGTTCACACGCTACCAAAAAAAAAAAAAACATCCTTTCATCTTGAGCACACAGACGCTAATGAAAATAGTCCTTGGCGTCTCCCTGACGCAACACCGCCATTCTTTTGTATTCATCCGCGCAAATAGTTTTTTATTGGTTGAACACAAAGTGACAAGAAAACATTGGCTACCTTGAATATTAAAAATAAGTCCCTGATACACCCAAACAAGAACTAGAAATTTATACACTCTTAAAAAAATATTTACATGAACGATTTTCTATTGGTCAATATTCTGTCTCAAATGTAAATTACCTTCTTTATATTGGCATGGTGATGTAAACAGTCATAGCGAGATCTGTATCAGAATTCCTATAAAAGAAAAATTGAAAGAGAGTCCTACATACAGTAACTTAGTACTGTATTAAATTGTAGGATTTTAATATTAACTAAAATTTTGCCAGTGTTGGATTAACATTACGAAGACTTATGATTCCAGTATTCTTTTTTGGAGTTTATTTTTACATACCTTGGCTCAGATTTAAGTTTATGGGCATGTTTGGTTTTATTTTTGCTCTTTCAGCTTCCTCTTGAGTTATCACTTAAAACAAATCCTTCCCACATAATCAAAATGGCTGTTCCTTCAAACATAGCTCGCAAAAGATAACTCATTATTGAACACATAGTACTGATGAGAAAAGTACACCTGGTTGTCAGTATAACCAGCTGAACAACGTACCTAACTAATAAGTTTCATTTAGTATTTATGCTGGATACAATACTTGTATTTGAAACATACGCTATAGAAGACTGAATAAAATTTGAAACAGCAAGTTTTTTGCAGCTATTTACACTGTTAGTGAATATGATTTGTTGACATCTGACTTCACAGTATGAAAGATCACTTTAGGAACTACACAAAAATGTAACAAACTCAATTTTGTCCTCTCTCTCCGCCTTTCTCCCTCTCTCCCCCTCTCTCTCTCCCTCCCTTCATGTGAAGCACCTACTAGATTTTCTGAAACACATTATTTGTTAAAAAGCTAATTCATTGTCAAATAAAATATAGCCATCATATATATAATGTTTTTGGAGAATGTTAAATATCCCACTATGACATGAGAGAATCTACAAAGCTTGACTATATTTAAAAGGGAAATAAAAGGAAACAGAACCATCTCCACTAGCTACGCCATGCTGTTGAATATAACAGAACATACTATTGTGAAACTAAAGTAAGCATAACATGATTTCAACATAATTTAGCTTAGAAATAGCACTTTTTGAAAGTTTGCTGTGACTAATATTGGCTAATCCATAATCTTATTCACTTCAGCTGTTTAAAGAGTAATGATGAATATTAACCACAGGATCGAATTTGGCATACAGGTAAACCTATTAATTGGAATGCTGCTGTTTAATTCTCCCTTAAATGTGAAGTATTCAATTGGAGCGTATCTTCTTTTGTGCTAGTAATTTAGTGACTTTCCTTTTATAACAATGAAATATATAACATGAGATGAATTGCAATATTTATGAAATAGCTATAAGATTCTTGCCTTGACAGCATTACATAAGTAATAGTATAAATATATGTTCTTGAGTAACTGAAATGATATACTTGCAATTGCTTTTGTATTTCCAAATACAGTAAGCTTTAAGAGGATTTAATACTTGCCAATGTCATGGAAGCAAAAAGGTATTTAAAAGTATCCTTAGAAAGACAGCCTACTTCTACCATTTGGAACAATTTATGTAATGAACATATCATGTAATAAATTATTTATTGATATGTCTGAGAAATCTACAAGTTAAAATGACATATAATTCTGATTATTCAGTTATTGTAATGCCATAAGGGGTCATTAGGTAATTGTGAGTTGATGTTTTAATTTTTGGGAATATTTGCAATGTTAGAGGTCTTCCTAACAATATGAAAGCTTTGTGTACATAATGATCGTGGAAACTATTGGGAATGTCCATGATTCAAGTAATGTTTTATGCATATATAAATAATTTTGTCTTGGCTGCACATTGAAATGCCCTATGATATTTAAGGATCTTACAGCAAATATAAATATAGCAATTAAATGTTAGATATAAAGGGAAAAAGGTCCAAGGTGCAGAAACAAAAATAGGCGGTCTCTAAAGGATATGTGATGTCACACTTTGAAGGACATGCTTATATAAATTTACTCTCTTGATATATAACACAATTTAGAATACCACAGCAAATTATTCTATATATAATGCTTATCTCAACAAAACAAAAGGATTCTAATTTACATCATCTTAAAAACAATGTACATATTATGAAAACCACCAATTATAAAGAAGAAATGCAACTGCAGCAACTTTTGGCAGAAGCAATATTCTCTAAATAGAAGAGAACTCCAACATTATTTTGAATTTTTACATGTTCTTTTTGACCCTCCTGAATGAAACCAAGAAGTTAGCATAGTATAAATAAGATTTCATGTTGATCATGTTCATGAAGTGTCTAAAATGATGTGTGTGCAGGGAGGGGATTGTAGTAATTGAGTACCCATGTTATAAACTTTAGAGCATCATAAGTAATAAATAATATGCAGCTGATTAATATTGGTGACTGAGGACTGAGTAATTAAAGCTTTTCTTGAATAATTATTGTATATTCATATTGTTTCTTTCAGCGAGTAATATTTCAAAATTGTTTCACAATAATTATACTTCTAAAGTAAAGAATGGCACATGTGTGATTTCACAGTTGTACAAACTTTCAGTAAATACTTTATTATTATTCACACAACTTGGTGAACTTAGTTTAAAACAAACTGTACTATTAGCTTTCTTCATTCATACTATTGACCTAAATTGGTGGCTTGTTATTGTAAGTTGCTGATGACAGCACCATCACTAACTTGCTCTATAAACATTTTAAAAGACTCTGTCAGCAGCATCAAATGTCACAGACTGGAAGGGAAAGCAAAGTGAGAAAAACATGAACCAAAGGATGAGACATGTATAGAATTCTTGGCTGTGAAAAATGTGTAATGTTTACAAAATCTATTATAATGAAAATTAAGTGCAATGCATTTCGTGATGACATAGGAAACATCTATGAGCTTCTTGAATGAAAACCTTGAGGGAAAAATTTCACATATCTAACACAATATGGTTGCTTCTTTGTCAGAATATCCAAGTTTGTTGTTTGAAGAAAGCAAGTTTGTGCTTTAGAACCTAAAAGTTGACACATCCCAATTTCAGAAGCTATGGAACATGTATGTCTGAAGGAGATGAGAAGGAAGAGTATGAAAAAGGAAGTGATGAAAATGAAGGGATTGTTGATCCCACTTGCTGTATGTTAGATATGTATTATACATTTTACATAATGAAAAATATAATATTTAACTTGATGAACCATTTTTAGTATTTCAGAGGAAATACCAGAATAGAGAAGTTAAATCAGATTCTCATTATATGCTGTAACACCACGAAGAAAGAAGGGCAAAAGATTGACAGAAGAGCACTTGGCTGATCAAATCTAAAAATGTAAGATTTAAAGCTTTCACGGTGAGCCTTAATTAACAAATCTAAAAACATTGACCAGGAGGAAAAATTCTTACTCAGTTGTATCCCCTTGGATCTATTGACAGATTCCCTGGTGTAAAATTAATCTCTGTAATGGCATGAAGAGAAAATAGTGAGGCAAACGACACTTTTAGAAAAGGTTGAGTGTACACTTAAAACTTGTAAGTGGATCTGTAGAAGTGTCTTCCTCAATGGCAGGACTTCATGCAATGTGTTCACAATTATACAGGCTGGAATATATCTTCTATTGTCAGTACTTATATCATCAGCTCTTAAGCTTACAATGAGTAAATACAGTGTTTTCATACTATATGCATTTCTGCAGTCATCTACATGATTATACAAAACATTACAAACAAATTGTTAAATAAGTCCATGTTTGCAAACAAATTTGTTTTTTGTCATTATACACAGATTATGTGCTCTTGTGTTTATTCTCCATAGCAATTTTAAACGGTGTGATATTCTTAATAACCAATTAAACCATTTTGACACCTTATGAGTATACCTCCTGTGATGATTAATTTCTGAAGACAATGCAATTTATAAAATGACAAACATGACTTAAATGAGAGGATTGAGAAAAAAAATTCATAAAAATTTTCTTCAGAATAGGTTGAATATTTGTTACACTGTTTATATCAGCAAGTGCTAAAAAGAGGAAGGACTAAAATAATAATTTGTTACTTTGAGAAATAATGTCTTATTTTTAACCTGTTGTTAACTTTTTCTATGAATTTAGTTTAAAAGTGCTTTTCTACTTAAATAATTTAATATGCATTTATTTCCAAAGTTGTTAACTGGAATACAGAAGAAAAAGTGTCCTGTATGTGTTCTTTATTGAGTAATGAGCAAGTGAATTGAATAACATGCAACATTAATGCTGATTTCTCCTAAATCACTATGACTAATTTTTTAATAAGAAAAACATAAAATCTCAATCTTTTGGCATTACACTAACAAAGTACAATATAGATAGTTCACATAAACCTCAAATTTTTGAGAGCTGGTGTGAAATACCCACTCCTTAATCTGGTAAACTGTGGGTAACTGCAAATGAGTTACTAATACTATGATGCCATTTATGGTATAAGTGAAGTTCTACCATCAAGCATTATTAAAAGCATTAGGAACTAAATGTAGTATAAGAAGTATGATACTTCAAATGGATTAGCCAACAATTGTTAATAGGAAGACTTAAATATCAAAATGAAAGACAAGAGACATTCTAAGAGTGCCAAGATGAAAAGAATTTCTAAATAGCTCATGGCTTACATACTGAAAGGAAACTATGATGCTGGAGATAGAGGAGAACATATGATAAAATATGATGAAGAGGATTTTGATTCATACCTCTACCGTTGCTAGCAATACAATCAAACATAGGCTATGTTTAAAACAAAAAGCATTTAGATGCTTCATTATAGTTAGTTATTTCTATTGAAATCACTTATTTATGAACTTATGAGTTGAGTTTCTCCAGGTCTTCACTCTGGTCCAGAGGTCCCTCTGCTCCCTGACAGGCTTGTAAGTCCTAGGGGATGTAAGTCCTACATAAGGGGAGGGTAATCAGGGAAAGAAAGAAAGAGTTGAGTTTCTATGTAATATTTATACACTACAAAATGTTCAGTGTTATAAATCATGAAATACCAACTTTGCTAATATGCCCATTTAATGTCCAAGACTTAGCTAACAAAACCTTTATAAACCCTTCATCTTCTAAAATGCAAATCAACTGATAGTATTAACTGTAAAAGCAAATTTATTTATATAAAGTTAATACTAACCAAGCTTGGTCCTGTATAAAAATACTGTATCACTGCTTTTGAGCAGCATGTCATATTTTTTCCTCAGTTTTTATTTTCTGTCTTACCTTGCCTTATAATGCATATAACATGGTCATGCAAGTTTCTTTCCCACACTGCTTGCCACTCCTTCGCAGTCAAGCCACCCTTCTGCCACATGCTTGCTTTTGCTTGTCTTATGCCAGCATGGCATCTCTCTCTCTCTGTCTTCACAGACTTGGACGAGATGGAGGATGGTGTCTCAGCCAGGCCGCGGCGGCTCTCTGAGTTCAACATGGCCACCAAGACACAACCTATTCCTCCAGCATCGTCATTCTTCATTTTCTCTAAGTCAAACAGGTGACATGTAGCAAACCATGTTTGCTCTCTCGGCTCACTCGCTCGCTCACTGCTCGCTGCTCAAATCCAGTTGGAGTTGACGCTTTCTTTGCAATTTTTCTATTTATGCATGTTTAAGTTGTACTTGAAATAAAAGTTTTCTATATAGTTTTAGGTTTCTCTTAAAGTGTTCTTTAAGCAACTAAAGAGTAATTGCTATAGTGTTCTCCATGTCATATTTATACAGATGAAAATAAAATATCTATATATTAGCAAGCATGTAATTTAAATGGATGGAAAGCAGCACTGTTTTCTAGATTTATCATTGATGCTATATAATTATGCTTTAAGCTTTCTCTACAATAAAGATTGCATATCCAAGTTCATAAGTTAGAGCAGCTAAAGTAAACACACATTAGCACATAGTAATCAATATATCAGATCATGCAAACTTGCTACTCAATTTTGTAGGTTTTCCAAATGTATGAGAAATTTTCAGTAACAACCATAACCTTTCTGTTTTCATTTTTTTGTAAAAATTATAAAATGTTGATACAGTTAGAAAATGCATATTCTCCTCCTATTATATGATTTATGGAAAAGAACTACAAATCCAACATCCATAGGAACTGCTAACAAGTATAATACCATTGAAAAACCATTAATTAAGGAGGCTAGTTGAGCAGTATAATTCATATTCTTCATTCAAATGAAGTAAACCCCACTATATCATTAATATAGTTATAAAACATTATTTTAATACAGAAGTATTGAATATTCTCCTGAAATAAGACCACAATGCAGGTTTCAAGAGATCTCTTCTGTGGTTTTCACTTCTTGCTGTTACTGTTATAATTAACTTTTTTCTCCTGTTGTAAACAGAAAATTATTCTTGAACCTATTTGCTAAGAGCAGATTAACTAAGGTGTAGACTTTTTGGAGATAGGCATACTGATGGAAATGTTGTGCTGAGAGTTAATTCTCTTCAGAGATTAAATCTATAGCATTACAAGACATGAAGTAAATAAAATATGCAAATCAAGTATGTGCTTATTAGTTTGTTATTACTTCCAAATAAGTTAATGTGTTATATGCTTATTATTTAATATTTCACACTGAAATCAGCTTTTCAAATACAACTTAAACATTAAATTACCTATATTGTGTGTTAATATGTGTAGTACATACATTCAGTTTTGTTATCTTTTTTCTTTCTTTTTTCTGTCTTAGGAAAATACTAGTGTATGGATGCATTCATCGTGCAGTTGGAATGGTGCCGATGCTCTGAATTAGTACTTTGATTTTAACATAGTTTTATTTTAGCAAGAGCCAATTGACATTACACAATATGATGAATAGCATTTAATGATAAGCAAGCACTGACTTTGAAAATATTACTTATCTTCCTAAACATCCACAAAGCGTATGGTGCATTAAAAACATGATTGGCAAATTCAGCATCAGACAAATTTTATTTCATTTTCTTTAAGTTATAAATCATATAGAAATGTAATATGATGCAGGTTTATTGAATTCACATTCCTTTTTTCACATGGATGGGGGGCATACTACACAATTTCTATATATGCTTTTTCATTGAGTTAGCTAAATAAACCAATTGCAGATAAATTTCCTCAAAATGTGTGCTTGTGGAGCTCATGCATTATATTCTTATGATTTGTATAATCCCCAGGATTCATTGAGACAGCAAAATAAGTAGTTCTGACGTCAAAATGTAAGAACATTACTAAACTACTTAAGCATTAGGAGTCAAATTTGGACATGTTTGCTTCGCTTACTCTATAGTTTATACAGTACATATTTCAGGAACTTCTGCTTCCATAAAGAGATCAACAGGTGACACTGTGTCATCTTCATTCTGATACAAGTGCTGTCAGTCAACCTATAGCTGATGATAAAATAGAAAGCTTCTGAAATATGTCCTGTATAAATTACAGAGTTAAGTGAAGTAAACATGTCCCAAATTTGACTACTGAAGCTTAAGTACTATATTTTGCCTTCATATTACAAAGCTTTTAAGAAACCACCATTACTGAAGTTGAAGTGCCCAGAATTTTCAAAAATGTTTTAAAATCAGTGTGCATCATGTCTTTGAATGGTATATTACAGTAGACCAATAGGCAAAATCTCTTCATTTTGTACCTTATTTTTTCTTGACATGAATTTTTGTTTTCTAGCTACCTGTTTTTGAAATGTATAATAATAACACTGGTCTACAAAAATTAACTTTTTCTCTTTCACAAGAATTAAAATAACAGATTCTAAAAGTATTTTTCGTGCTGAATTCAAATATAATTACAGTTTGTCCGCATCGGGCAGGAGTTTTGTGTGATATTCATTTGAATTTTTGTAATATTCGAAAAAATCCGTAACTAGCTATCTAACTCAAAATTATAACTACTGATTCTGACTTACCTAGAAAGTGGTAGATAGTGATTTTCGGGTATATTTTGCATCTTAAACGTCTCTCATTTTAGTCCAACAGTAGTCAGCCAGCATTTTGGAACTCCACTTGCCTTGGTACCTCTTCTCTATCGTAGAAACTTGCTGATGAAAACGCTCACCGTGTTCATCGCTGACAGCTCCAAGGTTTTCGGGGAAGAAGTCCAAGTGAGTCCAAGAAGTGAATTTTTAAAGACATGTTGCATCCCATAGCTTTATAAGAATGCAGAAGATCAGCCACTATGTCACGATAGTTTTCTGCTTTATGGTTTCCAAGAAAATTGCAACATAAACTTTTGAAAGACTGCCAGGCTGCTCTCTCCAGTGGATTTAACAGTCCCTCGAAATGTTCATCAGCCATTAATGATCGGATTTGTGGTCCTATAAAAACTCCTTCTTTCAATTTAGCATCACTGACTTTGGGGAATTTCGATTTCAAGTACAAGAATCCATCAGAAAGTTTATCCATAGCTTTGACGAAATTTTTCATAACTCCTAACTTAATATGCAATGGAGGTAAAAATATTTTTTCAGGATTCACTAAAGGGACACATGCCACATTTTTCTGGCCAGGGAGAAGAGATTCACGTTTCGGCCATGACTTTCTAACGTAGTGAGACTTCTTATCTCTGCTGTCCCACTCGCACAAAAAACAGCAGAATTTGGTGAACCCAAGTTGCAAACCAAGCAATAAAGCAATGACCTTTAAATCACCACAGATATTCCATTCATATTTTGCATATTGTATTTTCTCTAAAATTAGTTTCATATTTTGATATGTCTCTTTCATAGCGGCATGCGCTACTGGTATTGATGGAAGTTCATTGCCAATATGTAGCAGCACAGCCTTCAAACTTACTTTAGAGGAGTCTATGAACAATCGCCACTCATCTGGTCGGTGTTGATGCCCAAGAGTTTCCATAAGTGAACAAATATTATTACAAAACACAACACCATATTCTTCAGAGAAGTATTCTTTGAAAACACTATGGCGGCTACGATAACTACTTATTCTTACATCTTTTTGGAGTAAATTCCACCCTTTGAGTCTGGAAGTTAAAACTTCAGCTTGCAGTTTAGACAGATTTAAATCCCGAATCAGGTCATTAAGGTCTTGCTGATTGGGAAAGTATGGTTCTGGTGAACAGCTACTGGCTTCATATGTAAGATCATTTTTATTTTCATCTGAATCATTCTGAGTTTCAGTTAGGTCAGAATCAGAGTTATCACTTAAGGTTGTATCTACATATACTGGTACGAGGAACTCTTCACTGTGTAAGACAGGTCTCAATGCAGATTGCAAATTCGGATACTTAACTGTATATTTTGTTTTAGATGTGATTCCTTTAATATTTGTCAAACAAAAATAACAGTCAGTTGAATGATCCTTCGGTTCCCTCCAAATCATGGGAATTGCAAATGGCATATGATGTGTACCATTTTTCCACCCAGTCAGCAGTCTAACACACGAAACACAGCATGTATTTGGGGCCCAGCTCTTATCAAAATCACCAACTTGACAGCCAAAGTAAAGATGATAACACTTCTTTACAAGTGGGGTCATATTTCGCCTCTGAGACTTGAAGGTCAGCTCACCACAAATATAGCAGAAATTATCTGCATGATTTACACACTTTCTTGGCATGATGAAAACATTAAGCACTGAAATACAACATGCACAACATACACAATACACTTCTAAACAGAAAGGAAGGAAATATTTCACTAGTGAACAATGTCACAGTCAGCTCAATACTGACACATCACAATGGCAGACAGGTCTGAGCATGTTTAAACATGAATGTACCTGCACAGTCTTGTTTTGTGGTGCTTCAGCGTGATATTACAAATAATTTCAATAAATACGGCTTGAGTAAAATAGCTACATATGAGGTAAAGGTTCCTATGACAGGTCAAAGAAAACGCTAAAATCATATTTTGAAAAGTAGCTTTCACAGGAAAACTATGCCTGATGGGAAAATTCTGACTACATATCTGAATTCAGGATGAAAAAATGCACTAGATTCACTATTCAAATTTCTTGTGAAAAAAATCTTGTCGACCAGTGTAATGGTATCTAGTCATCTGTAAATATTAATTTATTTTTTCTCTCAAAAAATGTCAACTCCCTTCAAGAATGAACTTATATATCTGTTGCTTTACATAAACAGCTTTTGGTTGGTGATATATCAGTTTTCCCTTTGGTAATTCTGATATACCTTATTTGTCTTCTTATTTGCGAAATTTGAATCTTTGAAGTGCATGTATTCCCAAAAAGCTTTAACTTCCTCCATCTACATTTTTTATTTATCCAAGATTCAACATTTCTTAAAGTTCTACAGTTTTAATGCAATCCAGGTTTTTATTCATTTACTTATGTATTAACTTTTTACTTTATTCATTCATTCATTCATTCATGTATCTATCTACTATCTATCCATCCCATTCATCCCATCCATCCCACCATCCAGCCAATCCATCCACTTATTTATAAAAACACTAGTATGATAATGCAATTAAAATAAGTTGATTTGTGGTTACATAAACATTCATGTGTAACAATATTACTACTACCACCTGGAGGTGACTCATTTTCATCATCTCTCAGTTACCTGTTAAGTGCTGTTGCTCTTCAATAATACTCATATAATATCTAAAAAAACTGTCATACTTTTAAAATTTAATTAATTGATGAGTGAAAGAGGATCATCACCATGTCTATGCTATTATATGGGAAGAATGTTGGTTAAATGGCTGTCATGGCCATGCCTTTGACATATATTTTTAATAACATATAAACCATGGTCAAGTTCACAGATAATATGCATGATATTGTTTCTTAGGTCATTAATTTTTTCTGGCTTGTAAGCATAAATGCACAGTTTCAGATAACCCAATTAGAAGCAATCCATAAACATTAAATCATATATTCTTTATAAGTATGCTTTATCATAGGCCAGTATCACTTCTCTTGACAGAGATTCTTTTTATTCCTGTTGGAAAAAATTTTAATCATTGATTCTGCAATACCAAAATCCACACAAGGCAGTATCTTTTTGGAGATGGAATGATTATTGTTGAATCTTAATTGGATACTTATTACTCCAAATGTTGCAATTTTATTCTTAATAAAACCATTTGTCCAAAAGTGGATCTGATTACTAAAGACAATTTTCCAGCAAGAGCAAGGTCAGCTTGCAATTGCCCCATAGTAAAGAGAATACACAGCACAGTCTATGGCCATTTGTCTTAATTTCCTGAGTTAAAACAATTTTCTAAGGATGTAACTTGAAGTCCAGTTATAAATTTACCAGGTTGTCAATAAACAATGCATTTCTTGTGCTTGCTGAAAAACTGATTTCCATTCATGCACATACTCTTGTGGATGGTGGCCATGATCAAGTTGTAACATTTTTATTATTCCAATACAGGTGTTGTTTGATTTACAACAGAGCCCATTCCCTCAAATTTTTTGATCAAATATTGAATTTTTTTCTCACAGGGACATTTATGGCATTGTACATTTCATATAATGCACACAATGTTTGGAAAATAGATGATCTGTTTTGGCAACAAGCTTTAATGATGTCTATACTTTATGGAATGTTTCAACCTGCCATAGTTCTTTATGAGCAACTGTAACTATTGAAAAATAAGCCTGCTATATCTACATGAACATGGCAGCTGTTGTGCGAACACTTGTTGAAAGATTTTTTATAAACAGTAAATGCAAAATATTAATTTTGAAATAATAGTCTCCATGCTGTGGGAAAAGTTCTCCAGATAATTCTATAATAATAAGAGATGTTTGTATTAACTTCCACAAGTTCTTAAGACTGTTTTCTATGGATCTCCAGGTATTACACACATGGTTCCCAGATATATAAATCATTCTCTACAAAGATTTACAGCTTGATATGCGAATATTGGACACTTAATAGAAAAAATGTTACAGCATGTATAATCTGTATACAGCCTTGGAAACCATGGAAAAATACTGCACATCCAGTCCAATTTTACTCTTCTCCTTCTCTCATTTAGAGGTTTTGTGTTTTTCTGTTAAAACTATAGGTACTAAAACTTTATACTCGAAACACATCTGACTGAACATGTACACTGCTAATAAATATTTCACAATAGTCTCTTCTATTACTTCAGAGAAATTAGGCTAGATGAATATTGCTATTGAATCCCCTTTCATTATACATGCATCTTTACTGCTGTAGTTTATGATTTCGGAATACACTGCTATGTAGATATTTTGTAACTCTTGGTGGTAAATATATTGGTCAAAATCTATTCTGTTCTTAAACCCCTCCCTATCTGAATGTTTATTCTGCTGTGATTTTTGCAAACAGCTGATGTTTGAGCACTTTTTACTGAAGGCTTTAAATTAAGATCAAGAAACAGAAGTTAATGCTAAGCATATATAGTACAGTACATGTAGTTGCTTAATGGCAAGGTTGTGGATATATGTATATGTGCGCTCCAGATGCTGTAGTGCAAGCAAATCATGCTTATATGGGGTGTGTGGCCTTACCATTAAGTGATCACACTGTATGTATATTAGATTTTCATTTATGTGTAGACACAATTATTGTTTATTTATTTCAGGATGAAGATAAACCTTTCTTACAGTTATATGCAAATGTTAAGTACCTGTAACAGAGATGCAGAACTGGAAAACAATTTTATGTCTATGTACAAGCCAAATAACCTCAAAAACACAGTGAGAGATGTCATTTGCAGAGTGTGTAATTTTCCACTCACTGGTTTGCAGTGACATAGTCTACATGTAGAAGAGAAACTAATTCCTTTCCCTCTCTTAATCCTCTTTTATCAGAACTTTGCATCACTGAAATAAGAACAATTAGATGAGGCAACCATAGCTATCTAGTGGGTGCTTGCAGTTTTACTCTCTCATCATTGAAATTGATAAGTTAATTTCAGCCATAATTTGATGTTTGTATTCATAATCACCTGTATATGTTTTGGCTGCACTCCTGTTAGGATATTTCACATACTGTGTGATGTCAAAGGATTGTAATAAGTAAAATTAGAAGCTTGTATATTATTGTATATTTTAGTAGTATAATTGCTTTTAGTAATAAATGTGCATTATGTATTGAAGCTTTAATTAATTATTACTAAAATTTGCAGCTAGGGGTAGTAACTCTGCTAGAAATACTATTTTAATGACACTATAGTTTTAAGAAATCCAAAGTTATTACAGGATACTGCCCCTCTTCTATGTATCCAAGTCAGCTTTATTTGCATTCTTACCTCAAGGTTTTCTAATAATCAAAGGTTACATGAAAATCTACTTATTAGTACTCTTATCAAAACTTGAAAAAAGTGAATCTATTGGGAACCAAGAAATAAGAAGGAAAAGAAAGAAAGGGAATATTTGGAAATATATTACTAGTAAGCTTGGAAAACAATTATAGACTGAAATAAAAACAATCACCTATCTAATATAAACGTACATTTCAGGAGCAATATCAGTGAAAGCCTCAATTTGATTATACCTGTTTGGAGGGGAAAAAATAAATAAATATATATACACACAAAATAAATATTATTTTTGCTATTTCATATTACTATTCTATTATTGGAAATGCTTCTAATCAAGAGAATATTTCCATGTAAATCAAAACTAAAAGCATGTAAACCCTAGCCAGATGCATTGACTACCATCTAATCCCATATTGCATAAAGGGCCAAGTTGTTTTTACAGGCAACATTTGTTGCGTTGGCATTTTCAGGATGATACAATTTGTGCTACACATACATAATGGTTAAATAGTGATCTGCATATATTATTAAAGGGGCTAAATTTAAAATAAAAAATGTTATTAAATGTTATATTGTGGTATCTGTAATACCATATATACAGAGTATGAAAATAAACAGAAAAAAAGCTGTACAATCGAAGATGTGCCCAACTTGCACCTTCATTTTGTTTTATTTTGTGTAAATGGAGGGTAAAATGTTGGAGTAAAACCTAGCCAACATGGTGCTATCAGTGCATAATTATGGGAGGGAAAAATATATTAGAAACTAAGCAAGGTATCAATGTAAATACAGGCTTATTTACTTTTGTGAGTGGAGAGGTACATATATGGAGCAGTTCAAAAGCACTGGATCCATGCTTTTGTACATTATTTTGGCAAAAATATTAAATTAAATATATAAAAATTCTATTCATGATAAGGTAACAAAATTCAATAAATATCATGTAAGCAAACTTGCTTCTGTTTGTATGCCTGAATGTAGTTGTGTTTTATGAAGTAAGATTGAAAACTCTTGTAGTTTTATATAATTCAGTTTTAAGAAAAGTATACAGTAACATACTCCTCCAGAAATAAATTACTTATATTTTATGTGAATTTGAAATGTATGAATAAACTATCGTTAATTGCAATAACTGTTATGGAAAGCCTTTTCTTTGAATTTATGTCCAGTATACAACCTGCAGATGTTGAACTTAGCACTATAGCATTTGAGTGTTTTGGTTATATTATCTGCATGATTAAATTATTATGTAATGTAATTGCATGTGATTAGTTAGTGTGCTAAATAAAATTTAGGCTAATGTGCATTTTGCAGATGGCTAATTCTTTTCACTATCATTATTAGCAAATGTAAATTGCTTGAAATATGCAAATATTTTATCTACATATTAACAGGATTGTATTAAGCAACTAGGAGGTAAAACACAGTATTCAAGATATATTAGTCACTTACATGTTGCATAAAGTTTTTGCATTGCATGTGGAACAAGTTCTCTTGCTTATCCTACTTTACTATTTCAGTTCAATGATAATTTTGTTTTTTTTGAAAACTTTTCAGTCATTAATGTAATCTGAAATATGATGGTTATGAATAAAGCAAGAGGAAAACAACCGTATTCCAGGGAGTAAGAGTAGTAAGAATCAGCTGTTTTATCACACAGTATTGTGAAGGAGAATTGCATTTGATAATAAAGCAATAATTAATAAAAGCAATCTCGCCTACTCTGTGCAAGGCATTAATTTTTTTTCCCCCTAATGAAAGTTCATAATGTATCCAAAGCATCCTGAAACATTACTTCAAAGTAAGCAAATACTCCTACAGCATAGAGTGGGTGTGCTTCATCCTACATATACCAGTAGCTTCAGGAAAAATGAATTCCTATGCTAACACACATTAATTCTTTGTAGTCGTCCATAACTATACTTCAAGTGCTTTGTAACAGTATATGTAGAAATTTAAGATGCAACTGTTTGAGATTCTTGCTAATTTCTTCCTTCTCTTATTTATTTATTTATTATTTATTTATTTATTTATTTATTTATTTATTAATGCTAAATGTGTGCGTGCATTTATTGGAAGAAACTGCAGTATCTGAGAATGTATACATACACATAAGTACAAGTTGCTGATAAAGTATTTTTGCAACCTGCTAATAACATTTATATTTACTTCTTCACTGCTTTATTAGCACAGTGTGATTATTCTTTTCTAAAACATAAATTAGTTGAGTTGCAAAATGGGTCATTTTTATCTTTTAATTTGTGCAGTGGTGACTATTATACCTTGTAATCACTGTTGTTTTTAGAGCCATAGATAATTGTTATAAAACTTTTACGATACCTGTTTGTTCCAGGTGTTTTTTAGGGAAATAGTAATCAGAGGAGCTTTATTGTATAACAAACAGAATGCATATTTCAAACTACATGTTGCAGAATGTTTATGTATATACATATATAAAGATGTGGATGCATGCATGCACATATGCGTGCATGCATGTTCTTAGATTACTGCTTTCTCTCAGTACTATTTTTCAACACATTAAATAAGACTATTTTTTGTTTTCTACAGGTTTCGCATCTTTTGTCATTGGTTGTGCAATCACAGTTATTTTGGTAATGTAATCCTTGCTTGCATCATGATTTCATCGGCTATGTTGGCTGCTGAAGAGCCATTGCGGGCAGAAACACCACGAAATCATGTAAGTGATTGTCCGCTAAATTAACTGTGCTTCTCTCAAGAAAATAAATTTGTAATATTCAAATTTTCAGTTATAAGTCATAATTTTATACCAAGTGTGTAGAACAAATAACTGGTTACCTGCAGTATAAAATGGTATTACTTCAGTACTTAATGTTGTTAAGTTGGTTATAAATCGTAGAACATATCCTATATTAGATTTGTGGGATATAAGTATTTAGTTAATTTTTGTGGCACCAGCAAAAAACATACGCATTACAATCACAACTAATGATAAGACCATTCTATTTATATCAGTTTTAGGCATAATAGTATAATGTTTTAAATATTTCCTGCTCATGTAGAACAAATATTACTAAGCATTAATATTGTATAACAGAAGACTAGAAACAGTGATATGTGTATCATTAAAGGAAAGTTGGTATTAGTAACACTAAGATAACCAAAAGTTTTTAACTTGCTTGCACTTATATCAGAGGTCGTCTTTCACCATCAGCAATGGAAAGGATGGCAGTATGTGATGTTTTAATGATCAGTGCTGTGATAAAACGAGTAAGAAGAACTATAGTAAGCATAATCTAGGCGCTAGTAATGATGTGTCTGTTAAAATATGAAGTGAATCTTCCAAAATAAATAAAGCTAACAATTAAGTCACAAAAACTGCCTAGAAATCGCCCTGTAAAAGTACAGGGCCATGTGATGCCCTGCGTGAGATGGCAGTATATGTGTACTGATGCTTAATGTTGTGATAGTAATGATAGTAATGATAGCACAACCCAGAACCCAATGATGATGTATGTATTAAAATATGAGGTGAATCTTCATGGATAAATAAAAGTAAGATTGAGATTTCAGAAGTTGCCAAGAAATCTGCCCATAAAAATATACAGCTACGTGATGCTACTGAAAACATGACTTCCCTGCACAAGAGGATTGAGTTGCTTAACATAAAACTAACAAAGGCCAATGTCACAATTTGAGCTACACAAAGAGAGCAACAACCTGAAAATGGTATACTAACACAAAAAACAGCCAAAGAACAAGAACCCATTGAGGATGAACATGGAAAGAGAGTGAAACATTGAGAAAAAGGTAGTAAATGGAGCAGAAAAAAAAAAAAGGAAGGCAATCAACAGGGACAAAATGCAACACAGTCAAGGAACAAATGACAATCAAAATCAATAACCATTTTGCCATATTAGGTGAAATTGAAAAATCCATTATGACACTGGAATATGAGAAATATGAATTAGATGGCAATGGTGGTAGTTCAGTTGCATTGGTTAGCCAACAAGGTAACTAAACGTGTGTGCATGAGAAAAATGCAGCAATTATAGAGAGAGATTCCATGGTAAGATATGCCAGAAATTACATAAGTAAAGAAGCATCAGTCTGTTTCATCCAGAAGCTCAAATACCTGATATTGAAAAGATGCTGTATGAGAATCCAGACAACCCAGATGTTGTTATACATGTGGGAACCAACAATATATGGAAGTCAGTTGATCCGGACTAAATCTTGGAGGAAATGAATACAGGTAAAAAGCTGTTCCCATATGCAAATTGTGATATGAACAGATCTCTAAAGTGCTGGGATGAAGATCAGCAATACATTAATTCAGTTAATAACTGTCTTGACTGGGTATGCACAGTCCAGTGCATGGAAACTTTCCAATATGAGGAGCAGCTGTTTAGGTTGGTAGTGAATGGCACCATGTCCCTAGTTCAAACCCCCTGTCAGTGATAAGAAGGCAAGCACCTGCCCTTTGTTTTGCAATGGCGGAGGCGAACAAGAAGCCCAGACAGTTTAAGATACATTGAAACATACAATTCAGAATCTGTCTCATCAGGCTTTGATTATTTTATCAACGGTTATTGAGGATAGGAGCAAATGCCAGATTGCCAATCCTTTTTGAATAATGAACCTTCTTGGGTTTGTGTAGTTTTCTTGAGAAGGGAATGGGGGATGAGGCAGATTTATCTGTTTTATTATATGTGTATTAACTTGAACTCCTCATTACGCATATTTATTTCGAATCTTGTCATTTCATTATAAAGTAATTTAAAGCTGTAACTTAAGCTCTATCTACACAAAATATACTGAGCATACAAAAGTTGTTTTCGTCACGTAGACAAACATAAGGGGAAAACACAAGACGATAATGTTCTAGTAATTAATCCATGTGTCTAGTATCCCCATTCTTGGTATTTCTTCCACCAGTTTGAGGCAGTTCACTCCATATAGTTCTGCAGCCCTTGCAGGATTGTATCCTTGTTCAAGAAATGCAATTACTTTCGGCTTGTTATCCATATCGTTTGCTCACTTCAAATGGCATGCTTAGCATAGAGGACAATATATTCAACAAACCTGTTTTCGTGTGACCCACCCCTTGTCCTCTCCCTGGTTCCCAAAACTGAATCCCAGAATTATGACATCAAACCAATGAGCGATGGACACAGTCAGGATATGATGGTGACAATAGTTCTACTCGGGTTAAATTCCTCCCTTGCATTATGCACCTCAGCCACGCCCCTTGTTCATCAGTCATTGCTTGTGTTATTGGACTTTGATACAAACCAATAAAAAATTGACACAGCCAGGACTGGTGTAGAACACGACTGGCGAAAAGGTTATGCCAACATTAAATAAAGTAACACACCAAAAGGCACTAACAGCATTGAAAAATTTTCGTGCACCAGACTGTACATGGAACATGTACTGCACTACAATACTGCACCACTAAGGAATACTTGCCTTCTCCCATTATTAATGTAACAAACATGTCTAACGGGGAGAATTGATGCTTGCAATAAGAATGGAGTGAACGTATAACTGTGTACTTCAGTGCAACATTTCAAACCACTAGTGTGAAAAAACTTTCAGTAGCATATCATAACACTCTAAGGAAAAACTATTATATTTACATATGCTTTACTATAAGGGGAATTCAATTAGTCCTTAGAAAACCCAAGAAATGACTTATAGCATCAAAAAAGTTTACATTAAGTAAGCGTCATCTCTTACAAGATAGCAGTTAAAGTTTCAACTATATTGATCACATGATTTTGTTGTCATAGGTGGTCGAATCAACAAACTTGTGTTTATTTAGAAAAATGGAAAAAAAAAGTTTTGTGTGGTGATTAAACACCTCTATTTAAAAGGTATAACACTGAAAGAGATCAAAGTCAAGTTGGATGAAATTCATGGCATATCTGCTCCTGTGTTTGCAACCATTTAAAATTGGGTAAATGAATTTAAATATGGCCATACATCTTCAAATGTTGAACATTGTTCAGGATGTCCAGTAGAAGTGACTTCCTCCAAAATTATTGACAGAATCCACAATATGGCTTATAGTGATTGATGAATCAAAGTTTGCAAAATAGTTAGACCACTGGCATATCACAAGGTACACTGTTTTCATTTTTGCACTAAAAATTAGATCTGACAAAGATTTCCGGAAGGTGAATGCTGCATTTGCTCTTAATGGAGAATAAATGCAATTGTGTGATCTATTTGGAGACTGGGTACACTTTTTGTCACAATCCTAATTAGTTTTTGCATTGATGCTGAACTTTAGACAAAACATGGATAAACTACTACACTCCAGAGACAAAAGTGCAGTCAAAATTGTGGGTTCTTAAAGGCGGATTGGCTCCCAAGAAGGCAAAGGCGGTGAAATTGGCCAACAAGGTGATGGTTCTGGTTTTTTGGATGCATGCGGAATCATCTACATGTATTAGTTGCAGAGAGTAAGAATAACAAATGGAGAGTATTATGCATCATTATTGCACTGGTTGAGAAAACAAATAAAAAAATGCCCTCATCTGGCAAAGAAAAAGATTCTCTTCTATCAAGATTCTATCATGGGTGCATTGTCTTGCACAGTTTTGATGGTAAAAATTGTGGAATTAAAGTTTTAATTGCTACAACATTCACTGTGATCACCAGATTTTGCCCAGTGATTTCTTTTTATTTCCAAATTTGAAGAGATAGCTTGGTGGAAAATGATTCACGTCTAACAAGTAGAGATCATCTCCCCCAACAGATGTCTATTTTGAGGACCTACCAAGGTCCTACTTTTTGGGTATCTTAAATCAGTTAAAGAAAATTGGGGAAAATTGTATTGAGCTAAAAGGGGATTATGTTGAAAAATAAAAGAAATATAAATAAAATTTACTCTAAAAGTAATTTGCTTTTCTGTCTTTTTCTAAGGAATTATGCAATGCCCCTTGCACAATAGTACAGTTTGACTGTGAAACCCAGTGGCCTCCTATTGTAATACCAAACTATTATATTTAAGCATAGAATTCAGCATGTTCAGCATGCCAAAGCTGTACTTAACATGCTGGTAGCCAATTGTTTTCTAATATTGTCCTAGGCCATGTAATACCTACTTGCTTTTGGACCTTTGGTTATTCAATACCATTTATAATAAATTATGTCTCCAGACCTTTCACTTGCACTATATATTCATATTTTCTGCTTCAGTGTCTTGAGACAAGTTATACAGAGGTACCATTTCTATGCCTTCACCTGCAAAGTTCTTTTTAGCTGAGTGTAGACTAATAGATAATCTATGACTCACACTTGAAACACAAATAGGTATGTGAACTTTTTCCTAAAAATAAAATCTAATTCATATTATTAAGATTATAGAAGTACAAAGGATAAAGGGCAGAGATTAATGGAAGTGAAAGAAACCACAAGGGAAGAGAAGAGAAAGAAGCTGGAGAAAGAAAAAAGAGCAGAAGAGCTTTGTGATGATTACCACAAATTTCTCCCATTCACATACATAGACCATTACAGATGTGATCTGTACAATGTTAAAACAGTTCACCTAGTCAGAAAAACAGTGAAGGGGATGGAGACAAAAGTGCTTTGTGAAGAGAGTCCTTTGCTTAACTACATTTCTTGAGAAACTTAGTGCAGCCCCAAATGCAGCAATAACTATAACCAATCCTGCTCCAAATACTGGGTGTGGAAAAACTTATTGGTACTGAGGCACCTAAAAATGTATTTGAATAATAAAATTGTCGCAGCAACCTTGTGACTAAGTGGAGAGGTCAACGGATAAAATCACATGTTGAAACTGTCATATATAGCCAACTCTTTCCACTATAATTGGTGCATTAAATTTCATTCAGGTAGGATGTTAACTTTCCTATTACTGTATATTTTAAATTCAAGTTTCACTAGACATGGTAGTATTATTTTAGTGTACATTAAAAGCATAAAAATAATTTAAAAATCTGCTCTATAAAAAGTGAGGAACATAAATGCTCAAAAGTGGATTCAAATCAAAGATCCTATCACTACAAAAACAGCACATAGAGCTTTAGTTCTCTTGGTTTTGTAGTAAAGTATGACTAGCTGTTACAGCTTTGTGTAGAAACTGATGAGTTATTTTTATTCCACCTTTGTTGTCCCCTTATTTTCCCTATTCTCATCAAGTCCCACCGCATTCCCTCCCAGTTAGAAAATTTTGGGCACCATCACAGTATTCTGACAATTCACAAATGATGATCAGCCTGCTTACTTTCAGAGCACTTGCAAACATGACTCTTTTAATTCCAGATTATGAACTGATAGTTTTAGAAGGCCATATGTTTTACTATCTTATCACTGTTTCAGATTTTGGGAAATTTTGATATTTTCTTCACATCAGTGTTTACTGTTGAAATCTGTCTGAAGATGATATCCTATGGCTTTGTACTTCATGACGGTGCTTTTTGCCGCTCAGCCTTTAATCTCCTTGATTTACTTGTGGTGTTTGTTTCCCTAATTGCTATGTTTATACGGTAAGTATCATAGAAGATAATTAGGTATACTGCTTTTATTTTTATAACACCTTGCTTTCCTTCTCTACAAAACAAGAACATAAGTTTATTCGCCCAGAATGGTCATAAGAAAAAATGTTGCATGTCTGACATGAGCAGATGAAGGGATGTGATAAGAGGGGCTTTAGGCTCCCCTCTCCTAGCCATAACATGTAATATGTGTAAGGAGTTATTTTACTTCAATGAAATGAAGATCAATGGTTTCATTTCATTACATGTAGAATACAATAAGCATATTATTTCCAACACAATGCAAATACCTGAATTTTAATACTGAATATGAAATTTTCATCCTGTTTAATTTTAAAATAATTTAATTTTAAAATAATTTAATTTTAAAATAATTTAATTTTAAAATAATCTCGTGATCATGAAACCCTAGCAGTTGTGCTATTGTTACAATATTTATACACAGTGTTGTTTATATTTTATATCATAATGATAAATTGTACTATTAAACAACTTGTCTGATACAGTTGCTTTTAGTTAGCCATTTTCCAGAGAGAGGGAGACTTGTGAGAAATTAAGAAAAAAAAGATTACAAAAGCTACAATAGTTGAAATACAATCATACAAAAACTATTGGGGGTATTGTGATAGTGCACTCTAGACTAGAGCCAAAGTAATCAATTTATCAAAGGGACCAATGATCATGTGCTAATGGGCTACAACATAGTGTAAAAGTTCACAGATATTACACATATTCTTTTAGAGTGCGAGTTATTTTTTATGGATTTAACTTCTGTTATAGACAGTACAGTGAAAAAACATCTAGCAGATGATCAGGATTTTAAGGGGGTTCCAAAATCCACCCGAAATGAGCTAATGCATTGCATATTGGAAACCTGTGAAATTGTGTCAGAAAAAATAGGCATTGTAGCACATTTGTACATTTTTATATGAGCCACCACTGCAATTTATATTTCACATGCGAAAGACAGTCCAGAATAAAAACTACAGATAAAGTAAGTATTTCTAGCTCAGCAAAAAGTGACTTATAGTCAGCTCTAGTTTGAACACCACAAATGATTCTCACAGCTATTTTATTGAAGTATAAATAATCTAAAGGTGGTTGCCCCACAGGAAAATACCATAACAAGGTGACTATAAATATGGCCTTAATAAACCATAACTAAGAATGTTCTTGATAACACACCTTTTAAAATTCTGATCATAAGTATTACACCTTTATATTTGCTTATTCAGCACCTAGTTAATTAATGAATATGCAGAAGTCCTGACTCAGGATGAATAAATTTAATTTTATTTCTTTCTAATTTGTTTTTTATTTATTTATTTATTTATTTATTTATTTATTTATTTATTTATTTATTTATTTATTTATTTATTTATTTATTTATTTATTTATTTATTTATTTATTTATTTATTTATTTATTTATTTATTTATTTATTTATTTATTTATTTATTTATTTATTTATTTATTTATTTATTTATTTATTTATTTATTTATTTATTTATTTATTTATTTATTTATTTATTTATTTATTTATTTATTTATTTATTTATTTATTTATTTATTTATTTATTTATTTATTTATTTATTTATTTATTTATTTATTTATTTATTTATTTATTTATTTATTTATTTATTTATTTATTTATTTATTTATTTATTTATTTATTTATTTATTTATTTATTTATTTATTTATTTATTTATTTATTTATTTATTTATTTATTTATTTATTTATTTATTTATTTATTTATTTATTTATTTATTTATTTATTTATTTATTTATTTATTTATTTATTTATTTATTTATTTATTTATTTATTTATTTATTTATTTATTTATTTATTTATTTATTTATTTATTTATTTATTTATTTATTTATTTATTTATTTATTTATTTATTTATTTATTTATTTATTTATTTCAACCATAAAACATATACATGTTGTGGTTGTGTCACTAAAAAAGACTACTTACAAAATATAGTACTTACATACATAATATTCACAGGCACAATCTATCTACAAACCCTCATCTAAAACTCAAGCTCAAAATCCTCCAGACTACAAAGGACACCTTGTACCAGATACTGTTTCACCGGTTACATCCTTAGATCTGCATTTACCTCAACAATGCAAAAACTCATCAGTTGAATAATAACACTTTTCCATCAAAAATTGCTTTAGATGTTTTTTGAAACGGTGAATGGAATTTATATTTTTTACTTCAATGGGTAATTTGTTGTAATATTTAATGCCTCTGTAGTAAAAACTATTTTCAAACAATTTTTTGTTATGTGGGGTTAGATGTAATTTAGTTTTTTCTCTTGTGTTATGACAGTGAATTTCAGAATTGGTGGTAAAATCTTCGATGTGTGTTTGCACTAGTACAATTGTTTCATATAAGTATATACAGGGCAATGGCAAAATGTTTAGTTCTTTAAAGAATGGTTTGCAGCTGACAATAAAAGGTAAACTGAGAATAATTCTAATGACCCTTTTTTGTAATTTGAATATTTTAATAGCTTCGCTACTATTTCCCCACAAGGATATTCCGTATGAAATTAAGGAGTGAAATTTGGAGAAATACATGACCCTAAGTGTATTTTTGCTCACTGAGTGTTTCAAAATGTTAATTTGGAAGCAGATTTCACCTAGTTTTTTAATTAATTCATTAATATGAGGTTTCCAATTGAGATTTTCATCAATATATAATCCTAAAAATTTTGACTTATTTGAATATTTTATATTTGTTCCTTCTAGCTGTATGGTAGGAAAGTTTAATGATTTGTTGTTTATGTGATGAAATCCTACAGCTAAACACTTCTCCTTATTTAGACATAGACTATTTTCATTAAACCAAGAAGCTGTGTGTAATGTGACTGCATTAATATTTATTTTTAAAGTGTCATCATTTTTTCCTGATGTTAGTATACTGGTATCATCTGCAAATATTAAGTATTTTATACTGTTATTTTGATTCGACCTCGCCGCCACTGAAGATGTCTGCCCCCTAGTCGCAGACGAAACGTTTGGGAAGAAGAAGGAACCCAATAGACCACGGCCCACAAGCCCGGTTAATATTGCATCTAGTATTGACACTGGCCGTGAAAGCCTTAGAACTTTGATGTTATTTTGATTGTTATCAACAAGATCATTTATATATAAAAGAAACAATAATGGGCCTAAAACTGAACCTTTTTATTTTATTATAGATATTAATTCATCTTCTGTTACAGGCACTAAGAAAATAGTAGGATAAGAATTTCTTCCATTTAATATATGTTTATGAGTTTGTACTGAAGATTGATTTAATAAACTTTTTGATACTTGTACAAAATAATTATTAAACATTTTGGCTATTTCTGTAGGGTCTGATATTGTTTGATTCTCATCTTTAAGGTTATAATCTGGATACTTATTTGTTTGCATTTGTATTTCTTGATTGATAATATTCCAGGCAGTTTTTTATTTGTTTGTTGAGTTTGCTATTAGTTTGTCATTATATAGTCGTTTTGCATTTCTAATAACCTTTTTATATATTCGTTTATATTCTAGAAAGTATTGTCTAAATGATTCTGTTGTGTGTGTTTCTTTTATGAGTTTGCTTAAGAAATGTAGTCTTTCGTTAGATGTACGTATACCTTTTGTCATCCACTGGGCACTATGTTTTCTGTTCAAATTAACCTTTTTAAGTGGCAAAGCAATGTTTACATAATGATTAAATGTATTAATAAGGGAAACAAAAGCTGCATTTACTTCTTTTAAAGAAAAAACATTATCCCAATCTTCTTTGCTAAGTAGGTAGTTAAGATAAGGTACATTTTCATCACTCATACATCTTTTATACTGATAAATATTTTGATTCTTTTTGGCATTTTCTTTGGTAAACTTACGTATTGTGAGCTTTTGGCCATTATGATCAGGTAATACGCTATCAATAATTTCCAACTTATATTTAAAAATATTTGAGCTTAAAATGATTTGGTCAATTGCAGTATGACTAGCGGTGGAAACCCGAGTAGCAGTATCTACCACTGCTTTCATGGCATAGGAATCAAGTAACTCTATTAAGTCTTTTTTGTTTGAATTCTCTGTTAAAAAATTTACATTTAAATCCCCCATTATTAATATATTTTTAGATTTTTTTTGAAAGAAATCAATTACTATTTCTAACTTACTAATTAGCTGATTAATTGTACTACTAGGATTTCTATATAGACATATAACTGTTACTTTGTGTTCTATTAATTCAATCATGCACATTTCAAAATGCTCATCACAAACTAGATCCTCAAAAATATCAATTTTTTTAAAAGTTATATTTTCCCTAACAAATATACAGGAACCCCCACCTAATTTTTGTTTCCTACAGTAATGGCTGCCTATTGAGAAACCTGGTAATCTATAAAATTCAATTTCATCTTCCTTTAGCCAATGCTCTGTTAAACCTATAATATCTACATCTCTTAATTTACTATTAATAAATACCTCTAAATTCAGTTTCTTATTTCTAGCACTTCTAATGTTTTGGTGGAAAATCACAAGACTATCATCTGAGATTTTGGCACTGTTTGATTGAAACATAGATCGTACAGGATTTACCTCACTTTCACTAAAAACACTTTCATCATTCACATTTTCTTCGTACTGGGAGCCTTCAGGAAAACTGACCATTTCATCCACCGTGACTGATTTTAGTTTCCCATCTGAGATGAGATAACTCTGCACAATAGTTCTCCAAACTTATATGATCCTCTGCGATTTAGATGAACTCCGTCTCTTGAAAAATCACTTTGTTGTAACCAACAGTTTCCGTCCAACATCATACAGTTTCTTACTTCGCACATCCAGTCAAGCTCACTGTTTATTCTCTCTACTTTTTTGGCACTGACGTCACTCCTCCGTAGCACCCCACTTATTATTATTTTTGCATCTGGAGCACTTTTCTTGACGGTGGCCACCACATCCATTGCATCACCCATAATTTCTTCTGCGAGCACTCCATGGTTTATATGTATGTTCCAAATACACAGGATACATCAGCAGTACACTAATATAAATATAAATATAAATATAAATATAAATATAAATAAATATATATATTTATACATGTATATATATGTATGTATAACAATGTTTACAAATGCATTTCTTATAACCTTCATAATCAATACCTTAATAATTATATTTCCTAATACAAAAATATGCTTCCACTATTTATACTTTCTGATTATATTTTGTGTTATGCTTACTCTTCACTGCTGTAGAATGCAGTTTTTTATAAAATATTTTTTAAAAAGTTTTGTGCATATTTCTTTTTGTTCAATGTCTTTAGTTCTTTAGGTAAAGAATAATAATAATAATATTTTCCTGTACTTTCTAATCAATGAATATTTAATATTACCCCATGGGAAGTTGCATAATAATATTTATCACTTAAATTATAAGCATGCATAAGGCTAAGAGGTAGAACTGGAACTTAAAAATTCAATGCCACAACTGGGATTTGAACCACAGACCTTCCGCTTGCCGGGCGGACGCTCTAACCACTGAGCTATTGTGACAAACTGCCAGAATAGCATTAAATTCTCAAGCCAGTTCATATTTCTCCTGGTAAACCACAAAGGCAGTCTCACATCAGAGACAATTACCCCAATGGTGACTTACTATTGCAATTTAATGCCATTCTGGCAGTTTGTCACAATAGCTCAGTGGTTAGAGCGTCCGCCCGGCAAGCGGAAGGTCTGTGGTTCAAATCCCAGTTGTGGCATTGAATTTTTAAGTTCCAGTTCTACTCTTAAACTTTGCCCACACACGGCTTGTGTGTTTAAAAACACCAACAGTAAGTTTGTTGGCATAAATAAATAATGCATAAGGCTATTTTGGCTTTTATTTTCTCTATCTTTTTGTTAAGTAGTACATATTTCTTCTAATTCTTGTTCTTCTTCTAATCTTTTTGCCACTTAGTGAAGTGTCATCATTGTTGCTTGATGTCCAACTCTCATGTAGTAGTATTGGCTCCAAAACTGCATTGTAAACACGTGTCTCTGTTTTCTTATTAAGTTCTTTTTTTCCCAAATATATTACTGCTAAGAGTGTAATATGCAGTAATTGTTGGTTTTATTAATTTTTTTTTTATTTTTTTTTTTAATTATTCTCCTATGTATTTCTCCCTGCAGTTTGCATGTTTGATGGATCTCCACTCCTAGATATTTATTGTTCTACTTGAGTAAGCTGCGGTCCTTCATACTGAATATTTATTTGCTCTATCTGGTCTTCTGTTCTTGTTAGCATCTTTACTTCACTCCTTTTGTTATTAACTACCATCCCCCTTTCCTTTAGAACTTCGGTTCATTGAATCAAAGCTTATTGGAACTTCCTTTCAGTTTGCAATAAGTACTATATCATCTGCATAAGCTAAAGCTTGGCAATACACTGGCCTGAGCTTCCACTTGGCTACCACAGACCTCTCACTTCTCGACCATAAATATTAGAAAGAGTATTGGACTTAAACTACCTCCCTGTTTGTCTCCTTTTTGAATGTAAAATAGTCTTGAGGTCTTTACATTGAGCCTTACAACCCCTTCGTATTCTGCAACATAAACTTAATTGCTCTTGAGAGCATTGGTGGTATGCTCTTCTCTACTGCCCTCCATATTTTGACCCTTGGCACTGTGTCAAATGCTGTGTTTAGATTCAGGAAGGCAAGATATACTAACCTTCCATGGCTGAGCCACTTATCTACACTATGTTTACTACAAAACTTGGCTAGCAGGTACACGGCCCATGTGACCTTCACTACATTTCTCTGCACATGTGTGCTAATCATCAGTCATGCATCAGTCTTACTTCTGTTAGGTAGGTCTTTTGTGCTGTACTAGTCCAATTCACACATCAGCTAACATTAGAAGTATGTAGTTTTGCTTGAAGTGTTTTCAAAAATGAATCAGTTGCAGTATACAGTACAACAAAGAGTGTTTATGCACGACACATGTGCTTACATCACCTTGTAGGGAACTTGTAAGGCAATTTGAAACTAAATTTCCTGGCGTGCATGTATCAAGTAAAAAAACCGTTCATTTGCTTGTAAATAAAGTCAGGTAGACAGGATCAGTTCGTGATAGGAAAAGGAAGGTAAAAAGCATGTGCTTACAGAAGAGAAATTAGAGGAAATTGGAGAAAGCTTACAACAGTCACCTCAAAAATCTCATGGGCACCTTACACAAGACAAAATTAAAATAAATTATCAGGAGAGAATTTAACGCTATTTCGAAAGCTGAACTAATGTATGTGAATGAAAAATTCCTCTGAAGATGCCATAGAAGTATTGATGCAGATAAACGGTATTTCCAAAATCTCTTATGATAAGACATGTTTTGGGCTTGTTCTAATAATTGTTAATGTGATTTGAGATTTGATTTGATGTGCATGCATGTGTGACCTGAGGATGGGGCATATGACTACCAGCCAAGTCATGCAGTACATGACTGGCAGACGGGCTGGGTGCCTGTCGGCCAAGTTTTGTAGTAAGGGTACTGTATAATAATTAGGTTTAGTAGGTCAGCTACCAAAAGCGCAAAGTTATGCATCTTCTGTCTGTAGAACAGGTGGACAGAACTAGTTCCCCATACTGTGCTGTTACATACACTACTAAAGAGCATAACTTGAAACCTCTATAATGTAGCTGACCTATTAAGCCTAATAATAATCCTCAATGATGTTATGTGGTCTTGTGTTTTGTCTTCCTGGTCTAAAGGCAGCTTGTTCATCCTCCAGGTTGTCATCACATAAGCAGTGCATACTCGATAGTTTCATATGTATCTAATATCTTTAAATGAGCAATTCTTGTGTATATATACATGTGTGTGTGTTCCACGCATCTTGGGAACGGCTCTAACGATTTGGATCAAATTTTGTATGCAGATAAGCTTTTGCTTCTTAAGTTTATCTATATAGGTGTCATTCCTGAAAACTATGATTTTAAATAAAAAAACATTTTTTATTACCACTTTTACAGAGCAATTCTTGTACATATATTCCTGGTATCTCAGAAATGGCTCTAAAGATTTGGCTGTAATTGTGTATACATATAAAATTTTGCTTTTTAAGTTTATCTATATATGTAGGTGTCTTTTCTGGAGGGGAAAAAAAAAAAAAAACACCACGATTTTACACAAAAAAATAACATTTTTTGTTCCCACTTATACAGAACAATTCATGCATATATTATGTGTATCTTGGAAACGGTTGTATCAAATTTTGTGTTCAGATAAGATTTTGTTTTTTAAATTCATCTACATTGGTGTCTTGCCTTAAAAAATGTGATTTTATAAAAAAAAAAAAGTGTGTTTATTCCCTCTTCTACAAATTATACAGTTTTCTGTATGTCTGAAATAGAAATCCTACTTATTACATTCACACTGTTTTCTCTACTCAAATTCTGGTAACACATTCAGATCTCTTTCTCTACTCACTCTTCTGTAAACCATTTTCCATAAAAAATGTGATTTTATACAAAAAACATTTTTATCCCCTCTCTTAAAATAAGTCATACAATTTTTGTATATGTTTGAAATGAAAATGCTACATATTACATTCACACTGTTTTCTCCACTCACTTTTAGATAACACATTCACATCTCTTTCTCTGCTCACTCTTCTACAAAAGATTCACATAATTTATATATACAAAATGGATGTTTGTATATATGTAACTGTTAATCTTGAAAACCGCTTAACCAATCACCACGAAATTCAGCACGTTTATGTATATTTTCATGGAGAAAGTTTTTATGGTAACAATTTTCCTACACAATATATTACTTTCAAATGGTTTTCTATTCACTTTTCTTTTACGTAGCACATTCATATATTCTCTGCCCTTCAACATACAATTCATACAATTTTCTATGATTGAAATATAAATGCAACGTATTATGTTCCCACAGTTTCCTCTACTAATTCTTCCTTTACGAGACACAATCACTATTCTTTTGCTACTCGCCATTCAACATACAATTCATACAATTTGTTATATGTTGAAATAGAAATACAATGTATTACATTCATACTATTTTCTCTACTCACTTTTGTTTTACGTAACAATTCACATGTTATTCTCTATCATTTATCAACTTCATACATACCAACACCTACACAGATTGTATGTTGAAGATTGAGTAGACTCCAAAACTAGTTGACCGATCGCCATGAAAATTGGCATATCTAAGTGTTTTTTCATAGTGAAGGTTTTTATGCAATCTATTTTACCACGTAACATATTACGTTCACATGGTTTTCTCTATTCCCTTTTCTTTTACGTAACACGCTACTCCCTCTTATACAAACAATATAAGATAAACGATAAATATAAGCGCAACGTATAGCATTCACACAGTTTTTCTCCTCATTTTTTTTTTAATAAACACAATCACATTTCTTTCACTACTCCCTCTTCGAAAAGCAATTCATACGATTTTCTATATGATTGAAATATGAATGCATATTACATTCACACAGTTTTATCAACTAGCTTTTCTTCCTGCAGTATCGTTTACTGTTCAGCAGTGCTTTTGCTTAGTGTCGTTCCGATGTTTTAATAAAAATAAAGAAGCAGTTAAAAAGTAAAGTTGTCACAATTGTTGTCAGAAGTGTGATAAAAACCATGATATGGAACAGTTGATGAAACAGATATTAGCCAAGATGGACATAATGGGAAATGAAATGAATTCTGGAATGCGGCAGATGGAAACATATGAAAGACGAATTGAAAAATGTAAACTACGGATTGGAATGGGAATATCCGATATGTAGATGAGCTATCGGAGAATAATAATGAGCCACTGGCCAGATTAAGGAAGCCATGGAAGAACTCAATGCAAGGATGGACCCTGGCCAACGTGTTCACACCCTGGAAGATAGAGTTGACCGCAACACCAAAGAACTGAATTCCATAGTGGAACAAATGCTTGACAAAAACCTCAAACTAGGTGGATATTTATGGATGAGGCCTGCATTTAGCAGTAGACGTTTTACGGCTGAAATGATGGTGCTTATGAAATATTTATATGTATCTGTATATCTCTTGTATCTCGGAAATGACTTAAAATTGTGACAGAACTTTTTATTTAGTTAACATTTTGCTTTTCAAGTTTATCTAAATAGATATCTTCTCCCAAAAAAACAAGATTTCACAAAAAATGGGGAAAAAATGCGAGCAAAGCTCAGTCACCCAGGTACTATAGTGACAAAATGACAAAAACGCAGTTCGGTTACATTTCTATCACTTCTATCACTCATTAACAGTCTTTCAGGTTATCATAACTCACAACCTTTACTTCTCATAATCGTGCTCATTCTTTTTAGTGTCTCTTCATTTTCACTGTCTCTCATACAATAACTACAGTGATACAATCACTCAATGTTCTTTAACTCTTCTTATGATGCACACGTGATGACACACATGCACAGCTGGTTCACACTCACCAACTTATGACCGTAGCTTTAACTCTAAAACTAAACTAACTCATTCTTCTATGGCCTCCTTTTATACTGGGGATGATAGCATGCTAACCTTTCTCGATTCCACATGCACACACACACTGGAAATGACAGCTAGAAGTCTCAAGAAGGTGCTAGAAGAGTCCCTTTCGTTTCTCCCACCTGCTGTCACATACACACTTGAGGCACACGAGGCAGCCTGACCTGAAGGTCTTGCCCACTCGCCAGTATGGCATGTGATGTGAAGTAACCCATCTCCCCACCTGTCCACTGCTGTGCACCGGGTCCAACATCACAATAGTGAACAATAGTTGCAATAAGTGGAACAATTAGGATTCTACATTTTTTGTATGTCTCCCTGCAAGTATAGTTTCTTTTAAGTTTTCTTATTACTCTAATGGCTCTTTTTGAAATTGGAGAATATGTAGTACTTGCATAGCTGTAATACTTCCCCATATTGTTATTCTAGATTTTATATATGAATATACAAAAGTATGGTACACTTGCTTTAGTGTTTCATTATCCATGGTATTCTTAAATTGATTATCAATGTATAAATCCCTATTTATGTTTTTACTTTATCTGCTTCATATAGTGAGTGGAGGAAGAAATTTCACCAGAAATATGTTTTGAGGCCTTCTGAATAAAAAAAAAAGCATTTTTAGCAAAAGGTCTGTGTGTGTGTTTGTCTGCGTGCGCGTGTATGTTGTGCATGCGTGCATGGGCGTGGGGGAGCAGCGTAATGAAAAACAAAAAGTCAGTTAAAAACCAATTGTATTTAAGTTTAATACCTTTCAAGAATGTGGCATGAAGATTTTGAAGAAAATTTCTGTAACTTAATCTGCACTTTACCTGGAAAAGTTTTTGAAAATGGCAAACGATTTTGACTAAAATGCCACATGTATAAGATATTCTTATGGCAAATGAAATGTATACATATTTTGAATTTTCTGGCTATAGCCCACATAGCCCTCTTTACTCTTGACAATCTTTGCATAGCTGGTAAACCGTAAGAGGTAGACCAAATCTCACAATACAAAAAATGTAGATCTTGTTTAAACACACAATTTATGTACAAATTAATTTTTTTGTGGAGTGAACTATTTCAGAGATATTCCTCGTTATTTGTGTGAGTTTTGGAATACTTAATTTTCCTCAAATGGAAGATTATTCATTTTTTTATATCTTAGCCGTGCAAAAAAGAATGGACACACATTTTCTAAAGGCTTACACTAACATGAGTTAGTGAGTGGTAATGAGAAAGCTGATTTTCTTGCAAAAAAGGGTACCAGCGGTGTACAAAAATCTATAGTTAATTTACCATTTTATGCAGCTAAAAGATTAGTCAACTCTGAATTCAAAAAAATTATTGCAAAATATTACTATGAAAAATCAAAGAATAAAAGATGGGAACTACCAAACATTCAAACAGTAATTCCTGAGTATCCTCGAAAAACAGCAGTTGCAACCTTCAGGTTGATTACAGGACATGATTGTCTGGCAAAACATTTAAACAGAATTGGGATATATTCTTCACCACTCTGTCCTCTATGTGATCTGCAAGAGGAAATGGATCGAGACCACCTTCAAATATGCCCGGCCACTTCTAATGCCCCATCCATCAGTAAAAAATATTGGAGAGCAAGAGGATTAATGATTTCATTGTCAGAAATCCAGCATTAGCTAACAACAACACTAACATGGATGACATCTGTGTCGTGATCATTCTTGTCAATTGGAATTTCAATTTAGACTTCCTTTTAGTTACTTCAAATTTAGACTATTTCCTGTGGCTACCTCATTTGTATCAGTTTAATTATAGCGCTAAAACATGAATGAAGAAGAAGAGGAGCACATTAGACTAATGATAATGGAAGTGCTAAATGAAGATACTATAGACTCCACAAAGATATTTGGAGATGAATCTGATAATGAAGAAGATAATCAAGAAGAGAGTGATCACATTTCAGGTTCAGAAGACTCAGGAGGTGAAGTTTCACCCTCTGACCAACACTTTCAACTTCTTTCCACAATCTTAGAAAAAGTCTGGACCAAGGTCAAAAGCAGTAATGCAAGTAGGCTATAAAAGGCTACAGATTTCAATGGAGCAAGATAACGATGCAGCTATTCAAAATGGTGCATCTGGGTCTCAGCAAGATTCTTCATCTACTTCTCATCCTTTAATCATGGGGAAAGCTAATAAAACAAAATGGTTCCTGCACAGACCACCACAGAAAGTCCATACCCCCTTTTTTTTAATATATATTATAACAGGTGATCCAAAAGACTGTGAACTGGCTGTGCAGTGTTTTGTCTGTACAGATCCTCTCCCTCATTACTGACTGCCGCTGTCATAGAACAACATGGATAAAACCATACAACATTAATTTTAAAGCTACTTTTAAAGGCTTTACTTACCAATATAATTAAAGAAGATGCTGAAAACTTTCCACTGTCGTTGTCCATACATTTTTGACACCTGTATAGGAAATTATCCATCACTCGCCATAGTTCACATTGAGAAATGCTGGCAATTTCCTGATGGATATTTTGTTTTAATTCTTCCCGGCTGTGTGGGTTTGTCTTGTACACTTTATGCTTTAAGTTACCCCATAGATAGAAATCACAGGGGGTTAGATTGGGGAGCCGAGGGGACCACAAATTTCTATTAATAATTCTGTCCTGAAGCACTTTAAACTGTTCTCATAAAAATATTGGCTGTATGAGCTGTTGAAGAGTCTTGTTGAAAAAAGGCAAAATCGCACTCCCTGTTGGTTAATTCCCTAAAAAAGGGGGGCAAAATTGTGTTCACGTATGTATGGACATCAACGGTTGGCTCGAAAAAAATTGGGCCTATAACCCTTTCTCCGCTAATGGCACACCATACACCAGTTTTTTCATCGTTAAGGGGTATTTCGTGAACAATATTAGGTTTCTCAGAGCTCCAATAATGGTTATTTTGTGTACACACATATCCATAAAGGTGAAACCAAGCCTCATCCATGAAAAATATTAAATGTGGGTCAATTTTGCCATTGTATACACAATTGAGTCCACTCACAAAATGCGCATCTAATTACAGGATTGCCTGGTTTAAGAGCATGTGCTACAGTTATTTTATATGGTTTTAACTTCAGCAATTTAGTAGCTCTTTGCAAAGAGCCATAAGAAATGCCTGCCTTTTGTGAAAGACGCCTAAGTGATCTTTGGGGATTCTCCAAACGATGACCGATATAATCTAATGTTTCTTCGGTAAGAACCGTATGCTGTCTTTTAAATTTCCAAGCCTGAACACTTCCTGTGGCCTGAAATTTATTGTAAAGTTTATGGATTGTTGTATGGCCTGGAACATTTACACCTGGAAATCGTTCTGCAAATCGCACCTGCACCTGAATCATAAATAAATACATGCTGTGCAGTAGGAAACAAATGCTGAGCCATAATACACTTTGTGACTAAGTACAGGACTAAATAATAAACAAAACTAGTAATAATACAGTCACACGATATTGTGTGAGCTCAATACTGATTGTGAGCAGGGCAGAGAAAAACAAGTCATGCTCGTGACCTTGTGTATAATCAGCTGCTGGTGATGTGTTTCTGCATGCGCAGTGGAAAAACATAGTGTAGCGGTTCACATGTATTTGGATCTCTCTGTATATTAACTTATCTAAGAAAAGTAGTATAGATGTATATATTGTACACTTTGTTTTAATTTTGTTTATGTAAAGTTTATATATTGTTAATATTTCTTGACAAGTCATCTGTGTTATGCACTAAAAATGGAGGTCTACCTTGGTGTACATGCAGACCAAGGTAGACTTGGTTACTTCTGTTTCTGGAACAGGAAGAAACATAACAACCAATAACTGGTACACTTCTCTGCCATTAGCTCTTGAACTAAGGTATCAACCCAATTTCACGGTTGTTGGTACTCAGAAAAAAACAAAAGTGAGGTACCATTACTGTTTTATCAAACCAAACATAGCCAGATAAACAGCAGTATCTTTTGTTTTGAAGATCATAGTGCAACTCTGGTGTCCTATACTCCTAGAAAAAACAAAGTAGTACTTTCAAAAATGCACCACTCGGATGATATTGATGAGGCTACTAGTGAAGTTGAAAAACTGGAAATACTAACTTTTTATAACATGACAAAAGGAGGAGTAGATTCATTGGAGGAAATAAAAGCCACTTACTTCATCACATCAAACGAGGTGTTTGCACCTTGCTATGTTTTGTGCAATGATGAACATTAGAGGTGTGAACAGCTACATTCTTTATCTCGCCTACACCCAGAACAGGATTTCTAGATGCCAGTACCTTAAAATGCTAACCTACAAACTAGTGCTTGAACATCTGAAGCAGAAGCTTTATCCTGCTCCAAAAATCCTGTGTGAATTGGGATCTTAAAATATATCAGCTGGCCAATATATCTGAACCCTCCGAGGAACTACCCATGCCACTTGAAGGTTTTTTTTTTTTTGTAAAGGGGAGACAGAAATAGAATTGGAAGTAAGATTGGCTTATTTTGCTGGGAAAGGAAAAAGGGAGGGAGGAAAGAAAAACTAAGGACTCAATGGTGATGTTGTGGGAATTAGAAGGAGAAAGGAAAGGTTGGTTGAGTTCCACTAATAGCACCTCCGTTAGTAGTAAGCAGTTTGGAAGCTGCTACCCAATAGACGGGAGCAGGTGAAAGGAAAGATGGTCCAGGCCGTGGCCATGACACTAGGCCCTGGCCAAGGCACTGGGGAGTGAGGGTGATGTTGGAGGGAGAAGTTAAGGTGCTCATTTTTTTTTTTCTTTATTTTAGGTTTGGTTGTGGGCCACAAAAATGACCAGTGGTTATAGGTTGTCTTCAGTAGTTGAAGTCCCGATGTTGGCATCCTCTTTGCTGTGGTGGTTGGTAGTCGGTCATTAAAGTTCCTTTGTGAGTCAATTCTTTTAGGATTACCTCCATCACATTGAGGCATTGGTTCGCGAGCTGTTGGTAGTAAATACTGCTGCCGATGCATGTTGTTATCTGGTCGGTGATGGTTGAGATTTGGGAAGTAATAATTGTCTTGTGTTCCTGTAGTTGTTCAGTGATAGTTTTCTCCATGGTCTCCAGTTGCTCTTGTTGTTTGTGGAGGTCTGCAATGTGGCTGGTTACTAAGGTGGTGAGAGATGGCCAGGCAGGAGCTGATGTTGAGGATCTCAGAGTGGAGATCCTGAACTGCATTGAGCCAGGCACCGTCCCGGCAGGAGGTGGCAGTTTCGTTGTTGTCTGCTGAAGCTGGTGAAGAAGTTGTCGCTTCTTTTGGTGAGGTTGAGGTTTGCACTGGTTGTTGAGTTGTAGTTCTGGGTGCTGGCTGCAGTCATTGTGGAGCTGTGCTGGTGACTGACGTTTGCTGCTGAGCTCGGCGGGGATGGAGTGGGCACTGCGCCTGGCCTGTGTAACGGCCGAAGCCATTACAGGTGGTGCAGTACCATGCTCAGTGCACTGTGCTGTAAGAGCCTGGGCACCACAGTAGTGGCACCTGGGCCCGGTGGTGCAGGCATCAGCCTGGTGACTGATCTGGCAGCAGCGATGGCAGGGGACTAGATGACAGATTTGGCTGTCCTCGACTCACAGGCATTGGCCTAACAAGGGCAGTCCTACGGTCAGTGTTGCTTCTCGGTCACCCAGGTCCATGAATTCCAGCTGGATCATCATGGTTGGGTCATGGTCAGATGTGATCTGTGTGGCCCGGATGGCTGAGTTCCACTGGTGCCTGATGACAGTCAGAACGTAGGGGCACGGAAGGTCCCGTGGTACCCCACATACCACTGCACTGTGCTGCCAGGCTTGTGCTGTGGGTAGTGGCGGAGTCGGATGGTGGTGGTGGTTCCGGTTTGGTGGTGGCATTGGTGCACGGTGCTAGCTGTCAGTCAGCAGTGCTGTCAGTTGCCAGTGCAGTGGTGGCAGTGTCTGTGGTGAGGCAGGTGCTGGCAACAGGGGTGCTGGCTTCTCCACGACTGCTCGGGTAGGAAGATGTGCCTTTCATACCTGAAAGAAAAACAGACAGACCACTATACGATGGTACAAGCGCCATCGCTTTAGTTGCAAAACAGAACATAAGTTAGTTCCTGCCAAAAATGTACCTCAATTTCAGTAAAGGAAACAATTTGAAAGAATAGAATGAGTCTGTAAAAAGTTTTTTGTCAAGAATTAACTTATAATTTGATGCTAAATGAACATATTTCAAAGTTACATTTAGACTGCAGAAGTTAAGAAAATCCTGTTTCTTAGTTCCATGCCTATATAGTTCCATGCCTAAGGATAAAATTTTATTAATGTATAGAATAATATATACAGTATAGTATATAGAATCACACTTATAGAAGTATGTTAATTGTCTACACACACACAATGCAAGCTATTCTTAGATGTACTGAGATTTAAAAAGATAAAGACAAAATGTATTTAAATATGTAAAATTTATAAAAAAATAAAAACTAACATGTTACACATTATTGAAAACGATTACTATTAATTACTGAAATCTCTGGAGATTACCTCCATGGCACAACCATTAAATATAAACACATTCGTGTGAACATGGAGGGGTTACACAGCATATTATCTAATCTACTATGTCTAATAGTAATAATTATATTGCTGGAACTTCAAAAGCATTGCATTTCCCAAGCACATAATGGTTCCCTTTTATTATCCTCTGCAAATCTACTACAGTCTTTCTCAACCATTAGAATGCAAGACTGTGGAATAATCCCGACCCTAGTTTTACAGCCAGATAGTACATAATGAAAATTTTCATGAAACAATATTTTATTTTAAATAAAAGAAAATATAAAATGAGTTTTTATCAAATAATTATGTTTTATTGCAGCGGAAGTGCTATATCAGTAGTGAAAATTCTCAGGGTCTTGAGGGTTCTCAGGCCTCTACGAGCCATCAACAGGGCCAAGGGGCTCAAGGTGAGTAACATTATAGTATCTAATTATAGATATCCATATAAATTGAGACATTGCTGGCACTGGATCTGCATTTTCCATTAGAGAACAAATGAGGGATCATGTTTAATAGCAAATTTAATTGCCTATATATATGTGTGTGTGTTGGAGTACAAATGGCTGAACTTTCTTCCAGCATTACCACTTAATGTTTGTTTTTAGTTTATTATGGTGTTACATTTTATGTTTTCTTGCAGAAGTACAGGTATCTATGCATATATATAAAGAGTGTATTTCAAAGGATACCTAAGATCGAAGGGTAAAAGTAGAATGCAGCAATATATATTTTTAATAGCGCAATATATTACTCCATTAACATTTTATATAACTACCACTGAAATGCAGTATTTAATAATGGACCTCTAATATTCTTGTGTCATGAATTCCAAAAATAAAAGCTTCTTTGCATTCCAAAAGCACTGTAATTTGAATTTCTCAGTTATATAAAGTACTTATATTTATTTGAATATTTGGAATAATGTGTGAATTGAATGGGCTTATTGTTTTCCGGTATTATTTCTCCATTAATGTAACCAACGTCTTGCCGCCAATCATGATTCTGCAGATAAATAAATTTCCTCTTCCCTGTGTACACAAAAAATACCAATGCTGTTCTCTAGTATTTAAACATCTGAGAAGGTGACATGCAAAAGCGAACATGTCCACCAAATACGAATTTCCAGAATAGGCATAAGACAAATCTGGTCTAAAATTTGAGTATGAAAACAAACTGTTAACATGGAAATGCATTAATTGTAGTATATAAAAGTCATTGTGATTATCAAATTAAATCTACAAAGAAAATATTTCTTTAAAATTCACAGTTAAATATGGGCATGTTTGCTTTTGCACAATAACTTAAACATTTTCAAATTTGAACAATTTTCAGGAGGTCAATATGTGGTTTATTCTTAATATATTCAGTTTTAATGCTGTATATTTGATGTACTTTACAAAAATACAAAATTTACAACCAGTTGTTACAGATTTTGACTTCTTAAAGATATTGGAATTAATTAACAAGGCCCTTTTATATGTTCTTTTTTGGAAAATATATTTAATATTTTTACCAAATTGTTCACACTAAATAATAATTTTTTTATAAAAGCATTAAAATTTTCATATCAAACACTGAATTTGACCTTACAACACACTAACATGAACTCTTTCTATAATATAATAAAAGTAAAGAATAAATTCTTCAACAAGTATGACACTATGTATACCACAGTGATGATAATTCTGGTTAGATATTTAATTATGTGTGTATTTTTATTACTGTGAAAACACTCTGGCCTTTAAATACATAAAATACATGCCAATAATGCAATAATAACTCATGCTGTTACACCATTCCTGTGACATCACAGTCGTGAGGAGTGGGCCATTACATAGTGATGGCCACGGAACAAGACATGCACTGTATTACACGGGAGAATGATGTTACTTGTATCATGTGACTTGAACATACGCTTCCTATTGACCATATGGACTAATTATTTGCTCGAAATTTATATATGGACAGGTTTGCGTTTGCTCTGTAACCTTTATTTTTGCATGCTTGTTTCAGCAGACAGGATCGAGTTTACTTAAATTTCACAATATATAGCCTCACCCTGCCAACCTTGAGCAGGATACACCCAAGAGCAAAGGCACTGCTTTTCTGCCTTATTTCAAAACTGTCACGGACAGAGTAGGATGCATACTCAAGCACCCCAACATCAATACTATCTTAAAACCTACCAGACAGATTATTACCTTGCTTCAGTTGGCCAAAGATCCCAGGGACCCACTCACTTTGGCCAGTGTTTACTATATTCTGTGTTCCTGCAGTTCAGTGTAATAAGTACCACCCAATGCAGCATCAACACCCGATTCACAGAACACACAAGATGCTGCCAGCTAGTACAGACAGACAAGTCAGTGGTCACGGAACTTGCAATATGGACTGACGAAGAACACATAATTCAGTATAAGGATACTACTGTTCTTTCATCTCTGCCATACTACCACTTCAGACTACAACATGAAGCCATAGAAGTTTACAAACACCAATAATTTTAACAGAAAGGAAGAAGCTCTAAAACTGAACAAAACCTGGCATCTGATACTTGAGCATAAAAAAGAAGCACTAATGCATAGAAATCATGTAAACCATTCAGCAATCAGGGTGGAGAAGCTCCGCCCACCTAACACATACCTCCCGCTCAAGCCCAGCCAATCCCCTTTGAGTGGCCCAGATATAAATATGGCACCTCCAGCCATCGATTCTATGGTAACTGCACTGCCAAGAAGACTCAGACCACGCCACCGATGATGTCCACCGCAGGTGTGGACAAAATGTCTGGACCTCTAAACTCCAGCAGACCACGGCTTTTAAGCCCAGAAGAAATCTCTAGCTTTAATTCTAACTCCGGCTGTGAAAGCTTCCAACTACTAACCATGGATTGAATTTAATGTATAATGCTCTAGTTGTTTGAGTGTATAGTGAAAATGCATCATGTCTACAGCATATCCACTAGCAATGTTTCTGAAGTTACACAGAAACGTCCAATCAAGTCCTCATTAATACCTATTACAGCTGAACTTTGAGTTGGGTTTCTGAAAACATCTAGCTGAAGTTACATCATTTGAATTGCCATCCCCAAGCTTCGGTTTGGCTAATACAACTCCCAATTGTGACTGAATATTCTCTTGTATTTCTCTTTTCCTGGCTTCAAATTAATTAATTTCTCAGGGGCCTCTCTAACCTGCCACTTTCTAATATCTTAAGTCCAAACCTGTAAGCAGAAGGTCCTGAATCACTCCTTGTTTCTCTGCTTCTATCTTCACTGTTCATATCGTTTGGAGATGCTCCACAAATGTAGATTTCTGAGCTGAGTGAATTTCTGTGAGAGCATTGCAACTTTTCCATCAACCATTGTCATGACCAAGTTGTGATGTACATGAATATTTATTACATTAACTGGAATATATGTTGGTTCAAGCTTCCGTATTTGTTGCCCAATACTTAGTGTTTCTGTTTTGATCAATTCTGGAATTTGTTTTTTCATTATAAGCTCAATTCATCAACAATATCATCTAGATGATGTCCTGATGATATGGAGCATAAATGTTACAATTATGCTCTTTTGCCTGAGCCTAAATTAACCTGTACTGATGTAATTAGATGCATGTCAATGCAGAAAGCTGATGCTTCACCATTTGTGTAAGAGATGGACATTGTTTAATTTCTGTTTTTGTTGCTCTTCTTGGTGATGCAGTGAACAACTCTTTGATTAGATCAGCTACATCTCTCTTTTCAAACTGGAAAAAGCTAATCTCTGCTGCTTGTGAAATTTTTTTTCCAGTAACTGTTTTACCTTTTTCCTTTTGCTTTTAATACTCCTCTGCTTGAATGCTGCAGTAGGCCTTCCACATTTACTTTGCATGTGAAAACTGGAATCTTGTGATGCACTGGCTCTGCTTTCGAACAAGTTATCACAAAATACTGGTTCTTGGTCAAGCTAATCCTTATTGTTTTCCATAAACTTGATCCACCATCTATTGCATGTTGACTAGTGGACATTCACATTCAGAAAGAACAAATGTAATGTGTTTAATTAACACACAAAGCCTTGGAGGGATTTTCAATACCACTTTTCTCCAGAACATAATTTAAAAGAGCATCCTCTTTTTTCTTGCTAGATTTGTGCCAGACGTCAAAAATGTCTCCAAGAAATCGCGCCCCGAGCAACTGAAACAAATTAATAACTCAAGCTGGAGCAAACAGAGCAGCAAAACCTCTTACATGCATGTTCTTGAGACATGTAAAAATAATGTATATAAGTTCCAGTGATGGCATTCTATAAACATTTTTCTAAACTCTCTTTAACTGAAGAAAACTCAGAATATAAAAGCAAAACATAGAGTAATATATAGAACAGGTCATGTGTAAACACTGTCATAATATATGGATGAGGATAGCATAAATTTAAAGTGTATATCTTCAGCTTTAAGTTCCATAGCTTGTACACACAAAAAATATAATCACAGTTGATCATTCACTGTGACCAGTTGAAGTTTCTATTGCTGCTGTGCAGTGGTTTGGAACCACTACCAAGTTAGTGGTGTTTATGGCAACATATAAACTAGATGCCTTGCTCAAATTGATTAAGAGAAGTGCCACAGGATCTTTAGGATATCTACAATAAAATACCACACCATCATATTCCTATTCCTCCCTTTGGTTAAAAATATTTTGTTGTTTAACAACACTGTCAAATGCCATGATCACATCAGCATCGCCAGTGTGCCGGAATTTTGTCTCGCAGGAGTTTTTACATGCCAGTAAATGTACTGACATGGAACCATCGTTTTTAAGCACACTTAAAAAACATCGGTCTGGGCCAGATTTGAACCCGTGACCTTGGGAGCAGTAGGACAGCATCTAACCAACTGAGCCCCTCTCTCTCTCTCTCTCTCTCTCTCTCTCTCTCTCTCTCTCTCACACACACACACACACACACACACACACACACACACACACACACACACACACACACACACACACACACACACACACACACACACACACACACACACACACACACACACACACACACACACACACACACACACACACACACACACACACACACACACACACACACACACACACACACACACACACACACACACACACACACACACACACACACACACACACACACACACACACACACACACACACACACACACACACACACACACACACACACACACACACACACACACACACACACACACACACACACACACACACACACACACACACACACACACACACACACACACACACACACACACACACACACACACACACACACACACACACACACACACACACACACACACACACACACACACACACACACACACACACACACACACACACACACACACACACACACACACACACACACACACACACACACACACACACACACACACACACACACACACACACACACACACACACACACACACACACACACACACACACACACACACACACACACACACACACACACACACACACACACACACACACACACACACACACACACACACACACACACACACACACACACACACACACACACACACACACACACACACACACACACACACACACACACACACACACACACACACACACACACACACACACACACACACACACACACACACACACACACACACACACACACACACACACACACACACACACACACACACACACACACACACACACACACACACACACACACACACACACACACACACACACACACACACACACACACACACACACACACACACACACACACACACACACACACACACACACACACACACACACACACACACACACACACACACACACACACACACACACACACACACACACACACACACACACACACACACACACACACACACACACACACACACACACACACACACACACACACACACACACACACACACACACACACACACACACACACACACACACACACACACACACACACACACACACACACACACACACACACACACACACACACACACACACACACACACACACACACACACACACACACACACACACACACACACACACACACACACACACACACACACACACACACACACACACACACACACACACACACACACACACACACACACACACACACACACACACACACACACACACACACACACACACACACACACACACACACACACACACACACACACACACACACACACACACACACACACACACACACACACACACACACACACACACACACACACACACACACACACACACACACACACACACACACACACACACACACACACACACACAGTTGTTCCGATCACAGAAATATAACCTTCAAACTGAGCGTGACACGGCAGCACATATTATCTCCAAACAGAAACCAAACCACAAGAAAGTATATCATAAAGAATGGCGATCTTGATAAATTTGAAATCGCTCTTGTTTCAAATATCAAAACAACCTTTCATTATCACAAGACCGCAGATACGAAAATAATGGATCGTGACCTGGAAAATATTATTGCTACGTACGACAATTGTGATGAAGTGGAAAATTTAATATCCTCATCAATTAACGAAGCTTGCAACACAAGTCTCAAGATGTCTAGGGCAACAAAATACGCGTTGAAAGGAAATACGGTTTCGTGGTGGAACGATGAACTTACAATACTAAGGAAAAAGACAAACGCGCTACGAAGACGGTACCAAAGAACTACAACAAATGAAGATCTAAGACTAGAGAGGAAAACCAAATATCACGAAGGAAAACATGAATATGAAATGAAATTGCAAGAGGCGAAACTGAACTCTTGGAAGAAGTTCTGCACTATAGTTGATGGAACTAACCCCTGGAACGTAGTCTACAAAATAGCCGCCGGGAAAGTCAAAACCACAACACAACTAACAACCCTAGAAAAAGAAGATGGAACATACACTACAGACACGGAGAACACAATTGAACACATGCTGGAACACTTCACACCACAAGATAGTGAAGGAAGTGACAACGCACATCACAAAGAAACAAGAAGGTTAATTAGAGAGCCAATAGATACAACCGATGATGTACCTTTCACAACTGAAGAAATAAAAACCGCCTTACAAAAGTTCAACCCTCAGAAAGCTCCCGGTGAGGATGGGATAACCAGCGACATTCTACTAAGAGCATTCAGAGTTCTGCCTTTATTCTTCACACAGTTCTACAACATGTGCCTAAGTAGAGGTTGTTTTCCAAAAAGATGGAAGCAGTCTATTGTGCTTCCAATCACAAAACCTGGCAAGGAAGAATGCAAGGATGTGTCTAAATATCGTCCAATCAGCTTGATAAATATTGGCGGCAAATTACTAGAGAGGTTAATGATCGACAGGATAAATTACCATCTGTGGTCTAAAAACTTACTCAATGGTAGACAGTACGGCTTTACCCCTCAAAAGGGAACAATTGATGCAGCACTTGAAGTTAAAACCTTCATAGAAGAGGGATTGAAAATAAAACAATGTATAATCCTAACAAGCCTTGACGTCAAAGGTGCATTTAATGCTGCCTGGTGGCCCAGTATTCTCAAGAACTTAAAAGAATGGGAATGTCCGAGAAATATCTACAACTTAGCATTAGATTTCTTCAACCACAGGAAAGCAAAAATCACAATAAACAATTACACAATGGAAAAAGAAGTTCAGAAGGGCTGTCCACAAGGATCCTGCTGTGGCCCAGGCTTTTGGAACATAATGTATAATTCCCTATTGAATACTGATTTCAATAGGAAAACTAAAGCCATGGCATTCGCAGATGACCTTGTCATATTAACAAGAGGCTCAAGCAAAGTAGAAGCAGAAAACATAGCGAATCAAGATTTAGTCAAAATTCAGAACTGGGCCACTGACAACAAAATAGAATTTAACGAAAAGAAGTCGAAGACTCTAGTCATATCAAGAAAGCGAACGGACAATTGGGACGTTAATATCTACTTAAACAACAAGAAGCTTAACCAAACTGAAGAAATGAAATACCTGGGCATATGGTTTGACAGTAAGTTTAACTTCAATGCACACATAGACCACACTGCAGGAAAATCAATCACACTCATCCACATGTTATCACGGACAGCTAAACTACAATGGGGATTAGGACACAAAGCACTAAAAACAATATACGAAGGAGCTATAGTCCCAATAATGACATATGGCTCACCAGTGTGGATAGACGCTTTAAGAAAAATAAAAAATCTAACAAAATATAAAAGGATACAAAGATTGATTAATATAAAAATTGCTAAAGCCTACCGAACTCTCTCATACGAGGCATCATGCGTAGTAGCAGGCGTTCCACCCTTACAAATAACCATAGAACAATATGTAAGAACCTACCTGGCAACAAAAGTCAACAATCAAGAATATGACGCACCGCTGGAAGTCAGGTATTGGAGACACCCTGTGGAAATACCCCTAATAGATGAGGTAGATAACAATGTATATGCAGTTGAAATGTACACCGATGGTAGCAAAACTGGTGATAAAGTTGGGGCAGCAGGGATCATCTTCATCCATGGCAACCTGGCATACAAATTAAAGTTCAAGTTGCATCCACGATGCACGAATAACCAGGCTGAACAACTGGCAATATTAAAAACACTTAAAAAACTAGATGAGCTTGGATATGGAGAATGCGACGAAAAACGAGCTGCATTATTCACAGACAGTAAGATAACTCTAGATCTGCTCAGGAACAACATGAAACATAACCAGCTGATAGAAGCAATCAAAACCAAAATCCTTGAACTTTCAAAATCAAAGTGGACACTACATTTCGGCTGGGTGAAAGGACACGCGGGAATACACGGAAATGAACTTGTGGACAGACTAGCAAAACAAGCTGCCGCAGAAGACACTGAAATAATATATGACAAAGTATCAAAAGAAGCAATAGTAACTAGAGAGAAAGAAACTGCACTCGAAGAATGGCAACAACAATGGACAGCATCAAGGAAAGGAGCAGTAACCAAAGAATATTTCCCATCCGTGAGAAGAAGATTGAACCAACGGTTACCAATATCTCCGGAGTTCACAGCAATGATAACAGGACATGGAAAGCTAAGATCATATCGCCACAGGTTTGGATTTTTAGATAACCCAATGTGCAAATGTGAAGAAGAGGACCAAACAGTAAACCACATTATATTTCGATGCAAAATACTAAACAACCAGAGAAACGCAATGATTAGGAAGATACAAAGTAAAGGTGCTACTTGGCCCATAAACAAAGAAGAACTTGGAAACAATTTCATACAACCTTTCGTTAACTTCATTAATGCTATACAATTCACAGAAATAGAATGACTTAAGTTCAAATATATATCATTTCTACTCCTTACCAAAATTGCAATCAGTATCATTGTCCAAACACAGTTCAATACTCTACTGCTGTTACGAGTATAATAATATTTGCGTTTCACTATATGATAAGTACTAGATTTATGAAGTACTCAATTAGACTAAGGTAGATAAAAAATTAGAGGTAAATAAAGATGTAAATGTTCAAATAGAACATCACCAACAATATGTACATGTATATATAAAATGTAATTTGTATGTAAATAAATAAATTCAAGCATGTAGTATTCATATGGAATGGGGCATGCAATAATAAAAAAAAAAAAAAAAAAAAAAAAAAATAAAAAAAAAACACACACACACACACACACACACACACACACACACACACACACACACACACACACACACACACACACACACACACACACACACACACACACACACACACACACACACACACACACACACACACACACACACACACACACACACACACACACACACACACACACACACACACACACACACACACACACACACACACACACACACACACACACACACACACACACACACACACACACACACACACACACACACACACACACACACACACACACACACACACACACACACACACACACACACACACACACACACACACACACACACACACACACACACACACACACACACACACACACACACACACACACACACACACACACACACACACACACACACACACACACACACACACACACACACACACACACACACACACACACACACACACACACACACACACACACACACACACACACACACACACACACACACACACACACACACACACACACACACACACACACACACACACACACACACACACACACACACACACACACACACACACACACACACACACACACACACACACACACACACACACACACACACACACACACACACACACACACACACACACACACACACACACACACACACACACACACACACACACACACACACACACACACACACACACACACACACACACACACACACACACACACACACACACACACACACACACACACACACACACACACACACACACACACACACACACACACACACACACACACACACACACACACACACACACACACACACACACACACACACACACACACACACACACACACACACACACACACACACACACACACACACACACACACACACACACACACACACACACACACACACACACACACACACACACACACACACACACACACACACACACACACACACACACACACACACACACACACACACACACACACACACACACACACACACACACACACACACACACACACACACACACACACACACACACACACACACACACACACACACACACACACACACACACACACACACACACACACACACACACACACACACACACACACACACACACACACACACACACACACACACACACACACACACACACACACACACACACACACACACACACACACACACACACACACACACACACACACACACACACACACACACACACACACACACACACACACACACACACACACACACACACACACACACACACACACACACACACACACACACACACACACACACACACACACACACACACACACACACACACACACACACACACACACACACACACACACACACACACACACACACACACACACACACACACACACACACACACACACACACACACACACACACACACACACACACACACACACACACACACACACACACACACACACACACACACACACACACACACACACACACACACACACACACACACACACACACACACACACACACACACACACACACACACACACACACACACACACACACACACACACACACACACACACACACACACACACACACACACACACACACACACACACACACACACACACACACACACACACACACACACACACACACACACACACACACACACACACACACACACACACACACACACACACACACACACACACACACACACACACACACACACACACACACACACACACACACACACACACACACACACACACACACACACACACACACACACACACACACACACACACACACACACACACACACACACACACACACACACACACACACACACACACACACACACACACACACACACACACACACACACACACACACACACACACACACACACACACACACACACACACACACACACACACACACACACACACACACACACACACACACACACACACACACACACACACACACACACACACACACACACACACACACACACACACACACACACACACACACACACACACACACACACACACACACACACACACACACACACACACACACACACACACACACACACACACACACACACACACACACACACACACACACACACACACACACACACACACACACACACACACACACACACACACACACACACACACACACACACACACACACACACACACACACACACACACACACACACACACACACACACACACACACACACACACACACACACACACACACACACACACACACACACACACACACACACACACACACACACACACACACACACACACACACACACACACACACACACACACACTGTGCAAATGCACACATTTATGCATACTTAAATGCATAATAAAATATGTCTAAAATCTATTTTTGTTTGTTTAAACATAAGCATTATTTAACCAAACAAATTATATCCATAATATTTTCAATTAAATGTTTAATATATGTATGTGGGATTTGTGTGTTATGTGCTTGTTTAATCTAGCACTCAGTAATGTTAAACATTAGGCAATAGGAACATTTTGAATAATTCATTAAGCAAAATACTTAATGAATAATTCATTAAGCAAAATACTTAATACACAAATAACCACAAATTAGATAAGGGATATATTGGAGGACATGCACTGGGAAATCCTTGACCACCTACAGTCCAGACGTATCCCTTCTGGGCTAGTTTTTGTTTGTGCCCATGAAAGAATGGCCTGGATGGGAAAAATTAAAAAACAATGAAGACATTGTGGAGCATGTGCACAATTGAATAATGACATGCCCCCAAACATGTTTTGAGCAAGGAATATTCAAGCTTCCAAATTTTTGGAAATAATGTGTAGAGGATGAAAGAAACTGCGTAGAGAAAGAATGCAGGTGTTACTTGTGTATATGTTTAATCAATAAATTACCATTTATATTTAAATCACCCTCATATTATTCATTCTAAGCATCCTATGTCCACTGGCTTCTTTAAATTATGGCAGAGGTCCTTTAAACTTTAATACACCGTGTTTTCCCACTGTCCGATAAATGTCATGATAATGAAGTTAATGCATAAGATGTTGCAGAAAATATTTCTCTATTGTGCCGAATAGGCAGTTGGCAAGTAGAAATTACATTAAATTGGAAATGCCCCTTCAAATGAGTGTGAAGAATGAATTATATGCAGTTGCATGCTGCCCAGTGCAGCCATCAGAAAATTATCTTATAATTGAAATTATGTTCTTCTTGTTGATACTTAGAGCATTTAAAATATCAAAGCTGAAGCTACTTCATTTGATCCATGACCAGCCTGTTTTTTAGTCCAGTAATAGAAGCTATCTCAATGTCTGTATTGTAGAAGCATAATATGACAATTGCCATGCTTTATCTAGCATGCCAATAACAAGTTTTGGCAATGGTTGAACTTGTAGATAAAAACAGCAAGACAAGCTGTTTGGAAGTTGTATCATTCAAAATTTTATAAAAGTGTTTTGCTTCTATTTTGTATGTAGCAGCTCTGCTTACACTCCAAGACTTTTGCTGGAAATAATGAGCTTGATTTCATATTTCATTCTACAGTAACTATGCAACTTATACTTCACTTCAGCATCACCCAGTCCCAAATTAAAATTTATATTGAAGATATTGCTGAAACACCACTTCTTTTACCTTCTAATGAATCAGAAATTCTCTCATTATACATTTTTAAGAGCTTTGTGATATTCAAATGTAAAGAAAAACAAAACCTTTTACCTATGCTAGAGTGACTTTCTCTTACCTTTAAAATTCAGGTTAACTTAACCACACTCTTTCTTTGGAATATTTAGTTCTGTTTTATGGTCCCCCTTCTCTTTTTTTTAAGTATGGCATTATCAGCAATTACTTAGATAGCAATACTATTAAAGGTAATACACTAGTAACATTTGATAAAAAATATGAAAGTGTTAGATTTTTTGCTTTTGTATTTTCATTATTTTTATAACTTGTACCATGTGTTCTCAGACCAACCAGACCACTCCATGGTAGCACTGTACTGGGCAAGGACCTGCGGGCTCTCTGCCAGAGTTATGTGTAAAGGACCAGCAAGTCTCGGGTATGGAACACTAACTTGCATTAGACTTACTTGAATCACAACAGATGTTGAAATTGATGGCCTTTAATGGAACACATTCCCTATATGTCCGAAAACAATTCTGGTTTACTTGCAAAAGTTCATGTTGACTGCCTGTATTTCTCATGTGATATTGTCCAATTCTTGTAATGTATGCAAATTTGATGCTTACACATTATTCTTTAATATACCCCAAAAATAAAAATCACTAAGAAGTTTATCACAAGTGATTAACATTTCCAAGATGTCAGCTTTCGTGGCAGCGAAAATTCTGAAACTTAAAACTTTATGCTTTACAACCACAAGATCCTGTAAGTAGGGTTAATAATGGCAATTGGTTTTAGCAGTCCATTCATAATGACGTTTTGGACCCACCTTTAATGTTCTTCACTGATGAAGCATGGTTTTATCTTCAAGGTAAAGTTTCTACTCAGAACAATTGATACTGGGCTACCAAAAATCACCATATTATTCTTGAAGTTCCTCACCATGCGTAGAATTATCAGTCTCATATTTATGACACAACAATTGATTCAAACATTTATGTAAATTCTATTTTAAATATTTTTTCCACAACTAACAAGAAATAAACTATTCAAGATGCTCTCGGGCTTCGAGCCAGGTGTAGTGATGAAAAGACATCAACGTTTCGGGAGTGTACATCTCTCCCATCTTCAGGATGAATGACTAGCAATTTGGTCAAGCTAATCCTTAGTGTTTTCCATAAACTTGATCCACCATCTATTGCATGTTGACTAGTGGACATTCACATTCAGAAAGAGCAAATGTACATAATGTGTTTAATTAACACACAAAGCCTTGGAGGGATTTTCAATACCACTTTTCTCCAGAACATAATTTAAAAGAGCATCCTCTTTTTTCTTGCTAGATTTGTGCCAGACGTCAAAAATGTCTCCAAGAAATCGCGCCCCGAGCAACTGAAACAAATTAATAACTCAAGCTGGAGCAAACAGAGCAGCAAAACCTCTTACATGCATGTTCTTGAGACATGTAAAAATAATGTATATAAGTTCCAGTGATGGCATTCTATAAACATTTTTCTAAACTCTCTTTAACTGAAGAAAACTCAGAATATAAAAGCACAAAACATAGAGTAATATATAGAACAGGTCATGTGTATGGATTGTGAAGTGCATATGGGGACAGAATAATTGTCAACCATTGAAATCTATCTCCATGTGATTTTTATTTATGGGGAATGTTAAAGAATAAAGTGTATGCATCATATACATTCACGTTACAAGAATTGAAGGACAGTATCAAGAGAGATATACAGGCAGTTGGTCAACATGAACTTTTGCGAGTAAACCAGAATTGTCTTAGGACATATAGGGAATGTGTTCGTGTTGAAGGTCATCAGTTTCAACATCTGTTGTGATGCAGGTAAGTATAATGCAAGTTAGTGCAGTAGTTAGTGTTCTGTACTTGTGACTTGCCGGTAACTTCCACGTAACTCTGGTGGAGTGATCCGATCATTCTGAGAATGCAAAGTACTTTCATGCTACAGAATTAGTTTCCAATATCAACATTTAAAGCAAAAAATAATTAGTTAGTGTGGTACCAATTAAGTAAAGCATAATTGAACCTTAAACTCGTTTTTTCTCAGTGCCTTTTTCAACATTTTTTACTTTTCAAAATGCTCCTTGGAACATAGTTCATAAGTGTATTTAAAAATTGCTGTGCACTAGTTAAGAAAAATTAAATAGTTCAGCAGAAATTAATTACCTTCCAATACTCAAATTGAAAAAGTTGAAAATTTAATAATATGTGAACAAAAGTGTTTTTCTCTTAATCTAATTAAAATTATGAAATACCTGGAGACAAATTTCTTAGTATTGGTATACTAAACTCAAATTAAAAATTTCAGAGTTGTATGGTAAACCCAACAAGGAGCATTTAGTATTACCATATCAAAAAGTGATAAATTATGAATAGAAAATTAATATCCTAACAATAGTTTAACATAGACCTTTAAAATTTTGTGCTGAGTATATGGTAAATGTGTCAATGCAATTGGAAGAAAACTGAGATTTTGGATTTTCAGAGGTCTGTAAGTACGATTGTTCCTATACTAAACAGAATTTCAAAAAAAAGCTTGGAATATACAGGACTTAATCATTGTTTAATCTTATCTGCAACTTTGTAATTAAGGTATTCAGTTCTCCACCCTCTTTTTGGGGAGGTAGCCATTTAGGGTAGGGCACTGTCATAAATAATGAGAAAATCCTGTCCTGCTGCTGTTTGTTTACATGACTGTACATCATCTTCCTATGGTAGATAGGGATGGTACAGCATTTAAATCTTCCCTCCTACCTTTGAGGTGATTTGAACTCCAACAATTCAGTCTTCATCCTATTTGAAACAAGTAATTGCTTAGAAGGTTTATGTTCCACAGATTATGGCTGGAATACATGGCTATAATAGTAATTGTGATAAAAGCCATTAATTAAGCACTCTAATCAGAAAATGTTCTTTTAAAATTAGTACCTTTCCAACTCCTCCACTTTCCTTTTCACTATGCCTTCTGCCCCTTCCTACACCCAGTAGACTGGACTCCCACATAAACACTTTTTTCCATATCGATCATTTACATTAAACTGTAGGCTAACACAAGTACACAATGATGGACAACAAACCCTTTACACAACAATATTTTGCTCATAACAATAGGTGGTACAAAACCAGAATCATTGTTGTGAAGCTTTGGAAAGATCACTTTCTCAGCTTTGCCATCTTAATTTGACTTCTGGTTCAACATGTAATAGTTTGAACTTATCACATTTTGAACAAATTTTTATGCTAGACCAATCAATTTAGAACCGGAGTCCAAATTTGTTCTGGATTTAAAGGTTATAAATTGCATTTTTAATCAAAGAAGCTCCATAGCTTTATGTGGACTATCTTTTGGAGCTGAAATATGCTTGAAACTAATTTATAATTGTGCATAGAATTATCACAATTTGAAATATTTCTCCTTAATTCGCACATACATAATTAGACCATTCTTATAAAAATATATGATAGAATACCAAGTGATTCAGATTTTTTTAATCTGCACTTCCTTTGTTAACACTTCATTTCATCAAAATTTAGCATTTTATTTTGCATATATTATCATTTACTATGGTAGTGCTGAGATGTTGAAACAGTGTCCTGAATAACTGATTTTACACAAACCATAGGTGTCTGGAATGGTCAGATATCCAAAATAATTAATACCACTTGCAAATAAAACTGACAAGGCCACAAAGTATCTGTAGAGTTAAAAGATGGCATCCATATGTCTTCCATCTGGCATTGGGTGCTTTCACAATTTCATTAGTTCTTACACTTTAATATGTTTATATAAAAATAATTGTCAAACAAATTTGAATTCTTCACTTTTGAGAAAAACCAGTGAAGTTTTTGACATACCACATACTCAAAATGATTAGTCATTTTCACTGCTCTTCTATATTAAATACTTACAAAAATGAACACAGTTTATTAATTTCTCATATTGCATATGAAAATATTCTCATCACATCGTACATTTAGCTAAATAATTCCCTCTATAAGCCACAGAAAGCAGCACAGTGCAGCAACAAGTCTATGCTGATGATGGTGACAATCTTCAAATTGCACTCTGGCAAGTTTTTGATAGAAGAAGAGCTAGAGTGTTTAAAAAATAATTTTGAGTAGATAAAATAGCTAAGAAATGTTTGCCAAATGACGATTTGTCTCTCAAAAATCCTCCTTGCTGTCATTCCATTCTGATTATATACTATAAACAAATCAGCAGAGTACCCTACATGTAATAACAAATACAGAGTACCACAAAGTAAAATAAAATGTGGTTGCACATAAAATTCAACAAAATATGAAGGGCTAACATAGGTCACTCCAGTGACCACTAATCATAATGTGAGTACAAAATTAAAAAGCAAGAGGAATTAGAAAAAGAAAGAAAATAATTAAGAAGTAAATGGTCTTAAACTTCAGGCATTACAGAGCAGAATAAAATAAAAAACTCATTTGAGTTTTAATGTTACCTTCAATGCTTCTTCAAGGATTCTCTTTAATTTTACATTGTTATTGTAATTGATTTTTGTGAATAATGATTTTACATATGGTAAAACGGATGTGTGTACCAATTAATGAGGATTGTTTGTCTCAACAACCACATATGAATTTAAGTTATTTCAATATTCAATGAACAGGAAAACTTCAGAGCTGATAGTGCATTTAAATAACTCTTATGAATCAATTCAAACAAAGCTATGTATCATTAAAACACTTTGGAAGGTATAAACTCCAGTGGCAGTTATCCTCTATTTTCTATATTATCTTTGTGGGATTGCAGTTGAGTGATATGTGACTAAGCTCTTGGCCCTCCTAAATTTCAAGGGCTTCTCCAGAATGATTATAAAATTGGTCATTTGTGTCATCTCTCATAACTAAAATACACTTCCGTGATAGGTCCAGGTAATTGGGCCAATCCTATATCTAATTTCTAAAATCAGTTAGAATATTGGCCCATTGGCACATTAGAGACATCATTCTTGAAATGGGCTGAAAACTGTTAAGATCAGTCTGTTGTACTTCCAAGCATCTTTGGTTGGTGGATCTTAGACCAATCCTTATATTTTAACTGATTGTATAAATTAGGCATATGTTTGGCTGTTGTACCAACCCTAGTGTTTTTAACCTATGAGTTGTGGGTTTGGCCAAAGTAACCAGATTGTCACAACAAATGTGTTGTAGTCATAAAAAGTAGGTGACATGAATGCCCAATTTTACCACTACCCTGACAAGCATCACAGAGAGTAGAGAGATGAAACCTTAGTCATGGAACTGCATATCACTCAGCTGCAGTTATAAATAATGCCAAGAAGGCTTAAAATTGGTTATCTATTTAATATAACATAGTACAGTTACCTCTAAGCACCATAACTTGATACTAGTATTAATGAGTTTTGACATTTGTGATGTAAATGCTTAATGTGTTGTTATTCTTAGGCTATTATATTACATAACTGAAATATATTATTATGTGCTTTATTACAAAATGCATGGTGCTTCGGATACTTTTCTTTTCTTTTAAATAGCAGTTATTTTAAAAACTAAAATAATGAAGGGACAATAAGCTAGCAAACAGGAGTGTATTTCTGCCATATTTGTTTATTGCCATAATGATAGTAAAGGGCTTGACAAACTCATTGGCCACTTGGTAGTGGCAATCAACTGTCTCTTCACTACCCCTCCCTCTTTATCTCGGACCCTAACGACCTAGTGGTCGGCGGGCCCTTAAACAATACTCACTCACTCTCCCCCTCTCCCCTCTCTCATCTTCTCACCCTCTTTCCCTCTCTCACCCTGTTTCCTTCTCTCACCCTGTTTCCTTCTCTCACCCTGTTTCCCTCTCTCACCCTGTTTCCCTCTCTCACCCTTTCCCTCTCTCACCCTTTCCCTCTCTCACTCTTTCCCTCTCTCACCCTGTTTCCCTCTCTCGCCCTGTTTCCCTCTCTCGCCCTGTTTCCCTCTCTCGCCCTGTTTCCCTCTCTCGCCCTGTTTCCCTCTCTTGCCCTGTTTCCCTCTCTCGCCCTGTTTCCCTCTCTCGACCTCTTTCCCTCTCTCGACCTCTTTCCCTCTCTCGACCTCTTTCCCTCTCTCGACCTCTTTCCCTCTCTCCCCTCTTTCCCTCTCTCGCCCTCTTTCCCTCTCTCAACCTCTTTCCCTCTCTCGACCTCTTTCCCTCTCTCGACCTCTTTCCCTCTCTCGCCCTCTTCCCCTCTCTCGCCCTCTTTCCCTCTCTTGCCCTCTTTCCCTCTCTTGCCCTCTTTCCCTCTCTCTCCCTCTTTCCCTCTCTCTCCCTCTTTCCCTCTCTCTCCCTCTTTCCCTCTCTCTCCCTCTTTCCCTCTCTTTCCCTCTCTCTCCCGCTTTCCCTCTCTCTCCCTCTTTCCCTCTCTCGCCCTCTTTCCCTCTCTCGCCCTCTTTACCTCTCTCGCCCTCTTTCCCTCTCTTGCCCTCTTTCCCTCTCTTGCCCTCTTTCCCTCTCTTGCCCTCTTTCCCTCTCTTGCCCTCTTTCCCTCTCTTGCCCTCTTTCCCTCTCTTACTCTCTTTCCCTCTCTTGCCCTCTTTTCCTCTCTCCCTCTTTTCCTCTCTCCCTCTTTCTCGCTCTCCCTCTTGCACCCTCTCACCCACTCTCTCATTTGTAGGCTCTGATCATGACTGTGAACTCAAAAGTAATCAGGAAATATAGGGATATTAAAAAAAGAATAAAGTAAAATGCTAAAGGTTGTAGGTAATTTTCATTTTCAGTCCATTTCTTTTTTATCCATGTTTATATATCTTCCAGGTGAATGAAGTTTCACATTTCATACCCTTAACATTAGAGTGTAAGTTAAAACTTTTATTTCAGGCCGAGGGAGATAGTTCTTGTGTTATTTTAGGATTTAAAGGCTGATTACTCTATTGTGAAAAGAATCTTCTTCCTCAGTATTAAGGTAGCAGTACAGCCAAAGAAGATGAATATTTTAAGCATATTGATACAGTAGCATGAGAGCTACAGAAGACAGCAGAAGGTGTATCCAGTGCCTGGTATTTGTTGATGATGTATCTGTCCCTATAGCATGTAGTCCAGTGCGTGATAGTTGCTGTTAAGACTATTGGCAACATTGTCCTGGTCACCTGCCTTCTTCAGTTCATGTTTGCTGTAATCGGAGTCCAGTTATTTAAGGTAGGCTGCTGCCGTTATTAGATTTTAGTGGCAAATGCACCTTTGGGTATAGTTCAGTTTCTAATAGGGTTTTCTTGTGTTGGTATTAGTTTGATATTTGCCATATTTATTTAATTTACCATCTGAATTTATGTGATGTAAATGACTTTGGTTTTTATCTCCTTTGCCCTTGTGGGTTTGTATTCTCTGGAGGTAACACAGGGAGGCAGCCAGCAAGGTGTTTTGGCGTGCGGTCTTGTTGCATTGAGTTGCCGTTACTAATTTGCATGTTGGCTGTGTGGAAATTTTGTCGTAAGATATCTGTCACTGTTTCTCCTATTATCTAGTTCATAAGTGATGTAGAAACAAAATTTAAAATTGCATTTACTACACAGTGATTCATGCTCTGCTCTTAGAGCAATTATACACACAATTCGAAAGAAAATAACAAGAACTAAGGAAGGGAATTCAAATTTAGCTTAGGAGGACACCAATTAAATGGGAAAGTTATAGCATTTAATGTCATAACTTTCTTATCTAAATTAGATTATAGATGTCAGTGTGACAGCTGAAGTAACAGCTGTGGTCGAATATAGCTTATTGAAAACACCCTAAATTAGGTATAGTTTATAGAGGTATCTACAGCATATCTTGGTGAATGAAAGATTCAGTAGGTACTTAATTTATGAGGTCAGTGATAAAGTGCTTACATACATGTTGCTGAAATTTTCAAAGTCTGCAGATGGTAGATTGATGAAGGTTACTTGTCTATGTAGCAAAATAAAATACTTTTGTCTACCCAATTTCATCCAGATATGTGAAGAATTAGGCGTAGTGTTTTCTCTTCCTTACTTCTGCTAAAGTGTCATAGCATTTTCTTTCAGCAGTTGTGAGTTACTTGCTGGCTCCCCCGACTAACTCAATGCCTTGCCAACCTGCTTGATTGGCGCAAATTTACCTGCAGTTTTTACCATATCCAAGCTCCATTTGCTAAGAATAAGATGTTGGTCTGCATCAATGAGCTAGCAAAGGAGAAACAAAATGGAAGCTAAAGCAGCAAATTAGAAACATGCCTTTAATGCGCTAACTTGAGATCTCTGGTGGCTAGCAGTTATACATCAAACATGGTTGGTCTGCATCAATGAGCTAGCAAAGGAGAAACAAAATGGAAGCTAAAGCAGCAAATTAGAAACATGCCTTTAATGCGCTAACTTGAGATCTCTGGTGGCTAGCAGTTATACATCAAACATGGTGTGATTTTTATATTTTGTTTTCCAACACAGGTTGGTTTTGCAGGGCTATGGAAACTGCAGAAGAGAAATGTAGAGTGCCATAATGAAGATTGAACTTAAGTAATTAAGCCACGTTGATGTAGAGTGGTCTATTAGCCAGCAGATATCTAACCACAAATGTGAAAACATATAATTTAAATCTAACAGTATTATAAAATTGAATTTACTAATTGATGCTTGTACAATTTCAAGTTTGGAATAACAAGAATGTGTTAAATTTGTTTTCTTGTTTGAACCAGCATCTTAATCAGGTGCAAACTTGCTTTGCCATTATCCTCCTTCATATTCCTAAATATGTGCCCTGGCATGGAGATTACCCTTTGCTCTGATCCCTTAGGTGCATTTGACCAATCACCTGTGTGCCTGCCATTTTGAAGGCTTTGGGCTATTAAAACCAAGCAACACAACCAATTCCACACTGACATTGCCTCTCTCTCTCTCTCTCTCCTCCCCTAGTATGTAGTGAAATGCGTGATAGTAGCCATTAAGACGATCGGCAATATCATGCTGGTAACCTACCTCCTGCAGTTCATGTTCGCTGTCATTGGAGTGCAGCTATTCAAGGTAACTCCCACCACTTTGTTTGTTATGCTGCACTCTTTGTATTACTAGTTTTTCATACCTTTCCTTCCTGTCACCATGGCTTCTTATCTCCATGGAAGTGGCATAGAGGTAACAATTGCTCTCGTAAGTTAAAATGTTTGTTTTCCTCCTTGCATAATTCTTTGTTGCTTGCTTTGCTTTGCTGTGCTTTGCTTTGTTTGTGTGCTTGCTTATTGAATGGATAAATATGCATCAGTTTTTTGTAATTATTGTAACAGAACTGTCACTATAAAACTTAGTGCATGGAAATTAGTGATAGTTACTGAAGTACTTTATCATACTTGAATCCAGTGCTGCTAAATAAAATGTTTCTATTTACTGATAGCTGGTGCAGGTAAATGTGTATGTATCAGTCACATTAAGTGGTACCAATTGCTAGCTCCAAAAATGGTCAGGAAATATGTAGTAAGTCTAACATCAGAAAGTTTAGGCTTGATGGAATCTTAATATCAAAATTAAATAAATAGCAACCTTTAATGTTTCTATCTTCCCTACTGTCTGAGATATGCCACATATAAAACATGTGGGAGAGAGTATTTTTTCATACAAAAGTGACAAAAGAATATAATAATTTAACTGCTAATGACCTAACCTGTTACTTATGACATTCTTTCTGGGATTCATAGGCTATAATGTTAATATATACTATTGTTAATAGGCTCCAAAATTCAGAAACATTTTTCATAAAACTAATGTATGAACAATTCATTTAAATGTTCATATATTTTCTTTGCGGTATACTTGATAACACTACCAGTATTCAAGACAGATAAACATTAATTGTTAACTTTTAAAAATAAGGATAGTACTACCATTGGATTGTTCTTTAGCATTAGCCATGTATATAACAAAACTTGAAAGTAAGAATCAAGCTTTTGAAGTTTATTAAAGTTTGTATTTGTATTTTACCATTTTAATTTTCTTTTTCTATTAGTAAATGGACCATGCTGTAACCTCCACTCCATACAGACAGATACCTATGTTAACGTATATGAGGAGTCCCAATGTAATGTAGAAAATGCTATAAGAAAAAAAATTGAATGTGTTACATTCACATGGCTTTCTCTACCCATTATCAATAATTTTTTCAAAATGTACAAACTTTTATTTCAAAAGTTTATCTACTTGAAGTTAATTACAGTAAACATTCGCATAAATAATTTTGTTACACATTTTATTATAAGTACAAAGGGAATAACAATTTTGAGATGGGTACAAACTGGTCAATATAACCTGACCTTGAAAGTCCATGTTCTTTCCATGAAATTGTGAGCAGCAGCTGAAGATTGGGAGTACAAAAGAACTTCATTTAGCCAGACCAGGTGAGACCAAGGTAATCCTAAATAAAAACCATCCAGAAAATCCAGAAACAAACTTTGATGTACAATAGTGAAATTTGGATCATTATAACAGAAGAGAAGAACTGATTGAACACCATCCAGATGAGACATTTACAATCACTTATCAAGACTCATGAAAACTAATGAAATATAATCGCATACATTAATTTTTTTTTGTTCTGTGACACTGACCATGGTACTTATTAGCCTGAAGCATTCAACCCATGGTGAGCTCTATGCTACCAGCAATGCCAATATAATAACTGCATACATTCATTTGTATTTATCAAAGGTCATACATATTTTCATGGTGAATAACAGCAAAATTCACTGTGGATAAGCTGGATATCTGGATTGATAGAGCCTGGAGAAATGGGGATCTTGCGTACTTAAAAAAATTCAGTTAAAATTGCCTATTTACTAAAACACTTCATGTCACTTTTTGCACACATTGCACTCATTTATTGCACAGTTGTAGTAATACACATAATCGACAATAATTCACACTCAGGATATGGCAGTTATACAGGGTGGAAGGTACTGCCTGGGCCATATGTTAACCAAGAATTCTACATGATGAGTGTAACAAATATGTCCAATACAATTATTGTTAATAAAGAACCATTTCACCGAAGAAAAAAAATAACATTGTGTAAACAATAGTTTAATGCATTTCTACCTTTATACAAATTAATTTAGTCACAATTTAATGTTAAAATGTCATTAAAGTTTAATTTCTAAGAGAGAACTGGCAATGTCATGTCAACATTAAATCGTGACTAAATTCATTCAAATTAAGATAAAAAGGCATTTCAGCATTGTTTGCAGAGTGTTCGCATGACAGTTTGTGAAGTATTGTATCCATTTGTCAAGAAGCTAATATTTTAAATATTTGGCACAATTTTTTCCTTCAACAAAATAGCTTTTATTGCCAATAATTGTATTGGGCATATTTGTTAAACTCATCATGTAGAATTCCTGGTTAACATATAGCTGAAGTAGCACCTTCCACCCAGTACATGTAGCTATAGATATATACACTCAGAAAAAAAAAAGCCATAATGTGGTCTAAATTGTATATCCAGGTCAACATTCAACATCACTCATTGTGCATATGTAACACTATGTTGCACAACTTCTAGTAATATACATAATTAACAATAATTAAATCAGTATATGGTAGTTAGTTATATATGTTGTCAGAGATGTATATGCTTGAAGTAGTGAAGTCGCTTAAAAAGGGATGGTGGGTAACCGCATTAAGTTTAACTAGGTAACATTATGTTCTTAAAACTGCTACTTATTAGCTCAGGATAACTTTGCTCTTACCCAGGAATTGTCAACATTAAGTATTTATGATGAAACAGCATTTATAGCAGATACACAATCTTAACTAAAAATTCATTGAAAAAACCAAAAGCTAAAAACAACAATCTCAATTTTTTATGCCAATAAAGCTTATTTGAAATAAAATATGCTTTAAACAGATATAAATGTTTTTGTGTAGCACATATTTTTTTCTTTTAATTTACCAGCTGTACAAAGTTATACAATAGTATTTCCTAATGAAGAAGGCTACACAGGCCATTCCAAGAAATTTAAATATATACGAGTTGGATACCTATTTATCTGACATTTTCATTTTTGGTAATGCATTCTCTCCCTTTCTTTTAGATCTCTCTCTCTTTCTCATACATACACGCACACACGCACGCATGCACACACACACACACACACACACACACACACACACACACACACATATTTCTAGAAATCTTATTTTTTGATTCAGGGGGCCTCAAAACACGCACATATTTCCAGTGAAATCCCAGCATGCAGTTTCTGAGTGAAATGTAATACTTCTTTATCTACTAGGTACATGGTAGAGAAAGTAAAAAAACTGTGGCTATGAAAATGAGTTACCTATATTGATGAAAATGGATATGTATTAGAAAATATGCATGTACTTCAAGTTTAGATCAAATGAGTAAAAAGAATTCTTAAAGAGCTCAGGGAAGGTTCAAAATGGAGAAATTTTTTCCATGCTGCATATCCACTAGATGGTGCGAGTCCTCCTTTTCTTTGAAACCAAATGAAAGTGTTTAATTTACAATATATCTATAGTAGTTATATAGTACATTAGACCTTTGCCCAAAAGAGCAATTCATATTATAAGTACTTTATATTTGACTTAAAATACATATTGATTTTATAATTAACCTTTATAAACCAACAATATTGGCCATTAAAAATGGCTTTCTAGAATACAAATTCTTAGCCTTTAGTTCAGATTAGCTGAATGAATCTATCGACACCTGATGAATGTATTAAATATAATAATGTCAGTTAATATCCCATATAGTAGATGACTAATAATAGTGATGCATTTTCTGAAACTTGTGTTTGTGTCAAAATTCTAGTGGTGTTAGTGTTACAAATGACTAGTCAACCCTTATAAATTCTAAAGAAATCTTTGACCCTTGAGAAATAACAGATAACCTCTAAAGTTGGAAGCTGTGGTAACCTGCCATGTTTAACAAAGTTACAAAAGCTTCTGATCATATTCACCCAGATACATCCTTCACTTAGTTATGCATATGCAATAATGCCACTGAAGAGCACCATACCTTCCGAGTTTCTCTCAGATGCAGAAAGACAAAAATAAATAAGCCTTGTGTCTTACTCTCCTGATAACATCCCTTACTTTTCTAAGAAATATAAAAGATTTGATCTTAATAAGCGAGTTGGGAGGTATTTCTACAATTTATTGATGCTTGATAATTCCTTGAACTCCCAGGGACCCACATGTGGTATTCGCAGTGGATGAAGCAGCTTCTGGGTGGGTTTTTTCTGGGTTCTCCGGTTTCCCCCACCATTCATTCTGCCAATTGCTCCATTGTCACCTTTCCAATCATTGATTTCGCCTGCATTTGATGTCATCCTCTTCCTCACTATCATACTTGGTGCTTGGCTGACCACCTGCTTCCAGGTCTTCACTCTGTCTGGTACAGAGGTTCCTCTACTCCCAGACAGGCGTCTGACCCTAGGCACTGGCTTGTAAGTTCTAGAGGGTGTAAGTCCTACATAAGGGGAGGGTAATCAGGAAAAGAAGAAGTAGATAATTCCTTGAAAAGGTTAATAACATTTATGTTTCTAACACACACAATCTAACCAATGATTCCCTTCAGGGAGTAACAGCATCCTCTTTAAGAAAACAAGTATTAGACAAACAAAGTCACTCTTGACTCAATTGACTCCAAAAGGAAAGGAATTACCCACAAAGAAGACGCATCATGTTGTTAATGTCTAGATTCAGTGAATTGAACAGAAAAAATGAAAGGATGCTGTTTAGGTGACTACCAATGTGCGTCTATTCCAATGGGTTAATTTCAGTATGGGACCCATTTTTAACAATTTTACTGTGGAATGTAGTACTTACTTGCATTAAGATAACCTACCATAATGGAAAACTCCTGAGGAATACTAATGATTAGGAGAAAAATATGCAGAGTAGCAGAATTGCTATGAATACAAAGCAATCAAATAGAATATATCTATGGTTTCTTTATGAATGAGTGTACCAGGTGTAGTACCCTTATGCTAGCAGGATCCATAACTTTCTTTATTCTTGACTGTGCAGCTGGAAGAAATAATCATAGGTCTGCCAAGGAAAGCATGAAAAAACACAGCATTTACATTCCTACTATACTGTAATACAAGGAGAAGCACTATCCACTGACTACAAAAGTACTGACTTGATGGTATGGTTTAGGTGAGCTATGATCAAGAAGTTCGTGAATTTTGTATAAAGTTCTATGTCAGAATATTATTATTAAAGTATCCACAATGAAAGTACCCTTGAACATACTGAGGTTCATCTGAACAACCAAACAGCTCACATATAAAATGTCTTTCACTTGAAGAGTAAGGGAGAGAAAGGGGAACATCAAGAAAAAAGATGCTTTTACAGAAAGCCCTATTAAGGTTTGAATACTCATATATGTATAAAAACTAAAAATACTGATTTATTGGTAATGTGTGTCTCCACTGCTTATTTAACAATGATTTTCAAAGCTTAGCACTTTGGGTAGGTAGCTAATGGTATAGTTACCTCAATTTTCAACTTATCTGTATTGGTATTCCCCTTCGGTGGCACCATGGCCGAGTGGTTACACTGTTTGTCTATCATCAAGGCAGCCTGGGTTTAATCCCAGGGACCCACATATGGTATTTGTGGTGAATGAAGTGGCGTCTGGGTGGGTTTTCTCTGGGTTCTCCATTTTCCCACACTATTCATTCCACCAACTGCTCCATCATCACCTTTCCAATCATCCGTTTTGCCTGCATTTTATATTATCCTCTTCCCCACTCTCATACCTGGTGCTGGGCTGACCACCCACTTCCAGGTCTTCACTCTGTCCGGCCCATAGGTTCGTCTGCTCTCCAATAGGCATCTAACCCTAGGCACTGGCTTGTAAGTCGTAGGGGGTGTCAGTCCTATATAGGGGGAGGGTAATCAGAAAAAGGAGAAGATGAAATAACTGATACAATTATTCAGTTATTGTGCATATAGTATGTGTTAGAAATAATTGAACATATTACTTTCAGTGTTAACTAAACTTAAGGTGAATTTTCTGTTTTGTGAATTAATTTGCTATATTATGAGGGGGTTGGCAGTGGTAGTTGCAAAGATGTTAAGGGTGGCTGATTCTTATCAGCCTTAGAAAAAAATTAGCACAGTAAAGGATATGTACAACCATAGAAAAAATGATTGAGCACACTCAGAGAGCAGAAAATTTCTAAGTCCACTTCATATCGTAGTGCAGTTTACACTGGTTGGTATTTGCAATACGCAGCTAAACTGAGCTAATAGTCTCAGCAGCATATGTTATCGTCTGTCGAACACACATATAGGCTGTCTCTTGAATCGTGTCTGCATTTGTATTGGTTCCTGATACAGAAAGGGTGATAGTGCGAGAACTAGCGCCATTCTTCCCATTCTTTGTTAGCCAATTTGTTAACAAACCCAAAAGTGTTTCTGCCTGATGCTATGCGCATTGGTAGTTATACATATAGGAGGAGCAGCGATATCCAATCAACTGAAACAACCAATGACCTGTTTCATAAGACATGAAGTACCCTGAGTATGATAAATTAGTCATGTTACCATACAAAACATGGCTGGTGTTAGGGCGTATATATGGATGTGCCAGTAGACGTTTTGAGCCCCAAGCAAATGCAGCTCAGAGGTGACACACATGTTTTGAGAACTGGTGAACTTATGTTCAAACCTCTGTGACAGAATATACTTCTTTCCTCCCTTTATTTTGTTTCCTCTATTTTCATGTTCTACTTTGTTTTTAATTTAAAGTAATATAGAATTTACCCAACATTGGTTATGAACTGAGTATTAGATATATGTAGATATACAATATGTATCTATGTAATAGTCAACTCTTTCAGCTACTGGTGACAAGCTTGATTCTTGTATCATTGTGTTTGCTTCTGTGTCCATCACACACTTATTTTTAGTTCCATTCAGCACCAAAAGAGGTCCTCAGTCACTACTTAGCCTATAGTGATGCATTCATTCATACTTTAGCAACGGCAGAGGCCGTTGATAAACGTTCTGCTGTTCCCACTCTGATTTCACAGGGCTATTCAGCCACCAGAGCTGGTAGCATTTATGGTATTCCACATTCCACTGTGAGGAAGTGGGCTAAATCATATTGTGAAGATGTGCAGGTTACTGCAAGGAAGGGTAATGGATGCCCACATGTATCTACCGAGAATGAAGACAGATCTCTCTTGGCAGAGGAGGAAAGAGCTCTGTTTCTAACTGCCGCAGACTACAAGGCATTGTCTTTATTCCCGGTTGGTGCATGGACGGTTGGCAAACTTTGTAAAAATTCTGGAATCCAATGTAGATGTGCAGCAATAAAGGAAGTGCTAACAAAAGCCCACACAATCGACAGGTTGGCATTTGCTATACAGTATGAGAACTTCGATTGCAGCAAAGTAATTTTCTCGGACGAAACTGCATTCTGTACTGCAGATGCACTGTGTTTGTTTACAAGCACAGTGGGACTTGCTATGACAGACGCTATCTGGCTGCTCGTGAAAGGAGTGGTCGAGCGAGTGTTAATGTTTGGACATGGATGTCTTGGGTAGGTGCAGGAATGCTGGAACATGTTCACGAAAAGCTGAATGGGGAAACCTATTCTGAAATTTTAGAATGTGTTCTACTTTTGTCTGCCCAAGAGCGTTATCTTGAAGGAAATATTACATTCCAACAGGATAATCATTCTGTCTAGAAGACGGGCAAGCTCCAAAAGTGGTTTTAGAGCACAGGGATATCTTAGAACAGATACGATGGCCTCCAAAGTCAGCAGATCTCAACCCAATTTAACACATTTGGGTGAAAGTAAAGCAGAGGCTCTCTCAAGGTCCCAGATCGAATAATGCTACACAACTCTGGTGTGCCATTACAGGCACTTGGGAGTCATTAGCAGAAGATGCTAATTATTTTAAAACCTTGGTGGATTCCGTGCCCTGAAGATTGGGGGCAGTGATAGCAAATAATGGAGAGCACACTAAGTATTAAAATTTGTTTATTGGTTTTTCTTTTGTTTTATTAGTGTTTTGTTACATTTAAAAACAACTGGAGATCAGGTTGCTGTATTTTTCCTTATTTTCTAGCTTGCAAGAACAGCAGATAAAGATTTTACATACAGTAGTCAATACTGATTTATAGAATGTAATCGATGTTGATATAAAAGGTGTTAATATACAATAAAAATAAAAAAGAAGAAATAAAAGAACTACCTAGGTCCGTGGACTCAAACCTCCATCCTGCATAGCATACTGAGTTTCAAGTGCAGAATGTTGGCACTGAGCCATTTCTACCACAGACAACCTCTTCTCATATACAGAGAACTCTAATGGAGAGTTCAACCCTCAGAGTTTGGGTTACGTATTTTGTGAGCATTTATGTGCATGTTGGCAAAGAATGGTTCTTTTGGTTGTACCATGGTTGCTATTTTATGTTACAAAGTAATAAACTGTGTCTTATCTTGCTGTGTACAAGCCTGCTTTGGAGCATAGTGCACGCGCCATGTGTGAATCATGCTGTGGTTACTTCGTGTACTTCTGTGAGGCCGAAGCGACACTTAGAAAATTTACAGCACTCAATCTTTTTTTTCCATGGCTGTACATTATATAATGCTTTCAGAATATTACTACAATACAATAGATAGTTATGACTATTGTTTTCCTGCTTTACATTTATATTAATTATTTTCCCTTTTATCAGCACATTTTTCTTTTTCTTTTGAATAATATAAGGTTCAATTTAAAAAGAGTTGCATCTGCCTAGTGATTTTGCATTAGTGTCTCAGTAGACTTTTCCAGTATTATTTGCATTCATTTTTCTTATTTTACATTTATTGTGCCAGCTTATACAGTGGTAAAGGTACAAAAGCTTTTGGGAGCCATCAGATATTCTTTGTTTTTTTCCTTTGTGTCTTTCTTTCTTTCTTTCTTTCTTTCTTTTTGTATAATGTAGAGTTCCTATGTTTCCTGCAGAGTGTGCTATACACAGTGGACACAGATAATACACTAAATAAAATAATAATTGGGAAAGGAAATTTGGCAAGAAAATTTTCCAGGCCTAGGTTTAGGGTATCTTCCCTGTATTTACCATTTGTGAGGACTGAAGAAAACATGGAAAAAACTCAGTGAGGGAGGACAATTCTGGTAGGGTTTGAACAGCAGACCTCTCCTTTATAACTACCTGCCATAAAGGGAGCAGCTACTTGTGGCAGTTAGACATCAGATATGGACATGAGAGTGCTACTTCTATGAAGACAGTGAAAAAGCAATTACACTGATAAAAATAATAAAAAAGATCCAGTGTTACCATAAGAGAACTAAGTGTGGTATACAGATGACCAATATTACTGCATACATGATAAGTAAGATAATGGAGATTAATGAAGAGTGCATTTCTAGTTGGTCATATTTGAGTAATAGAGTAACGAAAGCTTTTGTGCAGGATAAGTTTGTATGCTTGCAAACATTTCTCAATGTTGTGCAGTTACAGTATATATGAAAATAGTTAAGTGAATACGTCCCTAGTAGGCATCACAGTTATTTTTGGGTAACAGTTATAACTGTCAGTTACAGTACATTAATTCTGCAATGCAGGCATGGGCACAATAGGAGAGGTAGCGATTGAACTTGCCTTACTCACCCTACATTCTCTTGCCAAGTGATGAAGGTTATTTTGATACAAGTGCAGTGGTGGCTTTGTTCCACCTGTGCGGTAGTAATAATTTTGACATTGTTACTAACACAAACACACCGAGGACTTCCACAAGGTGCTGTTCTAAGCACAACACTCTTTAACATATATATAAATGACCTTCCATCAATAATAAAAACTTCAGAAACCAAAATTGCTTTATTTGCTGACGATGTAGTCATTTGGACTCCAGGCTCTCCAAAAAAACCTGAATTAATTAAAGACAGAATAGAAACAGCCCTAAACAAAGTACATGAATGGAGCTCCAAAAACCTCATGACTATCAATGTGGAAAAACCAAATTATGAATTATTTACACTAAAATACAAACCAGTTAATATTAAAATAAATTATAATGGTAAACCACTCAAAGAAGTTGATGATGCCAAATACTTAGGCATCACTTTCGACAGAAAGCTAAGTTGGAAAAAACATATAACAAACATCTCAGAAAAGGTTGAAAAGAAACTGCAAATCCTGAAACGGTTAGCTGGTGCTAAATGGGGCTGCTCAAGGAGATTCCTTAACACAACATACAAAATGTACGTTAAACCAAACCTCTTGTACTGTTCTGAAGCTTCAGTAACAGCAGCAAATGCTAACATCAATAAACTTGAACAAATACAAAATCAGGCTCTTCGCCTAATCACTGGAGCAGTTAAATCCACACCTATTGATGCCATGCTTGCCTTAACACGGACCCCATCAATAACAACAAAAATAGAAGAACAAGCATATCTCCAACACGAGAAAATGTTACGACTGCCAAACTCTAAATGGACAGAAGAGAACCTCCCCCCTTCAATCCTTAAAACTCATAGTAGTTTCCTAGAAAAGGTAACACAGATTAAATCCAAATTGAACATTCCTAACACCAGAGAAAATCTACTTGTAAGAGAAAATCCATTGGAATTATTGCAACCTACCTTCAGTTTGGAATTAATAGAGGAAATAAGTAAATCAGACACATCAAAAGAAATGCAAAAACTTCTAGCTCTGGAAACAATCAATACTAGATATCCCACAGAAGAATGGCTGCACATATATACTGATGTATCCTCCATGGAAAACCTTACTGGAGCTGGAGTTATGTGTTCACATTTTTCCTTTTATCATTCTGTTGACAGAGACACAACAAATTATGATGGAGAAATAGAGGCTATATACATTGCTCTCCGACAATTATTAAATCTTCCCTTAAATAAATTTAACAAGGCAGTAATTCTTTGATTCTAAAGCTGCAATTCAGGGAATATTTTCAAATACTACAAAGAAGTCAACAAAAATTAGAGAATGCTACAAAATGTTAACACAACTCCAAAAAGTTAATAAGACTGTTCATCTCCAATAGATTCCAGCACACTGTGGAGTCATGGGGAATGAAGCTGCAGACTCACTTGCAAAGAAAGGCACAACAATAAAACAAAAGTCTAAATTCAATTTCTCATATTCCTCAATAAAACGCTTGATCATTAAAAAATTTTCTCATTCATACCTACAAGAAATAGAAACAAATGCCAAAGATAAAAAATGGATTACACTACTTTCCAACCCAGATATAATCCCCCAGAGACCAAGGAAAACAGCGGTTGCAGCCTTCCGACTATTGACAAATCACGACTGCTTAGCAAGTCATCTCTACAGAATAGGTATCTCAGGTCCACCAATGTGTCCTGTGTAACGATCCAGCTGAAATGAACGAAGACCTGTGAAGCATTAAGATCAGAAGAAACTACAGTTCAAAAGTATTGGAAAGCACGAATGCTAATGGCTTCATTGCCAGATGCAAGGCACTAGAAAACAACAACAACAACATTGTTATTAACTATTTTGTTTATATTAAACATATTTTGCATATAATAATTATTATCGTCACCTACTGTGTTTAGGCCAATTACATAATCTTCAAGTTTATAACCTTTCTTTATCTTATGCACGTAACATTCTTACACTGCCATATGATTAACAATCAAATTGTTTCTCTTTCACAATAAATAAAGCAGTAAAGTTCCATTGCTATTTAGCCTTAAAAATATTTGATCAATATAATAAATTGTTTGATTTTAAACTCGATATTATGTCCAAATTTTGAAACATGAAATAACATTATCTTATATTAAATAAACTAATAAGAAATGAAACCCCAAAAAGTGGAATCATATTCTCCCTTTTGTGTGTTTACATATATGAGCATTCAGAAAGTACCTTTTGAAATTATAAATAAATTTCTGTAAAGTCACCAAAGTTTACTTTATGCTTCTGATCAAGGTGGCATTTGATATTGTAATGCTTTATATTTACAAATGGAAATCCACATATTAAACAGCAAACTTTCCTGTTTTTGTAACTCACAAAAAAATTCTCTCTGCCACTCTTCATGAAACAGATGTCCTGACAAAGCCGAACTTGCCACTGAATGAGGCATGTTGGAAGCAAACCCCAGTGAAAAGGAGGTATGGCAGGTGGAGTGAGACAGGAACTTGTTTCAATGGAGTGGCCCTTTTGAGCCAATTTTGCCCCTGTCTGATATAATGGTTACCAGTATTAAGTTATATGTTTTTATGGTTATCACATTTGCAGTTACATTACATTAATAGTTACCAGTAATTATTAGCCATAACTACATTCCAATACAAACATCGTCAGTACAAAATTACTTTATTTGGTTCAGTTGATACAGAAGTTTCTCTAGCTGTGTCAACACTAATTAATATGGTAGTTTATAATCAAAGGCATTTGCACTTGCTTCTACATTCCTGCACATATACATATCTTGTACAGCTTGAGTTTATAGCCCATAATGAGTTGTACAGTTCCTCATAAGTTATACGAAGGTGAATAATGCCACTCAGACTCAGTAACCATAAACAGGATAACACGATAACCATCTTTACTACATATTGTGTTACTGCATATCTCCATTATTTTAGTAACCATTATAACGTAAGTGTTACATTATTTTCTGACCATCCCTAAATCCTAGTGAGTGTTGATAAAATAATTCTGTTAATTTAAATGTATGGGATTTATTCACTGCTGCCACCTGTATGTGGTACTTTATAAGCTTATACTAGTCAGATCTTTCATGATTTTGGCAGTAGGAGGATTATGTGTGTACTGACACACTTTTACATTATGCGCATCATTGTTATAGGAATTGTTATGCAAAAAAGCCTTTGTTCACTCTTTGAACCTTCTTAACCATTTCACTGCAGATGTTGGAACAGTTCCATCAGCACTAATCACCGCTCTCATTGCAGTTGATGTAGCATTGCCGATGCATAGAAGTTGACAAAACAGCTTGTTGTACACAATGAGGAAGGTTAAGAATATACTAATTAATTATACACACCTGAAGCTATTAACAGTGAAGCAATATAATCCACAAATAACACAAAGTGTGGAGACTCATAACTTCACTTCAGTAAAATTGAGTTAAACTCAGTACACCCCCAACGTATGTTTTAACACCCTCTGTGCCATTATCAAAGTAAACTGACCTTGGCCACCCAATCTACAAACCGTTACAACCACTTGTACAACCACTGCAGTTGTAATGTATGGTTTGTAGCTTGGGTGGCTAAGGTCAGTTTACCTTGATAATGGCACAGAGGGTGTTGAAACGTATGTTGGTGGTGTATTGAGTTTAACTCAATTTTATTGAAGTGAAAATTATTAGTCTCTACACTTTGTGTTATTTGTGGATACTAATTAATGTTTCATTAAAATAACTCAGCAAGGAGAGAGCCTGTGAGCTTGTTAATAGTTTAGCAGTGAAAGGGTTAACCAATCCAGTAACAGGAAAACACTGTTGGAAATTGGATGCTTTGAGATGATACCACATTCCTAATTTTATATGATGTTAGCACTAAAATTGGATTACCTTGATGGAAAGGAAATGTTAAAACATAAAATCATCAATAAATAATATAACAAGATGAAATGTGTACAAGTTGTGCATAAATACAGAGTGCATTCTTAGACCTCTGAGACATTTTCACACTGCTCTCTAGACATAGTTCACTACAGTTCATCATGGTCTTCAAAAATGACTCCCTTTTCCTTTGTCTCTTTTTAGTTCAGAAAACAATTATAATAAATTTAAAGTTATCTAGCAATATTTCAGACATAATTTCACAATCTACACAGCATGCTCATTCTACAAATTTTCAAACTATACACTGTATTTTCAGTATTTTCTAGGTCCATATCTCCACTATGGATTTTCTTCAATTTGTGCATATGGTGATGTGGTAGTGACCACAGGGTTGATCGCACAGTTCACATACGCAGTTGCTGTTGGGGTCATGAAAACACTTGTTCTTGCCAACCTTATGGTGGTATCCATGTACCACCAACATATTCACCAGGTGTCAATTTCTGGCTTGTAGCTGTCCAGGATCTATTTCTCATTGCCTTGCTCATGTAGAATTCTGGCCAGATCTTGTGCATTAGTCTCTTCCAGTCGTCCATGTGTGGTAATGCTGACTCCATGAAGAAGGGTTCTCTAGTGAGTTCATAGGCTAGTCTCAATCTGGTGTGTTTCGATATACCTAGGGTAGCTTTTAGGAAGCTTGACTTTATTGCTACCAGAGTTGTAGGGCCCTTCAGGCTTAGCTTGTCCCATATATGGCTATGGGAACAATTTTTGCCATGACAGTTTCAAGCAAGAGATTGGATAGTACCTTAATTTTGAACATGGCTTTCGTGGCAGCTGTTGCTCTAGATTTTGTGTGAAGACTTCACATAAATAAATAAATAAATAATATATATGCAATATATTTTAACTCTAAACAATTTTTATGTTTCATTTAATAGGCACAGAAAAATCTGCAAGCTTGAAATGAATTTCCAATCTTGAGTATAGTTATAAAGAAACATGGCTTGGTCATTTGTATTTATGACTAGCTCTCTGAGCAATTAGTAATTTATATCCACTACTAAAATGTATAATTCAGGACAGTTTGAGTCACATTATTGTGATAAAGTGAAAATAATGCATGGTATTATGCCTTGCTGATGAGCTGCTAAATGTCTGTTGGCATTTGAGCAAAGCCATCCATTAATGTAGCATAAAGCACTGCATTGGTACAGTGGCAAAGTAAGTTAAGTTGGCTTAGATAAGTCATACCAATTTGGATACAAAACTACCCTGAGCATTTGCAGTAAATTTTTGTCACTGTTTCATTCTGAAGGTTTATTTCTAAACTTTGTCTTATGCAAGGTATCACTTACTTGGTAGCATGCATTTTAGTATCAGAGGAATGAATCTTGCCTTGTTCTTGTTTCACTTGTATAATTGAGGTGATTTCCGGACAATGTGTGTACATGTCTGTAAGCCCTTTTTCATGAAATCGTATGAAATAAATCTCTGTATTACATAATATTCCCTCAAAATTTGTTCTTTATCATGGGTATAGAGGACAGGAGACTATCTTGTTTATAAGAGTGCAGCAATTCAGATTGATTGCCAGTAAGATTGCACTAAATCTCCATTCAGTGTGCAGTTAGTAGCTTGCTCACATGTTACTGTGATTCAAGCATTCTGATAAGTGTACTGAATGATAATAGGGGAAGGAAAATGCAGTGTTATGAGCTGTCAAATCATAAAAAGAAGAAATAAAAAAGAAAACCTGAAAAAACAACAGGAAGGAGACAGCTGGCCAGAAGTGGAGCAGAGGTTAACGGAAAAATCTTTTTCAGCAATTGCATCGTGTTGCCAAATACATTTCTACCTACAGATATCCAGCAATCAGCAACATGAACACTTTGGAGACTTCTATAATGATAAATGTAAGGCATTGGAAGATTCATTTACAAGCCAATGTTTATTGAAGAATTTAAGTCCGGCTAACTGTAAAATGGCACAAAATCCCATGGGGTGTCGGGAAAATACTTTGTAGTATTTGCTTCATACAACTGGGATTAAATTGAGTATTTGCCATGAAATTCTATTAAAATTCTACCAGATGTCCAAAAAATACAGTTATTCAACAAAATAGATTGGTTCATGATTAATTTGAGGAGGGAAAAGGATCACATAGTAATCATCCCCATTTATGGTAAATGTTGAAAGAACATTCACATAACATTCCCAGTAAACAAAGTCATTGGTGCTAACATAAGTCAAATTTAAAACATTGCAAAAATCTCAATCTGAGTCCTCTATTGCATGCTCTATTCAAAACTTGTCTCTATGAACAAGCAGGTGAAAAACTTAAATGAGCTAAGTGACTTACTTTAAATATTTCTAGTAACACTGTGATTATACCCTTAAACAGCCTAAAAGTAATGTTTATGACTTTGTACTGCTCATGAAACCTAACTTAAAGTCAACAAAAATGACTCCTGCAAAAGTGAATACATAGCTCAGAGAAGAAGTACTGAAATATATTTTATGCTTATAAAAGATTTCAATATAAAAATCAAAACTGATCTACATATCTTGTAATGGAGTTTGTTTATTTGCAAAACCTGCCTGTGTACAAAATCATTATGACTTGCCAATTTTAGAAATGCCCTTAAATATACATCATCATTCACTTAAATATACATATCACGTTACAAACACCTTGTGTGGTTATCTGCTTTTAACACATAACAATGATTTGTCAAGAACATAGTGTTTCATGGAGATAAAAGCTAATTGGTGGGAGTGGCAGAATAAAAATTATGTGGCAGTGTCATTTTCCTCATGAGAGCAAGAGTATTATTCAATATTCAGATTACCCACCTATTTCCAGTTACAAGTCATTTATTTGGGCAACTGTGACCAAAGCTTCAACCTCATTAAAGCCAAAACAAAACAAGAAGAAATTATATCTACTGCAAAGCCCTATTTAACAGCAATGGTTTTTATGCACAAGTAATCCATCTTATTTTGATGTTCTTATGGCAGAAGCCTAATCAAGGATTGGAAACTAGACCTTAAAACATGTCTTGAGAAACTTGATTGCCAAAGATAAAAAAAAGACCAAACCCCTAGCGCAATGGCCCATGAAGGGCCAAGGCTTGCTGCCCAGCTGCTGCGTCCCCCACCTCTGCCCACTACAAGCGTCATTTGTGGGGTGCAGTACTGGAGGGTGGGATGTGGTCAAAGCTCCAAGCCCTTCCGGACAGTTATGCGGCCTTCACGACCTGGGGCTACTACTTCTCCATCAAGTAGCTCCTCAATTGATCCCCCTTGGACCTAACGAAGCTGAGTGCACCCTGTGCCAGACATCCCAGCAGGGGAAAAATCCCCATGCTGCTACCAGGGATCAAATTCAGGTCCTCCACACCAGAGGCAAGCATGCTACCAACTGTGCTATGGAAATGGTTGATTGCCAAAGATAGGATGTTTAAATTACAAAAATACATTATTTTGAAATTTTACAGCCCATGGTACCATATTATGGTTGTTAATATACAAAGAAAGATGCATCCAGTTCTGAGTTTGGAAAGCTAGTACCTACAGGAGACTTCACAAATGTAATAATTTCTAGAAAGGGGTTTAATCCTTTAAAGGCAGAAAAGCCAAAGGATATAAGAGATTTGTTTCTGCATATCGATGCTGACGGTTCTTCCTGTTCAAAGAAAGTCATTGAACAGAGACAAACAGAATGTTCATGTTCTTTCATCTCTGACAAATATGCTTTCTTTGTTTAATGTATTTTTGAAGGCCTGATAATGAATCTTTTCTTCAATTGTTACAGGATAAATACTTTTGAGGGTTAAATACACTTTTTCCAACGTTTAGAAGTGTGTTTTCCATAATTCTACACAACTTAATTTAATTTATAGGAAAATAGCGTATAAGGGTTTATATTATTACCATGAAATTGCTCAAATTATTTGGCATTGTAGAAAAACACAAGGCAAAAGCTGTACTAAATATTGTCTGTCAGAGTATAGAATTCAATTAGCTCTGTGTGATCCAATCATTTAAATAAAGATTTCTAAAATCACTTATTTACTGTATACACCCTTCTTCCGGATATTGCCTCAATTGTTAGAACTAGTTTTGTATGGTAACAAGCAAGTTTTATGTTTAGATGCATGTATTTTTCATTACTTTGGAAGAAAACTTTGAAATATACATATAATGCTATGTGAAAGTTAAAACATAGATCTGAGAGGTGGCTTGCAGTAAATTAACCTGTACATAATTAGACTTCTTTGACTTGGGTTGAAAATACTTTGTATAAAACTATGATTAAATGTTCAAGAGAATATTTTTCCCCATATATAAAATAACTGCCCAAAACATGTCTACATTTTGTGATTTCTTATGTGTTTACTAACTTCCATCAGAAACCTTATAGCTATTATAAATATGCTATGTTACTTAGAGTAAGGGCTTTTTTTGGTAGTGTATATTGACCGCTCTTACTGCATACTGCAACACAGATGGTGGACTCTGATGATGAATGGAAATAATTGGGAAAGGACAACTGTAAAGGCAGTATAATTGTAATCTTTAATGCTATTACGTCCAAACGTACAAACATTCACTGACCTAGGTACAAAATTCCTAGACCAAAATATTTCATTTACGCAGCATAAAAGGTGGATATACTTCAAGACAGAATACATTTTATCTTCTACAAAAAGCTTAAGCCCGTGGTGTGTTGTGCCTATTATTTGACTACTGTATACTCTACTTTGGCCACACTGAATATCATCATGAGATGACTTTATATGGAAGTATTACATATATGGGACATTCCATGTGGCCATGTGGCTACATGTGCCATTTTTGTGACCAGAAGCTCTAATTCCTTATAACACATAACTCCCCATAAGACCTCAAAATGCTCAGTATATTCTTTTTTGTATGTCCTAATGTGACAAAAATACAGAGGATCAAATATAATTCCCACATTCGATAGTAAGAATAGTACCAAAGCATTGAAATAGTCCTTTTATATTCATGGTGCTAGCTGATTAAGGTCTTTTATAACATTTGCAATATTGTTTGGATTGCACATGGAATGTGCAGCCATCCTCTTGAACTTTCCATTCAGACTTAAAAAATAACTGTACTTTGTACAATGGGTTCATTTACGCAATTATGCCATTTAAAAGTTCAGAAGACCTTTGGTAAATGGTATATAGATATTTGTTCTTCATTGACATGTGAGTAGCAATATATAATGTGAAAAGTTAATGGCTAATTAAAACTACTTGATAAAGCAGTAATTACATACTGAAGCAAGCAAAAAATTAGAAATGTGGAGATCATTGGTGCTCACTTTAATCCATTGGTTTTTGCCAAACCAAATGATGGAAAGGGAGCAAAATGTGTATGCATGAAAGAAATCAGGTTTGCTGGTTTGTAAAGACATATTAGTAGGAAATGAAGAGTGGGACGTCCACTTACTAGATGGAGATATTCCATTTCTTGATGGGGAAACAGGTAAAAGGCCTAAATCCATGAAAGTAGAAGAATAAGAAAATTTGGATATAGTAGATAAATATTTGCAAGTTGAAAGCTTATATGGTTTCTTATTGTTATAAAGGTTTAAATAAATCATAAATTGTGCAGCTAAATAGATGCAGGGATATATTTTCACAATATTTTATAGAAAATGTAATGAAATTCTGTATTGTATGTTAGTGAAAGCTATTTGGAAATGCTCATAGTTGGCATGCAATTTATATCTAGCACTTTCTTCACAGTTATCCAAAAGCAGTGTAATGTTTTAACAGCTATGTAGAGAGTATAATTTGGCATAATCATATTACTAGAGATAACAGAAATATTCAAATAACTTGCATGTAATTTCTGTATTAATAGTTGCTGAGTTAGGAAAAGAAAATTTGTGAGCATGTTCTTACATTGTCAGAATAGAAGACAGCCTTGTCAATAATTAGATGTTTGCTAAACACTTAAAATGCTCATGCCTATTTGAAATTACCAAAGGAATAAAAAGAAGGAAAAATGATTGGGTAAAATGTAAACAGCATGAAGAAGCCTTATATGTATTGTCCTCTCCCAGTGCTTGGTATAAGTACATAGTACTACAGTATATAATGTATAAGTTTGCCATATTGTTTTGTTTATAAGGTTTTAATAGCACCATATGTTGTCCATTCATTTAAAGGTATAATCAATTTCTACTGTCAGAATTAGGTGTTGAAATTTTGAACTAAAGGGTATTTGGATTACTGCATATCTTAAAACTTTGGACAATACATTTTGGATTTAAGTGTTATTCGACTCATGCATAGCAATTAAATTATACTACTTGTGTAGTTGCAAAAACTTTAATTGTGACTTAAAACTGAATCTCTTCAATTACAAAACACATTATATGCAGTGTCATGTAGTGTGTTTTCTTTCATCATAAATTTTTCTATTCACATAAGATGATATATCAGCTCAGACGATTCTGTGTGGAAGTTGAAAAATACATAGTATTAGTTAGGTATATATACTCCACCCTCATGAATTTAACATAAAATGAAGCTTTGTTTCCTCAACTTAAGCATTAATTTACAAAAAGCTTTGCTTCTAAGGTACAGGGATGAATGGCTATAAGAGGTAGGAAAAACCAAAAATAATTTAATATTCGCCTATTTTCCTTTTGTTCATAAAAGTGATTGTATTATAAGTAAGAAGTAAAGAGGTGCCACAAGGTTGCCAGTATGTAAGCTATTAATAAATCTTAATGTGTAAAGGAACAGCTGCAGTAGTGTTGATGAAAATGTTCCGTATTAGAACAAATTTCTTAACTTGCAGACCGGATTATTCTTTCTCCTCCTCTTTTCCCAAAATTTCAAATGCATGTCATTGAAGCTTTTCTTAAAACAAGCTTCATAAATACTTAATAACAATTAAGACATTCAATTTATTTTCAAATATGGATTTGTACTGAATTTCCCTACATTATTATGTTCTTTCAGGGAAAATTCTTCCGGTGCTCTGATGGTTCTAAGATGACAGAAGCAGAATGTCAGTAAGTTTGAATTGTTTTCTATCACTGTAATTATGAATCAGTAAGCTTTTTAGTTCAGTAACATGTAAGTTATTGATTTTGCTGCCCAGAAATATTATATATTCCTTGTATGTGCCATTCATCTAAGCATCTTCAGTTACTCTTCACAGATTTTCACAACCTCATTACTATAATATTTCAGAAATTAATCAATGAGGTAATAATTGTAATAAAGGTATTTATTTTATTTGAAAGAATTGGACTGCTGTACTACTAAGCACCTTGTGTCATGTATGAATCAAACATGAGAGAAGGTTTTAATATTACCTCATTATCTCAGTAACAAACCTTCAAATTATCTCCAGTCATGTATAGTTAGTTTCCTAAAAAGTATCATTTTAAGCTTCGGCTTTTATTATAATAAAACTTCTTGTATGCTAAAACTAAATCCATCATTATAACTGCAGTGATTTAAATGCAATGGAAGATCCAAGATAGGATAGTGTATTGTGCTTCTCTGTCATAATTGAGCAAAGCTAAGATTTTGTAATGTTACACATGCCAAACAACTCAAATTCTAATTATTTAACAACATTTAGGAAAATCACAGTAAGATACAGTCACCAAAATTGCAGTATTTGCTGGTCATTGCAATATGTATCAATGAAATTACTAGGAAGATACCAAGATCTCTAAAGCAAAAGTCTACTCCATGAATATCATCCTCATTTTGTTTTATAATAATTTCAATGTCATTGGCTTTATTTTATCTTTAGCTGCACTATATAAACTAGGTTGTTTCTAGAGTCAAACCAAATCAAATAGATGTATTGAAACTATGTATTAAAATCAGTTCTCAATATGTAATTCAGTTGCTGTTTACTTTGTATCTTTTCTTAGTGGCACATATCTGGTCTTTGATGATGGAGATATTAATCAGCCAGAAGTTGAAGAAAGAAAATGGATACAGAACAGATTCCATTTTGATGATGTTGCCAAAGCAATGTTAACATTATTTACTGTTTCCACATTTGAAGGTTGGCCTGGGTAAGTCGTTTTTATGTTACACAACATTTTAATAAGAGCAGTGCAATTTAGTAATATAAAATGGAAGATAAAAATAAATAAAATAAGTTAGATGTGATATACTAACATACAAGGTGTGCCCAGAAAGTAACTATCAGATTTGGAAAAAAAGGCATAAAATATTAAACCTCTAGATAGTAAAGGGAATCGGATTTACTGACACTACATCACTTACTGGTTAAACATGGTGTCATAGTGTTAGAGATTGCAATGCTGTCATCCTTTGGTAAGTCTTTTCCAGGAATTTCTTGGTGAGATTGTCATTCTGGGGTAACTCAAAGTTGAAGACTTGAGCTTTATTTTTCAGAATGAATATATTCTCTCAGGCTGTTAGTTGTTTTGCATTAAAGATACTTTTTAACAATGTAGGTTCAGGATTAATTTTGTGGTTTTCTAGCCAAAAATGTGCTGCTACTGTCAATTTTTCCACTTGTTTACACTTTAGATTCCTAAGATGTTCTTTAGACCTTGTTTTCAATTTTCTTTTTGTTTTTCCAATATAAATTTTGTTGCATCCTTTACAGTTGAATTCATATATTCCTGATTTTTCTATTGCTGGTATAGTGTCCTTCAGTTCAGAGTGTAGTAGATTTTGGATGGAATGTGGGTTTTTAGGTGCTAGAATAATGTGGTGTGACCTTCGAGTATTTTCTGGTATTGGGTGTGAGCTTTTGGATGGTATGTATACTTTGTGTACCTGCAGTTTTCTTTTTCTGTTGACAGTTTGGTGGCTTCTTGAATCTTGTTTTTTGCGTTTTGGATTTTTTGTCTATTGTTTTTCTATTGAAACCATTGTTTTCAGCAATTCTGTGGATTATCTCTTTCTTTGTTGAATTCTGTTCTGTTGATAGGTAGATAAAGAAACCTTTGTATCAGACTGTTGAAAACAGCATACTGGTGTGGTTTTGGGCTATAACAATTGGATTTTGTAGTTATCTGAATGCATAGGTTTCCTGTATATGCCAAAAGTGAGACTTCCATTGCATTTTTGGATTTTCAGGTCTAGATAAAGAAGATATTAGATGCATGTTAGATTCATATTGTGCATATTAGGCTTTTCACTGTAGAAATTATTCAAGGTGGCCATGCCCTGAAAAAGCTGCTAGAACTTTTCTAACCATTAGCTAGAAAAAATATGGTTGTCAGAAACAAATGAATTCGTAATGTGCATTATCAACTTCTCTTTTCTGGTATCTTGTCATTCTCATTCCTGGGTTGTTGTGAACCAAAATATTGAGTGCTGCCCTGTATCCCATTGCCATTATCATTATGCTTCTTGTTGTCGAGTAGGTGTGAACCAGCCTTACCTCACTTACTCACAATTCCGTCTGTCATTACATTTTCACCATAAATCTGTACAAGTTGATGATGAATTTTGCGTGGTTTCACATTCTGTGTTACAGAATGCACTTCACAGTCGATGGGATCAGAAATTGTCTTAAAAATTTAGAATGAGCACTAACAACCATGAAAGTTTAAAGCAGTTAAATTTGTATTTGTAAATACACATTATGTTAGTTCTATAACTACAGGGAAAATTTTATTTTATTTCTGAATTATCACTACTTCTTTTCTTTTATTTTCTCATATTACCTGTATAAAATGTATTTTTATGCCATACTGTACATTTCCATTGAAATATTGAATGTTCGCGGGCCTTTGTGGCTACTTGTGAACTCACTAAATGCAATCCAATCTAATCTAAACACAACATAATCTGGCTATAATAGCATCAGTGAACAGTGAAGAAAGAGACGAGTGCTCATTCATATACCTACGGCACTATAGTAGTGTTGTGGTGGCAGTAGAACAAAATGGTACTCACTTTCCGGACACTCCTTGTAGTAATCGTAAATAATTACATAATTTTCATGTGAACTGAAGTGCTTACTTAACATGCACAGCAGTCAATGTGTAGCAATATAATTTGTTCATCCTAAAACAGCATTTTGTCCCCTGTGGCATAAAGGTCATGCTTCTGGTTAACATAAAGTGAGACAATCTGTGTTCAATTCCTGGTCAGCACAGGAGGTTTTTTTATTCACTTGTACAACTTTTATCCTTTGTGTATGCGATGTCACTCATCCATACCATGCAAGGCAATGACAATCACAGCACTATCAAACTGCCTATAACCCCCTAAAAGAATCTTAGTTGCCATTGAAGGTCTAAAGGGGAAGGGACTTACCTTCACATTGTCATGGTTATTATGACAATTACTTAGCCAAGCTCTACCAATACTTCTATCTTCTACTAGAACATATTTTTGTATACCTGGTAAATGAAAGGAATGTGACTGAGAATGTGGTTCACAAAACACTTTTCTGAGATAATATACAACATATTAAGAAAACTTGTTGGCTCCTTAAAAGGAAAACTGGAGCAAACAGAGTATTTAAATATAAAGTATTGCCAAAGAATTAAATTTATAACAAATAACTTTTGAAGATTAGAGGAAAAAGCTGTTGTCTCTTACTTGCTGGCACCTTCTTAAGTTCTTCATAGTTAACTTAAGTGCAAAGTTCAATCTCCTGAACACCATTAATTTTTGAATATTGTTATCAGAAATATTTAATTTTGTATTGACACAACTTTTATTATTCGTCTCTTGAACTTAGCAATTTTTAATCCATTAACTTAAAGTATTCTCAAAAGCATTTAGAATGATGCCAAAATGTTGTATTTCATCCTGCTTTAATGTGGCAATCATCTACATATTGTACTTTTTGTGAAGTTTTAAAGAAAGCAACTCTTCAGTTTTCATATACCCCTGTGGACCCAAAAAAAAAAGAGTCATGTCTGGAATGTCAGGCTACTTAAACGATAGAGAACAACTCTATGGGTACCAAATAACTTGCAGTTTTCAACAAGTAGATATGTCTATATATCTCTCATGTATGTATGTCTGTATGTACGTAGACATGTGTGTGGGTGTGGGTGCGGGTGTGTTCCAGACATAACTCAATTTTTTGTCCATGTGTGTACCTATGCTGGTTAATTTGTTTATTAAAAACACAATTATTTGTTCATTTTTGTCCAAGAAAATGCCAGACTAAATCAACAACACCAAGAGTTATTTAGCACCATAAGAGTATGTTCATATTCTAGGAAACAAACTGAAATAAGAATACTGTATTATTTATGCACACCCTTGGGCAGCATCAAACCATAGCTTTGGGTACAGAAAGTCATTGTTCAACCAGCTGCTCTGCCAAGCATAAACATATACATGCTTAAAGTATATTTCACTAGAGTCAATAAATTACTCCATACTTAAAAAATGCACTCTTCTCCCTGCTAAATGCTGCATTCTTTATTTTTTTCAGTTCAAAATTCAAATTCATTTTTATAATCCTTTTTAACATGTTACAGTTTGGTTTGGTTTGGTTTTCAACTTCGAGGTCATCAGCGCCCTTTTAATATGTTACAGTATACACATAATTGCAACATTGTTTAAGAACAGGCCCAAATGACCTTGTTGTTGATGGGTCCTTAAAAGCCACTCACTCATTTGTTTAAGAGCATAGTTCAATATTTATAAAGTATAAGGTGTAGTATAATAAACATAGCAATAGAAATAGAAAACATATATATGTGTACATATAATTATAATAATTATTCAATGACATAATTGCATATGTACAGTTTGGTACATGGAAATGTGCCGATGCTGTTGTAACTTTTAGTGTGCTTCTTCATTTAATGTTGGCGGAGCCTCTCCATCATTTGTGTTCCACACCAGTCCTAGGTGTGCTAATGTCCTATTGGCTTGTACTTGAAGTTCAACACACAAGCAATGATCTATGAACAAAGATCATGACCAAGGTGAGTAGTGCAAGGGAAGGGGTAAGGGAACAATTTAACCCGAGTGGAAGGGTTGTCAACAGACCTGACTGTGTTAGTCTCCAATTGATTTGATATCGCAACTCTGGGATTCAATTTTGGGGACTGGAGAGACAGACAAAAGGTCTCCCTCTCATGGTTTACCAGTTATGCATAAAGCCATCCAGAATGAAAAGGACCTCAGAGGCTATTCCCAGAAAATTGAAGATATACATTTCATTTGTCATGAAAATAATTTAAAAGATTTGGAATTTTAATCTTTGTCAAACTATTTGTCTTTTTGAAAAAATAATATGAATCACACACAATGTGCAAAGATTTTTCTTACTCTCTACAGAATTGCACCAATGACTCTGATCTCATCTTACAGTGTAGCACATGATATCTCTCACACTGGTCATCACATCTTATACACACACAATCTGGGCCGGGTTCGTGGAATCTCTGGGTGCTGCATAGCTTGTCGTGGAATCCATGCACAGAAAGTATTGTCACTGTATGGTATAGTTGGTATCCTCCCTGTGTCCATTCATGGCTTGTCACATCAGTGCTCCTTTCCTCTACAACTGTTGATAATATAATCAAATTAAGAAAATACTTATTCTGAAATATATTTTTCAATGCATCTAAAACTGTCTGGGCCTGTGGTTTGCCTCCATCACCGCAAAACAAAGGACAGGCACATATAACCAATCAAGCCTTGCAATAACTGACATGGATTTGAACTGGAGGCATGGCAGAGGAGTGGTGCCATTCACCTACCAACTTAAACAGGTGTCATCATATCAGCAGGTTTCCATGCACTAGACTGTACATATTATCTGCACATATGCTAGCAGGGGTTAGATAGGGTACTATTATCATTTAAAAATTAATTGATACTCTACTGTACTTTATTTATCAGATATTTTGTTAATGTGTATTTAAATGTTTTAAATGTGGTGTTATTCCAAAAGTTGATTGGTAGTTTATTAAATAATTTACTACCTATCTGAATGAAAATTTACCCTGTTAATGCTTATGTAACTTTGTAAGTAGTCTCTAGCTTCTTTAGTGACAAATCATTGTAAAGGACATTTGATGCCCATTCAAAAGCTACTTAAATGTACATATATGTATTGAATAGCTGACAAAAGATGCCATTCATTGCTAATTATATAACTAAATAATGGAAAATTGCAGGAAAAGCCTAGTGAAAGTTTATAACGAAGTTCAATTTGTAAAAGTACATTATGTTGCTTTTATAACTACAGGGAAGATTTGGTTGTGTTTCTCAGTTGTCCCTGTTTTGTTTTCTGTGCCTGTATATAATGTGTTTTTATGCTATACTGTACATCTCCATTGACATATTCAATGTTCATGGTCCTTCATGGCTACTTGTGAACTTGCTGAGTGCAATTCAATGTAATCTAATCCATATAAGTCTTTTTTTTCATATAATCTTAATCTATGTTTGAATTATCAGCTCCTGTTTTCCCCTTATGTTGAGATTATGAATTGATGAATATTGTGGAAGTGATTTGCTATATATGTATACATAAAAGCAATTTTAACATAAAAATGATAGGAAGATTTAGAATTGACAAAGTTTTAAATGGTTCCCTACATGAACTGTTCATAAGCAATTTTGCCTTGTATTTGAGAGCTTGTTTTTGTGGCATACAAATTCTCTTTAAATTAACTTTAGACATTGCTCCCTAGAATTCAATTCCATATGTAACTGCTGAGTGGATTAAAGAAAAATATACTATATTTGCAGTTTCAGCTGATATAAATATTGATATATCATGCAGGAAGAAAAGTGTGGAACATAATTTTGTTTCACTTTTACTAATAAGTTTGTTCCATGATAATTTACTATCAACAGTTACACCAACAATGTTAACTACTTCCACAGGTAAAATTATATAATTATCTAAAAACAAATGAGGTTCAAAATTGGTGTTTCTAAAGCTAAAAACTACAAGTTCACTTTTTTAACATTAACACCTAGTTTTAAATTGTTCAACTGTTGGGTTACTGCGTTTACAGCTTCATTCATTTGTATTTCTAATATAAGGAGATCCTTATTCTTAAAACTCATTGTGTAATCAGCATACAGACTTAAGATAACATTATTAGGTAGATCTTAGCAATATCATTACTGTACAATAGAAATAACAATGGTCCCAATATAGAACCCTAAGGAACTCCAGATACTATATCTTCACTCCGAGATGTGAAAACTCTGTGGATGTAATTTACTTCAACAACTGAGTTCTATTAGTCATAAGACTTTGTAAGGTCAAGTAAAATGTCTTTTACTCCAAAATTGCATAACTTATTAAGTAACATCTTTTGTCTACAAAGTCAAATGCTTTGGTAAGATTCAACAATACACCATAACAAGCACCATAAATGGCATCAATGATACATTCAGTAAAAGATGAACCTGCAGATGTTATTGACTCATCTTGAACATATCCATTTTGACAGGCAGATAATAAATGAAAGTATTTAGAAATTTCATAATTGATAAGTGAATTATTTTTTCAACTATTTAGTATCGGCAATGTTTGGATCTATGGAAAGAAAGTAATTTTTAATTAAGTTGGCTATTTTTTGGGCATCCTTAACTGGGCAACCATTCCGTATAATTGAAATATTTTTGAGAGGTAGAACTGGAACTTAAAAATTCAATGCCACAGTTTGTTGGCATAAATAAATATAATTGAAATATTTTTGTTTGTGGATTTGTGTTTAACTTTAAAACTGTTTATTATTTGCCAAGTTGTTTTGATCATGCTATAATTGATAATTTCTTTTTACTAAAATAATTCTGCTTTGCTAATATGACCTGTTTATTATAAAGATTCTTTATATTTTTACATGAATAATTTGCAATTTGTTTGCTATATGCAGTGCATTTGCAATATGTAATACTGTACAGAGTTGATTAATTTCATCAGAACCCAATTTGTATTGATTTTTTTTTGTGGGGTGGGGGGCTAATTTATGAGTACTTTTTAGTCGTCGTGGGGCAGCAAATACCTCACTAAGGACTCTAGGACTAAAATATTAGAATCACAACAACTGTTTACATATGTATTGCCACTCACACTTTTCTGTGCCACTTTATCATCAACTTGATTTATAGTTAGACACTGAGCAAAATGATCCAATATATTTGTAAGCAGCACCAGTATATGTACCATAAAACAGGCTAATTTCAGCCACCTTGGCTAATTTCGGCTATTGGGTTGTTGAACTTGACTTTTTTATTCTGCCATCTAGAATATTAATAGTGTAATCATTTCATAAGGTTTACTGTACAGCTGATGGAACTTGTTAGTTGCAAAGGTGTTTTCCATACATCTTGACATGTAGACATCACTAGCGGCTGATATCATTCTGCTAATAAATATTGCTGTTCAGAGGAGTGAAAACAAACTTATGTCTAGTAAAAACTTGGTGTAGGTGATATCTGTTTCACATAATTGATGAGTAAATATCTCAAAATATATGTTATTTAAGATTGAAACAGGTTAAAGAATTATTGTTTCATTGAATTACCTCTACATTCATCAGTGTGAATTTTCAGGTTAACTTCAGCCATACCAAAATACTAAAGAAAAGTTTGAGATGCTACTCCTGCCAGGATACAGCATCAACTGTATTGAAATAATCCCTAAACATGTTTCTTAAACCAGCACCTCTGAAAAGGAATAAAATAAAACAAAACTAAACAAAATTAAATAAAGATTCATAGACAAACCCAATACAGTATCACAGGAATTTATTATACAGAATATTAACTAAAGATAGAAAAATAAGAACTGTGAGGTATCTTGGAGTAACTCATTCATGGAACCGCTGAAATCTGCACTCATTGGAGAGAAAAAGAATAGAATCACCAAAGAGGTTGAATGTAAAATCTGGAAGGAGTGTCAATAGGAAACACCATTTCATCAGAAATGGAATCCCAAGAAACCTGTTCTATGTTAGAAGAAGCAGATGATTTGATCCAAATTGAGTCCTTTTCTTCTACAGGTTTCAACCAAATGATTTAAGAGATTTCACTGGCTGTTAATGAGACAGTACAGGAGAATTCGTTCTTGTGCAATTTTTGATTGAGAAGAATCAGAGATTCTATGGTACAGAAATTTGGAACTCTGAGAACACATGAAATAAAGTGCTTGAGAAAAAATTTGAGGAAACAATTCTTCCATGTGTTTCCAGACGAGGATGTGTGCAATGTACAGAAGTATCAGCTTGTAAGGAAACTGCAACCACTCCTTTCTATAGGACATGGAATGTTTATTTTCAGAAATATTAGAGACAGTTATGACATCTTTTAAATCAAACTATGGGTAGGTCTAAAAAATGATCAAACTGATAAATAAGTTTATTTTAAAAACAGTTTTGGCCTAAAATTATTTTCTTATATGAAGAAGCTTTGAAGAAAAGAAAACACAGGATTGGTACTCAATTTCTTTAATTTTTTAATGTAGCCTTCATTTTGAAACAAGTAGGGGAGGCCGGGGACAAAAGTAACATGAGATGAAAGTAACATTCGCTCTCTGTCTTTGTATTTTGCACTGGAAGTCACTTGTTTCAAACAGTGAATGGCCCTTTAAGATCCTCCTCTGGCCACCAGTCACTGGTCTGTATCGGAGAGGAATTGTTGTGTGTGATGCAGTAAAACGTTTTTTTCAGTGCGAGTAACTTTTCTTAACTCTTAATTTTGTAATAACGGTAAGAACGTAAACATAAATCTGTGAAAATTATTTAATAATGTAAAACTTTCAGTTTTATGTTGCTGTTACCAATGTTTCTAAATACTGTTATAGATTGTGCCAAAAATACAAATTAAACTGAAAAGTGTGGTCGGGGACAAAAGTAACATTGCAGCTGGGGACGAAAGTAACAATGAGAAAATAGTATTAGCGTCGGATCATCTGTTATTTCTCATTAGCTGTCAATAAATTGTGTATAATATTGTTAAGAATTAGCCACTTGTGAGTCAGCAAATCCGTTCTTTACTTAGTTACTTCATTACAGGAAATTATGGCACGAACACAAGTTAGGATGACTACAAGAGAACTATGTGATACCTCTGTGTATCAAATTGTGGCAGATGATGTTGCAAATTGTAACTTAAGTGTTTGAACAGCAGCAAAGAAACACAATGTGTGTCATGTGACACTGCATTAGTACATTAAAAAGAAGTGTGTGAGTGATTGCAGCACACTGATGCCTTGCGTAGGTTATAGAAGTGTTAAATGTGTGTTCTCTGAAGAACAAGAAAAAATAATAACTCAATATGTTATTAATGTGTCTGCAATATTTTACAGACTTTTTCCTAAGGATATCCCCAAATTAGGTTATGAACTGGCAACTATAAACAATATACCAATGCCATCGACTTGGGTAGATGACCAAATTGCTGGTCCAGACTGGTTTTCAGCATTCATGAAGAGCAATCTCCAGTTGTCTATACCGTTGCCTCAACCCACAAGTCTCGCTAGAGCAACAAGCTTTAATCCAACAAACGTGAATGCCTTTTTTGACAACTTGTATTGTACATGTGTCACAATTGTGAATCGAATAGGACTTAACAAATAATTTTCTGTTTTACTGACTCACTTTGAACATTAAATAATGATATCCAAACTCATTCACTACTATTAAATGCTATTTCAGTGACCAATTAGTTTTAAATTTTGTAATAAATGCATGTGTTAACTGAGATTTTGAGACTTATTCAGATGATTTATGATCCAAATGTTAATGTTCATATATAATTCATTTTTAAAAATACAAAATTAAAATGTGAAACTATTGCAAGTGTTTGCAGCATTGAAGTTTTGTGTGTTATGATTTTCAGTCGTTAATATTGAATGTTTTATAATGGCCAGTTGATTTTAAGGCACTCTATAAATCATTTGGATGATAAAATGGAGCTTTACCTATTATGTTATTTTCATCCCCAGTAGTGGGTACAAAAGTAACACATGCATTGATGTTTTAAAATGAGTTTAACAAATACAAATTATATGAAATTTCAAGGAAAATAAATTTAATTGTGCTAAAAAAATTATACAGAACACACACACTACTCCATTTTATTTAATATATTTATAGGAAGCCAATAAAAAAAAATGTAATGTTTAAAATGTTACCTTTGTCCCCAATCTCTCCTACAGCATTAAACAATGCATTTCTAGCGGCTGAAGTAAACAAAGGCAGGTGTGACTTTGTTTTTCTACTATATTGTTTTTCTGGCTGAAGTTATCTTTTGGCCACATTTCGATAGTTTATACAATAAATAATAATATACAAAGCAATTGTTTTCTGTATGATAAAGGTATGGTAGATATCGGGGAATCTTCTCAAGTTTAATTAGGAATTTTAGTCATCTTCATACCAAAATTGGTAAGAACATTTAAAAGGTGACCGAAGTTAGCTCATTCTATGGTATGTGATTAAATGCTATATTAGTAATTAGAGTGTCAATAATTTGTTGAGTTATACCATTTATTGTATACCTGAAGCTAAACTGGTTGGGAATGCTTTGTAGTCATCTACGTTATGTATGCTGATTTTTGAAAATGGATATTAAAATCTCCAGGATTATTATGTTACAATTTAAATGTCACATTTGCATTACTCTAGCAAATTTAATAACAAGTTCAAAAAGACCTTAAAATTGTCATTGGTTGGCCAGTGGTGGGCTAAAACACAAAACGGATTAGATCCATATTTAAACTTTACTCCAGACATTTCAATATCTCCATCTTGGTTAAAACTATGTAAATTTAAAGCTTCTAGTTTTTTATAATTACCATAGAAATGATTATTACTTTTGGGATATATTGCTACCCCACATTTTTTGCTTATTTAGTCCACAATATTTGAATGCTATGTTTAAATTTAACAGAAGCATGCAATCTATTCCAGGTTTTCTGAAACCATGCTGAGAAATATAAAAATATCCAGATCATCTTCTATAAACAACCCAATATGATGCACTTTTTTCTTGACAAGTTAATGTTAGATATTAAGGAGAGTCAATGGTGAATTTTGTGATAATCTTTTTAATTTCTGGTTTTACTTCCATATGAATATTTCAGATCTTCCACTCATTTGAGTACAAGTTTTATAGAGGTACATTAATCATAAATACATTAAAATTATTGTTGAAAATAAAGCTGCATATAGGTTTTAGGCTTTCTCATCTTGTTTAACTGCAATTTTTGAACAACTAATAATTTTCTATACATTTGTCCCATTATCTTCGAAAGTTATTGGTATAATTTGCTGAAATTTGTATCACACATTTGCAACTAAATAAGCTTTGTTTTAACGAAAACGGTTTCATGTATTAGGCATACTAGTTAAGTTTTTTTTTAATTTTTCAATAAAAATCAAGGCATTGTATTAAAAAATCATAGCTTTACTTCTGATGATGGAAATATCTTTTTGTTTCATCAGTCAACAGTACAAATACCACTGAACATGTCTTAAAAATTTAGCTAATTACATTAAATAGTATTCTAGATAATGGGTCATCCATTAACATTGGAGAGATAGGGCATTTTGACTCCCCTTAGCTTCAAACTAGTCATCACATGTGTGTTTTGCTCATTTTTTTTTGGTCTATCTTTTCCTTTAAGTTTTCTTGGTCAGCTAATTGATCATTCATTGCCATACTGATTACATTACTCAGAATCTGTTTTTCTATCTTATTAATATGCAAACAATGATTAGTATGAAAATCATGGTTTGCATTGTAGGTATTTACAAATCCCACATGTTTAAAGCATTTACAAATTGTCATGTCCATGTTTATCGTGGCTATTTTTTCATTTACTCTGGAGTTTGGGGCTGTATCATGTCTATCTAGAAGTTTTACCACCATAATGTTTGTTCTTTCCAGCTTCTTCAGTTATAGGCATAGCGGATAGAAGAGATAGTGTGAGCTCTTCGGGAGTTACTATGGTTCGCTCGCAAGATGGCACTGGTGTCACGGTCGCTTCACTTTAGTTCACGAATGCATGGTGAAAATGGGTTTCATATTATCAATTAGCATTTTAAATACCTAAAATTGTAAGCACAAATATTTGAAATACTGTTTTGAAACATCGTCTTTCCTTGACACATAATATAGGATGCTATTTTACAATAATGGGTATTATAATTAATGAAGAACAGTGGGAAATATCTGCTTACATGATTTTACGCTGAAAAATTAAACCATAATGCAAATTATGTATGTTATGTATATAAAATATCGAAACTCACCATGGAATTAGATTTTTGGAGACCTTGGAGAGTTTACGTGTTGATTTTGCTGACTTCGATGACCTCATTTCTCTACTGATTTCCTTGGTACGAAAAAAGAAGCGACACTTCATGTAATGTAGTGTTAACTTTCCAACTAAATCCAGTTTGTGTTCCACGCAACATCCTATTCCAGTGGGTTCTAATATGATTTCGTTTGTTATCTAAGCACTCGTAAAATATATCACCCCACAAACTTTCAGACGAGCACATTTGCTTCTCCCAAATAGCCTCGACGTGCAAAAGAATATTAACCACACATTGAGGGGTAGGTTAAGTACCGACAATTTTTTAGGGTGCCATAGTCTTTTATTGTAGTGAAAGTGGAAGCTAATGTGTCAGAGGGTAGATCGGTGGACAGAGTAGAGGCACAGGTTTCACAACTAAGTTTTTCGAGCATCTTTTTTAGTATATAACCCCCTAAGTTGTGTACTAAGCATCTTTTAGAAATATTGTCCTTATAGAGTTCAGGAACATCACTTTCCCAGTCAAGTATTTTAGTTTTGTTCTTTATTTTGTTTCCAACAAAATCTAACAGCTCACGGTTTTTTTGTCTCAGTTTGTTTTGCCAATATACGAATTTGATTCATAAAAGATGTAAGTGGTGGCTCCACTTTATTCTCACAATTAGCAGCATTTGACAGTCCAAGTTTTACAGGGACATATACAGCCTGTAGCATATGTAAATGTAAAAAGTCAACTGTGGAAGGATGGTCATCACAGCTTAAAGAACGCATAATTCCAAAGTGCCGTTCAAGGGGGTCTTGATTGAATTGTGCTGTTAAGACGTACGCAAATCCTCTACTCCATAAATACTCGGACACTTCCAAAGTATTTTTTAAGGTGACTCTAAGAGATTCCATTGTTCTAGTTGAGCAGAATGTGTTATTTTCAGACGTTATTATGCGAAAGAAATCTTTTAGTACTCTGTGAGATTGCGAATTTTTATAGTGCTTTAATTGGAACTGTGGAGTTTAATGCATCTACAAGATTATTTACATCTCTTGTGAATAGTTCAGTATTTTCGCTTCCCTTAAATTTTTCAAAATTAATTTTCCTGAAGAAGTCAATGCCATTTGCATTGCTGTTACTGAACAATTGAAAACACAGTCTCACATTCATTTTCTGAAAAGAGGTGGGGTCTATGTGGGATGAGGTCAATTTCGGGCAAACTCTAAGACCAGCAAATGTAGGAGAAGTGTCAGCTTCATAAATATATCTATAAAAATTATATTGGATGCTTTTATTTCTGTATAAGACATCCACCTTATCATGAAAATAGTTTCTCATGCATTTTATTATGTGGACGCAATCTGAAAAAGCCCATATTCTTCTTTTGTCATCAAGTGGGTGCTGGATACTGCATTGTACATTTTCACATGTTGCTCCTATTCCTAAATTTTTCCATACTTTTTTGTTTGATTGACTTCCATCACTAGTGAAACCAACAATTCTTGTCCCTGAGTTTTCTAACTGGATAATCACTTCTATAAGGAGCTTAGCTATTATATCACCGGCTGTAGCATTTCTACTTGCATAAATCGCTACTGGTTGGCTCCAATTATGTAATAAGGGAACAAATATAAAAACTAAAGTATGGTTAGCCATAGAATCTTTCTGATTGTCAGGAGTGTGTTCACCTAGATTCAGGAATCCGTCCACTTTTAATGAGCTAGCATTGAACCTAACTTCTTCTCTTAATTTGACTTCATTAAATATTACAACTCCAAGATGCTTGTTTTCATCTTCTTCTTGACTGAATGTAGTAGAAATCGCATTTAGAGCATTACTATTTATACCATATGTGCACTTTATTCCTTTAGATAATTTCCTTAAATGGGCTTCAGAAGGCAGGCGCAGCAATTCATGTGTTAAGCAATGTCTATAACCTTTAGGGCTTTTAATTTTAAATAGCAAGCTTTCTAATAGAAATTCATTGGTGTAACGCATCCCCTTCGAACTCGTCTGACATTTTTTAAGCATTGTATCTAGAACCAGCTTTTGTTTTTTACTTAAACAATTTAAATTGCGTTTATGTTCGCAACAATTAGTAGCGAATTTCTTTTCTAGTATTTTTAATTTAGCCCTCTCTTTAGATAGCAGGATTTTAGTTCTAACTAAATTTCTATTGAGGTTTCTAATTCTTTTCTTCAGTGTAGCAATTTCATTATTGACACTTGTGTTTGTGACCTTGGAGGAATTAGAACTGTTTTCTGTGAATTCCTCATTGTTGACGGACGGCACCTTTGAAATAAGAACTGGTGGACTGGATCCTGCATCTGGTAATTTACTGATTGTTGAATATTGCTTTTTCAGTAATTTTTTGTCTCCGTTTTGTGGAGATTTTCGGGATTTATGCACTGTAGTTAAGTACCTGGGTAAATTAGGAAATATACAGGGAATTGCCCCTGGCTTTAACCGCCATTTAATTCTAGGGATTTCAACTAGTTTTCCATGCACAACGAATGAATCAACTTTCATTAAAAAGTCCTCTGGAAAATGTTTGTCACAAATACTAGATTTAACAGATAATTTAGTGTCTTTCCTAGGAATAGACTTTTCCCATTTGAAAAACAGATTTTTATCTTTAGGAGGAGTAAAAAAATGTCTAGCTTCTGAGCAGTTTGTGTATCCTGAGCGACACCCGGGTACAAAACAAGTTGGCATTTTTAATCAATTATTGATGTTGCTTGAAACTTACGTTTTGAAGAACACACACATTTATGCACAAACTTAGAAGCAATTTCACAAGTTATGTACCTAATTACTCACAACACACAACGCATACGTATAAAATTGTCTGTACTTCCGAATCACATACTAGGCAGTTCGGCTGCATTTTGAGGCAACTGCGATCGCCACGCCACAGTTCGGTCAGTTGCCACAGGACCACGGATCATGCAGTGAACTAGTGGGAGAGCTCACACTTTCTCTTCTATCCGCTATGGTATAGGTTTATTTTTTATAATGTCCATCACTTTTTCACTTTCAATGTTACTGTCTGCAATTATTAAAACCTCTAGGAATTCTAGAAATTGAATCAATGAGGACATGGCAACATTGTATAGTGCATAGACAGAGAGAACCGATACATTGTGTCATTTCCCCTACATCCTAGTTTTAACCCTGTCCACTCTCCTACACACTAGCTAGCTATGTCCACTGTTATCTGTCTACCTCAGTGAACCGGTCAGTCCTTCAAATCGTGTCAGTGATAGAATTATGTTGCATAACAAGGTAAAAAGATATTTCAAAGTTGAATGGAAATATAAGTACTCTGTGTTCCTAGTAGAAATAAAACACTGTATTTGCTATGCCAAAAGAAAATGTATGTAACATAATCATAATCACGTAATCACAAAACTAATACATCATGGTTCTATTCAGTTTCACCTTGAAACTTATGTACCTTGTTCATAAAGATGTGTGTATATGTAAACACAGAACCAGAAACGTGAGGTGGCCTGCATTTCATGGTGGGGTATGTGGAGGGTGTAAATTCTCAGTTTCATTCCTGTCACCCCCTTTCCCCATGCCTGCTATAGTGCTTGGAAATAAACAAAATGGCAATGCTGCTATGTGCAAATCGATATTTTGCATTCAAGTAATTATGTTCTGCTTAGTATATCATTAATTACTTTATTCACTGGCATCCAGTCCTTGTAACAGTGCATTTTTGTGACTATTAATACAATCTTTTTACTATTAAATGCTTTCCTATGATATATGAGGTATAGAATTCATTTTCTTTTGGTACTTTGGGTGTTATTCTCACGTAGCATAGTATCTGTGTTGAATTACTGCATAATTAACTATAAAAGTAATCATGTCAAGTTCACTCAACATTTTCTAAAATAGGTAATTATTTTTGTTGCTTGTGCCTGAAACATTTCTCTTTTTTTTCTTGCTTGTCAAGGCCTTCTAACATGAAGAAAATATAATGCTTCTTTCTATCCATTGTAAGCTAATGTAAACATTAACAGCGCAGGTTAAGTAGATTCTGTAACATTGTAATAGTGTTTGAGATTTTATAGAGAGATGTCCTTGAATACAAGTATTTAAAGGAAAATGTTATTAATTTTAAGAGGAATCATTGACAATTGAGGAAGGCATATTCCTTTTTTACTTTCTCTACTACATATAGTAAGTAGAGGAGGTATTGTATTCCACTCAAAAATTCAATGTCAAGATTTCACCAGAAATATATGTTTTGAGGCCCTCTGAATCCAAAAAAGAGCATTTTTAGAAAAAAGATTTTATGTCTGTGTGCAGCATAACTCTAAACCGAAAAGTTAAAAACCAAAGTTGGTATTTAAGTTTAATATGTTTTAAGGATGTGACGCAAACATTTTGAAGAAAATTTCTCCACCCTAAACTACCCTCTACCCTTTACATGGGAAACTTGGTGAAAGTTTTGATTTTCTCAAAAATGGCTCTAACGATTTTAATTAAAATGCCATATGTTTGAGATATTTTTATGACAAAATAAATGTATATTTTGAATTTTCTGGCTATAGCCCATGTAGTCCTGTTCACTCAGGATGACTTTTGCATAACTGGTGGAGATAGACCAAATCTTACTATACAAAAAATGTAAATCTTATTAAAATTCACAATTTATGTCCAAATATTATTTTTTTAATAGAGTGAACCATTTCAAAGATATTCCTTGTTATTTGTGTGAGTTTTAAGAAACTGCACCCAATACTGGAATAATTTTTACTTCTGGTTCACTACTTAATTGAAACATAAGAACATATTTTCTACAAGTGTGCTGAAGCTGAATTTGAAATACTTTAGTTTACAATGTTTGATGCAATACAAAACTGTGAGGTGAACCAATGGGTTCTGTGTCCTCTATGCTGCAAGGGAAATGTATCACAAATTTCATTCTCATACCACCTGTATTGGAAAGTTCTTATTCCTTTCCTTTTAATTTAAGCAGACTTTACTAACCACACCACCACTACCAGCACCATCATCCACTCACCAGCCACCAACCACCATCACCATCACCATTGCTGTCATCACAGAAAAGTGAGGAGGTTTGGGCTCACTTGCTTCTGCTCAGCTGCCACTGGTATTAACATGTAGCTATATCTATAAGGATAGCTGGTTATTTAGCACACAAATAAAATTATAATGTGCATATAACATTCATGTAAATAGACTGAATGTTAAAAGTGTGCTTTATTCCATTCATCTTGATAGACTCAGTATTCTCTGAACTAAATGCTGCATTAGGAAGCAATTTTACAATATGAGGTGCTATTTTAAACAAATGGATAGTACAACTCTTTTGCACAATAATAACATAGAGGCAATTATTTTGAAATGTACTTTGTCCATGGATGGATGAGCAGGATTTACTTTGATACTTCTTAGGTATTACTCAAGACTTGGAAAGATATAACAGATGCCTGAGAACCAAATATCTTCCATCCTGTAAACTGTAATAATAAAAAGGGACATTGAAAGAGTGAACAAATAATGTTCATTTTATTGCTTAAATTTTATCCCAAGAAAGCTTAAAATCATTTCAAAAATTACAAAACAAAAATAGTTTTGCTAACATTTACTGCATTAAAATATTACCTCCACCATTTCTGATAAAAAAATATATTCTAGGAGTTTAATGTCTCAAAAAGTCAGCAGTATTTGGGAATCAATTGTACATTCAGTTAAATGGAAGTCAGTTTGATCATCTCTAAACACCATTATTTTGTCACATCCCATTTTCAATAGCGTAAATTATGCAAAGGGAGTTCAAAAACCAACTCATAACATTTACAAACCTAAAGTATCAAGTCTTAAGGAGTTTTGTCAGGTAAGGTAAAATGGATGTTTGCTTTCTTATACTCTTTCAGCCTTGAAATGTTGTAAATAAAATATTGCAATATAATAAAAGTTGAGTAATCTGTCCTTTAATGCCATTTAGTAGGAAAAAGATGCATCTGTCAAAGCTTTGTAGCATAAAAAGGTGTTTTATTTTACCTGTTCAACTATCTCGGAAACATTGTAAATGTCGGTGTGGGTGGCTCAGTTGGTTAGATGCTGGCCTACTGATCCCAAGGTTGTGGGTTAAAATCTGGCCCAGATCAATGGTTTCTAGGGGTGTGCTTAAAAATGACAGCTCCATGTCAGTAGATTTACTGCCATGTAAAAGAACTCCTGCAGGACAAAATTCCAGCACACCGGCAACACTGATGTGACCCTGGCAATTGACAGTGTCATTAAACAACAAAATAATCTTTTAATAAACATTGTAAACAAAGGAATAAATATTTTAGGGAAATTTGAATTAGTGGTGTCTAAACTTTATCGCCTGTGGTAACATTGTCATCTAAACTTATTAGAGGGACTAGTTTTGGAAGCTCTAGCTTAGATTCTCAACCTTGAGGACCCAACTGCCATTGCTGGTTATAGTTACCTGCAGCCTTCTCTCTGGTGCGGTGGTGAAATGACCGCCAGTGGAACTTTGATATTTGAATAAAAACATTTTCATAAAGTCTTTTCAGGTTTTCTACACATTTTCAGTCACATAACAGGCAGATATAAGCAATGATACTGTATCCTGCTATTTCCTCTCTATCCCCAAATGTGGAAAGTTAAAATTATGCCTTGTATGAATGACTCAAACATAAGTTGCAGAAGCTTTGGGGCCCTTATAGAATTTTCGAAACTATTGCAGAAAGTTAGATGTTGTACCTGAAAAATGTAGTTCCTAATAAAACAATTTAGAAATGAAGATGTAGTGTAAAATGGAATATTAAACTTTTGTAAATGCATGTATACCAGCAACAGCAGTTAACAAAATACTGTAAATTGGGATAATATTGGAATAATGCAATATGAAAGATATTTCGTCCCAAATTTATGGCATGACTAGTGATTCCCTCTTTTTCTTCTTTTTCTTCTTCTTGGTCTTGTTCTTGTTCATCTTCTTGTTCGTCTTCTTGTTCCTGTTTGTCTTCTTGTTCTTGTTTGTCTTCTTGTTCTTGTTCGTCTTCTTGTTCTTGTTCGTCTTCTTGTTCTTGTTCGTCTTCTTGTTCTTGTTCGTCTTCTTGTTCTTGTTCGTCTTCTTGTTCTTGTTTGTCATCTTGTTCTTGTTCGTCTTCTTGTTCTTGTTTGTCTTCTTGTTCTTGTTCGTCTTCTTGTTCTTGTTCATCTTCTTGTTCTTGTTCATCATCTTGTTCGTCTTCTTGTTCTTGTTTGTCTTCTTGTTCTTGTTCATCTTCTTGTTCGTCTTCTTGTTCTTGTTTGTCTTCTTGTTCTTGTTTGTCTTCTTGTTCTTGTTTGTCTTCTTGTTCTTGTTTGTCTTCTTGTTCTTGTTCGTCGTCTTGTTCTTGTTCGTCTTCTTGTTCTTGTTCGTCTTCTTGTTCTTGTTCATCTTCTTGTTCGTCTTCTTGTTCTTGTTTGTCTTCTTGTTCTTGTTCGTTTTCTTGTTCTTGTTCGTTTTCTTGTTCTTGTTCGTCGTCTTGTTCTTGTTCGTCTTCTTGTTCTTGTTTGTCTTCTTGTTCTTGTTTGTCTTCTTGTTCTTGTTCGTCTTCTTGTTCTTGTTTGTCTTCTTGTTCTTGTTTGTCTTCTTGTTCTTGTTCGTCTTCTTGTTCTTGTTTGTCTTCTTGTTCTTGTTTGTCTTCTTGTTCTTGTTCGTCTTCTTGTTCTTGTTTGTCTTCTTGTTCTTGTTTGTCTTCTTGTTCTTGTTTGTCTTCTTGTTCTTGTTTGTCTTCTTGTTCTTGTTCGTCTTCTTGTTCTTGTTCGTCTTCTTGTTCTTGTTTGTCTTCTTGTTCTTGTTTGTCTTCTTGTTCTTGTTTGTCTTCTTGTTCTTGTTCGTCTTCTTGTTCTTGTTCGTCTTCTTGTTCTTGTTCGTCTTCTTGTTCTTGTTTGTCTTCTTGTTCTTGTTTGTCTTCTTGTTCTTGTTTGTCTTCTTGTTCTTGTTTGTCTTCTTGTTCTTGTTCGTCTTCTTGTTCTTGTTCGTCTTCTTGTTCTTGTTTGTCTTCTTGTTCTTGTTTGTCTTCTTGTTCTTGTTTGTCTTCTTGTTCTTGTTTGTCTTCTTGTTCTTGTTTGTCTTCTTGTTCTTGTTCGTCTTCTTGTTCTTGTTTGTCGTCTTGTTCTTGTTTGTCGTCTTGTTCTTGTTCGTCGTCTTGTTCTTGTTCGTCGTCTTGTTCTTGTTCGTCGTCTTGTTCTTGTTTGTCTTCTTGTTCTTGTTTGTCTTCTTGTTCTTGTTCGTCTTCTTGTTCTTGTTCGTCTTCTTGTTCTTGTTTGTCGTCTTGTTCTTGTTTGTCGTCTTGTTCTTGTTTGTCTTCTTGTTCTTGTTCGTCTTCTTGTTCTTGTTTGTCTTCTTGTTCTTGTTTGTCTTCTTGTTCTTGTTTGTCTTCTTGTTCTTGTTTGTCGTCTTGTTCTTGTTTGTCTTCTTGTTCTTGTTTGTCTTCTTGTTCTTGTTTGTCTTCTTGTTCTTGTTCGTCTTCTTGTTCTTGTTCGTCTTCTTGTTCTTGTTCGTCTTCTTGTTCTTGTTTTTCGTCTTCTTGTTCTTGTTTTTCGTCTTCTTGTTCTTGTTTTTCGTCTTCTTGTTCTTGTTTTTCGTCTTCTTGTTCTTGTTCGTCGTCTTGTTCTTGTTTGTCTTCTTGTTCTTGTTCGTCTTCTTGTTCTTGTTTTTCGTCTTCTTGTTCTTGTTTTTCGTCTTCTTGTTCTTGTTTTTCGTCTTCTTGTTCTTGTTTGTCGTCTTGTTCTTGTTTGTCGTCTTGTTCTTGTTTGTCTTCTTGTTCTTGTTTGTCTTCTTGTTCTTGTTTGTCTTCTTGTTCTTGTTTGTCTTCTTGTTCTTGTTCATCTTCTTGTTCTTATTCGTCTTCGTCTTCTTCGTTCTGTTCATCTTCTTCGCCTTCTACTTCGCCTTCTTCTTCGCCTTCTTCTTCGCCTTCTTCTTTGCCTTCTTTGCCTTCTTTGCCTTCTTCTTCACCTTCTTCTTCTTCGCCTTCTTCTTCGCCTTCTTCTTCGCCTTCTTCTTTGCCTTCTTCTTCGCCTTCTTCTTCTTCGCCTTCTTCTTCGCCTTCTTCGCCTTCTTCTTCGCCTTCTTCTTTGCCTTCTTCTTCGCCTTCTTCTTCGCCTTCTTCTTTGTCTTCTTCTTTGTCTTCTTCTTTGTCTTCTTCTTTGTCTTCTTCTTTGTCTTCTTCTTCGCCTTCTTCTTCGCCTTCTTCTTTGTCTTCTTCTTTGTCTTCTTCTTCGTCTTCTTCATCTTCATCTTCTTCCGATTACCCTCCCCTTATGTAGGACTTACACCCCCTAGGACTTACAAGCCAGTGCCTAGTGCCCGACGCCTGTTAGGAGCACAGGAACCTATGAACCAGACAGAGTGAAGACCTGGTAGTGGGTGGTCAGCCAAGCACCAGGTATGAGAGCCAGGAAGGGGATGATATGAAATGCAGGCAAAATGGAGATTGGAAAGGTGATAATGGAGCAATTGGTGGAATGAGTGTCGAGGGGAAACCGGAGCACCCGGGGAAAACCCACCCTTGTGCCGCCTTGTCCACCACGTCCACCACGAATACCACATGTGGGTCCCTGGGATCGGACCCGGGCTACCTAGGTGGTAGGCGAGCATGACTAGTGATTCCTAAGAGGTAAAAGTTCCAGTGACCTTGTGTATTTAATTTAATAAAGTTATGAAGCAGTTAGCATCAAGATAGTATTGACATCTTTAGGACAAATATTTCACCTAAATAAAGATAAGGAATAGAAAACTTAGGAATACCTAACCTGTCAAATAAAATAATGGAAATCCAAAAATGTTATTTCTGCATTGTATCATTGCTCTTTATTTGCAATATTTTGTGCATGATAACGCACCTTGGATTACTGAGTATCATCCTCCTCTGATGGAGTAATCTCAATGCAGTTAGACAACATTAACTCAGGTACTGAGTTTTACAGTAAATAAAGGACTTGTTCTTGGCAAATTATGTTTAAGAAATTATGTTAAATCCCTCTTGTGTGAAGATATGTTTGTTAATGAACACATATATGTATTGAATATTGGCTTTATTGAAAGTGTTTCTTACCGCTCATTGGCTCATTGTATATTTCTTAATTTAGAATTTATTTATTTTTCTTACATATAATACCTCCTAAACAAACAATACACATTTAAGAGTAACACAGTAAATTAGGCTCCTCATACTTTAATCTCCTGGTTGTATGTTTGGTGTAGAACCTCTACATCTAATTACTATCATTGATATACGAGGGTGGTTTGATAAGTTCTCAGATTCACCACAAGAGGTCAGCCATAGTGCCACGAGTTGTTCACGTGATATTCATTGGACTGTTGCCTGTAAGCACGTGTCATGACAATGTTCTTGGAAGACAGCTGTAGTGGTGACATGACTGTATTGTTTTTCCTGCGTAGTGATTTGTGAAGACAGAAAAAATCCAGATTTGAGCACTGATTAAGTATTTCGTAAAGAAAGGTATGAAAGCAAAGGACATTCATGCTGATTTTCTGAATACACTGGTCCTTCATATTCAACTGTGAACAAACAAATTTAAATTTGGTCGGGATAGCTTAGATGATGATCTGTGCAGTGGCTGGCCAAGATGTATCACTATCCCAGAAATCATTGCAAAAGTGCACAAAATGGTAATGGAGGATTGCCAATTGAAAGTGCATAAAATTTCTCAAGCTTGCCAGATGTCATCTGAAAGGGTATATCAAATTTTGACTGCAGAATTAGATATGAAAAAATTATCTGCAAGATTGATACCGCAACTCTTAACATTGGATAAAAAATGCATGAGAATGGAGGTATTGGAACAATGTTTGGCACGTTTTAGAAGCAACAAACATGAATTTTTGTAGCAGTTTGTGATTGCAGATGAAATTTGGGTTCACTACTATACTTCAGAGTCAAAACAGTGGAAGCATGCTGATTCTCCACCACCAAAAAAAGCAAAGACAATTCTTTCTGCCGGAAAGGTAATAGCATCAGTTTTCTGGGATGTGAAGGAGATTTTGCTTGTAGATGATATCCCCAGTGGGCAAGCCACTACTAGAGAGTATTATGCTAGCCTTCTGGACCAATTAAACCAAAAGAAGGCCAGGTTTAGCAAGGAAGAAAGTTGTCTTCCATCAAGACAATGCGCACCTGCACACATGTGCCATCACCATGGCAAAATTACACCAACTAAGGTGAGAATTGTTGCCACACCCCCTTATGCATCTAATATGGCTCCATCAGACTTCCATCTTTACCTGAAGCTGAAAATTTTCCTTGGTGGACAAAGATTTTCTTCAAATGTAAAATTGATAGCCAGAATTAACAACTATTTTGCAGGCCTGGAGGAGTCTCATTTTTGAGATGGGATCAAGGCGTTGGAACATAGCTGTACTAAGTACATTATTCTACAAGGAGACTATATTGAAAAATAAAAAAAGTTCCAATGCCGTAAGTACTTTTTTTCTATTCTCTTCTGAGAACTTATCAAACAACCCTCGTAGTTTTCTTCTTTCTCTTGCACCTTCTTTGAACTCCTTGTGCATTTATTCCTTACTCTTACAAGGAATTCCCCCATCCTATCAATTTTTGTCCTCTATCATCCACTAATATTTTAATTGCTATTATATATCTTGATAATTTATTCTATTCCTAATACCACCTATCCACCATTTAACCATTTCACATTTGATTAGGCAGTGGTAAATGTTGCTGCTGAATTAAGAGGATGAGAAGTTTCAAGTTGCTGTTCTGTCACAGAGACAGAGAGAGAAAGTGAGACAGACAGAGAGTGAGTGAGAGTCTAAGTTTCAAATGAGGTACCTTCTAAGGATGTAAGGCAATTAAGGAAATTCTCCCATCCCAAAGCACATTTCTAAGGAAAGTTATTTATCTTCCATTTGTTTTCTCAAATGCTTCTAATGATTTTGATCAAAACAGTTACTTGAGTCTGGAACTTTGAATAAAATATATGTGGAAATTTCTGTAAACAGTCTGTTAAGTCTATTGTATATAGCTATAAAAATAAATGATAGTCAATGTAGGCAGCACATCAGATGTTTTTTCTTCTTACAGGCTGCTGTACGTGTCAATTGATTCACATGATGAAAACGAGGGACCCATCCATAACTTCCGCCCTATAGTGGCTGCTTATTATATAGTTTATATCATCATCATTGCTTTCTTCATGGTTAACATTTTTGTTGGTTTCGTTATTGTCACCTTCCAAAATGAAGGTGAACAAGAATATAAAAATTGTGAACTAGATAAAAATCAGGTAATTATGTATTCTTATATTATGTATATGTGAACAGTGGAAGATTATACAGTGCTGTTAGTTTAAGAATTGGCACTAGCGACAAATGCTGCGTTGTGGCAAGTCACTGCCCGCTCGCCGATAGACGGGACTTTATATGCCGGAAGAAACTAGCGCCCACTTTTCATGCGTCTGTTAGTTTCGACCTTGGCACACAGTAGTGGCACGACTTATCAGATAGTTGGACGTGTTTGTATGATGGTGAAATATTCAGTAAGTGAACGTGCATATATAGTGAAAAGCTATTTTCTGAGAAAGAAATCGGTTTGCAAAACCAGGTGAAAATTTAGACGTAAATTTTCTGATCGCCCAGTTCCTCACAGAGATTCAGTATGCAAGTTAGTGAAAAAGTTTATGGAAACAGGTTGTGTGATTGATAAAAAGAAACAACGAAGGCCAACCATCTGATAAGTCACGCCACTACTGCGTGCCAAGGTCGAAACTAACAGACGCATGAAAAGTGCGCGCCAGCTTCTTCCGGCATGTAAAGTCCCGTCTATCGGCGAGCGGGCGGTGACTGGCGGGAGCGTGGCATTTGTCGCTAGCGCTGATTCTTAAACTAACAGCACTGTACATTCGTTTCAAAGTAATAACAGCAAAATGCATTACAGTTGGCAGAGATGAGATTAAAATAGTTGTTGAATAAAGTGTTATCATTCCAAATGTGTTGTAAAAGATAATAAACAATAAGTTATTGGGATTAGAAGCATTAAGGTATGGTATAATCAGTATCAAAACATTACATTACGTTACACTATACAGTATTCCAAAACCTTTTTGAATTTGTTCAACTTAATAACAAACTTTAAACTTCATGAGCATAATAAGCCATCAACATAAATTGCATTGTATTATCTTCAAATGCTGAAAGTGGATTACAGTGTTGTGGAAACCATTCAAGTGGGAAAACAGAGTTGATTAATGACACAAAACAAACATTTCCCATGAAGATGTTTTGGTGACTAGTTTCATCCAATGTCAAATGGACATTGACTGATCTTAAGTGATGAACTACAGATGGATCAGCCACACCACTTAAGATCAGTCAATGTCCAGTTGATAATGGAGGAAAGTTCTTCCAAAATTTAAAAGGTGAATGTTGTTTTGTGCTATTGATGAACTCAGTTTTAAGCTGTAAATGTGTCTTATTAGCTCATATGTTTTATCTGCTCTTTGGATCCCAGTAAGTTAGTAACTGGAACTGCAAAAGATACATAAAGATAGAGAGGATTGCATTCCTTTGCTCTGAAATACAATCACCATCTACCTCCCTTCAAATGCATAATTTGGTATGAATATCAGGCACAAAATTTCAGTAAATGTACCTGCTCTGTGTTCAATTATTTTGAAATTATCACCTTTCTTTTCCAGATATATCATTATGACACAGGGCAGACTTTGTATTGTTCAGTATTGTTTGTTTACATTCTACTATACATTAATTTCTGTCTATAGCAGATGATGGTATTTGTGCATTTTTTAGGTGAAGTAGGCAATTAACCTTCCCATAGTCAATATTATTGGTTAATATTTACTAAATACTTTATACTATTGCTGCCTCTTCTCTTTTAGCCATCTATACTTTGTTCCTAATGTCTAGCAAAGCACCTTGTTAAACTTTACAAATCTCCTTGAAAATTGAGAAACACTTATTGCAAAATGCTTCTTTAATTTTTGTATAAAACAAGATAATGATTAATGGATCAGATAGCACTTATGCAGCTACAAGTATTTTTATTTGATGTAATTAAAAAGGAATGCATTTCTTGAAGCCAAATGCTGCAAGGAATGAATTTATTGAAGCCACATGTTGCAAGGCATAAAATTGCTTTGTTGAAATTGATAAACCAGTCTTGTACTTATGTGCTCATATGGCATAGTTTATATAATTTGCTAACACTCATGTCATATATGGCCTTAAAGTCAAGGCAAACTGAAAGCTTAATTGTTTCATTATTTGCAAGTTCATAGGTTTTTGTTTTTTTTGCTCAATTTAAGTACTTAACTTTCAGCAACTATGTCTTGTTTGTGCTAAAGGGACACTATTTCTTGTATTGCCCACTTCACTATGATAAAAATTGTTCATTTGTGTAACAACCAAAATAAGTAAAGACTAATAAAGATTATGATTATGATAATGCATTACTGTCTGTTTTATACTATAGAAACTCTTGAATAACAATTTTCCAGAAAGTTTTCTCTCTTTTTCAGCGTAACTGTATAGAATTTGCTTTGAAAGCAAAACCAGTTCGCCGTTACATTCCAAAACATCGTATCCAGTACAAAGTATGGTGGTTTGTTACATCTCAACCTTTTGAGTATACAATCTTTATTCTCATCATGCTAAATACCATAACACTTGCTATGAAGTTTCATAATCAACCAAAATATTATGAAAACTTCCTAGATGTCTTGAATATAATCTTCACAGCTGTGTTTGCAATGGAATTTGTCTTCAAATTAGCTGCCTTTAGGTTTAAGGTAAAGCTTTATGTATATTTTTGTATCTATTTATGTTACTCATCAATTTAACCTGTCAAATTTAATCATTAGTTTAACTTATATTTTAATTTGAGTATCTGTTTTTAAATTTGACACCATTTTATTTGTACTTGCCTTTTTTTGTGAAAAATACCAATCTATTATTTGAATTTGATACTAGCTCTTTTGAATTATAATTCTGAAAGCAAGTTACTTAAGCCAATATACCAAATTCAACTGAGTAATTTGAGAATAATATGTGTATTGAAGTGAAGTTTAAGGTTTTGAATAAAATAAAATTAATAGAACTAATCCCAAACCATTCAGGGGTTAAGATTTTCTATATTTAATTCAGGATGAATGCCATACATAGAGTAAATGTAATGTAAATAAATGCCAATATTCAGTAATTAACTAGAAACAGTCTAAGGAAGAGCCTTTTACCCTTTGTGTGTTTCTTTGATCATTTCAATTTTACTTATCTATTTAAAATTTCATGTTTATTAAAAACTAGTCACCATGTGGAAATATAAAACGGGGAATAATCATAAATGTTTATAATCAATACAGCACTCTACATGAAGACAAATAGTAGCAATTTATGTAGAAAAGTAAAGCATTATGGAGTAATAAATATTTTTTATCTGAATACATTAACCATAAATATTATTTCATTGTGTTTATATAAAATATAAAATAATATTCTTTTCAGAATTATTTTGGTGATGCTTGGAATGTGTTCGACTTCATCATTGTTCTTGGCAGCTTTATTGACATCATTTATTCAGAGGTGAACGTGAGTAACAAATATTGAGAATGCTGAGTTTTTGCAGTGTCCTTTTTTACTTATTAACTAAAACTTGAAAATTTATGATAAAATTTTATCCCTCAGACTAGAGAAAGTGCTGGACCAAGCAGGTATAATGGTAAAGGCAGCTGGAAATTTTACAGCTTAGCCACATGCCCCAGATTTAACCAAAATAAACCATCTTAATACATTAAAATAATAAATACAGGGTTATAGTATGTACGTCGGTCTCCCTAGATATTTATATCTTCTTAGGTGAAGATGTATCTATTTTAAGGGGCAATAGCTTCTTCTGCAGCTCTGTGTAATTCAAAATATTTATTTGCCAGTACAAGAGTGCAAATAATCTCAAAAAAGCTTACAAAATTGTATACATATGAAACTTTAATGACGCAGTAAGATTTCACAATAGAGAACACGAGCAATGGTTCCTTAATATCTAACATATTATATAAAGTTACATCACATGTTGTTAACAACTGTACAGTAGTCTGGTATGACCTTCAGATTAAAGCAACTTGTGTCCACAAACAAATTGTTCCCTATGGTTTCATAGACAAGCAATACAAAAATGGTGATGTGGATCCAAAGTTAAACATGCTGCTTTATCACGTATCAATTTGTAGATCTTTTAGAAATTGTCCTGGACCAAATTAATCTGTGTAAGCTAAAGATGGAAAGTTGAATTAAATTTGAAAACTTGATGCCAATGGGTTTGAACTTAAATCAACAGGCCTACAGAATGTTTAGAAATATTTTATCACATTAACTATACATTGGCTTAAGATGGAAAGTTGAATCAGCCTTGAAAAGCTTGATGATGCTAGCAAGTCATGTATGTTTGGGTTTCACTACCAACTTCCACCCTTGGAATTGAGATTTTTAACTGTGATTAAACTTTTCATCTGTGGTCCACACGTTATTAAAGCAAATAAAACCAATTTCTAAAAGCTTCATGTATAAATTATTCCTAGCACCTTGTTGAGAGTCCAGTAATAGAGTATTAATAACAGTGAGTTGCCAATGATGTTATTACACTTGTAGAATTAAACTCATTGTTCAAGCTTACAGGTGACTATGTATAAATCAGACAAAGGGGTTTAATGCATATTCACTGGTAAGAGAATTAGTGCCTGACTCATTAGAAATGTATCAGCACTAGAAGGCAAAAGTTCATGGTTCAGCTCCTAGCATAGCCATACATGTCTGATCTACCCTTCTACTTTTAATTTATTTAATTTTAATTTTTGAGCTGAAGAATAAAATAAAATAATTTTACTAAATGAATCATTTGTTATAAAATCCAATATAAAGACTGTTGGTATTACTATGATGGAAAAAGAAGAAAAAATTACTGTTAATTCCTTGGATATTCACAGTACAAAACCGTTTTCTTTTAAAATGACTTTGGTCTGCAAAGTTTGCTCACAAACTTTTTATTATTTTCCAGTGCATCAAAGTGATTATCACAAAAGCTGTTTACTTTTTTCCTAGCCGCTGTGAATGTCTATACAGATTTATGTATTACTTATTTGTTTATTTAATTTATTTGTTTATATATATTTATTTGTTTATTTATTTATTATTTGTCTCCAAAAAGAACCCTATTGTACCATATGGTGTTTTAGGATTAAAATACAATAAAACCCTGAAAACTCAACTCTCGATATCTTGACACTCCATATAACTCAACGACTTTTTTATTTTAATAATTTTACTTTTTATCGTTAAACTTGATTTTAATAATTTCTATAATCTACTGTGCAGCAGAAACAGTTTAGGTAAATTTTAATTAGTGTAGTATACAACCTACCTTATTCTCCCTCACAGTAAAAAAAAGTACTGACCATGTATTGATCTTTGATATCAGTCAGAACATATGTAAGCAGCTGGCAGGTATTTGTGATAAAATCAAAAGCTTGCTGCTAATAATGTGGATTCATATCACAAACACTTGTTTGGAAGGTTTGAATGCTTATTTCTTTAGCCAGCATGTACATGGTAAGCTAAGCTTTCAGTTACATATTTCTGGTTACAGTACAGTTTCTCAGGCTTACTGTTACTGTTGTATTTATGCCAGTGAAAATGTGGAACAAGAAGAAAAGATGACAAGTTAACATGACAATGGAAATTAAATTGGATACGTTAGAGACTAGAGAAATGAAGAGCATACTAATATGTAATAAATTTTATGATATGTTAATCTTTTCTCTTTCCTATACTGTGCATTTATGAAATTTGCAGTATCATGTTATGAGTTGTGAATAATAGACACATTATTTCGAGGTATCAGGATTCTACTGATATTCACACATTTAAAAAATAAGGAGTTTCATTTTACAAAAACAACCAAACATTAAAATTAAATCAAATGAAAATTAACAGGAATTACAAAGGATACAAGTTTCATTGATGATTACAAATGTTTAAATACATAATCAATGATGTTATCAAACATTAATGAGCAGCATTTCTTGAAAAACAAGAAAGTTATTAGAACAATAATTATGTGTGATTTTAACAAATAATGATTTCAAAAGGGGGACAATAAAAATAACGTGTTCTACACTTTGATTAATTTGGTGGAACCTTTCTATGTATAACAAAAAGGCTGTACAAATTGGCCAAACTGTAGCGTTCATAATGGTTAAGGGGTTAACATGATTACATACAAACATGAGCATATATTGTAAAGAAGGCAGGCAGTTTCAGCGTTACTTCACCTCATATAGCTGAGAACATTATTTTATATGTGGAAATTATATTTTCAAATGATTGTTTATATCAAGAATCTAACCCAAGGTATTTCTCATCTCACATCTGGGACCATAAACCCTGTAGCCTGTAACTCCTTAATATGTCTACAATAATCCACTGACCAAGCAGATGCTGGACAGATAGCAATGTAAGTTCACTAATTCCCAGATAACAACCAAAGATCAAGTTTATTTCTGGAATCAAAACTGAACATTACTCTTCTTTTTCAAACTCATTAAAAATACAGATTTTTTTAAATATCCAAGTTAAAAAGAATGCTTTATGAATCTTAACCAAGTGTCAAATATTACTGCGTGCTTCATCTGCAAATTTTTCTGATTTAGAATTCTACACCACATGCAAATGTAGCACTATGAGATGTGCACTTTATAAACATTGCTTACTCTCATTAGCAAAATTTAGAAATTTCAGGCATTACAGGAGATTTAGTTGAGGACTGAATGTTTTCTTCCATTTTGGAATGTGAGGAATTCTTAAATTTCTTTACCAATTTTTTAAGGTCCAGTAAAAATTGTGCATTTCAGTGTGCCAAGAAGGTGTTCTAAAGATATGGTAATCAAATCAACAGTGAGGGCAAGATTTGTATGTAACAGATCACCTAAATGTTTCTTTCTTCCCTCTACAACCCCCCCCCCCTTTCTTTTGTGTTTGTGCCTACTACTCTTATGCTTTAAATATAACAGCATGTCGGAGTGATTTTCATTACTAAAGCATGAAATATACAGAAGCTCTGTAATGTTAAGTGCAAAGTAGAAAACACATTTACAGATACTTTGGAAAGCAGAACTTCATAGCTAAAAGAAACTTCATACAACTGTAACTAGCATTATAAGTAAAACTACTATAAAAATAATATATCATTTCTACCTTGCGTAGATGTACCTTATGTACGTTCAAATGAAGCACATGTAAATAAAGTCTTCTTTATTGTTTTATAAAGTCTTCTATACTCCTATATCTAATAAACTAGTTTCTAGATTACAAAATATTTCATATACAAAATATGAACTCTTTATTTTGGGAATTCTTATTGCACCATAGTTAAATATAATTACGTTTGAATCTTCTTACATTCCTTCGATAAATGTATGCAGTGTGTAATAAAAATTTATGTCAGAACTTTAGGGGTAGAACTTCTGTCATATAGGAATGAATGCTGCCTTGTAAGTAAAACTCTGTAAGTTGTATGGAATATACACATAACTACATATTTTGCTTGTAGGGCAATGACATATTATACGAACATCAGTCAAAAAGCACTTTTGTTCCCTATATCACAGCTGTTTTTCTGTAATTCTGTACTACTAAATATGTCCAGTCTAAATTGCCCTGAAAAGTTGAATTTGTGGTATGTTTAAGTTAAATGGTTGAAAGTTAGCACACAACCCAGGCTAAGTTGACCTTATTTATTAATAAGGTATGTATGTCTATGTTTCTCATTTCAGGATATAAGTGACTTTATTAAACTATTCTTTAGTTCTCGCCCTTATCATTTTTCTTTAGCTGTTCCAGAATTCTTAGTGTTTATACAAATACACATATCCAAAACATATTGGTTATATTTATATTTATTTGTTCATTTTTAAATTATTTTCTTGGCTTTATTTCTACCCTACTTCCACTTTAATAAAGATATCTCATTCTATAGGGACAGTAGACATTACAGTAGACACTAACATTATGAGCTGAATCTTTGTTATACATAAATCCTAAAATCATGAGCAAATTAGAATACTAGGTACCTATACTTTAACTTCAGTTAATGGTATTTAAAACATCTTAGTAAGCTTCAATCTTACTATTATAAACTTCATCAGCCTTTTCTCCCCAGAATGTGTTAAGTCCACTAATATGTACTGATATCAGCATTTTTCCATAATCTATAATGAAAACAACCACTGTCTTACAATTAATTGCTATGTTAATTAGATGAAAAACTTATATTAAATTATCATTGATTTATAGTCACAGTAAACAGTACCTAATTGCTTCTCTGGTTCAGTTTAATTTCCAAATTATGTAAATATAGATTCATACTGCTACAGCAGATACACAGAAAAATATTTTTCTAAATAGCAAAATTAAAATTTGATCTATTAGATGCAAGAGCACTTGGACAAAGGCATACATATGCAATATAACCAAGAGAAAAACAGAGATACTTTAAGATAAGGATTTAAGGTCAAAAGTTTGTACAAATATGATACTTTCCAAGATAGCAAAAATAAATAAATAAAAATAAAAGAAAACACATTCTATAAAATTGAGTTGCACATTTTCATCATTGCTCTGACAAATAAAATTTTATGTAAAAGAAATTGCAGTACAGGTTTCAAACTACATCTAAGTGTAAGTCAAGACATGTGTTTCTTTATTTTTTCTTTGCTACCCGAAAATAGAACTGCAAATTTAATGAGGTTAGAACCTGCTGCAAATGGATTCTCTCCCTCCATCTCTTCCACCCTCGCTCCCTTATGAGGAAGCAAAATACATGCAAACAATACTGCCGCCTTCAGCCTATTTTATTTCTCCTTGCCCACTTTACTCAACTGTTTTATTTTCACTTTTCTACAAGGTGTATTTTTAAAGTAAGTACTGATAGTGATCAATTCTTCATGGGTGATCAGCCGTGTTAAGTATGTGAAGGTCGAGCTTTCGGCCATTGTATACTCCATGGCCATCTTCAGGACTAAAAAGATGAAAATTCTCCTCAGTTTTCCAAATATATACTATGGTTAGGTTGTATTGTCCTAGCCAATGCACGGGTGATGGTTTCTGATTGGGCCTGCTGTAGGCTCGGCTGCAGTGTTTTCCCGCCGGTACGAACTTTGTGCGGTGTCGCCGGTTGGGGTGTCTTCCGGGTAGACGAGCGGCCGCTACCACTCAGGCAGGAGGCTAGCTCCCCGGGAGAGGCAGTGGCAGTACCACTCCCGCAGCTGCCGTCTCAACCACCAGCGTCCTTAGAACTTCACCCGGCCAACACACCACCGCCGTCGGAACACACTGCCCCCCCCCCTCGGGAGCCAATGTTATTATCCGTGGAGTTCCTCGAGACTTCCCAGCGAGGCATCTACTCAGCACAGCACAACACCAGTGGCCATCAGCAATGAGGGCCATCCGCATCGTCACTTCCCGGGGACCAATGCATATGGCCAGGAACATCTTCGCCAACTCAGCAGATCGAGAAGCCGCTCTAAGGACCGGCTTGCCGTTACTCGGACGGCGCCTGCCTGCTGAGCCCCCTAGGTCTACACGACAAGTGCCCTGCCACAGATGTTGCAGATATGGGCACGACGCAACCACCTGCAGCGCCGTACCTTGGTGCCATTACTGTGGGACCTACGGCCTCACCAGTGAATGCACCAACCACGATCTCCGCCGTCGCCGCCGGTACTGCGCTACCTGCAATGGCACAGGCCATTTCACCGGTCAAGCGCAGTGCCCCCATTACCCTAGGGCTCCGGCCCTTCAACCAGCACCAGCCAGCGCAGCTACACAGCCTTACAGCAGACCAGTTCCTACCAGTACTACAGCATCGACATCACAACCCAACCAGACGTATGCCACTGCCACCCCAACGCCACTGCCCAGGAGCGAGGCCGAGGACATCTGCCAGGCGGTTCAAAGCCTCAACACGCGACTAGACAAGCTAGAAGAAGCCTTGCACCAACTGACAAATGCAGTGACCATCATCACTAACTGCAACCACTCCATCAGGACCCAACTTCAAGACGCCACTACTGCCGTACATGAGCAACACAATACCACAACAAACAAACTCACATCGCTACAGCAAGACATACAGAAGATCAACAAGAGAACCAACTCACTACGCAGAATACAACGCAAAGAACATGCACGAATCTCAAGACAACTGATACACCACACCACTGGCTTTAATGCCGCGGCAAAACTATTAGAAGAACTCCGCACCGCAACCACAGAACTCGACAACTCTGAACTACTGGCATCCATACAACGAAAACTCCACAGAATTGAGAACCAACCTTCGACTACCACACACGAAGCAAGCACTCAGACCTCACTACCGACACCTCCACTCTACAGAGGGCAGCACTACGAGCAACAATCTCACCAGCCTACCGCGCCATCCACACCACCGACGGAACCATCTTATCAGCCAGCTACACCTTCAAAACCAACTCTGGTACAACCACACCAGGGAGCTGCACCAACACCACTACGCCAACTGACTCCGGAGCAACTCTCACTCTTCAACCGTGGCGGCTACGCCCACCACAGCAACAAACCATGCACCCGTCAGTGCCGGAACAAACTCTGCAGCAACTCAGGAATCACCATGGACGACCTCATGCCCTACATGTTCCCAAACCGGAAGCAAGAAGACAAGTAACAAACTGCAGAACAACAACACAGAACTGACTGGCCGGAACAAACTTCATCACGCATATACATCAACTATCCGACAACCAACACCGCCGCCTACGCCACTCACAGCAACCATCGCAGACAACGCCGATCTACACAAGCACGAAAAATAGTACAATCTAAGAAGCACGCAGTCTACAACACACCGCACAGCACTGACTGGCCGGAACAAACTTCACCACGCATACACATCACCATAGCTGTCAACCAACACCGCCGCCTACACCACTCACAGCAACCATCGCAGACAACGCCGATCTACACAAGCACGAAAAATACTACAATCAAGAACACGCAGTCTACAACACACCGCACTCCCCGCGGTGTTACCCAGACTCCGGTATGGGTACCACCCGGACCCCCAACGTACCCACATGCTAATAGCTTAGCATGTGGCCAGCAAGACCGCACTATCCGGGGTGCTAACCGGGACCCGTTCACGACGCCATACCCCTCCAAGCCTCCCCTTGTAATCCTGATTCATCCCGTACTCCCGGCGAAATAAGCCAACTCTTTATCCTACCAACTCTACTTCTGTTTCCCCTTTCAACAAAAAAAAAAAAAAAATCCTGTGGGTACGTATTTTGTTCAGGGTCCATGGTGTTGCTGTTTCTGTAGGTGTTTTTGATGGCTACTGTCCACGTGGAACTTAGTTTAAGTCCAACATCTCTGTTGTAATTGTTGGGGTGTAATTTGATGTGGATGGCCTCCTTGATGACTCTGTCCCAGTAATCTACTGGGTAGATTACTGGTCCCAGTAATCTACAGTAATGTCTACTTGTCTAATGTCTCCTTGATGACTCTGTCTCAGTAATCTACTGGGTAGATTACTGGTCCCAGTAATCTGCAGTAATGTCTACTGGGACAGAATCATCAAGGAGGTCATCCACATCAAATTACACCCCAACAATTACAACAGAGATGGCGGACTTACACTAAGTTCCGCGTGGACAATAGCCATCAGAAACACCTACAGAAACAGCAACACCATGGACCCTGAACAAAATACGTACCCACAGGAATTTTTTTTTTTTAAAGGGGAGACAGAAAGAGTTGGAGAAGAAAGAGTTGGCTTATTTCGCCGGGAAGAGTGGGAACAAGGGAGGGGAAGAAAAACTAAGCTAAAGGTTTTCAAGAGGGGGCGCTGATGACCTAGAAGTTGAGCGCCCTTAAACCAAATCCAAATTCAAGAGGGGGTTTTGGGAGAAGTGTGTCGTGACTATCGAGGTACCGCCGAAGCACCCTCGCAGTGCGGAAGGATACAGCTGGCTGTTACCAGCATCGGGAAAGGGTATTCCGGGTGACAGACATGGCTAGGCCCTGACTGCCACACACGGGGAATTAGGAGTGGGATGGTAAAGTTCCGGGATCTTCGTGATTAGCGGTTCCAGTTCCACAAGCGTTCACCTGTGACGCCACTACATATCATTAGCTTGCGTCGTTCATTGCAAGGTTGGCGATAGTGATCGAAGAAGCCAGTGTGTTCAAACTCTGGGTGATCAAGCTGCTGTGGCCACCATGGTTGTGGAGAGAGTTGCGCTTGTGTAAGAATCTGCTGAAGTTTAACTTGTCGCTGTTGTAGTTGATTTGCCTGCTGGGATGGTGGCAGGAAGTGGTGTACTTCTGTTTGAGTAGTGGCCACTTGTGATGTTGGAGTAGTCCTGTTCTCGATCTGTGTCAGCTTCTGCTGGACTGAGTCGAGAGTTTCTCCATTGACTGCGACGTATTCAGTGAGAGTTCTGACTTCAGTTCGTAGCGCTTCAATTGGTTCTTTAAGATGAAGTCCGGAGAATGTGTTGGCGGCGGTGTTGATTAAGGTGGTGACGGCGTTGGTTAGTTGTTGTGGGGCGTCTTCGATGTTACCCAGTCGTCGATTGAGGCTAAGAACCGCAGAGCAGAGATATTCCACTTCCTTACTGGGCGGTTGTGTACTAGCGGTGGCGGCGGCGTATGTGAAGTTCGACCCTTGGAGTGTTGATGATTCTTGCTGCGTTGTCGGTTGTGGAGTCTGAGGAGATTGACACTGCCCAGGTGGTGATGCGGCGTATGTGAAGTTCGACCCTTGGAGTGTTGATGATTCTTGCTGCGTTGACTGCGTTGTCGGTTGTGGAGGCTGAGGAGGTTGAGACTGCTCAGGTGGTGATGCGGCGTGGTTTCGGTGCCTCGGATAGAGCGGACAGCAAACCTGCCCGGTGTAGTGGTCTCTCCTGTCGCAGGTGGCGCAATACCTACGACGTCGGGTGAGGTCGTGGTGCTGTTCGCTGGCCCTCCTGTAGTATAATCTGCGGATGCAGGTGTCGATTAACTCCAACGGCAACTGTGCCGAAGCGGCCGTACCGTGGGTTGGTTACAGGAGGTTCGGTGGCGGCGGTGTTGTCTTGAGGTAGCGCGTTGCTAGTAACGGCGTTCTGCGTCGGGTCGGAATTGGCGGCCAATGTGGCTCCATCTTCCGGCGTTGACTGCGTATTCCGGCGATACTTCTTCTTGGTCATGCTCCACCCACAGGAAGTTTTTTTTTTTTTTTTTTTTTTTTTTTTTTTTTTTTTTTTTTTTTTTTTTGTTAATAGGGGAGACAGAAAGAGAGTTGGAAGGGAGAAAGAGTTGGCTTATTACGCCGGGTTACTGATTAATTGGGGTAAGTGTGTCGTTTTCACGAGGTCTTACTTAGCACCCTCGGTAGTGCGAGTGTGAGCTTGCCGACCGGGGTCGACCTAAATTTGTAGATGCCGGGAGGCAGCCATGAACAAAGCCCTGACTGACACCACGGGTATTTTTTTTTTTTTTTTTTTTTTTTTTTTTTTTTTGTGGTGGGGAAAAATGCTACTTACGCCCTAGCCGCATGCATGCATGCGAGTGTAAGACTCCTACCCTGGCTTCGAACCCGGGCAGCCTACTCACTAAAAAATCCCACCGGAAGTCTTGAGGTCTAGGCCTCTATGCTGCAGTACCGCATAAAGCACCTGCGCATTCTGTGGTGAGAGATGGAAGCTGCCTGCCAGTGGCAGTAACAGCGAGTATTACTGATGTGCCGGAGGGCAAACATGCCATAAGCCCTGAGTGCCCCCTGGTAGTCATTAATGGTGATGTGTTTGATAGTTGATGGTGTTCTTTTTGTGTTTCAGCCATTTGGCATCGTTAGGTGTAGATGGATGTGAGGGATGAGTGAAATGAGCATGTTTAGTTTTTAAAACTCCACCCGAAGGTTTCGTTCCTTGTCCTTAGCGTTTATTATTATTATTATTATTATTATTATTATTATTATTATTATTATTATTATTATTATTATTATTATTATTATTATTATTATTATTATTATTATTATTATTATTATTATTATTATTATTATTATTATTATTATTATTATTATTATTATTATTATTATTATTATTATTATTATTATTATTATTATTATTATTATTATTATTATTATTATTATTATTATTATTATTATTATTATTATTATTATTATTATTATTATTATTATTATTATTATTATTATTATTATTATTATTATTATTATTACTTTTTTTTAAATTTTATTATTTATTTATATTGCGTCCTATAATCTATGCTAGAAGTATTTTAAGATATGCTTATATAACTAGGGGCAGTTATGGTGATATTTATATGATTTACAACTTGTAGAGCTAACTTCTACTGTGTCATTTAATCTTACTTACTATGGTGTGATTAAGCCGGAGGCTTCGTCATTAATCGTGTACCTGATCTTGCCTGGTCGTATAAGTGCACACATGGCGGGCTGTCTGCCTGAAGTGCAGGAGCGAGCCTGTGCCACTACCGGGGAGGCCCTCGTCTCCCGGGGTCCGCCTTGGCTAGGTAGCACAAGGACTTGTGAGGGCTTGAGTGTAAGTGTAAGTGTATGTTTTTATAGTGTTATGTGTTTGTTGTGTGCTACCCTTCATCCCCATAACCAGTAATTTCATGGTACTAAATTATTCAGGTATTCCTGTATGTTGTTGAGTTCAGGTTCGCCTATACTTATAGTGCGATCGAACAATGATAGAGGGCGGAGGTGTCTGTCGCGAGTCATATCATACTCCCCGAGCATTCGTATTTGCTCGTTGTGGTTCTTATACTTTTTGGCGTATAGGTTGCATGCCAGGTGTTTAATAAACTGCTCGATTGTGAGCATTTTTAGCTCTTCATCTAACTGGTACGTCGGAGCCTCTAGCGGTAGTTTTGCAATAATTCGCAGTATTCTCTCTCTCCATGTGAGATATTCATCCATCTTAACCCCTAGGTACGTGACGGATGTCTCCCACCCGATAGGTTCCTGAATTAGGGTGAGGGGTGGGAGGGCTCGCCTCCTTTGTCTGTGCAATATTCGCCTGGTAAAAATGATTGCTTGGCTTTTTCTTGCATTTAGTTTTAACCGCCATTTGGTGAACCAGGGCTCCAATGTATTTAGAGCATTCTGGAGACGCAGGTGTATGATGCGTGGCTGAGTAGATTGCGTGGCCAGGGCCGTGTCGTCCGCGTATATGTATTTATCTACTCGGACTAGTGGTGGTAGATCGTTGATATATATTAAATAACGTAGGCCCGAGTAAACTTCCTTGTGGGACTCCCGCGTTTATGGGGTGCAATGAGGATTCGGTGTTCTCAATTGAGATTCTGAAACTCCTTCCGCTGAGGTAATCTTTTATTAGGGCGACCATTGAATCTTGTACCCCTATGTGAATGAGTTTGTGGAGTAATCCTCCATGCCACACTTTATCGAAAGCGCGTTCTATGTCCAATAGGACCACGGCTGTCGATCGTTTAGTGTTAAATCCCCTGGTGATACGTTCGGTAAGCCTAAGGATCTGTAGTGTTGTAGAGTGATTGGCCCTGAAGCCGTACTGGTCGTCAGTTATCACGTTGTTTTTAATTAGGAATGAGTTAAGGCGTTTAAGTATTATTTTCTCTAGCAGTTTACTTAGTGTGCTTAAGAGGCTAATTGGCCTGTGATTAGTAGGAATGGACCGATCTTTATGTTGCTTAGGAAACATAAGGATTCGTGCTTCCTTCCAGCGCTTTGGAAATTTTCCGTGTTCCAGCGCGTAGTTGAATATATCCGCCAGCACTTTTAAGGCTTTGGGCGGTAGATGTTTCAGGACTATATTGGGAATATTGTCTGGTCCTGGAGCCTTGCGAGTGGGCAAGTGTGCTATTAGCCATTTAATTTCGCTTGCACTGGTCTTTCGAAGTTTGTTGTGCGTTGGAATATTCCCTATTTCAGCAATTTGGTCTTCCGTTGCTGCTGCGAACTGTCTGTCGCATGGTTCAGCATTCGGTTGGAATACCTGCTCTAGTGTGGTCGCGAAAGCTTCTGCTTTTTCTGCCGGCGTTTCGGCTATTTGCCCGTCAATATGTAGGGGCGGAACGTTTGTGCGAGTACGTGTCAGGCACTTCGGTATTCGCCACACTGTTCTGTTATGAGGGTCAACGTCTTCCAGTGTGGCGTTCCATTGCTCCCTTATGTGTTCGGCCATTAGTATATCGGCCGTGACTCTGAGGTTGTCATATTCGTTGCGATGTATTTGGTTTCGCGTTCGCTGCCATTTGCGCCTGGCCCTGTTTCGGTCCTGCATTGCCTGTCTTACAGCCCGAGGGAACTGCGTGGTTGCCCTATTCGTTGGTCTAGTTAAGGGAACATGTTTTTCGGTCGCATGGTGAATAGTTCTGGTAATTATTTCTACGGCTTGCTCTTGAGTATCTTGTGAGCTAATGACAGGGTTGTTTTGTTCGAGTTGCGTTTCAACTAACGCTTCGAACTCGGGCCAGTTGGCGTGTTTGTAGTTGCGCCTAGGCTGTTCTACTAGAGTGTCATTTTTTTGCGATTTTTTTTTTTTTAAGGGGAGACAGAAAGAGAGTTGGACGGGAGAAAGAGTTGGCTTATTACGCCGGGAAGGGAAAAGGGCTACGGGATGGGTTTTCTCGGGGAGATAAGGGAGAAGTGTGACGTAGGTGGTGAGGTACCGCCGAAGCACCCTCGCAGTGCGTTGGGGTACAGCCGGTAAGATTACCGGCATCGCGTAAGGATTGCCGGGTGACAGTCATGAACAAGTCCTGACTGTCACACGCGGGATGTGGACGTGGGATATGGTTAGAAGTGTATGTGTTTTTCTGCGAAGGCTGTGCAGGGGGTTCCGAGGAACTGCGATGGCTGCGGTGGCACTTGACTTTCAAGTGGGTAGGAAATCAGTGGCGTCGAGACCGGATGCACTGCAGAGCCTTCTTCTGCACCTGAAGTCGCAGGGACGTGTTCCGTGGCTGACAAAACCATATCTATTGAAGCGGTCGAGTTCTTCCTGTGTCGGTATCCTGCGTTCACTTGTCTGTGGAGTTGGCGTTGCTAGTTGAGGCAAAGTGGTCCAGGGCTGACTATTGGGTTCTGATGTAAGTATGGAGGTCTGCGTGTATTGAATCCATGGAGGTTGTGTTGTTGTCGTCCAGTTTCCAGGTCGTGGTGCAGAGTCCTTCCAGGATTTTTATTGCTGCGTTGAAGTCGGCAGAGTGTTGGAGAAGTTCTCGGTGAATTAAAGTGATTTCTTTAAGGCATGTCCTGCGGAGAGAGTTGGTTTTCTTGTTGCTTTTCCGGAAGTTTGTGAGAAGTGACGTCAAACGGCCAGTTGTGGAGTTGTGTTGCTCGCGTCCTGCATCTATGGCGTCTTGCAGTTGAGTTTGGACAGTAGCAGTAGAGGTGGCTATGGTGGACACGGCGACGGTGATTTGAAGTAAGGTCTCGTCGATTTTGTCAAGTCTTTGGTGAAGATGATGAACGTCGTGGCGGATGTCCTCTGTTTCGTTCCTGGGCAGTGATGCACTTCCAGTGGCGGCGTAGGTTGGAGTGTACTGTTGTGCTGGTGAAGATACTGCGTTGCTTGGTGCTATTCGGCGAAGAGGCTGTGAGACTGCGGTGGCTGGTGCTGGTTGGCGAAGAGGCTGTGAATCTGCGGTGGCTGGTGCTGGTTGCGATGTCGAAGCTCTTGGGTAACATGGGCACTGCGCCTGGCCTGTGAAATGGCCGAAGCCATTACAGGTGGCGCAGTACCGACGGCTTCTGCGTAGGTCGTGGCTGGTGCAGTCCTGTGTGAGGCACTGGGCCCCACAATAGTGGCACCTAGGAGCAGCGTTGCATGTGGTGACGTCATGGCCAAAGAGACAGCATCGGCGGCAGGGCACTCGTTTGGTGGTCCTGGCTGGCTCGACGAGCAGGCGTCGCCCGAGTAGGGTTAGACCCGTCCTCAAGGCGGCTTCGCTGTCGGTGGTGTCTGCGAGGACGATTCGAAGAAGGTGTGAAGGTCCCTGAGAGGTGATGATGCGAGTGGCCCTAACTGCAGAGGGCCACTTCTGTCTTGCTGCGTGTAGAACATGTCTCTCAGGGATGTCTCGAGGCACTCCTCGTATGATGACACTGGTCCCCTGGAAGGGACCAGAGTGTGCAGGCGGCGATGGTGAGTTGTCCGGGAGATGGACGGTAGACTGCAGTGACAAAGCCGGCAATCCCGGGATTGGCACTCCCACTGCGTTTCCCGGGGAGCTGACTCTCTGTCTTGGCAATCGGTTCTCTAGCTGCGGTGTAGTGGCGCTAGGTGTGGCTCCGGACGGAACTACGGCGACTGCGCTGACTGCTTCAATATTTTCTGGTGTGGCGATGCTTTCAGGTTCCCGGGCCGATGAGGCTCCATTGCCCGGTGAAGACGGCGATTTCCGGCGGTGCTTTCTTCTTCCCATCACTTTTTTTTTTTTTTTTTTTTGGAAAGGGGAGACAGAAGTAGAGTTAGAAGGATAAAGACTTGGCTTATCTCGCCGGGTAGGGATTATAGGGGAGGGGAACTAGCTAAACTAAAGAAAGGATAAGTGTAGTAAGGTATGTATGTGTAATGTTTTCCGAGTCCCGCAGTAAGCACCTCGGTTATTTATTGTAATGTGTAAATCCACCGAGGATCTGGTGGATATGGTGTTGACTTGCCCGGGTGACAACCATGACCAGAGCCCTGGCTGCCACACACGGTGTATTGGTGTGGGGTTGATGTTGTCACTGGTAGTTGCTGTTTCTTCGTAGGTCTACACATGCTGTATGTTGACAAGTGGCGGAGTCGTGCAGTCTGTCGTAATATGCATGTTGTGGTGTTCGTCTTCTCCGTGTTCTGCCTGGTAGCTCGTAGTTGGTGGGTGGATGTTTCTGCTGAAGTGCTGGAAGAGTGAATAGAGTTGATGTTGCCGCTTGATGCTTCTGTGTTGATTGTTCTGGTTGGAGTGTGTCTGTGTAGTGATACTGTGTTGTAGCGTCTGTTGTTGTTGACATGATGGTAGTCTCTAACCGATACAACTTACGCTGAATGGAGTTGAGAACTTCATTGTTGTCGAGTTCGATTGTTGCTGCTCGCAGTTGATGAAGTAGTTTGGCTGCGGCGTTAAAACCTGTAGTGTGGTGGATTAGTTGGCGGGCAATCGCAGCATGACGCTTGCGGTTTGCCCGTCTCTGTTGGTTGAATTTGTGGTGGAGTGTTGCAATGGTCTGTGTCAGCGCTGGGACGCTCTCAGCGGCGATGGCTCAAACTTCTACCATTGCAGAGGAGATTTCTTGAAGCTCGCTGGTGGAGGGTTGTGGCAGGGCTGCAACTGCCGATGATAGTGAGGAGACGGCGCTGGTCAGGTTCTTGCAGGCATCCTCGATTCTGCGAAGACGGTCCTCGAGGCCGGTGATCACTGTGGTAATTTGCTGGGCCTCGATGCTGTGAGGTTCCACGTGTGATGCTGCTGCGGCGTAGGATGTGGTGTCACGTGGTGTGGAAGCGACGGCGGATGTTGGTGTGGCTGTGTGATGTTGCTGTCTGGCTGCGCTGGCTGGTGTTGACTGCCTAGGGTAGAGCGGGCACTGCGCCTGTCCTGTAAAGTGGCCATGGCCATTACAGGTGGCGCAGTACCTGCGTCGGTGGCGCAGGTCGTGGTTTGTGCATTGTTGTGTGAGGCATAAAGCCCCACAGTAATGGCACCTCGGTCGTGCGGTGCGTGTAGTGGCGTCGTGTCCATAGCGGCAGCATCTTCGGCATGGCACTCGACGTGTAGTCCGTCTGGGTTCAGCAGGCAGTCGCCGCCCAAGTAAGGTCAAGCCCGTCCTCAAGGCGGTTTCCTGGTCTGCAGTGTCTGCGAAGATAATCCTCATCAAACTTGTGGGTCCGCGTGAGGTGACGATACGAGTGGCCCTCAAAGCTGACGGTCACTCGTGTTGTGCTGCTATCAGTATGTGCCTCGCTGACACATACACACGAGGCACACCTCGGAAGATGACACTAATCCCCGAAATGGGGCCAGTGTGTGCAGGCGGCGATGGTGTGATGGCCGGGTGATGCTCCGTGGACGGCGGTGGAGGGGCCGGCAACTCCGGGATAGGCACTGCCACTGCCGCTCCCGGGGAGCTGACCTCCAGCCTGGCTAGCAGTGGCCGCTCGACTGGCTGGCGCTCTGGCTGCGGCGAGGTTCTAGCATCGCTAGTGGCGCTCGGCGCGGCGTCTGCTCCAACTACGGTGGCTGCGCTAGCTGTCTTGGCGGTGGTGGTGGCTGCGCTGGTACTCACGGCGGTGGTGATTCTATTTTGTTCAGGGGCCGATGTGGCTCCAGAACTCGGCGAGGTCGGCGTTTTTCGGCGTTGGTTCTTCTTCTTTCCCATCACGGCGAAGTCTGACCTCTCTCTCTCTTCCCATCACTTTTTTTTTTTTTTTTTTTGAAACGGGAGACAGATAGAGAGTTGGAGATAAAAGAGTGGCTTATTTCGCCGGAAGTACGGGATGTATGTGGATTTAAGAAGAGGATTAGGAGGGGTGTGGCGTTGTAACCGGGTCCCGCTTAGTACCCCGGATAATAAGGTCCTGCTGGCCACATGCGTCAGCATGTGGGTGCGTGGGTGGTCCGGGTGGTACCCATACCGGAGTCTGGGTAACACCGCGGGGAGCGCGGTGTGTTGTAGACTGCGTGCTTCTTGTGGTTTAGTGTTTTCGTAGATCGGCGTTGTCTCCGATGATTGCTTTGAGTGGTGTAGGCGGCGGTGTTGGTTATCAGCAAAGCTGATGTAGATGAGTGGTGATGTTAGTTCCGGCCAGTCAGCGCTGTGTTGTTCTGCAGATAGTTGGGTGAGACTGGTGAGTGGCAGTGGAGCTACGTGTTTTCTTGCTTCCAGTTTGGGAACATGTAGGGCATGAGGTCGTCCATGGTGATTCCTGAGTTACTGCAGAGTTTGTTCTTGCATTGACGAATGCATGGGTGGCTGGCGTGGTGGGAGTAGCCGCCACGGCGGAAAAGTGAAAGTTGCTCCGGAGTCAGTTGGCGTAGTGGTGTGGGTGATGCTGCCTGGCGTGGTTGTTCCTGGGTTGGATTTGACGGTGTGGCTGGCTGGTGAGTTTGTTGCTCGCGTCGATACTCTCTGGTGAGTGGAAGTGGAGGTGGTGAGGTTTGCGTACTTGCTTCATGTGTAGTGGTCGGCGGATTGTTCTCGATTCTGTGGAGTTTGTGTTGGATTGATTCCAATAATTCGGTGTTGTCCAGTTCTGATGCTGCGGTGCGTAGTTCCTCTAGAAGTTTAGTTGCTGCATTAAAGCCAGTGGTATGGTGTATGAGTTGGCGTGTGATTAGTGAGAGCTCTTTGTGGTAACTCCGGCGGAATGTGTTGGTTTTCTTGCTGATTTTCTGTAAGTCTTTCTGTAGCGCTGAGAATCTGGTTGTAGTCATGGTGTGAAGTTCGCGGCCAGTGGTAGTGGCAGTTTGGACTTGAGTCTCCAAGGAGGCCGTGGAGTTGGCGATGGTTGTCACAGCGGCTGTTAGTTTGAGTACGGCGTCCTCAAGTTTGTCCAGACGTTTGTGCAGGCTTTTGACCTCCTGGCGGATGTCCTCGGCCGCCTTCCTGGGCAGTGGCGTTGTGGTGGTGAAGGTGGCGTGTGTTTGGCTGGTCTGTTGCGAAGTTGATGCTGCTGTACTGGTAGGAGCTGTTCGGCGGTGAGGTTGTGTAACTGCGGTGGCTAGTGCAGGTCCTTGGGCCATGGCCCGTGGGTAGTAGGGGCACTGCGCTTGACCCGTGAAATGGCCCGTGCCATTGCAGGTAGCGCAGTACCGGCGACAACGGCGGAGATCGTGGCTGGCGCACTCCCTAGTGAGGTCGTAGGCCCCACAGTAATGGCACCGAGGTGCGGCGCTGCATGTGGTGGCGTCGTGCCCATATCTGCAACATCTGCGGCAGGGCACTTGGCGAGTGGTTCTGGCGGGCTCAGCAGGCAGGCGCCGCCCAAGTAAGGGCAAGCCCGTATTGATGGCGACTTCTTGGTCTGCTTTTTTTTTTTTTTTTTTTTTTTTTTTTTTTTTTTTTTTTAGGTGGAGGGGAAAAATCCTGTTACGAGACCCCATGGTACTGTGGGAGTCGCCATTGAAGATGGCCATACCCACTAAAAAAACCCCATCCACCGGATTAGGAAGGTGAAAGCCTGCTGCGGTACCGCCTGTAGCACCCGCGCATTCAGTGGTGAAGATAGAGCTGGTTCGCATTGAGTAACCAGACGGAGAAGGTTAGGAGCTTGGAGACGAGCTTGACCGAAGCCCAGCTTGCCCCCTAGCGGAGTCATGGATGGTTTGGTAGGATTCATTTGTGATTGCTGTCAGGAATCAGGGTGCTATGTATCTTGGCGTGAATACGCCGCGTCTGTTCGTGCGCCTCTGATCTGCTTTTTTTTTTTTTTTTTTTTTTTTTTTTTTTTGTGGTGGGGAAAAAGGCTACTTACGCCCTAACCGCATGCACGCATGCGAGTGTAAGACTCCTACCCTGGCTTCGAACCCGGGCAGCCTACTCACTAAAAAACCCCACCGGAAGAGTCCAGAGGTCGAAACCTCGGTGTTGCAGTACCGCAATAATGCACCTGCGCATTCAGTGGTAATGATGGAAGCTGCTTGCCAGAGGCAGTAACAGCGTGGTGATGCTGAAGGCCAGGAGACACTCATGACCTAAGCCCTGAGAGCCCCTTGGTAGCAGTCATTGGTGATAATGGTGAGTGGTGTGCTCGATTCTGTGGTGAAATGAGATGGTCATGATTGGTGAATGAATGAAGATGACTGAATCCTGGAGTGAAGTGGATTATTCTGGATATGCCGTACACTTCATGGAACGACATAGCTCGGAGCAGGGGCGGCCTTCATGGATATGGAAGCCCGCTGACTTGGCTCTGGACGGTAGGAACTGCGGTGGTTTTTGTCGAGCTGGTGGTGGTTCCTTCGTACGGCGAGTCTGAGTGGCGACCTCCCTGGTGGTGGTCGGGTTGGCAGTTGGGATCTCGAGCCGGCGAAGCGTCTGCTTAATTGGCTCGAGAGCCTCAGCGACGTTCCTGGAGATTGTGCCACTTGCTGCGGTGGAGATTGTGGCGAGTGTTTCTTCAATAGCAGCCAGGCGGGTGCTGACATTCAGTAGCTCCGCGTGGAGGTCCTGAATCGCATCCCGTAGCTCCTGGCTGACTGCGGGGACTCGTGGTGCTGCCGGCGGTGTTGTAGTCTCTGGAGCTGGTAGAGTTGTGTTGGTGCTTCGTGGTGCTGGTCGTTGCTGCTCGCGTTGTTCTGTGGAAGTGCTGGTCTGTTGTGAAGTTCGCCGTGGATGGAGAGGGCACTGTGCCTGGCCTGTATAATGGCCGAAGCCATTACAGGTGGCACAGTACCGGCGGCGGTGTCGCAGGTCGTGACCCTTGCACTGCGCTGTCAATGCCCGGGCACCGCAATAGTGGCACCGCGGGCTGGCAGAGCAGGTCTCGGCCTGGTGGCCGAACTGGCAGCAGCGGCGACATGGGACCAGGCGATCCGTTCTGCTGGCCTCAATGCGCAGGCGTTGCCCTAACAAGGGCAGCCCCGCCGTCAAGGCCGTTTCCCGGTCGGCCTGGTCCGCAAACTCTATCCGTACCATCATGGTAGGGCCGCGATCAGTATGAATTCTCGTGGCCCTGACACTGGACTGCCACAGTTGCCTGGTGGCTGACAGCAGGTAGCGGCACGGAAAGTCCCGTGGAACTCCGCACACTACTGCACTATGCCGCCAGGAGAAAGCTGTGGGTGGCGGTGGCGGCGGCGTCGGCGTCGGCTGGCGATACTGGGTTGGCGGCGGCGTGTGCGCTGGCTCTGCCGCGACTGCTCGTGGCGGAGGCTCAGCCACGACTGGTGAGACTGGGCGGCTGGCTGAGAGCGGCTGTCGCTCTGACTTGGCGCGCTCTGGCGGTGAATCCTGCAAAGTTCTTGGCGGCGTGTCTGCTCGCGCCAAGACCGAAGTCTTTTGCGCGGGTTTTGTGCTGGTCTTCGCTGCTTTCTTTTTCCCCATGTTGACGTTCTGTTGGAGCTGAAGATCAGGTCCGTCAGTCTCTCGTGCTGGCGAAAATGGCCCCGGCCACGATCTCTTGGTCTGCTTTTTTTTTTTTTTTGCTGCGGTACCGCCTGTAGCACCCGCGCATTCATTGTGAAGATAGAGCTGGTTCGCATAGCGTAACCAGACGGAGAAGGTTAGGAGCTTGGAGACGAGCTTGACCGAAGCCCAGCTTGCCCCCTAGCGGAGTCATGGATGGTTTGGTAGGAGTCATTTGTGATTGCTGTCAGGAATCAGGGTGCTATGAATCTTGGCGTGAAGACGCCGCGTCTGTTTGTGCGCCTCAGAAGTCTGGGAGCGTGTCGATATCCTGCATGCTGGATCCCTGAAACAATCTAAATATACTTGTACATACACTAAGAACAAAGGAAGTGCGTACAATTAGTCTCTTAGGTTAGTGGTAATTTGTGCGCTTGTGGCGTCGTCAATCTAGTGTAATTATAATTGTTACGTTCCGCCGTATGGCGTCGTCTGCAATTCATAATTAAGGTTGTTGATACACCATCCGGCATCGTCAATTGGGTGAGTGCATGTCCGTTGTATCGCCTGTTCGTCTGGAGTGCACATTTGGCGGGCAGTCTGCCTGAAATGCAGGTGCGAGCCAGTGCCACTCCCGAGGGGGCCCTCATCCCCCTGTGTCCGCCTTATAAATAAGGACTTGAGGGTTATCTGAAGAGAAACTGTAGGTATGAATGTGTGTGTGTGTGTGTGTGTGTGTGAGAGAGAGAGAGAGAGAGAGAGAGAGAGAGAGAGAGAGTGAGAGTGATGCACAGTTCACATGTGGATATCATCGGGGTAGCTAACTAGGATGTCCAGATATTGTTGCATGTCAACATCTGGCTCCCCGAGACCAATAGTTCTCTGGAATAGAGATAGTGGCCTTGCATGTTTTTCGTGCGTTATATCATAATTTCCTAGGTTTTGAATTAGTTCGTTGTGGTTTTTGTTATTCTTATCAAGTAAGTTACAGGTGAGCCTTTTTATGAACTGTTCAATGGAATGTACTTTTAGCTCCTCGTGTAATTGGAGCGTTGGGGCTACTTCGGGTAGTCTTGCGATTATTCGGAGTACTCTATTCTGCATCGTTTGCAGTCTCTTTATGTGTGTTTTCGCTGCATTTTTTTTTTTTTTTTTTTTTTTTTGTGGTGGGGAAAAAGGCTATTTACGCCCTAACCGCATGCACGCATGGGAGTGTAAGACTCCTACCCGGGCTTCGAACCCGGCAGCCTACTCACTAAAAAAAACCCACCGGAAGAGTCCAGAGGTCGAAACCTCGGTGTTGCAGTACCGCAATAATGCACCTGCGCATTCAGTGGTAATGATGGAAGCTGCTTGCCAGAGGCAGTAACAGCGTGGTGATGCTGAAGGCCAGGAGACACTCATGACCTAAGCCCTGAGAGCCCCCTGGTAGCAGTCATTGGTGATAATGGTGAGTGGTGTGCTCGATTCTGTGGTGAAATGAGATGGTCATGATTGGTGAATGAATGAAGATGACTGAATCCTGGAGTGACGTGGATTACTCTGGATATGCCGTACACTTCATGGAACGACACAGCTCGGAGCAGGGGCGGCCATCATGGATATGGAAGCCCGCTGACTTGGCTCTGGACGGTAGGAACTGCGGTGGTTTTTGTCGAGCTGGTGGTGATTCCTTCGTACGGCGAGTCTGAGTGGCGACCTCCCTGGTGGTGGTCGGGTTGGCAGTTGGGATCTCGAGCCGGCCAAGCGTCTGCTTAATTGGCTCGAGAGCCTCGGCGACGTTCCTGGAGATTGTGCCACTTGCTGCGGCGGAGATTGTGGCGAGTGTTTCTTCAATAGCAGCCAGGCGGGTGCTGACATTCAGTAGCTCCGCGTGGAGGTCCTGAATCGCATCCCGTGACTCCTGGCTGACTGCGGGGGCTGGTGGTGCTGCCGGCGGTGTTGTAATCTCTGGAGCTGGTTGAGTTGTGTTGGTACTTCGTGGTGCTGGTCGTTGCTGCTCGCGTTGTTGTGTGGAAGTGCTGGTCTGTTGTGGAGTTCGCCGTGGATGGAGAGGGCACTGTGCCTGGCCTGTATAATGGCCGAAGCCATTACAGGTGGCACAGTACCGGCGGCGGTGTCGCAGGTCGTGACCCTTGCACTGCGCTGTCAATGCCCGGGCACCGCAATAGTGGCACCGCGGGCTGGCAGAGCAGGTCTCGGCCTGGTGACCGAACTGGCAGCAGCGGCGACATGGGACCAGGCGATCCGTTCTGCTGGCCTCGATGCGCAGGCGTTGCCCTAACAAGGGCGGCCCCGCCGTCAAGGCAGCTTCCCGGTCGGCCTGGTCCGCAAACTCTATCCGTACCATCATGGTAGGGCCGCGATCAGTATGAATCCTCGTGGCCCTGACACTGGACTGCCACAGTTGCCTGGCGGCTGACAGCAGGTAGCGGCACGGAAAGTCCCGTGGAACTCCGCACACTACTACACTGTGCCGCCAGGAGGAAGCTGTGGGTGGCGGTGGCGGCGGTGTCGTCTGGCGGTGATGGGTTGGCGGCGGCGTCGGCGTCGGCTGGCGGTACTGGTTTGGCGGCGGCGTGTGCGCTGGCTCTGCCGCGACTGCTCGTGGCGGAGGCTCAGCCACGACTGGTGAGACTGGGCGGCTGGCTGAGAGCGGCTGTCGCTCTGACTAAATAAATTTAGAGATAAAGAAATTATACATGTTTGCGATTGCAATGCAAAGTCTACATGGTGGTATAGTAAAAATCCCGACGAAAGAGGAGAGAAATTGGAAGAAATTATTTCGGAATTGAATTTATATGTAATGAATAAATCTGGAAATCCTCCAACATTTCAAAATAGAGCAGGGGCGGAGGAAAATATAGATATTACTTTAGCTTCTAGCAATGCGGAGAAAAAAATCATTAATTGGAGGGTCACACAAGGTCAAACAACAAGTGATCATAATTTGATTTATTTTGACTTTCTGCTGGAGAAGAAGATACTTCAAGAAGATGTAGAAATAAGATATAATTTTAAAAGGGCAAATTGGGAACAAATGAGGCAAGAATTTAAAGAATTAGAATTACAATATACGGGATTATCAGTTGATTTTGATGCAAGAAACCTAACAGAAGCTATTAATCTAGCGGTATCAAGATCTGTTCCGAAATTAAAGATTTTTAATACTAAAGAGAAAATCTGGACAAATAAGTTACAGAAGCAAAGGTCAATAACCAGGAAATTGAGAAGAATTTATCAAAAATCGAACATATATATGGAAAGAGAAGAAAATTTGAGGAAATATAGGGAAGCCAAAAATAAATATAAATTATTATTAGAAGATACAAGAAAACAATACTGGGAGAAATTTGTTGAGCAAAACTTAAAAACGGATATCTGGGGACAACCATATAAAATCATCATGGATAAAATCAAGAAACCGGAAATATTAACAACTTTAGATAAAGGAAATGGACAAATGACAGAAAGTGGGGAAGAATCGGTAAAATTATTGTTACATACGTTACTGCCAGATGATAATCAGGAAGAGGATAATGATATTCATGTGGCAAGAAGAAATCAGATGAATTCGCGGTATAAAGGAAGTGTTGTGTATCCATTTGATTTGATGGAAATAAAATTAATTCTTGAAAAATTGAAAAAGAAAAAGGCACCTGGTCCAGATGGTATTATAAATGAAGTCTTATATAATCTACGGGAAGAAATAATTTTATTTTTGTATTTTTTATTTAATGACTGTTTAATAAGAGGAAGATTTCCAAATATTTGGAAGGAAGCCAAAGTTGTGATCTTAAGTAAAGGAGCAGCTAAAGATAGAACACAACCAAAATCTTTTAGACCAGTATGCTTGTTAAATTCTTTAGGCAAAATATTTGAACAATTAATTTATAAAAGGATGATGGAATTTAGAATAATGATAGGGATGAATATGAAACAATTTGGTTTCAGGAAAGGATATTCAACTGAGGATGCTATTTTAAAAGTACAAGATATTGTGTTAAAAAGCTCAAAAAATTATGTAATTGGAATATCTGTGGATATATCTGGTGCTTTTGATAATTTATGGTGGCCGTATTTTTTTGGCATCTTAAGAGAGAAGGAATATCCAGGTACCATATATAATTTATTAAAAGATTATTGTCTAAATAGAGAAGCATACATTGGAGGCTCAAATTACGACATTAGGAAGCAAATTACTAAAGGCTGTCCTCAGGGTTCTATTTTGGGGCCCCTTTTTTGGGATATTTTGTCAGAAAGTCTCTTGGAACAATTGGAAAATGATGGAAATGTTTTAGATATAATTGCGTATGCTGATGATACTGTGATAATGGTGGATGGGCAAAGCAGAAGGGAATTGGAAATTAAAGCGAAGGAAGTTACTGCAAAATTATCAAATTGGTGTGAAATAACCAAATTAAAAATTGCACCAAATAAATCAAATTATTTGCTCTTAAAAGGAAACTTAAAAAGGGATCCAACAATAAAAATTAATAATCAAAATATTCGAAGAGTAAAAGAAGTTAGATATTTGGGGATAATGTTGGATGAAAAATTTAATTTCAGAAAACATACAGATTATATTAGGCAGAAATCTGAGAAAATAATGTTAAAATTGGCAAGAATTACAAAATTAAATTTTGTACTTCCCTTACAGACCATACAAATTTATCACAATACAATCTTTGCCTCAATTATTACTTATGCTGCAGCAGTTTGGGCGGAAAGAATGGATAATGTGCAAATTAAAATGCTGCTAAGAAGAACCCAAAGAAAGATCTTATTAAGGCTAACAGGAGCAGTAAATACAACACCCACAATGGCACTGTTAGTCTCTACAGCAATATGGCCCATTGATCTATTGGTAAGATTAAAGGGAGCAAAATTCTGGCTAAAGAAAGGAAATTTAGAAAAAGTTTATAAAATTAGTGGTGTAAGAACAGATAAAATTTGGGAAGTAAAAAATGCTTTGAAAAATAAATGGCAAAATGAATGGTCGGAATGTGCTGTAGGTAGAAGAGTTTATGGATTTTTCCAGAATATTAGAGAAAGATTAAAATTAAACTTCATTCAACCAACAAAAGGATTCATTCATTATATAACTGGACATGGACCATATAAAACATATTGGAAAAAAATAAAAAAAACGAATTCTGATATATGTAATATCTGTCAAGTACAAGATAACCCGGAGCATGCGATCTTTGAATGCGAAAGGTATGAAACTATGAATGTAGAAGAAAGGCATCAATTAGGAGGATATTATATAAATGATATAATTAGAAATCCAAATTTAATTGAAAAACTACAGTTTTTAACCAATTATGTTAGTAAAAAAGCTTGGGAAACTGAAAACATCGAGGTAGAATGGATTGAAAATGAACAAATTGAAATAGATGAGATAAGAAGATCTTCTAGATTACGAGACAGGCAGAGAAGAGGAAACGTAGCACTGTTGCAGGAGAAGGAGGAGTCCAGCCAGGGGAAGATGTAAATGAACTTATTTATACAAATGTAAATAAATTTTTAATATAGTGCTGGTTACCAGTATTGGTATTTTGTTTTTTTTAACCAGTTGTCCAGTCGCTGGAAACCAGTGGCATAGAGTTATAAGATAGCTGGAAGTTTTTAGGTTTATTTAAATTAATGTTTTCTTTTTTAGAATAGTGTAGATGTCTTAGTTATTTTGTTGTTAGTAGAATTAGATTTGCTGGAAACCAGTAACTTTAGGAAATTTTATGTTTTTGTTGTAGTTTTCTTTTGTTTTGTAGTTAGAAATTCTGAAACATATATTATAATGATGATTGTATATCAATAATTTTGGTTAAATAAATAGAAAATTTGAATAAATGCCCCGGTATAGTTGTCAAGGTGCCGGGGTATAATATTCAGATTTTATTTTATTTTATTTTATTTTATTTTATTTTATTTTATTTTATTTTATTTTGTCGCTCTGACTTGGCCCGCTCTGGCGGTGAATCTGGCGAAGTTCTCTGTGGCGTGTCTGCTCGCGCCAAGACCGAAGTCTTTTGCGTGGGTTTTGTGCTGGTCTTCGCTTTCTTTTTCCCCATGTTGACGTTCCGTTGGAGCTGAAGATCAGGTCCGTCAGTCCTCTGAGAAAAGTCTTTTTTTTTTTTTTTTGTGGTGGGGAAAAAGGCTACTTACGCCCTAACCGCATGCATGCGAGTGTAAGACTCCTACCCTGACTTCGAACCCGGGCAGCCTACTCACTAAAAAACACCACCGGAAGTCTTGAGGTCAAGGCCTCTATGCTGCAGTACCGCATAAAGCACCTGCGCATTCTGTGGTGAGCGATGGAAGCTGTCTGCCAGTGGCAGTAACAGCGAGTATTACTGATGTGCCAGAGGGCAAACATGACATAAGCCCTGAGTGCCCCCTGGTAGTAAATAATGGTGATGTGTATGATAGTTGATGGTGTTCTTTTGTGTTTCAGCCATTTGGCATCGTTAGGTGTAGATGGATGTGAGGGATGAGTGAATGAACATGTTTTGTTTTAAAACTCCACCCCAAGGTTTCGTTTCTTGTCCTTAGCGTATTTTTTTATTATTATTTTTTTTTAATTTATATTGCGTCCTATAATCTATGCTAGTAGTATTTTAAGAAATGCTTATATAACTAGGTGCAGTTATGGTGATATTTATAAGATTTACAACTTGTAGAGATAACTTCTACCGTGTCATTTAATCTTAGTTACTAGGGTCTGATTAAGCCGGAGGCTTCGTCATTAATCGTGTACCTGATCTTGCCTGGTCGTATAAGTGCACACACGGCGGGCTGTCTGCCTGAAGTGCAGGAGCGAGCCTGTGCCACTACCGGGGAGGCCCTCGTCTCCCGGGGTCCGCCTTGGCTGGGTAGCACAAGGACTTGTGAGGGCTTGAGTGTAAGTGTATGTTTTTATAGTGTTGTGTGTTTGTTGTGTGCTTCCCTTCATCCCCTAACCAGTAATTTCATGGTACTAAATTATTCAGGTATTCCTGTATGTTGAGTTCAGGTTCGCCTATGCTTATAGTGCGATCGAACAATGATAGAGGGCGGAGGTGTTTGTCGCGAGTCATATCATACTCCCCGAGCATTCGTATTTGCTCGTTGTGGTTCTTATTCTTTTTGGCGTATAGGTTGCATGCCAGGTGTTTGATAAACTGCTCGATTGTGAGCATTTTTAGCTCTTCATGTAACTGGTACGTCGGAGCCTCTGGCGGTAGTTTAGCAATAATTCGCAGTATTCTATTTTGCATCGTTTGGAGGCGTTTTATGTGCATTTTTGCCGCATATCCCCATACCGGGGCGGCGTATGTTAAGATGGGTCGGATCAGCGTCTTATAGAGCGTAAGTCCCATGCGTAGCTTAAGGCTGCTGTTAAGATTTATGAGCGGGTACAGTCTGTTGAGTTGGTCATTGGCCTTTGCTCTGGCTGAGTTAATATGCTCTCTCCATGTGAGATATTCGTCCATCTTAACCCCTAGATACGTGACGGATGTCTCCCACCCGATGGGTTCCTGATTTAGGGTGAGGGGTGGGAGGGCTCGCCTCCTTTGCCTGTGCAATTTTCGCCTGGTAAAAATGATTGCTTGGCTTTTTCTTGCATTTAGTTTTAACCGCCATTTCGTGAACCAGGGCTCCAATGTGTTTAGAGCATTCTGGAGCCGCAGGTGTATGATGCGTGGCTGAGTAGGTTGCGTGGCCAGTGCCGTGTCGTCCGCGTATATGTATTTATCTACTCGTACTAGTGGTGGTAGATCATTGATATATATATTAAATTGTGCAGGCCCGAGTAAACTTCCTTGTGGGACTCCCGCGTTTATGGGGTGCAATGAGGATTCGGTATTCTCAATTGAGATTCTGGGAAAGTCATTTTTTTTTTTTTTTTTTTTTGAAAGGGGAGACAGAAGAAGAGTTGGAAGGATAAAGACTTGGCTTATGTCGCCGGGTAGGGATTGTAGGGGAGGGGAACAAGCTAAACTAAAGAAAGGATAATTAAAGAGAGGATATTGTAGTAAGGTAAGTCTGGGTGGTGATTTTCCGAGTCCCGCAATAAGCACCTCGGTAATTTAATGTAATTTTTGGATCCACCTAGTATCTGGTGGATATTGCGCTAACTTGCCCGGGTGACAACCATGACCGGAGCCCTGGCTGCCACACACGGTGTATTGATGTAGGGTTGATGTTGTCACTGGTAGTTGCTGTTTCTACGGAGGTCTACACATGTTGGATGTTGACAGGTGGCGGAGTCGTGCAGTCTGTCGTAGTATGCGTGTTGTGGTGTTCGTCTTCTCCGTGTTCTGTCTGGTAGCTCGTAGTTGGTGGGTGGATGTTTCTGCTGAAGTGCTGGAATAGTGAATGGAGTTGATGTTGCCGCTGGAATCTTCTTTGTTGGTTGTTCTGGTTGGAGTGTGTCTGTGTAGTGATACTGTGTTGAAGCGTCTGTTGATGTTGACATGATGGAAGTCTCTAGCCGATACAACTTACGCTGTATGGAGTTGAGAACTTCACTGTTGTCGAGTTCGATAGTTGCTGCTCGCAGTTGATGGAGAAGTCTGGCTGCGGCGTTAAATCCTGTCGTGTGATGAGTTAGTTGGCGGGCAATCGCTGCGTGGCGCTGGCGGCTTGTCCGTATCTGCTTGTTGATCTTGGCGTTAAGTGATGATATGGAGTGAGTGAGAGCTGGGACGCTCTCTGCGGCGATATGTCGAACCTCTTCTATTGCAGTTGTGGTGTCTTGTAGTTCGTTGGTCACGGGTTGTGGTTGAGTGGTGACTGCTGTAGTTAATGTGGAGACTGCGTTTGTGAGTTGTTTGCAAGCGTCTTCGATGCATCGAAGACGGTGATCGAGGCCAGAGACCATAGAATGAAGTTTCTGGGCCTCGGTGCTGTGAAGCTCTCCATGTGTTGCTGCTGCGGCGTAGGAAGTTATTCCACGTGGTGTGGGTGCGTCGGCGGAGATAGGTGTTGCTCTGTGTTGTATCTGTCTGGCTGCGCTGGTTGGTGTTGACTGCCTGGGGTAAAGTGGGCACTGCGCCTGTCCTGTAAAATGACTATGTCCATTAAATGTGGCGCAGTACCGGCGTCGGCGGCGGAGGTCGTGGTTGGTGCACTGCAGTGTGAGGCATGAGGCTCCACAGTAATGGCACCTTGGTGCAGCGGTGCAGGCAGTGGCGTCGTGCCCATAGCGGCAGCATCTGCGGCATGGCACTCGGCGAGTAGTTCGGCTGGGCTCAGCAGGCAGTCGCCGCCCAAGTAAGGGCAAGCCCGTCCTTAAGGCGGCTTCCTGGTCTGCAGTGTCGGCGAAGATTATCCTCATCAGACTTGTGGGTCCGCGTGAGGTGACGATACGAGTGGCCCTCAAAGCTGACGGCCACTCGTGTTGTGCTGCTGTCAGTATGTGCCTCGCTGGAAAATCGCGAGGCACTCCTCTGAAGATGACACTAAACCCCGAAATGGGGCCAGTGTGTGCAGGTGGCGCTGGTGTGATGGCCGGGTGATGCTTCGTAGTCAGCGGTGGAGGGGCCGGCAACTCCGGGATAGGCACTGCCACTGCCGCTCCCAGGGATCTAGCCTCCTGCCTGGCTAGCAGCGGTCGCTCGACTGGCTGGCGCGCATGCGGCGGCGAGGTTCTAGCATCGCTAGTGGCGCTCGGCGCGGCGTCCGCTCCAACTACGGAGGCTGCGCTAGCTGTCTCGGCGGTGGTGATGGCTGCGCTGGTCTCCTGCCGGGCTAGCAGCGGTCGCTCGACTGGCTGGCGTGTATGGTGCGGCGAGGTTCTAGCATCGCTAGTGGCGCTCGGCGCGGCGTCTGCTCCAACTACGGTGGCTGCGCTAGCTGTCTCGGCGGTGGTGGTGGCTGCGCTGGTCTCCTGCCTGGCTAGCAGCGGTCGCTCGACTGGCTGGCGTGCATACTGCGGCGAGGTTCTAGCATCGCTAGTGGCACTCGGCGCGGCGTCTGCTCCAACTGCGGTGGCTGCGCTAGCTGTCTCGGACGGCGACGTCGGCGTTTTTCGGCGTTGGTTCTTCTTCTTTCCCATCACGGCGAAGGCTGCGTTGTTTTTTTTTTACCGTGGAGGGGAAAAACCCGTTACAGGCGGAGGCCGACATGCTGAGGCCAACAGTGTGAGGGTCCCTGCGCCCTGAAGGGGGAGGGTTACTCACTAAAAACCCCTCCACGTGTTAGTTCGTAAAATGCTAAAGGTTTCGTGCATCATCGTGCATTAGTCGGGTCCCGCATAGCACCCCGTTAGTAATTGAATGCTTTAAGCTGACATGAATTTCATGCGAGCGAGTCAAATGTTGCTTTTTGGTAATGCCCATGAAACCTGGACATGACCAAGAGAGATAAAATGCATTGTTAAATTTGTGTTGATATTAGACGCAGTTACGCTTACTTATGATTAGGTTGCACAGGCATAGGCCTGTTAGTCAAAATGTAATTTGTGTGATGCTTAATTCTAGGGTTGCACAGGTATTTACCTGCAAGTCGTTATGATACTGCTAATGTTAGAGCTAGCATACCTGAGGTTATTCGTGCAATTTGAGCTTATGTCTAGTGTTGCACAGGTATTTACCTGCCAGTCGTTATACTTTCTGCTAATGTTAGTGTTAGCATACCTGAGGTTATTCGTGCAATGTTTCAGCTTATATCTAGTGTTTCACAGGTGTTTACCTGCCAGTCGTTATAATATTTGCTAATGTTAGAGTTAGTGTAACTGAAGTTAATCGTGCAATATTTGAGCTTATATCTAGCGATGCACAGGTGAAACCTGCAAGTCGTTGTGAGATAAGCTAATGTTAGTGTCAGAGTAAAAGGATATTTTCGTGCAATAATTAGGCTTATGTCTAGTGTTGCACAGGTATGTACCTGCAAGTCGTTAGAATCAGCTAATTGTCTGTGATTTTTACACATGCTTTATATAAGTGTTATCGTGCTTGATTTCGTCTTGTCTGCCCTAGACAGGCAGGTCTTGTATCAGCGTTTGTCCTGGTCTCGCCGTGTCGTCGGAGTGTCCTACTCCATCATACGGTGGCCCGCTTTCACCGCGCACGCAGGACACTGGTGGGAGGCCCTAGTTCTCCCGGTCCGCCTCGGCATTGCAGGCTGCGGTCTGAAACAGGGAATAAGGAAGGTTTAGCTGTGTGGTGAGAGGGAACAGTCCTCTGTCTAAGTTTCATTTAGTCGTGTAGTAGGTTGTTCAAGAATTCCTCTACTTCCGTGTTATTTGAAGTTAAATTTCTGTCGAAAAGCGCTAGCAGTCTAGCGTGTTTATAAATTTCCATAGTATAGTTACCGAGGTTCGTTACTAAAGGGTTGTGATGCTTATGCAAGTGTTTATACGTATCGTGTGAGAGCTTTTTAATGAATTGCTCTATCGTGTGCATTTTTAATTCGTCGTGTAGTAAGTCCGCTGGTGCAGTGTAAGGCACTTTTGCTACCAGTCGCAGTATTTTATTTTGTAGCCTTTGTAGGCGCATAATATGTGTTTTTGCGGCATATCCCCAAACCGGAGCAGCGTAAGTGAGTATAGGGCGGATAAGCGTCTTATATAATGTTAGTCCCATTTTGAGTTTTAGTTGCGAGTTCATGTTTATAAGGGGATATAGTTTGCCTAATTGGGCGTTCGCTTTTCCCCTTATTTGGAATATATGCTGCTTCCATGTGAGTCCCTGGTCCATTTTAAGCCCTAACCAGGTGACTGTGTTTTTCCACTCAATGTTCTCTCCAAATATGGTGAGTGGTGGAAGCTGGTGTTTTCCTAGTCTACGGTTGACTCTTTTGGTGAATATGATAGCCTGCGTTTTCTTGGCATTCACCTTAATTCTCCATTTGGTGAACCAATCCTGTAGCTCGTTAAGGGCGTTTTGTAGCCTCCTGTGTATGAACTCGACTTTCCCCGATTGCGCTACGATTGCCGTGTCATCTGCATAGATGAATAAGTTCGTGTTGTGTGTTTTCGGGATATCGTTCATCGTTATATTAAAGATAATCGGCCCCAATATACTTCCTTGTGGGACTCCCGCTTTTATAGGGCGGGGGGAAGAGAGGTGGTTGTTAACTCTGGACTGGAATGTCCGATTGTGTAGATAGTTTGCGATTAGTTTAATTAGAGAGTCGTGTATATTTAGTGTTTTGAGCTTCTTGAGCAGGCCCGCGTGCCAAACTCTGTCGAACGCGCGTTCTACATCAAGTAGGAGTGCGCCTGTCGATTTTCGGAAGTTGAATCCATGCGTGATGTGTTCTGTGGCTCTCAGTAGTTGCAGGGTTGTGGAATGGCGAGCGCGGAATCCGAATTGTTCATTTATAGTTATGTTTTGTTTGATTAGTTGTGCATTTAGGCGTTTTAGTATTACTTTTTCGAGTAGTTTTCCCAGTATGCTTAGTAGACTAATTGGTCTGTAGCTCTGTGGGTTCGAGAGGTCTTTGCCCTTCTTGGGAAAGTGTACGACTATAGCTGACTTCCATCTGTCAGGGTAGTACCCTTTCTCTAGCACATAATTGAAGATTTTGGATAGTAGTTTGATGGCATCTTCGGGTAGGTTGGCTAAGGCTACCGCCGGGATGCTGTCTGGCCCAGGGGCCTTTCGTTTCGGTAAATGTTTAATGAGCCATTTGATTTCGCTGGGACATGTTTTTCTTATTTTATTGTGAGTTATTTGGTCTTTATATTCGCGCGTTTCTTCTTCGGTTTCGGCGGTGAATTGTGGGCAAGAGGGGGTGGTGTTTGGGGTTAATGTTTCTTGAAGTGCGTCCGCGAGTGCATTTGCTTTTTCTTTATCGGTGGTCGCTATGTTTTGATTTGTATGGAGTGGAGGGATTTGCACTTTATCGCGTGTTAGGCAGCGAGCTACTTTCCACACTGAGTCTCGTTCATAATCGAGATTCTCCAGTGTGTTCTGCCATTGCCTCGAGACGTGATTTGCGATCCCTTCGCTTACTATGCTATTTAGGTGTTTAACGTACTCGAGGTGTGTTAAGTGCCGCGTTTTTTGCCATTTGCGTCTGGCTCTGTTCCTTTCGGCTGTTAGAGAGGTTATGTCTTGTGGGAGTTTAGATTGATGTTGCCTAGGCCGGCTCATAGGCACAGAGGCAGCTGTGGCTATTTTTATGGCCTTTTCCAATTGGATGACCGCTTCGTTGGTGCTTTCGTTAGTGTTTAATGGGACAGTGGGCAAGTTTTTACTTACAGTGTCTGCAAATTTGTCCCAGTTCGCTCTGTTATAGTTTGGGCGTATAATTGGCGGGATTAGAGCTGCATTGCCCTCTAGTGTAATTATGAGGGGCAGATGGTCGGATGACAGCTCATTCATAACTTTGAGATGTGTTCTGCGTGTTATGTTTTTGGACAGGGCAAGATCTAGCACGTCAGATGTTTGTGTCCTGCAATATGGAACGTAAGTATGTTCCTCTGGAGTATGGATTAAGAGGTCCGAGTTGTTTTCGAGGTGTAATAAAGCTCGTCCCTCTTTGTTTGTCTCGTTGCATCCCCAAATTTGGTGTTTCGCATTGAGATCTCCGGCAATTAGGGCCCTATTGTGCTGCTGCGTTAAGTCCGTTATATCGGATGTTATTAAAGTACCTGGGGGGCATAGGCCGCCGTTATGCGCACTTTGTTGTTGTCGAGTGTAATTAGTACGCTGGTGGTTTCCAAATTTTGGAGTTGCGCAGGGGGGGCCAGGTCGTGTTGTATATCGTGTTTAATAATGACCGCGGTGCCACCCCCGCGCCCGTCTCTGTCTGTTCGGTGTGTCGTGTATCCGGGGATGTTGAATCTATGGTTGTCTTTGAGGAGAGTTTCTGTGATAAGGGCTATATGAATATTGTTACGGGAGAGGAATTCCTTGAACTCTGTCTTTTTGCGTCTAAGTCCCCTAGCGTTCCATGTCATGATGTTTAAATAGTTTTTATAGTCCATCTTGATACTTAGATGAAACCAGGTGTCACCAGCAGCTGGAAGAAGTCTCTATACGACGCTAGTATGGAGCGGACCTCCGACAATTCCGCTTCCATCAGCAACCCGAGGATGTGCCCCGCTGTCTCCCTCAGGTCGCCGTCTTCCATGCCGGTGCTAAGAACGCGCCGGTACATTTGTCTCTGGTGGTGTAGTCGTGGGTCTCGGGTCTCTCGGAGTCGTCTCTGTTGATCTGGCCGGTCCCTCCGTGCCATGCGCGGCACTCCACGGGGCTGGCGGGGCGTCCTGGAACTTGACGGTTCCTCAGCGACCGTAGCTTGTGCCACAACCTCAGCCACACTTGGCACTGGTGGAGCCCGCTCGGGCAATACTCCCCGCGCCCGGCTTCCAGCTCCCACAGCCGCGTGTCTACCAGTCCCCTGGAGGGTACGTGCCGCCGCCACATGGCGCTGGTATTCGGGGCAAGCCCGGTACCTGGCCCCGTGGCCCTGGCGCAGGCATAGCGCGCACGTTCTCAGGGGGGGGGCGGAACATCGCAGCCACGAGAATCGTGGTCACCGGTGCACTTGGAGCACACCCTAACCGCGGCCGAGCACCTCGCCTCTGTGTGCCTGAGCTGTTGGCACTTACTACACTGGACCGGTATGACCGGTCGCCTGTACATCTCCACCTTCACTCGAAAGTGGAGTATACATTCAACCTGCCTTAGTCGGTCCAGGTCGTCCGCCGTCGCCAGGTCCACCAGATAGAACGGAAGAGGTGTTCTGGCCTGGTCGTAACGCCTAAGTTGCGTTACACGCAGCACTGAAAAGTGCGCGGCACGCAACTCAGCCTTAATGGCCTCCTCCGCCCCATCATAGTAAACGTGCTTTATCGCGGCACGGAAGGATTGCTGCTCGTCCTGCAGCCTCGTGAGCTGAATGTTGAGTCCCTTCTGCCGCAGAAAGGCACACATGTGTGCATAGTCCACGGGGGACGACATGCGCACCAGGAAGTCCCGCGACAGCGGGGCCCTGGTCACTGTGTAGCCTTCATTGGCATATTGGGAGTCAAACTCTTGCAGGGTCTGAAACAGCGTGACGTGGTGTTTAGAGACGTAGATTGGCGCTTGCATCCTGAGTGCTTGGGGGGGGGGGGCAGTAGGGGCAGGAACCGCAACCGGGTCTGGTCTGGAGGAGGGGCCGGCTACGGGGCTTACGGAAGGGGCCAAGGGAGCAGGTTGTTGGTTTGACTGAGGTGGTGGTGTGGAGTGGTTAGAGCCAGGAGGGGAGACGAGAGGAGGCGGAGTAGGGGGCAGAGAGGGGACTGACGCGGCGTAAGAGGAGCGGGATCTAGGGAGGGGGGTATTCAGGGCAGACGGATTCGGTGTGGGAGTCCGGCCGAGCTCAGGCGTCGCGGCAGGGCCGTTTACCGCCTGGGCTGCGACTGGGGGGATCACGGACGGTGTCACTGGGTGGAAAGTAGGGATGGGGATAGGTGGGTGAGATTCAGGGGCTGAGGGGCCACCAACATCCAATTGTCGCTTAGTGACCCTTCCACGGGTCGTGCGCATCTCGCCAGGAGATCGCTTCACTGAGGACTTCTTGGACTTGGTCATACTGGGATGGAGAGATGGAAGTTATAGAGTGGAGAACAGTAAATAAATAAACTATATGCCCTAACAATTCCTAACTTGGTCTCGGAAGAGTTTCGGAAAAGAAGAAGAAATAAAAGCCTAGGGGGGACCTAACGGGGAGCTTAAAAACTAGATAGTAAAGAGGAAAATAGTTGAGTAGAAGAGAAAGAGCAGTTAGTGGGCGCTAAAAAGCCCGAAGTACAGAGGTCCTGCCCTAAGGCGCCTAGATTCCAGTCAGGTGACTGTTGGCTACAGACTTGTACTTCTACCCAGCTAAGCTGTTAGTGTGCCTGCACAGGCGGGTTCTAGCTGGCGGGAACTGAAGCTGCAATCGCCGGGCGTCTGGGAGCGTGAGTGGCGGCCTGCGCACTACGCTCGCTGGACTGGAAGATCACTCGGAATCCCTTCTTCACGCTTTTAAGCAAGCTTGGAGGGCTCTTCAAAGCAGCTGCAGACGATCTCCCTGCGTTGTTCTGCTTTGCTTCGGGAAAGTCTTTTTTTTTTTTTTTTTTTTTTTTTTTTTTTTGGTGTGTTCATGAGTGATAAGTTGGAAGGATTCCGAGGAGGGGATGTTGGAGTACCGCGTCAGCACCTCCGTTAGTAAAGGTTAAGATGCAAGCTGCCGCACATAGCGGGAGCGGGAAAAGGTAAGGTCCAGGGCATGGCCATTACACGAGGCACTGACCATGACCGTGGGGTTAAGGGTGAAGATAGGGGAGGGACTTGAGAGTAATTTTAATCATCTGTTTAATGTTGGTTCTGCCGTCTGTTGCGAGCCATGGCAAGTCGCAGTGGTGCTTGTTCTGCTGCTTCCCTCAGTTCCCTGGAGATCTGAGCCACTGAGGGTAGCGTCTGTAGGCTAGGAGGGTTGGCCAGCAATGTAGTGAGACTGGCGTGTGTCGCTTCCTGTTGTTTGTGGAGCGAAGTAATAGATGAGTGGAGAGAGTGCAATCGTTGCTGAGCGTCGTTGCTGGAGAGTTGAAGCTGAGGGAGAATGTCCTGCATAGTTGTGTCAATGCTGCGAATCTGTTGCTGTAGTTCCGGGACTGCGTCGTTGGTGGCCTTGGTGTTGTGTTGTATGGTTTCAGCGTGTTCTCGGAGTCTGGTGATGAAGTCTTCGTAGGTGGAAGTGAATATCTGGATGAACTCTGCAAGATGCTTCTCGATCGATGACAGGGTGCTATTAATGGTGTGGTCGTGACGTTGTAGCAGCTCGGTGAGGTTGGAGCCTGTCTCCGTGGGATTACTTTCGGTGATAGCTTCCAAGCGTGATCCAATATTCAAGACCTCTGAGTGGAGGTCCTGAACGGCGTCTCGCAAGAAGCTATCTGCGACGGCTGGTGCTGGGGCTGCTGCGTTCTGCATGTGTTGAGGCGATGCGTCTGCGACGACTGGTGGTGATGCTTCTGAAGCATAAGGAGCCGCTCGTGAGTAGGGCCGTGGATCTGCGCTGGTAGGTGCAGGAGTGCGTGTATGCCCGCGCCGGGGATACAAAGGGCACTGTGCCTGTCCCGTGTAGTGCCCGAAGCCACCACAGGAGGCGCAGTACCGGCGTCGGTGGCGTAGGTCATGCGCTGTGCAAGCGCTCGTGAAGTTCGGGGCGCCACAGTAGTGGCACCGTGGAGTGGCGGCGCAGTGGGTGCTGTCATGACCGTAGGCACAGCAGCGGCGGCAGGGAATCTGGCGTTCCGCTCGGCTTGGCTCTGCGCGCAGGCACCGCCCTAACAAGGGCAGGCTTCGGGAAAGTCTTTTTTTTTTTTTTTTTTTTAAACGGGAGACAGAAAGAGAGTTGGAAGGGAGATAGAGTTGGCTTATTATGCCGGGATATAGATTTATTGGGGAGGAGTGTAACGTTGTCACGAGGTCCCGCTTAGCACCCTCGGTAGTGCGGGTATGCTAGCCGACCGGAGTCGACTTTAATTTGTGGTTACCGGGTGGCAGCCATGACCAGGCCCTGACTGACACACACGGGTAGTTCTTCGTGTGGAGGGGAGTTGGTCGTGAATCGGCGGAGACTGCGATGTGGGTTCCAAGGAACGGCGATGACTGTGGTGGCACTTGTTATTCAAGTGGTCAAAAGAAATCGGTTGGGTCAAGTCCGGAGGCGCTGCAGAGCTTACCTCTGCACCGATAGCTGCACGGGGAGTTGTGGTGGGCGTTGAACCCGTATCTGTTGAAGAGTGCGCGTTGTTCTGTTGTCGGAATCTTGCGTCCTTCTGGTAGTACGTTTGGCGTTGTGGGTTGTGACCAGGGTTGGCTATGTTGCGTTGCAGGAGGTGGCGACGTAGTCCTGGGTTGGCGATGTTGCACTGCAGGTTGTGACAGGGTAGTTCGGGGTAGACTGTGTTGATCTCGGTCATGTGCTGTTGGTGGTAGAGAGACTTGTGTGCTGGCTTCATGGGTCGGGGTTGGAGTTCGGTTCTCGATTCGGTGAAGTTTGCGCAGAATGGAGTCTAGGGTGGTTGTGTTGTCCAGTGCAGTGGTAGTGTCGCGTAGTTCTGCCAGTAGTTCTGCTGCGGAGTTGAAGCCGGTGGTGTTGTGGAGAAGTTGTTGGTGGATTGTTGTGAGTCCGTTACTGAGGAGACTTTTCATCTTTTTAGTCCTGAAGATGGCCATGGAGTATACAATGGCCGAAAGCTCGACCTTCACATACTTAACATGGCTGATCACCCGTGAAGAATTGATCACTAACATTCGCCGTGAAAGCTTCAAATCTTACATTAAGTACTGATATTTTTTTTTTTTTAAAATAACACAACATTACTTTCGAAATGCTTTATCATCATGTATAACCTTACACCTTTCACTACTTCTACACTTAGTTACCGTCCTTATTTAGCCACTTATCGTTATGGGAAACCAGTTTTTGTAAGCCTTAGTCAAAGAATAATGCCGTCTGCGATAAAAGCCAAGTCTGCACTTCTGTTTTAACATCATTGTAGTTGAAATATTTTCCGCCAAGGAATTTCTTCAGATGAAGAAACAAATGTAAATCCCTTGGTGTTAAATCAGACTGTAGGGCGGATGGTCAAATTTTTCCCAAACAAATGATGAGCTCAGATCTTGAGTTTAGGCTGGGCATTGTCATTCATTGTTTCCACATAAACCTCACACAATTGGGAATGAATGTTTACTAACATAACATTTCTCGTATTCAAGAAATGAATCACTGATTTGACTTGACAGTTGGCAGGTTGTTCCATATCTTTGAACACTTTGAAATGCTCAAAGAATAAGAAACAACAAAATGACGGTTGCTCACAGCTGTGTCTGTCTTCCTAATGAATGGGGGAAGAGATTGTCCATTATCAAAATCTCTACTACAGCGCTGCACCAGCAAAATATTTAAATGGTACTTACTTTAAAAACGCACCTCCTACATCCATGAGAATAGGTATTATCACATAAAAATGGTATCATTTAAATGTTTTGGTTCATGTGGTTACTGAACAGTGTTTTTAAAACAAGTATGCACACAAAGCAACAGTAAAATGAACTACTTTATATAAAATTATGCAACTTAACAGAACAGTCTGTTCCATAGCTACAGTCTAGCAAAGTTAGTGACTTTATTTTAGCTAGAAGATGCATGCCAACTATTTTGTAATTTCATTTTTAATGCCCCTTCAGTGGCACACTATGAATCTTTATTTGTGTCAGTTTTGTAATTTTGAGTTATGCAAATTTTAGGAAAATGTTTTATAGACTTCCTATTTGAATACAATGATTATACTGAGAAAAGGTTATGTATTTAAGTTTTATTTTATTACAAATATATAAGTACAGTAGCTGTTATAATTAAACAGAGAGGTTATAATGAATACCATCAGGTATCTAAAAGAAAAGTTTTCTGCAGGACCAGAATTTACACATAATCATGCGGAGAAGGGTAGGGTAAAGGTGGGGCAAATGGACAGCTTCTAAGGAATTATAGCGCATTTTAACTTCCGAGGTTGGCAACAGTGTATGCTGTGACGCTGAGTGTTCATCTGGCTTCTGTTGATCAGGTGTAGAAATATTTCCTGTGTAGACCTTCCAGAATTGTTGGAATTCAGCTTCAAAGCTCTGCAGGTAAGAATATACATCTATAAATTTCTGAAACTGTAAGAAAATGCGCTGAGTTTGCAAGGATTATGCAGATGATGAGGGCTTCTAGAAACTTTTGCTACGTGTTACAGTAATCATAGGGATCACCTTGGTATGTTGTTATACTTACTAGAACCAATGAGCTGTGGGGGCATATGGACACGCTCTTATCAAAGCTTTCTGAGAGACAGATATGTTTGTGATCCACATAAAAATGCTTTCCAAAGTATTTGCTCTCTAAAATAGGTTGTTTATGATTTGTAGGCATGGTTCCGAACCGGCAAAGAATTTCAAATTGCTGTACATGGAGCGAAGAATGCATGTCAACTGCTGTGAAAACTGTAAGAGAGAATGGAATGCCTTTGTGGAGTAAACCTGGTAGCATTTTCAACTGTGATGAAACAGGGCTGCAGCTGATTTACAAACCAAAAAAGTGATATCACAGTGCAGTAAGAAATATGTAGTTAGCAAGACAAGCTGTGAAAAGGGTGAAACCATTAGTGTGATGGCATGTGTCTCAGCAAGTAGGCAATATGTGTCCCCTTTATAGCAATGAAAGGTTGGCGATACAATGAGAATTTTGAGATTGGGATGCCTCCAGGATCTAAAATTTTCCTATCAGGAAGTGGCTACATGAAGTGGGAACAATTTGCACAATTTCTTGACCACTTTATTTCCGTGAAACCTAGTGGAACTGTGTCAGCAGATTCAGGAGCTGCGGAATTTATCCCTTCAATCCCAACAGTCTTTCAGACCATGTGTTTTGTCTGGGACAAGTTTATTTACAGAATGAACAACATGAAAATGCAAAACCTAATATTGAAAATGAGATTCTTGAAGCTAAGAATCTGGCACCGTTGGACGTTCTTCAAGATGCAATCCTAGAGAATGGGAACAATTGCAAAGTTCGCAGTTCACCAACACAAGCAGGCCTGACTCAAGCTTCTACACCCTCCACAAGCTCGACTCGATAAGTCCTCCTCCAAGAACTACCCTGGAAATTAAAAGCAAACCAGGATCTAAAAGAAAATCAAGGAAGTCTGAAGTTATTACAAGCCCAGAGTTTATAAATGATCTGAAAAAGAGGAAGACTGTCCGTGCTAAAAAGGAAAGGGTGGTAGCAGCGAAAGCTCGCAACACTGGAGCTAAGAAGAATCTTGTCTATGAAGCAGAAGATATCTGCAAAAAATGCCAAAATTGCTACAAGGAACGGGAGAATTGAGTTCAGTGGTGCAAACTGGTACCACGTTAAGTGTGTAGAGGCTGGAAATGATCCATATTTCATGTGCCACAATTGTATGAGTGATGACAGTGACCAAAATTGTTGATGTCCGTTTGCCCCCAACAGAGTGTCCTTTTACCCCTGTGGTTGGGGCAAACGGATATTGTAACATCCTTAAACTAATTAATATTTTTCTGTTCATGTATCTTATTCCAGACTATATAATTTTCAGTTTTGTCAAATGAATGTTCAGTGCTTCTGTTAAAATAGTATTTTTGCAACATTACTAAGATAAGTGAAGTTTTTAGTTTCTAATTTGTTTTTACTTTAGAATCTTGTTGCTTCACTGTTAATAGCTTCAATTTCCTTAATTAGTATTTTTGACTCTACATTAAATAGTATGACCTTCATTATGAAAAGTGTGCTTAGCCTGTCCATTTGCCCCGCCTTTACTATACTTAGGCCCAAGCAAAGGATCACTTGGTATAACTTCACAGTGTAACAATATAAAGAATAAAATAATAGTAATAACATGAAATATCCTGTGGGTTCGACTTCAAATAAGGTAATGCTTGGCTTTAAGTAAGATAAAGCTCCTAAAGATGAAGTATATAAGCCAAAATTCCACATTTTTTTGTTTTTTTTTAGAGAAACAACATTACTGTGTTCAGACTCAAAATTTCATGCATTTATTCGTCCAGAATCATATAGTGCAAACTTGGTGGCAGATAACATTTCACACTGTGGCTCATTGCAGTCATAAATTGATATAGGGTCTATTTTGAAGCCTCAGAGCATACTAATTTTTCCTCTTTGACCTTTGATTGCACAGGGCTTACAGGTGTGTCAGGTATATTTTAATTTTACATACTATAGCATGGCGTTACTGGAAGAATTAGATTTATCATATCATTTAGTTAGAATTTCACTGAATTTGTATAGTAGAGCAACTCCCTTCTCTCTGTTTATTTAAAAGATCACTTACCACATAAATAGAAACCAGCACAACCCAAATTTGTACAGTCATTTTAGTACTTACACTCTCTGGGTTTTATTTATCAGTTTTATTTTAAAATGCTCCAGAAACAAACAGTGAACTATGAAGGATGTACAAATTATTTCAAACAAAGTTATATATAATCAAAAGCAAGCTGTTAACAAGCTTTTCTTTCTTTTCTTGCTACTTACCATGAACAATCATTATTTAGGATAACAAAATGTATTATGAAAACAAGCATATTATACTATATGTAATTCTACCAATAATTGCTTTTTTGAACTACAGAAGTGTGAAAATCTGCAAACCTTCAGAAATACTTTCTTATTTTATGTTATTTACTTTCCAAAATACCATTCATTGAATTATTATGCTTCTTGTAAAGATAGGATTACAATTAGTAACATATCTGCTAATATTCTTACATATGGTCTGTTTCTTGCACATCTTTTCACTCATTTTTTATGTTTGGGTTACAGTTCATATTGTTAATTATGAATAAAAAAGTATTTTTAGGATTCTAAAGTGATAATTTTTTCAAAATATCTTTTACATCTTTTCTTGAGTGATAAGATTTTGTTTAAAGCAAGCCAATTTGAACTAATTATAGAATGTATAGAAATAAGAATACCAAATCTTTTATTTTTCATAGCAGATGTTCATGTCATATCTTAACATTGCAATTAATATCCTGTTTTCTCTATCAAAATAAAAATTTTAGTTGACTACTATTTGGAATGCGCAAGAAAAAATTGACAAACCAAATATGAAACTTACCGAAGTGATCAAAGTTGTCAGAGTTTCCTCAAATTCAGAGTGCATAATGCTGTGAATGTTTCAAAATTCTTTTATTGTTCTTACATGGTGATATCAAATACAATTTCTCTGATGTATATAATAATAGACTTTCCATTTTCACTTCATGAAACCTTTAAGCAAATTATAGTTTATAGTTTTCTGAATTTTGAGTGATCAATGAAGATCAGGTTTGAGGTCAGGAGGCAAGTAGTGAAAGGAGTGACAAGGAAATTCAAATTTTGCTGAGTAAGCTTATCTGAAACTTCATCATGCAACATAGGTCCCACTTATGGCCATTGAGGTGAAAAAAACCTCCAATCACCTTAGTAAGAGTCCAACGGCCTCAATCACCTATTGTCTTTGTATCAAACTTTTTAAATCAAATCATGTCTTAAGAGGTAAAAAAGGAACAATGACAGGAAATGTTTTTATTTCAAGCTCCACCATGCATATTTGCAACACATGCTTTATACATTTTGAATCTTAGCTTTTTGACAAAGACCCATGTATTATTATCGTTACAGCATGTGTATCTCCAGAACAGAATCACAAATATTTATTTTTATATGTTATGATGGAGTAAAGCATATGACTTTTAAGAAATTTTTTCATTCTCTGAAGGCTACAGCTTTGGTGCATTCAGCATAAATGATTCAGTGACTTTTATAATCAATGAAAATATATAGCAATGTGAAAATGTTTTAATGTGAAAATGTTCAGAAAAATCAATGCAAAAGCTAACTGCAAATTATACCAAGGTCTAGCTGTTAAAAAAGATATACTCCAGTGCAATAAAAAACATAATGTGAAGCCTTGATTAACATAATTTCTATTTCATTCAGTGAATTCATCTGGTTTTCTTGAGCTACTGAAACCTGAAGCAACAAACATTAAGGAGCTACAAAAGTACATGGAATTGTGTATATTCCTCTGGGTTCTTATAGTGTTTGCGCTTAAGAGTTGGCACAGACTTATTTGGTTTACTTTAAATGAGTCAGAACTACAGTTACTAGTTCTTGCTCATCTAAATGAAGTGAATAACTTTTTCTAGCTTTTTCATGTGCAAATGTTTTCATTTGGTTTTTAAATCAGGTCCCTAGATGAGACAGTCTCTTACTGGTTTGATGTTAGTTCTGATACACAAATGCTAACCTTTGCAAAAAGGGCAGCTGTAAGTAAGAGATCAAACCATAGGAACAGTGAAAATTTGAGACCCAGTAGTTGAAAGGTGCTGCCATGTAAAAGCTTTGCTATATACCATGATTAAGACTCAACTGAAGATACTCAGAGAGGCTTAGAATGGACTGTAATGAGTGAATGATGGTTACACTCAGTAGACATGTGAATAAGAGAATGCAACAGCAATTTTCACTAGAAAAATATTAGTTCCAGTTTATAGCAATCAGGGCAAGGTGTATCACTGTAGCAGAGAAGGTACAATGAAACACGTGAGTCATATTGTTAACATTGCTACCTTTATTAGCATGTTTTACACAATGTTTTCAATATGTGTAGGTAGCACTGATAATATGCAACATCCATAAAGTGACATGGTCAGCAATTTCTTGCAGCATTTCTGGTAAAATCTCTGAATCGTGTCTCCATATGCTGGCCTTTAGATCAGGTAGAGATTGTATAGGCATATTTTGAATTTACCCACAGTCAGAAATCACATGGATTAAGGTCAGGATTAAGGTTCTAGAGATAATTTGTTCATCAGGAAAGAATGCACAAAGTAGACATTGCACTTGAGAAATGATATGGGGCTTCAACAAGTTCTTGCAAGGTAGGAATTGCATACTGAATATTTTTGTCTGGTGGGAAAAATGGGAGCTAACCTTTTTGTACTATAAATTGCTTTTGCATTCTTCTGTTAACATATCTGCCAAATAAAAATGTTATGCATTCAGTACAGTCCATTCTAGGCTACTCTGAGTATTATCACACAAGGTGGGCATTTAAGGAGGTAAGTATGACAGCAAAGCAAAAAATTAACCTTATTTAATAAGATTACAATGCAGGAAAACTCAAACATATTGTTGATATATGTTGATTTTATTTTCCTGTATAATGGATGTCAGTTTAGGCTCATGAAAACAATTGGTTATATGGATGACTAATTATTCATTTAAGAACATAATTTGTATGCATAATTTTAATCTTCTAAATTGGTACTGAATTAACATATACTCCTCACAGAAAATTTAATACTGATTACTGATTGTGACCAATGTCATTTGGCAGTCTAATAATTATAAAATTTTGCAACAATGTTGTTTTATATTTTTGCTGTTGCTTTATAAGCCTATATTCACATTTTCAGGGCCATTCTGAGTAATTTACAGTGTACCTACATGAGAAAAAAAATAACTTTTGTGCTAACTATTTTTTCCTAATAAGGAGATAAATGAATGACTGCTTCACACATGAAAAATCATAGTATGTTCAGTATACTTTGACTGAGTTTTGAATGAGTGAATGAATGAATATGAATTTATTGAGTACCAAAGCATATACATGTTGGTCTGCCCATGAACTTGTACCCTAGCCCCTCTGTCATGTGACAGCCCTCCTCAATTTTCTACATATAATTTTTGGTGTGTGCTGTTATTCCTTGACAACAGTTGAACCTTGTTCAAACCTGTCTTTTTAACTTTCATCTTTTTGATTCTCTTATTTTCACCAAATTCTCTTATACTTTCTTTTCCCCAAGATCATTACTGTTTTAGATTACAAATTCCATTCTATAATTTATTTTCCCCCGCATTTTTCTTATGTTTCTAGTTAATAATTTCCTAATACTTCCTTTATCTCTTGCCTTGGATCAAAGCCCTGCCTTTCTTATATTCCAACAAATACCAAGTTATATTTCCTACTTCTGCCCTCTCTTAGATGTTTTGTAGTTCTTCTTTTATCATTTCTACATTTTTAAGTATTTCGTCTTCTTTCAAGACTAGTTCTTTTCTTTTATTTCCCTCTGCCTTGCCTTCCATTGCTAATATTTTTCCCATTTCACCCAATTCTGCTATTGCTTCATCTGTAGTATCTTTGCCAACCATGTTCTTTGCATCCTTTTTCCTCTTACTCACAGGAGCGTTCTCAGCATACGTCTCCACTCTCTCATTGCTAACTTGGTACTCCTTGACTGAGTTTGCACAATTGTGCTCCACACAATGGTCTCAAATTTATATTTTGTTAATGGTAATTTACATAACACAAGAAAATGATCAGTTAAATTGTTCTGTTAATTTGCCAATAGTGAACATGTTACCCATGATAGTATTGCACAAATATTTGGAAGACTTTCAGGGTGCAAAGCTCTCAATACAATTACAATACTGTCAGCAAAATTACTCTTCAGTTATCTTTTACTTGCTCTTTATTTCCTATGTTTACAACAGGTATGGCCTCATATATACAAATTTACACCAATACACTTGTTAAACTCTTTTTGTACATAAAATTCATAACTAGATTCTCAATTGTTCAAAGTTACACTGCCTCCATGGCAATGTGACGTCACCCATGGAACATTTAAAATATGGGATATATGGAAGCTCAACGTCTAGCATTGCATAAACCGTGTCATCACAATATAGTTCATTCAAATTATAATAACTTATGTTTGTTTCAAAGTGGCAATTTTTGTTGCAAATTTATTAATTAAGGAATACTAAGAAATAGCAGAAACACAGATTTAACAGATCTTAATGTTCAATAAATATGTTATTGGATGATGTGCTTCATATTTATTATAACAGACCACCTGAAAATAAGCTATCACACATTATATCCACAAATATCTTGAGAACCCTTTTCACAAAAGCTGGGCTTTTAGCACAATATAATTTTGTGTATAGGTACTACATTTTCATCAAGTATGATTGTACTTTTATGTTTTCCTATTTTCTTAAACTCAAATTTCTTTGATAGCGCTTGGATACTATATTCAGCACATGCAACTCTTGTATATTGTGCTCTGGTGGCAGATATTTCACTTGTGAAAGAGAAATGCTCCTGTTGATTTGGACTCATTTAACCTTGCTTCTAGTAATTTGCTAGACAGCCCACTGAAGTGGCAACCCACAATTGTGCCCTGTCAAGGATTAGTAATTCTGCACCATGCAGCATTTCTTTCTCAAATAGTTATTTTGCCCCTGAAACACTTGAGAGCCACATAGTCAAAATACTTGCTAAATTTACAATCATGTATATCTAAATACTTTATTAGACAGTATATTATATCCTATGTAAATTGTGAGACACAGTGAAATTATCACGTAAAAGTTGAGGCGGGAAGTCGTTGTTCCTCGTGGTTGGATCGCCATTTGAAGCTGAAGTCGTTGTTCGGTTCTAGTTGTTGCCCGTTGATTTGGTTCTTTCCCGCTAGCTCAGCTTGAGATCTCTTTATTTTATCTCGGGTCTGCGTAGGTGTGTAATAGACAACCCAAGAAAATCTTTGCATACTATTTATTGCATCTTTGATACTTGCGGGAGCTATGCCGATCTGCTACACGCAGAAGAATCGCACTCACGTCTGCACTCCACAACGTGCGGTGCTGGTCTGGCTAGTGACCAGACGCTTTCTCCCTTACCCACGCTAAGAAAACCGTTCACTTCAATTTTGAATGTCATGACGTCATCCAAGAAAGCCTCGTATCCAAAATGCTATTTCCTTTTCCCGCAATTTAGAAATGTCCCTTTCTATTATAACATGTTCTTTTATGAATTTCGAATATATAATTACCTTTTTAGGATTAAACGATGTTTACTTTATATTTTATTAAATATATCGCGCGACTTTTAAGGTTGGTAGACTTGACTTTCAAACGTGTATTTAAACTATGTAGTATGACGTCATGACTCGTTAATTTCAAACCAATAATGTGTTTATCCTACAAATTTAACGACTATTATTTACTCATATCTTGCCCACCTTACAACACTTCCTGCTCTATTATCTATGTATGTTATTACTCAACACTTATCGCAAATCTCACATCCGGCACTTAAATTAAAATGTGTCTTTATCAAGCCCATTCGATTGGAAATCTAAATTTCGGTATCAAAGTCTTAGGTGTGGCCTCACATACAAAATTTCATTGGATTAAATATTTACCTTGGAACTAGTTTCAGGTCATCAGCTACAGGACTGCTACTGGAAGGCTTACCCCTGATGATGATGGCTTATTATCTGCCCTTCTGCTGATGTGGTGATGAGATTTTGGTCCATTGGGATTTTGAAGTTCATTAACTTTGAGTTATATTTCTATAAAAATAACTGTTTTTAAATATTCATTACAGTGGATTTCTGTGTATGCTTGATTAATGTTACTGAGTTAACAGTTTCATGCTCTTTTGTGCCGAAACCTATCACAACTGCAGATTTTTCCCCTTCCTAGGATTTGATGCTCTGAAAGTGTTCTTTAAGTCTAGTTGCCCAAGTTTTGTTTCATTTCACATTCTTTCATAGTCCTTGCAATCTATACTATAATCTCATATCATTCTTTTTTGGTAGCTTTTATGAGAAATTTTTTATTCAATTTATTTTCGGGATTGAGGTTTATGTTACTTTCATTAGAAAATCTGACATTTGCTCTGTGTCCATAGGTGGAATGTGACTTTTTTGACACCAAATTTTATATTTGTGAGCTTAAAATTGTATTTTCTATTTATCATTTTTTATTTCCAGAATTGTTTTTATCAGTCTACCACTCTTTTTTAAGCCATATTTTGCTAGCTGTTTTTAAGACTTCCTGATATTCCAGGCTTTTGTCTTAAAAATAAAAAAGCAGTTAGAAAAAATAGCTTTAAAGAACAATCAAACCAACAAAGGAATCCTCCTTTAAAATAAATTCAATAAAACATTTCCATTGAAAGGTGACCAAAAAAAATTCACTTATAAAAAATCTGGGATTATAGGATGGATTGCAAAATGTGTGAAAGAATTTATATGGGTCAAAGGAAACAAGAGGCAGAAACTAGACTTATGGAACACTTAGGAACATTAAATCCAGGAAAGAGGAAAAATCAGCAGTTGTGACACATTTCTGAACAAAAAGGCATGAAATTGTTAGCTCCATGATACCAATCAATCAGCAGGGCAGGTAATATGCCATTATCAGGGAAAAGGCATCCAACAGCAGTCAACTGATGATGCGAAAGAGATCCTTGAAACTAATTCTGAGAGAAATACACACTTACATAGGTCAGTGAAATTTGTATATGTGAGACTACATCGAAAACATTTATTGCATTATATATTTCATTAATTTTCTATACTTTAGGGCGTGTTCTATTGCATGATTCACTATTTGTGAATCTCTATCAAAGTGTTTTCATACATTAGCCAAGGAAACAGTATAATTTGCCCAGCAAGGTCTATTGTGCACGTTCCAACATTTTTAAACAAAGAGAGGAACTGACATATACCTGCTGCTCCAGCTCTTTCATCACCTTCAAAGAGGAATCCATTTATATATATATAGGATGAACAGAAACTACAGGGACTAACTTCATGTGGTGATTCCTGACAGGAAATGGAATCAAAAAGGTTCATGTCTGCAAATGTTGGAAAATCGGTGGTTAATGTGCAATAAAGCAATTAGTACTAATATATATTGCATGGCATTACATGTTACAAAAGATATTCAAAGTGGCTCCTTGGGATATAATGCAAGTATCCACACATCACATCATAGATTTTCTCACTGTTTTAAATGTTCCAGCCAGTCACAGGCTACATGTACACACTATTCAAGGATCTGCACACCAGAAACTCTTTTAGCACATACACAATACTTTTCAGAAATTCAAGGGGATTTAAGTCTGGTGATTGAGTAAGCTACCCAACATGGCCTCCTTGTGCTATCATCCATCTTCTGGGGAAGAAGTTGTGCAGGTGCTGATGAACTATAACATAGAAGTGGGCTGGCCACCCATCATACCCCCCATCATATGTTAGCCATCAATTTTGTCATAGTGCCAAAGGCAAATTCTCAACCAAAAAAAGCAGAGTAGTCTACAGGAATTTCAAATATATCTGTTTGTTAAGGCACTTTGGAAGAATAAATGATCCAAGTAGGTAGGTGGTTGCTCATTATTCCTGCCCAAACATTGATGCAAAACTGTTACTGTTGTAATGATTAACCATTTTCCAAAGATTTTCTGTTGCCTGCAGATGTTGGTTATAGAGATTATTGATGCTCTGCCAAAGACACTTTTATTGGTGAAAAGGACAGCTAGCAGAAATTTCATAATAATGATGGCCTATTGCAACACTCAGCAACAGATCTGTTCCCTTGGAGGAAAATTTGCTGCTAATAATCTCTGCACACATTGCAGGTGATAGTAATAGTGACAGATTTTATGCAGAATACACTACACTGTCACTTGGTTTGTAACATGCCCGTGAGCCTCTTGCCTGTAACTTGTACTAAGGTGTTTCTCAATATCACATAGAACTTATTCCTCCAGGTCAGGTGCACAAACGTGTTGCAGCCATCCTCCATGTTTGCTTGTATAAAAGGACCCATCTTCATACAAATATCTGTAAATGGCTGCAAAGGTTATCTTATTTGGATTTTCATCTGTTTGACCACATATGAACACCATCTCCTATTGTTCTTGGAATAAGTGACAGACTATTATGCTTTGACTTGGCTCCATTCATACAATATACAATGTAAGAGAAGCACACTGTGAGTTAAGTTCTTATAAGGGGATGATGTTCTCTGCTATCGACCTTTGCATATATACATTTCTGATCTATTTTTATATACACATTCTTGTTTCTTTTCCAGTCAGGAATCACCTTCCAAAGTTTGTTCCTGAAGTTTCATTCAACCTGTATGTATATTTATTTCTGTACTGAATATTTCAAACTTTAGTTTTTAATGTAGGAGCTTTAGGTATATCAGTATTTAAGAGATTGCCATTGTAATTCAAACTGTTATCAGCATACTCTAAGCATGGTTAATCCATGCAATTAGATTGCTTTTCTCTTTTGGCATTTCAAATTCTTCTTCTAGCTTTCTGACTTTATTTATAAAATCATTAATTGTTTCTAGGTACTGGTTTCTAAATTTTGTTTCTATTATTATAATCTGGAAATTGAATTGAGTTTCAATATTTTGTATTGTAAAAGGGATTTGATTTGAAATGTTATGTGACGAGTTTATTTCAGATGGTGGTTTGTTGTGCTAGTGTATGAGTTGTTCTGATCTTCATTTGCTCCAGTTATTAATTAAAGAGCTGGATTTTAGGTACATTCATGATTTCTTCATTTCATAAGGGTGATATTAATACTTCACAAAAATGTGCAGATATGTTATAAGCTTGTTTTTTTAACAGGAACTGTACCTATTGGTGCTTACTAAGCGTTTTTGTAGCTTAAATGTTATATTTGCTTTTTCTTAAACAGATTTTATGTGACTTCACTGGGTGAATTTAAAAACTATTTACTCCAAGGAATTTCTCTTTAGTCACTTCTTTCTAATTTGGTTTCCTTTTGGTGCAAGTTGATTTAAATTGATTTTTTAATAGAGAAAACATTTGGTAACTTTTTTTACCTGGTTAAACTATTAGGTTTCTTGAGCACCACTTACTGCCGTGAAAACTGGGATGTTTGTAACTGTGATTTTGCTTTATATATAGCATGAAAGTGAAATGACCCAAGTTTCAGATTTGCATTCTTCAGTTTACGTGCAACAAATTCTAATACCATAGTGTTGTTTCATGTACATGTTCCCTTAAACATGTTTCATTACACAAAGTTACCAGTTAATTAACTCAGTAAGTATTGTGAATGAGCCTGGTTTTCAAATTGATTATTAGAGTGATTAATAAGGCAGACTTTGAAGTCTTCAATAAGCTAATTTTGTATGGAGTAACTACTAAATAAGTGTGCTCAGAATTCAGCTTTTCTAGAAGCTTGTTTCACTCAAAACAGTTTTACATAATTGAACATGCACTTGTAGGATTTGGAGAATTCATATTGAATAATGCAGGAAGATTTTGAACACAAGTTATGCATCAATGTCTGGGCTGTATAGTCAGAAACTTTCTCTTCAGCTATTTCATTCTTCCATGCCCATCACTGCTTTTTAAAGTATGATTTTCCTAGTCTTTTAGAGGATATACTCATAGAATATAAACATGATGTGTTTCTTCATGATAATGCATCAATTCCATAAGTATTGCAGTACATTACCACTTAAATAGAAACTTTCCTGGCAATTGAATTTGGCGATTTGACTCTGTACCCTGGCCTACCAGATCTTCAGATCTATATTGTCTAGATATTACTTCTGCAATGACAAAAGAAAGTAAAGTTCACAGGAATGAAATAAGTACTTTGAAAGAGATTCGTCAATATACCCTCCAAGCAGCTGAAGATATCAGAAGGAATAGACACACATTTGCAAAAAAGCAACAAAATAAGCAGAAGAGCTATGGAGCATGCATACAAGCTGATAAGTCTGTTTTGTACATTATCTTTTATACCACAAGTTATATCCATCTCACACATGGCAGCTTTTAAAGATTGACTTTTGTATTTTGGTATTTAGATAAAATATAATTGTCCAGTCTGGAAAATAGGTTTTATTTGTTTTATTTCATTAAGATACTGTAATCTGTGCACAGTATTTTCTTTCATAGTCACTGCTGAGAGAGAAAGGTTAAGATGCAATGCAGCGCAGTTTTCTTTTATATAGTTTACCATGGGTTTGACATCATATGTCCATGGCACCTAAGGACATTAACCAGCATTATTTGTTGTTTATTTTATGGCTCTGTACCATAAGTGTTAATTATTTATAATAATTATAAAATATGTAGATGAGAAAGCAAGAGGCTATTGCTATTATAAGCTTTGTTTATGCATTAAGTTATTAACACTCATGTTGACACCTTCAAACTTCAAGATTCTGCAGCAGTCCCCTAACTTGCAAAATGTAAATCTTAATTTTATTACTAACTAAACACATGTCTGTCTTGCCATTATTGAGCACTTCTAAAGTGGTACCCTACTTCATAATAAATAAAGCATAAGAAAATCTTAAGACATACTCAGTGTGGTTCAGTTGTTTTAATTCACTAAAAATGTAACTTTCATCAAATGATTTGATTCTGGTTGATTGAATTCTCTTGTATGATTGTGAATTAAACAGAAAACATTTCAAATCTGTTGATAGTTGTAGCTTTATTTGTGATAAACACAAACAAGCTTCTTCACTAATCATGATATACTGATGATGGTCATGAAATATCATTAGAAATTAACTTAAAAATGTATGTTTAGTGACCAATGAAACAATTTATTCAATTTTCTTTGATAGCACTATATGGTATGCTATTGTGAATGCTAGCAGTATGTTTATTTCTGTTGGAATGATTTGAAGGATATGGTTATGAAAATGTTGGTATTTCGAATAAACTTAAAGGAAGCAGAGGAGAAACATTTGATTCTATTATTCATAACTTAACGATTATTTGTCATCTTATATACTTTATTTACTGTACTGCTTTATTGTTTATTCTAATTAAAACTAGCAGTACTGCTGTGCTTGTGTATGTAAACTGTGATGACATGAAAATCAAGGCACATGAATACTAGCAGCTTAAAGATTTTCCAAGCTTCAACAGCCTAATTTTTATTAAAGCATGAACTTATAAGAAAGTCATTTGTTTCATTTGTTTATTCTTAATTTTTTAAATAAGAAACAAATCTGTAAACTGATAAGCTGCCAGAGCTTCATTTTAAGATTTATTTTACATATTCAGATTTGGAATGCAGTAGTTGGGGAGTGTACTCTCCAAACTCTCTTTTCCTCTCCTTTCCACTCTCTCTCTCTCTCTCACTCTCTCTCTTTCTCTCCCAATCCCTTCCTCTCTCTCATTTACAACATTGCATTTCTCTTCTTAATGTACCGGTGCAAAAATATGTAACAGAAATATTCTCAATAGTTCTTTATTGCAAAATGTTTGGAATTCACTGCTTGTTTTTGTAATGCAAATGTGATTCATTTTTAACACAGTTTTTTCAACATTTTATCTTAGATGGCATTCTAGCTCATCCTACACAAGAAGGTATAAATAAAAGCACATGCATTTAGATCACTGTAACTCTAAAGACACGTGAAGGATGTCTTAAATAGAAGCAAAAATAGCATGTGACTAATGCAATTGCACTACTCATTTAAGCTAAGAAATGGATTTTTCAATTGATACATGGGTATGGCACATGGAATGTCTCAGCTTGCACCCAACTTAGGTTTGCATTGCAGGCAGGAAGACAATCTTGTATAGACAAATTAACCTAATAAGCCCTTTATAAACTTATTTTTCTTATGTATGTAGATAGTAGTTTCTGTATTAATATGGAAGTACTGGAAGTGTAAGCTCTGTTATTTGCTTCATGTTATATCTGTAGTGGTAGCTCTGAATGATAAATAAGAAACTACATGCATGACTTTTTTCATGTTTTTATAGTTGTTGCCTCTTTGCTTATCTGGTCTTAGGAATGGAAATATGATTTGTCAGGCGCACACAAATTCTTCTGCCCCACTTGTTATCATATCTTCATAGTGTAAATATAGGAAAATTTTAAGTATGCCTTAAAGCTTACTTATATATACTAAAATATTTTCCTGAGAATCAGTATCATCATGATTATCCAGAGAAGTAGTTACCATTATTGCGGTAAATTGGTTCCAGTGTTGTATTTGCAAATGTGAAGAATTAAAATTTCTCATAAAGGAGCTTGTCTTCTCTCCTTTCATCTTCATCACTGTGCTGCACATTCCTTCTTCTCCTTTGCAAATACAAAGACATGCACAAAATTCAATCAATATCAAAATATAACATAAAATATATTCACATAAAACAGTGAGTTCACTAACAAAGTTATTTCCTTCCATGTCTCTTCAATCCAGACCCCTACAAGGTTTAAGGTTTGTGATTAACTAGTCATGTCAGTATTTTATGTGGACTTCAGCTGGAATCTAGCTCAAAGTAACACCCTTATTATATGATTTTCTTATTGGTGAAGGGTGTTGAAGTTACTAGTGGTGGTTCTAGAAATAATGATATCAAATATATACCTTTCCTATGATTTGTCATTTTAATATTTCTGAAGAGTTTACAGTTAGATTCCAGTTTCAGAATGTTTTGATAAGTGTTATAACTTAATAGTTTAGCATGTATGTTTAAAGAAGTATGGAATTATAGGGTGTCAGAAACACACATCGCATGAGTTATCTAGGCTCCTTTATTTGAAATGGAGTAAATTATTAAACATCTATCCTCTCTGTTAGTATAACAACACTCAAGTTTCACTGATACAGGCTTAAGGATGCAATTATGCACATCTCCAACCAAAACTTTTAAATTGGTAATTTTATTTCACTATACTATTTACATAATTTCCAGGTTTTGTACGAATACTAAAACATTCTAACATTATTCAGAGTAACTTAGTCATAGATTTAGACTTTTGGTAAAAATGTCCTAAATGTCTGTCATAGTTCATTAGTCTTATTAAGCCTCAAAAATATGACTATAAGTTTGCAGTTTGTGAAGAAAACATTCAGCTGACGCGTAAGAGGTAATCAGAGGTTAGTTAATGCTTATATATCTAGTAGAATGCAACTTCCCTCTTTCTCTTGCTTCTATAAGGCTTCTTAAGGTTTTTATGGATTCCACATTTAATTTTTTCTTGGTTTAGCTTCTACACCAAATAGTGAAAAATTATCACACGTTTTTCAAAGTGTACTACAAACATATAGTATGCATGATCAAATTGAAATGAGGAAACATTATGGTTCATTTTAAAAACCAACAGTTCAAATATATCACTTTACATACTCTTTGCCTCTATAGGACACTTTGAGAACCATTGTTTTTTTTACTGGAGTGTAAGCTAACCACAATTTCAGATGAAGCAAGGAGTTCTAGTGGAGAAGAAAATCTCTGCAAGCTGCCCAATGGTGGGAGTTCAATTCATAATATGTTCTCAGTTCTTAGCTGTAAAAATGTTTGCACAGGATGAGAGCTCCAATGCATTTTTTGCATATGGTATTAATTTACCTTCTCTATCATGTCAATATTTTTGCTCCAGAATTGTGCAGTAAACTCTCATTTATCTATGTATTAAACATAACATTTCCGAGATGTTCTTTAGTTCATGCCACAAAAGTGTTTTGTTAATATGTTCAAGTGGTGTGTGTATATATATGTATATGTATTACGTACACTAAAATAATAGTATTTAATAACTACTTCTCTATAGATAAGATGGATTACAGAGAAATTCAAATGATGCTGAAAGAAAAAAAATACAGGTACCCAACAAATCCAATTCTATACAAGGGGCAAATTTTAAGTTGCACAGTTTAATTCTCTGTTCACAATGTTGTTTATGTCCTTATTAAGTTAATTTATATTTTATATTGGACATAATGCTTCAACATAATAAAATTAAGCTTGAATCCATTGAGTGAACAGTGTCTGAATAAATAACTAACAAGAAGTGTTGTATGCAGTGGAGAAGCGGTAAGCTAGCAGGGGAAGAAAGTGGTTGTGAATGTGGTGAGCTTCTCAAGTTGAGTGGAGGAGAGATATAAGCAGCTTTGGGAATAGGCATTCTAATATAAAGAGTAAAAATTGGTCTGTTTAGGAAAATAACAGTTAAAAGAACTAGTTATAAACTTTATGAAAAATGGATAACATACTGATTATTGGAAGGGTGTGAGTAGTACTTCTAATAAATCCTGGACCAGTTGAAATGAAAATGAAGATGGAAAACCTTGTGGAGAAATTAAATAGAATGGAAGGCATGAGACAGAATGGAAGAACTCAGGGTCAAGGTGCAAGGACTAGGATGAGAAGTAGAAGACATAATTCGTGGGTAAGGAAAATCTATATAGATAGAGTAAATAAAGAGGCACAAGAGAGCATTGCATGGGTAAGAATTGGTACTTTGAGACCACAAGGATTTAGAAGCAATGGCCCTTATGTGACAATTAGGAGGATACTGAACATTTTAGATTTAAATGTGAAAGGGCTGACATATGGAGGAAAGTATTTCTGTTTGAAAAGTGGTTTGAAGTTAGCAGAAAATATGCCATAAGTGGTTTGTTCCATAAAGATTGTAAGAAATTAGGTCAGTTTTTAGATAAAGTGAAAAGCAAGTAGAATTGGACAGTGAAAAGAGAGAGCACAGATACCATGAGTTCCTGGACTGACCGACTGCTCCACAGTGGCACAGCACCCAGCAAGGACCTGCGTGCTCTCTGCCAGAGTTGCACGTAAAGGACCGATAAGTCACGCGTACGGATCACTAACTACTGTACTAACTTGCATTAGACTTCCCTGAATAACAACAGATGTTGAAATTGATGACCTTCAATGTGAACACGTATGTCCAAAAACAATTCTGGTTTACTCACAGGAGTTCATGTTGACTTGTTGTAGTGTTTAACACCCACTTTTACTACATATGGCACCACAGGCGGTGACACTGATGACACATGGAATGAAGATGGAGCACCGGTGGAATGAGATGGCGGGGGAAACCGGAGCACCCGGAGAAAACACGCCCTGACGCCACTTTGTCCACCACAAATACCACATGCGGGTCCCTGGGATCGAACCCAGGCTGCCTAGGTGGTAGGCGAGCGCACTAACCGCTCGGCCACGGCACTGCCAATTCATGTTGACTGACTACTGTATTTCTCTTGTGATATTGTCATTCAATTTTTGTAATGTGAACGAGAAGGCCACAATCCTTGAATAATTATTCTGTACCCATACACACTTTGCAATACATGCATAGAATTACCAGCAGTATGTGCTGAAGCCTGCTGAAATCAGTCACATAATCTTTCATTTCGTGTTGGTTGCGGAAAAAATATTTAAGATAGAATTTTCATAAACACATGAATCAACTGTTATGTCATCAATATGAGACTGATAATTCTATGCATGGTGAGGAACTTCATGAACAATATGGTGATTTTTGGTAGTCCAGTATAATTTGTTTCAAGTGGAAATTGGACCTTGAAGATAAAACCAGCTTCATCAGTGAAGAACATTAAAGGTGGGTTCACGTGGTCATTATTAACGGACTGCTAAAACCAACTGTAACAATTAACCCTACTTACAGGATCTTATGCTTGTAAAGCATGAACTTTTAAGTTTAATAAGTTTTGCTGCCACAAAAGCTGACGTTTGGAAATGTGATAGCTTGTGGTAAACATCTAAGTGATCTTTATTTATGGGGAATGTTAAAGAATAAAGTGTAAGCATCAAATCCACACACATTACAAGAATTGAGGGACGATATCATGAGAGAAATAGCAATCAGTTAACATGAACTTCTGCAAGTAAACCAGAATTGTTTTCGGACATACGTGTTTACGTTGAAGGTCATCAATTTCAACATCTATTGTGATTCAGGTATGTAAGTTAGCACAGTAGTTAGTGCTTCATAGTCGTGACTTGTTGGTCCTTTACGTGCAACTCTGGTGGAGAGCGCACAGGTTCTCGCCGGGTGCAGTGCCGCTGCGGAGCAGCCCGGTTGGTTCAGGAATTCATGATAGTTGCCTACAGCGGAGAGCAAACCCTAAAAGTGTATATTCTGTGAATGTAAATAAGATATGACAGGCAATGAGCCTGAATTAAAGCCCACATTATATTCAAATGAAATTTGCTTACCATAAATAAATAAAGAAAGAAAGAAACAACGAAACAAAGAAACAAGCAATCAAAGAAACAAATAAATAAAATATAGTGGAGAGACATAATTAACTTTGGGATAAGTTGACTATTTTAACATGTTTTCTTCCACATACACCTATTTACTTAAGACTCATTTCTTGGAACATTTTGGCCTTTGAGAACTTGTGCAACTTGTCTCATAATTTGAAGCCCTGTATTCTTTTTAAACACTGATTTGAATTTGTTTTTTAAAATTAAATTATTTTGTTATTTAATGATGCTATCAATTGCCAGAATCATAGCAGTATCACTGGTGTGCCGGAATTTTGTCCCGCAGGAGTTCTGTTACATGGCAGTAAATCTACTGACATAGAGTTGTCGTTTTTAAGCACACTTAAAAAACCATTGGTCTGGGCATGACTTTAAGCTGCAACCTTGCCAGCATCTAAGCAACTGCGCCATCCAGACTGACATTTGCTCTTTAAAGTATGCATTTTGAAGCCTTTGAGCAAGTTAAATTTTGTTTTTATGTTAGTGATCTATTTAACACTTTCCATCAAGTTTTTGCTTCTAGTTTTTTAGTAGAATTGCACAAGAAACTCAAATTCACAGTAATATATGCTACCCTGTTTTTAAAACAGTGATCACTCAGCAAATTCTGAACACTCTATTGATGAAGAATCTTGTTTGTCCAGTTCATCCCCAACCATTTAAAGCTTTCAAAATGTTCAGCACAATACACCACTACTGAATGTCAAGATCCCTAGCAAAGTAACAATTGATGTTGGTGGCAATAGAATGTTGAGCTAAAGAGATCAATTCTCAAAGGAGCCTTAATAAAGTCTCTCCAATGGGCTCTAATTTGTCCACATTGGGATACAGAGATTCAAGAGTTCTACACACTGTGTAGTGCTGCACAATGCAACTGAGATGTATCATTTTCGGATAGCTGACAGTTAGTGCTTCTGCAGCTTTCTTCATGTAAGGTGCTGCATTGGTCAGAAAAATGCAGTTCATCATACTTAACATTATTTGGCCATAATATATGCATACTCTCATTAAAGTGCCAAGCAGCATTAATGTGACTTGCTGCTCCTGTCATTTTTATGGCAGCTGAAAAATTTAAAGGTGGCTGAGAGTTGACTATTGCTATTCTTTTTTTCTGTTGTACAAATAAATTTTGTGGGCACAAATGATATTTATATCACTGGCTGTACAGCCTGATTTCACAGTATGTTTAACTACATAATACTGCAAGGCGTGTCAAGCCTATGATTGGATTTTGTGTTGAACCAGCTGCCATTAAATTTTGTGACAGTTATACCAACACCAACCACTATATTTCCCACCTTTCTTCCTGTAGAATCTTGAGTTTCATCAACACACACATACACCCACATTTTCTCACTTTCTCATGCAACCCCGATTTTTTGTAATGTTTCTTCATGGCAGTTTAGAAGCCAGTATTCCCTTATAGCAGATTTATCTCTAGGATCAAGGTTCATGTACTTCTTCACAAGAAAAGCTTAATCTCTGGATTGTTCACCTTAAGTAGAGGGATATCTACCAAAACAAAAGTTCAGCATAAATCTGAAGGTCCTTATAAGGCCCTGAATGTGAGCTGAAGGGTCCTGCTTCAAATAAAAACACATGCATCATAGTAGAAAAAGAAGCTGCTAATAGGTTTCTTACTGGATAAATACTATGTTATTTGGGAACATTGACCCTTTTATAGACTTTCCAGAATACTGACAATATAGAGTTGCTCCATCTGTGTTGATTGTACTGCAGAATTCCTTAACATACTGCTGCAACTGAAAGCATGTGTTTACACTGCGATGTCAGCATCACTTTTGTCCCCTCTCCCTCCCCTCTCATTTCTTTTCAACTACAAATAGCATAATTTGGCCTTGCTTCAGTATGCTCAGATTCGCTCTTACTCCCATTACGTACACTAGTTGCTGAAAGTTAAGTCAGTGTTAAATTTATTCTTCACCTAATGGCACCGTCCAATATGACATTACGTTGGAGAACGTTAATTTAAAAAAAAAAAATCACCTAATGGTCACACAGTGTATATTTATTTTATGAAGAAAAACTAAAAAGTGACAATTATGCAATAAAATACAGTATATAAGCAAATTGCTATTTGTATTCTATGTATGCTAGAGAAATGTGAACCAATCTGTGAATGAGGTTATGGAACTAGGCATACTAGTATACTAGTGTTGTTGGGTTGTACTGGTTGCACCAGATATAGCTATCTAAATTTATTGCTTTTTATAAATGCTGAATTCTAACCTCGTTGGTATCTCATGATTTTTAAGTCCAAAAATGGTATAAGTTCTTGCTCTTCCACTTCCATTGTTGTTGTTGTTGTTGTTGTTGTTGTTTTCTAGTGCACTTGCATCTAGCAATGAAGCCTTTAGCATTCGTGCTTTCCAATACTTTTGAACAACCCACTTCCAATGTGAATGTTATAGACTTTTCCTGTAGTAAGTAGTTGGAAGCTTTCACGGCCGGAGTTAGAATTAAGGCTGGAGATTTCTTCCGGGCTTTAAAGCCATGGTCTGCTGGAGTTTAGAAGTCCAGACATTTCATCCACACCTGCGGTGGATGTCATCGGTGGCGTGGTCTGAGTCTTCTCGGCGAAGGTTCAGTTACAACAGAATCGTTTATGGTTGGAGGTGCCGTATTTATATCTGGGCCACTCACAGGGGATTGGCTGGACTTGAGCGGGAGGTGTGTGTTACGACTTACAGAACACAAGAGATCCTGCCGGCTGGGACATACAGACAAGTCAGTGATCGCTGAACATGCAATATGGGCCGACAGCGAACACATAATTCAATATAAGGAGACTACTGTTCTTTCATCTATGTCATACTACCATGCCAGGCTACAACATGAAGCCATAGAAATTTACAAACACCCCAATAGTTTTAACAGGAAGGAAGAAACTCTAAAATTGAACAAAACCTGGCATCCGATACTTGAACATAAAAAGAAGCACTAATGCAGAGAAATCACGTAAACCATTCAGCAATCAGAACAGAGAAGCCCCGCCCATATAACACACACCTCCCGCTCAAGCCCAGCCAATCCCCTGTGAGCAGCCCACATATAAATACAGCATCTCCAGCCATAAACGATTCTGTTGTAACTGAACCTTCGCCGAGAAGACTCAAACCACGCCACCGATGATGTCCACCACAGATGTGGACGAAATGTCTGAACCTCTAAACCTCATTTCAATTTGAATCCACATTTCCATGCAGTATTCAATCTGGAATAAGAACTCAAATTGACTTGAAATTGCCATGGAAATGTAGTAATTATAATACATAATTACCATTCCATTTCCTGTATCTGATTAAACCAGAGGAATAGAGGGCAGCAAAACATCAAGTAGAATCATGGGAATGCCAGTTAACTGTGCAACTGATGATGAGGGAAGATGTTCTCAGAAACTGGTTTTAAGTAAATAGACATAGGTGCAGGGAAACAAATTTAAATAAGTTGCCAACTCATTCCAGCATTAATTAGAAAGTTTCAATACTTAAAGTTAAGAAAAAAAGAAGCTTCTTTCACCCATCAAGACAAAAATATTGGCATTCATTCATGGCAGGTCAAAATAATTAATTGGAGATTAAAGCAGTGGTGGTCCATTGATAAATGAGGATGACATAACTCCAAATACAAAGTAGGGCAGATTTACACTATCCAAATTGCTGCTACTTAGCACATCTAGATTAAACCATAAATGAAAGGAAGCAAACTAATGATCTCTTGTGTTTCAAATGAGAATAAACATGTTAAGGAACTCAAGCTATAAATTGTAAATGTTGTTGTTAGCTAATGCTGGATTTCTGACAATGAAGTCATTAATCCTCTTGCTCTCCAATATTTTTCACTGATATTGAAGAGAGCAATAGCAGTAATAGTAACCGCTTTTTAGAGAGCACCATATTTTTATGCTTTGGCGGTCACATTGCTCTCTCACAACCCCCAGAATGTCTGGAGGACCACACCTGTCGTCGGTTTACAGGTCTCACTGACCTGACCGGGAGAATTATCAAAATAAATTCACCAATGTAAGAACTTTCATTATTATAGAAGTAAGTACTAAAGAATAATTAAGGTCTAAAACTGTATTCTTTGGTTAGGTGGCCAAAGATGATGTCCTATCTGAGATATTCCTCTAAAATTGTTTTTCATGCTCTAATTTTTGCCTTTAAAGAAAATTTTTGGCATCTTTATGGCTGAAATAGCTCACTAGCATTATGACTTATGAGACTTATGACAAATGAGAATAAACATGTTAAGGAACTTAAGCTATAAATTCTAAATGTTGTTAGCTAATGCTGGATTTCTGACAATGAAGTCATTAATCCTCTTGCTCTCCAATATTTTTCACTGATATTGAAGAGAGCAATAGCAGTAATAGTAACCGCTTTTTAGAGAGCACCATATTTTTATGTTTTGGCGGTCACATCGCTCTCTCACAACCCCCAGAATGTCTGGAGGACCACACCTGTCGTTGGTTTACGGGTCTCACCGACCTGACCAGGAGAATTATCAAAATAAATTCACCAATGTAAGAACTTTCATTATTATAAAAGTAAGTACTAAAGAATAATTAAGGTCTAAAACTGTATTCTTTGGTTAGGTGGCCAAAGATGATGTCCTATCTGAGATATTCCTCTAAAAATTGTTTTTCATGCTCTAATTTTTGCCTTTAAAGAAAATTTTTGGCATCTTTATGGCTGAAATAGCTCACTAGCATTATGACTTATGAGACTTATGACAAATGAGAATAAACATGTTAAGGAACTTAAGCTATAAATTCTAAATGTTGTTAGCTAATGCTGGATTTCTGACAATGAAGTCATTAATCCTCTTGCTCTCCAATATTTTTCACTGATATTGAAGAGAGCAATAGCAGTAATAGTAACCGCTTTTTAGAGAGCACCATATTTTTATGTTTTGGCGGTCACATCGCTCTCTCACAACCCCCAGAATGTCTGGAGGACCACACCTGTCGTTGGTTTACGGGTCTCACCGACCTGACCAGGAGAATTATCAAAATAAATTCACCAATGTAAGAACTTTCATTATTATAAAAGTAAGTACTAAAGAATAATTAAGGTCTAAAACTGTATTCTTTGGTAAGGTGGCCAAAGATGATGTCCTATCTGAGATATTCCTCTAAAAATTGTTTTTCATGCTCTAATTTTTGCCTTTAAAGAAAATTTTTAGCATCTTTATGGCTGAAATAGCTCACTAGCATTATGACTTATGAGACTTATGACAAATGAGAATAAACATGTTAAGGAACTTAAGCTATAAATTCTAAATGTTGTTAGCTAATGCTGGATTTCTGACAATGAAGTCATTAATCCTCTTGCTCTCCAATATTTTTCACTGATATTGAAGAGAGCAATAGCAGTAATAGTAACCGCTTTTTAGAGAGCACCATATTTTTATGTTTTGGCGGTCACATCGCTCTCTCACAACCCCCAGAATGTCTGGAGGACCACACCTGTCGTTGGTTTACGGGTCTCACCGACCTGACCGGGAGAATTATCAAAATAAATTCACCAATGTAAGAACTTTCATTATTATAAAAGTAAGTACTAAAGAATAATTAAGGTCTAAAACTGTATTCTTTGGTAAGGTGGCCAAAGATGATGTCCTATCTGAGATATTCCTCTAAAAATTGTTTTTCATGCTCTAATTTTTGCCTTTAAAGAAAATTTTTAGCATCTTTATGGCTGAAATAGCTCACTAGCATTATGACTTATTAAATCAATCACCACATAAATGTTATATAAATCTATCAGTATTGGAAGTTATTTTCCTACACTTAAAACTCAGGGGAGGGCGTCAGCAAAACCACACTTGTATAAACTATTTTCAAAACAGAACAGAAACTAGGTGGTACTAACTATTGAGAAGACAGTACCTTAATGGAATAAAAGGATGCTAATGTGATGGTTTATCATGCACTACTGTGTACATACCACTTTTCTTTACCTTTGTTTTTCTTCCTTTCTGACTTAGTTGCTCCTATCATTTTTTATACAAAAGCATGTTTCTTTGTAACAGTCATTATTCCAACCTTCAAAATTACCCAATTAATAAATTTTACTTGCGCTTGCCCAAATCACTACATGGATAACATTGCCTTCATCAGTAAAACTTGAGTAAATAGTCTGCCTAATATTTGGTGCTGCTAGTTTTATTTTGAACTTTATACATAAAATGTGTATGTATGAATCCTATAGAAATTGCACAACATTATCAATGCGCATTTTTTGCAACTAGCATCTGTTGTAAAGACATACTGTATCTTACTTTGATGTTCAGATTATGATTACTGTGGTTGGTTATTTTTTCCTATACATGCTGTATTTTACTGTATCTGCTACTAATGCACTATTTCCAATTAATGTTGTATAATTCTTCTACACATCTGCTACATAAGTTATTAGCTTAAAGATTATATATAAGTAATATTTTAAATCAAGCTGAATGCCTACCAAGGATTATCAAGTTTTCATTCTTTCTAAAAATACTATGACAGACATTTAATGTGGCAATGAAATGGGTGCATTTGTATAGGATTATGTATGTTCTATAAATGTGCAATCTTTTTTGTAAAAAGGCTAGAGTTTAATAATATACTGTATAGGTTTTATTTTGAACTTCTTCTTTCCAGTGTAAAACTACTAAATAGTTGCATGCTCTGGACCAAATTAAGGAAACATACATTCTTTATAACAGGGGAAAATAACAAGAAGTAAGAGCTGTCTGAATATTTACTTTTACTGATTACATGTTCTTAGGTATGCATGTCCTCATATAGGTACCCAAAGAGGGTAGCATCAGGAAAAACAGGCTACAGAGCTTAGAGTAATACTTTTTATAATAACTGTTTTTGTTGTGATGTTTGATAAGCATTATATTGTTTATGACTTTTGAAGCATCTTCTAAATGCATGTTTGCTTGTGATGAAAAGTATGTGATTATTTTATTATAGTTGTAATCTAGTAACGTTAAACTGTATAATAGCATGCAAATAGTAGCATGAATCTCTTTTGTTATTATTTCTATAGGTGAAGAATCTTACATGCTCTCAACATTCATTACCTGTGTATACAGAGAAAAAGAAACATATTCTAGCAGTAATCATTTACTTTCTCTAAAAAATGGTTCATTTTCACATATTGATTATTTTTATTTTCAAGGTTTACTGTATGTGCATGCATTAAATATGCATATTCCAGCTAAGCATCAACATAAGTTTACATTGACTTCTACTTTACCAGCAACAGTGATTGTAATAAGAAAATATAAAGGTATCTTATACTTACCAGAGGCTGGGAAATAAGTATTAAGCACCTAACAGCTTTGCTGTTCATAGGGAGACAGTGTACCAAGCACTATGCTCCAAGCATCTTTGTCTAAAGGGAGTTCGTATGAAAGAAAACTTTCACATGTACATATTTAGAAAGAGGGCTTATTACCTCTGGCAAGCAACTGCCATTTATATATATTAAATTGTCTGCTGTGTTACATAATCACATTTTATAGGATCATAAAATAAAATATTTAGTGGTAACATGTATATACTCTTTAATTAATAATAGAAAAACATTTATTTAATGTAAACCTATATTCTTTTATGTTTGATGCACACCAGTTAGTTACACATTAGTATAATATGTTCCAAGAAATGATGAAGGCAGAAGTGCAAAAGGAAACTTTAACTAGAAAATGTGTGTGTGAGAAAGAGTTAATCCCATTCATTAACAGCAAAAGAACTTAAGTGATTATTTGCGGTGTCAAATTTTTAAGAAGATATCTGATAGAATTTGAATGTTTTGATGAGCAAAATGAGTCTTGCTTCATGTTGAGACCCAATTAAGATTGTTCACCTAGTGGTACTTATGGATCTTAAGATTTGGACATATTATATTTTCAGACATCTGGCAAATAAAGAATCAAATTTAAATCTTTGAATTGAATATATAATTATTTGCCTAATTAATCAAATGTTATTTTCAATATCAAAGAATCAAGATTAATTCTCTGCAGCAATGCTAACTTTATAGGTTGGTGTAATATATGCTAAATTATTAATAGTGAATTAAGTTGTGTTGTTGCAGATCTTGTCTGACATAAACTTTTCTTTATTTTTGCAGCCAGGTTCTGGTATGATCTCTATAAATTTCTTCCGTTTGTTCCGAGTGATGAGGTTAGTGAAACTTCTAAGCAGAGGTGAAGGTATTCGCACATTGCTCTGGACATTTATCAAGTCTTTCCAGGCTCTGCCTTATGTAGCTCTCCTTATAGTCATGTTGTTCTTCATTTATGCTGTTATTGGAATGCAGGTAAATGGTTTATTACATCAATCTGTTTATTTTACGAAGTGCATCCATAAAGTAAATTTTCCACTCATCCCATAGCTAACAAACTACATATTGCCGGAAGCAGCTGTGTTTACCTGATAGAGTAATGATGTCTTAGGGCACATGCACCAGCAAAATTTCCAGAATTCCAGCACTAGCACCATTGCACTGGTTGAAGATAAAGAGTTGGTCTGGGTGGCTCAGTTGGTTAGATGCTGGCTTACTGATCCCAAGGTCACGGGTTCAAATCCAGCCCAGATCGGTGGTTTTTAAGTGTGCTTAAAAATGACAGCTCTGTGTCAGTAGATTTACTCACACTGATGTGATCCTGGCAATTGACAGCATCGTTAAATAACAAAATAATTTAATTTTGAAGATAAGGATCTTACTCTAGCTCCCCCCAAGTATAAAGCACAATCCGTGATGTACTTTTCAAATGCACAGGGTATGGAGCCATTCAGAGCATATGACACATGATGCTTAGTGCCAGGTTTGTCTTGCTGCATGATAATGCTTGCCTACACATGGCTCATGCACTACAGATCTCCTGCAGAAGTTTGGTTTGGAAGTGCTTAATTATCCACCCTACAGCCAGGACCTTGCTTCCAGTGATTTTCAACTTTTCTTACATCTCAAGAAATTCCTGTCTGGTTAGTGTCAGCATTTCCAGAATAACAAATATGAACAGACTCCTACAATAGAAAGTTATAAAATTTGGTCCTACTGTATGACACATGTCTGAATTCTAGTTTTGAACATGTTGAAAAATTGCTCAATATTTCCTCTATCTGTTCCAATAAATTTTTCACTTGAATTGTGTTTTGTTTCTGTAAACTGGCCCTGGGAAACTTACTTTATGGACATGCCTCATATTTGCTTATTGAAAAAGGAAAAATGCACAAACCTGCAAAATTAAGCTTGAAAAAATGCATTAAAATGTATATAATGTCATATCGGATGCTACAAATACCTTTATCATTTTAAGTGCCCCACTGGACTCACTTTAAAATACAAATACAAATATAAAAATAATATGTGTTAGTAAATGATGATCTTAACCAATATTTTTAATCTTCTATTTCATAAAATTATTGGTTAACTTTTTTGATAGCATAAAATTTAATATTAGCAGATATATTGGTAATATTAGTAAAGTAGTTCATAATCCAGCAAAGCCAATAAATTATTCATATTATTTGAAGTAGCTTCATAAATGCCTTTTAACTACTAACTCCTCATGAAAAGTGCATAAATTATAGTTTTTGATTATGGGTACATAGTTGTGAATACATTTTAAATGAATAGTTCATACCAAAGTAATGAAGAAGTGGACATGTATTACTTGGGACATTTAGTGATGTGCATGCATTGGTGGTGCTGTTATTATGTTTACATAAATACCTATACACCTATTAGGCAGAACCCAAGTAGTTCCTCCTATGAGAATTGAATTCATTTTGTGGGGTTATATAAGAATCAAATTCAATGTCAGTAAAATCTGAATACTCATAACTACAGCATCATTGGTCTCCTGTAGCTTTTAAAGTCAGAGTAGGATTAGAATTTTCATCAGTTAAATATTTGGCTGCAAATAAAAGCATGCAAGGCTTTCTGTTCCGAGTAATTTTGTTGCATCGGCCACATATCACCACTTTGTAATCATTGCTACACATTGCATGACAGTGGGCAGCTCAGAACAAATGCTGTTGCCCGCATTTCTAGAAGATTTCAAAGTAAAGGACTTTGCAGCAAGTGTCAAGAAACATTGATTTCCAGAAAAGTTGCCAGAGACTATATAAGCAGTCAATAAGGACTGAGCAGTTAACTGTAAGAGTAAGTTCTGAACAGTTTAGAAGTGTTTGTGTGAGAGAGAGAGAGAGAGAGAGAGAGAGAGAGTGATATTGAGAGTGTGAGAGAGAGTGAGTGTGAAAGAGAGTGAGAGACAGCGTGTGAGTGTGAGCGAGTGTATGAGTGTGAGAGAGTGTGTGAGAGTGTGTGAGAGAGTGTGTGTAAGTGTGAGAGTGTGTGAGTGAGAGAGAGTGTGTGTTGGAGTGTGAGAGAGTGTGTTGGAGTGTGAGAGAGAGTGTGTTGGAGTGTGAGAGAGAGTGTGTTGGAGTGTGAGAGAGAATGTGAGAGTGTGAGTGAGAGAGAGTGTGACTGAGAGGTTTCTGTTACTGTGCAATGTTAAAGTTAAGGTACACCAGAACAGCTGAGAATTGCAAGGTTACAAATTGTGAATTGTGATTCAATTTTAGAGGAAATAAAGTGAGGTAAAAACTATCTGACTTGTCATTTGTCACAATATGTTCATCATTCAAAAATTTTTACTCTAAGAGACCACATGATATGGAACAAACTTATGAGTACAAGGGAATAACAAAAAGTGTAACACGTACCACAGTTATATTTAAACTACAATATCCCAGCACATCCTTTTTAATTATATCAGTCATTTCCTCCAAAGCTTTTATTCAGCATATGGCGGCATGCAGTCAATGTGTAAGACAAGTGAGTATTTTCAGTACGGTAGCAAGTATAGAGTAATGGTTGTTGATTCCATCTCTTTTTTCTCTCATATTATGACTTGTACTGAAGTTATACTTTTTTATATATTATAACTTAATTACTCAATTTGCTACCTTCAGTCAATTTAATTTTTATATCTAGGAGTTATTTCCGGGCTGTTATGCCGTGGTCTGCTGGAGTTCAAGTACCCAGACATTTGGTCCACAACTGCGGTGGACATCTTCAGTGGTGCGATCGTAGTCTCCTTGGAGAAGTTATCGTGGCGTCTGAGGTGTGGATTGTCTGAGCTACTGTATTTATCCCTCAAGTGGCCTCCGCTGATTGGTCCGGATGGCAGACAGCAGGAGGGAGTGGGCAGGCTTCACCCAAGGTGTTGTTTTCTCCTGATTGGTTCACTTTAATTTCTCCTGTTTTGTGCCGTTTCTTGCCTTCAGTGACAGGATATCAGTTGCTGTTAAGTTTCAAAACTTCTTCTTTCTTATTGAAATTGTGGAGATGTTTATAAATTTCAATAGCTTCACGTTGTAGCCGGGCATGGTAGTGTATTATGGATTATAGAATGCTCGTGTCCTGGAACTTAATTATATATTCGCCCTCCACTTCAATTACATGTTGGGCAACTGCGGACTTATCCGTTTGGCCCAGGTGGCAGCTTCTTTTCTGTTTGGTGAGTCTGGTTTTGATGCTACGCTGTGTAGTTCCGATATAAACCGTAGATTGTAGAGTTGTTTTGTGGGCTTGAAGACAGTCTTGACACTGTGTCGTTGCAATATGTGCTGGATACGATTGATGACATTCTGGAAGTATGGCAGGAAAACTATGCCGTTATGGTCTGGCTTGTCTGTTGTTTGTGAAGCAGGTTTTGGCCTGGCAGGACAGCAGGCTCTTTCAACTTCTTTGATTGAGTAACCATTATCTATTAAAGCTTGTTCCTGCCCAGCTACAAAGTGAAGCTATTGAAATTTATAAACATCCCCACAATTTCAATAAGAAAGAAGAAGTTTTGAAACTTAACAGCAACTGATATCCTGTCATTGAAGGCAAGAAACGGCACAAAACAGGAGAAATTCAAGTGAACCAATCAGGAGGAAACAACACCTTGGGTGAAGCCCGCCCCCTCCCTCCTGCTGTCCGCCATCTGGACCAATCAGCGGAGGCCACTCGAGGGATAAATACAGTAGCTCAGACAATCCACACCTCAGACGCCATGATAACTTCTCCGAGGAGACTACGATCACACCACTGAAGATGTCCGCCACAGTTGTTGACAAAACGTCTGGGTACTTAAACTCCAGCAGACCACGGCATAACAGCCCGGAAATAACTCCTAGATATATTGACTCTGGCCGTGAAAGTTTACGCTCTCTCAATTTAATTTTTATTTAATTCCTTTCCTTGCACTATTACTGGCCTTGAAATAACACAAATTACACATACACTATTCTGCTCAACTTTTGTTCACACAAACTTTATGGATTAGCAATCAAAAGCTCACAAATTTACTCTCTACCTCCTTGGCAACATGACGTCATGCCAAGGAGCATTCAGTTTGGGGTGCTTCCATGCATAAGCTTGAAGCAATGTCACACTGCCCCCCCCCCTTCCTCATTGGCCATCATAATGGGCCAGACTATCTAAATTTACCACCAGCATCTTCCCATGGGATAGCCTCTGGATGTGGTAAACTACATTCTTGATCCTTCTTACAGTCCTTATCATGGTTGTTACAGCTTGGGGCAGTGACCTTTGGCACAACCACTCTAAATTACCCTGCTGGAACCCTAGGTTGTTGAGTAGTCGGAAGCTCTCATGGCCGGAGTTGGAATTAAGGCTAGAGATTTCTTCCGGGCTTAAAAGCCATGGTCTGCTGGAGTTTTGAGTTCCAGACGCTTCGTCCATACCTGTGGTGGACATCATTGGTGGCATAGTCTGAGTCTTCTCAGTGAAGGTTCAGTTACAACAGAATCGTTTATGGCTGGAGGTGCCATATTTAAATGTGGGATGCTTTCAGGGGATTGGCTGGGCTTAAGCGGGAGGTGTATGTTAGATGGGCGGGGCTTCTCTGCTGTGATTGCTGAATGGTTTACGTGATTCCTCTGCATTAGTGCTTCTTTTTTATGTTCGAGTATTGGATGCCAGGTTTTGTTCAATTTTAGAGTTTCTTCCTTCCTGTTAAAATTATTGGGGTGTTTGTAAATTTCTATGGCTTCACGTTGTAGTCTGGCATGGTAGTATGACATAGATGAAAGAACAGTAGTCTCCTTATACTGAATTATGTGTTCACTGTCGGCCCATATTGCATGTTCTGCGACCCCTGACTTGTCTGTATGTCCCAGCTGGCAGCACCTCTTGTGTTCTGTTTCTAATGCAGAGGAATCACATAAATCATTCAGCAATCAGAGCAGAGAAGCTCTGCCCATCTAACACACACCACCCGCTCAAGCCCAGCCAATCTCCTGTGAGCGGCCCACATATAAATATGGCACCTCCACTTATAAACAATTCTGTTGTAACTGAACCTTCACCGAGAAGACCCAGACTGCGTCACCGATGATGTCCACTGCAAGTGTGGACGAAACGTCTGGACCTCAAAACTCCAGCAGATGACGGCTTTTAAGCCCAGAAGAAATCTCTAGCCTTAATCCTAGGTTGTTGGCTTACCGGTCATATGGGTCTACCTCCAGTTGCTCGCTACCTTGATGTGTTGATGGGTCAACTCATGTACATCATGAAGACAAGTCCATGAGCTTCTCCACATAGTCATTGACCCAGGGGAAACTTCTAAACATCAGGTGGCATGGAAGGTGCAATTCTCTGCCGAAGACCAAACTAACTGGCATTATCCTAATGTGATCATGCATAGATGAATGCTAGGCCAGCAAGAACAGTGATACCCTCATATGCCAGTCCCTGTGGTTATTGGTTACAACTTTCCTCAGATGTTCATCGAGGGTATTAATGTACCTCTTAACCATGCCATCTGACTTTGGTGGAGAGGTGTCGTATGTGACTTGTGCATTCTGAGTCACTCTAGCATTTCTTTCATCAGATTGGACCGAAGTTTCTGCCCTGATCATTGTGCAGTTCTAGCAGTACTCCTACTTGGCAGAACAGTTCTTCCACAAGGCGGTCCACGATCATTTTGGCCTCCTGGTTAGGGATCATGTACACCTCCAGTGACTTTGTGAATAGTCCATGACCACCAGCAGTCATTTATAGCTTCTGTCGGAGACAGCAGACGATCCAGTTATATCAATGGCAAAGAGCTTGAAGGGTGCTCCCTTATACTGCTGTATTCGGCCTCAGCTCCTGGTCTGCAGGCCACAACTAGCCACATACACATGACATCAGCGGCACCACTTCTCAGCATCTGCCCATAGTCTCAACCAGCAGTACTGCTGTCGCAGCTTGTCAATAGTGTGGTTGGATCCCAGATGCCTTCCCAAGGCACCCACTCCTCCTCTGGGACCTCCATAACCTTACTCCAAGGAAGTACCAGTTACTCTCTCTCTCTCTCTCTCTCTCTGGTCTTTCCATCAGCTGATTCCCAGATTTGGTACAACACACCATACTTGATCTTTAGCAAATCCTACTATTGTGCCCAGTAAGACTTATACTCACTACTCCTAGGTGCAATATCCTTCCAGCTTGGCTTGAGTCCTGTTTCCACTTCTCAGAGGGGCAGCCCTGAATGGGTGTCCACCAGCTGTTCTCTCTTCAGGCCTGCACTGTCCTATCTGTATGCAGGCACTGCTGAAATCACACAGACAGCTGTGGCACAATCCTTCTCCTCCACCTTATTGCAGTGGCCGAACTCATCCGGGCAAGGTCTTCTCGACAAGGCATCCGCATCGGAGTGGCTCTTTCTCTTCCAGTGTTCTGAGCTAAAATTGTACTCCTGGAGCCTCTGGATCCAATGGGTTGTATAGCCCTCTAGGTTTCTGAAGATTCATAGTCAGGTGAGGGCAGTCAATCGTCAGATGGAATGACTGACCATATAGAATTGGTTATGGAAATGCACCAGCACCTTTACTACTGCCAGGAGCTCACAACGAGTAACACAGTAGTTCTTGTCGATCATGGAAAGCATAAGGTGCTGTAGACTATCACTTGATCCTGTCCATCTTGGATCTGGGATAGTACGCCTCCAATTCTGCTGTCACTAGCATCAATGTCCACAATGAAATAATAGTCCGGTTGTGGGAATGCTAAAACAGGAGCACTGCAGAGTGCTGACTTAAGTGTTGGGAACACAACTTTGGACTCTTCCATCCACATTTAAGGCTGGTGTTCTTCTGTCACATGAGTAAAGGGGCTTTGCATATTGGAGAAGCCTCTGACAAACCGACGGTAGTAACTGCACAGACCCAGAAAACTGCACAACTGTCATCTATCTATTGGACAAGGCCAGTATCTCACAGCCTGAGTCTTCTCTGCTCTGTGACCGCCCCTATGTAGCCCAAGTAGTGAACCCTCTTACTGAACAGCTGGCACTTCACGTTCAGCTTCAGATTGGCTGCCTGTAATCTCGGTAACATCTTGCTCAGGCTCTCCAGATGATCTTTGAAGGTGCTGCCAAACATGATGTCCAGGTATAGCAGGAAGGCGTCATAAGTCAGGCCCCCCTATCACCGACTCCATGAGGTGCTGGAAGGTGGCTGGCATGTTACAAAGGCCAAAGAATATAACTGTGAATTGTCAAAGTCTTTGGACCATCGAGAATGTGGTGTTCTTGTCTGCGGGGATTAGAGCCACCTGCCAATAACCCAATTTCAAGTCCAAAGTTGAGAACCACTGGGTACCAGAAAGAGTATCCAGAGTGTCGGCAATCTGGAGTAAGTGAAAGCAGTCCTTTGGGTGACAACTTCTGGTAATCCATGCAGAAGCAAATTTTATCTGACTGTTGGGCTCTTCGATAATCCCCCTAGATCTCATGTCCAGCAGCTTGTCCCATACCTCTGCTTGGTTGGTCAGAGGAACACTTGGTGGTTGTCGGATAGGTTGGGCATATTCGATGTCAATGTGGCAGAGCACTTGTTTGGTGCGACCATAATCGCCGTTTCCTTTTTTTTCCTTTTCCTTTTTTTGAATTAACGTCCTCCAATACTGTGTCATATCGGACGAATTAATGAAATGAAATGGCTGAAATGATGCTCAAATGAGTCCGAGGTTCATGGAGCTTTAAGTTACCTGAAATTCGTCTTCTCAGGGTAGGGAAAACCTCGGAAAAAACCTTACCCGGATAACTTACCCTAAGCGAGATTCGAACTCGCGACCTCTTGAATGTGAGGCATACATGCTAACCATCACGCTACCAATTGACTGAAAACTGACTGATAATGTCCAAGTAGATGCTGGAATCTCTCCAGTTGCTCTCCAGTCAGATGGCTAGCCGCCCTCTTCATTAAGGCTTTCAGCCGGAACATCATGTCTTGAATGGGGCTGGTTCCACAGGTCCATCGCATGATGTCATACTCACAGCCGGCTTGCCCTTCCCCAGCTCCTTTCCAGCTTGTATGTCCCGATCACTGTCCTTAGGATTCAGCAGTTTCACAGGCAACAACGCCCTGACAAGGTACTGTCTATCTAAGGATTTCTTCCAGTCCAGCACAGATTCTTTGACGGTTTCCCCTCCAAGAGCACCTGAGCAACCACCTCACTTCTCATGGGCACTGGTATGTTCTCCATCAGGGTCACTGTGCACATCCCTGGTTGCTTGATTGAATTCTGAAGCATCACCTCGTCTTGGCTGAGTTGCAAGACCCTACTGCCAACATCCACCACTGATTCATAGCTCCTGAGGGCTTTGTATCACTTCCTCAGCCAACCTTGCAATGAACAACCACAGACTTATAATGTCTGACCCCAAAGTCAATTCCAGTCAGACCTCCCTCCCCATAGGCAAGGTGTTACCTGATGCCATCACTATCTGGTAGGGTCGATCTGGTATCCTCGACGACAAGCCCTTTGCCCCGTCAGGTTGGATCATGGTCACGGCTGCACCCATATCTACTAGTAATCCACTTCCCTTGTACCCATCCATCCGCAATGAGGGATCATCCATCCTCTAGCACAAAGCAAACAGCGTCACTTGAGGGGTTCACAATGACAGCCCCGACTTGCCCCTCATCTCACCGGTACTTACTCATTTTCCACATGCTTGTCAACCAGGTGTGGACAGTCCTTCATCACATGTCCTTGCTGGCCACACCCTCAGCACACACCACCGAAAGATCTACAGGACATCCTTGTGTTGTTCCTCTGCCCCCATCATATTGGAAGCTCCTGGTCTGTGACGTTGGGAAGGTTGTTACCTTGGCTACCTCAATCCTCAGCGTGGCCGTTAGGCATAATGGGTGGAATTCTAGTTGCCGAGCATTATGCGCTTGCATATTTTGATGTCACGCACGCCATCAACAAAGGAAAAGGAAGCTTCCTGGGACATTTATCTGGTCAGGAGGTTCACCAGAGCCTTATTCACCAGTTGTTCAATATCCAGAGCAAATTCCTGTAGTGTCTCCCCTGGCAATTGCAACCTTGACTTAAGCTGGCTGCAATAGGCTGCAGCCAGGTGGTGGTTTCTGAATAGATTCTCAAAGCCTCCCAATTGCCTTGGGATGCCGCCAATGTTGGAACTACATTTAGTGCTTCTGCCGCCCAACAATTGAGGCTAGCTATCAGCTGTGCAGCTTCCTCTTCTGTTGACCATCGGTTGTTGGCAGCAACAGTGGTGAATTATCAGCAGAGGACTTCAAAGGTCGATGTGCTGTTGTACTTGTATGGTTTGACACATGTAGATGTGTCGCATCCTGACATCTCGACTTTCAAGTTCTTAGGTTTTTCATCAAGCATTTGTTCCACCCTGGAGTTCAGTTCCTTGCTGCTGCCATCAATTCTATCTTCCAGGGCGTTAACATGTTGGCCAAGGTCCTGCATCTTTCTTCCGAGCTCCCCCACGTCTTTCTTCACCACGACCAGTTGCTCGATCTTCGCCGATAAATCCACCCTCATCTTTGCCACCTCGTTTTTCATTTTGTCCATCTTGTCTAACATTTCCTTCATAATTTCTTCCATCTTGCTGTGGTTTTCATCGCACTTCTGACACCCCTGTAACTTAATTACTCAATCCAATCTACTTCCTTTTTATTTAATTCCTTTCCTTACAATATTACTGGCCTCAAATAGCACAAATTACACATATACTATTCTGATCAACTCTTGCTCATACAAACTGTATGAACTAGCCATCAAAAACTTGCAAAGTTCCACTCTACTTCCTTGGCAATGTGACGTCATGCCAAGGAGCATTCAATTTGGGAGCATTTAATTGTAATGTCATGGTTGTCAGCTTCACCATATGTGCACCATCTTTCTTCTGGAAGTTAATAAAATTGGTAATGAGACTGTCCAATGAAGCCTGCCTGCTATACTTGGATGACATTGTTTACAGCTGCAGTTTTGTAGACTATCCAAGGAACCTGAGCCAGGTGCTACAGAAACCACGGGTAGCAAACATGTATTTGAACACCAATAATTGCCAGTTCTTCCTGGAATAAGTTACCTATTTAGGCGATATATTTTCCTTACCACAGTGACCATATACCTGGAGAAGGTATACATTTTGAGGGAATGATTGCATCTGAAGAAAAAATTAGATATCTGCAGCTTCCTAAAGTTGTACAGCTACTACTGCCATTCCATCAAGTTATTTTTGTCATCAACCATTCCACCTATGGATTTGCAATCCATTCTTGCTTGGTTTCTGAGTTTTAGAAACCTGGAAAGCAGATAGCTCATTGGGTCCAGAAGCTACGGGAATAGCTCTTCAGATCATCAAGAAGGAAGTCGTTCACAATACAGATGCCTTGTCTTAAAGACCCTTCAAAAAGATGTGCAGCCACTGTTAGAATGTTGGAAGAGAAAGGACATACTGCAACTGTGATTTTAGGTCTGCTTACGAAAGGCTAGTATAGAAGAAGTCTGAGAAGGGAAGAGCAGGCAAATGCCTATATGGAGCAATTGTGAAGGAAGTGGATGAAGGATGTAGGATGAGCTGGGATGAATTATGCTGAGTAGCAACATCTTTGTATAGTATGAGGAACAATAGGACTTGCTGAAGATCACATGCAGTATGCTGATAAGAATGCAAGAGTCCACCAGTGAGTATACCAGAAGAAATTGACACTTCCCAAGAGAAAGGTTAAAGTAGTCCCAGAGAAAATGCATGTGTGAACATCTGGAGGATAACAGTGTCCCAACAGAATTATACACAAGCTCTGGCAACAATACCACTGACTGCAACATGGGCTGACTTTGAGAGATGGTGCTGGTAATGAGAAGCATTTCCTATGTGAGGAATCCCTAGACTAGAAGTTGTGGTAGTTTGCAGCAGTGTAAACCTATTGTTATTGGCATTGCTAAACCTTTTCCCATGATTGACCTAGGGAACTGAGTATCTGCTGGTGACCTTGGATTACTTCACAAAGAGGCTCAATGTGATGTCATCCCCAATCAAGAGGCAGAAACAATCATGGACAGCCTTGTGGAAGATTTGATCTGATGCTTTGAGATGCCACGAAAACTGTGGTGTATTCATTTGTTGCTGATAGTTTTTATCAGAATAGTTTTCATTAGGGACCTGGCTAATGAGGTGCTTAGGAAGGATCTGTCAATCAATGTGATTTAAGGAAAGCTTCTTCACAAAACATTAGTATGACTATATAATGTTATACATACCCATATAAATGCCAACGGAAGTACTTTACAACATGTGATGTGAGAGACATTAGAAATGTTCTAAATCTGAAAATTATCCAATATGTATGCAAAAGCAGATTGAAATGAGCGATGACTGTTGCTTCTTGCATAGCAGCCAACATTTCAACTTGATATTGTTGCAGATAATGAAACTTTTAGAAATGACTTGTCTGAACATAAAGAACTGTTGAGCAGACCCTTTTCAAGTAGTAATGGATGATATTAGGCTACACTACTCAAAAGTTTAGGCTAGAGATTGTTAAGTTAACAAGTTAGTGTTTAGTGTACAGGGTAAGTCAACGTTATTTTGGGATAATGTATGTATATAATTAGTAAACAGGATTGTTGACTGTGTTGTTTTGAGTGATGCAAGAAGGAGAATTTGTCTTCCCTGCATTCTTAATATAGCTACATATGTAGTAAGTAAATAAATAAACATAAAGCTTAAGTTACATTAACAAAATGTCTTCCAATAAAAATAATCACCTAAATAAACAATTGTAAATACATATTATCCAAAAAGTGAAAGCTGAACTTTGAAAAATACTGTGACTTTTTTGGTTGGTTGTGAAGTAAATACGACAGATGTAGTCGAGATAAACACTTTTATTTCCGTAAACAGTAACTTTGTACACTCGTTGCAACAACAAGAAAGTCTTTTTCGATTCTCCAACAGCACGGCTCCGAACTCGTAACACAAAGAACTGTCCCTTCTCCGTCGGCACGACTCCTCAACCTTCACATACGTCTGTCCTCTCCGTCGGCACGACTACTCAACCTTCACATACGTCTGACTGACTCCTGTCGCACTTTACCGCTATTTATATCTCCCAGGCACTATTCTGGAAAGTTCAGTTATTCGGTGGAATACAAAGAGGAAGATTCCAGAAGCTTCTATCCTTTTCTCTCTTTCGGCAAGCGCCCCAACAATGCGGCCATTCTCTGTCTCTCTCCTTCGGCTCCTTTGCGGTAGTGCCGACAATAATGCGATGGGTGACACTGCGGTTGTCGGCAATTAGATGCGGCGGGCGCGGTGACACTGCTCCCTCCTCAGAGCTGGTCGTCCCGACCAGCACTATCACTGTGGCATCTCCCTTGCGCCCCGGTGGACTAACCCATCGAACCTCTTCTCCAGGAGGCACGATCCTAGGTATCGCTGTTGGATAGTGTCCCTTGGTCCGGGTAGGACGATGTATGCCATCCTGCTTCGAAATTCTGCAACAGTACCGCCAGTCTTGACGGTCCCTCGTCCAGTTGCCCTTCTTCCTGGTGTGTTGACGGGCCATCCTGCGCACTTGGAAACGGCTCACTAGGTACCATGTCCGCCGACCTCTCTGGCGCACCTTCGCAGCCACCTTGCTTCCGATGGGTCCGGCAACAAACCCCACCACATCCGCGCGAGTCGCGTCCACCGCTGCACTCGTGTTCACTCGTGCTCGGCACGGTCTCTCCTGTATCCTGCCGTCCAAGACGATGTCCACCATTCTTCCGTTCACGGCACTATGTGTCAGGTGATTGGATGGCTCTGACGGTCCCCCCATGTTACACGCCAAGTCGGTTCTCGCGTGTTGCTCGTTTGCTTGTGCGCTTCCCTGCTGATCGTCTTCCACGTCATATCCTGTTTGGTTACGTACCCGACACACTCCTCCAGAGGATCCTCGATGACGTCCCTGAACTGCCCCTTTGTCTTCCCCGAGACGTACACTTTCGTTATCTGAAACGGGCGCAACTGTCGCCTCGGCCACTAGGTGCTCCCTCCCCGGGTCTGTGCTATTCCGTCTGCCCCTGGCATCCAGTACTTTGACGCTCTCGTCAACTCTTACTACCAGGGCGCCAAGACGTTCCCCGTCGTCCTCCACGACGTCCACATGCTGGCAGAGGTCTTCCACCTTTTCGCCGAGTTCTTCCACGCCTTCCGTCACGCCAATCAGTTCGCCGAGTTGTTCCACGTCTTCCGTCATGCCAATCAGTTCGCCGAGTGGTTCCACGTCTTCCGTCACGCCAATCAGTTCGCCGAGTTGTTCCACGTCTTCCGTCACTCCAATCAGTTCGCCGAGTTGTTCCACGTCTTCCGTCACGCCAATCAGTTCGCCGAGTTGTTTCACGTCTTCCCTCACATCATCTGAAACGGGCGCAACTGTCGCCTCGGCCACTAGGTGCTCCCTCCCCGGCTCCGCGCTATTCCGTCTGCCCCTGGCATCCAGTACTTTGACGCTCTCGTCAACTCTTACTACCAGGGCGCCAAGACGTTCCCCGTCGTCCTCCACGACGTCCACGTGCTGGCAGAGGTCTACCACCTTTTCGCCGAGTTCTTCCACGTCTTCCGTCACGCGAATCAGTTCGCCGAGTTGTTCCACGTCTTCCGTCATGCTAATCAGTTCGCCGAGTTGTTCCACGTCTTCCGTCACGCCAATCAATTCGCCGAGTTGTTCCACGTCTTCCGTCACGCCAATCAGTTCGCCGAGTTGTTCCACGTCTTCTGTCACGCCAATCAGTTCGCCGAGTTGTTCCACGTCTTCCCTCACGCCAATCAGTTCGCCGAGTTGTTCCACGTCTTCCCTCATATCATCCGAAACGGGCGCAACTGTCGCCTCGGCCACTAGGTGCTCCCTCCCCGGCTCCGCGCTATTCCGCCTGCCCCTGGCATCCAGTACTTTGACGCTCTCGTCAACTCTTACTACCAGGGCGCCAAGACGTTCCCCGTCGTCCTCCACGACGTCCACGTGCTGGCAGAGGTCTTCCACCTTTTCGCCGAGTTCTTTCACGTCTTCCGTCACGCCAATCAGTTCGCCGTCAATTTTCGCCGATAGCTCCGTCTTCATCTCTTTCAGCTCGGCAGCGAGGTTGTCGTTTCTCGTCTTCATTTTGGCAACGAGGTTGTCGTTTGCTGTCTTCATCTCTTTCAGCTCGGCAGCAAGGTTGTTTCTCGTCTTTATTTCTTCTTTCAGCTCGGCAAAGAGGTTGTCGTTTGCCGTCTTCATTTTGGCAACGAGGTTGTCGTATGACGTTTCCATTTTGGCAAATAATTCTTTCATCATTGCCATCATCCTGGTTTCCGAATCTCCCTCCATCTTGGTTCTAACGTTGCAACTTCTAACGACGATGTAACGAAACTAGAAGTAATTCGACGAATCCCACTTCTGACACCAGTGTGACTTTTTGTTGTGTGGGTGTGAAGTAGAGTAGACAGATGTAGTCGAGATAAACACTTTTATTTCCGTAAACAGTAACTTTGTACACTCGTTGCAACAACAAGAAAGTCTTTTTCGATTCTCCAACAGCACGGCTCCGAACTCGTAACACAAAGAACTGTCCCTTCTCCGTCGGCACGACTCCTCAACCTTCACATACGTCTGTCCTCTCCGTCGGCACGACTACTCAACCTTCACATACGTCTGACTGACTCCTGTCGCACTTTACCGCTATTTATATCTCCCAGGCACTATTCTGGAAAGTTCAGTTATTCGGTGGAATACAAAGAGGAAGATTCCAGAAGCTTCTATCCTTTTCTCTCTTTCGGCAAGCGCCCCAACAATGCGGCCATTCTCTGTCTCTTTCCTTCGGCTCCTTTGCGGTAGTGCCGACAATAATGCGATGGGTGACACTGCGGTTGTCGGCAATTAGATGCGGCGGGCGCGGTGACAATACGTTATTGATGCTGAACTTAGAAAAAAACTCATAACACATTGGAAAGTTGAGAACATACCAAAATATAAAACAACATACGAGGAGAAATTGGAAGAAAAAGTAAAAATTTGTTTTTTATTTAATATTTGTACTTATTATTTAGGAATAGTTTTGTGTAACAAAACATTATTTCTATGAATTTAAGCAAGCTACATGAAATTAGTGAGAAATGTGGCAGGGAATTTGGATGTTTCTTGAAATCTGTGACAATGGTGGTGGCAGTGGCAGTGGTGGTGGCAGCAGTGATAGTGGCCAAGGGGATAGTCAACAGTGCACCATAGTCTACATCTAGATAAGTTAAGGAGAATCACACTTAATTTACTGCCAGATCCCGTAATGAATTCTTGAGCTTTCCTGGAAGTAGTTTGTTGACTCCAAATCTCAAGATGAGCCCAGCCATAAGCTGGGTTATCTCATACTTGACATTTTTTTCTACGGGGCACTCCATCGAATCCACTCTCAGTTGGTAATAGGACACATCTCCTAAAGTCAGCAAGGATCAGTAAGTGTCCCTCATGGGGTAGATTTAAATGGCATCCCTCTATCGTCCAGAGGCAATGTGCCTCATCCTTGTGATTTCCTTTCCAAACAGGTGCAAGGGAGGAAGGTCCACCAAGATCTCTAAGATAGACTGTGTGATAGTTCACAGCATCTTTGTTATCATCATACATATCAGTCCTTGCAAAAAATTCAGCTTGGCAGTTACTGTCCTCACAGTAGGCAGGCCACCAAACCAGTACTGTGTAAGATATAGAGAGCCTTATGACAGGTGTATAGCCATGCAATCACTTTGGGTTGGAGGCCCCTCCTCAGTCATATGGCTCTCCTACAAGCCGAGAAAGTGTTGTGCACCTTCTTCATTTTATACTCCACATGCTTCTTCCACTTCAGTCCTGTATAAAAGTTAACTCGCAGATACTTAACTGACCCAGTTACCTTCAATTTCTTCCCAAGAAGGGGCACTAATAAACTAGGCAGCCTCCTCCTCCTTGTGAAGACTACTATTTCAGTCTTGTGCAGATTAATGGACAAGCCTGTTTTCTTATGCCATTCCTCTAGGGTATGTAAGGAGCCCCACAGAGCTCTGAAATGGTACTTGGAAACTTGCCTAGGCATCTGCATAGCTCTGGGCATGTACTTCTTTGTCGGTCTGGGTGGCTCAGTTGGTTAGACGCTGGCCTACTGTTCCCAAGGTCGCGGGTTCAAATCCGGCCCAGGCCGATGGTTTTTAAGTGTGCTTAAAAACGACAGCTCCATGTCAGTAGATTTACTGGCATGTAAAAGAACTCCTGCGGGACAAAATTCCGGCACACCGGCGACGCTGATGTGATCCTGGCAATTGACAGCGTCGTTAAACAACAAAATAATTTAATTTAAGGCATGTACTTCACCCCCCTGTTGAGTCTGTTCAGTAGCTCACCTATGACCAAACATTGTAGGGTAGGTGACAGAACCCCTCCTTAATGACATCCTAAGAGTACTGATGACCTCAAGGCCTCACTCCTCACTCCTCCCAGGGTCACCATAGCCTACCACCATCCAAGGAGGCTATAATCCACTCTGTTACATGCAGACTGACTTATCTACTCTCCAGACTCTTCTTGATGGTGCCTAAAGAAACATTACTAAAGGCACCCTCAATGTCTAGGAAAACTTCCATGGGCAGTTCACTACAGTCCAGTGCCTCCTCCAGTCTGGTGACCGGCCAATGAAGTGCCGCTTCTGTGGATTTACCTGGAAAGTATGCATGTTGATGGGCATGTCTGGCTGTCTGTGAACCAACACCACATCTTTCAAATGTCTTATCTACCAGCCTTTCTTGAGCCTTCAACATGAAGGTGTCAAGCTTATAGAACAAAATTCCTGAGGCCTGCTGGGATTTATACCCAACTCTATCAGGCTTAGATATAAAAACCACTTTGGCCTGCCTTTAGAGGAATGAAAAGTACCTCATGGCCAACAGGTCCTAAATATTCTGTTGAGATGCAGAGATAACCTTCCCTCCTTCTCAAAGGAGCACCAGGAAGATCCCATCTACACTTGTGCTCTTATAAGACTCAAAAGAAAAATGGTCCATTTAACTATTTTGTAATCCACAATCTCAGAGGCCATGCACCAGCCCTCTTTAGAGGACCTAAATGCTCACGTTCAGATTGGTTCTTGGTCCATTGTATCCATCCTCAGGAAATGCTTGAAAATCAACAGCCTCAGTTAACAATATATCCTGTGTGCTATGCACCCCTTTGGCATGGGTCGCTTAACACCTTGGGGTTGGAGAGCTGTTTCACTGTCTCCTATTGGTTATTTTGAGACAAGCCTGGCAGATGTGTTGGTTATCAGCTGACTTCATCTGTCACATGCCAGATCTGTCAGCTTCCAAATTGTCTGGTACTTACTCAAAGTTCAGCTTTAGTGGCTTACGAATAGTCACACCACAATAATGCCCCCCCCCCCTCCCCCCACTATAGATGTATTGACTAGTAAACAGTACTAGAAGCTAGGTAAAATCTGAAAATAAATTGATCATTGGCACTCACTCACTTGGCTCAATATGTACCTGTCAAGAAATAAATCAACAACCCATCATACATCTCATTATGACTTTCCTTGAAAAAGTGTCAGGTCATGACCATTGTGGAACACACATATTATCCAAAAACTTACTATGTCCTGGCCAAACTGATGAAGCAAATATTACAGGGCTTGAAGTGTACAAAAACCCTGTTTTATTTTTACTTACATGTAACTAAATACAATCCCATAGAATGTTAAAGGTCCAAAATATGAATTTATGAAAAGCTACAAAGATCAAATGTTATTAATCCTCAAGATATCTAGAATGTATTGCTACACTTAGTATCAAAGTTTATAAAGCTCAATGCAAGGAATACCTTGGTCATACTTAAAAGTGCCTGTGTAAACAATGAAAATGGAACTGCTCCATCTGTTCAAAACTGGAACAACAAAAGAGCATTAAGCATAATTTTGTGCTCCATTACATTAGTTCAATTGGTACCCAATTGTGCATGATGCATTAAATATACTTCATTCGCTTTTTCAAAAGACACCTTTAATAGACCAACAATGTAGATTTTATGTCAGCTTTCCAATAACAGAAGACTTGTAAAAATTAAAGAGAAAAGCTGATAGTGATTTTTAAAATGAACCATAATTATGTGTACAATACATGAGTAGTTACAATAACTGACTTGAAACAATGGCATTGCACCTGTTAATTTATGATTTATTGTTAAATTATGTTAAGCATTCTTTATTTGATTGTTTTTCCCTGCCCATTAAGTAAATTTCAAGTTTATTTAATATAAGATAATATGGTTTTTAATCTCTTTCCAGATGTTTGGAAAAATTGCACTTGATTCAGATACAGCAATCCATCGTAATAATAACTTCCAGACTTTCCCTCAGGCAGTATTAGTGCTGTTCCGCTCAGCTACTGGTAAGTTACTTAAAATAAAATTGATAATAATCATTATGAGAAATGTGCCACCTTTGCAGTGTATGATGATCTTCAAAAGATGCAAAGTTTTAAAATAGATTAGAGAGAACTAAATGACAAGGAAATAAGAACACCGGCCTGTGAGTTTAAACCTTTTTCTGTGGTACAGTATTGATCAGCTCTCTAAGCCTAATTTTGGTATGCTGAATTTAAATCTGCTTTCCATTTTTTCATACCACATACCGTTTTTTGCCATGCAGAAAGGAAATATGTAATATTAGAGTTTGTTTCTAGTTTTTAAGTGTAATTTAAAATGCATGAAATCATTCAAACAAAGAAATAATCTCAATTCTAAGATGGAACAGTGTATACTGAACTAGAATATTTCAAACATACCTATGAAGTTATTTTCTCCTCTGCTTTGCTGAAAATGAATGCTGAGTTGGCTTGCATTTGTGGTCCTGATGAATGCAGAAAATGCAATTTTAAGTTTGTATTGCACCCGAGGGCCTTTAACAATTGTTTTAACAATGTGTTCACTTTGGTCATCTTTAACATTACCCAAAAACCTATTTATAACATCACAGAATGAGTCCCAAGCTTGAACCTCTAAGTCTGTTATGATATTTCTACAATGAACATCCTTCATGAGTTTGCAAATCTGTGGGCCCTTAAAAATGCCTTCTTTCACTTTTGATACAGACAACATTAGAAATTTCTGAATATATTGGAAACAAGAACCACCTTTGTCCAAAGCTTTGACAAATTGCTTCATTATCCCTAATTTGATATGCAACCGAGATAGCTAAACCTTATGTGAGTCCCTCACGTTCAAGAGGTCGCAAGTTTGAATCTCGCTTAGGGTAAGTTATCTGGGTAAGGTTTTTTTCCGAGGTTTTCCCTACCCTGAGAAGACGAATGTCGGGTAACTTAAAGCTCCATGGACCTCGGGCTCATTTGAATATCATTTCAGCCATTTCATTTCATTCATTCGTCTGATATGACACAATGCTGGAGGACGTTAATTTAAAAAAAAAAAAAAAAAAAAAAAAAAAAACTTATGTGAGTCAATCAGGAGACGATTTATTATGTTTCTTGTCCCTGGCACTAAATATTTTTTTGGCCAATTAGTTTCACCCCAGTGTCTTTCTCTGGCTCTGGAGTCCCATTCACAGAAAAAGCACAAACATTTCATACACCCTGCTTCTTGGCCCAATAAAATACTACAAACCTTAAGATCACAGCACATGAACCACTTGTATTCATTATATTTTTTTCCAGGACAGTATACAAATTGTTGTATGTTTCTTTAAGGGATGTAAGGGATGAGCTACTGAAGCCAAAGTAAAAATATTGCTGTTGTGCAGCAGAACACCTTTCATACTTCTCTTGCTCAAGTAAATAAACAGACACCAATCTTTTGCTTCATAAGCTATCCCAAGACGAATTATCAAGTTAGGAATACCACAACAATACACTAGTTCTTCTTTTACATCATATTTGTTGAACTCTTTTTCTTTTAGTTTGTACCAATAGAAAGTTATGCCAAGTGCTAAAGATTGTCTTCCTTCAGCCTTGAACCTAAAAGTTCACTTTTTTCTTAGGTAAGACCCACATCACATACCAAATGATTTAATTTTGACTGACTCAATGGATTTGGATTGTTATCTGCTAAGTTTGGAGACCAATTTATTTCAGTTTCTACATTTGAAGTATCAGTACTACTTTCTGGCAATACAGTAGGTGGTGATGGAAAAGGAACATCAGGTCCATGAGGCACAAGCCTAATTGCTGATGGCAACTTTGGATATATAATACCCGTCTTGTTTTTCCTAGTGAATCCAGATATATTACACAGATAAAAATGACTTGTCATTAATATGATTTTGTTTATTTGTGCCATACCATAGGAATACCAAAGGGTGTGTTGTTCAGTGTTATTAATTAACTCACCTTTTAAATTAAATTAATTACAACAACACTGTTTTCAAACTTCTATGAAAGAAAGATACCAAAGGGTATTGATGAATGAACTCCATTGTCTTAGATTTTCTACACAACTTTTACACACAACATGAGGAGCAAAATTCTTGTCTTGATCTTCTAATTTCATTTTAAAATTGGCCAGATACAAACTCTTGACAAATGTGGTAAAGTTTCTTTTCTGTTGCTTTATCACATAACAACCACAGACATAACAAAAATTGCTAGGATTGTTCACACAGCCTCTCCTAGATATACCACTCAAGCTTGCCATTTTTTTCACATATAACATTCACAACACAGCATAGCTTCAAAAGATACCAGCTAAGAAGAAGTTTAAAACTGGACTGCAGATTCCAAGATAGGTTCCTATTTATATACTATGCAATAAATGTTTATGAGATAGGTTCAACATTACTGTAAACTGGGATAGACATTGGTACAATATAACATCATATGATTTAGCATGTTTGAATCAACCATGCTATATGCAGTGATGTTAATACTAGCGTACTGAACTTTCAATTTTGTGTTGACTCAGAACTGTTCAAAATCGGTATGTGATATGCAAAAACTATTATTATTTTCGAAATCAGAGCATCTGAATTGACCATTATGATGTAAAATATTCCATACCACAAAATCTTCACAGGCCAGTGTAATTAATCATCTGTTCAATTCACTTAACCCTTTCCAGCCCATATTGTTTTTGCTACTTATGATGGTTTTCCTCTAATTCATTAAACCAGTTTTCATGTGCTTGCAAGGAATTGCCTCATGCAGTTGACTTGAATAGCCAAGATTGTTACAGCAAGACAAATGTACTGGCCATCCATTGGAAGCTGTAGGTCATGGGTTTGACTCTCAGCAACTGCAGTCAAATGTGCCTGTGGTAAAGAATGTGGGAGGGCCCACATAAAATAATCAGTGTAATAACGCACATGGATGATGATGGGGTATCATTTGACAGCAGTTGCATGCATTTTGCTCCTTTCTATTAAAAAAGAAAAACACTACAATGAAAATTGTAAAACTATAGTATTTTACAATTGAAAGCATCTCAAATGCACATGTTTTAATAGTTAAAGCCTGTATAACAATGTAACAGAAAAAAAACACTTTGAAAGGTTCATAACATATGAATGACTCCATATCGAATCATTTGGTCTGAAAGGGTTAAGGGGTTTAGATTTTTTTATTAAGCTTTAACATTTTGGGTTTAACAATTTAGATTTCAGCCTTTTAAATAGGGTTATATGTAGGGCAGTTCCAGAGAAACCAATATATAGGATACGAAAATTAAAAATATAAGCATGATACTTTGGCCTAGTTTAATAGCTTATATTCTGTTACTTTAGTACACATATAAGCCCTATAATACAGTTCCTTGCTGATATAGTTTGACTGCATCCAGTTTTGTTTGGTTTTTATTGCGTAAAAGTGAACATGGCTTGTTGCTCTCATGATATTCTTGTGCCAGGAAGGAAGGATGATAAAATTATGTCATATTATGATGAGTGTCACGTGGATGCAAGTATCCTAAGTGACAGTGAGGATTCTGTACCTGAAACAACTCTGGGGACACCCTATACAAAAATGAGGCATGTCGATTTAAATGCTAATTTCAATTTTATTCTTTGATAATTGAAAGTGTAAGCTCCCAGTGGTTTCCAAAAAGAGGTGAAATGGTCAAAGATACAGTTTATAATTCTCGTTCTGTATTATATGAAGTGAAATTATTGCCAAAGAAGCAGGAACGTCAGTGTACTGTTTCTTATACACCCGGGGCAGTGAAAAAGATTGCGTACAGTGTACATAAAATGTGAAAAACGATTACATCCTAAGTGCATTAATTTACACAAGTGCTCAAAACAAATACCAAATTAATCATTTGCAGCTAAATGGGATCATTATAATTAATTTAAATGTAGTGTATTAAATGTAGTGTAGTGCTTTAAGCGCTTAACTGTGTGAAGTGAAATTAATTAGTATGCTATTTTTTATCTTGTGGTACCACAAACTATTATTATAATCAGTTTTGTGTGCACATATGTAAACTGAGAATTATTATAAACCAGAAATTGTGTTAAAACTAGTGCTGGAAAACTTCAACCATAGTTATTGAAAAGTTGATATTCATGATGCAAACCACATGAAGTCATTGATACTGGTGAGTAAGATTTTTCATTTTTTTATATAACAAAGCATAATTTTGAAGGTATATTTATTATTATTTCACTTGTAATTGAATATATATTTAACAATGCTAAATGTCATTCACGATATTTCAATAGAAATGTATGATATTTCATCTCAAATTACAATAACAAAACTATTATTCCTCATTGTTGTAATAAAATATGAGCTAGATATTTATTTATTATCTCATAAATGTTCTAACTAATATAATGCTAAACAGAAATCAATTTGGTAAAATTCGTTTTTTGGATCTTTATTCTATCTTTAAAATTACATTTATTGTGAATTTTTTTCTGAAAGCTAACATTTCAAGACATAGTAGTCCGGCATTTTTCACTCCAGTAGCCATACTTGGACTTGGCATTTAAACGTCGAGCAGACACCATCGACCTGATCAACATGTGGTGGCAAGAGGGTTAATTTTGCTCCAGATAGCAGTGAAGATTTCTCACATATATACTTGAAACAATCTCCTTCCTTATTTAAGATCTTTACAAACTGCTAAATTAAGCCAAGCTTAATGTGCAGAGTAAGTAGCAAAACTTTAGAATTGCTCACAAGGCCTTGGTGCACAATATTCTTGGAACCAACTTCCAGATTTTCTCTAGAAGGCCAGTCTTTCACAGTTCAGTGATCAACTCATGCCCTGTTATCCCACAGACAGAGAAAGTATAGAAATTCGGTAAAACCAGATTGTTGATCCAGCACAGAACTTTGAAATTGTCACAAACTTGCCAGTTATGCTTGCTGTAGTTCAGTTACAATAAGAGTAGTTACAAATTTTCACAAGTAGTAGTAGAAATCCTTTCACATTACTTCACTAAATAAGATGATCATCCTTGGAGAGAAAGGATTGAAAATGTATTTTTTGGTACCAACAGAATGTTCCTGGAACACAACAAATTTTTTTTCATGAAATCTAGAACCTAACAACTCAGCTAACTCTTTAGGGAAGAGACTAAATCATTTAGCTCATTCTGGTTTAAACACCCATGCCCTGCAGCACCCAAATATGGTAAATAGTCACTGTCACTCATGTGAATTTCCTTCATTTCTGCATCAGATTCCAATGAAAAGTGCTCAAGGGTTTTTGGTCGCACAGGAATTGATACATCAGGTCCATGTAGCACAGATAATATGACTGATTGAACAACTGGATTTACAATTTGTTTTTTTATTTTTAGATTTGTACCCTTTCGTGTCACACGAACAGAAGTAGCAGTCATTACAATGGTTTGACTGCTCTTTCCAAATCATAGGTATTCCAAAAGATAATGATGGTCTTCTGCCATTGATCCAATGGCAAAGTTCTTCATTGCATACTCTATGTACTTTGTGTAGTACCCAAGATTTACTTTGCTTGAAGTTTGATTCAAAATAAGCATTATATGAATTTTTCACAAAATGCGAGAGATTATGCCTTTGCTTAGGCAATGTATGTTTATCACATATATAACAAAAGTGGTCTGAATTATTTATACATTCTGACTTGGTTAACACTCTCTTACTCAACAAAAATCTCTCAACATACTACTGTAGAATAAAGCTTCAAACTGATATTGCTTCCTTTCAAGATGAAACACAGACTAATGTGATCTCAGAGACAGAAGCTACATTGTTTGTTAAACATATATATTAATGTCCTCCATTGTAATGTCATATTGGGAAGCTACTTGAAGACTGTAATGAAATGATGGGTTAAGTGCTTACAAAGATGAGATAAGATGACTTACTGTCTCCTATAAATAAAAATAGTTGCAGGACGACCTAATTTTATTCTAACTTCCTTGTCAGTCTGGATGGGTAAGTTGGTTAGGCACTGGCCTACTGATACCACAGTCATGGATTCAAATCCAGCCCAGATCGATGGTTTTTAAGTATGCTTAAAAGTCACAGCACTATGTTAGTAGATATACTGGCTGTAAAAGAACTCCTACAGGGTGAAATTCCAGTACACTGGCATCACTGATATGATACTGGCAATTGACAGCATTGTTAACAAACAGAAATATTTATTTATCTAACTTCCTGATGAGCTTACACTACTTATCTGCTAAGAAACATCTGGTGACCTCAGTTTTTATTATAAACACTTTAAAAATGTTGAATATGGTTACTTTTTATATTCCAACACACTAAAACTACATATATTAAATTGTTGCAATTTAAATAGATATGTTTATAATGTATTATAAGAAAAAAGTGGTGTGTGATACACACTTTCCAGCTAAAGCTAATAATATTAAGCATTCTAAATAAAAACTCATATGCAAAACAAGATTATCCGTCTATTAATTTTAGTCTGTAATTTTTGCTAACGGAATCATATTATGGTGTATAACAACGTGTTGTCAGTCAGTACTATACTTCAATTTGTATTTTATTTATTTGATTTTGTAGATCACTAATGGCTACCCCTTTCTAAACTAGTAACCCTTACTTCTATTTTACATGGAATTTTATTTGCTGCAAATAATGAAAAGGGTAATAGTGGGAGTGTTCGGCATGCTGCAGTTAAATAATAGTAAATAATGCCTGAACTATAAATTTAGGGAAACCATGTAACATTTAACAGGTGCAAAGCATATTACATAGAACCAATAAAAGAAATAGAAATGGAATGGTTATATGGGATAAAAGTATAAATGACAATTAGCTTTAGATAAATACATTACAATTGAGAACACAAATAGGAGAAAATGGATATATGGAATGGGATGAAAAGGGTGAGTTCAAAATGCTATAGTGGGTAGCAATCACTTCCTGTAATGTTAGAAATAAGAAAAACAGAGAAGAAAACAAAATAGGTAAAAGTAATACAGACAAACTATAAAAAATATACAAGTTGAGGGAAAACAGGGAAGAAAAGCTTATAAAGCAACTAGAGACAGAAGTAAATCATAATATAGAAAGGAGTATATTAAGAATAATGGACAAAAGTATAGAAAAAGTATAAGGGATGCTACAAATGTTAATAATGAGAGCAAGGGGAGAGTTGCAAATAAAGGATAAAAGAATAAAAAACGAGGGATGTTATAATGATGATTGTAGGGCTGCAAGAAATAGAATACATAAAGAAATTAAAAAATGGAGGGGCTCAGAAAGAGAGGAAGATAGAACAAACTATTTCACTTACAAATGAGGATATAAATGTGTATTGGAAGGAGAAAAGAAAAGAGTGGCAAAATAAGATAGGAAGTTTGACAATAGAGGCAAAAGAAAGCAAGGATAATAAAAAGATACGGAAGGTAGTAAGAAAGATAACTGGGATAAGTAGACTTCTAAAATTCTGGTATAGGTGCATCTAAGCAAGATTTTAACACAAAAACTCTTGCATGTGAGGCAGACAAGCTACCACCATGCTACAGAGACGGCCATTGGCAGGGGTGGAAGCAGAACTGAAAAAAATAGGGTTGGCAGACACATGGGGAAAAAGAGAAGGCAGCAAAGAAGTTTCTGGAAGAAGGTGCAAACTAGGGTGGAGAACATAGGTAAACAAGAGATATAGGGTGTTTTGGAGAACAAAAGATCAGTTATACTTTACAGAGAAATTAAAAGGAAGTAGGGTAGGGAGAAATAAATAGACCAATGCAATAAAGAAGAAAGCATGTATGGGAACAGGCCCATTATATCTAATGAGTAAAAGGAGCAGAAAAAGGGATATGTAAATTGTGTGGGAAAGAAGGAAGTACTGAACATTTTATGATAGAATGCAAAGAGTTAGATAAATGGATGAAAGAAAATGGGATAACATTATTAAAAAAGAAAGTGTGCTGAATATTTATATAAAAAATATGCAAAAAATGCTGACAGAAAATAATGAAAAGAAGAATAAAAATGTAGAAGAAAGACAAAATAAAGAAGGTCAGGGCACCAGGTAAAAGAGAGGTAAAAAGAAAGAGACAGCAAAGGCTGTTATTTGTACTTAGATTTAAATAGAAAAAAAAAATATGTAAAATATGTGAAGTATGGATATGAAAAGTAATGCATAAGCAAATCTATTAATCAAATGAAAAATATGCTGTCATTCCTGACAAAGAAGCATTAAATTTTATTTAAAGAAACAACATGGAAATACACGTAGACCACATATCCTTAGTATCTTTGACACAAAATGTTCAATTATGTAAAATTATGTCTTCAAAGTCAAAATGTTATAGTATTAACACCCAAGTTATACATTTGTAATACTGCCTCTGTCTCAAAATAATAGTCACATTCCAGCAACGAGCTTGTATTGCTAAGAACGAGAATGTAACAGCAATTGAAGCACCTAGCAGTGATGTTTGATCTGACACAGAGCATATAATCGGTTTAGCAGTCTGGGACATAGGCATGACCTTGTTCGGCTGTTGCATAAACAAGGATGTTCAGTTCAATGCAAGCTATCAGTGAATGCAGTGGTAGTTCCATGAGTCTGACACTTTGTGTGTACTTTAATAAAAGTAGGAGTAAATATGAAGTACGTACCATTTACATATTATACATGCTGTGACAAGTTGACATTGAACCAATGGGAAGAGTGAAAAATATTGGAGATAATCAGAGGCAGGCCATTTATGAGCATTTACTTTGTGTGAGTAATAAAATGGGATCTTATGAAGAGGTGTAGTAATGGAAAGTGCTGTGAAATTTGCTATTCATAGATGGTCCTTAGAGCCCATATGGAAACAAAGTGAGAACTCCATAATGAATGACAACATTATTGCTGATGACTCCTCTAGATTGAAAGGAGAGTCTGCAAAAAGATGAAAAAAAGTTCAGGATAGACTTAAAACATTCATTTGCGTCAAAGACAGACTATCAGATGTTTGGCTGTTGCTTTGGTATGGCAAAATCAACAGTGTATTGCAGAATCCAAGAAAAAGATGTGCAACATCATTCATCAGGACTAGAACCAACACTGAACTTAGCAGGAGAACTGAAGTGTTCGCAGTTTTGTCTGTCAATGCTGGACCCAGCAATTTTGATATGTAGAGCAAGATTTCAGGACATGTTCAATCAGATTCATATTAATGAAAAATTGTTTTACATGACTGCAGAAACAGGAAAATTTGACCTTGCTGCAGAAGAACCCAATCCATATTGAACCTGTCAGAATAAACACTTCATTACGAAGGTGATGTTTCTAGCAGCAGTGGCATGTCCCTGTCTAGTTTTAATGCGTAATCAGTACTTTGAAGGTAAAATTGGGGTATTTCCATTAATCGACCAGGGACCAGCAAAATACAGTAGCAAAAATAGGCCTATTGGTTACGAAACCTACCCAATCCGTGACACAAGACGAATATAGAAAACTGCTCATTGAGCAAGTTCTTTCTCCTATCAAGTCAATATGGCCTTCATGGGCAGCATCAACACCCATATACATACAACAGGATAATGTCCACCACCACCATACCATGTTGAGGAGTCACAGTTATGTTTTAAGTATACCTGCTAGAGTGAAAGTCACACAGTAAACATTGAATGGACCATCTCCATGCAGAGGGTAAGCGGTCTAAGAATTGTGGCTTTAATAATCACCTTTGTTGTTGCTACTGTTCTTAATGTTGTTCAGAGTTTAAGTGATTTAAATCATTAACTGCTTTTTTTTTTTTTTAAATCCTGGCTTCATAGAAGGCAATATTTTGTGTAGTTCTCTTGAAATAAAATGTTATCATTTTGTATTTACGAGGCTTTGATACATAAGCTTTGGAAGCTAGTAGGTACTTAAGTTTCTAAATATTTTTTAGAATTATTGTATAAATATCAACTGTTTATACTGTTCATTGTTGACAGGGGAAGCTTGGCAGGATATAATGCTGGACTGTTCATCTAGGCCAAATGAAGTGCGATGTGATCCAAAATCTGATGAGAAAGATAAACCTGGGTGTGGTTCTGATTTGGCCTTCCCATACTTCATTTCTTTCTATGTGTTGTGTTCATTCCTGGTAAGTATAACTTACCTTTAAAACCAGTGTGCAGTCATGCCAGTGGCACATGTCGTGTCTGCATTTGTATTGGTTCCTGATAAAGAGGGGTGATGCGACAACTAGTGCCATACGTCCCATTCTTTGTTAGCCAATTCGAACAAACCCAATCATTTTTTTGCCTGATGTTATGCACATTGGTAGTTATACATATGGATAAGCAACCATATCCAATCAGCTGAAACAACCAATGGCATGATTTATAAGACATCAAGTACCCTGAATACAATAAATTAATCATGTTACCATAAAAAACGTGGCCAGTTTTACAGCGCATATATGGATGTGCCAGTAGACATTTCAAACCCCGAGCAAATACAGCTCAGAGGTAACACACAAGGTTTGAAAACTGGTGAACTTACATTCAAACCTTGGCAACAGAGTATACTTCTTTTTCTCCCTTTATTTTGTTTCTTCAATTTTCATTTTCTACTTCATATAGTTTATTTAAACTAATATAGATTTTCCACAAGATTAGTTATGAATTGAGTATTACATATATGCAGATATATGTATCTATGTAATAGCCAACTCTTTCAACTACTGGTGACAAGCTCAATGCTTGTATCATTGTGTTTCCTTCTGTGTCCGTCACACAGTTATGTTTAGTTCCATTCATTACTGAAAGAGATCCCCAGTCACTGTGTAGCCTACAGTGATTCATACTTTAGCAATGGCATAGAAGGGTTCCTTTGTTTGTACCCTGGTTGCTACTTTATGTTATTAAGTAATAAACTGTCTCTTATTTCACTGTGTACAAACCTGTTTTGTAGCATTGTGCAAGTGCTGTGTGTGAACCATGCTCTGATAACTTTGTGTACTTCCATGAGGCCAAAGCGACACTTAGAAAAGTTACAGTGCTCAATCATTTTTTTCCAGGGCTGTACAACTGCTTTCCCTGACATTCAAATCCACATTGTTTGTGTACATTTCTAGATAGTTTTTTTATCAAATTGCTTATTATTCATGTTAAACATTGTAACAATTTAACAACTTAAGATGTGCAGTCATGGGCATTACAAAGGGGGGCAAGAGGGTCCTCAGCCCCCCTGAAAATTAATGAATTTAACGTGTAATCCATTACTACTGGCAGAGCAAAAACTTCCAAATGGGCTGCACAGTGTTTAGCCTGTCAGCATCCTCAGCACTTGTTCCCATCTGCCGCTATCCATAGAAAAGCACGAATGAAACCATATAATGTTTTTAAAACTACTTTTAAAGGCTTTACTTACCAACTTTGTGAAAGGAGATGCTGAAACTAGGCATTGTCATTGTCTATACATTTTTGAAACCTGTTTAGGAAACTATCCCTCACACACCATAGCTCACATGAAAATGCTGGCAATTTCCTGCCGGATAGTTTGATTTAATTCTTCTAGGATGTGTGGGTTTGTCTAGTACATTTACTTTTAAGTTACCCCAGATAGTAAATCCTGAATTGCCTTCTCAGCAATCATTACAAGGTTACCATAAGTAGTGGCATTGGATTATTTTCCTCTGACTGTATTTTCCAAGTTTAAGTATGGCATAAATTAATAATTTATTCATGTCCTTATGATCTGTAAATTCAAAGCTAACCTTGCAGTTCACCACCCCTAAAGCAGTGCTCAATAAGAAACATATTTGATGTCTAAAACCCAGGACCCTTTTCCTCATGGAAAGAATTAGGAGCAATCTCTTACTACATAACTATAAACTTAATATTTCCCTTCTGAAAGAGGAAGAAATGGAGATAGTAATAAATAATACATTTAAATTATAAAAATAAGAACATCAGAGTAACTTCCAAATTGGAATCAGTCTATCAGTGCTGTACTTCTCTCCATTTAACTATTAATCTGCCCCCCCCCCCACAAAAAAAAAAAAAAAAAAAAAAACCAGTTTGTCTTTTCCTGTATTGGATATGTAGCAGTGGCGTGTGGTGAAGGTATTGGCCAGGGTAAGCAGTCTCATTGTAAATGGTTAAACCAAAATATGCTGATACATAGTACTACATGCAATTAAAAACAATAGTATCACTGTTATCCTGTACATCACTTTGTAACAAAGTAGTGATGATTTACCTTGTCTTATTTGAAAATATTGTCAATCACAAGATCATAGAATTTGGGACTCTGTTGTAGATTTACCAGAAGCTCCTTCTCTAAGTTTGAAAGTCTTTCCTGTCCCTGAGTGTTGCGTTCATAACTTTTTATGGTTTTTAGTTTTGAAAAGCTACGTTAAACTGCAGAACTACTTGCTGGAATAGTTAACACTAACTCGCACAGTTTTGTCACTTCACTATACGCTCTGTTCAGTTCATTTTCTTTTATGAAGGCTAGAAGATCATTCACAGATTTATGTTTGCATGTCTCGAGACAAGTGACAGAGAGTTGTGATCTCAACGTAACAAAGTCAAAGACTGTCCCATAGAACTCTTTTAGTGATTGAAAAGATAATTCTGGAAAAGACGATTTGTATTTGTTAAAGTTCTTAAAATTTAACAATTCCAAAAACACAGAGACTCAATATTACCAAATATTTCTCTGAGATGGAGTAGAAGCGTATCCAGAACCTCACAATACAAACGTTTGTAGTGCATTTTCCTATTCAAACCATCACTGGTGGCATGGCGTTTCATAGGTGGTGGATCACCAATGGCTTCTTCAACTTTGTCCCATACTTCATCGACGGAATTGCGCTTCTCTTCTAAGGCCCTCTGAAATTCTGTAACTTTAATAAGCAATATCCAATATCAGATGACTTTGCTTGGAGAATATCATACAGAGTGTCCGTAATGGGGAATATTATAGCAAACATCTCTTAACATAAATTTGAAGGTGAAATCCTCCATTGTGCTTACGAAACCGCGTGCAGCAGTATAAGTATCTTGATCCCATTTCTCATCTGCATTTGCAATAGTTTCAAATAGTGAAAAAAGTTCTTTACTGAATTCATATATTCTTTCCACCAAACGAGAGTTGTAGCTCCAGCGCGTTTGCGAAACACGCGCAATCTTCTGTGTATCTCATTATCCAGGGCCTCAGTTTTCTTAGAAAACTTGGAAAAAAATGCTCCTATTCCATTAACAGTCATGAAGAATATCCTACATTCTCGAATGTGTGAAACCGCTAGATTTAATCTATGGGCGAAACAGTGCACAAATAGAGCTTGGGGAAATGATCCTTGTACTTTTGCTTGAAGTCCATTTAAATGCCCCACCATAACAGCCGCACCATCATATGTCTGAGCAACTAGCTTTTCCCCAGAGTCAAACTCATCCATATGAGTTCCTTTACAATTGTGTATAATGCATCAGCTGACCGATCATCTGAAATATTTATAAAGCAGAGAAATCTTTCTTGAACGTCACCGTCAGGTCCAACGAATCTCATTATTGCAGAAAGTTGGGATAAATTTGCAGCATCTGTACTTTCATCCAAACTAATGGCAACAAAACTGGTCTCTTTGATTTCTCTCTTTATCTCCATTGTTAGAACATTACTTATTGACTCAATTAAGTCATTCTGGATCAGATTTGATAGCCCAATAAACACTGTCCCCTGCTCGATGAAAGTTCTTAACTTTTCGTCATACAGACAAAGCAGGTTTACAAGTTCTACATAATTCCCCTTTCTGCTGGATTCTGATGACTCATCATGACCCCTAAATGCTAATTCCTGTTTCCCCAAAAAACAAACAACATCAATTAGGCGTTTCATTACTTCTCTATTTTTTCTTACTAGTTCATTGTGCTGATTTTCTCTCACTTTCTTCTGAGTTCGAGTAAATGGTCAATTCTGGATTTGCCCAATGTTTTCAGTAGAATGATGGTTTGGAGACGACTGCTAGTCAAACTGTGTCTTTTATTTACTTTATGGATGTTCCCCATGTCACTGAACCCACTGCTAGACCATTCCCTTTTTGTCGTTAGCAAACAGAAGACAACACCAACAATAAAGGTTTTATTTGTGCGGACACCCAGTATGCCATTCATTAGTAATATATAGCTGTAAATTGAATTTTCTTACACAGCTTTTCATTGGAGTAGTAATGTTTAGGTCAGGCATTGGACTTCCTTCCTGCACAACTTTAATCTTTTCTTCATATTTTCGAGAAGAAAAACTTCATGAGATAATATTGCGCACAGTGCAACCATCCGCGTCTGCAGTGCTGCTCTCCAAATAAAGCGGACGATTCCATGTTTGCTCCCCTCTCCAAGCTGCAAGCACTAGTGTACGCACGGTTTCAAACTGCTTACCTTGCTCTAGCACGGCACGTAGTAAACTATCTGAAAATCTATCATAAATCAACTTTTAACAGGATGAAAGTGATATCGCACTTGTCATCGAATAATAAAGCTAAACTCACTGCAAAAAAGTCACTCGTTACTTATGTATTCACTTGAAATACACTTATTAAACTGCGACAATGTTGGAAGGTCATTCGCCTAGTCCCGCACTGAACACATGTGCTTCTCTTGAGCCGCGATGGCACCCGAGCTGACCTGAAAACCTACAGAAACGAGTCCCCACAGACACAGTGCATTGTTGCATGCATGATTGCACGTATTGAGAAAGTATCGTACAATAAAACGGAAATCTTAGTTCAGGTCAACTGCAATAGCCAAGCGCTTAACATAGAATCACAACGTGCTGCTAGATAATATAATATAAATAATTTTGTAGCATTGTACAGTGTAAGCACTGCTTACCTTGCATACATGGACCACACGCCACTGATCTGTAGTCTAATATCAGATAAATTATTTAGTTTTCTGTCACAGTCCAGCTGACTTACTACTTTTGTTTGCCTAAATGTAGTTCCAAAGTTTCAATATTATCCATAAATGCTTATCACTTTCACTTGAACTGGATTTCACATTCTCCTCTTTTAATCACTTATATGCAGAAGAGTATATAAAATGGATATTCTACATATAATAGCATCTTAATCTTAAAAATTGGGAAGAATAGTCCTTGTGTATGTCTAACTACATGGCTTGATTCTCTTAGCTTTGGGATTGTTATTTCAGTATCAAAGGGGTGTTTGTATTATCATTATTGTTTATGATGTACAAAATGGTAAATACATAAGTAAAAATGTCTGGTACAACAGTATAATAGTTGCATGTAACAATGCTCATCAGAAATGATACTCTTAAATGACTATGGGTGGCATGCTGAATGATTAATTAACTGAATGATTAATTCATAAAAGTTTTGATTTATTTTACCCAAAATAGTGCATAAATGTAATTGCATTATATCCTGGAAATAACTGTAATAAACAAGAAAAACATAACACATTCAATACACAAATAGTCATTACAATTACAAAATACATAGTTTCAGCTTGTCTTACTTAAATTCAATTATATAATTACATATTGCAGTAGATGAAACATAATTAAATTACAGGTACATGTGCATTTAAGAATTGCACAAGGTGCATGTAAAAACTACAAGTTGCAGTAAATAAGATCATAAAAACTATAATATACTTGTTTTAAGTAATGTGTTGTTAGCTAATGCTGGATTTCTGACAATGAAGTGATTAATCCTCTTGCTCTCCAATATTTTTCACTGATGAATGGGGCACTAGAAGTGGCCGGGCATATTTGAAGGTGGTCTCGATTCATTTCCTCTTGCAGATCACATAGAGGACAGAGTGGTGAAGAATATATCCCAATTCTGTTTAAATGTTTTGCCAGACAATCATGTCCTGTAATCAACCTGAAGGTTGCAACTGCTGTTTCTCGAGGATACTCAGGAATTACTGTTTGAATGTTTGGTAGTTCCCATCTTTTATTTTTTGATTTTTCATAGTAATATTTTGCAATCATTTTTTGGAATTCAGAGTTGACTAATTTTTTAGCTGCACAAAATGGTAGATTAAATATAGATTTTTGTACACTGCTGGTACCCTTTTTTGCAAGAAAGTCAGCTTTCTCATTACCACTCACCCCACAGTGAGCTGGTATCCATTGGAAGACTAGGTGTTTTTGAAGTGCTGTTAGATGGCTAAGCATTTTCCAACATTCTATAATTGTTTGGTTTTTTGGTGACAACTTGGAAGTAATTGCTATAATTGCTGCCCTGGAATCTGAGAGAATAACTGCTTGCTGAAAATGTGAAATTCTGTACAAAAGATTTTGTAGGGTCATTCGAATTGCTTAAATTTCTCCTTCAAAGTTAGTAGTTCCATAACTTAAAGATTTGTAATAGGAAAAGAGGTGACATGTGACTCCAGCACCTGCTCCATCTTGGTTTGATATCAATGATCCATCAGTATAAATATGGAGCCATTCATGTTCTGGAAATCTAGTATGGATTGTCTCTAATGCCAATAATTTTAGAACACTAGTTGGAGTATCACTTTTCTTAACTTCTTCTGTCAGGTGTAAATGATATGTGATGTCTAATGTATGTGTTGGATTGACTTTAGATACGAAGTTTTCCTTTGAGTTAGGAAGGTGTACATTTTTCTTGATATCTTGAATTTTGGAAAGAAAGCTCTCCCGAGTCTTTAGTGTATGTGTAAAATTTCTCTTGTGCCATGTATTGAATGGGAGTCAGATCAACTTTTCGTGTTGAATAAGAGCTGCTTTTTCTATTTCATATTCAATGGGGTATTGGTTGGTTAGTATTTCCATAGCTGCTATTGGTGTGGTTTTGATAGCACCTGTAATTAATCTTAGACTTTGGTTTTGAAAGATTTGAATTTTTTTTTGTGTTTGCTGTTACAAGAACTTCGCTACAGTAAATAAATAATGGCTTTATATATATATTGTATGTTGTGTTAAGAGTTGCTCTGGAACATCCCCACTTCATTCCTGTTAGATGTTTTAACAGTGAAAGGTGCCTCTCTGCTCTTTGTATGACATTTTCTATTTGTTTGGTCCATGTAAGGTATCAAATGTAGCTCCTAAATACTTTTCTTCCTTTGTTTCTGGTAATTGTTGACCCTCAAAATTTAGTTTTATTTTTAGTGGTTTTTTCTTAGTGAAAAGATTTTGTTGTATTAACAGTCGTTAAATTTTCTTTGGTCCACCTCTGTAAGTTGGTTAAGGATTGTTGCATGGTTTTTTCTAGTTCTGTACTTTTGAAGTCCACATTACTAAGTCATCAGCAAATAGTGTACACTTCACACCTGATTCTTGTATTTGTTGTGGCAGATCGTTAATAAATATATTAAAAAGTGTTGTGCTGAGCACTGCGCCTTGTGGTAAGCCACGGTGTACTTGTTTGTATTTAGATATATTTCTTCCATATCTGGTTGCAATAAAGCGTTGTGTTAGGAAATGACATAGCCATGAAAACATTGGACCTTGTATCCCTATTTTTTTTACTTTCTTTAGTAGTTTTGTTCTGCATATAGAATCATATGCACTTTGGAAATCAATAAAAACTGATAAATTATCTTCTTTTCTATTGAAGGAGTCCTTGATTTCTTGACTGAGAAGTAAGACTTGTTCATTTGTAGAGTGGAACTCTCTGAATCCAGCTTGACATGGGGATATTAAATTTTGTGATTCTAGAAACCAATTTAACCTGTTTGACACCATTCTTTCCATCACTTTTGCTATTATGCTGGTAAGAGCTATTGGTCTATAATTTTTTATTTCTGATGCTGTTTTGTCTTTCTTCAAGAGTGGGACAATTATTGCTTTTCGCCATTCAGCAGGTACAGTGGTTTTCCAGGATAGATTGTAGAGTTTCAGTAGTTGTTGTTTTGCTGTTTTTCCAAGGTTTTTTATGAACTCTGGATGTATGTGATCTGGTCCAGGAGACTTTTTGTTTTTTAGATTATTAATTGCAATGTTCAGTTCCTGCATATTAAAATTTTGAAAAAAGATATTGCACTGAGTGTTAGGATCACATTCTCTTTCTTGTTTCAAATCTTTCTTAAATTCTTTACGTTCCTTTTTATTATTTCTTGTTACTTTATGTGAATTAGCATAATATTTATTGAATGTTTCAGCTATGACTGCATCATTTACTAATATTTTATTGTTGTGTATGATAGGTGTGCTGTTGTTTTCTTTCCTATCCTTGACATTTTTTATGAACTTATGAGCTTTGTTACCATCTGTCCTATAATCCATTTTTTCTAAGAAATTATTAAAGTGATTCCTTTTAGCAGTATTAATTTCTTTTTTTAGTGAGGCACATTTCTTCTGCCATATTTGTGTATCTGATATGTATTTTGTTTGTTCAGCTGTATTTCTAGCTATATCCCTTTGCTTTTTCAGTTCTTCTAACTGGGGGTTCCAAAAGGGTTTGAAATTTTTAATTCTTCCACGAGGAATGTTTTTTTGCGGTTTCTAGGATGACTTTACAGAATTCTTTGTTCATATGATCTGGTTCGTCATGCAGCTGTGAGTTTGTTTGTTCTTTAAATTTATGTTCTAATTCAGTTTTATATTTGTTGCAATCTGCTTTTTTGAAGTTCCAATACAGATTCGTAAGACCTTGACTGTTATTTGTATTCTCTAGTTTTATATCAACAATTACTGCTCTGTGACCAGAACTTGGATCTTCTATAACTTGTTTTTTAATTTTTGAAACAATATCTGTTGTAGCTAACAAGAGGTCTGGGTTACTGCCTGCTCCAGAGTAATGTATGAAGGTTGTGGGATCTTCTTTACCATAAATCAGTTCAAAAGTTGTGGTATTCAAAAATTCTTCCACTATCTTCCCTGTAGAATCCACTTTTTCATAACCCCATATTTTGGAATGGGCATTGAAATCCCCAATTACGATTGTTTTATTTAATTGTTCAATAAGTGAGAGATCTGGTTCATTCCTGGGAGGATTTTAAATACTGTATAAATGAAGATGTGTTTTGTTATCCCAAAAATTTAGCTTTATTAATTCACTTTTATCTGTGTTATCCATTTCTTTAACAATTTCAAAGGAGGATTTAATATCCTTTATGACTCCAACTAATATTCCACTACTTATCTGTCTATTTTTGGGTAGTAAGTGTAGTAAAAATCCAGTAAAATTAAAGTATTTAAGTTGATCGTTTGTTAGATTTGCTTCTTGTATTACAAATATATCTATGTTATAGTCAAATACAATTTTATTCAGTTCTACTCTTTTTGTTTGTGTGAGACCATCCACATTCCATTGTAGAAGTCTGATGTTAGATCTTCTATTAATATAATGTTTTGGTTCTCGAGAAGTAGTCCCCGCCCGTTTTAAGTAATGTTAAACACCCATTCTTACCACATATAGCAACAAAGGAGTAATACTGATGATGCATACAATGAAGTGATATTTGGGAAAGGAATTTTTTGGAAGGAAATGGCCCCAGCCTGAATTTAGATTACCTTCTGAGTATTTACCAGTTACAAGAAGTGCAGAAAACCTGAAAAAAGACCCTAATCAAGGAAGACATCCTGGCAAGGTTTCAACCGTGAACCTCCTGAATGTAAGGTTATCATGGTCATCTTGCTTGGTTAAACATACTTAATTAATTATTAGATGTTTGATTAAAAAGCTGTTCACCACTATAGTGAACCTCGTTAATTAAGTAGCTTTTATATTTTTTAAATTTAAAACTGTTATACTTTTGCTCTCCATGCAACTAGCATGTTAACCTTTTAATCCAGTCCTAAATTTGAGTCTTGGTTGGGATTAATTGCCCAGATATGGTATTTCTAACTTTTTTCCCTGCCCTCATAATTACGAGACCATGCTCTACATTTGTGTTTTATTTAGTTCTTTTGCTATGTATGACAAGACGTTATGATTCATTGTATGCAGAATCTCATTCAAGATTTTGTGCATTAGAGAGTATACAGAAAGGAAACTCAGCTGAAATCCATGCGCCAAAATTTAGTGCGCATGCGCGAAGTAAACCGAGTAAACTGGGTAAACAGCTGTGTTGTTGGAGCCAAAGCGAATGGACACGTTGCATTTATTTTACCTTGAACATATTAGCTGCTGGGCACATCTACAACTGAAAAATTGTTTTATATGCCTACTGTAAAAGGTATAAATATGTGTTAATGTATTTTAAGTTTCAACGTGGTTATAATGAGCAGCAGTAAGAGAAAGGGCGGCCAATGTTCTGCACCAAACTGCAGAAATAATTCACATACAAACAGGGAAATAAGCTTTTTCAGCTTTCCAAAAGATGAACAACGTTAAGTGAACAGCCTTATATATTTATAACTTGCTATTAGTTAAGTGTTATTTCAGAATCACAGCAATGTGTGCATAATTATTAATGTATTTTGCCCAGGAATACAAGGTAAACAGGGAGGATACCCTTACCCTTAAAGTTTGTGAATAGAGATTTAAAAAAGAAAAATAAAGCTGGAAAAAATTACAAATTAATAAAAGTGACACATCTATGAGTAATATGATTTGCTGCTGTAGTTGCTTCATGCAGATTAAACAAGCAAGAAAAAATTACAATGACATACCTGAACGCTGTTTTCCTTTAATGCTGCAATAGAGTGTAATGTTGGCAGAGTAAGTCATGTGAATGTACACACACTTTGTTGTTTTATTGTGAAAAGGTGAAATAAAATAAATGCAATTCTATACTTTATTGTAACTATTTTGTGTTGTGCAAATAGACATGATATGAAAAGACCATTCCTAGATCTCCTTAGCCCTTAATATAAAATAATCCTAACTTTTGGCATACTGTAAAGTTACTGCTGTGATTTATGTTATTGCACCACAGAATAGACAGTATACAGAAAGGAAAGCTTGAGTCGGCTCCTTTGATCTGCATGTACCTGTTGCGTTGCACGCTTCGCCATATTGAAACCATGTAAACGAAGCGATTGCTACTTCCTACCAGGGCTCGAAACAAGCAGTTTTACGAAAGCAAACTCTTAATCTAGCCGGCTAAATGAAAACTTTTACGAAAAGAAACACTAATGAAACAGAATATATGATTAACTCAGACGAATACAATTTATTTACCCTCCAATGAAGAAGTTTACTCACCAAAATGAGCTGGAATGATACATAATAATTCATATTGGGAACTGATGAACATTCATGGGTTTACAAAAGGCGCCCTGTTCTTACATAAAATTTCAGAGCAATTAAAATTTGAAAAAAAGAATAACGCACGAAAGCAGAATGAAACCAACGAAATTTTGTGTTTTCTACTTATATGTATTAACAAAGGACGCCCTAGTAATATGAAATAAGTGGAAAATAGATAGCAGTAATTAATACGCAAGTGGCTCATTAGTTGCTTTTATTTACCACAAGAATAAAACTGCACAAAATCTTGAATGAGATTCTGCATACAATGAATCATAAAGTCTTGTCATACATAGCAAAAGAACTAAATAAAAATAACCTTAGCTCAATAGTCTCCAGTCTCACATGACTTCGTTCCACCATTTTGTTTTATCTCATCCAGATCTGAGTTTTGAAAATACCTTACATACTAACAAAAGATAAGAAGAGGAAGGAATTTTTGCACTCTCTTTATATTCTTGGGTGTTTTATAGCTTAGCTCCAAAATAACTAGTGAGTTTCAAATGTCTGTGACCTGTATCTAGGAAGGTGAAAACTATATTAGAGCCAGTGGTGGCTCATGACTTGTCGCAGTGGGTGTGCAGTATAGTACATCCTCTCCACCTTTACTCCATTTCTTTCTCTGATATACATCACACAATTCTAATTCTAAATTCATATGGGCAATTGAGCTCTTATGTTTGCTATTTTTTGTTTTAATTGACCAATATCACAAGAACTATTATATGTCCAGATGCTGTTTCTCTCACTCGCAAACAAGAAGCATGGAAAACAGCTTCTCTTCTAAGAATAAGCCCGAAAGATTATTTCTTCCAGTTTCGCCATGTTATTCATTTCCACACTTTCATAGATTCAAATTTCCCGCTATGTGTAGACACAACTGCATGCAACTTGCTGCCAGAACACAAACATAACAAACAGTAATAAAGACTGTAACAAAATAACTATTCCATACTGAAGTATTGGCCTTAGTAAATTACGACATGAAGAGCAATTATATGCATTTATAATCGCTTAATAAGAATAGATGTAATTGTGTTTATAACATTAATACAACTGTAATTTTAATATAGAAGATGGCTACATAATATTTAGAACCGTCACGTTGGCTGCCTAGTAGGTACTGCTAAACAACCGGAGGGAAATGCCATGGGCGTCGCGAAGGGGGGGCAAGGGAGGCTGCGGCCCCCCCTTGGAAAATAACAAATGTAATGTGCAATCAATTGCTGTCAAGACTATTTCTTTAATTTTGAGGTAAAGTACACTTCTTATTTAGCATACATTAACATGCTTATCCTTAACAAATACTATAACTCAATTTTTACAGTTTTTGGCTACAGAATAATGAATTAATTGCAAACTTCCAACATGCAGCCCCTCCCTGAAAAAAGTCTGCCGACGCTCATGGGAAATGCTCGTAGCAAGGAAAACGGAGGGACTTGTACGAGAACATAGTGCGCTTGCACGGTAAGAATCACATGTGTTGGCCCTATCGATTATGCTGCTTTAACTCGCCGTACTCTTAAATGCAAGCTTTGCACCACTCCCCGTGCACCCCTCGCCTGAAAGCTACCTTCGCCAGTCGCAAAATCGGGTTTATGCGTCTCAGCTTGTTGACTGAATGCGCTGACATTTGGTAAAGAGGGCGCAGGAAAATTAAACGAGCAAGTTCATATAGAAGAAAGTTAGACATTTGACTTTCTCATATGCATATCTATAAAGGCAAATACACATTCACACGTGGAAAAAAATTAGTGGGTATGCAGTTGCGAGTATGCAATCACCCAGGAACCACCACTGATTTGAGCTATGAATAACTAACATAATTTTCAAGGAAAGTATTTATTTAAGTATATGAAATATGAATGAATGAATGAATTTTTTTTTTTTGTACCAATTCTTTTACATAACTTTTACAATTATCCTATTCTAACCTAAACTACATACAAATTTTACATAACCTTATTGCTACCTTGGTTTGCATGGCACCCAGGCCATTTGCCTCCCAGGTAGCTCTAATCAATCTATTCCATCTTATATTAATTGATTGTCTCTCTCCCCCACTCTGCCTTCTTCATTTACACTCTTTACTTTTCTTGCCCATTTTTCTCTTACTTTCTTCAAAAACTCACCTATACTTCTAACCTTCCTTTCCTCTTTCACTGTTAACATTTTTATGGCTACCATTTTCCCCTCTATTTTTTCCCATTTTTTCTCCCAAACCTTTATCCTCCATAATGCTAATTCCTTACATTCTGTCAAATAATGTTCTATACTTTCTTTCTCACCGCACATTTCACATATTCCTATTTTACCGCTTCTTGACTCTCTTAAAAATATTGCTCCTGTTCTCATCCACGCTAGTCCTTCTTTTTCCTGTCTGTTACAATAATCCACATATGGTTCTCGCCCCCATCCTCTTTTTATTTGCTTGTAGAATTGTAATGATTTCTTGTTTTCTAAACTTCCCCATATCTCTTGCCTTTCTATGTCTTCTACCCTACATTTTACTAGTTTATCTACATTACTTTCATTTCTTTCTTCAAGTTTCCATATATCTCCCATTCCTATTTTCTCCATAATTTTTCCAACCCCTGCCCACCAACTGTTTTCATTCTCTAGATTTTTTTGTTGCTTCATACACAATTTTAAAATTTCTCCATCTTCTTTAACCAAACATTTATACCAAAATTTTATTATTCTCTCCATTATTATTCCTTTCCTTCTTGTTTTCCCAAGCTCTACCAAGGCCACTTCTCTTGGCGCCGATCTCGGTAGTCCCAATAATTCTTTGCAGAACATTCTATACATATGATCTACCTTCTTGTTTATATCTGTGGCCCCCCAGATCTCTACTGCATAAAGCATTTTTGATTCCACTACTGCCTCATACATCCTTTCCAGCCACTTGGTTGTCATCTCTAACTTGTATTTGCAAATTCTGACTCCTGACATTGCAGCTCTCCCTTTTGCTTCTATCTTTCTTCCATGTGCCTCCCACTCTCCTCTGTTATTTAGCCTCACTCCCAAGTATTCAAAATCTTTGACCACTTCTAATCTTTTCCCATTTAATACCCACCTCTCCTCTTTTCTCAATTTAAATCCCTTTTTGAAAACCATGACCTTGGACTTGCTTATATTTATCTTTATTCCCCATTCCTCACAAAATTTTTGCACCTCATTTATTGCCCTTTGTAATCCTACAATTGTTATAGATCTTACCATTAAATCATCAGCATATAGCAATCCTGGGATTTCCTTATTCGCTATTACAGGACAGTGTTTGTTCGCTTTTTGTATTTTATCTATTATATCGTCTATGAATAAATTAAATAATATTGGACTAAGTTTACATCCTTGCCTCAAACCAATTGCTTGTTCCGTCATTTCTGTGATTTCATTCTTTCCCCATCTTACACAAAACTTTATCCCATTATATATTTTTTCTACTTCCTTTATAAAATTTTCGCTCACCCCCTTTCTTCTTAATTTCCATGAAAGAGCTCTCCTGTTTATTGTATCAAATGCCTTCTCAAAATCTGCAAAAAACATGTATACTCTTCCTCTCTTTTTACTAAGGTATTTATCTATTATTGTTTTTATTATAAACACATTATCTACTGTTTGCCTCCCTTTTCTAAAGCCTGCTTGAAATTCTGTCAGCTTCCTTTCCTGTTCTGCCCAGTTTTTTAATCTTTCTGCCAGTATCCCGGTGTAAATTTTTCCTAAAATAGATAGCAGACTTATTCCTCTGTAGTTTTCTGGCTTGTTTGGTCCCCCCTTCCCTTTATATATAGGTACTATCATACTTATTTTCCAACTTTCCGGAATATCCTCACTTTCTTTTATTTTGTTTAATACCTTTGTCATTATTTCTAAACCCTTTTCTGTTTCTCCATATGTTTTCCAAAATTCCCCTGGTATTCCATCATACCCTACTGCCTTTTCTTTTTTTATACCTTTTATTTGCTGGTAGACCTCTTGCACTGTAAATTTATCATCTAATTTGTCATTTGTTGTATCTATTTTTCCTATTTCGGTTATTTCTAGTTTTGTATTTTTTCTTTCCCCAATCAAATCTCTAAAATATCTCCGCCATTCATTTGGTGTAATCTCATTTTTGACCTCCCCCTTCTTACTGGTCCTTCTTACTACCTCCCAAACTTTTTTACTGTCTTTTCCCTCTATAGCCTCCTTAATAATTTTCCCCATATTTTCCTGCTATTCTTTCCTCTTCACCTCTAGAAGATTTTTATATCCCCATTTCTTAATCATCAGATTTTTTCTATCTGCTTCCTCTCCTGTTCTCCTCCATCTAGTAAGTTCTTTGAGCACTTCCTTTTTTTCTGCCTGACACTCTTCATCGAACCACCCCCTATTTTTTTGTTTCCTATTCTGCCTTACTTCCATTTCTCTCCCTGCTCTTGTTACTAGTAATTCTAATAGCTGTAATGCTTTTTCTGCATTTTCTTCCCCTATATTTACCACTATTCCTCTTTCTAAGATTTGCCCTACCGTCGATTTTATATCTTGTACGAAACCTTCTCTTTGTTCCTCCCTCCATTTAAATGTTTTTACCCTAATCACTTGTGTGTTTTCCTTTTCTTGCACCTGCTGCTCTACATTTACTCTCATAAGTATGTCAATTAATAGTGGGAAATGACCACTGTTCGTACATAAATTTGTGACCCTAAAGTTCGTTACCATATAATTAATATTATTCGACCACAAAACGTAGTCAATCACACTTTGACCATTTATATTTATAAAAGTATACTCCCCTGATCATCCTCCCCATATTTCCCGTTTAAGATATCTAGTTCATTTAACTCACAAAACTCAATAAATTTTCCGCTTCCCCTATCCTCCGTTTTGTCCTTGCTGTGCCTTAGACTGTCTCTTTTTTGTAACACTTCGTTTACGCCCCACTCACCCGTTAGATTTACATCCTTTTCCCCTATTCTTACGTTGAAATCACCCATTATTACAAACTCAATATATGAAATATAGTATTCTAAATAATAAGCTTAAGTAAGACAAAGAAAGTAGTTATAACTTCATAAAAATAAGACTTTTTCATAAACAGAAACATCTGAAATATTATTTACTTGTGAGAACTGCATGTAAAAATTGTGAAGCAAAGAAAAAGGTGGCATATCTTAGAGCAATATTTGTTTGTAATGAATGTTTCAGATCATAAATCTTTTTGTTGCTGTGATCATGGATAATTTTGATTACCTGACACGGGACTGGTCAATTTTGGGCCCCCATCATCTGGATGAATTTATCCGTCTGTGGAGTGAGTACGATCCTGATGCTAAAGGCCGTATTAAGCACCTGGATGTTGTCACACTTCTCAGAAAGATCTCTCCACCCTTGGGCTTTGGTAAACTTTGTCCTCACCGCGTGGCTTGTAAGGTACTTTGATTTTGATCTTAAAATTTCTTTGAAGAACCTTTGAAGTACATTCATCTCCATTTTTTTACTGATTTATTTATTGTACCAGTACACAAGGTAAGATTATGGCCTTCAACAAATATCATAATACAGTAGAACCAGCTACTGTATGAATGAGTCAACCACAAAGAAAGACATGAAGCATAACCTTGGACCTAGTATGAACTTTGTATTAGAATTTGTGTATTTCAGTCAATGCCGATGTGCTGTATTGCAGTTTTCATTAAATAAAGAGTATTTTTAAGTTCTACATAAATAAAATTTGTTTAAGTATTGCATTACAATATTTCATTCTAAATTTTCAGCATTTGTAGTTCCATTTTTCTAATTGGGAAAAAAATATGGAAATCAAGGTATTTTCTTCAAAAGAGTGCTGGGTATAAGTAATTTTGAATGCATTTTTTTTAAACCTGATTATTACATTAATTTGCATTATAACTGAGAGATAAATAAAGTGCATAAAAACCCTGTACTAGTAAGAAACCTGTGAAATGCAGACCCTACATCAGTTTTTACTTTCAGTGTGCATTTACTGTGGTAACTGGTAGGTGATTTTTAATGATTCTTCTGTTTTTTCTATACTTTTAACATAACCCTAAAGCATTTTTATTCCAAATTATGCCTTTCTTTACTATTATTAGTTTTGTTTTCTTCAAAAGTCAACAGCTTAGCAACTATTTAGAGGTATTACATCTCTGGTGAGTCTACTTCTTACCAAACCACATAAATCATTTGTGGACATTTCTTATTCTTTAATAGAAAGTTGTCACTTACTGTTAAATGTTGTATATTTTCCCAGTAAATTATTTGTTGTGTTTAAAACATAAATAAATAATACTGTTATTTAAATATATTAAACAATTCTTGAAATACATTTTGTTTTACACAGTAACTTTAAAGATTTATTCGTCCTTTCTTTGGGAGTTTCCTTACATTCATTTTGTCTGTTACAATGTTCAATAATATTTACATATTTATCAGATTAGTAGTGTGGCAAAACTCTGGTTAAATGACTTTTAGTTGCTAAATTAAATTGCACATTTTGACAGTAAGTCAACACATAAGTTACCTAGAACATTTTTTCTTTCCTCAAGCTTAAATGCACGTTCATATTGCCTAAAGGGGAGTGAAAAAAAACTTTCTAAATGCAGAATATACCCTGTAAAATTCAGTGGTAAGATGATTTCTACACACTGCCATACTTTAATTGAGTAAGCTAAATAAAATCTGCGTCACCCTTGCATGCTGTGAACTGGAAGGAGCTTTGGGATTACTAGGCAATGACTTTCGCACATGTAGTCAGTAGTTTATAATCAGTAATATGTTGTCATGGTAATTTGTTCTTGCTAGTATTTCAAGTTCAAGAGTAGTCATTTTGGTATTATACAAATGATGTAATATTAGGATAAAAAGAAAATACTTTTGTGTAGTGCATATGGCTGTAATGTAAGAAAGTAAAACTCAGAATGGAATTTGTTTTCATAATTTTCCAAATAGAGACAAATCTCCTATAAAAGATATAGGATATGGATGGAATTTTGCAAAAGGAAAACAAAATCTTCCTGGTCAAGTAAGAAAGAAAGAGAAAAAAGAACTTTGTAGTTCTATCTTTATAGTTGGCAAGGGTTGTTCAATATTACTCCCCAAGATTATCAACACAATATTTAATTTATTCTATCGTGGATTAAATTCCTGCAAAATAATTGCTTTTTAAATTGTTCAAAGAGTTATGGTGAAACATGATTTGTAAAAGGCTACTTGTCACAGCTTAATGACTAGTTTTATAAAACAGGAAAAGTGTACAATTAAAGTTTTTCTGTGTGACAGAAAAGTAACATGTAAGTTATTGGTTATAAGCTCAGTATCCAGAACTTGATCATTAATAAGTTGAAAATGTGGAATTTGCCTAAAAGACTAGTGGAAAAGCATTAAAACTGGAAAAAAAAAATACTCTCAGCTGATGCTATGAAAAGCCAGTATAAATAATCGCTTATATGGGCTTCACAAAGCACAATGGTACCATTTTAGTTAAAAACTACTTTTCATCATATAAAAGATGAACATAAATGGCAGGAGAATGGTGAATAGAAATATTTGAATGTGAGGATAATTGAAACAAGAAGGAATAAGCCCACCTCTGTAGTGTGGTGGTAGCATCTCTGCCTCACATCCAAGAGGTTGTAAGTTTGAATCTCACTTACGTTCTGACGTTTTCTTTTATTCTAAGAAGATAAATGTCAGAACTTTAAGCTCTATGGACCTTAGGCTCATTTGAGAATCATTTCACCCATTTCATTCATCATCTGATATGACATTACATTGGAGGACATTAATATAAAAAAGAAGAAGAAATAAATAAAGTATGAATCAAAGGACAATCAAATGTCTAGTTGGTCTGAAGAATATAATTTTGGATAGTACCTTCTAAAAAGATTTCATTTCTTATAGATTCAAAGATATAGGATTTGCAAATGAGTTGACGGATAACGGAATCTCATTTGTTGGGGCTCTCAAAAAGAATAAAGGAGGAGAACTTTTGAATGTGAAAAACCGACCAATCGAGTCAAGTATATTTGGGTTTGGAACAAGTTCTACAAGTGTGTCATATTTCCCCCCCCCCCAAAAAAAAAAAAAGAAAAGAAAAAAGAAATTGAGATGTTCTTGTTTTGTCCACACAACATTTTGATGATGCCATAGATTATGAAATTGGTAAAGCTGCCAAACCTGAGATAATAACATATTACAAGACAAAATCAGGAGTTGGTGTTGTTGATAAAATGTGTGCAGCTTATAATGTTGCCAGAAACACATGCTGGTGGCCAATGGTGGTCTTCTTTTCCATGTTGAGCATTGCACGCATCAACTCTCAAGTAATCCAGATTGGCAATGGACTTGAGAAACTGAGATATTAGTTGCTTCTTTGATGACTTGGACATGAGCTGCTCCTACAACAACTGCAGAGAAGAAGTCTACACACACGGGATGTCTCAAACTCTAAGCAATTCTCTAAACCAATTTAGGCCACCTGGAAAACCAACAGAAACCACCAATATGCTGCAATATGTACTGAATGTTAACCTCATGTTCTAGAAGGGGAAGTTAGGATGAGTGATAATTGAACTTACAGAGATGGACAATACGAGGTGATACATTTGTCTGAGGTATGTAACAAAAAAGTCTTGTTGCAGTTTCTATTTATTTCTCTCTTGTGTTCATTTCTTGTAATTCTGTACACCAAGCCAGAAACATTTGTGTCCTCAGTGAAACTTGCATATTATGAGAGGTAAAATCGGAACTGAAAAATTCAATGCCACAGCTGGGATTCTGTCAAATATTGCCCACACACGGCTTGTGTGTTTAAAAACACCAACAGTAAGTTTATTGGCATAAATAAATAATTATATATATTATGTTTTACTAATTTCTACTAAATAGTTACTGTTTGACCTAATATTCCTAAATATTAATCATAATGTGATTACATGTTCATTACAGTTGCTGAACCATGTATTTTATAATTTGTTGAAATCCATGTATCCATTTGATACATTGCGACTGATGGTGTTATACTGTTTCTGCCAAATTTTAAGTGATTTCTTTCATAATTTAATAGTGATATTAATCAGTACATGGAGAGAATAATTAGCATTTCATTGTGACTATACCAAAGTATTAAAATAAAATAAGTGCCTGTTAAACTGTGGTGTTATTTTTTGTTAAGACGGAATGTATCACTATGTTACATTGTGACTGAATTTTTACATTATGAGGTTGCGATCAATGGAAAGTTAAAAGCGTATGGGGAACCTATGTCAGTTAAAGTATGTTAATACTCCATATCTGTTTATAGTATTTTATTTTGCTTGCCAGCTGCTGGGTGATCTGGACATCATGCATATATTGAGGAAGACACTGTAGTGTGATAATCATTGATATTAAATTGTCTGAATTTCAAGCAGGTTTTAGGAAAGGAAAACAAGCAATAGGTAAGATTTATAATAAAGACAATAAACACCTAAGCAAGAAAACAGGAAGCATATGTATTTTCTGGATAGTAAAAGTAAGTTGGCTTACTGACATTACATCCTTACTTTTTTAAAAATGAGCTCCCAAAACATGTCTCCTTTTTAAAAAAGTAAGTGATGTAGTATCAGTAAATGACTCACTTTTGCTATGTAGAAATTGTTTTCTTCTTCTTCTTCTTTATCTGATTATCTTCCCTGTATGGAGGACTGAGATGCCCTAGCACTTACAAGTAGAAACTGTTTACACATTGCTATATACAAATCAGACTGCCTCCATAGCACAGTGAGAGCACACCTGCCTCTGGCACAGAGGATACAGGTTCAATCCCTGGTGGAGCCTTTTGCTCTGCTTTTAAGTCTGGCATGGGGTGCAGTCAGCCTCATTATATCCCTGAGGGGCCAATTGAGGAGCCAATTGAGAAGTAGTGGCCCCTGGTCAAAAAGACCGCATAACCAGCTGGGAGGGACTGGGGCACTGACCATGTACTACTTCCTGTACTGCACCCCACTCATGACGCCTGTGGTGGGCAAAGGTGTGAGACACAGTGGCCAGGCGGTATACTTTGGCCCGGATGGGCTGTTATGCTATGGGAGGAGGGGGTTATATTCAAATCTTCCAATAAAGTAGTTCAAGCACATATGTTTTTTGCCAATTATGAAAAAGCATTTTATACAACATAGAAGCCTTAGCATGGAAATGGAGACAAATAAGAATTAATTGAGAATTTCATAAAACAAATTGGAAGAATTTATAAAGGTGTAAAATTCAGTTGAAAGGAGTTGCAGAGATGATTAAACAGAAAGTTGGATTAAGATAAATGCGCAAACTGAGCACCATTTTCCAATAGTTCCAAAAAGACACTTCAGTGACGCATTAAAACTTCTGAACATACAGGACAAAAGTATAAATTTCACAGTGGAAGTAGAAAAAGATAATAAATTACCATTTTTAGATCTAAAATTAATCAAAAACAAGGATAGAATAAATTTCGGTATTCACAGAAAACCAATGCAGACAGACAACTACATAAAAGCTAATAGGGTACAATCCAAGAAGCCACAAACAAGCAATATTCAATTGTTTAACACATAGATTGGTGAACATCCCTCTTTCAGCAGAAGAATATAAAACAGAATATTACAAAATAATTGAAATAGCACAAGAAAACGGCTCCTCCAAAGAATTAGTAGATAAAAAGGTAAAACGAGCAGAAAAGAAAAAATTATTAAAAGAAACTACAACTCTCACAGCAGCAAAAACAAAAATGATATTCAAAAAATTCACATATCATCCATGGGCCTTTGATAAATTTAAAAAAGTGTTCAAGGAATACAACATTCAGCTAGCACCAGTAAGCCATTACTCCATAAAAAACCTACTACTTTCAAACATCAAAGATGCTATTCCACCTAACAAAAAATCTGGCATATACCAAATTGAATGCAGTGATTGTAATGAAATATACATAGGAAAAACCAAAAGAAATTTAGAAATCAGATCCAAGGAACACGTTAGAAACATTAAGAATAAACAATTAGAAAAATCAGCAGTTGCATTTCACTTTTGGACAACAAATCATGACATAAAGCTAGAACCAAAACTTCTTAAACACATAACCGGAAAACAACAACTATCCACATGGGAACAAATCTTTATTTTAAAAAATAGAAACCGAGTATTTAATTTCAACATTCCTCAGAGTGACATTCTCAGTAAGTTCATTGAACCATTACCAGAAGAAACATCAGAAGAAGCATCACCATCCGCACCACGAAACACCATGGAAACCCAGTTATTGTCTGGTTGATAATGGAGGAAAGTTAACCTTCGAAACGTGTCCCGGAAAAATATTTTGTAACTGTTGTTCAGTGTTATTAATTAACTCACCTTTTAAAAAATAAATTAAACCATTTTATTTATTAAATTTATAGATGATATAATGGAAACAGGGACATAAAAAATTAGCACTTTCCTAATAATGGTGAATAGATATCAGGATTACTATCTGCAGATGATCTAATGGCAGGGGCCAGAATGGTTAATGAGTTACAAAGGATAAAAAATGAAATACAGAAATTTTTCAAGAAATGGAGAATTAGAATAAATATATGTAAGAAAGTCAAAGGTCATGCTTTCCAAAAGCAAAAAAATAAAGAAAAGACAAACAGTTGTATTTGGATTGATTTTGTGGTTAGAAGTTGGAAACTATTAAGTGAAACAATCTGTAAAGTTACTGTATTTGGATGTTCAAAAGCTAGAGGTGGTCAACAAATTTCACTATTCAGGGGAAGGATGAGTAATAACTAAGATAGATAAGATTTTTTGATTATTAAAGAGAAAACATCTTGGGCTACCTCTGAGTTGGGCCCTGCACTTTTTGCCATTAGGGCAGCCCTTCACTTACTTTATATGTTAGGACATGTTACATGCTTGCTCCTTTTTACTATCAATTTTAACTTCTTGCTTTCCCGTTTTAAGTATTATTCATCCATCCGTCCATCCATCCTTTTCCATTGACAGTTTGATGAGCAATAATATAGAATGGGACACTCATAATAGGAAAATGGAAGCAAAAGGAAGGACTGCAATATTAAGAATAAGAATATTTAAATACAAACTAGAAATGTCAATCAAGTGGCTAGAGAGAATGTATGAGGCATTAGTAGAATCAATAATTATATATAGCACTTCCTCTCTCCTGGATTTCCACTATATATAGTGGAAATCCAGGGAAGAGGAAATGCTTCAGATTTAAATAAAGAAGTAGAAAAGTACACAAAATGTTCTGTAGAAAATTATTAATATTACCATGGTCAGCACCAAGGGAGATAGCTTCAGTAGGGTTAAGAAGAATGAAAAGGAGAAGAACAATTATAAAAAGAGCCATAATATCTTGGCTCAGATGTTTGATAAAGGAAGAGGGATGTTAAATGTATGCGTGAGCCAGCAAGAGTTTGGTGATCACAAATAGCTGGTGGATAGATACAGGGAAAACTATGGAGAAAATATGAATGGGAGGCATATGGAAACTAGAAGGGGGAGGGGCCAGCAGTGACATTGGGAAATTAGTGAGGAGCAAAATAGAAGACATAGAAAGACAAGGAATATGGGGAAGCTTAAAAAATACTATTGTAATAGCAAGAAAATTAAGGCTAAGAATGGATCAGACCAGCTTCACCAATATGTGTCCTGTGTAACGATCCAGCAGAAATGAACGAAGACCACTTGAAGACCTGTGAAGCATTAAGATCGGAAGAAACTACAGTTCAAAAGTATTGGAAAGCACAAATGCTAATGGCTTCATTGCCAGATGCAAGACACTAGAAAACAACAACAACAGAATGGATCAGAATGGGGACAATGTTTTTAAGGGGCATAAAAGGATAAATCTCTTTTTTAAAAATGTGAATGCAAGAATGCTTCAAATTATAGACCAATTTCGCTCTTACCAATTTTTTTGGAAGTCCTTGAAAAAGTGATATTGAACAGACTGTGCAAATGCTTTCAATATAGCAAAGTACTTGTGAAGGATCAGTTTGGGTTCACAAAAGGAATATCAGCAAATAAAGAAACTTTTAAACTTACATATGAGATGTTAACTGCCCTAAACAAAAATATACTTGTAGGTGATATTTTCTGTGACCTTGCAAAGGCATTTTATTGTATTAATCATGACATTCTTATAGTAAAATTGGCATTCTATGGACTTAAAAATGCAAATTAAAGTTTATTCATATCATATCTAAATGAAAGAAAACAAGAGTGTTGAAGTAAACAATGTTATTGATTATGGAAGACAAACAACAAATTGGAAAACAGTAATACATGGAGTATCCCAAAGATCAGTATTATTCTATATTATTTCTGATCTAATAAACGACCTATCACTTTACATGAAGGACATCACAAGTATAGTTCTGTACCCTAATGACACTAGTATGCTGGTAACTACCTAGTAAAAACATAAATGGATGTGTAATTAAATTGAATTATGTTTTGAACTCTATGTCTCATTGGTTTAAAGCTAACAAATTATCTGTAAACCTAGACAAAACAAAAGTTGTTAAATTTATAACTCATTGAACATCACACACTCTGATAGAAATTGGGATTAATGACATGTTATTAAACAAATACATAACATCAAATTTGGACTGGAAAGCTCACATTAAGTATATCTTACCCAAAATTAGCTCTGCCTGTTATGCTATCCGTGCATTCATAAATGTGAGCTCTACAGACACACTCAAATTAGTATACTATGCATATTTTAACTCTGCCATGGAATGTGGAATTTTATTTTGGATTAATTCAGTACAGAGTAAATGAATATTCTTCATATAAAAGAAGGTTATAAGAATTATTTTCAACACCCATATCAGACATTCTTGCAAAGATCTTTTCAGAAGACTAAAAATATTAACCTTACCCTGCATGTATATATTGTCGATCCAAAAATTCTCTGTGTGCAATCAAGCCACATTTATAACAAACAATGAAATTCATGAGATAAACTAGACAAAAGAGTAACATCCATCACCCCAGTGCAAAACTTTCTTGCTTCCAGAAAGGTGTGTATGAAACCATAAAAGTATTTAATACTGTTCCTAATGATCTTAATGGAAAAGTTGATAATTTCAGTGCTTTTAAAATTGCTGCTAAAGAGCACCTATGCTCAAAATCATTTTATTCCATACAATATTATCTGAATGACTAGTTATCCTGATAATGCTTATGTAGTTTTGTAAATAGTAGTTACAAATCATTGTCAATTACATTTGATGACTGCTCAAAAGCGACTTAAATATATGTGTATTGAAGAACTAACAGTTCTTTCTGCTACAAGAGAGCTCAACAGTTTACTACGCTCAGCCAAGGACCCGAGGGACCCCCTCTCCTCAGCTGGTGTATACCGGATCCCCTGCTCGTGTGGTGCGGTATATATTGGTACGACGCTACGTAGTATCAACAACAGACTAAACGAACACAAGAGATGCTGCCGTCTTGGACAATTTGAAAAGTCAGTGGTTGCTGAACATGCTATAGAAGCGGAGGGGGAACATGTCATCAAGTTTCAGGACACCAGCATTCTATCTAACATCTCACACTACCATACTCGACTACAGCGCGAAGCCATAGAAATTTATAAACATGCCAATAACTTCAATAGGAAAGAGGAAGCCCTTAAGCTCAACAAAACTTGGTACCCCATCATCAATAACATTAAACAAAACAGACAGTCAAGCAACACAAACCAATCAGAATCTAGTAGCCCCCGAGATGCAGCTAGCCCCCTCCCACCAACCGCACCACCTCAGCGAGCCCCGAGCCAATCAGAGAAGACCCCTCCGTGTATAAATTCCGCATCCCAGACAGTCAACGCCTCAGACGCAACTGTACCTTCACCAAGAAGACTTTGACCACGCCACCGATGATGTCCACCGCAGTAGTGGACAAAACGTCTGGACCAAGTTACTCCAGCAGACCACAGCAAATCAGCCCGGAAGACACTTTTAGAATTTTGAACACCGGCCGTGAAAGCCTACGCCTACTCATAACAATTCTTTTTTCTTTTTTTTAATTTCCTCCATTTAGTGTCATATTGTATGGTGAATGAATGAAATGGGTGTGATGATTCTCAAATGGGCCTGAGGTCCATACAGCTTTAAGTTACCCAACATTCGTCTTCTCAGGATAAAGGAAAATCTCTGAAGAAAACCTTATCTGGATAACTCAACCTAAGTGAGATTCGAACTCATGATCTCCTGGACATGAGGCAAACATGCTACCACCACGCTATGGAGGCGGTTCTGACAGTAGACGCTGTGCATTACTAATCAAATAACAAAATAAGACGTGGCAATAAAAGCCTAGTGAAAGTTTAAAACAAAGCTCAGTTTGTATTTGTATATACATATTATGTTAGTCTTATAACTAGGAGGGAAGATTTGATTTGTTTCTGAATTATCCCCGCTTTGTTTTTATTTTTTCATATTGCCTGTATATAATGTGTTTTTATGTTTAATATTCAAACCTAATGTTTATATCCATATGCACTATCCTGTGCATTTCTTTGACATGTTCAATGTTCATGGGCCTTATGGCTACTTGTGAACTCACTAAACATAGTCCAATCCAAAGAATATATGAATTGTGTCATGGAAGTGAAAACATAATACATTATCTGCTAGAATGTAAAGAATTAACATTATGCAGGCCTAAAGTATGCAGAATTAATAAGAAAAGAGGAAAACAATATTATAAATATATGAGATTTTTTAAGGAAAGCAAAAGAAAAATGGGCCAGGGAAGTAAGGAATTTAAGAAAAGAAGAATCACCAAGAGAAGAGGTTGAGGAAACAATGTAAAAGATCAAGGTTTGACAAAGGGCTGCCCAGCACGACTAAAAGGCCTATGGTCCATGCAAGCTGAGGCAACACATAAAGAATTACCACACAATTTATACACAGGTTAAGCTAGTTATATAAGAACAAACTATGAATAAAAGCATTAGGTATATAGGAACAAATTATAGAAAGGCAGAAATAGATTGAAAAATTTAATGCCATAGCTGGGATTTGAACCACAGATCTTCTGGTCTCCATCAGGTTGCTCTATCCACTAAGCTACCATGGCAACTTGCCAGCATGATGCTAAATTCTCTGACGCACATTTTTTCCTGGTAAACCGTAGAGATCAAATTCACATGAGATAGCATACCCTACTGGTGACTTACAACATGTAAATACTTGTTTGATATAATACTTCATAGTTTAATTAAGGGTAAGGAGGATCCATGGTTCAAATCACAGCTATGGCATTGAATTTTTCAGTCTGATTCTACCTTTACAATCTTTGTCTCGCACACAGTTAGTGTGATAGAAGCATTAATTACCAAGAACAAATTATGTATAAAAAGCTATATAAATTGAGATATGCAAGTTAAATTCAATTCAGTTCCATTCAGTTCAATTGACTTCAGGGTGATGGACTGTATGTGTTGCTAACTGTTCCTGATGTTGAACAAACTAATGTGATGAATGAAATATTCAGTTTTGTGTTTTGTATCCCTTTAATGACTTTTAAAAGATATGTATTCAAGAATTCACACATATTTTAGCAGTACCTACAGAAAATTTTACCATTAACAGTTTAATACTAACAGTGTCAGAAGCTATTCTTTTGATAGAATCTACTGTCCACCTTTATTACAGCTTTGTAAAATATAAATTTTTCTATTTTAACCATAAGAATGTTAATAGATTATGAATACTAATAGATTATGAATGCTAGCATGACAAGATATTAAATATAATATAAACTCAAACTATGAACATTCAATGCCATCCTATTCATTACAGTAGAGGCTTAAAGTAACTGTCATTAACAATAATGTAAGCATTGCAGCATTAAATAATAGACTTCCAAACCCTCTAAAATATACTATGGTAATTTTTATGAGGACAGGCATCATGGAGACATTTCTTAGCTGAAAGCCAAGATGGACTCAGTATACATTAGCTTCCTTAAGTGTTTGCAACCATGCAGCCCATGCTGTGCAATTTCCTTAGCTAATCCATCTTCCAGCAAACCTTTGCTTCATTAAATGGCTTACACAAAATCTGAAACAAACTGAAAGTCCATCATGCATTAACTAAGACTGTTGCAATCAATAAGTCAATGGCACTAAATACAACTTGCTAGTTGTCTTGTATATACAGGCTGTCCCAATTGAATCACCCTATTTTTATATTTTCATACCTTTGTGTGACTGGTGGGGCACATGTTGAAGTAATATGACTTTCTTGATTTGTGTATACAAACTTGACGAGTCATACGTATTAGTAAAATTTAGTTCATTTCGATATCTCAAATAGTTTGGCAGAAATACTGAAGTGAAAATAGGGCAATTCAATTGGGACACACAGTATATCACTTCAAAAGGGAGCAACATAATTTCATGATAACAAAGCATTTGTGAATAAATATAAGATAATTCAAGATCCTTGATCTGCCAGCTGCCCCTCAAAGTTTGTGCCAATAATTTATTAGCATTCTGTACTTCAGTTTAACTTTTTTTTTTTATAAAGGATAACCTGATTTTCATATTCTGAAGTCTATGCTGCCATGTAACTCCCTTTTTAAAAATCATTATAATTTTTTTACCTTTTTAAAAAAGCTTTATATATGTATATACAGAGCAGAAGGTACTGCTTTGGCCTGAATAATCTGGCTAATAGATGTAGGTGTAAGAAACATAAAATGCTAAGTTTCATTTTGACAGATTTAATAGTTTTGTAAAAATTTAAGTTTTTTGGTAGTATAAATGGCAACACTGAGCTGTGTTCACACCTGCCAATGGCCTGTGTTGAACTTAGTAGTGTATGCTTCCAAGCCAGTAGTGCCTCAAATGTAAACAAAACACCTGACTGATGTGTGCCTCACGGTCAACAGTTGTAAACAAAACTCCTGACCAGCATGTCCAAAGCACTGTACTAAGACATCAACAAAACACTGGCCTAGTGGATAGGATCAGTCCTCTCACCCCGACTGGCGTGTGCCATCAGATATAAACAAAACCCTTGTTTACGTACCAGTGAAGCAGTCACAATCTCGGGCGAATCGGCAAGAATCGATGTCATGCCTGAAAGGTGTGAATATAAATGAAATGAGTGTTCATTGAAGTAATAATGAAGATGCAGTTTTCCATAGCTAAGACAGCAGGAATCAATCAAAACCAAATACTTTTGGGTAAAACAATGCTGACATAGAGGGATACAGATTTTCCAAATAGTGGATATTCTTCTTGTTATCATATCATCATCACCACCACCGCTACTGCTGCCACCGCCCCCACCACCATCGCCACCGCCACTGCCACCACCACCGCCACTGCCACCGCTACTGCCACTGCCACTGCCACTGCCACTACCACTACCACTACCACTACCACTACCACTACCACTACCACTACCACTACCACCACCACCACCACCACCACCACCACCACCACCACTACCACTACCACTACCACTACCACTACCACTACCACCACTACCACTACCACCACTACCACTTACTACTACCATCACCCACTACCACCCACCATCCGTTGTCATCATCACCCGTCACGAGCTAAAACAATAGTAATTGCCTTTAATACACAAGTAAATAAGTCTTCCTTTTCATTTTTCTAAAATAATTGTGCTCTTCTGTGGATTATCGGGCTGAAAGAAAACTAATAATCTTGTCATACATTGCAGCTGTCATCATGAAGGCACCTAAATAAGAAAAACAAAATGATATTTTTCTCTACAAGTAAACATGACAGTAATACTATCCTTAAAAGACGGTATACATAATATGGAGTTTCTCTAGACATATGACAAACCAAATTCGTGTCTAATACGGGATTAAAACACAGTTAATGTACTGTAAAAGATAATGCTACATTTACAAGTACTATTTGACACAGAACACAAATACCAGTCAGCATTTTGAAATAAATTCCATAACCTGTTTAAATGCATTTATAAGTACTTTACAACAAGAAATGCTGAAAATATATGTTGTTTACCGGAAGCAGGAGGAGGCAGTCGGGCAGTCACTAGCCACAGATTATATATGTTGTTTATGCTGATTATGTGGAGTTTATTTAGGTTTCATTATTATTTAAAGTTTTTATTATTGACTTGCATTTCAGTTCACAAATGACATTAATTTTATGTTGTTTTTGTTCTTGGCCTATCACAGCACAACAGCATCCCTCAGAGGCACATGAGGGGAAGGTCGGTGGATCTAAATACCACCTATTTAGTCCTCCCGGCTAGGTCCGATGGACCCGTTGACCAACGATAGGTGTGGTCCTCCTTGCAAAATGGGGGTTTAAGTCGGGTGATGTAACTGCCACATTGTAAAACTGGTGCCCGTTAAGAAAACAGTTTCATGAAAGCCACATACATGAATATGAGTCTTTTCCAGAGTTAAAACTGTCCCCCAATCAGATCTCTGGGTGGGGACATCTTTAGGCAAATTTCATCACAACAATTCCAATACTTTAAGAATTCTACAATGGAATGCAGGAGGCATGTCCCAGCCTAAAAAACAAGAGCTAATGAAAATATTAAAAGACCAAAATATAGATGTCTTCACAGTACAAGAAGCCAATATATCAGAAGAACAGGAAATATACTTTGAAATGGATCAGTACACTACACATACTTCCAAAGGCTCGTCAAATAGCAAGTGGTATTCTTACAGGAATTAAAAGAAATATGAAAGCTACTATCCAAATCCAAAAAACAATGGAAGAACAAGATAAATCAGAAATAGTTAAAGTTGAAGTATGGAAAAGTAACTACCACTATAGAATTTACAGTATCTACAATCCTCCAGACAATACACTAGATCTAAATTCTATTCCCATAGAACCCAAAAGTATTTTAATAGGTGATTTTAATGCACACTCCCCTAGGTGGGGCTACAGATATATAAATTCAGCAGGAAGAGTCATAGAAGACCTATTAAACTCATCAACAATGGAATTAATATTTAATCCAAATGATCCATCCACTTACCTTCATTATAATGGTTCAGGTACAAATCCTGATCTGATGGTGCCATCTGACATAATTGACAATACAAAAAGAGAAATAATAGAAGACCCAGGTTCAGGCCACAGAATCACCATAAACTCCATAAGAGGTCTAATAAATAAAAGTAACAAACCAAAAATTAAAACTTCTTGGAATTTTAAAAAAGCAGATTGGTCCAGTTTCCAAAATGAGATAGAAGGGAAGTGTAATATACTGTTAGAATCAGAGTTCAAGTCAACAGATGAAATGAATAAAAAAGTTTGTGAAATATTATTGACAGCAGCCAAAACGCATATCCCCAAAGGAAAGTTAAAGAAATATAGCTACTTTTGGTCTCCATCTTTATCTAAGTTAAAACACGAAAGAAATATAGCAAGAGTCAAAGCCAAAAGAACCAAGTGTCCAGAAGATGTACAAAACTGGAGAAGAAAAGCAGCCATTTTTAAGAAAGAATTAATTACAGCAAAGAGGGCCAGTTTCACAAATTTTGTAGAACATATGGACTATAGGAAAGATGGAAATAAAATATACAAATTCCTTAATAAAACAAAATTATCAAAAAATACAACTGAACCGTTAAAACATAATAACAAAAGCTTAACTACAGATAGGGAAATAGCAGAATCCCTTAACAAGTTTTATGCTCAGTCACAAAGAATACCCCAAGCATATAAAAAACAAGATAAAGCTATCCAAAAAACCATCAGAGAAACTAATAAGCCAAAAGATATATGAAATGATATTTTTATTCAGGATTTTAATGAAACAGAACTGGATCTAGCAATAGAACAATTACAGAACAAAAAATCTCCAGGACCTAACAAGAGCCACCCAGAGTTTATTAAACACCTTGGCAGGAAAGGAAAAGAAATCCTACTTAAACTGTATAACATGTGTTGGAGAATGACTGTACCTTCCGACTGGAAAAAAGCCATTATCATCCCGATTTTAAAGAAAAACAAACCCTCAAACAATATTAATAGTTTCAGACCAATATCTTTGACCAGTGTTATTGCAAAAGTGATGGAAAGAATGGTGGCATCTAGACTTAACTGGTTCCTAGAATATTACAACTTAATTAATAGTTCACAGACCGGCTTCAGACAGAATCATAGTACAAGTGAAAATGTACTCCTACTAAGCCAAGACATCAAGGAAGCTTTCAATAGAAAGGAGGATACCTTAGCAGTATTCATTGATTTTAAGTCAGCATATGACTCAGTCTGGAGAAACAAATTAATTGAGAAGTTGCAATCAATAGGTGTGAAAAGTAACATGCTTAAATGGATAACTCAGTTTATTTCACAAAGATTTTGTGCCACAAAATATAATACATACATTTCCAAATATAAACAAACATACCAAGGACTTCCACAAGGTGCTGTTCTGAGCACAACACTCTTTAACATATATATATATATATATATAAATGACCTTCCATCAATAATAAAAACTTTAGAAACCAAAATTGCTTTATTTGCTGACGATGTAGTCATTTGGACTTCAGGCTCTCCAAAAAAAACTGAATTAATTAAAGACAGAATAGAAACAGCCCTAAACAAAGTACATGAATGGAGCTCCAAAAACCTCATGACTATCAATGTGGAAAAAACAAATTATGAATTATTTACACTAAAATACAAACCAGTTAATATTAACACAAATTATAATGGTAAACCACTCAAAGCAGTTGATGATGCCAAATACTTAGGCATCACTTTCGACAGAAAGCTAAGTTGGAAAAAACATATAACAAACATCTCAGAAAAGGTTGAAAAGAAACTGCAAATCCTGAAAAGGTTAGCTGGTGCTAAATGGGGCTGCTCAAGGAGAGTCCTTAACACAACATACAAAATGTATGTTAAACCAAACCTCTTGTACTGTTCTGAAGCTTTAATAACAGCAGCAAATGCTAACATCAATAAACTTGAACAAATACAAAATCAGGCTCTTCGCCTAATCACTGGAGCAGTTAAATCCACACCTATTGATGCCATGCTTGCCTTAACACGGACCCCATCAATAACAACAAAAATAGAAGAACAAGCATTGCTCCAACACGAGAAAATGTTACAACTGCCAAACTCTAAATGGACAGAAGAGAACCTCCCCCCCTTCAATCCTTAAAACTCATAGTAGTTTCCTAGAAAAGGTAACACAGATTAAATCCAAATTGAACATTCCTAACACCAGAGAAAATCTACTTATAAGAGAAAATCCATTGGAATTATTGCAACCTACCTTCAGTTTGGAATTAATAGAGAAAATAAGTAAATCAGACACACCAAAAGAAATACAAAAACTTCTAGCTCTGGAAACCATCAATACTAGGTATCCCACAGAAGAATGGCTGCACATATATACTGATGGATCCTCCAAGGAAAACCTTACTGGAGCTGAAGTTACGTGTTCACATTTTTCCTTTTATCATTCTGTTGGCAGAGACACAACAAATTATGATGGAGAAATAGAGGCTATACACATTGCTCTCCGACAATTATTAAATCTTCCCTTAAATAAATTTAACAAGGCAGTAATTCTTTCAGATTCTAAAGCTGCAATTCAGGAAATATGTTCAAATACTACAAAGAAGTCAACAAAAATTAGAGAATGCTACAAAATGTTAACACAACTCCAAAAAGTTAATAAGACTGTTCATCTCCAATGGATTCGATCACACTGTGGAGTCATGGGGAACGAAGCTGCAGACTCACTTGCAAAGAAAGGCACAACAATAAAACAAAAGTCTAAATTCAATTTCTCATATTCCTCAATAAAACGCTTGATCATTAAAAAATTTTCTCATTCATACCTACAAGAAATAGAAACAAATTCCAAAGATAAAAAATGGATTACACTACTTTCCAACCCAGATATAATCCCCCAGAGACCAAGGAAAACAGCGGTTGCAGCCTTGCGACTATTGACAAATCACGACTGCTTAGCAAGTCATCTCTACAGAATAGGTATCTCAGCCTCACCAATATGTGTCCTGTGTAACGATCCAGCAGAAATGAACGAAGACCACTTGAAGACCTGTGAAGCATTAAGATCAGAAGAAACTACAATTCAAAAGTATTGGAAAGCATGAATGCTAATGGCTTCATTGCCAGATGCAAGGCACTAGAAAACAACAACAACATTTATTTTTTATTCTTAAGGGGAATTTTCCCCTGAAATTAGTAGTACGATGTCTAAGTACTCCCTTGATGTGAACGGGATGATGATCGCAAGCTAAATTCTTTCGTATTGGAGAAAGTTATACCTTAACCCTTCCTTCTTCTGCCGACCCTCACACCGTGAAGTGATACCTCCCCAGGCAGGCAGCCGAATTTGTTGTCATAACACATGACAAGCATGCTTGGACTGGCCCACGATGTTGCCATATTTCACGTAGAAATGATACTTTGCAAGACACTAACATTAAATTGTGGCTAAATTCATTCAAATTAAGATAAAAAGGCATTACAGCATTGTTCACACAATGTTTGCACGACAGTTAGTCAAATAATAAACCATTTAAATCCATTTGTCAAGGAGCTAGACAGCTCCAAATGGTTGACACAAGTTATTTTTTTTCAGCAAAACGGTTCTTTATTGACAAAAATTGTATTGGACATATTTGTTACACTGTTCATTGTAGAATCCCTGGTTAACCTATGGCCGAAGCAGTGCCTTCCATCCTGTATAATATAAAAATTAGGTTTTGGCAGTGGATTGATGCATCATATTTTTTAACTGATTGTGTGTTTGCAATATACCAGATGAATCAGCTGACCCTATGTTTTTGATTGTTCCATTTGTCAAGTCAAAATTTGTTTTGTAGCTGTATTGTGTTAAATACAGTTAATCATTCTTGGGCCTATTCTAATAGCCATGACGAAAAGTTCTGTGAACACAAATAAGCTGTCAAGAGCTAAAACATAAATGAGGCCTCTAGTATCAGAGACAGACATAATGCCATCCAGTTGACATGGAGACTTGAATGTGTTCCTTTCAATCTTTTTGCATTGAATTTAATGGCAAATGTAGTTTCATTCAGAAATGGATGAAATTAATATATTTTGACATTTAAAATATTATGTATATTACTTTCAAACTCCAACATAATACAATTCGGTCAAAATGGAGACCTGAACTCAGTATGCATATGTGCGCCTTTTATAGCAGAGGCCTCAAATATATTTTAATTTACAAGCAAGCAGTTTGATACCTAAATGTTTTAAGTGAAAGAGGTCAGTAGAGAGTCTTGTGGTCAAATGGGCTTGACATCAGTCTGCTGTGAACTATAGACATTTCTTAAGTTCAAACCTCCTTATAGGAATGTTTTACTTATTTTTTTTTTGGTATTTTTTAAATCAGTAATCATGACATTGAACATACTAACCAGAAATGAAAAAAGTAATACATAGTAACTACAGAAAGATGATTATTATTAAAGTTTTGCCACATTTACAATCACGTGTAAGAATAAAGTGAATTCAAGGGATACTTGATTAACAAAGTAAGTGCTAAAACTCCATTTTCATCTGTTTAATTTAATTTATTTGTAATTTATTTTGTAATACTTTATCATTGGTTGAAAGAAGTAAAATTGAGGGTAAAAAAACTTTGACCCATTATTGTAGATTTGAACACATGTCCTCAGATCACCGGTGGAACTGAAATGTAATAATTCTGCTCAATCACCAGCCTTTTAAACTCTAATGCTAGCTGAGGTATATGGGAACTATCCATCACTTGATAACTTTACTAGCGTGTTATGACCCATTTAGTGTAAAGTTATGATTCTATTGGTGTTTTTTCTTCATTAACAAACTGGCTCAGGCTACTATGCTTGCTACATAAGAAAATCCTGTGATTTATGCCAACATTGAATTATTAAACTATTTAACATTTGTTGTTGTGACTGTACAACTCTATTATGAATGCAGGTATGTCTTTAAGTGGTCATAACCTATCACTATCCCTTGGCACAGATCCACCATTTTGTTTTAACTCATTTTTAAAGTTAATCTATTACAATTGGTACTCATTGAACAGGAGTTTCAGAAGGGTGTGTGTAGACTGTATAGTCTAAAAGAGTTTATAAATTGTGTAGAAACCTGGTGAAGTTCTCAGTGTAAGAGTACAATGTGTTTGGCATGAATTTATATTGTGAATACCTTTTGCCACTGAAATCACTTATTCACTGAGATGTTAAGCCTTCTTCTGTCTATGCCCATAAGTTAAATGTGAAATGTAAGGTCAAGATATACTCAAGGTGTACCTGCTTGCTTCTTAGTGGGTTGCATAAATTCAAAAAATAGGGGCAGGTGATTCACCTGGTATTACTAAAACATTAAAGAGAAGGACAAAATTTCTTCTTTACGTTCTATCAACTTTTACTGTGTTTCAGAGGCTAGTTTCAATGAACATGCCTTTAAATAGTGATGGTACAGTCCTGTTCAATGCAACACTATTTGCTGTGGTAAGAACATCTTTACGAATCAAGACTGAAGGAAACATTGATGATGCCAATGCAGAATTGAGAGCAGTAATCAAAAAGATATGGAAGAGAACAAGTCCTAAGCTATTGGACCAAGTAGTGCCTCCTCCTGGAGGTAATTATGAAATTTACAATTCTTATTTTATTAGTTACTAATTTAATTAATGATGCCTTTTTCATTATACAGAATTATATGAAAAAGAAAATGCACACAGTTAAATGAAGGGCACACTGGTTTGCGTGTGGTGTTTTAACTCAATCTCTGCAATATAAAGCAAAATCTTACGTTTAAAGCAGGCATCGGCAAACATGTACTCAACGAGGTATCAGTATGACGTCTCAACATGCAACTCGCAATGCACATGACGTAATGTAGAACAGGGGATGGCATTGACCTTCGTTCAGAGTCAGTGCTGGACTCGCTCGCTACAGAGTACAATAAGGAATAGTACACATACTTGAATCCAGCTATTTTGGTCTACGATACTTTAGGTAGGCCTAGATATTTGAGCAATATATTACAATTCACTTCTATTTGCAATGTACCTGCCATGAAAATCTAGTGATATATCACAAGTAGCCACTCTCAGGATAGCATGCAAATTAACATCTGTTAATCGCGATACAAGATTTTTTTTCGATTCAGTTTCTTTTCTCCTACACATTTCTTAAATGCTTGAAATAATTCTGTCCCTGTTCTATGTTCCCTAAGTGGAATGACTTCAAGCATATGTTCTTGTATCGAGAGGTTGTTAGTAACTCCACGAGTGAAAATTACCAATTGTGCTGTGTCAACGTTGCCAGTGCTTCCATCCAACGTGAGAGAAACAGCTATAAATTTATAGACTCGGTTTGTAATTTTTTTTCGGCTATTTCTGCTATTTTATGTATCCTTCTCTGTATGGTTTGTTGTTGTTGTTGTTGTTTTCTAGTGCCTTGCATCTGGCAATGAAGCCATTAGCATTAGTGCTTTCCAATACTTTTGAACTGTAGTTTCTTCTGATCTTAATGCTTCACAGGTCTTCAAGTGGTCTTCATTCATTTCTGCTGGATCGTTACACAGGACACATATTGGTGAGGCTGAGATACCTATTCTGTAGAGATGACTTGCTAAGCAGTCGTGATTTGTCAATAGTCAGAAGGCTGCAACCGCTGTTTTCCGTGGTCTCTGGGGATTATATCTGGGTTGGAAAGTAGTGTAATCCATTTTTTATCTTTGGCATTTGTTTCTATTTCTTGTAGGTATGAATGAGAAAATGTTTTAACGATCAAGCGTTTTATTGAGGAATATGAGAAATTGAATTTAGACTTTTGTTTTATTGTTGTGCCTTTCTTTGCAAGTGAGTCTGCAGCTTCATTCCCCATGACTCCACAGTGTGCTGGAATCCATTGGAGCTGAACAGTCTTATTAACTTTTTGGAGTTGTGTTAACATTTTGTAGCATTCTCTAATTTTTGTTGACTTCTTTGTAGTATTTGAACATATTCCCTGAATTGCAGCTTTAGAATCCGAAAGAATTACTGCCTTGTTAAATATATTTAAGGGAAGATTTAATAATTGTCGGAGAGCAATGTATATAGCCTCTATTTCTCCATCATAATTTGTTGTGTCTCTGCCAACAGAATGATAAAAGGAAAAATGTGAACACGTAACTCCAGCTCCAGTAAGGTTTTCCTTGGAGGATCCATCAGTATATATGTGCAGCCATTCTTCTGTGGGATACCTAGTATTGATTGTTTCCAGAGCTAGAAGTTTTTGTATTTCTTTTGGTGTGTCTGATTTACTTATTTCCTCTATTAATTCCAAATTGAAGGTAGGTTGCAATAATTCCAATGGATTTTCTCTTATAAGTAGATTTTCTCTGGTGTTAGGAATGTTCAATTTGGATTTAATCTGTGTTACCTTTTCTAGGAAACTATTATGAGTTTTAAGGATTGAAGGGGGGAGGTTCTCTTCTGTCCATTTAGAGTTTGGCAGTGGTAACATTTTCTCGTGTTGGAGCAATGCTTGTTCTTCTATTTTTGTTGTTATTGATGGGGTCCATGTTAAGGCAAGCATGGCATCAATAGGTGTGGATTTAACTGCTCCAGTGATTAGGCGAAGAGCCTGATTTTGTATTTGTTCAAGTTTATTGATGTTAGCATTTGCTGCCGTTATTAAAGCTTCAGAACAGTACAAGAGGTTTGGTTTAACATACATTTTGTATGTTGTGTTAAGGACTCTCCTTGAGCAGCCCCATTTAGCACCAGCTAACCTTTTCAGGATTTGCAGTTTCTTTTCAACCTTTTCTGAGATGTTTGTTATATGTTTTTTCCAACTTAGCTTTCTGTCGAAAGTGTATGGTTTGTGGATTACAAAAATATCATATTGTTTGGGAAAAATTATGTTGGCAACTTTACTCTCACATCTTTTATGAAATCTCCATCACTAAAACACCTCAGTGACTAAGCAATCTCCAAAGCAACAGCGTAGCTGGCGTGAAGTTGTCTATCAGTTATAATATTTGAATTAATATTAGATGTATTATCTGAATATTGCTCTTTGAGCTGTTGCAGTTGATTAGTCCAATCTAGAGGTGTAAATTTATGAATACATGCTTGTCTATAATTGTATGGTGATCTTATGACATGTATCATAATGCCACTTGATGTTCCATTGATGAGTGCCTTTTTGAACTTTAGAGCACAACAAACACCTTACGTTCCTTACATGATGAGAGAAGAAATCATCAAAGTGCTATTCTATATATCAAATTTAATAGAACAGGGATAATTAGATGCACTCTAATTCTATAAATATACTAAGACTTTAAGTTAAATAAACTAATATCCTTCAAAGTTATAAATAAAGAAATTTATCTTTAAATCTTAGTATTAAATTACACTTTGACAGACATGTTTAGAAGTGCAGGTAAATACGACAAGACAGTCTGCCCATGATCGGTATGTATACAGTGCCAGTTAAGGCTGAGAGGGAGGGAGAGACACAGTAAGCGCTGCCCCTGACACGTCATAGTTGCGAGGCCTCATTGAGTACATGTTTGCCGATGCCTGGTTTAAAGGGTAAATTTTTATAGGAATACCCAAGTGTTATTTTTAAGAACTTCAAAATCGTCTGCCACAAATCTTATTTTAGGTACACTGATTGACTGGAAAGTTGTAAACAGTAATGTACATTACTACAGCACTAGAAAATATACAATAAAAGTTATTGAAGTAAACATACATTATCAAATTACTGCATATATTTTTTCATCCAGTTGTAGGTCATGTTCAGTCTGCCTCATTGTTTAACAAGGTACCTATTTAAATTTAAAGTTGGGATGGTTTCTAATAAATCCATTATGAGATGATATTTTTACATGCCTGTAGCATGATTACTGTGCATGATGTCTTTTTTCAGTGTTATTCAATATTTTGCAATGACCTGAAATATGTTGATTATGATATAAAACAGTTATGTCTTTTAAATGTGAAGAAACTTTTAGAACTCATCCATTTGCCTGGTCCTTGCAATTTTCTTATTTATTACAATTAATTACTTCAGCTTTTATGTATCTTGACTCCAAAACCTCCAGCAAAGCCACCACCCTTGATTTTGGTTAAGTGAATAAAGTATTTCAAATAACTTCCTTTGCTATTTACAGCACACTTGAAACAATTGAATAAAATTAATCCTAGTCATTAACACATATAGGGGTGATTCAATAAGTATTCATCTTTGGAATGAAGATGCCAGTTTTTTTCAAGCAAAAATTATTTATTTCTCAACATAGTCCCCTTTTAGGAATATACATTTTTCCCAACATTCCTACCATTTTTTCAACCCCTCCTAGAATAGGAATTGTCATGCTGTAAAAAATATGCCTCTGTCTTGACAATAACTTCATTTGTTCTAATTTGTCCCCATGAGCCATTCCTTCATGTTTAGAAACATAAATCACAGGAAACCAGGTTAGGTGAATACGGGGGGGGATTCATGCAGTTTGGTGGCAACACCACCAAATGAATGTGCTGGTACATTTTCATGATGAAACACCACTTTCTTCTTTGCCAAATGGGGCCATGTCTCTCATCAATGGTAACAACTCAATGCAGAAAGTCCTTTGGATTTCACTTGAATAGCTCTGATCACTGGTTTCAAGCTAAAAGTCGTGCCTGCCCATTGTCCAGTGTGAGCAAGATCAGCACCCATCTGCCATCTCTAACTTATCATGCAAAATATGAATTGCCAATCCCTTAACACACCTATGGCCTCTGCCACTTGGCTACTTTAGTTCGATGATCAATGACAATCATATCATAGACTTTTTCAATGACTTCCTCGGTAGTCATATCTGCCAGATGTTCTGGGCACTCGTCTTCAAAAATAGATGTTTGGCCATCTTTAAAGTCATTGAAACAATATTTAACTGTGGTCATTGATGGTGAAAGATCCCTATAAACAACTTCCAATTTCACTTTTATCTCCTCACAAGTTTTTCTGTCCAAAAGAAAAAGGGAATCACTGGACAATACTGCACTTTGTCTATTTTACCAAAAATAGATTGAATGACTAACTGAAAAGCCTTCCAAAGCCAAACTAACCTATGGAGAGTACCAAATTTGTTTTGGCAATGTATAGCAAATGATAGTACATGATTGTAATACTAGCCCGCCTTAGCAACACCATCTATTTTTAAATATGGGTACTTTTAAACTGTCCTCATTATGTTCATCATCTGCATACTCTTTCCTGAAAGTTTTCATATTTGTCACCTTGTCCTGTACATATAGTATAATTCTCATTCTTTCAAATACCTTTTCCAAATAATCTGTCAGCCAATGAATTAATTTTATATAAGCAAATCCATGCTTTATCAGGAGCAGTACAGAATAATTATCTTGAAAGGCTGAATAAAATGATTATGCACCAAGGCTGTGTATCTTTAAAGCTAGAACGCAAAGTTTATAAGCTAGAGTATCACAACTATTTTTCCATTTTATACTTGCAAGTTAGTTCTCAAATGTATCAAAATGTACCCATAATGAGAAAAGGGATATCCAAATTCCATGATAGATGGTAACATGCATAATTTTGAATATTTTTTCAATAAATACCTGATGTTCCCTCTAAGTATTAGAGTCCAATATTAGTCCTCTCTTTATTTTTCATAGTTTCTTGGGTATTTGGTGTAGTTCAGTCTATCCTTCAGCTATTCTTGAACTGTTTTGCCAATGATGAAGGAATATGAATTTGGACTGAGCTGTTAAAATTCTTGTTTCGTCAAATAATTTCACTATATTAAATCTTTTCTACTGTAAAATATTTTATAAATAAAAGGTGCAAATTCATGCACCTGCATTGGATGGCTTGAATGCTCTAGAATTCTTATAGTACTTAAAGCATTGCCTCATATTTTCTTAACTGAATAACATAAGTTAGGTTGTGCAGTCTTAGGAAAAGCCCAATCGAAACCTCAGGCAGGCAACTTGACCATAACTCCTGTTCCATTAGAGAGAAGAATATTTTAGCCTATGCCACTGTGGTGACTGACATATTACCTACTATAAAAGAAATGCAGATACAAGCTCTGTAAAATGATAGAAATTACAATGTCCTCTATGTGATCTGCAAGAGGAAATGGACCGAGACCATCTTCAAATATGCCCGGCCACTTCTAGTGCCCCATCCATCAGTGAAAAATATTGGAGAGCAAGAGGATTAATGACTTCATTGTCAGAAATCCAGCATTAGCTAACAACAATGCCATTAAAGCATTTTGGAGAAGTTCTCTTGGTGCATTATAATGAAATTTTTGGTGCTACATACATCTAATCTGATTAAGTGGACACAACATATGGCTTAATGAAAATAATATGTACAAGCATCTTGATTTGTGCAAAGCAGCTGAGTGAATATGTGCTTCAATTTATGCACAGAACTGTCAGTTTAGTTTTATTGCATTGAGAGAGACTCACACTGATATAAAGATGTTCAGTTTTTCCGTGTTACATCAAAGGAATGCTCATCTAAATTCAGGATTTAAAAGAAAAGAATATAAATTATCATTGCTAAATTTTCATGATAATATCTGAAGATATTTGTTGCTTTGTGAAATAGAATTGGAGTCACACATTTGATCATGTTTCCATAATTTAATTCTTTCTATGGGGCCCTGCTGGATGGGTGGTTTAATCTGCAAGCTTCCCTTTCTGTGCCATTAATGTTCCAGTTGTTTTAGTAATGGTGATAGTGTTAAATTCTTATTCTTTACTGAATTCAAGGATCTCGGTGTATAGTGCTACATGCTGAATTTAGTATAAATCTTATGCTTAGACTCAAATTTCAGTTTAGAATCCTCTCGCAGCAGATAACTAGTACTCTTTCTTAAAGGATAATACCAATAGCTTGCACTATTTAATCCATAATCAGCATTTATTTTGGAAAAAAAGGTTATTTATACCTGAAACAGAAACTAAGATACATACATGGTCCTTACAAAGTTAAGAATATGCCAAATACAAAAAGAGTAACCATCATATAATTTGTTTCAGTGGATGATGAGGTAACCGTTGGAAAGTTTTATGCCACATTCCTTATCCAGGACTACTTCAGAAGATTTAAGAAAAGAAAGGAGCAGGAACTAAAAGATGGGGACAAAGAGTCTCACAACACAGTCACATTGCAGGTAAGATTGAGCATTAGCTGTCAAAAGAAAACACTTATTTGCACTTACACCATAGTGTATATTACAGCTGTATATGCTGAAATTAAAAATTTTAGCTTTCTATTTAAGGTGCACCTGATAAAGCCAATGATGTGATAAACATATCAGAATATCTACAACTTATATGAGTGGCTAAATGCAAAACCAACTATGTGACAGACAACCTCCATGACTTCTTGGTTACTTATATCACAAATATATATTCTTTAGGCTGTCATACATTTGAAATATTAATGGTGGACTTTTGTAACAGTGATGTGAAATAATAGTTTAGTAATAGGAGTCTATTTTTGCAACCCTTACATCACTTATTTTGAATTCAGAACATTTTGTAGGAGCTAATTGCTACCAACCACAGTTCCAAGTGCAAAGATGGTGGAACTGAGGATTAAAACTGCCAACTTGATATATTTAGAATTAATTTTGAATTTCAGAAATATTATTGATGTAAGATCCCTAAGCAGCATGGAATTTATATTTACAGGCTGGCTTAAGAACACTTCATGATGCAGGACCAGAACTGAAACGGGCTATCTCAGGAAATCTGGAAGAGCTGATGGATGATAATCCTGAACCAATGCATAGGGTAACTTCACCTTGCTATTCATAGCTGTATTTTCTTGTTTTCTTAAATTTTTGTAGCTCAACCTTCTTCTCTTAGATGATGAAGAAATCCTAAAATTATAAACTGCCAGAGTATCTTATTACAACATAATATGTAGAAAAAAGTTCATTTACATCTACTAACATTTTTTGTATTACTCTTTTGTATATATATTTACACACCATAGTTGAGTCATTTGATGAAAATTGACCGATTTCCTTGATTTTTTTTTTTGTTTTTTTATTTTTTTGCTCATTTTGCATGAAAATCTATTAGTACTGTATTTTTTTATTTTCCCCAGAAAAATTTATTTTGGCTGATATTAAATATTTTAACTTCCAAAGAATAGTATGCACCACTTCATTCGACCGAATGTATCTCCAGCTCTACTAATCCAAATTTCTTCATTCTGCAGTCAAATGAAAGATAAAAGTACAGTGTTTAATGTGATATATTTAAGTATTTTCTATTTGTTCATAATAATTAATTTCTTTAAAAATAATTATAAATCAACCACAACCTAACACTTTAAAATTATAAAAAAAAATACCATTTTATTCCCTCGTATTTCCTAAATATCACTGCCAAATTATAAAATGGAATTCATATTTGTTCTATCACAATAAATTCACTTACCAGAGCAAGTGCACTGCATAGTTGCTGCGAGCAGGTCTGCATACTTGGATCGAAGAGGCCCTTGAGACACCACACAGAAGATGGATTGTTAACATTTTGATTTATATTAACACAATAACTATTACTATTACTATTACTAAAGCTGCAATTCAGGGAATATGTTCAAATACTACAAAGAAGTCAACAAAAATTAGAGAATGCTACAAAATGTTAACACAACTCCAAAAAGTTAATAAGACTGTTCAGCTCCAATGGATTCCAGCACACTGTGGAGTCATGGGGAATGAAGCTGCAGACTCACTTGCAAAGAAAGGCACAACAATAAAACAAAAGTCTAAATTCAATTTCTCATATTCCTCAATAAAACGCTTGATCGTTAAAAAATTTTCTCATTCATACCTACAAGAAATAGAAACAAATGCCAAAGATAAAAAATGGATTACACTACTTTCCAACCCAGATATAATCCCCCAGAGACCAAGGAAAACAGCGGTTGCAGCCTTCCGACTATTGACAAATCACGACTGCTTAGCAAGTCATCTCTATAGAATAGGTATCTCAGCCTCACCAATATGTGTCCTGTGTAACGATCCAGCAGAAATGAATGAAGACCACTTGAAGACCTGTGAAGCATTAAGATCAGAAGAAACTACAGTTCAAAAGTATTGGAAAGCACTAATGCTAATGGCTTCATTGCCAGATGCAAGGCACTAGAAAACAACAACAACAACTATTACTTTCTTTGACGAACAGAAGACACATTGTTCAGGATGTTCATACACTCAGAATAATCATGTTTAATCCAGTACAACCATGTGGAAGAGGAGTGACAGGGATGCAGTTGAGTATTTACCCTCTCCACTTCCTGACAACATTTGAAGCACTGGCTGGTTCTCTGAGGTAGACAGACAATAGCAGGAGGTGTGTCCTGGTAGCTAACCACTGTGCAGTAGTGGAAGGAGTTAAAACTGCAATGTAGGGGAAGCAACTCATTGAGTCATTTCTCCCCATCTGTGATCCAGCACTATACAATGTATTAGTAAATTTGCAGTTTCCCACCATTTTCAAATGAATACTGTTTAATTATGACCTTTGTTTTCAATAGTTGGACAATGGAATGCAACTTTAATGTGCCACGCATTGGTTTTGTTTTTTCATATCTATAGTTCAGGTGATCATTGTGTTCTTTATGTTGATCTTGAGTAAAAAAGCTGAAATTAATGTTTTTAAGGTTTTTAATATTTTTCTGAGCCCAGTTGAGTAGTTTGCTAGGTGTTGTAATGGGAGCCTTACATTACTGGAGACTGACCTTTGCTGCTAATCTTTTCACAGTATCCCCAATGCCATCACATGGACCCTTTCCAAGGGATGTCGCAAAAAAATCCCATTCAGCACTAATACCGAATTCCTCTTCATGGAAAGACAAATTTGCAAAATTCTTTATATTTTTATATTGTGCACTGGCTCCATCAGAAAAGTGAATAATTTTTTTAAGGTGTGCTATTTCCTTTTTTGCAAGTTTTATCAAGTCTGTTTGAAATAGATGGACAGCCATTGTGTTGTGCTTTAGGCACTCTGATATTGCTGCATAATTAATTTGTTTCACATCATCATTATCTTTGTAATACATAAGAAAAGGGTACATCGTGGCCTATTATTCAAATGAACCCTCTGAACAGAATTTTGTATCACAAAAGCGTAATTTTCAGAAAAATCACCACTTATAATGCATTCTCCTGTTTCCAATTGCTCTTTCCATGCTTTCAGGAAAAAAAATTCCTGTTAAGCTATAAATGTATGTGGCAATAACGCTAATAATTTAGAACATTTGTCCAATAAATCCTGAACTGATGAGTGCAATATTTCCGAGTTTGTACGATCTACTGTTACCCATTGCTCATTAGTAATGTGTTCAACATCTTCTGTATCAAATATTTCTTCAAGGTGTTTAATTTACTAATTCCTGGACATGTAGCCCATTTCATTCAATCCAAAGATGGAGGACTACAGATCATTTGTGCCAGACAATCGTAATTTCTGAGTGGTAAGTCTGAATTTGCAAAGAGGTTATTAATATTAGCTTAATATTTAACATTTTCATGGCAAAGACAAATGCAATAGTATATGTGTACCATGGGCTCCAGGACATATGCACTGTCTCGATCTTAACTGTGCAAATTTTGAAAACTTTATATGAAATTAGGATGTTCTTTATAAAAGCGGTAAGTTTCTGTTAGATTACTCAACATTATGAATTTCTTTTTACCATTTTCTTTAACTGTTACATAATTCGTCCTCCCCAGCATAATTCTACTGACATTATCAGAATTGTAATTCGCTTTTCCATGGCTAATTGTTCAGCAACTCTTATGATCTGTGTGGACGCTTGAAAATACTTTTGAATTTCACTAAAGGACCACTTTTCAAAAATGATTAAGATCTGGATTTTTATATTTCTATCCATTTCTAGCATGAAATGAGTCAATTAATTTCTTTTACAATATATGAGTTACCATAAATTTTACTTTCTTTTTCCTCTGAAGTAGAATCGCTTTCTATATTATCAAATACTTTTGCTGTAAGATTATTTTATGTTTTGTAATTTCTGACGCAGATAACGTTTTTGACTCAATTTGCTTTTCTTAATCAGAGATTCACCTAATGACACCAAGCTTCTATTTAAAGTAGATATTTGAGCTTCTTCATCAATTTATGAAGAAACCATATCAGACGAGTTTGTATCACCACGTTCTACACTTTCACTGAAGTTTGATTCAGGGAAATTTTGAGAACTACTCCCTGGTACACTTTGCTCACTAATTATTTGTTCAGGATTAGGAAGTTTTGAAATTTTTACCCAGCAAATATCACTTTCAGGTTAGACACTAAATTAATGTTCTCCAACTTCAATTTCATTAACATAACATGTGCCACATGCCACAAAAATGTCCTTCTTTATATTTATGGTTTTTTTCATTAAATGGATTAAAACATGCATTGTATTGGCTTCTGTTAGTGACACTCATGGTTTATTGCACTGAATTATTCCACAGACACAAAATTTTATAATCAAACAGGAGTAAGACAATTTTCATGACGAGCATATGAAAGGCTAATTCAGTAGTATAAATTGGGTGTAGGTTTTATATAGTTTGTTTGGACTAAAGAATATAGAATAAACTGATGAAGACTAAACATTAGTAATCACTAGGGCTCAGATTTCTACATACATGTTTTGTTTGCGCCCTAGTGCAAACTTGAAACTGAGTTTAATGTTCTGGATATTTATACCAGAGGAAATATTTTAAGTTTTATTGCACATAAAACTACGTATTTTCTGACTTTTTTTATGTACATAAATATTTTTGGATATTCACATAAATTACACAAAAATTCCATAAAGGAAGCACTTTTAAAATCATTTTCAATCATGTAAAAGCAGCCGCAGAATTATGTTTAACAGGTCCCCATCCACTTGTTTAATGCTCAGTTACACAGGCTGGATGTCGCAATTTGCTATTCATTATTGGAAGAACTGATATCAGCTATAGTATCCCTTCAGTTGGAAGAAAATATAAACATCTTGCTTTCTTTAGCTACATGAGCCTGCAAGATAAAAACAGGGATTCCTCCGCTGCCATATGCTTGAAATAAATAAACACCTGTTATCGCTTCACAGCCCAGCTAGTATATACACTCATACATGTTAAACTGTATAGCAGGGTTGCCTACCCATACGATAATTATGGGACATACGATAATTTGAATGTTTGTACTCATGGCTACCAACCTGTATGATAATTATGGGCGTGTACGATAATTTGAATGAATGATAGTTCGATACCGGCGGAATATCATTTTCACTGGTTTGTCAGCGAAATGAAATTAATTACAAATAGCAACACCACTTTTGCCCTCATGGCCTGTCTCCACCCCTCTAAGGCAATTATTTCATATCCTACTAAGCCACCTACTCGGTCACCTTGGTGGAAATACTGATTTCAAAGAATGTAGTTCGCATTGTCAGTGAAATCGTTGCACCACAGAAACGCTTCTTGTGAATGTTTTTTTCTAAATTGGGTTTAATAAAGACCAAAACTAGAAACAGATTGGCACTAGATACGGTAAATGGACTTTTTCTGTCGTTTCAGCTTATGAAAGAATGTGATGGGGTCCGAAAATCTACAAGTCACCGAGAAGATGTTAAAGTTTAACTCAACAGCAAATTTGTACAATGCTGCAACAGTTGAGGAAGATGACGAACTTTCAGATGAATAGTGTGAGAAACAAATGCATAAGTTGTAATACTGGTTGAGGTCATCAGTCTTGTAAGTGGATACAAGTACTGGTGTACTTGTACTACTACATTTTCATAAGTGTTATGCTGATGTTTTTATTGTTGTAGCATTTAGTTTATAATGTACAATAATTTTGAATCCAAATCTATAATTTTGGGTGGCTGGTATGATAATTTTAGTTTTAAAGATTGGCAACCCTGCAGTATAGTCAATTCGTCATTTATGAGTCCACTAAGATTATACGACATTCTAGTTGTGTTATGTTGGGAAATTACATATCGACAATTTTGACTTCACAGTGGATTAAACATGTCTAGAGCGAAAAGTGCTGCAAGTGCAACAATATACTGTGAAATTTAAAAGATGCAGTGTTAAGAGATGACTTCACATACTTTCCTCTGTGATATAAAGAAAGTAAAGAAGAGTGGTTCAGGATGTGGGATTAAAAAAAGGAAAACTTGAGGTTCTTTTTGGTCCTGCAGCACAAAACTTAAAAAGAAAATGGCAAGGAAGCGTTTGAAAATAATAGCAGATGTAACATAGTCTAAAATTTAAAATGTGTTGGATGGGTAACATGAATTTACTGATGTAAGTGTGACACAACATGTTATAATTATGCTAAACTCACTTCTTGTGACTGGAGCAATCATTTTCGAAATTCAAGACAATTCTTCGTGACAATTGTGAATCTTTCCGAATGGAAAATTTGAGAAATCATGTGGTTGTATACCGTAATCCTATAGTACTTGAAGATCCCTTCCAAGAATAATGTCTGATAAATACCATGTACATTTATATTAGTTCAACCATTCAGATCTTAAAAATGTTTTATTTGTTTTAGCACATAATTTTTACTTTTAGCACATATTTTTGACATTTTTAGCACATAAAAAATAAGTATTTTCTAAGTTTTTAGCACCTAAAACTCTGAGCCGTAGTAATGACTAATGAGAGTTTACGATGCAATAACAGATTTATACATGTTTAGCTTAAATAATAAACATTGTGAGAGATTATGAGGGCGACAACTGATACAAATTCCACCGGAACCCTACTGCAAGAAATGTAGGGTTCTGAACCTTTGATTTTAAAAAGACTATTATAAAATATCATTTTATATATCTATATATAATGAATGTTTGTGTGGAGATCTTGTCAATATGACTTAAAACATTTAACGTAAATTAATTTAAATAGTAAAACGGTGAATATTAAGAGTACAATTTTTACAGCTATTGCATTAAATGTATCTTAATGATCTTCCTCCTCAGTGCCATGGAATGTAGCCTAATACTAAGCGTGAGCAATTGGCACAGGGCTGTACAGATTAATTTTTTGCCATGCTGTTAAGAGGAATTCCATCCTGAAAATTTCTGGATTGCTGAAATGATTAACAACTCATCGAAGGATATATTTGTATAAAAATTAATTGCCGTGTTAAATTCTGAAAACCATTTTGAAGAAAATAATCAATAATAATTTTAATGAGAAAACACAGTAAGGAGTATTTTAATTATGATGATAAAGAGCATTTCTTTATCTTTCATTTGGAACAAAGACCATGCAATTTGGACAATTAGAACTGAAGATATAGTCAATCAAATTATGTGACGCATGTCACTGTTTGAAAAATTTAGTATTTAATATCAGCCGAAATATTTTTCTCTGGGTCAAACAAAAAAATACAGGTCTAATGGAATGCCAAGTAAAATTTGTAAAATAGATGTCATAAAAATTGGAGGGGTAGAGGTAATTTTGTTGTGCGACTTGACGTTGAATTTCTCAATTATAGGAAATAAAACTTGTTCATGTTGTCTGCATTAGCAGGATACATACATTAATACTATATTCAAAGTTTCATCATGAAGCATAATGGCGCAGATTTCAGGTTGTGAAAGCAGATATATATATGAAAACCCTTTAGAATATCGTAATTTGGGTTCTCAAATTTAAAACCATTTGAGAACAGAGCAGCTGAGAGAAAGATAGAGAGAACATTTCACACTTATAGGGGCATAGGCTTTTAGTCATTTATTTGTAATAAATAATAAAAGAAACATCTTTTCTTCTTAATTATTGCTGATGTTCATGTGTTCTTTAAGGATTCCTGTTTGTCCTTTTTAGCGCAATCACTCCCTCTTTGGGAGTGTATGGTCCTCGATGCGCAGAGGACATGCTGGCTTCCATCGTGCTCGCTCTCTTAAGGTCAACTCCACACAGATTAAAGTAAGTGGCAGTAATAAAAGCCTTGCTAATTAAATAACCATGCTAACTGCATGAAAATACTTTTACATTACTTATTTTGATAATTCTCATTTGTTTACAGTGGTAAGTTTAAAGCAACATAATTATCTAATGTTGTGATTTTGTCAAAGAGTTGCTCTAAAACAACTCTGTTTTGGACTGCTTTGAAATATATGAACAACATTTATAAATTCACATCTAGTGTGTTTTACACTTACAGGTAAGCTCTGATAGATTGGGTTCATGTGAAATTATGCCATTTCCTATTTTTCTTAGTGGTACACTTGTTTATAAACTTTCTTATTCTCCTCTGTATTTCACCAAGTTTTCCATTGCTTCATTGCTCTATGTTTACCACTTACCGCAGATTACAACTGTTTTTCATTTATTAAACTTTCAAGATTATTTTTGTATTATCTAATGCTACAGGAAGGGAGGGATTTACAAATATTGAGACTCCTAAACTAATGCAGTTTTACGGCCTTCATTATCACTATGACTAAGTGTTACGCGATTACTATTCACTATCATTACTGCTATCCCATCAATTTTCTTACTGCCATTGCCACTGCCACCACTAATACCACTGTCACAGCCACTATATACACAATATTAAATTTAAAATAATAGTATTACAGAAAATACAAAATTATAATTACTGTTACAAATGCATTTCAGGTTATGTAAAAGTCATAACAATTCCATTAAAATACAACAGTTCTTTTAAGACTCACTTAGAAATATTTTTATCAAGATTTTCTGACTGCAAATTCCTGAATGAAGGTCTCAAACTCAGTTCCCTGCAAACCCTCAGCATTTGCCATGAAGCTCTTCAAATAAGACAGTCTGTTATCTGATGTATTTCTGAGGACAGTTTTTATTCTTTTTAAAACATTGAATGGCCATTCCCTACTATTTTTAGATGGTAGAATAAAACCTCCTTGGGTAATGTCAAGATAAGGGAAAATAACTGTTAAATTGTTTCCAGCCAAATATAGGTCAGAATAATGCCTCAAAAATTCTTTAAAGTGCAAACATCCCTCAATAAATTTGAAACCTACACCATCTGGGTATCTCTTTACAAAATATTTAGCATATATTTTAAATTTATCTGAAGGAAGGATGTGTAAATTATTGAAAAAACCAAATATGTCTAGTTCATCCATATACAGATGTTCTTTTTCCTAGTTCTGTCACAATTTGATGTACTATTATTAGATACGTATTAACTTTCATATCATATTTTCCTTCAAATTATACTTTATTATGTTCTCCATTTTCCCCACTTTCTTCTTCGTTTATCTAACAGGTTCTCTTTGAGAAAGCTTTATTCCCCTTTTCTCAAAAAATTCAAACCAGACCCTAAACCCAATAGCTTAATTATGAACAGTTTAGAAATGTATAACTCCATTTGGGTAGTTTTTACATTCCATAATACCTTGTTTATATGTTGGAAAGGTTCCAAAATGCCTATCCAAAATACAGTTAATATTCCTGTTTCTAGTCTTTGAAAGTGTTAACACAATTCACATGCATGAACTCTTAACTTCTGGTTTCTCATTAGAATTTTGAGCAATATCCTCTAAAGCTGTATAGTACATGCAATAATTGACAAAGCCCTAGAGGCATCCCACCTTACTGACCCACACATAGTTGACAATTTTTTTATAAAGTAAGTTTTCATTATCAGTTTCAAATTTCATCCAAAGTGAAGTAGAACCACTAAACAATGATACATTTCTTGCACAATCATGAAACATTTTGGGATGAGATTGCATATTTAGGAAACATCATTTTTGTAACAAATGCGTACATTAGCGAATCCTGGGTAGGCACATAAATATCCTTAATTCATAATTACTATTTTAAGAACATGATGTTGCCCCATGGTAATTGTAGGACCATCGACATAATCTTTTAGCACAGCTGCTTGCATAGCAGATGCTGCAGCCATGTTCATACATAATGAATGGAACTGGGGCAAAAGGGAGGTAGGAGAAGGTAGGGAAAGTTATGTTGCCAACGAATAAAAATGCAGGGTACTATGGAATTTACCAAGATATGCAGGAATGGTGGTAATGGGAAAATATGGAAAATCAGCATTGTGTTTGTGTAAGACATGGAGTGCAATGAGTGTCAGCATCAAGTGTCCATGTTTAACCAGGCATTTTGGAGAAAAGAATATGAGTTAGTGGTGTTACTAATACAGCAGTATTCTGAGATCAATAGATGTGAAACATTTGAAAATGAGACCACTCTCAGGAAATGAAGTAGAGGATACTACTATGTTGCTCATGAAGTCACTTTTCATTCAGGAAATTGGTTAGAGTAAATACCTTCACTGTAGGCAGTAAATGGAACATTCATAATGGGATATTTTTCTGCCTGTATTGGTTATTGCTCCCGCATCCACATCAGTATACCATTTATGGGGAGCTACAATGTGACACTGACACAACTATGAATTGGTCAACATTCAATCGCAAGGTATGTGTGAACTGGATGGTATGCAACTGAAGGCGAATTGGTGGCAGGAATAAAATTGTGGAAATTGACAAATCCAAATTTGGGTGCAGAAAGCACAATAGGGGATGCCTTGTGGAAGGGCAATGGCTGTTTGGTTGGATGGAGCATGGCGAAAAAGCCACTTCTTTCTAGCATCTGTTGAACAAAGAAATGAAGAAACTCTCCTGCAACTAATACAGGACTGGATATTACTAGAAACAATAATAATCAGTGACTTCTGGAAAGCCTATAACACTGTATCATGAAGGGAATTCATTACAAATTGCCTTAGATGAATAGTTTGTTTTTCCACTTCGTAGGGTGCTATGTAATTCAATGTTTTTTCAAGAAGTTCTCATATCCAACTATAAGTTCTAGAAGTTCTATAAGGTTTTCATTTGAACCTAATATTTCATTGTCCTCCTCACCTTAAAATGGTAAATCACAAATACCAAGAAACCTAATGGTGCTTACAATTTGGTGCAAATCTGTTTCCAGTACTTACTTTCTTTTAAATACTGCTAATGCAATGTGGAATCAATTTTACCTAACATATTCCCTCTCATAACAAATTTCTTTTTATATTTACAATGTTCATTGATACATTCATGTTCAGTTAATCTAATTGCATTCTTCCAGTCATTAAATCCCTGTGTTAATGAATGTTCACTGCAGTGAATTAGTTAACAAGGGATACAAAAAGAACAAACTGCCTTCACTTTCTGAATATAGTATCCAATCCATTTTTTTGAATATCCCATTTGGTAGCACAATAAAAAACAGTTATTTATGGGGTATATCTTGCTTGATCAGCATAAACGCATTTTGAATTTGAAAAATCTAGTCTGATGGTATTGCTCTACTGGCAAATTTTGTACCATGTAGTCAATGTCATCTGAAGTTAAATTTAATCAAATGGGTGAAGTAAACAGAAACTCAAAAAAGAGAAAGAAAAGAATTTTTCAGAAGTGCTTCAGAAAGTTTGAAAATTAAGCAAGCTCTTCACCTTAGACAGTGCTTCAGAGACATATATCGTGGTTTATGATTCTGAAACAGCCTCAACTTCACTCCAAATAGTTTCCCAAATTAAACTTGGAAAATTGGAACAAGTTGAGATGCTCTCCTTGATGACGTTGATGTAAACATCACAGACCCAGTACCTATAAGCAAAATATAGTGACCATGATAAACTCATTCATTCTAATAAAGATGTGAAATTCAAAATAAATTTGTGACTCTGCTTTATGATTTGCTTCTTTTGTTCCATATTTTTTAGTCTATTTATGTTCATGTGTACAATCTCTTTGGTGAAGCCATTTTTCTGTACAATTTCCAGTATCTTATACTCCTTTGTGCTCAGGAATATTTACTAATCTGAATGTTAGGCCATTTATTACTGCATTCCTTAGGTTGTAGTTGTCATTATTAGTATAGTTATTTGTGTGTAGTTCTTTTCTGTGGTTGCCAATGCTTGCTTATTTTATTCTGATTTTCTCATAATTTTTATGTCAAGAAAGGGAGCATATATTGGATTCTGTTTCCTGTAAATATTATATGTATCTTGTAAGTTCAGATTTTGTTGTATCCTTCACAAACTTCCTTTCTGCTATGGCAAAAATGTCATTTACATATATGTACCAGAGTATATATGTCTGCAAAAATGCTCCTGTTAGATGTGTTTCCAAGCAACTGATATAAGTTTGCCAGAAATGGAGAAAGTAAATTGCTCTTTGCTAAACCATTCACCGGGGAGTGTAGTTAGTTCCTGTATGTAAAGTAATTCTGATTGATGCACAGTTTGGTCAGTATGCAGCATTCCTCTGTTGCTCCTGTATCAATGTCTATGGATTATAGTCATACACACCCAGGACTAGCACAAAGGACAAAATTCTGGTGGGAAAAACTTCTGGTATTTATGAAATTGGATGTAAAAATTTGAAAAAAGTGTAAATAGGGAAGACAAAGAGGAACATTGATACATAGTTTAAAGAACACATCAGAAATTTGAAATATGAACAAACAGAAAAGTTGGCTGTTGTGGTCTACAGATCATCAGTTCAAGGAAAAGCCTAAGCTTTTAAGGGCGCTTAGAAAACCATTACAACTCTCCATTTTGGAAAAATTGTTCATACTCAAAAATAAACAATTTATTAAACTTTGATGTCCTATATGAAAATGGTCTCATCATGCAGTATGTCCAGTCAAAACACCATCTACAAGTCACGGGAGCAAGCTTGGCTGATAAACGACCAACAGTCTCCAAAACATGTAAAAACATGTTCCAGTAAGTTCTGATGAATTTATGTGAATATTTTTGCATATAAGTATCACGATAACTCTATCGTGTCACCATCAATAACAACAAAAATAGAAGAACAAGCATTGCTCCAACACGAGAAAATGTTAAGTCTGCCAAACTCTAAATGGACAGAAAAGAACCTCCCCCCTTCAATCCTTAAAACTCATAGTAGTTTCCTAGAAAAGGTAACACAGGTTAAATCCAAATTGAACATTCCTAACACCAGAGAAAATCTACTTATAAGAGAAAATCCATTGGAATTATTGCAACCTACCTTCAATTTGGAATTAATAGAGGAAATAAGTAAATCAGACACACCAAAAGAAATACAAAAACTTCTAGCTCTGGAAACAATCAATACTAGGTATCCCACAGAAGAATGGCTGCACATATATACTGATGGATCCTCCAAGGAAAACCTTACTGGAGCTGGAGTTACGTGTTCACATTTTTCCTTTTATCATTCTGTTGGCAGAGACACAACAAATTATGATGGAGAAATAGAGGCTATATACATTGCTCTCCGACAATTATTAAATCTTCCCTTAAATAAATTTAACAAGGCAGTAATTCTTTCAGATTCTAAAGCTGCAATTCAGGGAATATGTTCAAATACTACAAAGAAGTCAACAAAAATTAGAGAATGCTACAAAATGTTAACACAACTCCAAAAAGTTAATAAGACTGTTCATCTCCAATGGATTCCAGCACACTGTGGAGTCATGGGGAACGAAGCTGCAGACTCACTTGCAAAGAAAGGCACAACAATAAAACAAAAGTCTAAATTCAATTTCTCATATTCCTCAATAAAACGCTTGATCATTAAAAATTTTTGTCATTCATATCTACAAGAAATAGAAACAAATGCCAAAGATAAAAAATGGATTACACTACTTTCCAATCCAGATATAATCCCCCAGAGACCAAGGAAAACAGCTGTTGCAGCCTTCCGACTATTGACAAATCATGACTGCTTAGCAAGTCATCTGTACAGAATTGGTATCTCAGCCTCACCAATATGTGTCCTGTGTAACGATCCAGCAGAAATGAATGAAGAACACTTGAAGACCTGTGAAGCATTAAGATCAGAAGAAACTACAGTTCAAAAGTATTGGAAAGCACGAATGCTAATGGCTTCATTGCCAGATGCAAGGCACTAGAAAACAACAACAACAACTCTATCGTGTCATCCCCAAAGCAGCCCCATGGCCTCTCACCAAGACCTCTCACCTGGGTTTGATCCCAGGAGACCATATGAGGAATTTGTGGTGGGCAAAGTTGCATCTAAGTGGGTTTTCTCCAGATTTTCCAGTTTTCCCTGCCAGTCATCCCAACTGCTGCATAATCACCATTCCTTTCATCCATTTCACTGTCATTTCATATCATTTGTCACTTCCCTTCTTCACTCTCATACCAGGTGTCTGGTTGATCACGATTCTGTATACTCTCTGGATCCAGAGTCTGTCTGCTCCTCGACAGTTAACTGACCCCAGGCACTGACTTACAAGTCCTGGGATGTGTAAGTCTTCCACATAAGCAGGATAAATAGAGAAAGAGGAAGAAGTAAATGTTTTCCTCAAAACAGATTACAAAATTCATCTGTTCCCTGTCTATTCCACTCCTATGATCAAAACTTGTTGTGTGAAATTATTACATCATTTTAACAAATTACCTTGTGAAATTTTATACTCTAAGTTCTGCTTTCATTCATAACTTCAACTATTCACCAAAGTATTTTTCTGAACTAACAGTGCCTGGCTAAAAATTATTTGAAGTTACTAAAAATGAAATACAGTTCAAATGAATGTATACAATTCTTTGTTTATACCATATGATTCTAATTTAAAATTGTCTGAAAACGAGCTAACTGCTTTAAAGACTACCCATTATTAAAATACACAATTACAATAGCTAAGATTATAATTTGTAAAACACATTTTTGATAACATTTACACTGAAATTATTTATCATGCGACTCAATGTAGTCTGAAATTAATAAAATTGTTTTGAATATTGTATATATTGTTTATAACTTATTTCATAATCTGAAGTTTTAGTCCTAGCAATGCCAAACCTTATTCCAGAACTTCGATTACCAAGGAGAGGGGGTTACTTTGTGACCACCTCTAGTAACAAAAGGTCTGAGCGATTTTAAAACAAATTTATTTAAAAATTCAGTATTATAACTTGTAATGTTTATAAAGGATTTAACATTGTTTAACTATTCTTTTCTTTACTTTTTTATATGAATCAAATTATACCAACATGGCAGTACTTTATGACCACCTTGGCATTTCCTTGTTTCTCTAAAAGATCAGCAATGAAAACTTTGAAACAATTATGCAATTCAATAGTAGAAACAGTGATTGACAATAACTGTTAACTACATGTATTTAATCAAACATTAAAAGATAAAATTAAAAATTACAGAAGGTGGGTATAAAGTAACCCCCCCCCCCCTTGGTAATGCTAGGATTAATAACCAAAGTATTTAAGATATAATGAAGGAAGTAACAAATAGTTAAAACTTGTCCTGTTAAAATGTAAGGATCTTAAATTGGGTAGGCAATAGTACAATACAGAATACTTGCAGAATATAGCCCTGAAACAATAACATTTTGTCTTTTATTTGATCTAAATTCTTTTTATACCTCCAATCCTATTCTCTGTAACTAATTAAACAGATTATATTTTTCATTTTTCATTTATAGATGAATCATTTGGATGTGCCAGGAAGAAACTTAAGAAAAGTAAGTCTCTTTCATTAATTTAGTAATTAAGATTATAATATATTTAATAGAATTTGACATGTGCTCTACAGTAGACTAGCAACTAAAATCCAGTGTGAGAAAATTGTATTTATTTTAACTAAAATTTACATTCTGGAGGATTCTTAAATAACACATGATGTGCAAAAAATAATTTATAACACTTAGAATCGGTTCCTTTCTTCCAAGCGTGCAAGTGCATATCACCAACAAGAACCTCAACACTCTTCACACTCATACACTTGTCTTTCACTTGTAGTATTGAAAACGAGGAGCTTTAAAGCTAGAAGGTTTAAAATTTTGCCTGAACATTTTGTATTCATAGACGGGTTATTTAAGCACTGAAATCTCCAAAATGTTAAGAAAACATTTGCATACTTGATAGCTCAAAGTATATTTGATTGGTGCTTAGTAATTGTGATACTTCTATCAAGATGAATCTGTAGAAACTTAGACCAAAGCAACAAAAATAATAACATAATTTTCAAATGAATTTTGCTCGTATTGCATATTTACATATTTTAGCAATAAAAGATGTTTAATAACAGTGCCAAGTGTAGGATAAAGTTACATTGTAACTTTGTCAAATGTGGGATAAAGGCACATTGTAACTTTAGACTGCCACTGGGAAAATATGAGTCTACTCCAAGTCATAGAAGTGTGCATGTGTGTGTGAGTGTGCACGCACGCGTGTGTGTGTGCGCGTGTGCCTGTGCACATGTGTGACAATTATAACAATTTATCCAACATTTATTCTATTTGAGTGCTTCCTAAATGTCCTGACAGATAGAAAATGACCCTGAAAGGCTTCTACAGTCACTGAATTCCATTTCTCAAAGGTTTTATTAACAAAGGAGAATTTTCCTACATCAGTTCTGAGCCTTCTATCTTTAATTTTAAGGAAATGTTAATTTCTTTCTTAATATGTCAGGTTCTCGAATCTTTTGCTAATCCCCACCCTTGTAGTTGAAGCAGCAAAAACTTCAAATAATGTACATAACCTGTACCTCTTCTGCCAAACTTTTAGAAGCTCTCCCCATTTAGCTTCTTTCCCTTTCACAGGCCCAAAATATTTACCTCCTTTTATGAATTTTATAGCCTTTCGCTGTATTTTTTCGAACAAATGTGGGTTTTATATGGGTCCCAATATGCTGCTACATATTACATTACTAGCTGCACTAAAGACTTATAGGCAGTTTCCCTAGACTACCCTTGTTCAGTCCCCTCATCAAAGAATGTAATGTTTTCCATACTTTCCTAGATGCAAAATTTACTTGATTGTCCCATCCAACATTACTTGCCAAGTACACTCCCAAATATTTCCAGTTTTCCACTTGTAGAGTTTGTTCCCTGCCCATACAATAGTTACAAATTTCTCTTAGACCTATACCACACTTGTCAGTGTGATTGGCATGGTGGCTAGTCTAAAGGACATTTTCTAATAGCACTTTCTGCATTGTGATGCTTACTGCTTGGGTGGCTAAACTGGCCACATTGCAGTAAAGTTCAGTGTGGCCAATATTCTGGCCTGTTGCTTATCTAGCTGCATTGCCAGCAAGTTGCATTATATCATATGGGAGCTCCCACATTGAGTGGGCCATGTAGCTGCTGTCTTGCTTGATTTCACTGTATTGGAGTATTCAATAGCATGAGTACTGATTTTATATAGGCTTAACGTTGATGTGTCAGTTTGAAGCAGATTTTAATGTACTTGTTTCTGTGTGCTATAATTCTCAGTTGTTAAGTTTTATATGTTTTAATTATTGTTTGAGTTCTTTGTTAGCTATCTCTTAGAGCATGAATTCATGGCACTGGATAAGGTCAGGGTATTCTCTACTAAAATTATGCTTTGTTGCTTATTTTTCCCAATAAACATGCATTTACGTTTACTAAATCCTTTTATAATTATTTCACAATTGTTATTTACAAGTGTTTCTTCAGTTGTGAATACATTTCTTTTACAAGTGGATTAAGAAATGATTTTAATTGTTTTCTTTTGCTTGCAGACTTATTTCTTGTAAAATTTTTGGAAATGGAACTTAAGTACAAAGGGATGTACCCATAACCTTTTCTTTTATTAGTTTTCTTCTTATGATGAATATAAATAATTGCTAACTCTACAGCTTATATTTCAAGACTGAGAGAATAACTTTGACAATATGACTGGCCATGTAAGAGCATCCTAGAGCAGTACCAGACAACAGGGCTTGCCACTCTGCCATGGCATGCTACCAGTGGTGGCTGAAGCACGAATGCACTAGTAGTGCCAGAATAGTTCCCCAAAATAGTTTTATAATGCACAATGACTACGACAACTATTATTACTTTGACTACTAGTTCTACTACTACTACTTCTACTATGACTACTACTACTGCTTCTACTAACACTACTAATATGACGACGATGATGACGACTACTACGACCACGACCACGACCACGACCACGATCACGACCACGACCACGACCACGACCACGACCACGACCACGACCACGACCACGACCACGACCACGACCACGACCACGACCACGACCACGGCCACGGCCACGGCGACGACGACGACGATGACTATACTGAACTGGATTAATTCTCGGAATATGCCTTTGTTATTAGAGTCCTCTGACTCATCATGTCCACATAATGATAATTGTAACTTTCTACAGGATCATATGGAATTAAATTTGGCACATACCTGTTTCTGTATACTTACTGGTAATGCTTTAGGGTGGCTTGCTGAGTCAAGTTTAGCTCGGATATCTGTGCTGCCTAATACAGCTAGGTTCATCATATTGTTTATACCTATGCTCCTTGGATTTCTCGTGGGTCTTACTTTTTCCCAAATGAGAACTGAATCCACCACACCTTTCTTTGACTAATTGTTATCGCCACCAAATAGAATGTATGGAAAGCAGAATAAAGGGTTTTTCACCTAACGTTCACAGATCCATTTATTTTTTGTGTAAATGTCCCTATTGAATTTTCTAAAGCAGTTAAGCCTTGCACTTTTTGTTCTGTGTTTATGTGCAGATCAGGAGTAGGTCTTCCCATGAATTTTACTTTCACCTTGTCTTCTAATGATAACATAGAAAATGGGCTACTTAGTAAAAAACTCACTTTATTCATTTTACTCGTACTTAAACAAAGCAAACTGCACACCATAAACGTTATCACTTGTGTGTTTACCACGTGTTTACTGTTCCTATATCTGAGCACACCTTTCTTTCAAATGTATGGGATTACTGGTGGTGCAACAAACTTTATAGAAAAGAAAACAATTATTCATATAGTTGCAATTGTAAACAACAGAAAATTAATGATGTAAGACACAATTTTCTACTTTTATGCAGTAGTAGTGATTGATGGCTTATTTCTCATTTTACAATATAACACATCTTGCTAAGTGTGTGATTAAGTTTTTATAAAAGCATGTGCTGCCAATGGTAGTTGTGACAGTTACTAACTGGCATGAATGAGTTATTCCCCTTCCCCTTCAAACCCCACTAGCACCCTGACTTGACATCCAGTACACTGTAAATCCAAGCAAGATATGAAGTGGCATAGATTCATAGAATAGTATTATAATAAGGTTGCAAATTTGTAAGTCGTCGCTTTCTTCAGCTTGTATGGTTTTCCGTTGCCAGACAGGCTATTTCATTGCATGTTTAAGAGTAATAAGATTAATGCTTGTATTCTCAATGTAACCATGGAGTATATAAATAATTTCAAATGCGTATTTTTTCGTTTTATTAAGGTAGTGCCATGGCATGGAGGCAATACCCCTGGAGCCACCCCTGCATTCTAGTGCGGTATAGGTCTTAGTTCTGCTAAATGCAATTGACTTACTTTTCCTAGCATTATCTGTAATTTTATTTGCAGCACCCAACTACTTATTTCCTTAAATCACCCTGAAGCATGGATTCATCTATGGCATTCTTAATTTTATTATAGATAACACATTTATCTGCAATCTTATCTGGCATTTAATATGTAGAGTTATATCCTCAACAAAAATAAGAAAATGTAGCAGATTGAGTATCGAGCCTTGGGTTGTGTCTGAACCCATGGTGCCCCTCTCAGACAGCTCTTTATATACTTTTACCTTTTGGGTTCTCCCATTCAAGAAAGTTTTAACCCATAAAACCATTTATCAATTCCTGTACTAGCTAGCGTCTGGATAAGTAAATTATGTGACATTACATCAAAAGCTTTAGAAAAACCAACTGGTCATTAATTATATCATCATTTATTTCTGTTTTAATACCCCTTTAATAATTTGGAACTATAATAGTGGTTTTCCAGTTTTCTGGTAAGGCACAGGTGTTAATTGACATGTTAAACAAAACCAGTAGTTAGGGAATCATGGCTTCCCACCCAATCTTCAGCATTTCATGCAGGATACATAGCACCTATTTGGACAAGAGCATGACTGCTAGCCACAAGTGATGGTGCAGCGAGTCAAAATGCAATCCTAAGCTACCTTTTTTGTCTGCCCACTCTAGGATTTAAAGTGTCTTAATCAAGATAAATGTTCCAAAATTAGGAGTCAATTAAGTCAAAGTAATATTAAAGCAAGCATCACTTATTTTAACACCATAAGCTTCAGTCTGCCAGTTAAACTCCATGTTGGCATTTTTCCAGAATGAGTCTTTTCAAGAATTAAAATTAAATTAACTTGTGCAGATAATGAATAACATTTTTGGCATAATTCTAATTAGTATCAGAAGTTTTCATTTTTGTTTCCTTTTTTTAACATTTTACCATAGTAGTCTTGCTCCCCCTATTGAATTAGGGTCATCTTGCTTTGCCATTTTCAGTATCAAAAAGCAAGCATGTTCGTGTCATATTAAGCTTGCAATGGGTGTAATTCTTTTTAATGAAAACAGCAGCAGCAGAAATGCAGACTACTACTACTATGATGGCGAAAATTAAAATCGCACTCATTTCTTCCTATGGCAGACATAATTGCTTTTCAAATTAAAACAACATTAAACTGTAAAGATAAGCCACAGAATCCTTCATGTTAATTGGAAGACTTATACATATTGATACCTGCGTTATGTTATACCATTTAATCTTCTGGTTAGATATGTGGTATTTCTTCTGCATTAGCAGGAATCATTCCCCTATTGTTCATACCTTTCAAAGCTATACCACAACTATAGAATATGGTAATGCTTTTTGTTACTCTACAAGAAAAGCACTAAAGTTTAGAAAGTAGGATTAGATTTAGAAAACTCCGGATGAGATCAGGTTTTAAATGTGGAATCTGGTCTCCTTTGCTAATGATTTTACATTTGGGCTACTTGATGCTTGAAGTACAACTTCAAAGCATTCACATCCCAGTGAATGCATAGAAAGCCATGACCTGAATTTTTCAGATTTTGAATTTTTCCTATCATGTTTATCTGCCTGTGGGTATTATGGAGAAACTGTATATAAAACAACTTCTGCTTGCCATATCTTTCTATTTACTGTTATATTTTCGTACAGACATATTGATTTTCATATGCTTGCATATCATGCATATTTTCAAAAAATTAATACAATATTCAGAAGAATATTAGTAAAAATGTATAATACAGCAGCTTTTCAAGTATGAATTTGAAAGTTTCCTGACAAACATAATCCATTTAAAATTATGCATAAACACACAAATAAAGGATGATCAAATATAAAGCTGAAAGCTATTCAGCTGAGTAAAAACAACTACTCATTATAACTTCTCCAATTCTTTTTTAAATGAGTGTATGGTTTTTAATTAATTGAAAACTTTGAAAAGTTTATTATGGTGTATACCATTATGGTGAATATTTTATCGAAGTGATCCTTTTATGCTCATCTTGATAACCTGTAACTTTAATATTTATTTCTGGTATTATGGTGGATGTCTGCATTGATATTGAAACTATCCAATTGTTTGTGAGTCAATAGAATTATTTCATAAAGTATACTGATGGAAATAACAAAATACTTTAATAATTTCAACTAAGGTTTGCAGTTTGTACTAATGCAAGGGTTTAACATAAGTCTTATTTCTTTCTTTTAAATTTTAAAGTATTGCTTATAGATAATGGTTTGAGATTAAGCTAGATGCTTAAAGATCACCAACTCAATGGTGGAGTGGCTATAAAATGAAGTCAATCTATGGTCTTATAATTTCTAAATTTAGATATAAAATTTATTTGTATGAATTTCAGAATATTTCACATGTTGCTTTGAAATCTGTATTGTCAGTAAAATTAACCAGCTTTATGCATTTCATCTTTCCTGTAACCTTCTTGTTGGATCAAAGTTTCTAATTTTTTCTTCATCTTAAATCTAGGAAAATTAGACAAAATTCCATATTTCAGATTGTTCCATGTATGAAGAAAACAGGATGAATAAATATCACATCTACAATCAAGTTTATCATTTGAAACCACAGTTCACAAAAATTCTGATTAGACTTTACACTACAAATCCACCCAAATCATTCTGAGTTGCCTGTTAGTGTATAGATACCTTAAAATACTTTGTTGGAAGATTTTGCTTACAGTGATATGTAATAATAGTACGAGGGTTCCCCAATAAATAATGCCTCATATTCTTTATCTCCAAAAGTATTTATTCCACAAAATTGAACTTTGCATATATGAAAGAATAATGTTGTCTGGTCACTGTGTTTTTCTACATAATCACCTTCAAGTTCTATGGCCTTTCTCCAGTGAAACATGAAGGCATGTATTCCCTGTCAGTAAAAATCTTGGAGCCAGATTTTCACTGCATGAGTCACCTCTTCATTGTCTTTGAAATGTCTTCCACAAATGAAATTCTTCAGTGGCCCAAACAAGTGGAAATCTGAGGGATCCAAATTGGGAATATAGGGTGGATGGGGTAACACTGTTCAACCCTGTTTGGCTCAAAGTGCATGCCAGATATTTCATCACCTGTCACAATGTGGGACAAGAAGGCCTCGCCTTCAGCTTCAAAATGTTACAACAAATCAGAAGCAATGTCTTTTCTTTGGGATTTGTGATTGACAGTAAGACACAGAGGACCAATCTTGCCCACACTTTGAGCCAAACAGGGTTGGACAGTGTTACCCCATTCATCCTATAGTCCTGATTTGGCACCCTCAGATTTCCACTTGTTTGGGCTACTGAAGAATGCCATTCATGGAAGACATTAGGAAGATGACAAAGAGGTGATTCATGTAGTAGAAACCTGGCTCCGCAGGCAGAGTAAAGATTTTTACCAACAGGGAATACATGCTGTCTTGTCTCGCTGGAGAAAGGCCATGGAACTTGAAGGTGATTATGTAGAAAATTAGAGTGACCAGACAAAATATTATTCTTTCACATATGTACAGTTCAATTTTGTAGAATAAATACATTTGGAGAAAAAAAAATATGGGACATTATTTATTGTGCAACCCTCATATGTAGTCCAGTGAATCAGATTTACTGACACTACATCACTTACTTTTTAAAAACAGTTTTGAGAGTTCATTTTCTCTAATTCTCTGACGCCAACTGCTGGAACATGGTGTTATTGTGTTGGAGATTGCAATGCTGTCATCCTCTGGTGTCTTTTTTAGGATTTTCTCACTGAGGTTGTCACTTTGGGGCAACTTAAGACTTGGTCTTTATTTTTCAGAATGAATATTATATGTAGCGATGTAGTGTTAGTAAATCCGACTCACTTTACTATCTAGGTATAACTTATTTTTGAAGCAAACTTGGTAGTCTTTTGTGGTATGTAGAATCATTTGAGAGAGGTTCAGAGTTGCATTTGGGATTGTAGAAATAATAGTGCAATGAATAAGAACACTGACATAGAAGGTTGAAAATCTGTGATTCAAATCGCTGACATGAATTGAACATTCTGAATCTGATTCACCCTTACAACCTTTTCCCTGTATATAGCTAGTGTAAAAGTATGAAATGTTTTGTATTAAAATAAACTAACTCTTATATTGTTTTAAGAGTGTTTAAGGTGGAAGTATTTTAGTCTTTTATAGAATTCTGTATCTCTAATTTCCTGGTACCTATTAAGAATAATGTCTCTATTTGGCATAATGTAAAAGGGTAGTTATAATGAAATATACATATGTACATTATTATTTATTTATGCCAATAAGCTTAGTGCTGGTGTTTTTAAACACACAAACCGTGTGTGGGCAATGTTTAAGAGGTGAATCAGAACCCGGCTATGGCGTTGAATTTTTCAGTTTCTTATTAAACCTATTAAACATTGCCCGCACATGGCTTGTGTGTTCAAAAACACCAGCAGTAAGCTTGTTGGCATAAATAAATAATAATTACTATCTAAAGGTTACTTCAACCCGGGACACAAAGTACTTACAATTGTAAGTCGCCCTTGGGGTATTTATCTCTGATGTGAGATTCCCTTGTGGTTAACCGGGAAAAAGTACGAATCAGCTGGGGAATTTAATGTCGTACTGGCAAGTTGGCCACGGTAGTTTAATGGTTAGAGCAGCCACTCGATAAGCGGAAGATCTGTGGTTCAAATCCTAGCTATGGCATTGAATTTTTCAGTTTCTGATTCAACCTCTTATACATATGTCCATTCCTGAGTTATGGTTTTATTCCAAATACTGATTTAATTAGAATCTGAATAACAGCACATAGGTATAGTATGAAATTCTTTCTATATATGCTGAATCTAATAAAGTTTCCTGATTTTAAGTACTATAATATGATTTTCACTCTGGGCTTCAATTATTCAATATCAGGTAAATGATGCAGATTTTTCAGATGTGAACAAGGCAAAAACATGTATTTTTCAAGGCTTGAGAGAGCAGATTAATTCCTTCTTAATTTCAATTCACAATGTATTATTCTCCCTAGGCTCAGAGATATACACAACCATCATGACAGTGCAAAGGCATAGATGGACAAAGTGGTGCAGCATGCATGTGGTTTTCAGGGAAACACCAGTTATCCCATAAATCCAAGCAGATAACATCCTGGAGTGTGACCCAATGATAAGAGGTGATGGCTCATTTGGTGCACCTAAATTTGTCCCACATGTTGTGCATTGCATTTGCCAAGACAATACATACCAAGTGCATCTGCACCAGGAAGCACATGTGCCATCCGCATGCTGCTAATTGAACACTGGAAGCTAATGCACATATCTTTACCTCCTTTTTTCTCCCACACCTCATAAGAGAATGAGACTGTGAATAAAAATTTAAGAAATATTATTTTTACTTTTGTAAGCCTACCTTCTCTAAATACCAGTTTTAATGTGTTGAAAAGATAAATATTTGTAAATTTTTATTTCAAGAAACAAGTCTTCTTTAGAGTAAAAGGTAGTTTACATAGTGATAAAAGTACACTATTGTCCCTGGAGGCTAAAATACTATAGATGTTCAGAAACATTTTTCATTAACGTCTGTTATATGAATTCTTTCTTTCTTGTATTCAGCTTGCTTATCAACTGTAAAAAAAAATGTTAAATATCATAATATATAGTGTTATATAACCAGCCTTCACTCATTCATTTAAAGATTAGAAATTAAAGACAATGATACAGTTAACTTAATTCATTCATTCTGCTTATACTGCAAACTTTCTCTCTTGCATCAAATAGTTTATAAAGAACCCACCTAAAAATAATTCTAAGTTAGAAATCAATTTCTTTCATTATATGAGTGAGAATGCTAATCCTACCCCTATAATTCACAAATGCACCAACTTGAACTGCATCACTGTTGGCTTCTTTAGTTGTGTTAAATTTTGTAAAGGTAAATATGTAGAATAAAGCTTTTAAAAGCATGCAACCTTAAAATATGAACTACTGGCATGACTACTATCACTTTCTTGGTATAATATTTAGTATTTTATATGTATTACCTAAATGTATGAAGTAATGTTCTAAAAATGTTGGAGGAAGTATTAAATTTCAACATTTTTTTTCTTCTGAAAAATGTTTGGCATCTAAATAATAGTTTATTTAAAAATGTGCTAAAATGTTGGCATTTTACTTACATGTTGGTGGGTTATTATTGACACCTGTTAAACAACATATTCAACTGTTATTCATGTATTCTTCATATACTATTTTTTATAAAAGTTGTTGTTGTTGTTTTCTAGCGCCTTGCATCTGGCAATGAAGCCATTAGCATTCGTGCCTTCCAATACTTTTGAACTGTAGTTTCTTCTGATCTTAATGCTTCACAGGTCTTCAAGTGTTCTTCATTCATTTCTGCTGGATCGTTACACAGGACACATATTGGTGAGGCTGAGATACCTATTCTGTAGAGATGACTTGCTAAGCAGTCGTGATTTGTCAGTAGCCGGAAGGCTGCAACCGCTGTTTTCCTTGGTCGCTGGGGGATTATATCTGGGTTGGAAAGTAGTGTAATCCATTTTTTATCTTTGGCATTTGTTTCTATTTCTTGTAGGTATGAATGAGAAAAATTTTTAATGATCAAGCGTTTTATTGAGGAATGTGAGAAATTGAATTTAGACTTTTGTTTTATTGTTGTGCCTTTCTTTGCAAGTGAGTCTGCAGCTTCGTTCCCCATGACTCCACAGTGTGCTGGAATCCATTGGAGATGAACAGTCTTATTAACTTTATGGAGTTGTGTTAACATTTTGTAGCATTCTCTAATTTTATAAAAGTGATGGATCAAATACATGACTTTATAGAGTACATTACCATTCTAAAGTGAATGAATCTATTCTACTAAATACTACAGTTATAACAACCCTTTTAGAGTGTTAGAGGAATTAAGGGGAGTCATTCCATGTCAAATCGCACAAAATTTGACCTTCATGTCTCCAATTTCATTAATATTAAATGTACGTGTTCTGCAAATGTAAAAATGATACCCCTATTTTTTTTTTTTGTCTTTAAATTAATTATTTTGGTAAATATAAACCATTAAATTTTCGGATATTTCTCGCACACCGTTCTACATCAACATAAATATCTCTGGTATTATTTTTCAGATAAATATGATCTGTAGCTCATTTTGAACATTGAAATGTGTACTTTATTTATACATTAAACAAAAAACAATTAGTTTGATATTTCCTATTTTTACGAGGCCATTAACATTATAAACATCATTAACAATACTTACTCTAAACTAAAAATTTCCAGGAAAATTTTTAAAACATAGCTTGATGATGCCATGTAATTCTAGAAAAAGTTCAGAATGGAATTCTAAATACATGCAGAGAAATTAAATAACTTAGCAAGCCGTGCAGACTGGAGTTACGCTGCATTCACGGCTAGAAGGTATACACACCGCACGCAGCTGATTGTGAGTCATGCATTGTACTTCCATCAAGGTCAAACTGTTAGCATAAACACTGAAATGGGTCATTTCACGTCAAATCGAACTTTTTTGAAACTTGACATACTATTTTCTCCAATTTTTTTAAATCTTATCACTAGATGAGATTAAATAATCCGTATGTTTTCTTTTTGGTGTGACACGCTTATTTTGCACTTTATTAATATTATTTTTATGGTATATTCGCATACTGTATTATATAAAAATCATTATACCGAATACTATTTGAAGTTTAGAATTTTCGTGGTTGCAGCAGTCTAAAGTAAAAAAAATTGCAGTTTTGCATGCCATTGTTTTAGATTCACTCAAAATATAAAATAGGCCCCTTTTAGGGGGTAGTCTTTTTAAAATATATTTTAATTACTAAACGCTGAATAAAATTCAGAAACCTTTTGTAAGGCCTAAACGTTTTCCGGACTTGGGGTACGGGGTTGCTAAAATTTCCCTTTCTTTGGCCACCTGTTTGGATATTTGTATCATGTGAGTTCAGACAGCAAAATGTTTTATTTTATTGTATGACCAGCTGTCAAAAATCGTCAGTATTTGTATTTGAAGATTTTTATCATCCGTTTCATGGAAAGAATCTGTTAATTTTTGTATTATTTCACAATTATTTGAAGTTTCATATGAAACAGGGTCTGTGGCATGAAATATTTTCTGCTTCATTGCCTGTGGAATTTTCTGCAACTTCTCCCTAGGGTAGCATTTTTGTGACAGTTTTCTTTTCCTTTTTGGAAATTCTCCTATTGCAGCCAAACTGTCGTTCAGTTTATCTGTTACATCTGTTTGGACCATACTTACTGCGTCACTAGAGGATGAGGAGCTATCACTATCATGTTCTTCTACCAAACTTTCACTAGCACTAGGCACACACAACTCGCTGGTGGTTTGTTCCTTTGGAAGTTTTGAAATTTTCATGCGGCAACTATCACAAAATTTGAAATCGCAAGATAAGTTTAAGTCTTCTAATTTAAGTTTAATCAGCATTACTGTAGTCACTGGTCTCAGGTTTTTATTACGAACTCTGTGATTAATTTGAATGGGTTAAAACAGTAGCCGTAAGTCCGTTGCACCAAATCAGCCATGATTATACACAAGCACAATCAACACCACAGCTCACACTAAAGGTCAACTAGCGACAAAATTATATTATGCAAACAATAAACACCGGATGTACAATGACACCTTGCCCATGTGTTCACAGCACTTTCCTCAATCGATCCAAGTGACTCACCACGCACACGTCATTAGTAAAGTATTTATGTCACATCTTATTCGAATCCCAATCTGAAACGAGCTTAGTTCAATGCACAATACTTCTGACTATAATTATATTTTCTCCGTTTTTTAAAAGTAAGCGTTTAGTAATTAAAATATATTTTAAAAGTACTACCCCCTAAAAGGGGCCTATTTTATATTTTGAGTGAACCTAAAATAATGGCATGCAAAACTGCAATTTTTTTTACCTTAGAGTGCTGCAACCACTCTAAAACTTCAAATAGTATTCGGTATAATGATTTTTATATACGACAGTATGCGAATATACCATAAAAATAATATTAATAAAGTGCAAAATAAGCGTGTCACACCAAAAAGAAAACATACGGATTATTTAATCTCCTCTATTGATAAGATTTTAAAAATTGGAGAAAATAGTATGTCAAGTTTCAGAAATGTTCGATTTGACGTGAAATAACCCATTTCAGTGTTTATGCTAACAGTTTGACCTTGATGGAGGTACAATGCATGACTCACAATTAGCTGTGCGCGGTGTGTATACCTTCTAGCCGTGAATGCAGCGTTACTCCAGTCTGCACGGCTTGCTAAGTTATTTAATTTCTCTGCATGTATTTAGAATTCCATTCTGAACCTTTTCTAGAATTACATGGCATCATCAAGCTATGTTTTAAAAATTTTCCTGGAAATTTTTAGTTTAGAGTAAGTATTGTTAATGATGTTTATAATGTTAATGGCCTTGTAAAAATAGGAAATATCAAACTAATTGTTGTTTGTTTAACGTATAAATAAAGTACACATTTCAATGTTCAAAATGAGCTACAAGTCATATTTATCTGAAAAATAATACCAGAGATATTTATGTTGATGTAGAACGGCGTGCGAGAAATATCCAAAAATTTAATGGTTTATATTTACCAAAATAATTAATTTAAAGACAAACAAAAAAATAGGGGTATCATTTTTGCATTCGCAGAACACGTACATTTAATATTAATGAAATCGGAGACATGAAGGTCAAATTTTGTGCGATTTGACATGGAATGACTCAGGGGCATGCAAAAAAGAACATTTTTCAGGTAACACATTTTTTAAACACCATACCAAAATGCTAATAATAGCAGCAAGTTAACTTAAGATTCAAAATAATGCAAATGTTTTTTGAGGGAAACACAATGAAGTTATTTTGACATACTTTGCATTATATTTTTAAGCATGTATTTCATTGTGTTTGAAACTCCTCTAATTTTTATTCCCAGTAACAAAATATAGGTACAAAATTTCCAAGATTTTTAAAAAAAGTCAATAAAAGTCAAGTGCAAGATATATGTTTCATTATTATATACATTCAAAATTTCTTTTTTTTTTCCTCCATCCTATTTAAATATATAAAGAAGGAATCTTTATTGCTCATATTGCATTACAATGAATTTATATTACAGTTTCATAACAGTAAGATAAGCATAAGTGTATATAGCAACTTAACACTATCGAAATATAAAACAAAATACAAACTCCCACAATATACAACTAGAAACCTAATGTTGACTTTCAACAATGTCCTTATAAAGCTCTTCTGCTCCACATGGCATTTCAGAATACTATATGAGTTTTAAAATATATTTTTTCTTATCCTTGTTAATTATGTTTGTTGTTTCCAAATCAAACTTCCTGACTGTATTTCCTGGATTTCAGTACCTCAACCTGAGGAGGATTTTCAGTATAGGTGTCTGATACCAACAATAATACCTTCTTTTCAGAGTTTTCATAAGCCATCACATTTGGGCAGTTACTTTGAAAGGTGTCTTAGATATTCAGGCCTTTACTGTACAGGACTTTAGATCCTTAGCTTCCCAATGTTGAGTTAGTATCTTGACAGTGACTTGGTGTCCCAACACTTCATAGTATTCAGTTAGTGAAAAAATTTCTTCCTTTTTGCAGTAGGCTTTTTCCACCCTCCCAAATCGAGTGAGAGGTCTCTGCAGTAACATGTAAGGCATTCAGGAGGCCGTGGGTTCGATTTCTGTGGCCAACCCTCCTGAACCATGGGTTTGTATTTTGGAGGTTTCCCTGGGTTGCTAGGCAAATGTTGGAAAGGATAATTACACCCACCCCAAATTTCCTGTCCTTCCCTTTCACTTTATAAATCATTTCATTCATTGTTCATCCCGTTGGCTCCTTCAGGGTTGTAAGTGTCAGCAAAGGCATAAGGTGCAGCTTGGCAGGAATGATGTGTGTACAGGAACTCTTTCTGTACCTCGTCTGTGAGATCTAGATAGAGGGGCGGCATATGGGGGCATTGGACCCTGCCAGGGTACCCCTAAGAAGGCTATAAGCCATACGGAATAAGAAGGCACATGAGGCGGAGCTAGAAGAAGGTGTGTGAGAGCAAGTAGCCAATCCTAGAGAGGCAACGTTGCCCAGTTCGGTAACACACTGTCTAGCGCAATATTTGCTTTTCACTTTTCTCTTTGCGCTCATCAAATCCAGCAACAGCTCATTATTACGAAGAATTCCATTGCAGAGAGCTAGAAATGTTGAAGCTGACTGTCCAAGAAGCAAAATTTTAGGTGGCCTGTAGCCCAAGATATGAGTAATTGAAGAAACGCTGCACTCAGCAATAGCAAACGAAACTTGCGTTGCATCATGATAGTTTATTTATCGTCTCAACTATCTTTCTTCTCAAGGAGTGAGATGTCTGCAGGAAAGGAAAAGGAATCTAGTTTATTCGTATGGGTGTTCCATGTCTGACATAGTGTCATAGTGCTACCTGTGTCTTATAATTACTGTAACTCGTTTTGTTGCTAAGAAATATGGCATTAACAAAATCTGGTACAAGCGGCTTACAGACAAGTAAATCGAAAGGAAAAGTATTGCATTCAGATGCGCGGGCCATTATTTTCAGTGTTTCGTGCGAACATTGTATTTAAACAGAGCCGGGCGCTAACAGCTAAAGCATGCAATGTAAGTGAACATTCATTGTCGCGTGTAGTGCAACAAGGTAAAATAACCACTTCTGAATCAGGGCAGCCCTTGTTTATATCCCCTGGAAAATACCGTGAGACAGGAAAACGGATTTCGAATCTGGATGACTTTCAGAAAGATGTACTGCTGAATCTGTATAAAGAAGTGGGCTTCAAAGCTTGGTGCATATACCGTATTTTATCGCGTAATGCCCCCCTCCCCTTTTTTCTCGAATAATTTGCTTGAAAACACTGGGGAGCGAATTATGCGAGTGGTGCTTCTAGGAATTCAGAAAGGAAGGGAAACCATGTAGTATTATGCAAAAGTTATATAGATATACAGTCATTTGCGAATAAACTGGATACATACCAGGTTTCATTGGGCCTACAATGTATTGTTTCATTGTTTCTTTTCTCTGACTATTCTGCGGTGTCACTTCCGTCACTATCATAATTTTTTTCATTTACATGTGGCTCAGATTACACATCTTCATTTTCACTATTCCACAACATGTAGTCAGAACCATTAATGGCACCAGAAATACCAGTTTTTTTAAAACTCTTCTTAACAATATGACGACTTGTAAGAAATTGACTTAGAAACAAACACGTGTATAACTTCACATTTCAATTTTACGATACGTTATGACAATGGCTATACGAGTATTTTTGTGGCAAGCGCTGCGTCGATTGTTGTCCATTGTCAAGTCATTTGAAGGCCGCTCCAATAAGAATGAACCAGGAGAGGGAATTATGCAATGTTTAATAGGTAAATATTTTTTAGTGATGAAAAATCATAGGGGTGGGAAATATGCGAGGGGGGTCTTATGCGAAAAAATACGGTATGTTTAGTCATTCCTGGATTACGTGTTTTAAACCAAAAATGTAAGCTATTTTATGACAAATTCTCTTTGCGATACAATGTTCACAATTTTTAATCAACACTGCATATTGATGTTTCTTACTGAGCTATAAAATAAGTTTGCTAAAATATCTTCACACAGCTGGTTTAAAAAAAATATTTTGTTCAATGGCGAGTTTCCGCTTTTGCTATATGTAATATAATATAAACTTTGATGAGATGTTAGCCTAACATACTTTCATTATATTAATAACCGCATTGCAAATTCTGGTTTGCAGATATTGGGGAAACTATTTCCGGAGCTTTGCTCTGTTAACTTACAAATTGCATCATAAGGAACATTTTAAGTGCTGAAATGTCTAAAATACACAACCGAGAAGGCCACATTGGAATATTACTCGTAAAATATGGCTTGAAATTGTGTTTAGGCATTTGTTGCTAAATTATGTAGATTTTCACTTAGAATATCTAATATAGAAACTGACTAACATATGTGCAGAAACTCTGTATAGACGCTTAGAAAAATTGAGAAAAATATAAGAAATACCTATCAGAAAATGCCTCAAATTGCGCAGCTACGACATCCATTTGGATTTATTTAAATCGTCACGTAACTCTCTCATTTTCACTCCAACAACAAAAATATTTTCACGAAAACGTTTCTAGAGAATCGTATATAATAAAAAATTGAAAAACTCAACATTGTAATGTTTTATCACCTATTTATTGAAAGATATGAACTCCGTTGAAACATTAGATTGCAAATGAAAATTATCTGCTTAGATGAGGAATTTATATTTGAAGCAAATTAAACGATTAGAGCCTATTGTCTCATTTTAAAGAGATTGAAATTGTTATGACAGGTTTTAATTGTGCACCTTGCAATCCTTCACCGTCCTCGCTGCTGTGTACTGGTAACACTCACCTGCATATCTCCCCTCTCTTTCTTTCGCATAGCGATATGAGCCGGCAACAGTGCTCCATAGCTGAGTAGGGATTGGAGCTACTCATGTGCCTTCTTATTCCGTGCTCCCTTTACATACTGTTGGACTGTTTTCTGGTTGAGATGTCTCAAGATTTCTCAAAGTGTAGCATACCAGATGCAACTTCATTGTATCCTTTCGGTCATTCTGTTTCTTGCCAAATACAGAAAATCTTGTTTTCATTTTTGTTTGTTCTTGAGAATGAATCATAATCTACAAATTGCAGAGCCAAACCTGTCTTGAATAGAACACTTCACCCACACAGAGCTTTTATATTGGCTGATTCTGTTTTATATTGAAGCATACCTTAATCATTGTGAAGGTTTTTAGTTGCTTTTATATATTCAGGTAGACAATCACTTACTTGTAGTTGTAGATAAACAGGAGCGCTTTCGTGGAGGTTACGTCCACATCCTCAGCCAGTAGCAACTGTTGTTTGAATTCCGAGTTTGGTGCCTTGTACACTCTCCTTCGCTCTGGTGGTAGAACTTGCAAACACAATCAAATCTGGTGCAGAGGGAATTTCAAAATTGCAGACATGACTGGAGTTTAAGTGAATAAAATATTTCTCCCAAAGGTCCAAATCTAATGCAGAAGTGGCTGGTTTTAGCAGTTTGATGTTGTTTCCAATGTTGTGATTCTCGTTCCAAAATATTGTGTAGAATATTCTACATTATTGTGTAGAATATTTACACACAAAATTTATGCAACCTGCTGTTTGTTCTCACTTGATTTTTTTCTCTGAATCTTTTTCTGACCAGTTTTTCATATTGAGCATATATCTGTATCTCTGCATCTGTACAATTTGATAACATTCTTAATAGCATCTGTAGTGTCTTTATCTTCAGCAGTGCTGTGGTCTCCTCTGCAGTTACTGGTAACTGCCTTGTTGAATGATATCTATTGGCCAAAAGTAGGAGTCTATGTCTGGACATCCCTAACATTGTTTGAAATATTGCGGCACATACAGGCCATGTCTGGTGACCTTTATTCCTTATTCTGTATTTACTGAAACCAAAGTCTTCTTTTTGGCTCTTTGTTTGTTATTCTTGCATTTTGGTGATGCAACTTCCACGTACTTTAGTAATCATTTATCCTGGTCAATTTTATTTTAAGCTATTTACATGCTGATGAAAAGCCGGTTTACCATCATAAGCAGGATCAGCTACTCTACATTCTTTTCTTCTTAAGGATTTTGGCTTCACTGGTATAGATGGTAGCCAGTGGCACAGCCTGACTATCAGACTCAAGTATATATCCCAACGGATATTGTAAAATTCTTTAAAATATGACCCAATCTAAACAGAATTGCCGTTTGGAGTTTTCATCTTTTATCATTGTCTGAAAGAAATGTTCAACAATACTGTGAGCATGATTCAAAAGAAAATCTGCTTTTCTCTCAGAACTTCAACAATACTGTGAGCATGATTCAAAAGAAAATCTGCTTTTCTCTCAGAACTTGTATATGTAAATCAATTAAACCTCTCTTCAACGTTTCCATGAACATACTAAATTCACGATCTACTGCCTTGTATAATGTGAGGTCATTGGCCTTGTGAAAACATTCGAACTCGGTCCCAATACAGCATTTGTTACTATGTTACAGTATTCATTCCGCCCACGCTGCGTCATGTTTTCTCTAACACAAATACTTCAAGACACTAATCAACCTGTAAACATATTACTCTTATACTCAGCGGTCTCTGTCTAGGGGATATGTGAATGGCGACCACAAGGTACCCAAGCTGAGCAACATTACTTCCAGTTATTGGTGTTTTGCTCCTCACTGTAGCTTTTCTATCTGACCTTACCTTGGTCATCTCTTCTTCTCTTCCAACCCCGATGCTATTAAGATTCCTGAGGGCTAGGGAGTCTTTATTTTTCCAACCTCTCTATTTCTCTAATTTCTCTATAAACTCTTAACCCCTAACATGCTGACCTTTCATGGCATGTAATACGTCCTCTGATTGGTAATCAGAGGATATGGTCGGTGAATTTATTTAGATAATTCTCCCAGTCAGGTCAGTGAGACCTGTAAACCAACAACACTGGATTTTTACTACACCTACTACACAAAAATAGACAGATAAGTAGTGGAATATTAGTTGGAGTCAAAAATGATATTAAATCCTCCTTTCAAATTGTTAAAGAAATGGATAACACAGATTTTTTTGGGATAACAAAACACATCTTCATTTATACACTATTTACAATCCTCCCAAGAATGAACCAGATCTCTCACTTATTGAACAATTAAATAAAACAATCATAATTGGGGATTTCAATGCCCATTCCAAAAGATGGGGTTATGAAAAACTGGATTCTACAGGGCAGATAGTGGAAGAATTTTTGAATACCACAACCTTTGAACTCATTTATGATAAAGAAGATTCCAAAACCTTCATACATTAATTACTCTGGAGCAGGCAGTAACCCAGACCTCTTTGCATAATAGCAAAAGTGATGGAAAGAATGGTGTCAAATAGGTTAAATTGGTTTCTAGAATCCCAAAATTTAATTTCTCCATGTCAAGCTGGATTCAGAGAGCTCCACTCTACAAATGAACAAGTCTTACTTCTCAGTCAAGAAATCAAAGACTCCTTCAATAGAAAAGAAGATAATTTATCAGTTTTTATTGATTTCCAAAGTGCATATGATTCTATATGCAGAACAAAACTGCTAAAGAAAGTAAAACATATAGGGATACAAGGTCCAATGTTTTCATGGCTATGTCATTTCCTAACACAACGCTTTATTGCTACCAAATATGGAAGAAATATATCTAAATATAAACAAGTATACCAGGGCTTACCACAAGGCACAGTGCTCAGCACTACACTTTTTAATATATTTATTAATGATCTGCCACAACAAATACAAGAATCAAATGTGAAGTGTGCACTATTTGCTGATGACTTAGTAATGTGAACTTCAAAACCAAAAAACAAAAGTACAGAACTAGAAAAAGCCATGCAACAATCCTTAAACAACCTACAAAAGTGGACCAAAGGAAATTTAATGACTGTTAATACAACAAAATCAAACTACCAAATCTTTTCACTAAGAAAAAAACCACTAAAAATAAAACTAAATTTTGAGGGTCAACAATTACCAGAAACAAAGGAAGCAAAGTATTTAGGAGTTACATTTGATACCAAACTTACATGACCAAGCAAATAGAAAATGTAATACAAAGAGCAGAGAGGCGCCTTTCACTGTTAAAACGTCTAACAGGAATGAAGTGGGGATGTTCCAGAGCAACTCTTAACACAACATATGATGTATATATAAAGCCATTATTTACTTACTGCAGCAAAGTTCTTGTAACAGCAAACACAAAAAAGATTCAAATCTTTCAAAATCAAAGTCTGAGACTAATTACAGGTGCTATCAAAACCACACCAATTGCAGCTATGGAAATACTAACCAACCAACCAACCATTGAATATGAAATAGAAAAAGTGGCTCTTATTCAACACAAAAAGTTGATCAGACTCCCATTCAATACATGGCACAAAAGAAATTTTACACATACACTAAAGACTCAGGAGAGCTTTCTTTCCAAAATTCAAGACATCAAGAAGAATGTATGCCTTCCTAATTCAAAGGAAAACTTCATATCTAAAGTCAATCCGACACAAATCTTAGACATCACATATTATTTACACCTGACAGAAGAAGTTAAGAAAAGTGTTACTCCAACTAGTGTTCTAAAATTATTGGCATTAGAGACAATCCATACTAGATTTGCAGAACAAGAATGGCTCCATATTTATACTGATGGATCATTGATATCAAACCGAGATGGAGCAGGTGCTGGAGTCACATGTCACCTCTTTTCCTATTACAAATCTTTAAGTTATGGAACTACAAACTTTGATGGAGAAATTGAAGCAATTCGGATGGCCCTACAAAATCTTTTGTATAGAATTTCACATTTTCATCAAGCAGTTATTCTCTCAGATTCCAGGGTGGCAATTATAGCAATTACTTCCAAGTTGTCACCAAATGAAACTAAACAATTATAGAATGTTGGAAAATCCTTACCCATCTAACCGCACTTCAAAAACACCTAGTCTTTCAATGGATACCAGCTCACTGTGGAGTGAGTGGTAATGAGAAAGCTGATTTTCTTACAAAAAAGGGTGCCGGCAATGTGCAGAAATCTATAGTTAATCTACCATTTTATGCAGCTAAAAGATTAGTCAACTCTGAATTCCAAAAAATGATTGCAAAATATTACTATGAAAAATCAAAGGATAAAAGATGGGAACTACCAAACATTCAAACAGTAATTTCTGAGTATCCTCGAAAAATAACAGTTGCAACCTTCAGGTTGATTACAGGACATAATTGTCTGGCAAAACATTTAAACAGAATTGGGATATATTCTTCACCACTCTGTCCTCTATGTGATCTGCAAGAGGAAATGGACTGAGACCACCTTCAAATATGCCCGGCCACTTCTAGCACCCCATCCATCAGTGAAAAATATTGGAGAGCAAGAGGATTAATGACTTCATTGTCAGAAATCCAGCATTAGCTAACAACAAACAACACATTTATGTTACAAATGGTACAGAGTTGATCTTTACTATTAATGTCTGGAGTTTCATCTAATAGTAATTAAGAAAAGAAGGCATCAGAAACTTCTTTCTTAATCCCATGTGTCATGATGGCACTAACATTTGAAATTAAACCATTCTGAATATCAAGTGAGGTTGCATGAAGAACAGTTTATTTTTCCAAGTGCTCTTTCAGAGAGGTGTCATAAATTGCTAATTCATTTAAATATTCAATAGAATTGCCTCTGTTTGAAGATCCATCATTCTCATTGTGACAATAAAAGCAAATGCCTATTTTCCTAGAAAACATACAACCCATGCCAAATGAGAAAGTAGAGCTCTGTTCTTTTCCACTTCATTGTTATGCTGTTCAACTGAGAGCTTATATTGATTGTTCAATAAGAATTCTGTTTTTGGAGTTATCCCGTTAGTTGTTTTTCGTATATTATGTGATTACAAAAATGGTTGCGTTTTAAGATACTTATTAAATGTTATTTAAATCTTCAGAACTGCTGGAATTTCAAACTCACTTTTCTTTTGAGAAAAGGTCAACAAAACATTTGTTTAAAGCATTATGATGCAGCCAGGACTTACTTTCATAAACTTTGATGTCAAAATACCTTATACACTTTTTGATGTTCATTGTAATGAGAAGCCCACACTCCTTTTTAGAAAAAATGTAATGTTTGGGAGCTTCTTACATTGAGTTTGTGGATCACACAACAGTTTGACTTTCGTTGCAACAATGGCACGGAAACAAGGTTTTGTTTATGCTCTAGTTCTGATTCATTTCATGACGTCATATATGTAATTACCCCTCATGCATACCTTCATGTCCAAATCCCTGCAACTCTTAACCTACGTTTTGCTTCAATACTAAGTAACCAAATATCCAAATCATGCTCATATGTCTACAACTGAAAAGGTCACATACAAGAAGCAAACAAAAAAAATAGTGAATTACTCTCTATTCATGACTGTAAACGCAATAATGTCAGTGCAATTCTTAGCATGAAACGTGGTTTAGCCCGGTATATACCTTGCATTAGGTGCAGAATACCAGCTTTCTGTAGCTGACAACAGATGCCGTTGACCCAAGCTTTGCTTTGGAACATGCTGCTGCAGAGTGGTGTGAAGTTAAATAATGTTTAGGAAAGCCTGATTTTTAATTACATTAAAACAATTATGTACACAAAATTATAATGAACACCAATTTGGCAATCAGTTTGAGGAAAATTATAGAGTATGTAATACATCTCCCACATCCATTGACACCATGCCCCTGTTGGTAGCCCATGCGAACACACATTATTTGGCAGTTTCTTGTTCTTGCTGGTGTTCTTAGGTGTTTTTAGTGTTAATCAGGAATTCCTACCACCTGGACATTCACACATGTCATTTTCTGAATCGCTTGTGTGAATCTCCACATTATAGTACAAGACATGTTTTTAAACTAAGTACCATTTAAATATTTTGCCGCTGCAGCACTGCAGTTGTGGTTTTAAGCATGCGTGATCACTAGGCTTCAGACATGCATTTGGGATAGGTGCACTTCTATTATACCGACTGGTACGTTGTTTACAAGTGAGTGCTAAGGGTGAATGGCAGGCAGTGCTTGGAGAGGGAGAGAGGTCACAATTAAACCTGTACACACGTAACCATTTTCCAACCAAAGTGCAATGAAACAGCAACTGTGTCCAAAGCCTAGTGATCACTTCTTCCATTCATCAGGGACCCAGGCGAAGCTGTGAGCAATCATCAGTCTGTGCTTTCCTATTGTTAGAGCATTTTGAAATGTTCAAAGCAATCGAAGGAACTGCCAACTGTGAAGTCAGATCAGCAATTTGTTTTTTGAATGTGAGATGTTATGCCAGCAAACATTCATTGCCAATTGTGTAATGTTTATGGGAAAATAATAATGAGCGACAATGCCCAGCTACACACAACCAAAGAAACTTAAGATCTGATAGCAACATTTGGTTGGGAACAATTCAAACACCCTCCATACAATCCGGATTTGGCACTACACAATTTTTATGTGTTTCTTCATCTAAAGAAATTCCTTGGTGGAAACCATTTAACGATTATGATGTTTTGAAACCAGAAGTGGAGACTTGGTTTCCATCACAGGCGGCATCATTATTTGGCAAAGCCATACAAAACTTGGTTTCCTGTTATGACAATGTCGAATAACAGCAGTGACTATGTGCAGAAGCAGTGTAAAGTAATGAATGATAATAAAATATTTGGAAAGTAATATACTGTTGTTTTTTAAAACATTATTGGTGCTTTAAAAACACACCTTGTATAAGAGACTACTCTATTACTTGTGATCTTGTCCCTGCAAAAGCTGGCACAAACTGAGCAATAATCAAGACTTATTGTTGTTCAAGCCATTAATTTGCATTGTTGCCTCAGGCAGGAAGCACTCGCTTATAATAGACTTCCCTACAATGTTATTCTCTCTGAGAAGTAAAGCAAATCTTGCATTTACTGGTTTTTGCTCTAACTGACTGAGAGCAAAGATACAGTTTTGCAAAAATTTACTGTTTTCAACAGCCCATAATGATGGCAAATATCAGATTTTGACTAAACCAATTCAAAAGGTTCATGGCAACAAGGTTCATGTGTAAATACAAAAATTTGAATTTTAAAAATTTGACCATTTATCAACTTTTCAGAAAACTCTCCTCAATTAGTAATGATGCACATATAGCCTGCAATTATTGACTAAAAAATAGCAGTGAATGAAGAAAATTTTTAGAAGGTGCACAATTGTTTGCTGAAATTGTGTATGATGGTAGGCATAACACAAGTCAAGAATGACAAATTTTATGTTTGAAAGCATATTTAGTAACAAGTTTACTGCTAACAAAATGTTTTGACAGTATTTATAATATGATTACACTCTTGAAGTAAAATTATCAGTTGTGGGACAAAGCAGAAGTTCTTTTGAATGTTCAGCATAACACTTCCATAATCTATGTTGGGGGGAAATGCACAGCCTAGCTTGCTGAACATTTTGGAGGAAATGTAAGAATGGACTTGAAGTAAAATTATCAGTTGTGGGACAAAGCAGAAGTTCTTTTGGATGTTCAACACAACACTTCCATAATCTATGTTGGGGGAAAATGCACAGCCTAGCTTGCTGAACATTTTGGAGCAAATGTAAGAATGGAATTGACAGATGTGGAACAAAGATTAGGTAAAATTTTAATGTATCCCACAAATCATCTTGTAACATATGGTAAATCTGTTTCCAAACCTGAGAAAATGATTTGAAAATAACAAATTTATTATACATAATGAAGGGTATTAGTGCTGTAAACAGCTACTGTATGGAGCATGATGTTTCATAAACATGGTATGGCTAAAATTATCAAATCTATGAACACCATATTTGTGTAGCATATCAAGCATGTGAAGTACCCGCTCACAGCCAGCACTTATCAAATTGATTTGGTACTTAATTTTTTTTGTTCATAATATTGTACTTTCTTTATTAAGCCTAAGTTTTTGAAAGCAGTTGTTTTATACCTGTAGTAGGTATCAAAAACCTAAAATAATCAGTTCTAGTTCACACATCAACTAGTCCAGTTACTTCCTCTCTATTGCTCTTAGATGATATTGAATTAATTTCATAAAAATATATATGTGCTAAGTACTTCAAAATGAAAGCTCAAAGTATATTATTTTTCATTAATACAGCTGTTAGCAGGATGTCACTTTCAGTGGATGTTTTGATACCTCCAATAGTTTTGCACACTAACTTAGTAATTTCCTTTACCTCCACAATACTGAGTTTTGTAATCCATTGCTCTGAAATAAACTATATATCTTTCCCTTCTTTACTCAGAATTCATAGGTCTAAGTATTCTTATTTAACAGTGTGATAAGGAACATAATTTTTAGCTCAAATTTTATACTTTATACCTTGCAATATCAGATGCATGTATGCACACAAACAGTTATTTCCCAAACAGTGGTATTAGTAAAAGTAAATGCTCATTTGAATTATATTAAACTTCTATTTTATATAACTATTTGTAATTATTGTTTTAAAATTTAAGTGCGCTTAGAATACATAATTCATTTAACTTACTTGCATCATAAGTTTCATATGATTTCTTCAGGAAAATAAGATAATTTATATACTTTTGCAACTCCTAGACTGTGGGCCAGAGATTTCATATATCAAGCATGGTGGGAATCAAGTATGACAGAGTACAAAGATTTTGATCAAATAATTGAATTTTAAAAATTCAAAGTAAGCTAACAACTTTTTAGATGTGTAAAATGCCAATTCCTTTTGTTTTTTTCTCCCCACAAGGTATTATTAAAAGATATAAGTGCATTTTAGCAAAGATAAATCAGGTTTTAAAAATTCAGTGCCACAACTGGTAGTCAATCCATAATAAGCCAAAAGTCTGATTTTTGTATTTATCAATTCTGATTAAACTTTCAACATTTAGCTGTACACAGATAATACAAAAGAGCAATAAATAATTAGATGTGAATTAACTCCAGCAGTGTACTTAACCATAAGCCTGGAAATTAAGAAGTGCTTGCAGCATTGCAAGCCCACTTTAAGTTATTACACATCAGAATAACGAGGTTACTGTGAAGACCACTGGGGAAAATGTGGTTCAGATGGGAGAAACTGTATTCTTAGAGCAATTGTAACAGATGCACCAAGCTTCAACTTTCAAAACAAATCACCACCTAAAAATAGAGCAAATCAGTAATGTGTTATATGGATACTTTTGATTTTTAGATAAAAAAGAAATATTAATTTAAAAAATAGTGCTTTATTTCAATATTTTCTCCTGGCTTGTTTTTCATGCAAGTTCATGCTTCTTAAATTCTCATTATTTTGATACGTTCTTTTACACTTTCTATTAGTGTCTATTTAATAGACAATTCTGTAAGTAGATTTAAATCAAGACATAATGATTTAAATACAAATTTAGTGCCCTTTTCTTTTACCTACTATGGGGCTCAGCTGTACATGCTGGTGCAACCCTACTAGATCTTAAAATGCACTTTACCAATTAACTGAGAATATCATCATCAATGTAGGTTTAAAAGCACAGTATATGTACTATAGTACTATAATTATCATAATTATTGGGTCAATACCTGCAATATAAAAAATTGAAAAGAAAAAGTAGTTTTGATTGCAGGCTTGTAGGCCATTAACCAATGGAACTGGTCTTAAAGACCAGAATCTACATTTTGTTAGATTAGTGCCAGTAGGGAAAGCTTAAGTGTGCACAAAAAATAAACATGACCCAGGGTTTTGTACAGTGAGTGTAAAAAGTGTTCCTACACAAAGGAAATAACATTAAAATACCTGGAACAATAGGAATAGAATGTTGGGATAATTATATAAATACCTTAACCAAGTTCAGTAATGCATATGTTGTATTTGTTCATGCTTTATATCACAAAACATAAACAAGTTAGTTAATAATCTCCCCTTAATATAACCAAATATTATTATTTCTCACAAAAAGTGATCATACACCTACAATTTAGTAACATTTTTATAAATAAATATCACCATTCAATATTTTGTAGGTTTCCCTTTTGCTTTTATAACTGCCTCCAGTCTCTTTGGCGGTTCAAACCCAGCCCAGACCGATGGTTTTTAAGTGTGCTTAAAAACGGCAGCTCCATGTCAGTAGATTTACTGGCATGTAAAAGAACTCCTGCGGGACAAAATTCCGGCACACCGGCGACGCTGATGTGATCCTGGCAATTGACAGCGTCGTTAAACAACACAGTATTTTTTTTTCTTTTTAGTCTCTGTGGCATTGTTTCTACTAGCTTTATTATTGTTTTTGGCTCAGTTAAGTCCCACTCTTAAGTACCTGTTTCAAGCCTTCTTTACTGGCACAGGTATGATTTATAATTCTCTGCTCCAAAATAGGCCACAGGTGTTCTATAGTGTTGATATCTGGGGACTAAGGTGGTGTATGAAGTTGCTTTGGCATGTTGTAAAGCAGCTACAAGCGAGTATTACCAGCTGTATGTTTGGGGTCATTGTCCTACTGAGGAATAAAGTTGTTCTCAAGACCTAGTTTCTGAGCACTAGCATGAAGATTTTGCTTTAAAATGGTCAAAAACATTTTATGATCCATCATTCCATCCAAGTGTAGTCGACTCACATCTGAAGTTCTCATGCACCCCAGACCATACTGAGCCACCTCCATATTTTACTGAAGACACTAATGTTTTAGATCCATCTCTGTATTTTTCTTTCACCATACCATGTCTTCCATCAGAACCAAAAACACCATACCTTCATTGCAAAAGATCACCTTTTTCCAGAAGTCTGTTGCTTTATTCCAGTACTCTTTTGCAAAATTTAATCGTTTTATTTGATTTCTTTTCTTTATCCATGACTTCTTCCGAGGTACTCAACCATAATATCCACCTTCTTGATAAATGTTGTGCACAGTACGGCTGAAACGTTAATCTGCACCCAGCTTTACAGCTCTGATTTTAAGGTCTTTTGTCATTTCCCGTATACAAGATGGAGGGTACTGCTTCAGCCAGTACCACTGCTGATAGATGCAGATGTAAGAAATATGAAATGCCAAGTTTTGTTGCGGTAGGTTTAATTGTTTTGTAAAAATTCAATTTTTTCGCCAATGTAAATGGCAATGCTGCGCTGTCCATGCACACATCAGCCGCCTGTGTTGTACCCAACCGGCGTGTGGCTTCCAGGCCAGCACTGCCTCAGTTGTAAACAAAACATCTGACTAGCATGTGCCATGTGGCCAACACTGCCTCAGTTGTATACAAAACAGCTGACTGGCGTGTGCTTCATGGCCAACATTGCCTCAGTTGTAAACAAAACATCTGACTGGCATGTGCCATGCGGCCAACACTGCCTCAGTTGTATACAAAACTGTCTGGGGTGTACCTCGAGGCCAACATTGCCTCAGTTGTAAACAAAACATCTGACTGGCGTATGCTTCGATGTAAACAAAATACTCGGCCAATATGTCTACCGTACTACTTGAGCAGGCCACTACCTTGAGAGATTGATGCGAATCTAAATGTTATTCTGGAAAGGTGCAAATGTAACTGATTATGCATTCGTTCAAGTAATAATGAAGATTCAGTTTTCCATAGTTAAGAAAACAGAAATATGAACAGTCGAAATCACCTATTTTAGGCTTAATATAATGCTGACATAAAGGGATACAGATTTTTCTAATACTGGATAACATCATCATCATCATCATCATCATCATCATCATCATCATCATCATCATCATCATCATCAATGTTGTTACTATTATTATTACTATGCGTTATGGGCTGAATCAATAGTAATTGCTCCTTTTCATCCTTCTAAAATAATTTTGCTCTTCTGTGTATTACTGGGCTGAAATAAAACTAATGATCTCGTCATAAATGACAGCTGTCGTAACGAAGGCACCTAAACAAAAATAAAAGCAAAATGAATTATATTGTTGTTCTGTACAAGTTAACATGACAGTGATACTATCCTTAAAAGAAATTATACATAGTATGGAGTTTCTCTAGGCATATGACAAACCAAATTCGTATCCAATACAGGATTGAAGCACAGTTAATGTACTCCACAAGATAATGCTACGTTTACAAGTACTATTTAACAAAGAACATAAGTACCAGTCAGCATTTTCAAATATATTAAATAATCCTGTCTAAATACATTTATAAGCACTTTACAACATAAAATACTGAAAATGTTGTCATGTATCCCAATTATGTGGTGTTTATTTAGGTTTTAGTATTATTTAATTGAAGTTCTTAACATTGAGTTGCATTTCAGTTCACAGGAGATGATATTGTTTTTGTTTTGTTTTTGTACTGTATATTTTTGATTTTGAAAGGCGCTAAACAGGAAGAAACAGAGATAGAGTGGCTTATTTCACTAGATATGGGACGAGGAGTGAGAACATCTGGCTTTATTTACGTGATCTGATTATGCTTTTTTATTTTATTTCATAAGTTTTATTTTTGTATCTATTTATTTATTTGGTATTCTTAAGGGTAATTTTCCCCTAGCACGATGTCTAAGTACTCCCTTGATGTTAACGGATTCATGCTTACAAGCTAAATTCATTTGTATTGCAGACAATTTTATTGTACTTTGACCCTTCCTTCTTCCGCCAAACTTCACACCGTTAAGTTATACCTCCCCTGACAGGCAGACTGGCAGCTGAATTTGTTGTGAGAACATGCAACAAGTGCATTTGGAGCGGCCCACGATGTTACCATATTTCGTGTAGAAATTAAACTTTGCATGACATTTTAACATTAAATTGTGACTAAATTTATTTGAATTAAGACAAAAAGGCATTACAGCGTTGTTCACACAATGTTTGTGCAACAGTTAGTGAAATGATAAACCATTTATATACATTCGTCAAGAAGCTAGATGACTCCAAATGTTCAATACAAATAATTTTTTTTCAACAAAATGGTTCTTTATTGACAAAAATTATATTGGACATATTTGTTACACGTATTATATAGAACCTCTGGTTAACTTCTGGCTGAAGCGGTACCTTCCACCTTGTATATCTTTTATCATGCTTTGTCAGCAACTTTGGTGTTCTAGTTCTTGTCCTGTTATTCAGGGTTTTTGAAACACAAAATCTATCAATTATTACCTGCACAGTGGAATGAAGTCTATCAGCAAGTTGAGATATTTCTCACAGCGATTTACATCAATTGTACAGTTTAATTATTAGTTTTCTTGTTTCTTCGCTGGTTTCTATGCAACTGTTCCCCATTTGGACTTTTCTGTGATTCTGTTTACAGACAACTAGTCCAACTCTGTTTCTTATTGCTGCTATCCACATGTAGGCAGACAAGTGAATATTGACTGTTTCTGCCACTTGTCGTCATCGTTGTAATTTTCGTCTTGTTGCCATTGTCGTTGTTATTATTATTGTTATTATTATTTTTGTTATTGTTGTTACTGTTATCATCATCACCGCCACCGCCGCAGCCACCACCACCACCGCCACCACCACCACCACCACCACCACCACCACCACCACCACCACCACCACCACCACCACCACCGCCGCCACCGCAAGCGCCACCGCCGCCGCCGCCACTCCCGCCGCCGCCGCCACCGCCGCCGCCACCGCCGCCACCGCCACCAACACCGCCACCGCCACCGCCACCAACACCGCCACCAACACCGCCACCAACACCGCCACCAACACCGCCACCAACACTGCCACCAACACTGCCACCAACACCAACACCAACACGCTAGAAAGCAATACTAATCTGAGCATTGTTACTTCATATGCATTGCCTCAGTAATATTCTGTGCAAATAAATTGAGACTGCTTCTAGTAATCTAATTTTCAATCTATTGCAATATAGAAGTGTCTTAGTTACTTATTTGCTAGATGTACACACACTGTAATCCTTACTTTTCATATTATTTGATGACTAGGGAAATAGTTTCAGACACTGAACTAAGAAACTGAGCTGCAGAGATAATGTTTTGTTTGCCTAGGAATCTGGCAGAGCATCAGCACATAAATTCCTGTTACTAGGTTAAGACCACTGTTCTTTAAATTTATAACCTCTTAATGTTTAAAGATTCGTGATTTATAAAGAAGTAGCAAAGTTAAATAACAAAACATGTTATTAGTTTGTGATTTGGAACTTCAAGGGCTACTGGACACTTTTAACATTAACTATTCAGCATTGCCTTTATTAGTTAAATAAAATAAACACTCCTTCTTACAAGTTAACTTTACTTTATCTATCTTGTTACATGTAGGCAATATGCAAGGGATAATATTTTGTGTTTTTGTGCTAAGCATGTTAAGAAAATATATACCATCCGATATGGCATTACATTGGAGGACTTTAATTTAAAAAAAATTAAAGTATACAGCTAAGCATTCAGCCCAGGGCAAAGAATAATATGCATTGTGTTACTTTAGTATACACCATTTCACTGATCTTTGTATGTGTAAGACTGGGTCCATATTCAGGTACAAGGTTTAACTCCAGTGTTCTAAAATGTTCCTGTTTAAACAGAAGAAAAAATAATGGTATAATGTAGAAAACTGAATAGTTGAAAAATGCAGTATGATGGCTAGGATTCACAACACAGACCTGTACCTTCCCATGCTGCTGCTCTTACATGAAGCTATTATAGCTTTCATTACACACTGCACATTGAACACCTCATGTCTAACTCATATATTGGGTGGAAATGAGATAGGTTCATTTAGAAGGCAATTCTACATAGAAATTAATGAAAAATGATAATAGGTACTATTTTAGTGTTAAAGCTGTCATTTCAGCAGAAAGAAATAATTTTGTGCAATTTTCATGGCACAGTAATTCAAATGCAGCATAATTAAAGCAGGTCTTAAGTAAGTAGTGTATGACAGTGCAGCACCTGATCTACATTTTTTTATTAACCTTGCTTTCTTATCTGAGGACCTCATTTCACCAAAGTTCAGCATTTGTATTTTGTGTAACTTATGCTGGAGTTTGGGCATTACAATTAAACCTCATGTTGTACAACCTTTATATGATGCAGTTGCAATATTACTTGTGGACAGTATTCCTTAAGCTATGTTGCATTTTTCTTAAATTTCTTGTTGTCTTTCTTTCTGTTTTACTGAATGTTTAAGTAAAATAAGGAAGCCTTGTTGTTAATCTCATTTATTGCATGTTTCAATGAAATCCTTCACTTTATTTAATTGCATTTCTCTCACTGTTATTTTGACTTTATCTTCATTCTATGCTGATAGATAGTTAAAGCTTATGGTAGCTTTCTTTAAGTGTATGTTCATAAAAACTTAATTTCAAACAATTATTTTTCTTTATTCTTTCAAATGAAAAAATAGTGTGCTTCATTTTTGCATAGTCGTTTTCAAAAATATATTCAGTATAACATTACAAAAGAACTGTCTTGGAAGTTAAATAATATTAGCAAGGGTTAATTATTTCTGTAGTACAGTACTAATGTAACATATTTGAAGCTATCTTCAGAAACTCTGCAGATTCTACTATGATACAGATTTTTTTGCCCAACTATGAGGAAAAGCTTGGTTATCAAACATCTCTGTTTTCCCAAGTGTTTTTCTAAAAGTCCATTAAAAATAAAAGAAAAGCACCTATAAAGTTGTTGAATGTGTTAGATATTTCTTTGATTTAAACGATAACATCTATTATGCTTCCATGCAGTATACTGTCTGGCAAGTTAGATTCAATTTTTCATATTTATGCTAGGTACCTAAGGTTAGTGTGAATAACAATTCTGTGAGTTAATGGATATACAAATAAACCCTAGGAAATGGCTATAAATTCCGATTGGTTCAGCCTTCTCACTTAGTGTGCCTATATATAGTTATGTGAACGAGAAAATTTCTACAACTTCTGTTCATAAATAAAAGTATATTGGTTATACTCAGTCATTCATTAATTCATAGCTGTATTTGAGTGTCTACTGAGCAATAAAAATTGTAATCAAGGTAGGGCTATTATCACTAATGTTAATGTGTGGTTATACTATTTTATGTGCCTATTTTAATATTTTATAAACACTTAGGCTCAACTTGCATGCTTTTTTTCTAGATTGGGACAACCGTGTTGGTTTAGGAGAATGGGGTTTAATGTGTTTGCTTATTTGCTATAAAGCATTTTTTCAGTTCCCTGTTAGGAAAATTAGATGCATTAAGTTTATCAAATATGTCAGTCTTTTTGTTTAAGTTACATTTATAATACATATTTCATTCAATCACTCATTCACTGTTCATGAGTATTGTTTAGTTTATATATTTTATTTGATGTTCTATAATACATAAGGAATCTTAAACACATTTCTTGTTTTACTCAGGTATCACCGACCAATTCAATTGACTACTTGCCTTACAATTCAATTCAGCGTGCTGTTACTGAGGGTATGAACCATATTACAAGCATGACAAAGAGCACAATAATGCCACACATTGCAAGGTAAGTTTCAACAGGTATCTATCAATGAATTGCACACCAAATTTAGTTTTATAATCAAGTCTCCAATCAATACACTGTCTGCAAATATAATTTTTATTACTTTCTTGTTATTGAGAAACACAGTAGAGGTTTTTTTAAAACATATTACGTACTTCAAGCTGAATTTCTTTTTTATACTATAGCTTTACTAATTTATAATAAACATAACGTTCATGAGTAACAATTCATAGCATTCTTAGTGTAGTATTAGTGCACCATACTGAATTATTTTGTGTTACATTTATATTAAAAGTTGTTTTGGCTTATGCAGATTTGTGACATGGTTACAATAATTTTAAAATGTTCCACACAGCTCTGTGAGCAGCAACAGATTGAGTCACAGAGTTTAGTCTGTCTAATCTACATACTCTAATGGAGTAGCTATTTCTCCTCCTCCTCTTCCTCCTCCTCCACCTCTTGCTCCTCCTGCTCTTGCTCCGCTTCCTCCTCCTCCTCATGTAGGATTTACACCCCCTAGGACTTACAGAGTAGCTGTTTCAGTATGTTTTAATATTTAGCTTCTCATGCATGTTGTATCATTGAAGATGCTCTTCGTGCTTGAACATTATATGTAAACTTCAGTCTTGAACATCTTGCTGCAGATGCTCTAAACAAATATATCAACCCTTTACTGGTTGACATAATGATAGGTTAAACCCTCAAGACTTTTAACACTCTTTTTACTGGAGATTTTAGCATTTTTTTCTGATAATTAAGGATTTACTACTTTTATAATTAAATAATATTATATCAAACCAGAAGTTGCAAACAACTATTCTCTGAAAAATTAATTGCTATAGCTGGGACTTGCACTACAAATCTTTGACTTTCTGTGACGTTGCTCTGACCAACTGAGTTACCATGGCAACATGGCATTAAATTTCCCAACTGACTTGCATGTTTTCTGTTAAACTACAAAGCATTCTCCAATTCATTCTGAGATATCAGACACAAATAAAAACTTAAAATCTTTTAAGTAGATGCTTTAATTCCTAGGTTTATCTCAAAATGACTTTGAGAACACCTTGTGGTTTACTAGAAAAATGTGAGTCAATTGGGGAATTTAATGTTGTGTCAGCATGTTGCCATGGAGGTCAATTGTTTAGAACAATAACACGGAAAGCTAATTGGATTGTATTCAGTGAGTTCACTAGTAGCCATAAAGGCCTGTATACATTGAACATGTCAAGGAATCGTACAATTTAGTTGCATATATACCTACATAAACATCAGATGTGAATATTGAACGTAGGGAGACTTTTCATATATATGCAAAATGAAAACAGTGCAGAGATAATTTTGTAACTTTGCACAGAAACAAAACAAAATACTTCCCTGCAATTATAACTCTAACATAATTAGTATATCCAAATGCAATTCTACTCCATATAATTTGTAATACCTGACTTTTTTATACTTTAACTAAGCGTTTACAGCCTGTATGTCATATCATTCTGTTATATTTGATTTGCACTGCATAGCATCTGTTGTCAGTTCTTCAGTATATATACATTTAAATAGCTTTCAAACAGGCATTGAATTATAATATATATTATATATATTATAATATATAGGCATTGAATTAATTGACAATGATTTGTCATTAGAACAACTAGATACTACTTACAGAGTTACAGAAGTGTTACTGGGGTAATTTGTCATGCAGATAATTTTTACAGAATAAAATTATTTTGAGCATAGGTACTCTTTAGCAGCAATTTTTAAAGCATTGAAATTGTCAACTTTTCCCTTAAGATTATTAGGAACAGTATTAAATATTTTTATGGTTTCTGAAGATCTGGAGTTCACATCCTGTCTAAGACATTGAACTTTTCCCTTCTGATTCACCTTTCCAACTTGATCCTATACAACAAGCTGTAGAACGACAGTTAATTATAACTAATTACTGCTTAAGACTTTATTAACAGGGATTGAAGTTTACTACTTTCAGAGTATTTTGTTTGTTTACCTCTACATCACTAAATAAAATTTATGAGAACATTAAATTTTTCAGACAGAAAATTCATGAATATGTGTAGAGTTCTCAGGTTAGAAATAAAATATTGACTTGTGTAAACCACGTTACAGCATACTGTGAGCTTAGAAATATTCTGCTCTCCTAATGTGTTCAATCATTTTTTCCATGGCTGTACATTATAGATTAAAATGAATGAAGAAACTATATAATATTAATTCCAACAGATGTATTCATGCAGTTGCAGCTATTTTAAGTCAACACTAATTCTAAATTTTAAATAGTAATTGAAAGAATACAATGCTTCTGGTGAACAAATAATTTTATCAGATTTGTAACCTCATCCTTCATTTCTTCTGTCTATAAGATTCATAATACTATTTTTTAGACAACAGAAAAGCTCTCCTTCTGCAGAAAATAGTGTTACTATTGGCTTAATCTACTAATATTTGTATTGTTTTAAACTTTCAGGTGTTACATTTCTCAAGCAGTAAACTCTTAATTATCACTACGCTGCAAATTTAAACTCTGTTTGTTGCCTGAAGTAAATAATGTGATTCTGCATAATGCTGAATGCAAATTTTCATTTTTTTAATTAATGTTCTCCAACGTAATGTCATATCGGACGGTCCAAATTTTCAATCCATTTCTTCCATCACATAATGTTTTCTTGTGAAATTACTATATATGTATTGTAGAATTAAGCAAATTTGACCACAAAACTTTCTCATCATACTTTATTTTAAATGAAAACAACATATACTATGAAGAACTTACTGTAAATATGTGTATGGTAATTCATACATGTCATTAGAGTGCTTTTGTTCTGTTTTGTCTTATACTTTGCTTTGTTTTGCCTTATTTACCTTACTATTGGAACGTATCACACGCATTTTGAACCTGTTGCTTCTTAGTTGAGAAAGTCCACCTGTTCCTTTTCCTTTTGTTTGTCTTCAGGTATTGTCATGCTTAAACATTCAACAATAGTCAGCAAGCATACTTATGCTCTAGCATCCTTGGTACCTCCTTTTGAACTTCTGCATATCCTTGTGAAATTGTTCACCTTGCTCTTCACTCAAAAATCCTAGATTTTTGGGGAAGCAATCTAGATGAGAAAACAGGAAATGAAGTTTCACACTCATGCTAGAGCCAAGTTCCTTATATGCTTCAAGCATGTTAGCCACAATGTTTCGGCAATTGTATCCTTGTTACCAAGAAATTTTGAAACAACTTCACAGAAAGATATCCATGCTGCTTTCTCATTTTCATCCAGTGTTTTTGAATGCTGACATCAATTTTTACTTTCTCTACTGGTAAGTAGAAGGAAGTATTATGTTGTTGTTGTTGTTTTCTAGTGCCTTGCATCTGGCAATGAAGCCATTAGCATTCGTGCTTTCCAATACTTTTGAACTGTAGTTTCTTCTGATCTTAATGCTTCACAGGTCTTCAAGTGGTCTTCATTCATTTCTGCTGGATCGTTACACAGGACACATATTGGTGAGGCTGAGATACCTATTCTGTAGAGATGACTTGCTAAGCAGTCGTGATTTGTCAGTAGCCGGAAGGCTGCAACCGCTGTTTTCCTTGGTCTCTGGGGGATTATATCTGGGTTGGAAAGTAGTGTAATCCATTTTTTATCTTTGGCATTTGTTTCTATTTCTTGTAGGTATGAATGAGAAAAATTTTTAATGATCAAGCGTTTTATTGAGCAATATGAGAAATTGAATTTAGACTTTTGTTTTATTATTGTGCCTTTCTTTGCAAGTGAGTCTGCAGCTTCGTTCCCCATGACTCCACAGTGTGCTGGAATCCATTGGAGATGAACAGTCTTATTAACTTTTTGGAGTTGTGTTAACATTTAGTAGCATTCTCTAATTTTTGTTGACTTCTTTGTAGTATTTGAACATATTCCCTGAATTGCAGCTTTAGAATCTGAAAGAATTACTGCCTTGTTAAATTTATTTAAGGGAAGATTTAATAATTGTCGGAGAGCAATGTATATAGCCTCTATTTCTCCATCATAATTTGTTGTGTCTCTGCCAACAGAATGATAAAAGGAAAAATGTGAACATGTAACTCCAGCTCCAGTAAGGTTTTCCTTGGAGGATCCATCAGTATATATGTGCAGCCATTCTTCTGTGGGATACCTAGTATTGATTGTTTCCAGAGCTAGAAGTTTTTGCATTTCTTTTGGTGTGCCTGATTTACTTATTTCCTCTATTAATTCCAAATTGAAGGTAGGTTGCAATAATTCCAATGGATTTTCTCTTATAAGTAGATTTTCTCTGGTGTTAGGAATGTTCAATTTGGATTTAATCTGTGTTACCTTATCTAGGAAACTACTATGAGTTTTAAGGATTGAAGGGGGGAGGTTCTCTTCTGTCCATTTAGAGTTTGGCAGTCGTAACATTTTCTCGTGTTGGAGCAATGCTTGTTCTTCTATTATTGTTATTATTGATGGGGTCCGTGTTAAGGCAAGCATGGCATCAATAGGTGTGGAAGTATTATTATTCCACCCAAAAATTTGATGGCGAGACTTCACCTGAAATATGTTTTGAGGACCCCCTGAATCCAAAATCAAGAATTTTTAGGAAAAGGTCTGTCTGTCTGTCTGTCTGTCTGTCTGTCTGTCTGTCTGTCTGTCTGTCTGTCTGTCTGTCTGTCTGTCTGTCTGTCTGTCTGTCTGTCTGTCTGTCTGTCTGTCTGTCTGTCTGTCTGTCTGTCTGTCTGTCTGGCTGGCTGGCTGGCTGGCTGGCTGGCTGGCTGGCTGGCTGGCTGGCTGGCTGGCTCTCTGGCTGGCTCTCTGGCTGGCTCTCTGGCTGGCTCTCTGGCTCTCTGGCTGTGGACAGCATAACTCAAAAACAAAAAGTCGGTTAAGAACCAAAGTTGGTATTTAAGTTTAATCTCTTTCAAGGATGCGACACAAAGATTTTGAAGAAAATAGCCCCACCTTTAACTACCCTTTACATGGAAAATGTTTCGAAAATGTTGATTTCTTGAAAATGGCAAACGATTTTGATTAAAATGTCATATGTTTAAGATATTTGTATGACAAATGAAATGTATATTTTGAATTTTCTAGCTATAGCATATGTAATCCTGTTTACTCTGGATGACTTTTGAATAACTCATAAACCGTAAGAAGATGGATAAAGTCTTAATATTCAAAAAATGTAGATCTTGCTAAAACACACACTTTATGTCTGGATAAATTTTTTTGTAGAGTGAACCATTTTGAAGATATTCCTTGTTATTTGTGCAAGTTTTAGAATATTTAAACTTTTGTCAAATGGAACATTGTTCTTTTATATATATAAAGCATGCAAAGAGAACGGGATCTCAAAGCTTTAAAAGATTTTGACTATTGCTTAAAACCTGCTGTATTCTAATATCCTCCTTGCACCTATAAGGGAACAAGTAATAAGATAATTTGTACAAATGTTTATCTCAAATAACACGAAGAAGATATAGGTATAAGAGTTTGTAAGAATGGTTAGTGCAAGAGCAAAGAAAGTAATGTGAGTGCAACACATCAGATTTTCTTATATCAGGACCATTAAATATACCTTATTTTAATTTGCATCAGAGACAGTTGGAATTTCTCACATATGTACTCGAAGCAGTCTCTTTCCTTATTTAAAGCCTACACAAACTGTGGAGAGGTGGCAGCACAGCTTTAGAATGACTCACAAGGCTTTGGTGCACAACGTTCTTAGAGCCGACTTCCAAATTTTCTCGAGGTAGCCAGTCTTTTTGGTCCAGTAATTAGCCTGTGCCCTACTATCCCATAGGTAAAGAAAATATGGGAATTTGATAAACCCAGATTGTTGACCCATCAGCATAGTAATAACTTTAAAATCACCATAAACTTGCCAGTTGTGTTCACAGTAATTCACTCGCAATAACATCAGTTGCAAATTTGCATATGATTCTTTGAGGATGAATAGGCAACAGGCACTGAACCAAAAAAATTTCCGTTATGTGAGAGGACACCTGTAAACTTCACTTCGAAGTATCAATGAATAGTCTCCATTCATTTGGGTCATAGTTTGGAAGTTCAAGTTTTAGAGTATGTTCTTTCACATTATTGCAAGATAGTCATCTTTGGAGAAAAAGGGTTTAAAATCTCTTTCACATTGTTGGTACCTATAGAATGATGTTTCTGGACAAAGCGCATTCTTTTCTTGGAGCCTAGAGCCTAACAACTCAGCTATCTCTTTAGAGAGGGCAAGGTCCCTCACTAAGTCATTTAATTCACTCTGGTTAAAACACCCGCATTCTGTAGCACAAGATTCTGGTATATAGTCACTGTCACCCTTCATAATGTCCCCCTCTTCTACATCAGACTCAGATGAAAACTGTTCAAGATTTTTTGCACATCAGGCCCATGGGACACAGGTAAAATGGCTGACTGTATGACTGGATACACAATATGCTTTTTACTTTTAGAATTGTAGCCCTTCACATCACATGAATAGAAGTAACAGTCATTACTATGGTTCATCTGCTCTCTCCAAACCATAGGTATTCTAAAAGATAGCAACAGTCTTCTACCTTTGACCCAAAGATGAAGTTCTTCAACGCATGCTCTACATACTTTGTACAGTGCCCAAGCTTTACTTTGGTCTCCAAATTTGATTCCAAAGTAGGCAAGATATTATTTTTTTTTTCAAAATCTGTAATATTACGCCTCTGCTTAGGCAATGTATATTTCCCACATATATAACAAAAGTGATCTGAATCATTTGTACATGAGCCATGCGACATGATAAATACTTTTGTATTGAACTAATAGATCACAGCATTCTACTCCATAATAAAGCCTCAAACTGATTTCATTTACAGATGAAACACAGACTAATGAAATGTGAGAGGAAGTAGACTGGATGTGTATGCAGTGTTGCCGTGTCTGCCAAAGTAATAGCAGATGATTTGATTTCAAAACAGCAGGAGAAAACAGTAGATTTTTTTGACCAGCAATTTTGCTTAGTGTATACATATTTATGACATTAATAATAGTAATAATAATGATGATGATGATGATGATGACAATGACGATGATTATTATTATAATTATAATAAATAATGACAACAAAAATAATAATATATTTGCTCCAAAATTCTTGTGCTGTATAGTTACTGCCACATGCAATGTCAGTATTGTTCAATAGCCTCCATTCTATATCTATTTGCTGGATTTCTTCTGCTTTCACCAAATTAGGAAACAGAGAAGCAAGTGGTCCAATTGACTGAACTGTTTTGATTTTAGCTGGTTCTAACACTTCCAACATTGTAAGAACAGGATCACTTAGTGAAAAATGGCTTAATATGTCACAAGCTGACTCAACATAAAAATCAGCACAGCTTAATTTGGAAACTTGTACTTATTTGTCGGGCAGGGATGAATTGGTCACAGATATTTGAACTTTGGCACCAAAATACATGTTTTCCACAGGAAGAAATACTTTTGGATCCTTGTATTCAACTTTATTTATTTTAGTGGAATTCAGATGTTCAGGTCAATGTAGCAGTCAAGGATAGTTTGCAAAGCAGAAACAACAGTTGTGGTGTACTGTTTATGTATACAGGTGATTAATATAATCTTTTGTTTTTGCACACGAGGAAAATGCCTTGCCTGAAAATCTTTTTCAGAAGAGGGAATTATATGATGTTAAGGAAAATAGTGTTTAAAAATGGAAAATACATAAAAAGCAGGAGATTTTGAAGTGTGTTCAGTTTTTAGCAGTAGATTAGTAGATTTGCAATAAAGCAGGAGATCTCCTACAAAATCAGTAGACCTGGCAACCATGTGTGTATGTGCTCACAAAGATAAGGTAAGAGTGCATCTAACACCAAAGAGTGGCCAATATTTATCTATCTCCCGCAAATAAACATACACTAATGGCAAGGTAGCATGTTATCTCACTCTAAATTTCTTATGTGCTCACACACTGTATCAGATAAGAAACATCCGGTGCCTTCAGTTTTTACTATGAACAACCTTAAAAGTATTTTAAATGCGTTTTGTTTTCAAATCCTGACATAGTAAAACTGCACCTGTTAAAGCATTGCAGTATGTGTAATGATGGTATAAGTTTCTACAAACAAGAAAATTACGCTATAAGGAAAAAAAAATAAAAGATAAAATAAAAAAATGGTACGTGATGGGAACTTTCTGGCTTTGAATTTGACTTCAGCATGCTAAAAATACCCCAAAAACATTCTAATTTTAAAAGCAGGAATTTCATTTCAGACTAATGTTATCAAAGGTATCCGTCCGCCCCTCCTTTCTTCCATCCATCACTAAAACTTCACTCATTTCTGTCATTCCATTCTTCCTCCTTCTCCTCCAGTCCTTTTGCTTTCATCTCAACGCCATTTCTTGCATCCAAGTATTTTTGGGTCTACCCCTTCATCTTCTTCCAGGTGGACACAATTCCCAAGTTATTCTGTGTTGTGATTCTTTATTATTTGTTGAAAAATCCTTTATTCTTTTTGGAAGGAATATAATATATCTGTATCATTAACACATTGCATAAAGATTAATAGTAGGTTTGTTTGGTTAGTTATCTTAATTACACATTCCATGGTGATAGAGTAGAATCCTAAAAACTTGACCTAATGTGGACTGAGAGGGTGTCAGGTTGCTGAAATGTCTAGTGTTATGGAATAAGAGATCTTTTATTCACAACTCATAACAAAATACTGCTAATTACATAAATTCATGTTCTAGCACAATATAGGAAACAGAAAAGTGTAATATATACAATTTATTATGTAATTTTAACTGCCTGGCGCCATAGCACTTCTTCCATCTGTCCGACCAGCCAGCACTAGATGTAAATCTAGGCTCTCCTTCTTGAAATTCCTCATTGAATTTGAGAGCTTTCTCTTATATAATGGGTGTTCCTTTTTCCCTTTGCTTCCTAAACCACAAAGCGCCTCGCTCACTTTGTCATATTCATGCTCTTTTCACACCCCAAGACTAGATTTTGGACCTCTTCTTTTTTTTACCCTATTATTGTACTTCATCCAACTCCTAAATCCATGGCAATTATTAATATATTCCCCTTTGTCCAGTCTCCTTAATGCATCCAATTTAATTTCCACTGTCTGTTAACTTGTCTTTTCTTCTTATTTGACATTTTGACTGGCATAAACACAACACTAACAGTAAGCATGAAATCTGAAAAACTGTATTGTAACCATAAATATGTAACTTAAGGTCTAGCTTACCATGTACATACTGGCGAAAGCAATAAACATTCAAACAAGTCTTTGTGCTATGTATCCATATTATTAGGGACAAGGTTTTGATTTTGTGACAATGGTTTGCCAACTGCTTGTATTCTGATTCAGATATCAACAGTCAATATGCAGTCAGCCCTATTGTTAGTGTGAGGGAGAATGTTATAGGTTGTATACATACAATATTTAAAATTTACCTATACTGTTTACACTGCATAGTGGATTACAGAAATCACTACAGTCAAGTTTACAATTAAAAAATTAAAAAAGTTGTAGAGTTATACGGAATATCAAGTTACCAAGAGTCCAAGTTATCGGGTTCCTACTGTATAAACAAAAAGTCCTCAATATATGTGTATCAAGAATAAATAAGTTTGGCCAACCTAGTACTGAATAATTACTGATATAAATAACAAACATCACTGTCCCTTATTCAGTTACTTACAAACACCCATTTTGTTACATAACAATTTTTAACATACAGTAAGTAAAGGTTTCATTAGAATATCAGAAAGTTACCCTTCTGTGAATACCTTTGAAATGCTAATTTCACTAGCTGCTACTAACTCATGATGGAAAAAATGCCTTATATGAATATGTTTTGATCTTTGGAGCTCTGGATTCTGTGCAAGATGAATATCTGCTTGATTATTTACTTGAAAATTAGGCCTTATCTTTTAACTGATCAAGGGCAGTTAAAAGCCTTTTTACCCCTATAATTTGTCATGCTGTTTTACTGGCTACTACAACTTCAGCTCTGCAGTAGGAATTGCAACCATCTCATTCTCTGCTGACTCATCCAAGTAATAAGAACACCAGAGTAAAGGTACGGTACACCCAAAGTAGAATGTTCCATGATAGCATCACTGCGGCATTTTCTTCCAAAGTACCCATGTTTGTAATCCATACCTACAAGTACCATCTCTTTGCACATGAAATTCAGCTTCAAGCATTTTTGTTTTAATACAAGTGCTTATATGACATAAAGCAATAATTTTCCAGTATGCATTTAACAGTCTTTACCTGTCTGTACACATAACCTGTTGCAAGTCTTCATTATTTGTCGAAAAATCCATTATTCTTTCTGGAAGGAATATAATATAATACATACATTATTAACACATAACATCAAGATAAACAGTTCGTTTGGCGAGCTATCTTACATTCCATGGTGATATAAACAAAAATACACATATATGTGTATAACAAATGTAAACAAGAATGTCTAACCTAGAAATGTGCTAAGTTGGGTACTAAATAATTACTGATATAAATAACAAACATCAACTTTCTGGGTATTCTATCCTTTGGCATTCCCATGATGTGTCCATACCAGTTTGGTTGCTTGTATCCTACATATGCTAGCACAGAATACTTTAGTTTCTTCCTTAATAATGGTGTTCCTAATTTTTTTCTAATTTTGAATGCCTTGATGACCTTGAAAAGACCATTTCCAGATGTTAACTTAGTTGTTAAGAGAGCAATATAGTTAATCTACCATTTTATGCAGCTAAAATATTAGTCAACTCTGAATTCAAAAAAATTATTGCAAAATATTACCATGAAAAATCAAAGAATAAAAGATGGGAACTACCAAACATTCACACAGTAATTCCTGAGTATCCTGGAAAAACAGCAGTTGCAACCTTCAGGTTGATTACAGGACATGATTGTCTGGCAAAACATTTAAACAGAATTGGGATATATTGTTCACCACTCTACCCTCTATGTGATCTGCAAGAGGAAATGGATCGAGAACACCTTCAAATATGCCCGGCCACTTCTAGTGCCCCATCCATCAGTGAAAAATATTGGAGAGCAAGAGGATTAATGACTTCATTGTCAGAAATCCAGCATTAGCTAACAACAACAACTTAGTTGTTAAATTTCTATTGAGTTTCCAAATTTCAGTCCCATATGTGACAATACTTCATATATTTGTAATTTAGTTTCTTTGACTAAATTGGGGAACAATAATTTCAGTGCCTTATAATTTTGACCTATTTCTGAGTATATTTGGGTCACTGATTCCATTTTGCCCTATCAGCTCTAGTTTCTGAGATAGAACTTATTCACGTTATCTACCTATCTAACAATACTGATCCACATATACAGCTATATCACTCCTATACAATTAAATACAAGATGTATGGATCAAACACTAATTTTTCATGAAGCAGCTGTATCTATCTAACCACCATTATTTATTTACACATTGGTCCGTTAGATTTATTAATTTTCTTTCATAAGGTCATTGAATCCTTGTTTCTGTAATTTCCTCCACTGTAAAGATCTTGGACATTTGTGCTGGATTCTCCAACAGTAGCCTGCCATCATATGTATATTCTTCCTATTGTCCATGTGCTTATTTCCTGGTGAAAATGCTCAGCCTGTTCTCCAAGACAATCTGGAAATTGGTCCAAATGGCTGTACAAATAGTATAATTTGATAGTCATGTTACAACCAAGTGCACAAAAAGCATTGAGCATATTCTGCACTAGTTTATCATGATCAGGGGGCTTATAGTGTCCAAGGAAGTTCTTCACTACCATACCGAACAATGACCATACAACTGCCTATCGTTCATTAAGTCTGCAAATTTCTGGTCATTTATGAGTTGGCAGATTAGTGGTCCATCAAATATACCTCCTTTTATTTTCTCCATACTCAACGCAGGAAATGTAGCCAAAACATGCTCCATCTCTACTCAACACCTTTAAACTGCTTTATTAACACAACTTTGATATGTAGTGGTGCTGGTAATATGATCTTGTTTCTGTCAAATAAAGGTTCTGTAATGATGTTTTTTCTCCAATGCTTTCACTAAGAGGCTACTGTCTTCTCATCTAGTTTTGATCTTTAGCTCTAGAGTCACATAGACATATAAAGCATTGGTATTTGACATACCCACCTTGTCCTTTATCCTAGAAGAGGATAAAGGACCATCTTGAGATTGACACAGATAACCCTCATAGGTAACTGGTATGAGATCCTCTCTAGGACTGTGACTATTGTAGCTTAATTTTCACACATAGCAACTCAGTGATCAATTGGGATTTACCTGTTTATGTTCTCATTATGTAGAAAGCACTTTTGAGGCTGCATTTGGAGCTATCTATAAATAAATGCCAATCACTTGGTGTGTATTTTCTTACACCCAGTTTAACAGTCCTTCAACTTTGGTGCAAAGAAAAATTGGTTTTCTGTTATGATGAATAGCAGGAAATCTGTTTCTTTTGTGCAACAGACTGTGACTTTTATTCCTGGTAACAGACAGTGTTTCTCTGCTAGTGTTGAAGGTAACAATTCCGACTTCTTTGAAAGACTAAGATCTCTAATGAGGTCATTCATTCCACTTGATTAAAACCAGATTCAATTGATGAAAGTCCAACAAGATGAGTTGTTTTACTCAGCATAGTTTTCAGCTGATTCATCCTCTTCTGACAACTCTAGAAGACTGGTAAATTTTGGATCAGGTATCTTCTCTAAATGTGACACAGGGCATCTTGCAGAGTCCTTGAAATAGCCAAATAAGCTCTCTTTACAAAGTCATTCATGGGTTTTCTTTGCTGAATAAATGTGTATGAGGTATGACAAGGTGTGGAGGTGGGGCTTAGCACCTCACCCAATTAAATTTTTTGTGCTTATGCCCCTGATGGGGTGCCCCCCACCTTATTGTATATATGAAACAACATGAACAGAGTTTGAATTAAATCAATTAGTATTATGCAAACAATCAATTTATATATGGTGGCATAAAAACAAAATAGTCATAAGAGCAAAATTTAATAATATCAATAAACTAGCTGCTCGAAAAAAATGGATGGCATTTTCATAATCAGCAGCACCAAAATACCCTGAATTAGGTGAAAAATTCAAAGAACCATGAAACAAAATTTTGTTTTAAAACAGAAAATGATTATCCGGGCTTGTGAGCCATGGTCTAGTTGAAACTCTCCTTTCAGACATTTTGTTCGAAGCTGCGTCGGACATCCTCAGTGGTGTGACCGTTTCACAGGTTTTATACACTTAGCATGTGTGGGCATATAATGGTTGGTCCAGTTCAGCTGCTGCGTGGGATGGGTTAAAGTGGGGCTGGTTCCATTGTCTATGATTGTTGTCGACGGGCTGGCATTTTGAATTTGTTTCTGGTCAGGTGTTTTGCATGCTTTGCATAATGCTGGATGCCAAGCTTTATTTGAGGACTTTGTTTCTTCCTTCCTATTGAGGTTATCATCATGTCTGGAAATCTCTATGGCTTTGAGATTTAAAGAGGCGTAATAATGAACCGTAGAAGACAGGATAGTTGTGTCTGAATTCTGTATAATGTGTTCCCCTGGCACTAGTAATGTGTGTTCTGCAGCTGCAGACTTCTGTTTGTCCCAAATGACAACATCTCTTGTGTTTACTGTATGTTGAGTGGTCCCTATATAGACAGAGCCACACGAGCACGGAATTCTGTAAACACCCACAGAAGAGTGTGGTTCTTTTGGATCTTTTGTTGAGCATAGCGTGTTCTGTATTTGTTGTGTGGGTTTATAGGTGGTGTGGGTGTTGTGTTTTCTGAGAACTTTCCCAATGTGATCAACAATACCTTATTGTATGTTGTTAGCTAATGCTGGATTTCTGAGAATGAAGTCATTAATCCTCTTGCTCTCCAATATTTTTCACTGATGATATTGGAGAGAGCAATAGCAGTAATAGTAACCACTTTTTAGAGAGCACCATATTTTTATGTTTTGGCAGTCACATCGCTCTCTCACAACCCCCAGAATGTCTGGAGGACCACACCTGTCATTGGTTTAAGGGTCTCACCGACCTGACCGGGAGAATTATCAAAATAAATTCACCGACCACATCCTCTGATCACCAATCACAGGACATATTACATGCCATGACAGGTCAGCATGTTAGGGGTTAAGATTTTATAGAGAAATGGAGAGGTTGGAAAAATAAAGACTCTCTAGCCCTCGGGAAAATGTAGATCTCGTTAAAACATACAATTTATGTCAAATGATCTTTTTTGTGAAGTGAACCATTTCAGAGATATTCATTGTTATTCGTCAGAATTTTGCAATACTTCTGTTCTCAAATGGGAGGCCATTTGTTATTTTATCTCTTGGTCACGCAAAGAGAATGGAATTTCAAAGACATGCATGTAGTGAGCACTCGACATTTTACTATGGCTTAAAGCCTACTGTATTCCTCTTGCAACTACAAGAAAATTAGCAGTAAGATAATTTCTACAAAGACAGCCTCCATAGCACAGTTGGTAGCACGCTTGCCTCTGACACGGAGGACCGGGTTCGAGTGGTGGTGGTGTTTAAGGACCCGTCGACAGCTAGGTCATTTGGGTCAGGTTCAATCCTTGATACCAGCATGGGGATTTTATCCCCTCTGGGAGGTCTGGCACAGGGTGCACTCAGCCTCCTTAGGTCCCTGGGGGACCAATTGAGGAGTTACTTGATGGAGAAGTAGCGGTCCCAGGTCCAGAAGGCCGTACAACTGGTTGGGAGGGCTCGGTGCACTGACCATATCCCACCCTCTATACTGCACCCCACCAATGACCCCTGTAGTGGGCAGTGGCTGGGCTGCAAGCCTTGGCCCTTCATGGGCTGTTGCGCTATGGGTTTTTTAATTTCTACAAATGTTTATCTCAATTAACATGAAATAGATCAAATTTTTTATTTCAATTTATTAATTTTGATCACTTTAATAATGAAGGCTTATTATGACCTTACAAAATCAATACAATAGAGCGATAAGCGATAAAGAATATCAATAAACAGTTGTCGTTGAATGCTAAAACTGTATTGTATTTTTAACACAAAGATTGTGTAGATCTTGTTGTATAAGCAGAGCATGCAACTTTTTGTTCCTAACCTCAAAATGTTTATTTTGGTACTACTTTTTGTCCTCCAGTTTCCTGCACAAGGGTTTTTTGTACTTATTAACCACATAAACCAAAGTCAGTTCCTTCCATTTTATCCTTAATGAACTTCTGCCTTATGTCAGTGACTGTTATTCAGCTACATATACTGTGTACCATAAATTATGAAAAGGTTTTGTAATTCCATTGGGTTAAATTTAAATATTCATTTCTTGTACCTTCTTATCTGTGCTATCTTTAGTGATGGAAATTACCTGTTCTCTATGAATTTTCTCACTTTCAGAAACAGTTAGAGTATAAATTAGTTGAACTATTAAGAAGCTTGAGAATAATATTTATGTTTGTTTTAGTGTAGAGGATTATTTAGTGCCATATGTAGGTATTCACATAATTTTCTGGTAAAAAGAATGTTTATGCTAAGTGTCTGTGATTAAACATATGTATATATCGTAGTAGTACTAATCCTGTAATAACAAACTTGTTTTGTGCGTACACTGTGCTTTGTTTTAAGAGTACAGTAAAGAACAGGTTTTCCAGAAGCCATAAGACAACTAAGTACAAAGTGGAAACATACTTTAAAGGCATTTATGTATTATTTGATATTCATGTATTGCAGTGGATAATTTAAGTGCACAACCCAGCCTATCACTCTTGTATGAGAAAATGTTCTTTATTAAACATTTGAAAATAAGGGATGTGTAATATATTTTAACTCTTAAAAATTAGAAATTCAAAGTGAAGTAATTCAATTAAATGGAAACCTGAGCAAATTTAAATACTTAGGACCAGTTTCACAAACAATGTTAAATTTTAATGCAATCTTGAATAGATTTAAATTAAGGTTAACATGAATTTTGTTTCATCCAACAATGCAAGCTGTGACAAACTTTGTGTTAAGTTAACATTGCCATAACCTAGTGTTATGTTAAGTCATTGTGTTGCATTTTATGTTAGCATTAAAATGTCAATTTCTTACCAGACCTGGGAGAAACACGTGCATTGCAATTAAATTCCTCACCTCTTACTTCAGCATATTTTGCTCTTAGTAATTCCCGTAAATCTAGTAACTAATTTTGTAATTAACACCTTTCAAATGATAAAAAATTAGTTATTCTGCTCCTAGATTTTTCAGATGTCATGATTCTTACTGTAGACAATCATCTGAGTCAATGTATGGAAGCCCATTTGGAAAAGCAATCTACCTACATACCTACCATAACATTTTATAAAAATAAATACCAGCTAGATGACACAAATTATTGGTCTCATGGTAGATACATGAGGCACAACTCCAGCTCTTTTAAACTTCCAACTGCCAGCATAAGGAAAATTGTTAACACCACTATATGTGGCTCTGTAAGCATCCTTAGATCACACTTATTTGGACCATAAAACTGTAAACATGATATTTTTTGTTTTAGAATCTGTATTCAAAGGTTTTTAATTCCATAAAACCATATTATTATTATTATTTCTGTCACCATATTATGACTACACTGTGAACTTAAACTCTGTTTGTGTATGACTTAGTAATATTGTTATTTGTCTTTTTTTACTTTGTCAAATTTGGCAACCCACAAATGTGGGAAGTTGTTGGTTTGTTTGTAACTAGTTGACCATTACATAAACAGAGAGCACTGCAATGTGTCACTGCCTTCTAGAAAGTCGTTCATGGTTGTCTTCCATGTTAACAAGATATTAGTAATTTGCCATAAAAAGCTTGATGAGATGCAAGAGTTTTAATATTATAGTAAGCTTTTAGCATAATGTTAGCAAATAAAATGTTAAGAGTATATTTAACATCAGTTAGTGAAACTGGCCCTTAGTTTACTATAAATATGATAGTTATTTCAACAAGCTTTGAGGGTTCCTGCCCACATTTTCAGTTCTGACCCATTGACAAACTTCCATAGCCTTTGGTGGTAATTAGGTTATGTTATCACATATGAATGAGATCTCCTTGTGGTTAACTGGGAAAAAGGCGAGTCAGTTGGAGAATTTAATATAGTGCTGGCATGTTGCCGTGATAGCTCAGTGGTTAGAGGAACTGGACGATCCATGGTTCACCTTCCCAATCAAGTTGATTTTTAAAAAGGCATTTGTAATTCAAATAGGGAGCTACAGCTTAAGAACACAAAATTAAAAATTGGTTTTATCACTTCCAAATGCCTCAAAATATGGCTATATCTACACAACTTTTGATTTATTACCACACAGTACTAAGTGGCATTTTATCTAACATAAGGGCTTCACTCATCACCAAATAATGCATCAACCATGCAACCTTAATGCTCTCCCTCATCTGTATGGCAGATGTGCTTTATTCTTTTCCTTAGGGTCAATTTGTTTTGGTGAAGACCAGGGCTTCCTTTTTGGGTGTAAGGCACGTTTAACTTCCTGGCTGGTGTAACCATTGGCCTGCAAAGCACTATTAATGTGAGAAAGAGCCACAGGGAGTAGTTGTGGTTGGCAGATGTGGTTGACACACTCTACTAGTGTTTTAATGACAGCTCTCTTCTGGCTGGGATGGTGGTTGGACAGTTTGCATGGATACCGGTATGTGTGTGTGGGTTTGCGGTAGACTGTGAGTCTGTGAGACTGGTTGTGCTGCAGAAGAGATATGCCGTTGCTGTGCCAGGATTCTACAATGGGCGAAACCTCCCAAAAGCAATCTCTCTGGACCGGAGAAGGCTGCCTTAAAAATGCTGAACAGCAACAAAGAGATTATCAGCACAGCATATAAAGGAAATGCCACTGTCATCATGAATGTTTCTGATTATCAAAATAAAATTTCTGAATTACTGGATCCAGCTACCTACAGCAAACTTCTGTGTAATCCCACCTCATGTATCTTGTGAAAAATTAACCAGCTCATTAAGCAGTCTTCAATACCTGTGGAAAAGCAACGACAAACCAAAAGCACAGAAGCCCTACCTCCTAGACTACATGGACTACCGAAGGCCCACAAACCGTGAGTACCACTCTGCCCCATAGTTAGTACCATCAGATCTCCTAGGTACTACTTGGCAAAATACCTGGCCAAACCCCTGCAGCCACATGTTGGTAATGCTGACTCTTACATCAAGAACTCTGCACATTTTGTTGAAAAGCTGAAATCCTTGATCGTGCAGCTCAATGACCTTATAAGTTTCAGAATGGTGCCCATCCAGAAGACGGTTACTCTTCTAGAAGGATTATTCCCTGAGGACATTACAAATTTATTCCACCATGTATTAGAAACCACTTACTTCCAATGGAACCAGGAGTTCTATGAATAGAATGATGGAGTGGCTATGAACAATTCAGTGAGTCCAGTTATTGCTAACTATTACATGGAACATTTTGAGACCACCGCTTTGGATTCTGTTAAACAAAAACCCATATGCTGGCTTTGTTACATAGATGACGTGTTCACCACTTGGAGCCATGTACAAGAGATTTTGACAGATTTTCTATGTCATATCAACTCTATTCATCCATGCATACAGTTCACAATGGAAATTGAGAACAACAGACAACTACCATTTTTGGACATACTCGTAGCCAGGAAGTCCAATGGTGCGCTCTTTCACACAGTCTACCACAGACCCACACACACAGATGGGTATCTATACAAACTCCCCAACCGCCATCCCAGCCAGAAGAGAGCTGTCATTAAAACACTAGTAGGTCGTGCCAACCGCATCTGCCAACCACAACAACTCCCTGTGGAGCTTTCTCACATTAATAGTGCTTTGCAGGCCTATGGTTACACCAGCCAGGAAGTTAAATGTGCCTTACACCCCAGAAGGAAACCCTGGTCTTCACCAAAACAAATTGACCCTAAAGAAAAAATAAAGCACATCTGGCATACATCAAGGTATTACTGATCGCATTGGGAAAGTTCTCAGAAAACATGACATCCACACCATCTACAAACCCACACAACAAATACAGAACATTATATGTTCAGCAAAAGATCCAAAAGAACCACACTCCTCTGCGGGTACAGAATTTTGTGCTCGTATGGCTCTGTCTATATAGGGACCACTCAACGTACAGTAAACACAAGAGATGTTGCTGTTTGGGACAAACAGAAAAGTCTGCAGTCATAGAACATGCATTACTAGCACCAGGGGAACACATTATACAGTATTCAGACACAACTCTCCTGTCTTCCACAGTTCATTATTACATCTGGTTAAATCGTGAAGCCATAGAGATTTCCAGACATGAAGATAACTTCAATAGGAAGGAAGAAACAAAGTGTTTAAATAAAGCTTGGCATCCAGCATTATGCAAAGCATGCAAAACTCCTGACCAGAGACAAATTCAAAATACCAGCCCATCGACAAATTCAAAATACCAGCCCATCGACAACAATCACACACAATGGAAGCAGCCCCACTTTAACCCATCCCACACAGCAGCTGAACCGGACCAACCGTCATATACCCACACATGCTAAGCGTATAAAGCCTGTAAAACCAAATGGCTCCATATCAGTCATCGCTAAGATTAGCAGAGTACTATGGTCACACCACAAAGGATGTTTGATGCAGCTTCAAATGAAATGTCTGGAAGGAGATTTTCCACTAAACCATGGCCCACAAGCCCAGATAATCATTTTCTGTTTTATGACTCTGGCCGTGAAAGCTATGCAATTTGATGAACATTTTGTTTTGTTCCCCAGAGTTATGTTTCTGCCCCATAAAATACTTTAACCTGTTTGTAGGTGCTCAGCCTTTGTAATTCTGTTTTTTGTGTCACTCAGTCTATCTACTTCATTAATTCTAATTCTCAAGAACTCAAATTCTTTAAAACCTTTCATTATGAGACCCTTTTCAGCTTATAAAATTAAATCTTCAGTCTCTGTTCCACGTCCCACATAAAATGTTTTATATAAATTTACTTTCAGGCTCTATTCTTCATATCCTTTTAACAATTTTCTCACCATATACTTAATATCTTTAATTTCCTATGTAATGACTGCCTAGTCGTCTGCAAATAGCATTCCTCCAGTATGTGAATCATCTGATCCCTTCCCCCAGGGGGACCTACTACGGTAGGTCCGGGTTTGACGCGCCTGGGGTCCCGAGCCAACTGACTCCCTCGGTGTGGGCTCCTCTTCGTGGTGAGGGAGTCAGTCAAATTGCCCACCCACGTGTAGGCTGTGCGTGGAGACCCGTGTCGGTGGAAAGGATTATCCTGGTGGTTGAGGGGTGCGTATCTGAGGCCGGGACAGTTTCTTTTCTGAATCTGGGGAGGGTGCGCATTTCCGATACACTGCTTTGGTTTCTGCTTCACCTAAACGGGAGGCTAGGGACTAACCCACCCCTAGTCAATCGGCCAGGACTAGGTATTGCACTGAACTCCAGAGTGAGTGGGACGGCGAGCCCGCTATATCCCCTGTGTGTGTGTTGTAGTGTTTAACGCCCGCTTTTACTACTACGGCACCGCAGGCGGTGACACTGATGATACATGAAGATGGAGCACCGGTGGAATGAGATGGCGGGGGAAACCGGAGCACCCGGAGAAAACCCGCCCTGACGCCGCTTCGTCCACCACGAATACCACATGCGGGTCCCTGGGATCGAACCCGGGCCGCCTAGGTGGTAGGCGAGCGCGCTAACCGCTCGGCCACGGCGCCGCCGCTATATCCCCTGTGTAGCCCCCTTGTTGGGCTCCGTGGTGGGTGGGGAGCACTGGGGGATGAAATTTATAGCCTTTTCTATGGCACACCAAAACATTAAAAGAAAACAACAGGTTAATGATGAAAAAGAGGTATACGTAGCGTCCACAGCTCGTTACCTAGTAATCAGTAGGAGGGAAGAAGGACAGTCTTTTTTTAAGGTGAACCCGTTTGTCATTCAATTAGGTCTAGACAAAGTAGCCGGTCCAGTCAAGTCATGAACCCGTATTAGATCAGGATCACTACTTGTCGAAACTTATACGTCCACTCAATTCGACAGGTTGCTGAAGGCAAAACTACTCCACGGATATCCGATCCGTGTTGAGAAGCACCGGAGCCTTAACTCTTCCAAAGGTGTCAATACCACCCACTTGTTGGACGGAATGCCAGAGGAAGAGATTCAGGGTTACCTGTCTGATCAGGGAGTAACCTCTGTTTCTCGAGTCCGAACAAAGCGTGACGGAGCGCTAGTAGATACCCGTACGCTTTTTCTTACCTTTGACCGACTCGATCTCCCTCTGAAGATAAAGGCCGGCTATGAGGTCATTAACGTTCGGCCATATATCCCCCGCCCTATGCGGTGTTTCCAATGCCAACGATATGGCCATACTTAGGCCTCTTGTAAAACCTCTGTTCCTGTTTGTGTCACCTGTAACAAAGATGCCCACGAAGGAGCGTGTCCATCTGCTCCTAGCTGTGTTAACTGTAGAGGTGCCCATCCGGCGACTTCCCGCGATTGTCCACGTTACCTGGACGAGAAGGCTATTCAAGAGCTGCGGGTCAAAGAGCGCTTATCGTTCTCTGAAGCCCGCAAACGCCACCTTGCTCGGCAGACGTCGATACTCAAATTTGGTACTTTTACTTCAGTAGTGTCAACCCCAGTACCAAAGCGGGATGTAGGTACTCAAACCTCCCTTATAGCCAGTACCATCAACACACCTTCTCGTGCACCATCCACAGCTACAGCTTCAACCAGTACCAGCTCCAAGACTATCCCTACTAGCCCTCAAACCCGCAAGTTCCGAATTGAACCTAAACGTAGTGACTTTCTCAAAGGCCCAACGACCTCTGCCGGTGGGAAGTGTGCTCTTCCTGCCACTTCCCCCTCTCCTCCCCGGCGCTCATGCTCTCAGGACAGCAGAGGGCATAGTCGGGTGCCACGGGTCTCTCCAACTCCCGTTACCGTAGGCAACCGGTACACAGTCCTATCCTCTGCTACTGGTGACACAGAGCCTCTTCCGTCCGAAGAGCCCATGGAGCAAGAACCACCTGCTCCAAAGAGCCCTAGCCCCACGCGCTGTCAGAAGGGCAAATTAAAGCGCCAACCGTCGGTCAAGTGACCCTGGACGACAGCTTATCCCATTTGTCCCAGGATGTCCATTATTCAGTGGAATACACGTGGCATACGTGCGCGTAGAGCTGACTTAACATCACTTTGTAATTCGCTGTCCCCTACTATTCTGTGCCTGCAGGAGACCAAGCTTCGCCAGCAAGACTCTTTCACGTTTTCTGGGTTTATTCCGGTGCGTTATGACCTCCCACCGGAACCCGGTACTCCTGCACATGGAGGTGTCATGCTCCTCGTTCGCAACGACGCTTTTTATCAGCCAGTCATCTCACCACTCCATTGCAAGCTGTTGCTGTTACTCTGAGATTACCAGGCTTTTCTTTTACTCTCTGTTCCCTTTATCTACCGCCTTGTTCCCCCTTCGCTATAGGGGACCTGTCCCATCTAGTGTCCCAGCTCCCAACACCCTATCTTCTGTTGGGAGACTTTAATGCCCACCACCCGCTTTGGGGTTCACCTCGGGCGTGCGCAAGGGGGACCGTCCTAGCCAATTTTTTCACACAGAACTCTCTGTCTCTTCTAAACACTGGTGAACCAACTTTCCTTTCTGATTCTACTGGCACTCTCTCCCACCTGGACCTCTCAATTTGCTCAGCTCAGCTTGCACATCGTTTTGAGTGGAACGTCATCTCTGACACCTTCTCCAGCGACCATTTTCCATGTAGTATCAGCTTCCTGTCGCACCACGTACCTTCGCCACGTGTACCCTCCTGGCGACTCAACAGAGCGAACTGGCCCCTTTATACTCGCTTGGCTGTTTTTGACGATTGCTCTTCGCAGATGTTGACCAGATGGTGGCCCACCTCACATCCGTCGTTGTTACCGCTGCCGAGCGTGCCATACCTTGGTCGTCTGGCCACCCGAGACGTTTGCCGGTCCCTTGGTGGACCGACCAATGACGAGCGGCCGTCCGTGCGCGACGGGCGGCTTTGCGGGTGTTTCGGCGCCACCCTACACTTGAGAATCTGGTCGCTTTTAAGCGATCTCGCGCCAGAGCTCGTCACATCATCCAGGCGAGTAAGAGGACATCCTGGCTCCGTTTTGTGGAGTCATTTAATCCATCCACGCCTTCGTCTGTCGTTTGGGATAAGCTTCGCCGTGTGGCCGGCAAAGCTTTGTCGGTTACCGTACCTGGCTTACGGATCCAGAACACCACCATTGTTTGCCCTAGAGCTGTCGCTGACACTCTGGGCAACGCCTTTGCTGATGTGTCAGGCTCTTCGCACTACCACCCGGATTTTCTACCTATCAAAAATAGCGTCGAATCTCATAACATTTGCTTTAACTCTACCAACCGGGAGAGTTACAACGCCTTTTTCACCATGCCGAGTTGGAGCGGGCCTTGGGCTCCTACAAACCCTCCGCTCCTGGGCCGGATGGTATCCATCTTTTAATGTTGCAGCACCTGTCTTCAGCTGGCAAACTCTTCCTCTTAGATGTGTATAACCGTATCTGGCGTACAGCAGCATTTCCATGTGCTTGGCGCGAAGCCACCATCGTCCCGATTTTAAAACCTGGGAAGGATCGCCATCTACCTTCCAGCTATCGTCCGATCTCCCTCACCAGTGTGATCTGCAAGGTGATGGAGCGCATGATCAACGGACGATTGACGTGGTGGCTTGAATCTGAACATTTGCTGTCTATAGTTCAGGGCGGTTTTCGTCGATTCCGTTCAACGGTCGACCATTCAGTCTCATTATCCACGCACATCATGGACGGTTTTCTGAGGAAGAGCCAAACGGTTGCTGTATTTTTCGATCTAGAGAAGGCGTATGACACCTGCTGGAGGTATGGCATTCTTCGCACCCTCCATAGATGGGGCATTCGTGGCCGACTGCCCCTTTTTATTCGGGAGTTCATTCGGGATAGAGTCTTTCGCGTACGGGTGGGTTCAGTTTTATCTCGCGTTTTTAATCAAGAGAACGGAGTACCGCAGGGCTCGGTACTCAGCGTCACACTATTTGCTATTGCCATCAATCCCATTGTGGAGTGCGTTCCTGCTGGTGTGTCATCTTCCTTGTTTGTGGATGACTTCGCCATTTACTCTAATTCTCGGCGGACTCATCTTCTCGAGCGGCGCCTCCAACTCTGTCTTGATCGCCTCTTTATTTGGAGCGTGGAAAACGGCTTTAGGTTCTCCGCCGAGAAGACCGTCTGCATGAACTTCTGGCGCCGGAAGGTCTATCTCCCGCCTTCTCTTCACCTCGGTCCAGATGTTCTCCCTCTTGCAGACGAGGCGAAATTTTTGGGATTGGTGTTTGACAGGAAGCTTAGCTGGTCCTCTCATATATCATATCTGAAGACCAGGTGTGACCGTTCTCTTAGTGTTTTACGTATTTTAAGTGGCACATCATGGGGAGCCGATCGGACTGTTCTTTTAAGATTATATCGTTCTTTGGTCCGATCTAAACTTGACTACGGTTGTATTGTGTATTCATCAGCTTGGCCGTCGGTTTTAAAACGTCTCGATCCCATTCACCACCGTGGTATACGATTGAGTATTGGCGCCTGTCCTACAAGCCCGGTTCTCAGCCTATGTGCGGAAGCTGCTGAACCCCCGCTTTCTTATCGGCGGGATGTTCTTCTTTGCAACTACGCTTGCAGACTTTCTAGTCTGCCAGAACACCCGTCTTTTAGTTCGTTTTTTAATGATACTTTGGACCGCCAATACTCGTCGAGCTCCCTGGCCCTGCTCCCTCCTGGCGTTCGATTTCGTTTATTGCTTCGGCTGTTGGACGTAGATTTACCGGCCACATATCCCAAGGGAGAAACTCGATTTCCCCCGTGGCTTCGTTCGGTGACGCACATTGATCTAGGTTTGCTGTCCATGGCGAAGTCGTCGACGCCAGATTCAGTTCTTCGTTCGGCCTTTTTAGATGTGCAGGCGCAGTTAGGACCCGGTACTTTTATTTACACTGATGGCTCCAAGGACGATCGGGGAGTAGGATGTGCTTTTAATCATGGCCGCGAGAGTTTTAGATTTCGTCTTTTACCGCAGTGCTCGATTTTTACGGCAGAGCTGTTTAGTATTTACCAAGCTCTTTTATATGTTCATCGGCAGGCCTTCCGGCGCTGCATTATTTGTTCTGATTTTTAAGTGCTCTTGAAAGCCTACGGACGCTGTACAGTTACCATCCCTTGGTGCAGCGTGTCCAGGACTACCTTCATGCCCTCGCCAGTGCTGGCACTGGCGTCTCCTTTGTGTGGGTACCTGGATACGTAGGCTTGCAGGGAAATGAGGCTGCCGATTCTACGGCAAAGGCAGCAGTTTTAGCACCCAGGATTTTTAGCTCTTCCGTTCCCTCTGACGATTTTGGCGCATTTTTATGTCTGGCCCTCCTCTCACGGTGGAGTGGTACCTGGCATGATGTTCAGGGGAATAAACTTCAGGAGGTGAAATCCCTCCCTGTTACCTGGAGGACTTCCTCGCATGTTTTAGTTCAGTGTCAGCATTTAAGCCAGCTCCGTGACTCACTGGGCCTGCCAGCCACCCTGGCTGAGGTGCTGGCGGACACTACAGGTGCTGTGGAGCGTGTGTTACGTTTTATGCATTTTAACGGAATGTGCTCTTGTGTGTGACTCTCATACAGATCTTTTGTGTTTTTCATATTTGGGCGTTGATGCGAGTTTTTATCTATTAATGTGATCCTGCGCTTCCGTTTTCGCTAAATGTGCAGTTGCTGACACTGTTTTTGGTGACAGTTTTAATGTTTTTATTGTTTTTAGTTGTAGACTTGATGGTCTAGTTTTTACTTTTTTATGCTTTTAGTGTTGCTTGGGCACTAATGACCATAGCAGTTGAGCGCCCTAAAGCCATACTCATCATCATCATCTGATCCCTTATTCCCAAAGGTACCTATTAATAACTTCCATTAATTCCTTGTCATCTGTAGGTTATAATATTTCAACAAAGTGGTAATTTTAACAAAGCCCACTTCCTGGTACCAGTGTGATGAAATGACAAAATCTGTCTGGTTACTTTTCTATCACTTTATTGACTCTAAAATTTTATCACAAATACACAGTTTTCTTCTCCTTGTTAACACAGTCTACAGCCTTTTGTGCTATCACAACTCACAATTTTTACTTATCGTAATCCTGACTCAGTCCTTTTAGTGTATTTCTTAACTTTCTCTGTCTCTCATACACTAAAAGTAACAATGCAATCACTCAACTTTCATTAAATCTTCTTTACACGCACAGCTGACACACTGACCAACTCTTGTGTGTAACTGTAACTCTGTGCTCTGCTGTTTCCATGCCTCCTTATATGAAGGGGATGACTTCTCAGACCTTTCTCAGCTTCAACAAATGCACCGGCAATGATGTAGCCACATCTTTCTCGAAGGCTCTGGAGAAAACCCGTTTGTGTTGCCACTTCATTGTTGTTAATCACTTGTTCACTCACGTGAGTGGTATGAGGAAGCTTGACCTTGCACCTTTGTTTGCTCACTGGCCTGGTATGTGTGAAGAAACTTGAACCTGTCCGTCCTTTGTTGTGCACCGATTCCGGCGTCACACAGCTCCCTCCTCAACACTGATCGTCCCAACCAGCACCATCATAGTCGGCCAGACAATCCTGATGTACCACGAGCATATTCTTTCGGGGCGTAGTGCCCCTTGATCCGGGTAGGGCGATGTCTGCCATCCTGCTTGAAACCTCTGTGGCAACCTCACCAGTTGTGATGGGTCTTCCTCCAGTTGCCCTTCACCCAGATGTGTTAACATGTCATCCTGCACACAAGGTGAAAACAACCAACAGTGTTCCATGTCTGCTGACCTCCCCGATGCACCTTCTCAGCCACCTTGCTCCTGCTGGGTCCAACTGCAACCTCCTTCAGGATCATGCTACCGACCTCCAGATGCTCGCTGGGGCTCCGGAGCGTTGTCTCGTCTTGCCGACTCACAAGACCGTCCTGCCAACGTCGACCATCACCTCATGGTTCCTGAGGGCATCCAGTCCCAGTATCATCTCTGTCAGCCCCGCTCTGAACACCTACAGACTTATAACGCTCTGTCCGTAAGTTAACTTCAGTCAGGACTCCTCCACAGGCAAGGTGTCACCCAATGCTGTCACTGTCTTGTAGGGTCCATCTAGTTTCCTCTACTACATCCGGTCGAATCACAGTCATGGCTGGACTCCTGTCCACTAGTACTTGGCACAGCTACCTTTGTATCCTGCCATCCACGATGATGTTGTCCTCCATTTTTCTATTCATGACACTCAGCATCACCTAATTGGATGGCTCTGATGATTCCCCCATGTCCCACGCCAAGTCGGTTCTTACTTGTTCCTCGCTTGCTTGTAGGCTTCCCTGTTGGCAGTCTTCCACGACATGTCCTGGTTTGCTATAACTGCGACACACTCCCCTAGGGGATCCTTGATGACGTCCCCAAGCTGGCTCTTTATCATCGTCGTGTCATACACTTCCATTCTCCAAGACAGGCGTAACTATCACCCTGGCCACTAAATGCTCCCTCCCCAGGTCTGTGCAATGCTGTCCACCCCTGGCATCCAGTACCTTGATGCTACCATCAACTCTTCCTCCCAGGGGTAGGACGTTCCCCATCATCCTCCATGGCGTCCACACACTGGCAAAGGTTTTTCACCTCGCCGTGTTCTTCTACATCTTCCTTCATGCCAACCAGTTTCCCATCAATCTTCACCAATAGCTCTATCTTCATCTCGAATATTTCTGTGTCAACTTCTTCCGTTACACCCTCCATCTTTGCCCCAATCTTCATGTTGGAGATGTCATTTCACTTCCCATCCTGTCCATCCCAGATTCCATTTTTGTCTCCATTTTCTTCATGCCGGTATTCACATTCTTCTATTTTCATCTCCATTTTGTCCATTCCGGATTTCATTTCTTTCATTCCATTATTCATTTCTGTCTCAATCTTTTCCATTCTAGTCAATAATGTTTCCAGCATTGCCTCCATGGTGACCTTCACATCGCACTTCTGACACCAGTGTGCCAAAACGACAATTTGATGGATCCCACTTCCTGACACCAGTGTGATAAAGTGACAAAACCCATCTGGTTAGCTTTCTATGATTTTATTGTCTTGTAAAATGTTATCACAAATATACAGTCTTTTGTGCTATCATAACTCACAAGTTTTACTTCTTGTAATCTTGACTCAGTACTTTCAGTCAGTGTCTTTCTTCACATTCTCTGCCTCTCATACATTAACTTCCACAATGCAATCACTCAACACTCACTAAATCTTCTGTACAGGGACACCTGACACACTGACAGACTCGTGTCTGTAACTGTAACTCTCTCCTCTGCTGATTCCATGCCTCCTTATATAGAGTGGATGATGTCATACAGACCTTTCTTGACTTCCACAAATGCACAGGCAATGACGCAGCCAGATCTTTCTCGAAGGCTCCAGAGAAAACCCCTTTGTGTTGCCACTTCAGTGTTGTTAGTCGCATGTTTGCTCACATGGTGGTGGCACTGGTGGTGGTGGCAAAATTATTGTCCCAAGTAAAGTAAAGTGGACTATGTCCCTGATATCTACCCTTTGTATATCTTCAGGTTCAAAAAAGGAGGAGCCCAAGATAACATATCTGTACATTGCAAATGCTTCACATTCATATACTATATGCTGGGAAGATTAAAAATCTCTTGCATACTTCCTACACATGGGATCTTCTATGAGCCCCATTACACGTAAATGTCTGCACAGGGTGATTTGACTATGGCCAGTCAAATAGCCAACAACATTCCTTAGCCTAGATCTAGTTAATTTCAGGAGAAACTCACCTAATTTAAGGCCATGTCCCATAATAAAATTATGGGATTACCTAGCAGCAGTTTGCTTACTCCAGATCTCAGGATGAGCCCGAGCTGTAAGCTGGGTTTTCTCATATGTAGCACTTCTAGGGGATACTCCAAGGACGGGCTCAGATCTTATAAATCCTAGGTGTACACTTCTCTTGGCCAATGCATCCACCATCTCATTACCTCTAATACCCGAATGCTCAGGCATCCACACAAGGGTAACTGAGCAACTGCTACAGAGTTTGTCCAACATCCTATGGCATTGCCATGCTAATTTGGATGCAATTTTAACTGTTATAAGGGCTTTCAAAGCTGCCAAACTATCTGAGCAGATTCTAATCTCTGCCCAGTTGCATGGTGAAGTATTTATATGCATTACACAGGCTAAAATTGTATTTATCTCAGCCTAGAAAGCAGTAGCAATACTATCAAGGGGACTGGCAAGACTAGTCCTGGGGCCATAGACCCCTGAACCCATCCCAACCCCAAAGCAAAATTCATCTGTGTGCTACATTGGGACCCCTTGCTTCAGGAGAACCCGGTCTCTGGGCTCCACACTTCCCTGGATGGTACCACCATTGCATAACCTAGGGTAAAATTAAATCTTGTTCCTATAAAATCCCTCTTTGTTTGGGTAATAAGACACTTATCCTGAAGTCTGGTTAGGATCTATGAATGTCCCTTATGAGGTAGTTTAAAATGTGTGTGTGATGCTTGGAATGCACTTTCTTCCTTTCCATGTTAATTATATGGAAATAGTGATGCATGGGATAGAAGGATAGTGATATGTCTTGGACATATTAATGAATTAATAAGGAAACACAGTGTAAATAATAAGCATAAACAGCTCACTTGATCTCAGTGCACTAGATAATGCTATTATTGCAACAATATTAAGTCACAAGATAGTGAAGCACAATCAGCAGATACGCAAAAAAATATTTACTCTAGAATTATTGGTTGTATCAAATTTTGTGGTGCTCTTGAGCTGGGTTTGAGAGGACATGACCAAACAGAAACATAAAAAATCCAGCTGTCCTTTTACTTTTTATAGATTTAACTTCTGATACAGACAGTACAGTGAACATGCAGCAGGTGATCAGATTTTTAAGGGTATTTCAAAATCCATCCAAAATGAGCTACCAGATTGTACGCTGAAAACTTGTGAAGTTATGTCAAGAAAAATAAATATTGTAACACATTGGTACAGTTTTGCATGAGACACCACTGACCAATAGCATTATATCCCTAACATTACTATATTTGCCAACATTTTACCCACATTTTTTTTAAATCAGTTAATATTGTTGCTTTGTGTTAATAATTCAACTGTCTCATAATACTGTTGGATATCTATTATTTCCTCCTTATTTTCAATTTAATCCTTGTCTACTTTTTGAAACACAACTAAACTGATGGCTGACAACTACAATATTACCTAGGATACTATTGCATTTTAAATGCATTCATGTTTTTCTCTAACAGCATCTCTAATGCAGTTATATTAGCTGATTATATTAATGAGAGTTGGATAACATTTTATTGAATGCTCTTGTTGCATAGTGCCACATCAGTTCAAGAAGGTGGAGGAGGACTGCATGAAGAAGAAGCCATTCCATTGCGGCCACTTACAGTTGCTGTATCAAATGGAGACCCTGAAAAACCATATGGACCCTATCAAGTTATAGAGTAAGCATTTTTCTATTCAGATGAAATTACAAAATTTGTTTATCAACTAATGAAAGAGCAAACTTTGGAGAAAGCTAAAGCATAATTGATACTGATTCTGAAAAATATATACCATATTATTTTGTTGTTGTTAGAGATGTCACTATTGGTTTCAGCCAACATGGAGGGGGACAGTACCTTCACCCAAATCATTACGGTAAGCTGCAGGAATGGCATTGCGACCTGCCCCCTCCCTGCTCATGCTTGCTGTCATATGCTCGCTCCATCTTGCTTGCTTTACTAACATGGTAACACTTGTGTACCCCCTGGCTTGCAGCCTGCAGGATGAATACAGCCCCGAGCTGACCCCCCCTACGCCCCCTCCCCGGCGAGTCCGTCTTGGCTGCATGGGTCGTGAGACATCGCCCAGCTTCAGTCGCATAGCTGGCGGGCTGAAGCTGGCTCAGGCGCAGGCCATGGCTGTGGCACTAGCTGGGTTCCTGCCCAGCAACGACCCGGCTGTGGTGATGACAGAGCGCCGGCGCTCCCCTCTAACTCACAGGGCTTCCTTCCACGGCAGAGGTCAGATCCTTATCCCTTATTCCTTTGTTGCTTACCCTGCGGTGCAAGTATGTTCAAACCACATGATAACCAGTGTACTCTTCTTGAAGATGAAAGTTTAGTGTAGAACTGTATATACTTTTTTATGTACATTCGAAATTGGTAACAATATATTTAATTAAGAACTATATCCTTTTAAGAAATATTTGCTTATAATAATAGAAAAATAGTCAATCAGGCATCTGTGTTTGCTACTGTTATTATTAGTAAAATGATCCCTCCATCTCATAATAGTTGTCCAGTATGCAGAAATGGCATTACAATAATTAGAGATGAAGGTACAGTTGGGATATGCATGGTTGACAAGAAGCACAGTATGTTAGTACTCAAGGTCATACATATAAATAATGTGAACTACTTATGAGGAGCAACAAACAGCACTCTGAAAATTATCAACAAGGGTGTATTTATTATTCAATAAGGGTATATTTGTTTCCAGTTCACCAGTCTGGCACTGTAAACAAACTGGTGTAGCAAGGTATGCCATGAATGGTTAGTAGATGGGACTCCTAGAGTGAGTATGGTTTAAAACAACAGACACAAATGCTCCAGGAACAGACTGTTTGGTAGTGACAGGGGTAGCAGGAACTTTAAAGACAGTGAATGGCAGGCAGTATAACAGTTTCTATTATTTATTTATGCCAACAGTTTCTGTTGGAAACATGGGCATCGCAAAGAGGGGGGTGGGGTAAGGGGACCCTACCTTTTATTTAGCAAAAATTAATATGTTTAATATGTTTATCTGCAACAAATATTATAACTCATATCTTTTACAGTTTTTGGCAGCAGAATAATGGCTTAATATTGATTGCAAACTTCCAACATGTAGCCCTCCCCTGAAAAAAGTCTGCCAATGCCCATGGTTGGAAAACAGCCAAAGACAGAAAGGTGCCATGACAGAAGCAACTAAGAAGGTTCATATCAGTATGAGACCAACTCATCACATATGGCAACAGAGGTGCCAGTCTTTAGCAAGTGGATCCATTTGTGCTTTAGTTGCATCTCAGATGAAATGCAATGTCAGTCCAAAGAAGAAACATCTTGCTCTACAGCAACTTCAGCAACTGCCACTACATAAGTGGCAGAATATTTGTTCAATTGCTGTGGTGCATAGACATGCCTAAGAATACCCTTCATAGGCATGTGGAGGTAGGTGAGATCAAAGTGCATACATATTCACTGAAATCATTATTGACTGGTGGCAACAAAATGGAATAACTAAAATTTTGCTTGCCAATGCTGGATCCCCCACCACATTTGACAATTCTGATAGTGAAAATCCAAAGTTCAGCAAAATGATGGAGACAATTCATGTCAGTAAAAAATGGTTCTACCTTGTAAGGAATGATCCAAAATTTTACCTACTGACCAATAAACCAGACCTGTAGTGAACTTGCTAAAGAAAATTGTTCATTCCCATGATCATGCTTCTGGCTGCCATAGCATGGCCATTTTAGGTATTGGTTGCAACAAATGATTTCATGATAAATTAGACATTTGGCTGTTTGTCATCAAAAAGTTTCCCATAAGAAACAGTAGGAATCCTTCTGCTGTCACAAAAGTTGTCCACCAGGACATGCTTATCAACAAATTAATCCCTGCTATAAATGCAAAACTGGCTCATGTACAGTGTAGTGGGGGAATTCAATTGTCTGTTTGTCAGGATAATGCCCAACTGCATATCATTCCCAATGACTGTACCTAGATGGATGCTATAGCATCCACTTGGAATCACTTGGGATCTGGTATGTCAACTGCTAAACAGTCAGAATATGAATGTTTTAAATCTGGGATTCTTCTGGGCCATTCAGATGCTCCGGTTCACAGTCCTGTCTCATTAAAATAATGAAAGTCAATGGCAGGAACAGTTACGAGTACAAGATTCTCTGTATACAAAAAGGTATATGTGAATTGCCTCAATGACCTACCATTCCACCTGAGTGTCCTTGGAATATTTATGACAAGGCTATAGCAGTACTGCAGCAGTACAGAGGTATTTTTTGATGTAGTGAATGATCCTACTAGGACCTGTGTGAGTGACGCCATGCAAATTGATGGTGGGGGTAATGTCTCTGTTTCTTTCCTGGAAATAAACAAGACATTGCTGATAATGTGAGTGGGCACTGTACTTAATCATGTGCTCCTCCTGATGTTAACTGCATGGAAGTTGGAGAGACCTGACACCCCTATGTCTTATTAATACAAAAGTGAACTCATCCATAAACCATCACGCATCTATTGTCCATTTGTCACATCTAAAAAATACCTCTGTAGATTGTTTCAATGAAAAATGTTGGAATTACTACCTTCTCAATCTAAAATTTAGTTTCTTTTGTCTTTCATGTATTTTTGTCCTATTTCTGGACTTTATGGTTAATGTGTAGTGTAGTTGGTGTAAAAAAAGTGAATCCATCTTTTGATGGATTGGCCAATTTTCTTTGTTCCTGGGTGGTATCTTTATTTATGTTTCTTGGCTAATTTATTAGCTATTTTGTGGATATTGAAGCAATAAACTTAAATGACTCACTCCCTTGTTTCATTTTCTTGCCAGTGTCAGATTATGCCATCAGAAAATAGTTATTATGAAGCAAAAAGAAATCCTACTGGACAATTCTTATGGAACAGAGGGAGTACATATTACTGAAATAATTTCTGAAATCAGGGATGAAATGAAATTATATTTTCTTATATTTTAGAAATGAAGAAAGAATTTTCCCAGTCATACAGTAAAAACATCCCAATATTAGGTGTATGTCTTATTACAGCTTTAGATGCATTTACACACTATAGAGTTAGGTAGCGGTAGTATGTATGAAAGAGAGAAATGAAGTTCAGATATGGTATGCATACATAAAACTAATGAGAAAGTTATCTAAAATTAAACAAATAACAGTAGAGAATAACACTTGGCGACTATGATTTGAAAAAAAGAAAATTAATAAAGCTCGCAAAAGTTTCTCTTTGTAGGTTAGATTTTTGTAACAGAATGTATTGGTATATAACCGACATCTGCTTATTGTGCTACCATTGTTGGAATTCTTTTCCTCTTAACATGTGACTTTTCTTATATAACCGTTGTTTTACAATCTGTAGATATTCTATTTCATCCAATTGACATGTTTAGTAATTTAATGTTTAGTGGAATTTAGTAACAGTGATATCCAAATTATACTTTTATATTTGTGGAGTCATTGTAATACTACGTCACTCACATTTTGTTACTCATACATTAAAGTGTAAGTAATGCAGTGTCACAACAGACTCCAAAGATATTAAAATATACTTTAAGTTTTGCCTGTAAATCAGCAGCCAGTTTATTCATTAAAAAGTTATAGCAAATGAAAATGTGTAATTCTGTATTAAATCTTTGAAACATGGAGAGCAGAAAAGTGGAGCACAACATAGATTCCTTACTATTCTAAACCTAAACACACCCTAAATAGCATCCTTGAGTGTCAATATGTGCAATGGTGATATGGCTGTTTTAGCCACAACAATTACATAGTATGAAATAGTAAATATTGTTTTCTATTAACATTATTTTGAAAAATGTCTTTAATCAATTTAATCTTCCATTGATTAAAGTCTATACCTGTGTAACTTAATAAGCTCTTTACCAATAGATACTCTGTTCTGCTCCCCATATATCTTCATAGACAGTTAAATAAAACCAAGGGAACTAGGGCTTTAGAGGTTTACCTTAGATACATATAAAAACTACATATTCCTCAATTGGTAGCAATGCATCATTCCATGGAATGAAGGGAATGGGTTGTTCATTTAAATCTTACCCAGAAATAATTATCTACTTTAATTATCTAAGGGTATATTTAAATTTGTTTTAGAGAACCATTTTATATATAACACTGTTTTGTTGTCAAGTGCTTCAATGGTACAATGGTTACAGTGTGTTCAAATCTCTTCTCAGAATTATAAACAAAGAGCAATAATAGAGTCTTACCAGCATGCTGCAGTGCAAGAACTTTCTTGTTCTAGTACTGCTGCATTGTTGCTTTGTAACCATCTGCAGTATCTCAGACAGGCTCAGCTCTATTTGGGTTATGGAATAAGTTTTCCAAAGCATTCCTATGTTTGCAGTTCTTTGTAGCTGTGCAAATAGTCTGTTTATGTGCTTGTATGTTTTCATTAGCTAAGAAATTTGTATCATTTTTCATAAAGAAATAATACGAAGTCTATCTGTTAATATAAATGTGTATTTAAACCAGAAAAACACCTCTTAGCTGCAAGTCCTTTTTCCCGTTTAGTGTTAGGTACTCAGTAACAGGGAGGGAATGAACTGCGACAACTCATTCTGCAACCAAAGGCGAGACCCTAATGACCTAGCTGTCGATGGGCCCTTAAACCCTACTCACTCACTCACTCACGCAACCAAAGGTGATTGCCAGCTGAGGAAAAGAAGATGAGGGCTGCAAGTGGAGAGAACACAGAGAGGAGTGCAGGCCCATATTGGAGAGTCTTCGTACCAGGGCTTTTGGAATGTGGTCATGTAAAGAGAAAAAATACTAGCTCCTTCATTGTCAAATACAAAAATAATAATAAACAGATGTGTTCAACATTTCAGTGCTGAATAGTAACTACATTATCTGGATGTAAAAAGACATGAAAATCATATTGTTGGACATGCATGTTTTTATCAAATGAAAGCAGTATATGGTCTTCCTCAGAATTCAATATCTTCTAAAAGCTGTAAATTGTCATCAACAAGCACAATCACATATAAGGGCTGAAATTTGTTTCACTGCTTTTGGTACATCAAGAATTAATTTCCAGTTGGATCTTTCCTACCTGAGAAATACTGGTTTGTCATCCTCTACATCAGGCCTGGGCAATTAGTGCACTCTGAGTGCAGCCCATTAACATTCTTCCACTGATAACTGTATGTTTAGCAGGTAAAAGAAAATGAAGGGTGTTCAAGCTATTCCACAAGTCACCCAGGCCTGCTCTACATTCACTGAACTTTATAAGCTCTCTGCCTTTGTGTTAACAACACCTATAATCAGTGCAAGTGTTGAATGTTCTTTTTCTGCACTCTGCAGAATTCATAGCTACTGCTTCTTCCCAAGTACAACAAAGACTCCCAAATTCATCAGTGCTATCTAAGGAAAAGGAGTTGCTAAAACTCAAATTAGCTGAAAGTGATGAGTTTTATCTCCATGTAATCAAGAAATTCAATAGAAAGAAGGAAGACTTGAATTATCATTCAAGTAAAAAAAAAAAAAAAATGATGAGAAAGAACTAATTTTCATTCATTGTGTTTTAGAAGGTTAATATGGAACAGCCTGTATTTTTGACTGGTGTGCTATTTCAGCTCTATCGCTCAGCAATTTGATAGATTGTGTACACTAACTTAGAATATTAAAGGAGTGTAAACAGTTTAACCTGTAATTTGTTCCCAAAGCTTTTTTAGAAAAGGCTGTTCTTTGTGATTGCTTTACCTTGTTCAAATGTCACTGCACACCACTAATTGATACGCATTAAATTCTCACTAAAAATGTTCTTAGTAATAATATTCATTTAAAACTGGTTATCATTTGGTTTGCTACATAAACTGAAACTACAAGTAAATGACCAGATCTAAATTAGCAAAATTGGGCAGCACAGAATTTAGGCTTTCTGGTATACAATTACATTTCTAAACATATATATCATACTGATCTTTTAATTGCATATAAAGCCAAATGAATTTGTCATTGGTGCTCCTTAGGTTACATCTATTGCACTGTAAGAAACACTCACAGCTTGTGTATGTGTTTTCAGATATGATTACAAATAGTTTTAAAAAACTCCATATTGAAACATTTGATGGACAGAGTTACAAGTCTCATGAAAATTAAGGTTGCTTTTGGAATTTGATTTAGTCTGTTTTGATTACTGACTTAGTATAAAATATAGTTTTCATTTTTATATCAACTGACTTTAGCTTAACCTGATGCATGGCATTAAACTGGTCATTTACTAACTAAAGTGTTAATGAATTTCTTACTAATGAATTATTAATGTCATATTTGTACATATTTATTACGTAATGAAACCTGTAATTAGATAATTCATTCCTTATTGGTAGCATTGTACTCATTCATGAAACAGTATACTTATGAGCACTTACTTTTCACTGTTATGCATCAATAACCTAAATCTCACCTTATGATATTTAGGTGAGTCCAATGGCAGTCTGGGTGCAGAACGTCTCTCACACTCACTTCCTGGTAGTCCAGCTGATCGACGTCCTAATTTTCCAGAAGTGGTGGGCTCAGCTGAGAGTCTGGTAGGAAGGGTAAGTGTTATTTGCCAAATCAGCTTGAGTATAAATAGTAGGAGCAATCTTAAAAGTAATTCATACTTCAAGTGAATGCATTCAAAATTGCGCATAAGAGAGGTATAAACAGTTGTATAAAAGTGTATCTCGTGCCATAATATTTTATATTCCCCCCCTCCTGTCTGGTACCTAATTCAGAGAGCCTGAATTTTAGATCTAAATTTATATGAGTTGCCTGGATAAGCTTGTCCGATGGTTTTCCCTTGTTCTGATAAGAAAAATATTGGTTAACAGTTAGATCCATGTACTCTGGGCTTATCATATCATTCATTAATGTGAATAATTTCATTCATTATCTCTGTAAGCCTAAGATGTATTAAGGGAATTATAATATATGTATACATTTTAATACTGCTAGATATGGTAGAATCCAAAACAAACTTAACATAGTACCATACATATTTCTTGTAAATGCTAATATATTAATAATTTTACATGCATTTGTGACAGCCTCTTAGAAGTGTGTAAACTTCAAACATAATAGAAAAAGCACATGTCCACATCATTGCTCTTTAATTGTATTAACACATGTATTTTCAGGTGCTTGTGGAACAAGGTCTAGGAAAGTACTGTGATCCAGATTTTGTGCGCTACACGTCACGAGAAATGCAAGAGGCACTGGATATGACACAGGAAGAAATGGATCGTGCAGCACATCGTCTGCTGCTGCAGGAGCGCCAAGGCCAACCACTGACTTTTCAAATGGGTGATGATGCTGATCCCCATTTATAGCAGCAAGCCATTGTTGCCGAGCTCAACCCTTGTGGTATCCTCGGTTTCTATTACCAAGTGCCTCATCTACTCCTGCTCCAGGGAAGACTCAAACCATCAGTTTCTCAAACTTGCCCTATTTTTACCTTTTTGTGGATTATTTCTCTGGCTGAACAAGAAGTATGAAATATCAGGAGTATAACTTGAATAATGCAAGAAGTGGAAGCAGAAAAATAAATTTCCTTAGATCATAATTTCATGTTGCAGTGTTCAGATTTGAAAACAGAAGAAAGGTTTTTGAGACATATCCAGTGCAAGGATAGTCATTGGCCAGTCAGTAAACAATGGCTTGCATGGATTACTTTGGTGAATTCCTTTGAGATCTCTTTTTCAATCATACCATTTTATTTTCATTTAGGTATCAGTGAATGCATGACACATCTCCAAGTTGTATTGTTTCTTATCTTAATTTAATTCTTTGAAAATGTGAGCAATACTTTCTGTAAAATTGTTGTATTTAAAATGTTTATATAAAAGCGACAAGCACAGCAAAAAAAAAAAAATTTAAAAAAAGGCAGTCAAAAAATTTTAAATACCAACAAGCTTTCATCAGAGCATTTCAGAGTAATTAATAGAAAGATGCCTTTAGGTCAGTCCTTTTATAAATGAAGAGTGAGAAAGATATTATCTATAGTTAAGATTGAGTTTCCAGTATACATTTGTGTTAATCAGGTAAGAGTTCTTCCAGGAAAGGTTATCACTAAGGTGATGTTAGCTGACTTATCAAAAGTGAAATACATTTGCACAAGAGTGTTTATTTTCAAACTAGTTTTGCTAAGCTGTGTTACACTGCTTTACCTAGCTGGCTGGCCGGCCAGCCAGGATATATGTTGAGTGAGTTGTCTGCAAGGTGAGATTCTGACAGGTGATCTCCAACATAACCAGCCAAAAAACTAAATATCGAAAGAAATTATCCCTGGTGATAAATGGATATATCTTCTATTGTATTATTGATTTGTATAAAAATGTATAGACATGTTTTTACAAATGTTTTTTGTCATGGAATTTGTACAGGACTGTAAAAAATGGTTGTTCCCAATAAATTTTGAGCTGAATGAATGAATGAATGAGGACTCAATATAAAAATAAATTGTTCTTTCCCACCTATAAATAATTATATTTTAAGTTTTGATAATTATGTGCTAAAGTCTTCCTGTTGCTTCTTCTGTCACTACATGAAACTATCAAATTTAGTAAAAATTACTAAGTGGAAAAAAATAAACAAGGAAAGGTTACAAACAAAGAAATAAGTTATTGTTTGAGCTCTACTAAAAATATTGCAAGTCTGGAGATGCGTGTAATGAAAGAATACTGAAAAAGTGATACCTCTAAACTTGATATTTGCTTGAACATGTTTCAGAGAACATTTCTGTTCTTATTCAGGGTGTATCTGATTGTTAAAAGCTGAAACTTGATACTTGCTGGTGTTAAAAGTGTGGCAGCATTGTATTGAAGTGAAATGAATTTCCAGAGGTACTGATAAATCAAAACTTGCTGTGTTTTCTGCTTTTTACAAGTTGGCACACTATTAATGTGCACTTTATTTTCCCAACATCCATTTGTACTACTATGTCTGTCAATATCAGTCACTGGTAGCTAGTCCTGTGGTCTAGCTCCCGGTGAAAGAACTGGAAAAAGGGTCCGAGACCAAATATATTACACTACTCTATTCTAAAGAACAAATTAGAAACTAAAAACTACACTTATCTTAGTAATGTTGTTATTTTTTTGCTGACCCTGGGTTTCAAGCAGTGTCCAACTCATTCTCAAAGCCATATATGGACACTGAGTTGGACACTGCTTGAAACCCAGGGTCAGCAAAAAAATAACATTACTAAGATAAGTGAAGTTTTTAGTTTCTAATTTGTTCTTACTTTAGAATCTTGTTGCTTCACTGTTAATAGCTTCAATTTTTCCTTATTTATATTACACTACATTTTCCAGGCTGAGTCCAACTCAGTAAAAGGTTGCTTTTCTCTGGAAATTGATTTTTTTTTTTTTTTGATGTGTAAATGTTTTACTCACTTTCCTTGTGCATACTTTTCTTTGATGGTTGACAGTACCCAAATGTTACCAACTATTGCCTACCAGACAGATCTTGCCTTTGATCAGGATCTATAGTGCCTGCCCATATACAGGATTACTCAAAAAAAAAAAAAAAAAAAAAAAAAAAAAAAAAAAAAAAAAAAAAAAAACAACCATTTTAACAGATGGTAGCTGCATATTGTTTTCAGAGAAGTAATTAATTACCTTGGGGGGGGGGGGGGGAAGGGTTGTAGGTTTAAGGGTACTCAACTTCATGGTCATCAGGGCCTATTACCTGTGGGATAAGCAGTATGGTGTTTTCTCAACAGAGGAAAGCCTGTTATGACTTAACAGCTTGCATATGATAGCGAATCAAAATGGCCAGGGCATACTTGACATTTGAAGAATGGTAGCTCATTTGAACCCCAGAACACTAGTGCCCTTTTCCTAATAACAGTATGTAAAATTTATATGTAGATCTTTAAATGCATCATATTTATCACATATTACAATTAAAAGCTTCTTATTGGTTTTAATCCTTTAATTCAAGAATGCATATTAATCACAAGCAGTTTTCAAACAATGAACAGCAATGCTACATATGTTGTTGTTGTTATTAGCTAATGCTGGATTTCTGACAATGAAGTCATTAATCCTCTTGCTCTCCAATATTTTTCACTGATGGATGGGGCACTAGAAGTGGCCGGGCATATTTGAAGGTGGTCTCGATCCATTTCCTCTTGCAAATCACATAGAGGACAGAGTGGTGAAGAATATATCCCAATTCTGTTTAAATGTTTTGCCAGACAATCATGTCCTGTAATCAACCTGAAGGTTGCAACTGTTATTTTTCGAGGATACTCAGGAATTACTGTTTGAATGTTTGGTAGTTCCCATCTTTTATTTTTTGATTTTTCATAGTAATATTTTGCAATAATTTTTTTGAAGTTGACTAATCTTTTAGCTGCACAAAATGGTAGATTAACTACAGATTTTTTTACACCGCTGGTACCCTTTCTTGCAAGAAAATCAGCTTTCTCATTACCACTCAGTCCACAGTGAGCTGGTATCCATTGGAAGACTAGGTGTTTTTGAAGTGCTGTTAGATGGCTAAGCATTTTCCAACATTCTATAATTGTTTGGTTTTTTGGTGACAACTTGGAAGTAATTGCTGTAATTGCTGCCCTGGAATCTGAGAGAATAACTGCTTGCTAAAAATGTGAAATTCTGTACAAAAGATTTTGTAGGGCCATTTGAATTGCTTCAATTTCTCCATCAAAGTTTGTAGTTCCATAACTTAAAGATTTATAATAGGAAAAGAGGTGACATGTGACTCCAGCACCTGCTCCATCTTGGTTTGATATCAATGATCCATCAGTATAAATATGGAGCCATTCATGTTCTGGAAATCTAGTATGGATTGTCTCTAATGCCAATAATTTTAGAACACTAGTTGGAGTATCACTTTTCTTAACTTCTTCTGTCAGGTGTAAATAATATGTGATGTCTAATGTATGTGTTGGATTGACTTTAGATATGAAGTTTTCCTTTGAATTAGAAAGGTGTACATTTTTCTTGATGTCTTGAATTTTGGAAAGAAAGCTTTCCTGAGTCTTTAGTGTATGTGTAAAATTTCTCTTGTGCCATGTACTGAATGTGAGTCTGATCAACTTTTTGTGTTGAATAAGAGCCGCTTTTTCTATTTCATATTCAATGGGGTATTGGTTGGTTAGTATTTCCATAGCTGCTATTGGTGTGGTTTTGATAGCACCTCTAATTAATCTCAGACTTTGGTTTTGAAAGATTTGAATTTTTTTTGTGTTTGCTGTTACAAGAACTTTGCTGCAGTAAGTAAATAATGGCTTTATATATACATTGTATGTTGTGTTAAGAGTTGCTCTGGAACATCCCCACTTCATTCCTGTTAGACGTTTTAACAGTGAAAGGCGCCTCTCTGCTCTTTGTATTACATTTTCTATTTGTTTGGTCCATGTAAGTTTGGTATCAAATGTAACTCCTAAATACTTTGCTTCCTTTGTTTCTGGTAATTGTTGACCCTCAAAATTTAGTTTTATTTTTAGTGGTTTTTTCTTAGTGAAAAGATTTGGTAGTTTGATTTTGTTGTATTAACAGTCATTAAATTTCCTTTGGTCCACTTTTGTAGGTTGTTTAAGGATTGTTGCATGGTTTTTTCTAGTTCTGTACTTTTGTTTTTTGGTTTTGAAGTCCACATTACTAAGTCATCAGCAAATAGTGCACACTTCACACCTGATTCTTGTATTTGCTGTGGCAGATCGTTAATAAATATATTAAAAAGTGTTGTGCTGAGCACTGCGCCTTGTGGTAAGCCACGGTGTACTTGTTTGTATTTAGATATATTTCTTCCATATCTGGTTGCAATAAAGCGTTGTGTTAGGAAATGACATAGCCATGAAAACATTGGACCTGGTATCCCTATTTTTTTTACTTTCTTTAGTAGTTTTGTTCTGCATATAGAATCATATGCACTTTGGAAATCAATAAAAACTGATAAATTATCATCTTTTCTATTGAAGGAGTCTTTGATTTCTTGACTGAGAAGTAAGACTTGTTCATTTGTAGAGTGGAACTCTCTGAATCCAGCTTGACATGGGGATATTAAATTTTGTGATTCTAGAAACCAATTTAACCTGTTTGACACCATTCTTTCCATCACTTTTGCTATTATGCTAGTAAGAGCTATTGGTCTATAATTTTTTATTTCTGATGCTGTTTTGTCTTTCTTCAAGAGTGGGACAATTATTGCTTTTTGCCATTCAGCAGGTACAGTGGTTTTCCAGGATAGATTGTAGAGTTTCAGTAGTTGTTGTTTTGCTGTTTTTCCAAGGTTTTTTATGAACTCTGGATGTATGTGATCTGGTCCAGGAGACTTTTTGTTTTTTAGATTATTAATTGCAATGTTCAGTTCCTGCATATTAAAATTTTGAAAAAAGATATTGCACTGAGTGTTAGGATCACATTCTCTTTCTTGTTTCAAATCTTTCTTAAATTCTTTACGTTCCTTTTTATTATTTCTTGTTACTTTATGTGAATTAGCATAATATTTATTGAATGTTTCAGCTATGACTGCATCATTTACTAATATTTTATTGTTGTGTATGATAGGTGTGCTGTTGTTTTCTTTCCTATCCTTGACATTTTTTATGAACTTATGAGCTTTGTTACCATCTGTCCTATAATCCATTTTTTCTAAGAAATTATTAAAGTGATTCCTTTTAGCAGTATTAATTTCTTTTTTTAGTGAGGCACATTTCTTCTGCCATATTTGTGTATCTGATATGTATTTTGTTTGTTCAGCTGTATTTCTAGCTATATCCCTTTGCTTTTTCAGTTCTTCTAACTGGGGGTTCCAAAAGGGTTTGAAATTTTTAATTCTTCCACGAGGAATGTTTTTTTGCGGTTTCTAGGATGACTTTACAGAATTCTTTGTTCATATGATCTGGTTCGTCATGCAGCTGTGAGTGTGTTTGTTCTTTAAATTTATGTTCTAATTCAGTTTTATATTTGTTGCAATCTGCTTTTTTGAAGTTCCAATACAGATTCGTAAGACCTTGACTGTTATTTGTATTCTCTAGTTTTATATCAACAATTACTGCTCTGTGACCAGAACTTGGATCTTCTATAACTTGTTTTTTAATTTTTGAAACAATATCTGTTGTAGCTAACAAGAGGTCTGGGTTACTGCCTGCTCCAGAGTAATGTATGAAGGTTGTGGGATCTTCTTTACTATAAATCAGTTCAAAAGTTGTGGTATTCAAAAATTCTTCCACTATCTTCCCTGTAGAATCCACATTTTCATAACCCCATCTTTTGGAATGTGCATTGAAATCCCCAATTACGATTGTTTTATTTAATTGGTCAATAAGTGAGAGATCTGGTTCATTCCTGGGAGGATTGTAAATACTGTATAAATGTAGATGTGTTTTGTTATTCCAAAAGTTTAGCTTTATTAATTCACTTTTATCTGTGTTATCCATTTCTTTAACAATTTCAAAGGAGGATTTAATATCCTTTATGACTCCAACTAATATTCCACTACTTATCTGTCTATTTTTGGGTAGTAAGTGTAGTAAAAATCCAGTAAAATTGAAGTATTTAAGTTGATCATTTGTTAGATTTGCTTCTTGTGCAATGCTACATATGTGTACATTGTTATATGAAAATGAGGAATATATTGTGTAAAAATTATTTACATATAAAATTAATTAGTAATGGAAATCAAAAATTTGTATGAGAGTCATTCCACGTCAAATCGCACAAAATACGCTAAAAATTGACCTTAATATCTCAAATTATCTTGAAAATTTTTTTAGGTGCTCTGAAACGAAACACATTTGATCCATGTTTCTTCATTTTATAAAGAAAAATTTATTTTGGCAGATATTAATTTTTTAAATGTTCCAAAAATTGCACACTCCTCACCTTTCAATCAATCATACCTCGGATTGTAATCAAACAAATTACTTGATCTTTGGCTTAAATTAAAGATAAATTGCAGTATTTTGTGAGGTATTTATTAGAAAATTTTATTAACCTCTTCAGCAATATGGACGTGAAATCACGTCCATTTAAAATGACGGATGAGGGATATGGGCGTGTATATACGTCCTGTGCATTTGTGCATTTAACCCTTATTTATCCCTTATCTAACTCAACTTATTTTAATTTTCCCTTTATGAAACTTTTAAGTAAAGTCTACATACTTTACTGGCTTACCTTTATATGTTCCTTGTGCAGTGATATGCCTCAAAACAGGTATAAACACACAAGGGTACATCTCCACATTTGCGAATTCCCTTCTTGCGGCACGCGAAACACTTTCGAGATGGGCAGGACTTCTTTGCTGTTGGTGGTATCCTTTTAGGATAATATTTTCCTTGAAGTCTGAGGGGTGCAGGGGTTCTGGACTTTCTACCCCCAACCTGGTATTGTTCAATTAGGCTGCGAGCTATTGATAGTCAGAAGTCCAGGTAGATCATTGTCCTGTGTGGTTTAGAGCTCTCCAAATTACCAAACAATTGTCTATGGTTATACCCAGTTGGTGCAAAAATACCTTTTTATACCACTTCTCCCTTCAGTTACAAGCAGGAAAGTATATTTATGTATTTCAATAAAGAAAGAAACAGAGTCTACTAAGTTACGAAACACGCGTAAGCAAAAGTTGCAAACATGCTCAATTCTGATGACTCAGAAACCACACATACACTAGTACTTTATGTCACATTATGCCTTGCTTTGCTGACGCATAAGCCACACATACAATGGGTCTACTACATTTCTTTCAGAGAACTTATATTAGACGCGTTCAACAGAGCAAAGTTAACGTTTCACCACAGTGAAACAAAATAGTGCCATTTCAATGTTTTATAAATGCAACTCAACTTTGCTGATGACGTACATGTATACTGCATATAAGGAGTTTTATACCAGTTTTGTTTCATTAAAATAACTTAATATTTACACAAAATACAGCTGTGTATGTACGAAGCACTTTAAATGCACTGCGCTGGATATTTGGTAGCAGTTCTCGGCCCACGGACGTTTTAAATGGCCATCGCTCAAGAGGTTAATTAATATCAATATTATGTTTTATATGATTAAATTTTTAAAGTTAGATAATAAAATAAACTCAACCATTTAAAAATCTGGAAAAAACTAAAAATACACTGAAGTTTACTCAATATTCTCAGAAATCAGAATGGAGTCTCTAATAGTTCAGTTGTAATTAACTTACTTACAAATCAGTGCAGCAGACTCATATGGCAGCAGTGACAGCTACTGTAACCTCGCACAATTTGCACCTTTCATTCCAGCGACTGTTTGAGGTCCCATGAATGTGGCAACAGTACAGTAAGGAGAACACTGCTAGCTGGCTTTATTATATGTACACTATTAGCATCTTCAAAATGTTTTTAAAATATGCATATTAAACTAATGTTTCCAAAACTTCAAATTTCTACTCGTCTACCTCCTTCTTTGAAAGAAAATTGTTTCACTAAAGCCCAGTTTTTGACAAAGGAATGAAGGAGTGCAATTTTAAAGTACCAGTTACTGGTTTAAGATTCTGATATCGGGCCTGCAAATTTTCAGAGTGCATTTTATGCTTGTTCAAACAACAAAATAAAAATGATATATTGGAAATATATGATTTGAAGCTTTCCTGGTGACGAACATATTCAAGATGTTCTCGGTCTTCGAGCCAGGTGTAATGATGAAGAGCCATCAACGTTTCGGGAGTGTACACCTCTCCCATCATCAGGATGATGAATGACTAGCAAGAGTGAAGGGACCAGTATATGTACTGTCCGCTAGTACGTACCGAGTAGAAAACACCCAGTCTAATGTGAAGGTGGTTCAATGCTCCATTGGAATCTGTGTTTTCTGAGTCGGTCAATTTCCAACTTTAAGGCTGGTTTCCAGGAGGGACTAAACTGCAATCCAGCATCCCGGTTCAGTGTGCTCTTCTCGGACGAGATGGACAGAGCTTCCTTAACACTCCATTCCCATAAACCGCTACATTTTGTCACAATGGTCATTTCTTTGAAGTTAACTCTGTGGTCTTTTTCAAAGCAGTGCTCTGCCAGCCCTGACTTGTCAGGCTGCATTAAACGTATGGACCGTTCGTGCTCCTTGACTCTGGTGGAACTGGTCCTGCTGGTTTGCCCTATGTATGGTGTCCCGCAGGACCCGTACAGCACTATATATTGTGCACTAGAGCCGTCGGAAAAGTAGATAATTTTCTTTATATTTTTAATTTATGCTTTAAGAGACTGACTGCTTCGGATTGAAAAAGATGAAAGGAATCTGTGTCATGCTTCAAATTTTCAGATATAGCAACAATACTTTTATGACAAATTTCTGAGTTTTCTTTAAAATACACTGAAAATGGGTGTATTGTGATTTGGAAGTTGTTCCAATGCACACCCTGTACTGAATCTTGTATAATGAAAGAGTAATTTTCAGAATAATCTGCTATAACAATATAATTTCCAGGTAGTAAATTCTCTTTGCATTCCACCAAAAACTGACTTTGTTGCTAAGCTATGAAAATGTGTGGCAATAAAGAAATAAGTTTGTTTGACTATTTCTCTAAAAAGTCATCAGTTGAAGACTGGAGCATTTCCAAATTGGTGCGATCTACTGTAATACATTGTTTGTATGTTACATGTTTTACTGCCTCAGCATCAAACTGTTGTTGAATGTGTTTAATTATATTTTCAGGTCCTGCACAACTTGAGCATTGATTAAGATAACAATGATGTGAGGGTGGATTACAGATAATATGTGATAATGCATCTTTATAGTTCTTGATTACTATGTTTGAATTTGATGTTAAAAGTGGGATGTTTGCACCGTCTATAAGTAATTTTATATTTTCATGATGGGCGCAAACACAAACACAATGCATTCCATTAACCCCTGGCAGAATGCATTCTTTTGGGCTCAGCTCTGCAAATTTGTAAAAAATTCTTTTTACTACTGGATATTTGTCCTTGAAGTACCTGTAGGTTTCCTTTAGGTTACATAAAATTAATCTTTTCTGTTTATGAACTTTTTGAACTCCCTCTTTCACACTAACAAAATTCTTTTTTCCTGGCATTACCCTACTAACTTTGCCTGATTTGTAGAATTCCAACACCTTTGTTACTATATTGACTGTTCTAAAGGTTTACCTGTTTTAATACCAGGAGTGGATAAAATTCCCTTTTCTTTAGCCAGTCTCTTTGCCACTCCTATCATATGATCTGACGCTTCAAAATGCTGTTTAATTTTATTGTATGACCAATCTTCAAAAATTGTTAAAATTTTAACTTTTAATGTTTTATCATCTGTTGTGTGGAAGGATTCAATTAATTTTGTAATAATATCAGTATTGTCTGCATTATCCTCAACATGAAAAACTTTCTTTGCTAGGGAACTTGTCACCTTCTGAAGCTTTTCTCGGGGATATTGCTTTTGTATTAATTTTCTTTTTTTTGATAGGGGATTCACCTATTGAAGCTAAACTCTTATTAATATCCTCAATCACTTTTCACTTTCTTCATTTGCGTGGCATTCACCTGATGTATGTTTATTATCACAAGAACCACAGGCTTCTGATAATAGTTCATTTGATATAGAATGAAGTTTATACACTTTTATGTGGCATGAATTACATATTTGCACATCTGGAGACTCTATTAAATTTAGTTTTGTCAATAAATCGCGACTTAAGCACTTCAGATTGGTTTTCTTAAAAGAGTGCTTAGGAAGATTAAAAGGATTTAAACATTTGTCATATCTTATGCAATGTTCACTGCCACTCATGCTGTAAATTCTTGACTGGGTGTGCAAAAGTGGTTAAGTCAAGAAATATCGAAAATGAGTTCTCCACAGCATTTGATGTAATTTTGTGTTCTCTACCCATGTGTCTAATTGGTTGAGTCATATCACTTATAATAGCCAAGTAACATGAGTGTGCTAAAGGAGGTATGTCATGAAGTCATCAGTTGTGCGTGTGCAAAGACGGCTAAGTCACTCACTTTTGACTTAGCCTATTTTACACTATCGAACCAGCAGTGCAAAGTTGGTTAAGTCAGTATTAGAGCTGACTTAACTTGTTGTGCACTGCAAATGTAAATGACTTATCCAACTTGGCACTACACATATCTGGTGACCGAGTATATATTTTCATTGCACTAATATGAAGATTAAGTAATGCAAAACAACTAACTCTGACTTGTCAACAATACATATGAAAAAATAAATTATTGCAACTCTGTATATCATTTCAGTAAAAACACAGAGAAACCATCTTGTGTCACTTTAACTACGTATATGAAAATATTTAAATGCTATTCCTCGACAACATGTTGGTAGGAGGATATACAAAACTATTTTTGATGATCTTGAACTATAGAAACCAAAAGTGGACGCATACCAGACATGTGATAGACTTAAGCTGTAGATAGAGACCTCTGAAGGCGAAAAATACTTGAGTTTGAGAGTAAGAAATGCACCAAGAAAAGGTTGACCTAGCAAATCAGGCGCTCTATCAATCATTCTCTAGTTGTTAACCAGCCAGGAGTTATTCTCTGAAGATGCCCAACACAGTCTTGGGCGAAATGTCAGAAAATTTGTCGACTGGACCACGGCCTTCAAGCCCGAAATCTACCATCTATTGGATAAAAAATCGTTTGGAGGGACATGGAGTGGCTCTGTTTTCAAAAGGTTTCCTTCAGTCAATTATTTCTCAAGCACAAGTTAAGGAAAGATGATTTCAGATTTGCCAGTTTTCTCAGAAGAGGGAATAAGTCTAAGTATCAAACCTTTAAGAAGTATTCTAGTCCAAATACAGTAAACCTAGCAAAAAATAGGACTAGCTGGACCTACTTCATCTATCTCGGCCACATTCTGGGAATTCTAGAGCACTGAAAATATCTGTGCTCTTTGTATACTTCCAAATACTGATACCGATGATAATGCTGAGTGAAGAATGTATTTTTATGATTCATTACATTTTGGAGGTGAAAACAGTTTTATGGAAATTTAAAGAAAGTATATAACATTAAAGTCATAATAATAAAATGTCTTGTTTCTTTAGTGTTATATTATAATTTGCCAAGTTCATTAAATTTAACAACCTTTTATAAAAGGCTAAAAGATATTTACTACACGATTATAAGATATTATGAGGTGCATCCAGAAAGTAAGTCCCGATCGCATCCAGAGATGGCACCACCAGATGGATAGGAATGTGCGTGTGCAGGAGAAGAGAGGAAGTATATGGTAACATTGCAGTAAAGTTTCAGTTTTGTGACGGCAGTAGTTATTGCTCTGTGCTAGGAGAAAATGGCTTCTCAAATATTGTCTCCCGCCAAATGCGAGGTTCGCACAGTAACCCGATTTTTGCATGCTCAAAAGCAATCTCCAGCAGAGAACCACCGTCAATTGTGTCACGTGTATGGACAGGGCATTATGTGTGACAGTATGGTAAGACAATGGTGCAGGCAATTCACGGAAGGAAGAACCAAGATTCAGAACGAAGACCGTAATGGCTGAGTGTCCCTGGTGACGCCAGAGGCATTACGCTTGTGCATGGCAATGCAAGACCCCATACAGCCAAAGCTACACGAAATGTGTTGAATAAGTTTGGATGGGAGGTCTTCGAACATCCACCCTACAGACCCGATCTTGCTCCAAGTGACTTTCATCTCTTCCGTCTCATGAAGCGTTTTCTGGCAGAAAAATGTTTTCACAGTAACGCTGAGGTCCAGAATGAAGTGACTTCATGGCTGCGGACATTGGCGGCAGAATCCTATGAGTTGGGCATACAATTAATGGTGTACCGTTACAATAAATGCCTCAACAATGGTGGTGACTATGTTAAAATGTAGCCAGTGAATCTATGTAATTATTCCAATAAATATTTCTTACTTAGTGATGTTCTTGCTCTCTTTATTGGTCATTGGGACTTACTTTAAGGATGCACCTCGTATTTTCAAATACTACAGTAATATCAGGGTTGTCTCCTTAGTGCAGTGGTAGCGCTTCTGCTTACCAAGCAAGAGACCAAGGTTCAATTCCTGACACCAGCGTGGTGATTTTATCCCACCTAAAGACCTGGCACGGGGTGCACTCAGCCTTGTTAGGTCCCTGAAAAGACAATCGAGGAGCTCCTTGATTGAAAAGTTGGGATCCTGATTGTGTAGACTGCATAACCGGCCGGGAGGAAGCAGGATGTTGAGCACCAGTACTGCACCACACTCTTGGCACCTGTGTTAGAGGTGGGGCTGCAGCAACTAGGTGGCAAGGGCTGTTACGCCTTGGATAACTATTATTATTACAGTGATATGCCTTGTTTCATTGTCCTTGTACTATTTTTATGCTGTTATTTTCTCAAGTTCTGTTAAATGTGAATTCTATATAAATATGGTGGTATTTCATCCCCATGGGAACTACAAGAATTGATTACATACTTAAAAATGCAATTTCATTGTATATTCTAGTGGCAAACAATAAATCTTCTACTGAAACCATTAATATAACACTTGTGTGGGAGTGGATATGTCAAAATGCACTGTGAAAGGTCACGTAAGTGATGCATCCACCCTCCAACCCTTCAGATAATCCTCAGATAAGGGATGAAGATTTATAGGATTTAAAGCAACCAGATGTATAGATTTACAGTATTAACCAACGAATATTCTTTTGCAAAATGTGTAGAATTTTGGCACATAAGGGATTTGGGAAATTGAGTGTAATACTTAATTTAGTTTTTCTCATTATGAGGTTTTCTGACTTAACCGCTTTTGCACACCCAGTCGAGAATTTATACCACAAACTTTAATGACACAGCCTTCTCCCACTGAAATTAAATTTATGACTGGTTAGTATTTCATCAGAATTGTAGCTGGACCCATCGTTCTTGGCCCCTGACTTTGACTGGAAGTCCTGTAGGTGAACCCATAGCTTTTGTCTCTTTCATCAGCTCATATTGTATAAATCTGCAAATGATTAATATTAGTATCATTAATATTATTGTTATTGTCGTTATTGTTATTATTGTTAATATCATCACCGCCTGTGCCTCACGTTCAAGAGGTCGCGACTTCGAATCTCGCTTAGGGTAAGTTATCCGGGTAAGGTTTATTTCCGAGGTTTTCCCTACCCTGAGAAGACGAATGTCGGGTAACTTAAAGCTCCATGGACCTCGGGCTCATTTGAGCATTATTTCACCCATTTCATTTCATTCATTCGTCCGATATGACACAATGTTGGAGGACGTTAATGCCAAAAAAAAAAAAAAAAAAAAAATGCTGCCGCCAACGCCACCACCACTATTTATATTATTATTTATATTATTATTATTATGATTTTTCTATTACAATGCACAGACTGAGTCAGTTTGAAAAGCTGCCTAGTTACGCTGGTGCAAAATTCTACAATAGACTGCCAGCAGAAATTAAAAGGTGTAAAAACTATACTAAATTCAAATCTGCTTTACAAACTTATTTAGTTAATAATGTGTTCTATTCATTAGAGGAATTTTTAAATAGGTTAAAAGTTCAGTAATCAAAAGTCAATGTTAGGTACTTATTTTGTAATCTGTTAATATTTCATTGTGCATAGTCTCTACTACTTGTTTAATCAGTTCTTTGTATATTATCATCATCATCATCATCATTATCATTATCATCATCATTATTATCATTATTATCATTATTATTTATATTATTATTATTATTATTATTATTATTATTATTATTATTATTATTATTATTATTATTATTATTATTATTATTATTATTATTATTATTATTATTATTATTATTATTATTATTATTATTATTATTATTATTATTATTATTATTATTATTTATATTATTATTATTATTTATATTATTATTATTATTATTTATATTATTATTATTATTATTTATATTATTATTATTATTATTTATATTATTATTATTATTATTTATATTATTATTATTATTATTTATATTATTATTATTATTATTTATATTATTATTATTATTATTATTTATATTATTATTATTATTATTATTTATATTATTATTATTATTTATATTATTATTATTATTTATATTATTATTATTATTTATATTATTATTATTATTTATATTATTATTATTATTATTATTATTTATATTATTATTATTATTATTTATATTATGATTATTTATATTATTATTATTTATATTATTATTTATATTATTATTATTGTTGTTGTTTTTTATAAGTGAGGAATTTCCTCATTACATAAGTTTGTCTCCAACAGAACAATATTGCAATACAAATGTAAATTTAATTATATAACCGTATAAACAAAATAAATTTGTAGATTAAATACTATGTACAGAACTCATCACTGTTTTTGTGTAATACTACACCATTTCTCTATCATGTATGTCTTCTTCAGCTGCTCCAAATCTCTCCATTGACATGTGTACATTTTATATCCAGGTGACAGCTGGTCATCCTTGCCATTTTTGCCTCTTAATTTCCCATTAATGCACGATTTTGGGTATTCTTCCTACTTTCATTCTACATACATGACCATACCACTAGAGTCTTTTCCTTTCAAATGTAACACAAATAATATCTTCTTATACTTCCATTAGTTATCCTATTTCCATATTCCTTATTTTGTCTAGAGGGCACATCCCCAGGTGGTGGATAGAGGAGGACCTTCCACCTATGGGTGGTAGGATGGGAAATGATCAATCTTTTCTAGTTGCCAAAATATCTTCACCTGATCTGTTTGCTCCTCTTCTTTATTAAGATATTTTCTGATTGATGTTCTCGCTTCGTGACAAGTACAAAGTCTCTAATTTTCTCTCTAGCTCATCAGTAACCAGTTATTTTGCAAGCTTTTTCATAAACTCAAGCCTAGTTTGTTATAAATATTCAATTTATTTTGCTTAAGGGTGTTCACCAGTTCATCAGATGAAAACTGATTATCCACATTGATATTCATATTTGAACCTTGAATGGTAGAAGACAGCCTCAGCATTACCTTTGTTTGTTTCTTTAGTTTCCCTTTCTGTTCTGAAAATGTTACATAATCAGAATCCCTTTCACAATAAATCTCGCCTACCACCTAGGCGGCCCGGGTTCGATCCCAGGGACCCGCATGTGGTATTCGTGGTGGACGAAACGGTGTCAGGGCGGTTTTCTCCGGGTGCTCCAGTTTCCCCCGCCATCTCATTCCACCGATGCTCCATCTTCATTCCATGTGTCATCAGTGTCACCGCCTGCGGTGCCGTAGTAGTAAAAGCGGGCATTAAACACTACAACAGCTACAACAGCAGGTTTCAAAATAAATGTTGTTGTTGTTGTTTTCTAGTGCCTTACATCTGGCAATGAAGCCATTAGCATTCGTGCTTTCCAATACTTTTGAACTGTAGTTTCTTCTGATCTTAATGCTTCACAGGTCTTCAAGTGGTCTTCGTTCATTTCTGCTGGATCGTTACACAGGGGACATATTGGTGAACCTGAGATACCTATTCTGTAGAGATGACTTGCTAAGCAGTCGTGATTTGTCAGTAGTCGGAAGGCTGCAACCGCTGTTTTCCTTGGTCTCTGGGGGATTATATCTGGGTTGGAAAGTAGTGTAATCCATTTTTTATCTTTGGCATTTGTTTCAATTTCTTGTAGGTATGAATGAGAAATTTTTTTAATGATCAAGCGTTTTATTGAGGAATATGAGAAATTGAATTTAGACTTTTGTTTTATTGTTGTGCCTTTCTTTGCAAGTGAGTCTGCAGCTTCATTCCCCATGACTCCACAGTGTGCTGAAATCCATTGGAGATGAACAGTCCTATTAACTTTTTGGAGTTGTGTTAACATTTTGTAGCATTCTCTAATTTTTGTTGACTTCTTTGTAGTATTTGAACATATTCCCTGAATTGCAGCTTTAGAATCTGAAAGAATTACTGCCTTGTTAAATTTATTTAAGGGAAGATTTAATAATTGTCGGAGAGCAATGTGTATAGCCTCTATTTCTCCATCATAATTTGTTGTGTCTCTGCCAACAGAATGATAAAAGGAAAAATGTGAACACATAACTCCAGCTCCAGTAAGGTTTTCCATGGAGGATCCATCAGTATATATTTGCAGCCATTCTTCTGTGGGATACCTAGTATTGATTGTTTCCAGAGCTAGAAGTTTTTGTATCTCTTTTGGTGTGCCTGATTTACTTATTTCCTCTATTAATTCCAAACTGAAGGTAGGTTGCAATAATTCCAATGTATTTTCTCTTATAAGTAGATTTTCTCGGTGTTAGGAATGTTCAATTTGGATTTAATCTGTGTTACCTTTTCTAGGAAACTACTATGAGTTTTAAGGATTGATGGGGGGAGGTTCTCTTCTGTCCATTTAGAGTTTGGCAGTCGTAACATTTTCTCGTGTTGGAGCAATGCTTGTTCTTCTATTTTTGTTGTTATTGATGGGGTCCGTGTTAAGGCAAGCATGGCATCAATAGGTGTGGATTTAACTGCTCCAGTGATTAGGCGAAGAGCCTGATTTTGTATTTGTTCAAGTTTATTGATGTTAGCATTTGCTGCTGTTATTAAAGCTTCAGAACAGTACAAGAGGTTTGGTTTAACATACATTTTGTATGTTGTGTTAAGGACTCTCCTTGAGCAGCCCCATTTAGCACCAGCTAACCTTTTCAGGATTTGCAGTTTCTTTCCAACCTTTTCTGAGATGTTTGTTATACGTTTTTTCCAACTTAGCTTTCTGTCGAAAGTGATGCCTAAGAATTTGGCATCATCAACTGCTTTGAGTGGTTTACCATTATAATTTATGTTAATATTAACTGGTTTGTATTTTAGTGTAAATAATTCATAATTTGTTTTTTCCACGTTGATAGTCATGAGGTTTTTAGAGCTCCATTCATGTACTTTGTTTAGGGCTGTTTCTATTCTGTCTTTAATTAATTCAGGTTTTTTTGGAGAGCCTGGAGTCCAAATGACTACATCGTCAGCAAATAAATGTATCACTTTAAAACTAACTATTTCTGACATCAGTTACAACCCATAACTTATAGTTACTTGCATGGCTTATTGGGTAAATACATCTGAAATTCACACTTTCCCCCAAAAACCCACAAGCATCTCATCTAACAAGCCAAAGAACCAGTACTATAGACTGACTAGCAATTAGCTACAAACTTGTTGAATAGTTCTGATATTGGAGATGTAGGATTATCTTTATTCCCTTCATTTCATGTATTTGCATCATCAAACTTCAAGCTCTGATGTAGAATGCCAAAGTGATTAAGATTCATGATGCACTGGAATATATCCCTACCAGTTCCATCTGATGCAAATAATGATCTGATATTTTCATGGTTTCACAGGAAAACAATGTAGTATAAAATAATAAGCCAAAGAAATCAGGCAGTTCTATCACAACCAAATCACACAGATCTGATTTTGCAGTCATTTTACACTTTCTCCTCAATTTATGGTTAGTGAAGCAGAACCAAGCTTCTTTTTTAGCCACCATTATCTTCCTAAATTGTTGTCCAAGTCCAGAAAACTGCATCACTGTATACTGTTGTAGCATTCTAGAATGAGAGCTAACAAGGGAGTGCCTGCACCACTGGAAAGAATTTTTTCCAAACCAGAAATCTCTATTATTTTTACATGATTCTTCCTCTGAATTGCCACTTTCTTGATCACCATTACTATCATATTTACTTATCATTTCTGCATCACTAATGTCACTACCATCAACATTTGGCGCCTCAGTTTCATTAAACCATAACTTCAAAACCACTTCAAAGTCTGTATCATGTGGACAAGTTTTCTTTTTGCTTGGCCCAGGTAGAAAATCTATCATAAGCTGAAAAATAAATGTTAACAGCAAGATTAGAGAGTGTAAAGGGCTTTTGTTGTGTTTAAATAATTACAAGCTTTTCTCAAGTACATTAATTAAGGCATGAAGCTTAACAATTTTTTCTCAAGCAATCACAGGCACACTCTCAAACTGACTCCATAATGTGCATCACTAAATTCAGCACAAATAACTCACTAAAAAACCGTTGTTGGGTCTCAACACTGTATGTGCAGACTGAGGGGAGATCAGTTTTAAGGTACTGATAGCACACTGTGGTTAATGGAAGTACAACAATGTGAAACTGCCGATCTAACAGTGTGGAGTCAATCTGACTGCCATCTCTAGTTGCAGGTTAAGTTCATTACTCAAAACACAATAAATAATTTGTGTTTACTGAAGTATGTGTACATTTTTTAGATGGACTATGCATAATGTAGCATAGCTCAGAATCTGAGGCTAATATACAGGAGATCCCATGTTCCATTCCCATTGGATTGGCTACCCTGGCATTTTTTTTTCTTTTTTCTTTCTCTCTTTCTTTTCTCTCTCCTTTGTTATTTACTTTTCTTTTCAAGGTTGTTAGGCGAATGAATCATGTAGTATCATAAATTTCCCTGTCCATTTCCTCTAATGTTTCCCTTCATCTTTCAGGGTTACAGACAGCATGATAGATTGTGGTATTTAGTGAATGTAGTTTGAGGGGAGAACTTTTTCTTTCCCGATAGAGAACTTTGTGCACACACCTGTCAGTGTAGACAGAGGCTGTCAAAGTAGCGGCCACGGTTGTTTAATGTAGGAACACTAGGGACCCCATTGTGATACAGCATCTGCCCCAACAGACCTGGCTGCCCTTTGTGCTCCCTGATCTCATCCCTTTCAGTTTTGATAGGTGCAATAGGCCCAACCTTGGCCACAGTGCTGGAAACATTTTTCACTTCTAATACATATTCTGAGAATGCCTGGAAGAAAGTACTTTAATGTATTTAGACTGCAATGTTTTGCCCTGTTCTTTCAGCATGAGCTTAGATCACAGACCTGGCTACAAGTAATTTTAACTCACAAACACAGTGGTATGTACTGGATGATGGGAAAACTAAAGTGTGCATCAGTATAGTATGTCATTTGATTATCACCACTTGATTCTTTCAAGGAACCCCTGCAAGGGCTTCTTTTCCAGACTTCAAAAAACTGAGACACCATTTCAGATCTGCAGGATTGGAGAGGATGCTACACATGTGACAATAGTGCTTACAAATCTAGGAAATTGTATTAAAAGGAAGGATCTTTTTACAGTATCATAAAATATAGAACTGTCTAGCTAAAACAGAATTAATATAAATAAACCAATCCCCTCGTACAGCGAATGTACACTTTCTTGTATGTACACTACCTGTTCATAAGTATCCGGACACCCCTATTTAAATGAAATTGAACTCTAGAGGTCACAAGCAGTAAACTCACCATTATAAAAGAAAGCAGGGAGTATTGTGTTGTCAGTAGATAAGCAACAACAGAATGGGTAGGTCAAGAGAGCTCATTGACTTTGAGCTTGGACAAGTCATTAGTTGTCACCTGATCCTTCTAAAACTGTGCAAGTCGATTATTGGTGATGTGGTTATGAAGTGGAAACATGAAGGACCAACCATAGCTAACTCAAGACCAGGCAGATCTCATTTAATGATGGACAGGAATCATCAAGCATTGTGAAGGGTGGTTCTAAACAATTTCAAGAAATCAGTGAAAGGAAAAACCCTGAGTTCCGTAGTGCTATCAACAGTCCTGCCGGCACAATGGCTGTGCATTTGGCATTAAAAGAAATGGGGTACCATGGTTGAACTGCTGCTCATAAGCCAAACATTTTGGTAGTCAATGATAAGTGATGCTTAAGGTGGTTTAAAGAGCACCACCACTGGCTGGTGGAGGACTGGAAACAAATTATTTGGAGTGACCAATCATGCTATACCCTGTGGCAATCCAATGAAAAGGTTTGGGTTTGGCAAATGCCTGGAGAATGATACTTGCCATCATGATTAGTGCCAACAATAAAATATGGAGGAGGTGGTGTTATGGTATGGGAGTGTTTTTTGTGGTTAGGATTGGCCCCCTTATTGTGCTTAAGGAAAATTTAAATGCGGAAGGATATGAACACATTTTAGACCATGTAGTGTAAATGGTAGAGGACCAGTTCTAAGATGATGAGTGTCTGTATCAGCATGACAATATACCTTGTGATTAAAATGCATCTGTGTGACAATGGTTTGTGGACTATAACATTCCTGAAGTGGACTGGTCTGCCTAGAGTTCCAACCTGAACCCCACTGAACATCTTTGGTATGACCTAGAATGTTAGCTTCACTCCAGAACCCAGCATCCAACATCACTAACTTCTCTGGCTTTGGCTCTTAAGGAAACATGGGCACAGACATACAAACACTAATTGAAAATGTTCCAGCAGAATTAAAGCTGTCATAAATGTAAAAGGTGAACCCATCCATCATTTCAGAGGTTAAGTCCTGACAAGGGCAGGCACATGCATGACAACCTCAGGCTGTCCTTAGCCTGCCAACATGCCTTATCACCCCATATTGATGTCCACTAATAGGAAACATGACATGGGTAAAGTTCAATTTCAGATTAAGGATACCCATCTGTGTAAAAAGGCTAAACATTTCAAAAATTGCCAAAAATGGATTTTTGTTTTATCAAATAGTATAGATCTTCTGCTTTATTTTGATATACTTTTTATAGCCTTACAGCCTTTTTATCTATGTCACATGGCCGTCTGACTGATTGCCTGTAAGTGGTCATGTCCATTTAAATCCATACAGTTCCATTATCCTTGCTATGACTTCAAACTTAGTTTTTCCATGTTTTTATTTTTAACACTATTTGCTCTTTAAAATGCTCCACATTATGCAGTTTTCAGTACTTATGCATGAAATTTGGTGTACCTGCTTAGAAATAACATTAAAAAGAAATGATGAGATAATTTTTTCATAACATGAATAACTGCTGAGTAATTAAATATTAAAGTTTACATTTCGAAATTTAAATGAAAAAAATTATTAATTTAAACTTTAAAATTTATTTTTATCCAAAGTAATAACAAGATTAAGAAATTATCTCATCAGTTTGCTAAAATTCTATCATAGGACATAACTGAAAATTATTAAGTTTTTCAAATCAAAATTGCATCATGGGGAACCATTTATACAAATATTAAAAAAAAAAATATGATAAAATATTAATATGTTAGCAACTAATCTGACTAAATGTATGAAATTTAGCTCAGTTACCCCTCACTATACAGTAATTGTTGTGTTAAAATTTCAAATCAATCCAATGAAAACTGAAGATTTTCAAAATTTCACAGATGGGTATCCTTAAGCGTCCAGATGCTATTGATCAAGTAGTATATCTAGTTCAGCTGCACATTTGGCAGGTTTTAAAAATGTTACCTTTGACATAATTTAATAACAGCAGACCAAAAGTAATGGGTGCTAAGTAAGCATTGGAAAAGTGCAGATGTATGCTAGGAATGCTTCTGTGAGTAAGAGGAAAAAGGATGCAAAGAACATGGCGAGCAAAAATACAACACAATGTCAGCAGAGCTGGGGGAAATATAAAAAAATACTAGCAATGGAAGAAAAGCCATTGACAAAGAAGAGGAACTCAAAAATATAGAGATAATGAAGGAAGAATTACAAAACATCAAAGGAAGATAGAAAAATGGGAGGGGAGAAGCAGGAAATATAATGTGGCTATTATAGGAATAGAAGGAAGGACAGGAATCAGTCTAAGGCAAGATGTAAAGCAAGTTCTGGAGAATAGGCTATAGATTAACATAAGAAATATCAAAATATGTGAATCATTCAGGTTTGGAAGTAGAAATGGAAGAAGAAACATTCTAGTAAAATTTATAAGTACACATAGAGCATATAACATTTTGAAACAGACAAAAAACTGAAAGGAATAGATTAAAACTAAACCCCAGCACAACAGCCCATGAATGGCCAAGGCCTACCACCCAGCCGCAGCGTCCCCCACCTCTGCCCACTACAGGCGTCATTGGTGGGGTGCAGTACTGTAGGGTGGGACGTGGTTAGCACCCCGAGCCCTCCCAGCCAGATATGTGGTCTTCTCGACCTGGGGCTACTACTTCTCCATCAAGTAGCTCCTCAAGTGGTCTTCCCGGTACCTAATGAGGCTGAGTGCACCCCGTGCCAGACCTCCCAGCAGGGGAAAAATCCCCATGCTGGTACCGGGATCAAACCCAGGTCCTCTGCACCAGTGGCAAGTGCGCTACCAACTGCGCTACGGAGGCAGTTGAAAGGAACAGATACTGTACTAATACTTGTCAAATGAACAAAAGCAGCGAATTAAAAAATTAATAGATCAGAGAAGATAGGCAAAATGTCAGGGGAAACAGGCCTACATTTCTGATTTGGAACTGTGGACAGATGGGCATATTGCAGAGGAACAAAATGAACTAATAGACATCATAGTAGAAAATAAAAGAGCAATGAAACAGGAAACAAAATTAATAAGTCAGCTGAATCAGACAATGGGGATATGCTGAGGGGGGTTTTGAATGACCTTACTTCAAGGGTAGTGGTGAGAGAGATAGAAGAAAGGAGGATGGCATGCGAAAAGATGGCAGAGAACAGAGAGAAGAAAGAAGCCATATTTGGTGAAGGGAGAGGAGAAAACAGGAGGAAGGCAGCACAGTGTTATATTTCAGAGTTGAAGAGGTTGTGGGGAAATAGCAAGAGAAGAAGACAAACAATAAGGAAATAGTGAGTTGAGAGGCCAGTAGTACAAAAATTACAAATAGCAAAGGTGAAATGTCAAAGATTAGTGGAAATAAACCAAGGAAAGAAGAAGATATGGTGTATGAAGAAGTTGAATAGAAATATGATGATATGGGTATTACATATGTGAGTAGAGTGAGATGGAACCCATGTTTTTCTTACTGAAGCCATTACTTATAGCTGTACAGATATTTTATCATATACATATCATATTGTTTAATGAGAGAAATATTCACTAACCTTTTAAAACGGCAAGAAAGGTGCTTATTTTGATGATAAGTAGCCATTTATACATAATTTCTACACTTCAAGCTGGGAATAATATGCTTTAGAAATAACCGCATATAGTTAAGACTTGAAAACTATTAATAGAAAATAAGTACTATAAATTAAAAAATTACATAACATTCACTGAATTCAGGCAGGAAAACAAGGAAAGTCTTAAGAGATGATGGTATTAGCAGCCCCAGTCATATAAATGTAAGCAGGATAGAATAGAGTAAGATTAGCCATAAGTTTTATACCTAAAGAGAGGAGCAGGGGAGAAAAGAGAAAAATAAATATATATCGTCATTGTGCCTTGTAGAACCGATATGTGCAAAAAACTAAAACTTCTTAGAAGCAGAAAACATTCCCAATCTTATCTAAACTGTCAATAATGTTTGCAAACTGCATAAACATGTGAAACAGTAGATGTTATATTGCTTATTCTAGACATTGAAACCCAGTACAATTATACTATTTTCTTGCATATTTGTATATTCTTGTAGCACATAGTGGATTAATTTTGCTTCTTTATAATCACATGGTGTATACGCGTTTTGTGTGATCTATAAACATTCTGTTGATAGTCAGCCTTAAAAGACATAATTAGACTAAAACTGTTTAATATGGTACAGCAGTTAAGTTTAAAGTGAGATAAAAAACAAAACTGTGCAATTAACAGTAGTCAACTTTATTCATCAAGAATATTTAGTTATAAATGTACTGAATACATAACTCCCTGTGGGCTTCAAAATTAGTTTTATAAATGACAGTAATCTCAGTATACAAAACTGCATACATGTTCATGCCAAAGGTTATTATGAACTTTTATGTTAACATCCCAAAACATTTTACAATAATCATGGTGGTAGTGTGTGCACAGTTTCACAGTTTGATCACAGTTTGCTCTACTCAGACACCCATTCTCAAATCAAGATTAGAACCTCAGAAACAATTCTCAAATTAAACAAAACTAACATAATTTTACTCCATAGATAATAATGAACTTTGATTTTAATACGTCAGACTGTCATGAAAATAATGATAGTCTTTTTAAACCTTGCAACCTGTCATATTTGGACTTCTCAGTCTTCATGGGCTGCACCTTGTTGTAGCTTCCTTTCTGTCTTCATTGAGGAAGAATCTGCCATCCTTGAAATGATTAATCTTGTAGAACACTTCACCTTCTTTATTGAGCAGTCCTTATATATCACTGACTGTGGGATCCCCTTTCTTCTTGCCAGGATGAATTGAAGTGTAGTTGGAAGATATACATTCATAATCCTAAAAAAATTTGTGATCCAAGTAATGTACAAGGGTGAGTCAATAAATAAGTTTCAAACATCTGTTTCCCTATAGCATTTGTAAATTATGCATGCACTTTGTGCCAGCAGATAGCAGCACACGTATGCTTGCCATAGAGGTTGGGTCAGACCTTTCCAGCATGCGGTCAGTCAGTGGCAGCCAGTGTAAGATGGTGGATGTGTTGCATGATTGTACCCAAGCAGAGCAGCGTGCAGTTGTGCATTTTTTGTGGGCCAAAGGACTTTCCACAGAAGAAGTGCATCACAAAATATGTACCATGTATGGTGACAAGTGTTTCTCATGGAAAGCTGTATTCAATTGGATCCAGCAGTTTAATAAGAAAAGGCAAAGCATCTGAGATCGGGAGCATCCTGGTCATTCTGTGGAGGTGTCAACTGCAGCCACAGTCCAGCATGTGGAATGAATCATTCGTAATGACCAGCTTGTGACGATTGATGAGGTAGTGCATGCTATAAGTTGTTCACATGGAATCGCTTACATCACATGTGAGCAGTTGAAGTTTTGCAAAGTTTGTACATGGTGGGTGCTCCACCAGTTGACTGAGGAGCACAAAATGAAGAGAATGGATCTATCTTTGCAGCACCTCACTTGGTACACTGAGAAAGGAGATGACTTCCTGGCATGAATTGTTACAGGGTAACAATTTGGGTTTACCCCTTTCAACCAGAATCAAAAAGAAACATCCCACTTCACCAACAACAAAAGAGTTCAAAGCGGTTCCATCAGCCTGCAAGGTTATGCTCACCATGTTTTGGGATATGCAAGGTGTCATACTGCAGATATTCCAGCCTCACAGTGAGACTGTGAATGCCATGACATACTGCACCACTCTGAGGGAACTCCAACAGGCCATTCACTGCAAGCAACCTGGACAAAGGGAATGATTCTCCTGGATGACAATGCCTGCCCTCATTCAGTAAGATTAACACAGGAGATGTTACAAATATTTCATTGGAAATGGTTAGAACATCCACTGTACAGTCCCGACTTAGCCCCCAGTGATTTCCATCTGTTCGGGCCCCTGAAAGGTCATTCACTTCGAAACTGATTATGCCGTAATTTGATAGGTTATTCGTTGGCTGGGAAAGCAACCAAAAATCTTCTTTGCTGCCGGCATTCAAGGACTTGTAAAGAGATGGGATAGGTGTGTCAATGTACAGGTGATTATGTTGAAAAGTGAAATAGATTTCAGGTGGTTACTTTGATTATTACTGCCTCTATTCAGTTTTGAGACCTATTTATTGACTCACCCTTATATTTTCTATGGCTTATTTTTTCTGGCCGCTTCTATTTTGGATAAGTAATATGCAGGCAAATAGATTGGTGGAGTAAAGAGATGGTCCAAAGTAGAATGGATGCTGTCGACCTCTATCATCGTGTGGCCTCTCTCCAAATCTGCTCTATTTTGAAGTTGAGTTTTGTTGAAACATCTGATAAAGCACTAACCAAAACCTTATTTTTATTCTGACATTAAAGCCATTCAATATTAGAGAAAGCTTACTTGCAGTACCAATGTCCTTTTCTAAAAAGTCAATTATGCAGCTTGTGAATTCATTTGCTGAGACTTTTCCTTCTCCATGTGAGAGATATAAATGGACATCTTTTGTATTTTTTACATAGATGCTGAAATTCTGAATCTGAAGCTTCTGATCATAGTACTGTTTTGAAACAAGCAACTTAGGTCATAATAATACACTTTGAACATCCATTGTCAACACAAAGGTGCAAGATTCAGCTTTACAAGCTTCTTTCTTTTTAATATGAATATTAAACTCATCCTTCATTAGATTACCTTCTTTAAATATCACACTGGTCTTTTCTAGGCTTGAACACAGAAATGTTCTCTTCTTCCAGGATTTCACAGAACCTCTTCCTTTGCACATATTTTGTCCATTCTCTTCACACCATGCCTTATAAATTTCATGCACTGTTAACAGATTTAAAATCAGGTTCCACATAAACTTGATCACTAGAGGATTGACAATAGTGACTTGGCACTTCAGAAATTATCCCCAATCACCGTTTCATGGAATCTGATTTAAGTTTCTTTGAACTGCTTGTGTTGTCATGTTGGACCAAATTTTTCGATTTTCTTGTTTCTTCAATTTTTACTTTATCACTATTCTCACACAAGCGGAAAGGTTTTACCCACTCATCAGACATACTTTCTTAGGTCTGTAGTTGAAGGGAAAAGCTCTTGCAAACTCTGACTTTCTTTCCAGCTTCTGTAGGCAAATAACAGTCATACCCATACATTTTCTTTGGCAGCTCCTCAACAATTCTGCTTACTCTCCTCCTAATAGTTGTATGGAAATTCACCAATCCATATACATACATCTTCTTCTCATCCCATGAGCTAAACTCCCACATTGTTTGATGAATTTTTCTCCTCTGAAATTTGTCAATTTTACTACACATAACACTCCTCTCTGTTATTAATTGCTTTCCTTGCTTATGTGAGCATGTTATCAGAAGAATTAGTTCACACTCATCTCTTCAACAACATTATAATACTTATTTCTTTTGTATTTTCTCCCTTGATATTTTCTATCATGTAATCTTAACTTTCTGTTTACATTATCAGGATTCTTTATTTATTTATTTATTTTATTTATTTGGATACAGGTCCTAAGGAGCCCTTTGGTCCATTTCAGGGACAGTCCCTTACAGTATTTTGACAGTGATAAGGAACTAAACATTTGTACCTAAATGTTGTATATCTAAGTTTGAATGTAAGTGCATTTATATGTAATTATAAGAATACATAAGAGAATATACATAACAGCACTTTGAGACTAGATATAACTACAAAAATCACAGTGCAAAACTATCAAATACAGGATAATAGCAAAATCAATATCTTATTTATTCACTCACTCACTCATTCATTCATGCATGCATGCATGCATTCATTCATTCATTCATTCATTCATTCATTCATTCATTCATTCATTCATTCATTCATTCATTCATTCATTCATTCATTCATTCATTCATTCATTCACTCATTTGTGCTACAACATAGCAAAGCTCTAATTACAGTAGCTACATGTAATTTATTTATACAAGCTTATACAAGCTTGCAAAACAAGAACACAAGAAGGAATACAAAGAAACTAAAACTAAACTATATATTAAGCTATTATTAAGTACAAGACATTGCAAATTAAACACTAACCAAGCGAATAAGTGATACAACAGAGTAAACAATAAATAAACAAATTTGAACATAATAGAAAAAGAATACAATAAAGTATTAAACTAAGACTAAAACGGAAATATCTATTAAGACAAGAATTGCAAATGTTATACTAATTCTGCAGATATAAGCGATACAACTGAAAATCACATGCAAATAATTTCCATATTTAATTGTTTTTTAAACTTCTTGTAACATAAGCTAAAATCTGGCTTTATTTTAGTTGGAAATTTATTGTATTTTGCACACAACCTCAAAATGGGAGAATTTTTATGGGATGACGTTTTCAGAGTCCTAAATTGAAACAGCTGACGATTTCTAAAATTAGTAGTACTGACATTAAAATATATTCTGTCAAGCAGTTCTTCAGTGGATACCAGGCCATTTATGAGTTTATACAGAAATAATTGTTTGGCTATTACTCTACAATCAGAAAGTGAGGCTATTTTGAGTTCATTAAGCAGTTGACTATACAGCAAGTTCTGATTATAAATAAAACTACCATGAGTCTTGTAATATAAGTATCTGAGGAACTTTTTTTGGATCTTCTCTATTTGATTGTTGTGACCTACGTTGGTGACCATACAATTGAGACATATTCTAAGTTACTACAAACAAGACTTTTGTATAGAATTAGCATAACCTGAGTATCTTTTAAGTCCCTACAGATCCTGAATACAAAACCAAGTTTCTTAAAGGAATCATTGGTTATATTTATAATGTGTTGATTAAAAGAGAAATTCTGGGTCATGGTAACATATAAGTCTCTGACAGAATATACTCTTACAAGTGGAGAACTATTGAAATAATTTGGAACTTAAGTGTTGCTTGCTTCTGGTGTACATCATAAAGGAGCATTTCTTAATATTGAAATGAATTTTGTTTTCCAAACTCCATTTATAAATATTATATAGATCAGATTGTAATTTAATTATATCGTCAGTATTACTAATTGCCCTGTATAACTTTAGATCGTCAGCATACAAGAGACATTTGGAGTAATTAATGCAATTTGGTAGGTTGTTTATAAACACCATGAAAAACAAAGGTCCTAAATTTGATCCCTAGGGAACTCCAGAATTAACAGCAAAAGTATGATTTTGATAGAAGAAAATTTACATACTGTTTTCTGTTAAAGAGATAGGAGGAAATTAAGTTTAAAATTTGAACTGAGAACCCAAAATTGGAAAGTTTATGTAGGAGAATGTCATGATCTGCCTTATCAACTGCTTTAGAGAAATCAGTATATATGCTATCAATTTGACAGGCTTGCTCTAAACCTGTAGAAACATACTGTACAAAATTTATGAGATTTGTGATAGTAGAGCGTTTGCTAATGAATACATGCTGATATTCTGAAATGTAAGATTCGACATGCCAAAATATTCTACTGTACAAAATATGTTCGAAGACCTTCAGACGGCACTCACTCTTCCATATAGACGCGCGTGCGGTATGCAGACCGCACGCAGACATCCGTAGTCACGCGCATTCCCCATGTGGACCGCAAACACGCATTTATATTCACGCGCATGCGCAATTTGGACGACACGAGTACGCCCACATTCACGTGCGTGGGCTATGCGGACCACACGGTTACATTATTGCACACGCGCATAGCAGACCGAAGTCACACTCATACTCTGTGGCATGCGCCGCTGAGGCCGCACACACAAATACTCACGCATGTATCCTTACGCGCATGCTCCAAAAAACAGCACGCACAAAACTATACTCACGCGCGTGAGGTATGCAGGCCGCACGCATACACCTTTACTCAGGAGCCTGCGCCGTGCGGAACGCACACCACACTCAAGCTCACGTCGATGCGCCCTGCAAACCGCACACACACTCATACATGCGCGCATGCGCATGCGGACCGTGCACACGCCTTCATACTTCCGTAAGTGCGCAATGCGAGCCGCACGCGCACACAATCATAATCAAGCGCATGCGCCATGAGGATCACACACACACACACACACACACACACACACACTCGTGTTCACCGCCATGGGCTCTGCAGACAATACACGCACTCATACTCACGCCCATGCGCCATGACGACGACGAGCTGCTGGCAGGCTGAGGTTTAGCCCGATGGGTTTTTGCTGCGTACCTACCCCCAATAGGGTTTAGCCGCAGATAGGACAATATATTGGGATGGGTATTTAAGGGTGGCGTTGTTTGGTTTTAGTTAGTGTTATACTGAAGGAAGCTGTTTTGCCCCTTGACAAGAGACTAACAAGGCAGCAATGTCTGCATTCTGACGGAAGAAAAAAGTTTTAATATTTAAGATTTTTAATTTGAATTTTGTTAAGAGTTGAATTTTGAGCCGAACAACTCTTTGTTGGGACTATAATTGGAGTTTAGCTTTTGCTACTGTTGGATTAACTCCTTGGCTATGGGGTATGCCCGCAAGCCATGCGGGGAACCCTGTACGACCTAAAGCGGCGTATTCTGGGGTCATAGTCCCCAAGAGACCTAACCAGGCCGCTTTCATGAGTTGGTAACTTGTCGTAGAATTTTGCTGCCCGGCGCCTAATTTCATCCTATACGTATGGAAGAGATGGGACTTCGTGAAGTAGTCTCACGGGGAAAGGTATGGGAACAGAAAAGATGGACCGGAGTCCCCTATTGTGCGCCCTTTGGAGCCACAGGAGCCAACTACCTGCTGCCATGCCCCACACTTCACAGGCGTAAAGCATGAGGGGGATTATAAGAGCCCGGAAGAGGTGTAACTTCAGGCGGACTGGCATCTCGGACCTCAGCATAGGGTACAGTGAAGCAATAGCCCCATGCGCCATGTAAGCCGCACACACGCATTTATACTCACGCGCCTGGGCCATGGGGACGGCACGCACACTTCCATACTGGTGGGCATGCGGTATGCAGACCGCACGCACACATCTTACTCACGCGTATGCGCCATGTGGACCGAAAACACGCATTTATACTCACGAGCATGCGCAATTTGCACGGCACGCGCACACCCATGTTCACGAGCGTGCGCTATGCGGACACATGGTAACATTATTGCCCACGTGCATGCGCATAAGAGACCGAAGGCACACTCATACTCTGTGGCATGCGCCACTGATGCCGCACAAATAAATACTCACGTGCATTTGACATGTGGAATGCTCCAACGCACTTATGCTTACACGCATGCGCAAAAAAAAAAAAAAAAAAAAAAAAAAAAATCACGCACACACTTATACTCACGCGCGTGCGGTATGCAGGCCACACGCATACAGCTTTACTCAGGAGCCTGCGCCGTGCGGACCACGCGCGCACACACACACACTCACACACACACACATACTCAAGCTCACGCGCATGCGCCCTGCAAACCGAACACACAAGCATAACCCCACGCATGCGCATTGCAGACCGCGAAAACACCTTCATACTTACGTGAGTGCGCCATACGAGCCAGCAACGCACACACAATCATAATCACGCGCATGCGCCATGCAGGCCACACACACACACACACACACACACACACACACACACACACACACACACACAAACACACACACACACACAAACACACACACACACTCATGCTCACCGTCATACGCTCTGCAGACATTACAGGCACTCATACTCACGCCCCTGTGCATTGTAAGCCGCACACACGCACTTATACTCACGCGGATGGGCCATGGGGACGGCTCGTACACTGCCATACATAAGCGAGTGCGGTATACAGACCGCACGCAGACATCCTTATTCACGCGCATACCCCATGTGACCAACAAACACGCATTTATTCACGCACATGCGCAATTTGGACGGCACGCGTACACCCATATTCACGTGCGTGCGCTATGCGGACCAGACGGTTATATTATTGCCCACGCGCATGCAAATAGCAGACCGAAGACACACTCATACTCTATGGCATGCGCCACTGAGGGGGCATACACAAATAATCACGCACACGCGACATTTGGAACGCACTCATGAGCGTCGGCACATGTTTGAAATTTGCAACCAGATAATATTAATTCATTATTTTATTGCCAAAATGTATATTTGTTGCATATAACCATATTAATTTGTGCTAAATAAAAATTGATATTTTAAAATAGTAGTTTAATAGTCAGTAATTGATTGCAGATTAAGTTGACCAACTACCAGGGGGGGGGGGGGGGTCGCGGCCACCACTTGCCCCCCCCCCCCCTTCACGATGCCCATGAATGCACTCACGCACTTATGCTTAAGTGCATGCCTTAAAAAACATCACGCACACCTATGCTCACGCGCGTGCGGTATACAGACCGCAAGCATATACCTTTACTCAGGAGACTGCGCCGTGCGCACCGCATACTCACACTCAAGCGCACGCGCATGCGCCATTCAAACCGCACACAAGGATAACCCCTCGCATGCGCATTGCGGACCGCGCACACACCTTCATACTCACGAGAGTGCGCCATGCCAGCCGCACGCATACACAATCATAATCACGCGCATGCACCATGCAGGTCACACACACACACACACTCATGCGCACTGCTATTTGCTCTGCAGACATTACACGCACTCATACTCATACCAATGCACCATGGAAGTCGCACACACGCACTTATACCCACGCGCATGGGCCATGGGGACGGCAGGCACAACTCTATGCTGACGCGTGTGCGGTGTGCAGACCGCACGCGGCTATCCTTACTCACGCGCAAGCGACATATGGACCGCTAACACGCATTAATAGTCACGCGCATGCGCAATTTGGACGGAAGGCATACACCTGAGTCATTCCACGTCAAATCGAACAAAATATGGCAAAAACTGACCTTGAACTTTCAGATTTTCTTGATTTTTTTTTTTTTTTTTTTTTTTTTTTGTGTGTGTTTTGGAACAAAATATGTTTGACCCGTGTTTCTTCGTTTTGTATAAAAAAATTTATTTTGGCAGATATTAATTTTTGAAATGTCCAAAAATTGCGCGCTCCTCACTCTTCGATCAATCATACCTCCGATTGTAATGAAGCAAATTTCTTGATCTTTGGCTCAAATTAAAGATAAATTGCAGTATTTTGTGAGCTATTTATTAGAAAATTTTATTAATTATTATTAATATTATATTTTATATGATTAAAGTTTTAAAGTTCGATAATAACATAAACTCGACTATTTAAAAATCTGGGGGGGGGGGGGAACTAAAAATACAATGAAGTTTATTCAATATTCTCAGAAAAAATCAGAATGGAGTCTCTAATAGTTCAGTTTGAATTAACTTTGCAAAGCAGTGCAGCGAAACCGCGTGGCAGCGGTGGTGGCTACAGTAACCTCACACAATTGCCACCTTCCATTGCGGCAATTGTTCATTGCTTGAGGTTCCATGAACGTTACAACAGTACAGTAAGGAGAACACTTCTAGCTGACACTATTACATGTACACTATTAGCATCTTCAAAATGTTTTTAAAATATGCATTTTAAACTGATGTTTCCATACAACACACAGCTTTACCTCCTTCTTCGAAAGAAAATTGTTTCACTAAAGCTTCAGTTTTTGACAAAGGAATGAAGGAGTGTAATTTTAAAGTACAGCTGGACCCATCGTTCTTGGCCCCTGATCTTGACTGGAAGTCCTGTTGGCGAATCCATAGCTTTTGTCTCTTTCATCAGCTCATATTGTATAATTCTGTGAATGAAACCATGCAAATGGGGAGGGAGAGGGAAGGTAGTGATGCCTGCGTGATCTGAGACAGTCTTGCTAATTCGAAGGTGCTTTTTAGTGCAGTGTGCAGTTGAAGACATAGATCTTTGCGATAAAGAGTGAATATAGTGACTTTGTAAGACATTGATCATAGCGTAAATCAATTATGCCACCTGTACGTTCTAAATTAGGGACCAAAACATTACACAGTCAGAGTAGAGAAATTATTTCAAATGTATGGACGTACATGAAGGAAGAAGCTAAAAGCAAAGAACTGCTTACATCAGAAGATTTTTTTCAAAAAAATTCAAAAGTTCAAAAGCACGTATCAGATGCCACAGGAGTATCACAAAGGTTGTGGAGACATTTTTCTGTATGGACTGTACTGCCTTAGTAAGAAGAAGTTATGTGAGTAGCATAGCTGGCGCGGCAATTCGCAAGCTGTCTGCAGCCACCTGGCTTGTTACTCGTTCGTGAGCGCCTGCAGGCCTCCAGAAAAAAAAAATTGTAGCAAATGCACTAATGCAAGCTCCATAGTTTTCAACATCTTATTTTATAGCTAAAATGTCAGGGAATACGTGTGTATTTGTTTTAGATTTTTATCACATCGATTTAAATTCTATTTTTGGTTTTACAAAATATACCATAAAAAACAGTCCAAAATTTATGTGTAATAATGATTGATCGAAAGGCGTTAAAAGTGTTATATTTAGCCTTTCCAGTGCGACAAACCCCAACTCTCAACTCGATATGAACTTAGAGTAACAAGCGATTTTATATTACGGTGCGCGCAGAAATTGCTTAGTTTCTAATAGCCATAACTAAGCAAGTAATTTAAAAATACGGGAATAAAAAAATACGGGTCTCCTTATTTGATGCCTATTATTCATAAAAAAAATTTGAGCCTCCTACGAAAAAGTCGTGTTTTACGGGTGTTCGATTTGACGTGGATTGACCCACCTATATTCACGTGCGTGCGGTATGCGGACCACACGGTTACAGTATTGCCCACGCGCATGCGCATGGCAGACCGAAGGCACACTCATACTCTCTGGCATGCGCCACTGAGGTCACACACACAAATACTCACGCGGATACGACATGTGGAACGCACTCATGCACTTATGCTTACGCGCATGCGCCAAAAAACAGCACGCACACACCTATACTCAGAGGCGTCGGTATACACCCCGCATGCACACACCTTTACTCAGGCAGCCTACGCCGTGCCTTTAGCACACACACACACACACACACACACACACACACACACACACACACACACACACACTCAAGCTCACGCGAATGCGCCCTGCAAACCGCACACAACCATAACCCCTCGCATGGGCATTGCGGACCGCGCACACACCTTCATACTCACTACAGTGCGCCAATGCGAGCCGCACGCACACACAATCACAATAACACGCATGCGCCATGCAGGTCACAGACACACACACACACACACACACACACACACACACACACACACACACACACACTCATGCTCACCGCCATGCGCTCTGCAGACATTACAGGCACTCACACTCACGCCCATGTGAATTGTAAACCGCACACACGCACTTATACTCACGCGGATGGGCCATGGGGACGGCTCGCACACTGCCATACATAAGCGAGTGCGGTATACAGACCGCACGCAGACATCCTTATTCATGCGCATGCGCCATGTGGACCACAAACACGCATTTATAATCATGCGCAAGCGCAATTAAGACGGCACGCGTACACCCATATTCGCGTGCGTACGCTATGCGAACCACACGGTTACATTATTGCACACGCGCATACGCATAGCAGATCGAAGGCACACTCATACTCTGTAGCACACGCCACTAAGGCCGCACACACACAAATACTCACAAGCATACTACATGTGGAACGACCTCACGCACTTATGCTTACGGGCATGCGTCAAAAAAACAGCACGCACACACCTATACTCACGCGCGTGCGGTATGCAGGCCGCACGCATACACCTTAACTCAGGAGCCCGCATCGTGAAGACCGCACACACGCTCTCAAGCTCACGCTGCTGCGCCCTGCAAACCGCACACGCACTCATACATGCGCGCATGCGCTTTGTGGACCGGGCATACACCTCCATACTCATGTGAGTGCCATGCTAGCCGCAAGCACACACAAAAATAATCAAGCTCATGCCTCACACATGCACTCATGCTCACCGGTTTGCACCCTACAGACACTCATACTCACGCCACTGCGCCTTGTGGACGGCACACAAGCACCTATACTCACGCGCATGCGCCATGGGGACGACACGCGCTCTCCCGTACTGACGCGCGGCGATATGCAGACCGCACGCAGGCATCCTTACTCACGCGCATGCAACATGTGGACCACTAACACGCATTTATACTCACGCGCATGTGCAACTTGGACGGCACGCGTACACCAATATTCACGTGCGTGGGTTATGCGGACCACACAGTTAGATTTTGCCTACGCGCATGCGCATAGCAGACCGAAGGTACACTCATACTCTGTGACATGCGCCACTGAGGCCGAACACACAAATACTCACGTTCATAGGATATGTGGAACGCACTCACGCACTTACGCTTACGTACATGCGCCAAAAAACAGCACGCACACAAATATATTCACGCAAGTGTGGTATAAAGACCGCACATATACACCTTTACTCATGATCCTGCGCCGTGCGCACAGCACACACAGACCCAAGTTCACGCGCATGCGCCCTGCAAACCAGACATACAACTTTAACCCCTCGCAGGCGCATTGCGGACCGCGCACACACCTTCATACTCACGTGAGTGCGCCATGCGAGCCGCACACACACACAATCATGATCACGCGCAGGTGCCACGTAGGTCACAGACACACATACACACACACATACTCACCGGCATGCGCCCTAGAGACACTACACGCACTCATACTCACGCCCGTGCGCCATGTGGACCGCACACCAGCAATTACACACACGCGCATACGCCATGAGGACGGCACACGCTCTCCCCTATTGACGCGCGTGCGTTATGCACACCGCACTCAGCAATCCTTACTCACGCGCATGCGCTATGTGGACCGCAAACACGCATATATATACTCACGCGCATGCGCAACTTGGACGGCACGTGTGCACCCATATTCACGTGCATGCGCTGTGCGGATCACACGGTTACATTATTGCCCACGCGCAGGCTCATAGCAGATCGAAGGCACACTCATACTCTGTAGCACACGCCACTAAGGCCGCACACACACAAATACTCACAAGCATACTACATGTGGAACGACCTCACGCACCTATGCTTAGGTGCATGTGCCAAAAAACAGCCCGCACACACCTATACTCACGCGCGTGTGGTATGCAGACCGCACGCATACACCTTTACCCAGGAGCCTGCTCCGTGAGGTCCGCACACACACACACACACACACACACACACACACACACACACACACAAGCTCACGCGCATGCTCCCCTCAAACCGCACACACAACCATAACCTCTCGCATGCTCATTGCTGACCGCGCACACACCTTCATACTCACGTGAGTGCGCCATGCGAGCCGCACTCACACACAATCACAATCACGTGCATGTGCCATGCAGGTCATACACACTCATGCTCACCGCCATGCGCTCTGCAGACATTACACGCACTCATACTCACGCCCATGCGCCATGTAAGCCGCACACACGCACTTATACCAACGCGTATGCGCCATGGGGACGTCACGTACTCTCCCGTACCGACGCGCGTGTGGTATGCATACCGCACGCAGTCATCCTTACTCACGCGCATGCGCCATGTGGACCGCAAACACGCATTTATAATCACGCGCATGGGCAATTAGGACGACACGCGTAAACACATATTCACGTGCGTGCGCTATGCGCACCACACGGTTCCATTATTGCCCACGCGCATGCGCATAGCAGACAAATGCACACTCATACTCTGTGACATGCGTCACTGAGGCCGGACACACAAATACTCACGCGCATACGACATGTGCACCTATGCTTACGTGCATGCGCCAATACACCGCACACACACACACCTATACTCATGCGCGTGCGGTATGTAGGCCGCACGCATACACCTTTGCTCAGGAGCCTCCGCCGTGTGGACCGCACGCACGCGCGCGCACACACATACACACACTCAAGTTCACGCACATGCGCCCTGCTAACCGCGCACACACTCATACATGCGCGCATGCGCATTGCGGACCGAGCACACACCTTCATGCTCACATGAGTGCGCTATGCGATTCGCACGCACACACAATCATAATCACGCGCATGCGCCACGCAGGTCATACACACACTCATGCTCACCGGCATACGCCCTGCAGACATTACACGCCCTCATACTCAGGCCCTTGCGCCATGTGGACCGCACACAAGCGCCCATATTAATGCACATGCGCAATTGGGATGGCACGCATTATTTCGTATTGACGCACGTGCGCTATGCAGACCGCACTTGGACATCCTTACTCATGCGCTTGCGCCATTTGGACCGCTAACACGTATTTATGCCCACGCGCATGCGCAATTTGGACGGCACCCTTACATCCATGTTCACCAGCGTGCGCTATGCGGACCAAACGGTCACGTAATTGTCCACGCGCATGCGCACAGCAGGCGGAAGGCACACTTATACTCTGTGGCATGCGCCACTGAGGCCGGACACACAAATATTCACGCGCATACGACCTGTGGAACGTACTCACGCACTTATGCTTACGCGCTTGCGCCAAAAACTGCACGCCCACACCTATACTCAACTGTGTGCGGTATGCACGCGCCACGCGCCCTGCAAACCGCACACACATTCATACATGCGCGCGTGCGCATTGCGGACCGCGCACACACCAACTTACTGAGTCGTTATGTAAGTAAAAGCAGCTACAACCATCATAGATGCTCATAAAATCAAAACCATCGTAGATGCTCATCAAACCAACATTGAATTAGCGCGATGTTACTTCCACGTCGTAAGCAATAGATGGAGCCTCCATAGTTAGCCGGCGAGTTGGATGGCGTCCTACGGCTAATGGCCGAAGCAGCGGCGCATGCGCTACGCCCGACGAGACTTCCTCCAGCAAGCCAGATCAGTGACGAGAGAAGACAGTTCTTCGAGCTTGGGATTTCAACGAAGCAGGACGTTTAGTGGAGCTTACCCATAGCGCGTGACCAGTTGGGGAGGCATCATGGCTTAATACATTCCATTAGCTCTTTTCTAAATTTAGCCTTCAGCCTTTTCTTTTCGCATATACATACATAAATGGTTTTGGTGTGAATAAGATATTTTGGCAGCATGGCAGCAATTTCAGAACAACGAGAGACTTGATAGTATATGGAAAATGCATGTTCAAAATGATATTTTCGGTAACCACTTGAAGTGGCGGCGAGGGTTTGTAATCCACGGTGTTGAACTTTGTTTTGTACTGTTTTGCAGTTGTTATATAAAAGGCAAACTTTACTTGCCAAGTTGCAGTGTAAAGTCCTTTTAAAATATCCATACATCCTTCTTGCACTCATCCTTATCAGGTTTAGTAAAAGATTGTCTGTTGCAGTGGGTTGTAGGAAGCTAACATGAGTTACGTTTCTGTGCACCCCAGTGACACAGTTAAAAAATGGTAGCAGATAGCGTGTAATATTCCCTTAGCACCTTGAATTCACTTGACTCGCCCTTCATGTCTAAATTCGTTTATATTTTCCATTTTGATCTTGTTACTTCATATAATTCTATCATGTCACTATCATACATAGAGCTTTTACAAAAAGAAGCGTTACCTCATATGGTGCGCTTACTTAAGGAATATATTGATAGCGAAATATCTCTTTCTAGTTTTTCTTCCGTGAATTTGGAAAATGCGGCGAGGGATATTCTTTCTCAACTGCAGGAATTTACAAACTTTAAAATAGAACAAGGGGTTTCATTGTTTTCTGCCATGTTACGCCGTTATAAAGCACGCGTCGGCCATTACATAGATCATTTACAGCTGTTAATTTCTTATGCACCGATGGGCCAAAAACTTAAAGAGTTAAATAACTTACTTCAACTATTTAACGAATTACTTTAATTTCTGGACACTCTTACTTCTACCAGTGCAACCGATTTAAAGAATCTTGCATCTAACTTGAAGGACTGAGATCTTACTTGTGAATACTCAGTTCAGACACCAGTAGGTTCGTGTAATTTTCCAATTCTTAGGAGACAATCTATAGCATCAATTCACTTTAAAGCTTTAGAAATACGGCATCCCGCTCAGACATTATTAGATAAGGCAAATTTTGTTGTTTGTACTCCGGAACAAGCACTTGAGTTTTTAGAGACGTTAGTCAAGTTACAACAACAGTGAGATGGGCCCAAATTTATATATATAACTCAACTAATGGCAATAACATTCTATATATATCGAATGTTATTGCCATTAGTTGATGGTAATTTGGAATTTTTGTTGTAACTAGCTTTAACAGATAATTTAAAACTTTTTCAACTCATGCTTCGGTATTAAATTTTTTCTTGCCTCCATGTGTAAGATCACAGTTATTAGCACGTTATTATTATGCAATACAAGGGGAAAATGAAGCATTTTTTGGGATTTATTGCTCGCGTACGTAAGCTTGCGTTAGTTTTTCAACTTCCAGACATGGGCATCGCGAAAAAATTATTTTGTTGTTTAACGACGCTGTCAATTGCCAGGATCACATCAGCGTCGCCGGTGTGCCGGAATTTTGTCCCGCAGGAGTTCTTTTACATGCCAGTAAATTTACTGACATGGAGCTGTCGTTTTTAAGCACACTTAAAAACCATCGGTCTGGTCCGGATTTGAACCCGCGACCTTGGGAACAGTAGGCCAGCGTCTAACCAACTGAGCCACCCAGACCGAAAGGGAAGGAGGGTGGGACGGGGGGGGGGGGGCGCGGAAGTTGGTCAACATAGTGTGCAATCAGTTACTGACTATTACACTACTATTTTATAAGATCAATTTTTATTTAGCACAAATTAATATGGTTATATGCAAGACATTATAAATTTTGACAATAAAATAATGAATTAATATTATCTGATTGCAAATTTCAAACATGTGCCCCCCCCCCTGGAAACAGCAGATTTGTGATTTAATCCTTTCAGGGTTAAATGACAACACACGCTTAAGAGGTATTTTTCATTCACGACCGTCCTCCTTTCGGTAATTAGATTCTTTGGGACATTGGATACAGCAGAATTCTAAATTGACTATTTCACCAGCAGTAACACCCTTGCCCTAGAACTTGAATTTTTCTCAACGGTCAAATGGAATACAACATTTTTCATTGCAAAAGAACTTTCACGATAAATCAGTAGGGCCAGTTCATGCCATTCAGCGTAAAATGGAACTTAAGAGATCAACTCATTTCTGCACATTTTGCAATAGAAGGGGACATGATCTTGAATTTTGTTTTTTGCGTAAAAAGTTAGATTTTCAACCACAAAGAAAACAGTTACGACATCATGTGAATTTTTCGGTTGCAACTTCACCAACATCTAAAGTTTATGCCTTACCATTTCGTTCCTTACCAGTTATTAATATTACATGTCTCATTAAGGAAACATTGGCATTATTGGTTTCAGGCAGATCTTTAAATTTTATTAGGTGGAAATTTTTACAATCATTACCTCGATTTCATACCTTTCATATTACCCATACGGTAACCTCGTGTAAATCGGTTTCAGGAGAATCACTTCCAGTTTTGGGCACTGTTAAGTTACATATAAAGTTGCAAGATTTTTCTTAGACGCTTTCATTTGCGATCGTAGAGCATTTACCATATGAAGTACTATTGGGTGAACCTTTTCTTCGTTCAACGGGCGCTAAATAAGGCTTTGCAAACTTCACCTTATCATCTGCATTTGCATCTCATAAACGTATCCCATATTCTATTGGATCTAATTTATTTAGTCAAGTTGGAACTTGTCCTTACCATCTGTTACTCCAATTAATTTATTGCACTTACAGGAAGACAAACAGAAAATAATTCTGGATTTGCTTGAAGAATATTCTGATGTTCTTACTGATTCGTTGGGTACTGTAAATAATTTACAATATCCAATACAATTGTTGAATTCTACTCCGATTCGTTCGCGTCCATATAAGCTCACACCCCCAAAGGTAGATATTTTGAAGCAGAAAGTTCAGGTTATGTTAGATCAAAGGAATTATTGAACCTTCTAATAGCCCATATGCTAATCCGTGTTTCTTAGTTCCTAAACAAGATGGTGATTTTCGCTTAGTTCTTGATTACCGTAAATTAAATAAAAATATTCAATTGGATAGCATGCCTCTACCGGACTTACACACGGCTGCACATTATTTTCGGAACGCAAAGGGTTTTACCACACTGGATTTGAATTAGGCATACGACCAAGTCCCTTTGCATTCACAATCACGTCCTTTAACAGCTTTTTCTACCCCTTGGAATTTAGTTCATTTTTGTAGAATACCCTTTGGACTTTCCACAGGAGCCCAAGTATTATCACGTCTGTTGGATACAGTTTTACAAGAGTGTAAGTTTCGTTTTGTATTTAATTATTTAGACGATTTAGTTATTTATAGTACTGATTTTGAATCACATTTAAAACATTTACATCATGTATTTAGCTGTTTGCGTAAAGCTGGGCTTACTGTCCGTCCTTCTAAAGTACGTTTTGCTACTAATCAAATTTCCTTTTTAGGACATTTAATTTCTCTAGCTGGAATTTCTATCGACCCGACCCGTACGTCAGCAGTTTCTAAATTTCGTCCACCTACTAATCAGAAACAGTTGTCATCCCTTTTAGGCATGGCTGCCTTTTTTTCGAAATTTATCCATAAGTTCGCTGAAATTGCCGAACCATTGTATGCGCTGAAGCGTAAAGGTGCACAGTTTCTGTGGACTCCGCAACATCAATTAGCGTTTGAACAACTTAAACATGCTATAATGAATCCACCGGTTTTGGCTATACCAGATTTTGAACAAACATTTATCTTACATGCTTCTAGATTTGCAATATCTGCAATTCTCCTACAGGATTTGGGTCACGGTCGTCAGCCCATTGCTTATTATTCCCGCATATTACCACGTAGAGAACGCAATCTTTCCGTTTATGAACTAGAAGCGTTAGCAGTCTTAACAGCTTGTGAAAAATTTCGTGCTTTCTTGGAACATCGTCGATTTAAATTCGAATGTGATAACCAAACTATTGCATGGGTTCTTTCACACACACGCAAAACAGGACAATTGGCACGTTGGGCAGTAAATCTTAGTGCATTTCAATTTGATACAAAACATATAAAAGGCGTGGAGAATTGTTTAGCAGATGCGTTGTCTCGCCTATTTCAGAAACCCGAACTTCATTCCCATCAACTATCGGCTAACGCCGGATTGGTTAACCTCTTATCAAAAGATTTTCCTCAAGTTTTTACTTCCATCCCATCATATCAACAAACGGATCCTGAACTGGGACCTATTTGGCACCAGGCTAAAGCGGGTGTTATTCCAAATGGTTGTTTTCCGAAAGGACATTCTCTTTTGTAAATTACCTCGTTCTGCTTCCTTACGCGTTTTGTTGCCTAAGACTTTAATTCCTGTCATGTTACAATATTTCCATTCTTCTCATTATGGGGCTCATTTAGGTATACGAAAGACTAAGGAAAAAATTCGTCGATTCTTTGTCTGGCGTAAGATGTACCAGGACATTGTACAATTTGTTCGTAATTGTCGAGTTTGTTTACAATCGAAACCCCCAGCTAACACCAAGGTCGGACCCTTAAGCTCTCACTTGGCGACTTACCCCATGGAACGCCTTTTCTTGGATTTTATTGGGCCCTTTCCTCGTTCATTACAAGGGAATACATATCTTTGTGTGGTGGTGGATAGTTTTACCAAATTTGTTTGGTTTTCTCCTGTCCGAGCTTCGACAGCTTTTGCTACTATTTCTGTTTTATCATATCTTTTTCTTTCGTTTGGCTTTCCGGCCGTACCAGTTACTGATAATGCGGCGTACTTTAAAGCACGATTTTTTTTTTTTTTTATAAATTTTTGTTTGAACATGGGATTCAGTTGGTTCATACTTCCCCGTGTTATCCATGTCCTTCTTTAGTAGAAAGGGTAAATAGAAACATAAAGGGTGCTCTCATCGCTTTTCACTAACATGATCATCGTCTTTGGGACACGCGTCTTACTGCATTACAATTGACTTTTAATTTGGCACAACATGAGGCACATTCTCAATCACCAACTTCACTTATGTTCCGATTTCAGCCAGCTTGTCCACTTACAAATTTATGGAAATCACAGGATCTATTACCTGATCAGTTTGATCCAAAACCGTTTCAAGAAGTCTGGTATCAAACTATGAAAGCTTTACGTCGTGATCACGCTCGTCGCTAACTTCGTTATAATAATCCGAGGCTTCCTGTTTCCTTTAACTTAGGAGATCTAGTACTTCGTAATCATCCTATAAGTAGGGCATCACATCAAATTACAGCATAATTAGCACCATGTTTTGTCGGACCTTATAAAATATGTGACATACGTAATGGGGTTTCATTCCGTTTACAACATTGTGTATCTGGCCAAATTACTACTGCTCATGCTTCACAGCTTTGTTTGTTACCTCCTAATTTATATTGAAATCCCAAGCTAGTTAGCTTTTTATGCGTTATGGCCTTTGATTATTATTATTATTATTATTTTTTTTTTTTTTTTTTTTTTTTTTGCTCGGCTTGGAAATTTGGGGGCACTTCAGCTCTAGACTCTCGGTTTTTCGTTCGAGCTGTATGTAATTAAGTTTAAAGCTGTCATTATTTTGTATTTATCATTAAATCTTAACGTTACCATAAATTATCTAATTGACTATAGGTCGTGTTATCTAGCCTCCCTGGTTAATACCATGCTAGATTATTTTACATATCCCGGCCTGGTCTTCAAGAACTACTGCGGCTGCTGTCCTGCTGGCCAGTTTGCCGGCGGGGTGGGGGGGGGGCATTGAGCCGTTATGTAAGTCAAAGCAGCTCCAACCATCACAGATGCTCATCAAACCAAAATTGAATTAGCGCGATGTTACTTTCATGTCATAAGCAATAGATGGAGCCGCATAGTTAGCCAGCGAATTGGATGCCCTCCTACGGCTAATGGCCGAACCAGCGGCGCATGCGCAACGCCCGACGAGACTTCCTCCAGCAAGCCAGGTCAGTGACGAGAGAAGACAGTTCTTCGAGCTTGGAATTTCAACGAAGCAGGACGTTTAGTGGAGCTTACGCATATCGCGTGACAGGTGGGAAGGCATCATGGTTTGATACACGAAATTAATTCTTTTCTAAATTTAGCCTTCAGCCTTTTCTTTGCGCATATACATACTTAAATGATTTTGGCGCGAATAAGATATTTTGGTAGCATTGCAGGAACTTCGGAACGAAAATGCATGTTGAAAAGTGATATTTTCGGTAACCAGTTGAAGTGGTGGAGAGTGTATTTCAGGGTTTGTAATCCACGATGTTGAACTTTGTTTTGTAATCGTTATAATAAAGGCAAGCTTTACTTGCCAAGTTGCAATGTAAAGTCCTATTAAAATATCCACACATCCTACTTGCACTCATCCTTATCAGGTTTAGTAAACGATTGCCTGTTCCAGTGGGTTGTACGAAGCTAACATGAGTTACGTTTCTGTGCACCCCAATGACACAGTTCAATACTCACGTGAGTGCACCATGCGAGGTGCACGCACACACAATCATAACCATGCGCGTGCACCATGCAGGTCACGCACACAAACTCATCGCCATGTGCTCTGCAGACATTACACGCACTCATACTCACGCGCATGCGCCATGTGGACAGCAAACACGCATTTATACTCACGCGCATGCGCAATTTGGACGGCACGCGTTTACCCATATTCACGCCTATGCGGACAACACGGTTACATTATTGCCCACGCGCATGCGCATGGCAGACCGAAGGCACACTCATACTTTGTGGCATGCGCCACTGAGGCCGCGCACACAAATATTCACGCGCATACATGTGGAACGCACTCACGCTTCCGTGCATGACCGTTGGCAGACCATTTTCTGGGAGGGGGAGGGGCGCAATATGTTGGAAGTTTACAATCAAACAACATTAATTCATTATTTTGTTGTTAAATGTTATAGTCAGGCCCGAATTTAGGACCTCTGACGCTCTGGGCAAAAAAAAAAAAAAAAAAAAAAAAAAAAAAAAATAATAATAATAATAATAATAATTTGCTGCCCCCGCCCCCCCCCCCCCCAACTTGCCATACATACGATTAAATTTTCACAACATAGAGAATGATTTCACTACTTATTGGGTACTTAGGTATGAGTGGCAAACACCAAAAGTGAGGTTATTAAAATTTAAGTAGGAACATCTTAATAGAAAGAACTTACACTAAAGAGGCATCACCCCATATTAGATGTCAAAACATATGCTGTTTAAATAACAAAAGGCTTCCTCCTTGCCCTGTCATTTGCAAACAAGTTTATGAGTTCGTTATAGTCCATTTTCACTGTTAAGTCAGATTCAATTGCAACAACACCAAGATAACTAAGACGACCCTTCACTTGTGATGTTATTTATGCGTCTGAGAGCAGAAAATGATCTTTCAGTTGAGCAGTTGGAAGCAGGAATGCTCAAGTATAGTTGTAGAGTTATGTTTAAGTTTGAATAAACACTCTCTAGACAGCTGTGTAGGAGAGTGCGTCTCATTTTCATTATTTTCTATGTAGCTTCTGAAGTGTAAGCATTCAAGTACAATGCTGAATCTTCAAGATCCGAACTGTAGACTTTCTGAAGCCTGGATGATGCTTCCTGAATTTCAAGTGGACTAAGCATCTTCAGATTTGTCAAAAACATAAATGGTTCACTGTATTCCTTGTAGGAAGAAACTCTGTTGTCCAGTTCTTCAATCAATTTATCCAGAATCAAAAGGAACTTGATGTTTCATGTCTATTTATTTATTTATTTATTATTATTATTATTATTTTTTTTTATTTTGGTGCAGCTTACCAGTAATTTTGCCGCCCCATAAAATGTGCCGCCCAGGGCAGTTGCCCGGTTTGCCCTTACGTAAATACGGCTCTGGTTATAGTATTTGTTGTGGATAACAGTATTCATTTGTACTAAATAAATATGGTTCTTTAAACTAAAATTAAAATAAGTCTAATAGTCAGTAATTGATTGCACATTAAGTGCATTAGGTTCGCGACGACCATGGGCGGGGTTTCGGTGTCCCGTACCTGAAGGCCTTATACACTAAATTGGGGTTGACTTCATTTTCCACCCTAATGGCGGCTACCACCCGCTAACCGTCGATCTGGGTGGCTCAGTTGGTTAGACGCTGGCCTACCGATCCCAAGGTCGCGGGTTCAAATCCGGCCAAGACCGATGGTTTCTAAGTGTGCTTAAAAACGACAGCTCCATGCCAGTATATTTATTGGCATGTAAAAGAACTCCTGTGGGACGAAATTCCGGCAAACCGGCGACGTTGATGTGATCCTAGCAATTGACAGCGCCGTTAAACAACAAAATATTTTTTTCACCCCCAACCTCTCTTACCAAAGCGGCCCGTTTTCGAACCCAGGTGACCGGCTGTGGGATTTGTGATGGACAAAGTGGCGCAGGGGGTTCCTCCGGGTTCTCCCACCAGCTCTTCAACCGGTGCTCAATCTTCGTTCCATGTATGATCAGGGTCACCGCCTACGGTGCACATGTAGTTCAAACGGGCGTTTAACACCCACAAAAGAGTCACACACCCCACCCCACCCCCCTGTCCCTGAATACCTGTAACATCTCAATAAAGCTCCTCTCGATTCGGACCTTCGTTATAAATTGGTGCAGGCACCGGGTACTTTTTAAGTTAGGGTGCCACACGCGCCCCACAAATGTGAGAATTTTCTGGTAAAATGTCTTCTGTCAAAGACAGAATTGATAAACTAAGATTTTGTTGGGTACCCTTGGCTTTGATAACTGCCTCACAGCTTTTCTTAATAGAAGTAATCAAGCTCTTGGATTACTCTGTGCTGATTTTATTCCATTCTTGTTACATAATACGTTTAAGCTCTGGTTTGGACATGAGTCTGCTTTTGTGGACTCGATCTTCAAAATTTGCCACAAATACTCAATGGGATTCAGGTCTGGCATCTGAGGTGTTTGTAACAGTTTGGGTACATTCCAGATCAACCAATTCATGTTTAGTCCTTTGCGTTTACTGCCATTGTCTCGCTGAAACCTAATACCAGGTGCCATGCCCATTTTCTCTGCACTCTGCTTTACTTTGTTCTTTAAAATGTCGAAATATATATGCTTGTTCATAATGCCATCAATAAATTGCATATTACCAACACTGTTGGATGACATACAGACCCAAATCATGATGAAACTACCACCATGTTTCACTGTGGGAAGAGTGTTTCTGGAATAATACTCTGAATTCACTTTTTTCAAGACCCTTTTTATGCTAACCCAAAGAGGTTTATCTTATCTTGTCTGACCATATCATGCTGTTCCAAAAGTTCTAGTCCTTATGGATGTACTCTTTAGCAATTGCAACTCGTTTTTTCCTATTTGCTGCACTTAGATAAGGCTTCTTCCTTGATATTTATACTTCCAAACACACGATGGATAGTTTGGCCCGACATCTTTCCAGACACATTTTCTACTAATGGTCGTAACTGAGGAACACTTAATTTCGGATTTTCTCAGATTCTACTTATAATGAAATGTTGCTCTCGTGCATTGAATCTACTTTCTTTAGGTTTTCTGCATAAATTATTTGTAGAACCTTGCTCAAATTTGTTCACTATGTACTGAATAGTGGAGTGATTTATTAACTGTTTGTTCTATTTTTCTGAGTGAATTCTCTAAGTGCCACGTTTACGATTACCTGCTTAAGGTCAGAACTAAGCTCTCTTTCCTTGCCCATTTTGCTGATGGAACATACGTACACAGCTGCGACCACAGCAACATGTAGCAACCTTTGAAACACATGCCTGTTGAAGCTATTTACGATACAGTGGGCATTCTTAACCGCTTCATGAGTAGAAAAGTTGCACAAAAGTTGGGACTATTCTGTAACATTTGTTATTTCATACAATAGTATTGGTTTTGAAATGTATTTTCCATTGGAGTACATCTGAATTAGGTTCATCAAGCACGTATATATGGTTCATGGAGAAAACAGAAGTTTTTAAACAAATATAGAATGGCTTTTCAGTACAAATATGAATGTTATATACTGTATATAGTATTGTGCTGCAGTGACACCTCTGCACGTCACACTGGAAACCAGCATTTGTAAGAAGTTTACACAATTCAGAACTTAATGTTAGGATCACTTACAGACTGTGCACACTGACACACATACAGGTGTATTGCCTCCAAGCTTTCCCAGCCAATATTTTATATTTTTATTATTGTTTTCCTCAGCTTTGTTTCACATAGAAGACACATTGCCCATAGTAATTTATTAGCAGTGGACTTCATACTTAAAAAAAAAAAAACACTGGCAGATATCACTAATAAAACTGGCATGGTAAATCTAATGTAGCACATATATTGTAACATCTATAAGGAATGCAGACATGTATAATACAGGATAATTTACCTAAATGTAGTATCAGAAATATTCAGGCATTTTGTGCTAGTAAAATTCTGCACATGTAAAGGAAAGTTAATTTTTCTGAAGTGCTGCATTAACTCTAAACTGACTTTTGTGACAAAAGTCTGCATTATATTTGTAAAAGTGAGATTACCAAAACTAATCTCCGTGGCCTATGAGGAGGAGAAACCTCAAGTTTCTTTTCAAACATTTTATTGAACCTTGTGTATATATTTTCTGTTCACAAAACAGAAGCAGTAGATACGTATGTCAATTCTAATATTTCTGGCATTATTTCCTCCCATACTACTGCAGCTTGGATCTCGATACACATAGCATAATCAAAATGTCCATACTCAGCTCGAAAGTCAAGTTATTTTAAATTAAAAAAGTGGAATATGGCCTGCTAAACATATTTAATGGTCATATGTCTGCACTGAGTGAGGTGGCACTAAGGTAATGTGTGCGACTCACTTTTTGGAGGTCGCAGGATTCCTATCAACCTTGCACTCCGACTTGGCTTTTTCATGGTTTCCCCTTGTCACTTAGATGAATGCCTAGGGAGCTTACTTTCACACCATGATTTCCTTTCCCTCATTTCCGTATCTTTCAAGTATAGTACAGACTAATTGCGCACAGTAATTGCATTGTCACTGTCCTCTCGTGAGGGGGATCCTTGTACGGCACTGGACCCAGAGTGATGGTGCCTGTTCGACAGAGTCTGTTGCTGGGATGAAGAAATACTCAGCACTTGTTAGGGACTTCTACACATTTCTGTGGCCCATCTGTCCAATTGCCTTCTGCAGTTCCCTCGCTTCATCCGTTTCTTCTGGGAGGTGTTAGCACACAAAGTATCTACGTAGGTTAAATTGTGAGGGATCCACCCTCGATTGTGTCATGTCACCCTACTCTACCTTACGCTACCACACCACATGTCTGCAGCATATATTTCAATGCACTTACCTCAAAAGGCCTGTTTCACTTTGTATGTTATGTGAGCTTTATCAGTATCAGGACTAGCCTGGAAGCATTCATGTATTGAAAGAACTGAGTGTCCACAGATCTTTCTCAAAATATTCAGTTTTATATAAGAAGCACCCATACTTCTACAAAGCTAGTCCAGGTAGGGTTAATACAGTAGAATCCTAATAACTTGACCTAATGTGGACTTAGAGCATGTCAAGTTATCAAAATGTCCAGTTTCACGGAATAAAGGGGTCTGTTATTCAAAACTCATAATACTGAAATGAAATACATGCATGTTCAAGCACAATATAAAAACAGAAAAGTATACTCTAAAAATTATTACTTATTAATATGTTCCTATGTTCCCCTTTGTTCGGCCTCTATAATGCATTCAATTTAATTTCCATTTCCATGTTAACTTGCTATGTTTTCTTCTCATTCAACATTTTCACTGAAACAAACACAACTCATAACAGTAAGCCTGAAATCTAAGCAATGGTACTGTGTCCAGAAATATGTAACTGAAGGTTTAGCTTACCAGGTATGTATTGGGTAAAGCAATAAACCTTCTAAATAAGTGTTAGTGCTAAGTATCCACATTATTAGCGGCAAGCTTCTAATTTTGGGACAATGACCTACCGGCTGTTTATATCCTGACTAGATATCGAAGGTAAGTACCAGTCTGCCCTTTTGTTACTATGAGGGAGAATGTGGTAGGTTGTACAGTACACTAATTAAATTTTGCCTATACTTTTATACTACATAGTGGATTATAGAAATTATTAGTCAAATGTTTTAGAAATAAATGAGTGGAACTATAAGTTTCTATAGACACTTATAGTTCCACTTACACTTATTTCTGTCTGAACACGTTTCGAAGACCAGTGTCTTAATTTTCAACAGTTCCTCGACTGACAGTTGAAGAGGAAACATTTGTTGTGATAGTGACTGTGCTGCTATCTGGGTTGCTGGATATAAACTTCATTATGCCCATAGAAAAGGACATTAAATTACTAAAACACTATCAGACTGCCCTACCCCATGGCAGCACCACACAGGGCAAGAACCTGCGGGCTCTCCACCAGAGTTACACATCAAGGACTGGCAAGTCACGGGTATGAAACACTAATTACTGTACTAACTTGCATTAGACTTACCTAAATGACAACAGATGTTGAAATTGATGGCCTTCAACATGAACACATTCCCTATATCTCCGTAAACAATTCTGGTTTACTCGCAAAAGTTCATGTGACTGATAGCCAGTATTTCTCTCATGATATTGTCCAATTCTTGTAACGTGTGCAGATTTGATGCTTACACCTTGTTCTGGAGCATTCCCCATAAATAAGAATCACTAAGATGCCTAGCACAAGCCATTAAGATTTCCAAGACATCAACTTTCGTGGCAGAAAAAAAAAACATGTGAAACTTAAAAGTTCATGCTTTACAACCACAAAAGAAGCAGTCCGTGACTTGGACCCACCTTTTAAGGTTCTTCGCTGATGAAACGTGGTTTTATCAAGCTCGCATGTCTACTCAGAACTGGGCTACTAAAAACCATTATATTATTCATGAACTTCCTCACCATGCATAGGATAATCAGTCTCATATTTATGACACAACACTATATTCACATGTTTATGTAAATTCTACTTTAAATATATTTTTCCCCAACTAATAAGAAGTAAAAGATTGTGTGACTGGTTCCAACAGGATTCAGCAATAGCATACACTGCTGCTCCTGGTAATTCAATGTATGAATTACAAAGTGTGTATAGGGTGTGGCGGCGGCGGCGACGACGGTTTGCATCGGGCGCCGGACGTCGTCGTCTTCGTTCCTCGGCTGCTCGTAATCGGCGTCTCGTGCTTATCGCCGGCCACCCATACTAAGGGTCAATGTAGGGATGTGGGGAAACAGGTTGGTTCGATCTCAGGGTAGGGTGTAATAAAGGTCACGGAGGACCTTCGTGTGTCCAACAAGGAAGACGACAATATTTTCTGTACCGCACTTCTGATTTATTGTGTTTATCGTGACATCTGCCCAAAATGCACCAGAATTCTCGGAGAACAATTTCCGAGGTTGTATATAATTTCTTGTCCCTTGTAACCGGTATTTCCCTGATGAAATTCTAATCCCCGAGGTAACTAATTTCCGCACTGCATGTCCGCGGTGTCTTCCTATCACACATCTTTCCACGTCTGCCTCCTCCAAGTCACACTGCTGAAGTCCCTTTTGATTCTAGCTCTGGTGCCTGCTCCGCACCTTCCCATCTGGACCACACAGATTTCTGCCCTTTTAGTTTCGAAAACATCCACCCTCGTTAAAATTAACGACCTAAGGGGACAAATATGTTTTCGAAACGCCCACTCCGAGAATCCTGGCTGTTTTTCCTCGAGCATATGGTTTTCGGGAGAAGTTCCCGTCACAAAATGCCCCTTCATTGACATGTCAAGTTTACAACGTGAATTTTACATGGCAAGGAAAGTCCTACTAAGCTAAACCTAAGAGAATAACATAAGAATGAATACAATTATATACCTTATAAACTAACATTTTACATGAATCAATTGCATACACCTCTAATTATTCTGTTCTGGAGTTTTTGTTATCCACTTTAGTCCTCACCGTCTTTAACAGCCTCCACAAGCAGCAGTCATATAAGCTAAGCGATATTTATCACTTCTTCCGCACTAAACAAAAACATCACTTTCACTTTTCAACGATCTTTTATTCTTCTTTTTTTTCACTTTGTCTTTTATCTCGTGTCTTTGACCTTTGTACCTTTACCAACATCTGTACAATACTTGTTTTACTACACGTTTACTCAATCTTATATTAGTACAATTGATCTTCGTTACATAGCCTCACTGCTTGAAATGTGCACCGCAGTTACTCTTACCATCCAGGTTCGACTGTGGGCGATACCCCCTACCACTGATTGGCATTCCCACATTTTAGTTCAAAAGTTTACTTGTCAAACTACTCTCTTCTCAACTTGAAACTATCCGGTGCATTCGTATTGTACGATAGTATATTTCAAGGCTATCTCAGTATTATTTCGAAATTTAAATAAGGACGACTGACGTTACGTTCCACCGTCAACAGGTTTTGCGACGTTTTCTCCCGGGTCCACGGTGCCCTTAATGTACGGTTTTAATAACGACTTATGGAATTTGCCCAGTAGTTTACCGCTCTTTACCTCTCGGACTAGATAGGTGTGTGCTCCAAATTTTTCAAGAATCTCAGCGGGACCTTTATATAGCAATTCCATCCTATGATAGCGTTTATTTAACGCACTTGACCTTTTATGGTCTCTTATTAAAACTAAATCAGTCACGCGGGGTTCCGATTTCCTCTTACTCCTTCTAGCTTTCGTTTTCCTCTTCTCCGCCTTTTCCCGAATACTTTTCCATGCCCTTTCGCACCTTTGAACTTCTGTAGCTTCCAACCCGTGAGGAATATAGGTCGGTAAGTTCGGGATGATTTTCCGCGAGTTTTGCGCGCTCATCAAGACTGCGGGCGGGTAAGATGTAACAGGGTGCACCGAATTGTTGATTACAAACTCGATATACTGGCATGAATCGACCCAGCTGCTATGGTTATGGTGATTCATAATTCTAAAATATAAAGTCAGATCGCGCATAACCCTTTCGCAAGGATTTCCTTGAGGGTAATACGCAGAACTGTGGTATAGCTTTATGCCGTTATCGTTCAAAGCCTGCCTAAATTTTCTGCTGGAATGCACCGTAGCATTGTCTGAAAGAATAGCCTTCATTTTTCCATATTTCGGGATATACTCTTTTAATATCTTCTTTAAGCACACCGCCGTAGATATGCTTCGCGACGGATAAATTTTCACGAACTTACTGAAGATGTCGGTTAGTGCGAATATGTACTTGAACCCGAATCTGCCCGACGGCATCTCGCCATGCGTATCCACGCATACGAGTTCATTCGGCGCGTCCCGTATTATTACTTGTGGCTCGGTATCATAACGCACATTTAATGGTTTCGCCTTTAAGCACGTGTCACAACTCGAAACTATTTTTCTAACCTTCTTATGGAGGTGGTTAACGTAAAAATCGTCCGCTATATTCAGGGCTGTCCTCTCACTACCTGCATGAATGAGGGCTTCGTGATACGTTCTGATTAACTGATCTGTGAGACTCTTAGGAATATATATCTTCCATCTCTTTTCTTCCCGACCATGTAATTTGTATAATATGTTATTTCTGCGCCCTAGGGTTCCCGGCGTATTTTCATTTATTTCCGGCGCTGACTCTAGCTTCAATTTCAAATCTTCATCCTCGTTTTGCCGATCTGCTATTTGCTTAAGACTTTTTGCTCATTTCTTGTTGCCGGATAAATCTAATTTCATTAACGTAACTTCTCGATACGGTCTATCACTGTTTTCTGGCACTTGATTTGTTTTCTTGAGTCTGGAGAGCATGTCGCTAAAAATATTCATCTTCCCGGGTATGTGCTTAATTTCAACATCATAAGACATTATATCGTGAATATATCGCGATATTCGGGTACTAGTCAGTTTACACTGTCTAATGAAAGACAAACTGACATGGTCCGTGTAGACATAGATTCTCCGATTAAACACATATTGCTGGAATTTCTGAATTGCGAAATAAATGGCCCCTACTTCTAATTCTGTAATGCATTTGTTTGCTTCACTTTTAGTCAAACCCTTTGATGCCGTAGCTATTACGTGAGTGCTTTCATGTTCGTCAATCTGAAGTAGTATTGCCCCATATGCCGCAACAGAAGCATCCGTCATTATGTGATAGTCTAAGTCATCCCTTGGTCTCTCTAAGAGTATGGAATTTGCAAATAATTCCTTGACTTGTTTAAAAGCTTGTTCTTCCTTGTCTGTCCATTTCCATTTTTTATCCTTCCTCAGCAGTTCCCGAAGGGGAGCAACTTCTTTAGCATAATTTATTAAGAATTTTGCTTGGTATTGAAATATACCTAGAAGACGTTTCAACTGCTTTACGTTCTTAGGGCTAGGGATTTTCAAAATGCTTTCCACCCTATCGGGGTGTGGTCTAACTCCCTCCGCCGAAAATATATACCCTAAGAATTATACTTCCTTAACTAAAAATTGCGATTTCTTGAGATTAATAGTCATGCCGTTCTCCATAAATTTTCTGAGAATGTAATCTATGTGTGTTAAATGCGATTCAAAATCTTCATAAAAAATTAATATGTCATCCACGTATTGTACCGCAAAATCTTTGTTAGTCTCTCCAAAAATAGCATGAATCGCCCTAAGTAACGCCGAGCTACTCGTCGATAACCCATACGGGCAGGTTCTGAAGGAATACGATTTTCCATTATGCAAAAAAGCTGTGTAGTGCCCCAGTTTTTCATTCAATGGTATTTGCCAGAAGGCTGACACTAGGTCGATATTAGAAAAATATTTACCTTTATTTACTCGAGATATTAGCGTTTCAATTCCTTCAGATCTGAAATTGTCGGGCACTATATATGAATTTAACTTCCTCGCGTCAATGGTCATGCGCAGTTTGTCCGGTTTCTTATACACCCAACATAGAGCATTTGAGTATGGAGAATCACTCAATTCTATAATTCCCTATTTGTACATTTTATCAATTACTTCGTCTGCTTGCTTCCTAATTGCGATTGGTATGTTCCTACATTTATGGGAGAAGGGAAGAATACCCTGGACCTTCAAATAGTGGGTGTAAACTTTACACAAACCTGGTCGCTCTGAAAACACCCCTCGGTTTTTCAGAAGTACCTGCAGTAGGCTCTTTGACTGTCCCTCTGACAATACATTAGCGCGCCCCGCCTTTTGTAGCAGAATCTGTTCTAGCTCAACATTCTTTCGGTCAACCTGTCTACTCCCCTCTCGCCAGCTTGAGGTTGTAAATGTGTCATTTGCCTCTGTTATGGTCGCCCCAGTCTCATCGACCCACCAATGGCCCGTAAAGAAAACGAAGCGAATGCCGATAATACTCGGCATTCGCTTCGTTTTCTTTACGGGCCATTTCTTTATTCTCAGATTCGTACGCTAATTCTTCGTCTTCATATCCGTATTCATAGATACCATTTTCATTTCCTGGGACGCTTCTTAACTCTGATATGACACAATTTTCACCTAACCTCAAACTTTCTATGAAAAAATGCTCATCCTGCAATGGTAAATCTGGCTGTGCCCGATCTAAAAGTCCTTGGTTCGTTCCGTTACTAAAAGGTACCTCTATTTTCTCACCATTCTCCACCTGTATCATAAGTCTTCTAGTTTCAAAATTTACAATCGCGTTCCACAGATCTAAAATGTCTGCCCCCAAAATTAAGTCATGCGCCAGACGCGGAATAACAAGGAATATTACTTCAAAGTTTTTGTTCTCGACTTTGATATCGAGCATGACCTGGAATTTAACTCGTTCCTTCTTTCTTCCAACGGCCACACTACAAAACGTATTCTTTACTGGCAGTGACATGACCCTAACTTTATTATTCAGCAAATGACTATAATAATTCTCGCTACAAACTGATGCGTTAGCTCCCGTGTCAATCATGGCTTCCGTTGCCCTGTTCATTACCATTAATTTTACGAAAGGGGATTCTGTTATAATTTCGAACCTTTTATTTTCGATGGTTCCTTCATGTTTATCGGTATCATTCTGTCTTTCCTCCGCAAACGTGAGTGGCCCTGGTATGCCTTGTACCTGCGACGGTTCAGAGACCTTTACTCGGACCTCGTAAAGGCCGAAGCTTGGTTTCCCGAGTGTCCGGGTTCCTGATAGTTCGCGTCCTGTGGGGATACTTGTAACTGACGCTGACCGCCATCCTGAATGTCTATCGAGTGGTCCTCTCGACCTTCCCTATTAGGTGAATCACGCCCCTCATGGTTACTCTGCCTATCATTTCTGGTGCCCCTATGGAACCATTGTCCCGAGAAGTTACGGTCTCGACCATTTTCTCTAAACCGTAATCCTCTGCCTCCAGAACCAGGTCCCTCACATTGCATAATATTGACTTGCGCGTTTCGTCTAGGTGGGTTGGCGTTATCTCTATCTTCCCGCCTATGCCTAAATTCCCTGTTCATTCCAAAACGTTCATTTCCTTCAAATCTAGGCATGTCATTTTGATACCTATTCCGAACCTGGTCCCGCCGGTGGTTAAAAAATCTTGGGCTAACTGCCCCCCGTCCTACTTGATGACGTCTATCTTCAAAATTTCGGTTCCCGTCGTATGCACACACATCTATACCTGGCGAAAATCCCTGAAATCTCCGCCCGTGGTCATGAATATTGCGCTCAAAAGCGGAGATCAGTTCTATAAATTGCGCGAATGTGGTTGGTTTCGCCACTATCAAATGATTGCGTATATTTTCAGGGAAGTGTCCGCTAACTAAGCTTATTAACTCGTGTTCAGAAACCGGCGGTTCAATTAATTTACTCCGCTGAGCCAACTGTAAAAAGTAATCCACCATACTCACTCCAGACCGCGGATCATATCTTCCATTGTTGATTTCTAAACGTACTTTATTTTGTTGTGCCATTCCCCAATATCTAGCCATAAATGCGCGCTTGAAGGTCTCGTAATCGGCGTCTTCGCCAAGCGTCAACCTCAACCAATTTAGAGCACGCCCCTTTAACCCCTTTCTGACCACAATCATTTTCACCTGGTTTGGGATTCGTTTTACGTTAAAATATTCGTCTAGTTCCCGTATAAACTGTCTAGGATTATCATACGACTCCTCGTGAAAAATGGGGGAACTTAACTCACTAATCAGATGATTTTCATAAGTAGCATATTGCGCATCTGCCGAACCTGGAGTAGTTGGACCAACTGGCACATTTACAAAATTCGCATTTGTCGAAACCGGTGCTTCCGCGTGGGGAGACTGGCCTCCTGACGCTTCACACTGACTTCTACCATTATGTTGCGTGCTTAAACTTAATGTTTTAGGGTTTACTATTTCTAACCTATCCAAGACTAACCTTATTTCTGTAATATCTCTATCAGTCTTTTCTGATAATTCCGCTAATTTAGCATCGCTACGCACCTGAGATGCGCTGATAGACAACGTGATAGTTTTTACATTATTAATCTCCTCCGTGTGGTTCTCATTCTGCTTACTTATCTCGTCATGCACGGACTTCGATTCGTCATGTACCCTGTTTTCCAACTCGTCCTGCTTTTCTTTTGTATTGTTTTGAACTACGCGCATCTCAGATGTTAGCTGAGCTTCACAATCCTTTTGTCTTCGTTCTAGGTTTCCTAATTCAGTATTTACCCTTTCTCTTACTGCGCTCAATTCTTCCCTAGTAACAGCAGCTTCGTCTCTAATTCTATCTATTTCTCCTCTAATATTTTCTTGCCCCAATCTAAGTTCTTCCTGTCTGGCCTGTACAATTCGAATTTCTGCTTTTATGCTCTCCTGCATTTGCTCATTATTATTTTGAATGTTTTCCTGTATTTGCTCATTATTCTTTTGAATGCTTTCCTGTATTTGCTCATTATTCTTTTGAATGCTCTCCTGCATTTGCTCATTATTCTTTTGAATGCTCTCCTGCATTTGCTCATTATTCTTTTGAATGCTTTCCTGTATTTTCTCATTCTGTTTCTGTAGCAATTGCTCCATTATAGCTACGAAATTTATTTCACTAGCCTGACTTCCAGTAACTCTAAAGTTAGTCATGCCATTATCTACCATGGGTCCTTCTATTTCGCTATTCTGGTTACCTCCCCCATCAGTTTCTCTATTATCGGGCCCCTGCGCCACAATTTCATCCTCCCCTGAACTCATGCTCTTTTCTAATCCCGTGCTGCCGTTACCTGCCTCTAACCTATCGCATACCTCCATTTTGAATAACCCGATAACCTTTCCACTTCTTAAGTACATTAACCTATTCGCCTAAACTATTTAAACTACCTTACTTGTATTTCCGGAGTTGTTATGTCTACCTGATGAGCTGCGCCGTTCTCCCTGGTATAGCTGTGCGGTGGTTCAGGCGTCCCATATGCCCGGTTGATATCCTGCGACGTCAGTGCCGTCGGTGTAGCGTCGAATCGTCGTTGGCTACTTCTAGGTCCTAGGTGCCCCGTGAGTACTTGCTGTCTCGTTGCTGTCTTCTACAGGATGAGCTCTTACCTCCTCAGGTGCGTGTCGGTTACAGAGGCGTCTAGGCGTCGTCGTCATTCCTTCTGGCGTCGGTTGCATCGAGCCCCACGTTGGGCGCCATTTGTGGCGGCGGCGGCGGTTTGCATCGGGCGCCGGACGTAGTCGTCTTCGTTCCTCGGCTGCTCGTAATCGGCGTCTCGTGCTTATCGCCGGCCACCCATACTAAGGGTCAATGTAGGGATGTGGGGAAACAGGTTGGTTCGATCTCAGGGTGTAATAAAGGTCACGGAGGACCTTCGTGTGTCCAACAAGGAAGACGACAATATTTTCTGTACCGCACTTCTGATTTATTGTGTTTATCGTGACATCTGCCCAAAATGCACCAGAATTCTCGGAGAACAATTTCTGAGGTTGTATATAATTTCTTGTCCCTTGTAACCGGTATTTCCCTGATGAAATTCTAATCCCCGAGGTAACTAATTTCCGCACTGCATGTCCGCGGTGTCTTCCTATCACACATCTTTTCACGTCTGCCTCCTCCAAGTCACACTGCTGAAGTCCCTTTTGATTCTAGCTCTGGTGCCTGCTCCGCACCTTCCCATCTGGACCACACAGATTTCTGCCCTTTTAGTTTCGAAAACATCCACCCTCGTTAAAATTAACGACCTAAGGGGACAAATATGTTTTCGAAACGCCCACTCCGAGAATCCTGGCTGTTTTTCCTCGAGCATATGGTTTTCGGGAGAAGTTCCCGTCACAGGGGACAGAATAATTGGTCAAGGATTGTGGCCATCTCGTTCCCCTGACCTGTCTCCATGCGAGTTTTATTCATGGGGAATGTTAAAGAATAAAGTGTAAGCATCAAATACATCCACGTCATAAAAACTGAAGGACAATATCATGAGAGAAATACAGGCAATCAGTCAACAAGGAATTTTGTGAATAAACCAGAAATGTTTTCAGACATGGCCACAGGTCCTCGCCCCATCTGGTGCCGCCATGGAGTGGTCCAGTCGGTCTGAGAATGCACAGTCTGTGTATACAGGGTGGAAGGGAAGTCATCACATTTCTTCTAATATGTACTTCATAGAAGCATTACAAACAAAAAGGTCTAATGGCATTTTGTTCTAAATTTGATGCGTAATTCCACAAGATTGTACGAAGATAATAGTTTACTTGCAAGATGCGTAGAGTAACTTATTTCTGACATAGCTTCGGTAGTAATTATGGGACATCACATAGGGTTTCTAAATAATTAATCACTTAAAAGATGTGAAGGAAAACTCCAAATGGCTTTTTCAGATGCAAAGTATGTCAGCAATGTTGCGTTGAAGTTGGTCAAGGAATTGACCTGGTTTCCGAATGTAAACAGGTTGACCACTTTCCCTTTTGCCTATGTTTTGGCAGGTAACGGTTGTGATTGGCCTACGTTCGTACAGTAAACTTAGGAGACATTCACGAGACGAGAGGTAGCAGTAATGTTTATGTGTTGAAAGTGACACACAATCTGTAGTGTCGGCAGCTTGTTTTTGACAGAACGATCTCCATAGGAAATGGTCAGAGATAAAAATGTAAGATACAAAATGTGCTCAAAATACCAAGATCTACCACTGGTTTAAATTAATGTAATGACTTCCCTTCCACCTGGTATGAATCTTCTGGATTTTTTTCTTCTGGGGAGATGTGAAAAGCAGGATCTACAAAACAGCAATTACTGCTCTCGAATTTTTGAGAGAATGCATTTATCTGGCTGCAGAAGAAATAAGCAACAATGAGGGTGTTTTTGTTAAGAGTGCGACGTAATTGGTTAAAAAGGTGTGAGACTTGCAGCTGTGCAAATGGTGAACATTTTGAACAATACCTGTGAAGTGGGTGAACCATTTAGTTCATTGCTTATTCTTTTGCTGTCACCTTAAAAATGTCATTTGGTACACTTTGTAAGAGCCTATAAATATACCTTTGTGTTTATAAGTAGAGATGGTTTGGTTTATTAAATTATAGCAGTATCAGTATCAGCTACAAAACGATTTAAGTTTGATGTTGAAGGAAATGATAAACAATATCCTTAGATTGTGAGTTTACGTTACAGTATGCGTTACTGCAGAATTCAGACATACTTATTTATTACGACGTAGCAGACACGGCATGGTATGTCTTTATGTTTACACTCATGAGCAGTGCAGCTCCGGAAGTAGTAGTGACGCATGTTTATGTGCTGCCCTAGTGAAGGTGCTAGCTTGTTTTCGATAAAACTAAAATATCTGCATAGGAAATGGTCAGAGACAAAAACGTAAGATACAAAATGTGTTCCAAATACCGAGAGCTATCACTGGTTTAAATTAATGTAATGACTTCCCTTCCATCCTGTATATATGTACTATAACACTAGAGGCCTCAGCCCGGGCTCAACCAAGTCCGAGAATAAGTTATAGTACCCAAGACCAAGACTGGCATGGCACATTTGTAGAATTTTTTTTTTTTTTTTATTATTTGAAACATTTCAGCCGAATAATCATATAGAATTCCTAGCAAAGAAATGCTGTGGTAGTTGTGCTATTCTCATAATTTTGGCATCGGTAACCAAATCATATAAATTATTTTGTATCTCTTAATTTTAAGGCCGGAACCCATGCAGACTTCTAATATATACACACACACTCCTTTATATGATCAAGATGGCTATGGAGATGCATATATACAGGATGTTAGGGTTATAAATATATATAAATGGTACCTTAATATGTACCCATTTTGGTGTGTTAGTTGTTGTTTATCATCTAACAGTTTTTCACAGAACAAATCACATAGTTTACTACCTGATGTTTTTTGGCTGTAACTGTGCCATGAAATGAACGCCTTGCACTGTAGACTATCTACTTTGCTTCACACTTCAATGCCTAGGTGTGTGGCCTAAGCAGTGTGAAGTATTGCAGAAAGCATTCAAACTCAGTTCCAATAAACATTTATTACAATTTTTGCACAGTCTGTCTGCACCATGCCTTCTGTACCATGCCTAGTTGTAGATACTAACCTACCTAAAAACATACTAGTCTTAAGTAAAATTGTAAGTCTGCAAACGAAGCAAATATTGATGTAATATACTTCATTACACTGTCCCCAATTACCAATACAAATATCTGCACCTATACCCTTAACAGTCTGCATTTGTATGAAGTAAAGAAATGGGAAATTTTGAAATTGTGAAATGAAACCTTACATAATGTATTAAATGAATTTTTATTATATGAAGATCTAGAAAATAGTACGCCATTTGCTATAACCACTATTTCTTGAAAATAACATCCTTTAAGTGTCTACCACCAACACGCACGCATTCTTGTAATCAATCTTTAAAGTTTCTCATCACTCTTTGCAACATAACTACTGGAATTCTCGCAATTTTTTCACGAATTTCTGTCTTCAGGTTGTCAATGTTTCATGGCTTTTTTGCGTATCCTTTACTTTTGAGATACCCCCATAAAAAGTAATCACATGCAGACAAATCAGGGGATCGTGCAGGCCACGGGATGTTTCCATGATTCCTAAACAAATTTTGCAGTTCTGTCATAGAGATTCGTGCAGTATGTGCTGTTGCACCATCTTGCTGAAACCAAGTTATTCTGTTGATCCCATAATTTCTTATTTGACACGTAAGAATTGTTGAATCATTGTCACATAACGATCTGCAGTACCAGTTTGTGCGCGACCATTGAAATCTTCAAAGAAGTATGGCCCAATAATTCCTTTGGAAGAGACAGCACTCCAAACGGTTACTTTTTGTGAGTGCAGGGGCTCCTCATGAAGTTGCCGTGGATTCTCTTGTGCATAATACCTAACGTTCTGCTTATTTACTAAGCCATTCAAATGGAAGTGGGCTTCATCAGACATCCATAAATTAGGAAGAACTTCTTCGTTATTTTCGATCCCATTCAAAAATCACTCACAGAACATGACACGATTATTTACGTCCTGCTGATTTAATTTATGCACAACTTTTAACTTGTAGGGGTGAAATTTTAGATCATTTTTCAGTATTCTTCGTACACTAGAGTGATCCATGTTAAGTGCCAGAGAATGTCTCCGGACTGAACGGCTGTTCACTATAGCAACTCTAACTTTCTCAATATTTTCATGTGTACGAATAGATTTTGGTTTACCTGGAGGTTGCTTCTTTAGCGTTGAGCCTGTTTCTTCTGATTTACAAACCCAGTCATTTATTGCATGAGCAGAGGGCAAAGGATCATGATGACGAAACTCCTTACTAGCAGCTTTGGCGCTTTGACCATTTAGATAATAAGATTTTTAAGCATATCCTCTTTGCTCACCAGTCCACCGTTCCATGTTTACTAAATTGCAACTATCATGCTCAACAATGACATGAATCTAAGCCTTCTGATATAAACAATGTACTGAGTATATATTCACAAAACAGTGTATTTGTGTATGAACTTTAAGGAAATACTTACTTTTTATTCATATGAACCTTACTCTGTTTATAAGTGTATAAAAGCTTTGTAAATTAATATTTTACCAAATAAAGAAATTCCCATGGCTGTAGTTCTGGCTTACTAGACTCCTTCCTAGAAGTTTTGTTTATTACCGTGACAGACACACTTGGTGGTAGTAGGTTGAAGTGCCCTGGTAGAGGCTGAGCCATAATTATGGTTAGTGCTATTGAATCAAGTAGTGGGCAGGGTGACCTATGGTGATTGGTTTGTGTTTGCAGTGGGTTATACTTGAGCTGAGGGTGTGCTGAAATATGCTGGTGTCTATTTTATTTTGGCTTTTGTAATGGTTGATTGCTGTAACTACCACTGAAAAAAAAGAAGTCAGGGAAGGAGCAGCCCAGAAGACCATGGAATTTCTTGATCTGTTTATGGCACTGACAATGAAAGCATAAAAATTCTGTCAAGAAAATACCGGGAAATGATCATTTAAACATCCTGCTTAAAGGGGGATTCAAAATTATTGTTGTCGCTAAGTTGGTACAACTTTCCTCTATACCCATCCAGAGTTTGATCATGTCATTTGGCTTCTTTATTGTGTGCCATTGTTAGGCGCTTTTCAATTTTACAATGGAGAAAAATATTGAACAAAGAATCTGTCTCAAATTCTGCATTGCAAATGGTATTTTGTGCACAAAATAGCTAAAAATGTTACAGAGGGTTTATGGTGAATCAACTTTATCAAAAATACATGCGTATGAGTGCTATAGCGCGTTCAAAAGTGGTTGATGTGGTGGAAGATTTGTCTCACTCTGATCGGCTATCAACGGTCTCAACTGAACTGAGCATTGCTAAAGTGAAGCAAATGGTGTCTGAAAATTGTCACTTAGGCCTGAGAGAGATTACCGCTGAACTTTCTATGTCTCACGAATCAATTTGTACCATTTTAAACAATTGTTTGGGCATGACACGTGTTGACACTTGGTTAATTCCAAAAGATTTGAATTTTCTGCAAAATCTCAATTGCCAAAGGATAGCTGAAGACATGCTAGAACAAGCCAATTCTGACCCCACACTCATGAAATGCATTGTAACTGGTGATGAGATGTAGGTTTATGAGTTTGATAAACTAGCCAGTTAACAAGCTTCTGAATGGCACCTTCCAACTGAACTGAAACCCAAAGAAGCACGTCAAACTCGATCAAAACTGAGGGTCATGTTGACAGTTTTTTCCAATCATCACGGAGCCGTGCACTCAGAATTCTTGTCAGGTCAGACAGTAAATAAACACTTTTACCTGAGCCTTATGCAGCATTTAAGAGAACAAATACAGCAAAAAAGACTAGATTTGTGAAAAACAATTCATGGATTCTGCACCATAATATAACTAGCTCACAAGGCTATCATTGAACGAATTTCTGGTCAAAAACTCAACTAATCTCATCGAACAACCTGCATATTCACCTGATCTGGTTCCAGCCGACTTCTCTTTCCAAAACTCAAGTTACCACTTCGAGGCACCCGTTTTCAGTCTATAGAAGACATAAAGGAGAATTTGCGGCGGCAATTAACATTGATTCCAAAAAATGAGTACAAAAAATGTTTTGATAATTGGATTAATTGTTAGCGTATATGCATAATTTCGGAAGGGGTCTACTTTGAAGGCAATAAAATGAAATTGGAATAATATTTTATGTTTCATTGACCAATTCCTGGTACTTTCTTGACACATAGTAAACCTCGATTAATACTTAACCATCTTGTGTAAAATCATACATAGGTGGTGATTATACTTGGCAGAAGTGAGCAACCTGTACAAGAGCAGTTCTGTAGTTCTCCAGTCTGACCAAAATGAACATACTGGCTGCTAATGCAAATTTATTTTATCTTGTGCAGGAGTACAAAAGTCTGTTTATATAGGTTTACTCATCAGAACCATGCTGACTGTCCAAGCACATAGTAGTAGAAACTGCAAAATTTTGTTTTTTCTTTACTACCTACACTTCCAGACGTAGCATTAGTGGATTCTGGAGCATATTACAGATGTGCTGTGGGAGAAAGATTATCAACTCCTGCACAAATACAGATTTACTGTGACAGGTACAGGATTTTGGAGCTCACACAGAAAATGGGAATTTATGAAATTGGTATTACTGACCCAAATGGGATTAGAATTTAGGTTTCTTGCATTTTTTCACATAGGTCACATAAAATTAAAATTTACAATGATTTCTATATTTTTTGAACATCTGGAAACCATAATAACTGACTTTCAAAGGTATCATAAGTGAGATCAGCAGAGAAAAGTAGCAAGTGAAAAACCATAGCTGATTAAACAAAAAACCTTAAAAAGGACACAAAAACTTGCAAAGTATTTTTTACATAAATTATTCACAAAAACGATCTTATTGATTTTATCAGTAATGAAAACTTTTCTTCATTAGCATTACTCTATTTAGACGCGGGTACATATCAAGCTGTGACAAATATACATACACACTGGAGTAATTTCTCATATATGGTATGTCTGATATTGGATTCTGATAACTTTGGTAAACTAAGCAGTTCTGACCTCTCTATATCCTTCAAAATTTATTAAGCTTGCTCAGAAACATCAGTAATCAACAGAGAATTGCCTTGATTACAGGCACAAAAAAGGTTCCACTCTTCACATTTTAATACAGTAAAAAGGTTTCATTAGCCAATAATGTGGTGGGTGAAATCTTTAATTTACTAACTCTTTAAGTTCTCTGTTGAATTACAAATGCTTTCATTGATAAAGTTCCTTTTCCTTTTATTTCCACTGTATGTTTATTCATTAGGATAGTTTTACAACAATGTGTGCACTATGGTCTTGATCAGGAAGCATTCTTTTTGCAGAACAGAAAATTATTTCTTGCTTCCTGTTCATTGTTTAATAATGCTATTTTACATCAAACTATGCCAGATAAATCTTAAATTACACAATAAAACTAAAAAATAATAATTTCCAACTTATACACAATTAAACCGTTTAATAAAATGTATCATCTCAAAACAATGTCTAAACAGCAAAAAATGTATACCACATTAAACATACCCTGAAATATTGTAGATAGGATGGATACATATATCCTGTACTTCAAACCTATCGCATTTGCAAATTATCTACATCCCTAATCAGATCTAATTCTCCCTTTGATAATCACACATACCAGTGTTGCTGCTATGTAACCTCTTTCTCTCTCTTACAGTAAATGCCACTAATTAACCAAAATGTTGCAGCCTTACAGCACTTGTCAGTATACTATGCACTTTAATTACCATTTCATTTTATAATTCCTTCTTTGTGACTTGACTAATATTGTAATTTTTTATATATGTTTATTTTAGAAAGTTTGGTGCACTGATACTTTTTCTTTGCATGTGCTGCTCTGAACTGCTTTTTATTTCTATACACCTTTTAACCAACAGTATTAAAGCTGTAAATTTCTGAACCATCTCCGAGAGAATTACACACTTTTTGGTACACCCCTTCCAACACTTTTGTTGGTTAAATGTAACAAATCTATCCATTTGCCCCACATTCAGATCCTCATGAGTGAAACCTTATATATGGGTCTGCAACAGTTATCTTCAGCTATTCCTGCTTAAATAATTCAGACATGCTGCCATTAGATAACAGGAAATGTTCTTTTAGATACTCATGGTTGGTAGATCTCTGAATTTGCTTAGTCAGGAATTCCTCTCATAGTTTTCACCAGTGAAGCACACAGTGATCACTACTGTGCTTTTCAAATAGGAAGAGTTCTGATCTGCAGCCAATGAGATACGTTTACATGCACAGCGTTGCAAGCTCATTATCCCCACTATTCATATTTCTTGGCATGCGTCAAGCCCCACTTAAGGGGAAAGCATTATGACAACACAGCACGTCTCCGATTGGTTACCGGCCTGGAGACGCTCAAGGACAAACTCCTTCCCATTTGAAAAACACAATAGTAGGCCAGATTCTATATTACTTTTTGACATAATGGCAAGAGAGAAAGGGGTTGAAGGACAAAGAAGTTGGAGCATTGTTGAGCTAAAGTGATAGAAAGTTGTCAGATTTTGTGTTCAGTGATGATGAAAGTGAAATATGCTGAATCTGTATACAAGTAAGAGCGAGAGTGGCTTAAGTGAAGATGCAGATAACAGTACACCTATGTAGGTGGGCAGAGATGAAAAATTTGGATCCTGGCCCCACGTCTACTACACCACTGCAAAATATCCAACAGGTACCAATACTTCCTTCTCATTTAATGAGAATATTCCTCCCAGAGAATTTTCCTCCATATTTTTTGACAAATTTATGCAAATAATTACTGAGGAGATCTGAATTTCCAAATCTTCTCTTCACACAGATGTATGTTACAAAATATATCACAGAAAAGAACATTTTTAGGGAAAGAGCACACATCCTTGGGCATTATATGTTATTGATTTCACTGTGTAAATAATATTCAGATAAAAGAATCAGTTTCAAAGTCATATATATTTTAGATACCCTGCCCTAGCTAGGTGTAACGTCACATTTCTATCAAAATTATTATTTGTTACTACCTTGACCATTTTTACTGCAAATGGAAATGTTACATATCATATGTTACTATTTAGTTCCTGGTTTATTTAAGAATACCTGTACGAACTAATGTGATACAAAATGGAAAAGGGCTATGTCATTTTTGGAGCAACATTTTTAAGCAAATTAACAAAACTTCACTCTTGGAAGACAACAATGGTGCAGTCAACAAAAGCCAAGTTAAACATTTTAACACATTTGAACATGATTATGTGGTTTTAGTTATATTCATATTTTTATAAAATTACCTTCAGCTCAGAGTCGTTAAAGAACTTCACACGGGAAGGGTTAAATATGAACTTATACATATTAAATTTTAAAAACATATTTCTTTGCAAAGCTCAAAACAGTGAAATGGAACACTCCAATTACTAACCAATCTAATTTTGTTAACGGTAACTTCACTTAATTTCTGGAAATACTTGGTTCACAGAAAATGACCTTTATCATCCTCTGTTGACTATCAGACAGAGCTTTGGCACTTCCTGTGTTTGTATGGAGACTTCTGGCAATGTGACAAATTTGCTGAAGTCACTTATCAGAATATAAAAATTAACAACTATCCTGGTTATTTCATAGTGTATACTACTTCATTCTTGGAAAATTTTTTGGAATTCTAAATGGGTTTTAATAATTTTATTGCCCATTTTTTCTCACATTTACTTTATCAAAAATGTGAGACAAATGCTGATTTCTCTGATTGCCATAACTTGGTACCCCAGAAATGCCCTCTCAAAGAACAATTAGCCATGTATCAAATTAACTGCTTACAATGTGAAAAAATATAAGTATTACACATGAAAAGTAGTTTAGAAGCAAGGGTCAGGGGCTGTCGGTCTGGGCGGCTCAGTTGGTTAGACGCTGGCCTACTGATCCCAGGGTCGCGAGTTCAAACCCGGCCCAGGCCGATGGTTTTTAAGTGTGCTTAAAAACGACAGCTCCATGTCAGTAGATTTACTGGCATGTAAAAGAACTCCTGCGGGACGAACTTCCGGCACACCGGCGACACTGATGTGATCCTGGCAATTGACAGCATCGTTAAACAACAAAATAATTTAATTTGGATCAAGGGCTACTGTACCAATAGATGACTCCAATACACAAACAGGATCTCCTAAATGCATCCCTGTCATTCTATGCCTGATATCCCTCAGAACATATGCCAATTATACCAGTAATAAATTCCATGGAGTCAATATTACAAAGACAGGTCAGCTTGTATTTTCATATTAAATCTCTTCCTTTCTTCCTAATCCAAAGTTACTCAAGTATATTTCATTTGAATCTGTATGAAACATACAGGACAATATCTGCTTTGCAATATTCTGTGTTCCTACAATTAGAGTATGTATTTTACAATGCAGTATGAAGTTTCCTGCACACTATATGAATAAAGTAATGGGTCAACTCTTGGAGCTGCTTTTAGAGCATTCTACAGGTATTAAACCTTCCTCTTCTCCTCTGCATTTCAACATGGAAAAACATATTGAGCAAGATAAACATTCAGATTAATGCTAATTTTACAAAATCTCTAGGCAAGTGAATGGTTGAAGTATTTAGCTTTCATTTGTAAGGCACTTGGTTCAAATCTATGTACCTGCAAGTGCTTTTATCTGCTTTTATTGAATAACATTATTGTTTCACAGCAACAGGACTAATGTGCAGTCCATTAAATTCAAATTCCAGTCAAGGCTGTTCTTAAGCTCCACCTTTCCTTAAAGCCAGAGTTGGGTCTTTCTTTATGAACTGTAGAATTCTAGGTACTGCTTGCTTGTGATGGTGATCTTCCAATAATGCATTAGTTAACAGCTTATGTAACATGTAGTGCTGAACTATAACGCAAGAAAGAATAGGGAGATGTGACCACCAATGCATCATGCTGTGAACAAAAATTGAGTCATGAAGTCAACCATATTGTACTGACCAATATGGTAATCAAGCATTTCCTTCTCTTCAGAAACGAAATAGAGAAACCCAAACTATTTTCAAAATAATCCAGAACATCTTACCCAAGAAGCTTGTACAAACAAGTGTCAGAGAAGAGTACAATCTAGAACCTGAGAAGTATAAATACAAACTGTCTTATAAAATAGACTCACGGGTTGACATTTTAAAAGGTATAAACATAATTTTTTCCTCTGTTTACAAATTCTGTAATTATGAATCATGGTGGCAGATGAATTCACAATGTTTACCAGGTGAATTTGGCCGATAATTAATGAAAACATTTTAGCTTCATCTTTATAACTGGAGAGGCCATTTTCCAATTAGTGTTTTGTACACATGCCTACACAAATAATCTTTCATTTGAAAAATTGGAGCTAGTACTTGTTTATTACTGACTGTGTGATAAATTACTGACTATATAATGTGAGTGTGCAATTTTCTGTTAACTTTTCTTTATCTATTATTTATTTTTTTAAATTTACAACTACAGAATGTTAGAATTCAGGCAGAAAAAAAAAATCTGTTTTAAAACCCATTGGGTACCAAATTCTTATGTGAACAATTTGTGGAAGCAAATCAGAAAACTACAGTACCTTGAAACAAAAAATAAGGTAAGTTATTTTATTTCAAACCCATAAGTGATAGTCATTTTAGAGTATCCAGTTTAAAGTAAATATTATGATTCCTACATCACTGCTAATATCTGATTTTGTGATAAATTTTGTGGTGAATGACTAATCAAGCATTTAAGAAGCTGACTCATAAAATTGTTGCATGTCAGAGCATTAATAAGATTAAAAGGAATAAGTAATAGATTGTTAGATTGTGGAAATAAATAAATTTAGTTTTATCTTCATGTAGAAAATATTTTTTACCTTACTTCATTTGCACATAAATTACGTGCAAAATACATAGAGGTAATTTACTCACCGAACCCTACTTAAAACATGTATGAGTTTGACAAAGTTTGCCCTCCTCAAACCAAAAAAGTAAAGAAAATATAAAACCACTGGAGTGAATATATATTTTAAACGAGTTTGCATCCCAATTGACACTTCTTTTATTAGTTATGAGCAATTCCATACAAACATCATCCTGACATGAACATTTTGAAAATGCAAAACCAGTTTTGTTAATTAAATTTGTTCCAAGTTTGCAAACTGTTGCTAGTTATATCATATTTAGCAGACTTAAAATTCACAAAACAAAGTATACTTTTCCTGTTATAATTTCAACACACAGATCTTTATGTTATGGCTTCTTTTTAAATGCTACACTTTGCTCTTGACTTGATGCAGTTAAGATGAATTTGGGTATATTCTATTTAATAACCTGAACAGCCACAACAATTTTGCATTCAGTTGTCAGCCAGTGGTTCCTAACATATAAAAACCTATTTCACTAACCATAATAGCTGAGGGATTAACATTTGCTTTGGGATTCTGCATCACCATTACATTGCCAATAAAATATATAGCAGAAATTTTCTTCTAAAGTGAGCACACTTTCTGCAATGGCACTGTGACTGATGTTGGGCTCTTGGCTTTGCTGTTATATCTCACAAATACTTGGCTTGTTGGGAGACACTGGTGGACCTGAATGTGAAGTGTAATATGGGAAAATCAAATAAAAAAAGGAGAAAGGATGACTAAAGCAGAAATAGAGACTGTATGCAGAAAACAGATTGCACAAAGTAGTACAGCAAAATAGAGACAACCTAAAAAATTTTCAATAAGGAAAACTTATTTCTGATAAACTTCCTACCAGCAATATGATGAATGTAGGAATGTCACAGCACCACTGCATTTTCCCCCTAAAAACAGGAAAGAACTCGTAGCCCAGTTAGCAGAAGCGGAATTAAGGATAGTTAACAAGAATGACAATGAACAGGAGACACCTGACACCTCATCCCACTGTGAACCTTTGTGCTTACCATCCTCAAAATGAAGGAAGAATGGATGAAGAGAAGGAACTGGAGGAGGATCTACGCTACAAACAGTCCGGCCGACAGAGACACACTAAGGTCCCTAACAAGTCTTAAGTTTGATGATCCACTTACACTGACAGGCTGCTCCAAGAAGGCTTTCCTCTCATGGAACTGGGAAGAATGTAAACCACCTGAGGTGGCCCAGAGAATGCTGCCATCTGGCAAGCCAGAGAACTAGTTTCCAATGAGCAAGCACCTGAGCCATCTATGTCCAACACACCACAGCCCTAAGCCTACCTGATGCATTAAATAGGAAGCAAAATGATAGGAAATGAGGGAAAGGAAATTTGTGGCAGAAGAGAAACCACCCCACATTCACCTTGCCCATCAGAAACACCCATGGTCTGAGTGGTTGGTCCCAGGAATCAAATCCAGGACCTCTCGAAGACAAGCCTTGCATGTTACCATAGAACCATCTCACTCAGTTAACTAAAAAGCAGCTAGCCAAATATTTAAGTCAGCAGTTCTCAAAAGAAAATTTATGAAAGTATAATCAAAGAGGTCCAGATAAAATAGCTGGCTGTAACACTAAAGAACACACATGCACTTTTCAGAGAGAAAAATGGAGAAATGCACATTAGTTCTGCAAATATACATGATTATAACCTATACATTGTATCTCCAGTGTGATCTTCCATATGCACAGGCATCCATTAAAACATGAACATTTTTTTAAGGATGAGTAAGAAACATGTAATAACTGAATTTAGAGATTTTATTTCTTAGGTGGTTTGTGGTCACGACAAAGTTGAATGTATGCAGCAAGGGTGTCAAAAATGTCCTTTGCTGACTGAAACTAATAATTTACAATGTGAGTGGTCAGTTGACAGTATGACAACTCAGTGATGTTAAAAAAGGGTTGGTAATTGAGCGTATGGAGGAAATCAGAAATCACTCCCAGAGTTCTTAAACCACATATATCTAACAAGACAGTAAGCCAAAGGTATTTAAATGCACTCAGCAAAAAGAGTAAATGAAGCAGTCAGACTGATTTCTGAAATAATAACAGCTATAAAGAAGAAAACAAAGAGATAGGCTAGAGCAACAAGCTGGTCTTCATATTAACTGCTTTTGAAACAGGAAGGAAACATTTAAATTCAGGGGAAAAAATCTCCATTACTACCTGGTAGGGTGTATACTAACAACGTTAAAAGTGGGGATGTTAAGGAACATTTTCTCAAAATGTATTAATTGTATTTGCATGGAATTTTTACAGCACATTATATAGACCTTAGTACACTTTAAAAGAGGGGCTTTTATTTAGATGCATTCTTGTAAGAATTTTTTTTTTTAGTACTCAAATTTTTCATTAAAAAATCACACTAATCACTTAATAACTTCAATACTATAATAAATATTTTAAAACAGCTGTTTTAAAATGTGCGACACGTATAGATACATATTGCCTGGAAATTTCAGTCTCCTATGTTCAATAGTTTCTGAGAAAATTGCAGTTCTGGGTTCTGCTGCGTAAACATTTCTCAAGTAACTGAGGATCAGAAAAGATCCCTGAAAATTTGTTCGATATCTTCCATCACTGCCAATGGTATGCTGTGTTTGTGGCATAGACTTCTCCACTCAGTTGTATTGTATTGTATTTACACTATGATTCTGGAGTTTTGGGACAAAGACCATGCATGACTTTGAATACACTAATTTTGTTTTGAGCAAAAAATGTCATATTTATCAACCACACCCATAAAATGGAGCCTAATGGTGAATTAGTTGTAAAAATACTAATAACAGTGATAACAGAAACTTCAGCATTTTAATCAGAAAACTGTAATATTTATGTATACAAAAAGCAATAAAAGTCTATTTTGACCCTTATTCACCTTACTGGGTCCCCGTAAGTGTGATTAAGTAGCACCAGACAAATATGGAGTAGATTCTGCATAGGAAAGGTGTTTGCAGAGATGTTGGAGATGCCTTGTAATCCTTGAAGATGCAAAACTGTTTTCAGGTGGAACAGTATGTCACTTTAAGTAGAAGATATGCTGAGCAATGTGATGTTTGGATTAAACACAGAATAGAACTTCTTTGAACATGACCGAAAGATACCTATTTATGTAAAAAAAGGTCATCTAAGGCTGCAAAATTAGTAAAGAAGTTACTAAAAGACTACTGTGAGCAAAATCAATGTCAAAATCACTACTCAGGAGATGTAATAAACTGAGTTATATTAAGGAAAAATATTGCTTCAAAAGTGGTTTGAACATTTAGTAGCTATTCCTACAATAGGTTGAATTTATGTGAAAGTGTTACAAATATATGTATATTATAGAATAAGCACAACTGACAGGTGAGCAATCAGTGCAAAAAGTCTGCAAGACTTATGTATGAAAGTGAATGAAAACTTATTCTAACAATTAATAACAGGAGTACCAAGCAAATAACGAGACTGTCCAGATGTGTGTGGAGGACGTTCCCGACAGCGATAGGAAAAAGGACGCATAGGAACATGGCAAGCAAAGATACAAGTGATAGCAGAGCTAGGAGAGATAAAAAAGTACTAGCAATGTAAGACAGGTCAGAGGAAAATAAAGCAAGAAAAGTAATCAACAAAGAAGAGGAAATACTAAAAAATATAGAGATGTTAAAGGAAGAATGGAGAAATGGAAGGAAATAGGAAATATAATGTGATGATTATAGGAATACAAGAAAGGACAGGAATCAATTCATGGCAAGAGGTAAAGGAAGTTCTGGAGAAGCGGCTATATTAAAAAAAAATGTTATTTAACGATGCTGTCAATTGCCAGGATCACATCAGTGTCGCCAGTGTGCTGGAAGTTCATCCTGCAGGAGTTCTTTTACATGCCAGTAAATCTACTGACGTGGAGCTGTCATTTTTTAAGCACACTTAAGCCATCGGTCTGGACCAGATTTGAACCCGCAACCTTGGGATCAGTAGGGCAGCTTTTAACCAACTGAGTCACCCAGACTAACAGAAGAGTCTGCAGATGAGCATAAGTAACTATGAAATACCTACCCAATGTCCAACATGACATTACATTCCTTTATCAATATATGAGCAAAGCCAGCTATAGGCAAAATTAATAGATCCGAGAAGACAAGCAAAAATTCAGCAGAAACAAGTCTACATTCGAGGCTTAAAATTAAGGATAGACAGGCATATTGCAGAGGTAAAGAATGTACTAACAGATGTCACAGTGTAAATTTAAGGAGCTATGAGACAGGAAGCGCAGGCAATTAATAAGTCAAGATATGACAAGAGGAGGGAGGGAGAGGGAGAGACAGAGAGAAGAAAGAAGCCATGTTGGCTGACAGGAGAGGAAAAAGAGAAGGGAAAGCAGCACAGTGCAATATGCAAGAGGCAGCACAGGGTTATACATCAGAGATTTAAGAAGGTGGCAGGAAAAAAAGCAGAAGGCAAGTAATAGTGAGTGGGGAAGCCAGTAATGCAAATAGCAAAGGGGCAACTTAAAAACTAAGTGGAAATAAACTGAGTAAAGATGATGTGGTGTATGAAGAAGTCAAATAGAAAGATTATAAGCAATTGTATTATGCATGTGGGTATAGGTTGGAACAAGGGTGAATCACAAAGAGTTGCACGTATTTGGAAAAAGTGTCATGGAGAAGTGGGTGAAAGTGTGCTAATGTATAGGAAACTGCTATCTCTTGCTGTATGACAAGGAAGAACAAGTAGTTTTAGTTAATTGTAGTCACGGATATAAGGGAGGATGGGATGAAAAGTTTAGGGTTTAAGTGAAGAAGTAATAAATAAAAAACAAGTAAAGGTTAAGTGTTGAAAGGAAGTGGAAGGACTAAGAAGAAATTGAATCATTGTGGTGGAGAGATTAGCAAATGGTTAGGAAATTTAGGGAAGAAAAAGAGGGGAAGTAAAAAATAACGTTAGAATAAATCTGAGTGTTAAAAAAAAGAAAGAAAAAGAAAAAAAAAAAAAAAAACAAGAATTTAATGGAAAAGGACAACATAAGGAGAGTATGTAAAAAAGTGGTGCAAAAAAAAAAGTAGTAATAAAACACAAATTGAAGAAAGTTGAACACATCAGCAAAGAAATAAGCAATAGCACACATTAATATGTAAAAGCATGTAAGGACTCTTAGAGGATGTCCAATGACAGAAGTGATAGTGCAGCCCAAAATACAGGATGGAAGTGAAATGATCCGCCAGACTTTAACAGCGAATTTCTCATGTTGTGAATAACAAGAAAGTCTACTACCAAAATGTTGAAAAGCTTATGGTTTTCTAGAAAAAAATATTTTTATCCAAAAAATTTATCATCACCTGGCTGAATTACTACTGATTGAAGGTTCTTGATTTATGACTATATTAATAGAAAACTGAATAAATGACAACTTTTTCCTTTGGCACGTTTCAACAGATTCAACGGATTTTGTGTAAATTAAATTTAAGAAACCCACAATTTATTGCAACAAAAAAGCAACAAATTGTGGGTTCTTTTAAATTTAATTTACACAAAATCCGTTGAATCTATTGAAACATGCCAAAGGAAAAAGTTGTCATTTATTCAGTTTTCTATGAATATAGCCATAAATCAAGAACCTTCAATCAATAATAATTCAGCCAGGTGATGATAAATTTTTTGGATAAAAATATTTTTTTCTAGAAAACTATAAACTTTTCAACATTTTGGTATTAGACTTTCTTGTTATTCACAAAATGAGAAATTCGCTGTTAAAGTCTGGCGGATCATTTCACTTCCACCCTGTATAAATGCTTAGTACCTACTCTATTTAATATTCAAATTGAAATTGGTAACATGTGGAAAACATATTACTAATTTCATGACATACCTGAAATATGTCAGGTATATGGCTTCAGTGCAGCATGCAGTCTAACAGAACGCAGCAATTCAAAGCTGCTTAGGAACTGTTCTAATCAATTATTGTGAAAATAACTACATGTACAGCACTTGTGTTGATGTAATTTAAGGAGTGTGGCACACAGGATGACTACAGAAAACACTATCCATTTACATGAATCCCTCTGTTACTTATTATATTTCATAAATTTCAGTGTTGATATAATAGTTGCTGATACCAAATTTACTGAATCTGAAATAAAATTAACACTAAAAAAATCACTATTTCTGCCATAATTATTACATATTATAGTCCACAATACTTTGGAAGTCAGTGTTAGGTTTGTTAATTCAGAGAAATCTAAAGAGAGAATTGTGCTCTCCAAAGGTGCAAGTTGACAAAAATTTCAGTCATACAAAATTTCTAAGTAAATAATTAGTATATTTCTTAACTTGTTTTGAAAAAGCACTGTAAATAAAAGCACATATGGAATTATTCTCATATTCATTTATAATTAGAGGGCCAGTGTGGCTTTTCACAAACCTATGTTAATGCTTAATGTTTTAGTTATCTTTAGTGGAAGGTTTTACTCTGAGAACACACTGAGAGAGGTGTCCCAGCTACAACTGACATCTTAAGATGCATGCTCTGAGATGTTAATAGAATCACTGTGTTACACATAAATGATCATCAGACAAGATGCAATTAAGTTCAAAACTTGAATTCATATGAGCCATACAACAAGCTGCACTTGCATAAGTTAATAATGAAATTTAAATTAGAAGACAAGCAAACTAGCAAGTGCATGCTGACCAACAAAACTACAAATATTTGCCGTTTTAACAAGTGGCATTTGAAGGGCTTTAATAACATTTAAATTAAAAGAAGCACAACTAGCACGTGTATGCTGACCAACAAAACTACAAATATTTGCTGTTTTAACAAGAGGCATTTGAGGGGCTTTCAGACTTATGAACAGAAAAACTAATCTGTTGGTACCATGAGAGCAAATGAGGAGGATGTCAACTGATACATCCCTTGACGAAGTGAAATGCAGAAGTGTGAGTCATGGTCTGCAATGAATATGCTGTGTTTGAAATGGAAGAATAACAAATATTTTATTTCTTATCAATGAAATACGAAGCTGCTGACATTATAACAGGCAAGCTGAGAAGAAAGGTCCCAGAGAGGAGGTGAGGGAACTACAGTGTGCCCTGAAAGTACCAAAAGGGAATGGAAGATGTCAATTTATAGGATCAGGCTTATTCCTATATGGCATACAACTAAAGGTTACAGGAAAATATTTCTATACCTGCTATACTCAACCAATATTGCTTGTCAGCTGCTTCTAAGTGTAATGCACCAGAATTCATTGTTAGACATCAACCTTCAGCTGGGAATACCCCATTTAGACTGCAAGCTAATAAATGCACAGTTTTTGCAATGCACATTACACCTACAGTCACAAAAGAAAGAAGGGAATATAGCAAAATTTCTTGGCAATGCAAAAAGTGTTGTCTTTCATTTGGAGAACTGTTTTGAGATCTACCACATCCAACAACCTTATTAGACCAACAAAATCAGTAAGTCAATGCTTCCGGTATCATGAATGCAGAATTTCTGGTACATTTTAAATTAATGTTTAAACTTGACAATAGATCTATGCAGCTTACATGGATTAGAATCACATTTCTGAGATAGCCAAGAGGATATTTAAATAAGACACCAGTGGGTTACGGGTAGATAAAAATTACACCTCCATGGAAATGTAATGATCTCATTTCTCACACGATTGTTCATGCTAACCACTTCACCACTGAGGACCACTGGTCTACCGTCATCTACTGGTATTCCATATACTATCTTTTAGAATATACATTGAGACTCTTGTTATATAGGAGACTTCAATAACAATACGAGCATATTTATCTTTAGGAAACCCTTGGTATCTGAGCTTGCATAATAGGGATCTGAGTTATTTTTGGGTAGAAGTTTGCATTACCAGTTAATATAACGGTTACCAGTAACAATTAGCTGTAATTACGTATCAATATGAACAATATCAATATAGAAATCACTTTATTTGATGCAATCTCAAAAGAAGTTTCTCTAGCATACTCAATTTCTTCTTTGATGCAATCTGAACATAAGTTTCCCCAGCTGTGTTTCTTCAATTGCTATGGAGTTTATAATTGCAAAGTGCACTCGTACTTGCTGTTACTTCCTGCACAGGGCTCCTGAATATTAACATAATGTAATACAAACATAGCAAAGAAAAATGTTGGCAGAGCAAAAGCCTGCAAATCGGGTGGTGTTTTTCCACTGGGCATGTGCAAACATGGTAACACACTGCTGCTGTAAACAAAGTCATGCTTCTAACGTGGTTTTGCTCTGCAGTGTAAAGTGCAGTATTGAGTTGACAGTGATGTGATGTGGCTCAGTTATTATGAGGGATTTATTATTTTGTCCTGTACTTAGTCACAAAGTGTATTATGGCTCAGCATATGTTTTCTACTGCACATTGGTACTTATGATTTGTATGTGTTAGCTCAGCTTGCCAAGTGAAAGTACGATTTGCAGAAAGATTTCCAGGTGTAAAAGTTCCAGGCCATACAACAATCCATGAACTTTACAATAAATTTCAGGCCACAGGAAGTGTTCAGGCTAAGAAGTCTAAAACAGAGTGTATGGTTTTTATCTAAGAAATATAAGACAATATTGGTCATTGTTTGGAGAAAACGTAAACCTGTGGCACAACAGCCCATCCGGGCCAAGGTTTACCACCCGACTGCTGCATCCCCCTCCTCTGCCCATCACAGACATCATGAGTGAGGTGCAGTACTGGGGATGTGTTCAGCTTCCCGGTACCTCCCAGCCGGTTATGCAGTCTTCTCGACCAGGAGCAGCTACTTTTCGATCAAGTATCTCCTCAATTGGCCCCTCAGGGACCTAACGAGGCTGAGTGCACATCGGACCAGACGTCCCAGCGGGGAAAACTCCCTCATAATTTGGAGAATTCCCCTAAAAAATCACTTAGGCATCTTTCACAACACATAGGCATTTCTTATGGCTCTGTGCGAAGAGCTACTAAACTGCTGAAGCTAAAAACCATATAAAATAACTGTGGCACATGCTCTTCAATCAGGTGGTCCTGTAATCTGTAATCTTTCAATTAAAACAATTGAAAGTGTTTCAGGACAAAATTATTAGTAGAGATTTGTGCCCCTCTAGGTCCGACCTAACCCCCTGGGATTTCTATCTCTGAGGTAAGTTAAAACAATGTGTACAAGACAAACCCATACACCCTGGAAGAATTAAAACAAAATATCCACCAGGAAACTGCCAGCATTTCTCAACGTGAACTATGAGTGATGGATAGTTTCCTAAAGAGGTGCCACAAATTTATGGACGATGGTGGCCAGTTTCAGCATCTCTTTTCACAAATTTGGTAAGTAAAACCTTTAAAAGTAGTTTTAAAAATGTATAGCTTCATCTGTGCCCTACTATGATAGTAGCAGACAAACGAACGCAGAGGACACAGACAGGCAAAACACTACGGAGCTGATTTGTTATTTTTTGGCTCTCATGGTACACCACCATGGTGAACATCAACAGGCTGACATTGAGCAATACCAATATTCTCTTAATATTCTCATAGAAGGTTAGGTAAAACATGGTAATGACATTTTGAAAGGCAATGTTGCTAGAGAAGAGAAACATTAACACCCAAACAAACATTTTTGTGTAACCATAAAAGTTACAATAATCTCAATTGGGTACATTTATGTATCAAAGCAAATAATTGTTTTTCTTGCCAGAAGGTACACTAGACTGACAATGCCAATGATTTCTTGTGGAGGAGTGTGATGCAGCCTAACAAGTTGAAGGAGTAACTAGTTCCTGATAAGTGATACCATAGCTTTGACAATACCAATGCACATACAGTGGATGCTACACATACTCGTGTACCTGTCTCATTACTTTAAAAACCATTGATGAGAAGGTAACAGTTACTGTCTGCATACTTTGGTAACTAGCTATTTTGTAATTATTACTTTGATAATTAACTGTCCATTCCAAATCAGAATGCCTCTCACTGTAAACAAACCCTTTGTATTATCTGTGCGAAACTAGTTCTCAATCCCCACTTCTTCCTCTCATACATGCTTGCAGCGTATCACTTGTATTGCTAAACTCTACTTCATCTACACCCTGCATGAAAATCACAGTTCAAAATGCAACCTGAAGTAACAATTAATGTTATAAGCATGCAGAAATTAACATTTTACTTACGTTATTCACAATTCGCCGGCAAAGGTGCAACACCCAAATCCGAATCCACCGAAGATGACTCAGCTGCCATATTGGAATCAGTCTGTTTATATTCCCTGCATACTTTGGTTACACTTTTTGCTGAAACGCAATATGCACTACTGCAAAAGATGGGTATTTTTCTAATAGTGACTTGAACAAATTAGTATTACATATTTTTCATCATTTTTTAACATTTTCCCACTTTTGTGTTTGAACAGTTGGTATTCACTCTATACGCATCTTCCTCTACTTTTAAAACTCCAACACTGACTAAATCACAAGATTTGATTTGAGCTTAACATATGTGTGCTAGCATATTATGAATGACTGCATATCATATTTCCTGTGTTATCCAAAGTGTTTATTCAGTGCTCAGATAGCACCTCAGGGACTTTATTGCTGGATTTGTGTGGGACAATGGCAGTAATACATACAGCTGGTAACTCAAAAGCAAGATACTCTCAGCATTAGTGCAATAGCAGACGACATTAACAAACCTACATTTGTAATATCTTAACAGTTAGTACATATCCATTAACTTAAGTAATAAGTTCTTATGCTAACCGCAATAAAATATGCAGTTCTATAACTCCCTGCCCCAATGTTTCATGACACAACACATTTATTAAGGAGCTACTTACATTGGCATAAGAATGTGTACTTAGGTTCGTGACAAGCAAAAGCACATGCTTTCGTTTACATCAGAGGGAACTCTGGTTTGGAATGGACAGCAGTTACTTTGTATTCATTACTTCTGTAACCATTACAATGTAACCATCACATTATTTTCTGCCCATTCCTAATGCACAATGTCCTGTAACAGGGGCTTGCAAAATTCAAGTGGCCCATTACTCTCTTTTTAAAATGTACATCACAGATCTGGGGCAAGCATCCAGAACAGTGAAGTAACTTACTTGAATGTAAGATGTAGAATGTTGATGTATTTTATAACACTACTGAGTCAGTGTTTTTACCCCAGTTCATTGTTTTTCTAAAACTACTTTCAGAACATTTTCAAAACCTGGTTCTCTTTCATCTTCAAGCAAACAGTATTTGACATGTTGAAAATAAAATTTTAGCAGAGATATGAAGTGCTCACAATCTATCATCAATTTCAAAATTAAATAGGGTAGGACCTTCTGGAAACAATCAATTTCCCATGTTACTGTTTTGATTATACAGTTCCAATACAGTTTCTATTATAATGTGCGTTAATGAACCCTGCATTTATCATTTCTCAAGTTATTTTTTGCAAATTCATGCAGAAATTTCAGTCTCAAATGAACATTATCCTTGAATGATAACTTTCAAATCAGAGATAATTATTGCATTTTGTATGTACATTTTAAGCAGCATGTACCAACAATCCCAAAATGCTGATGTCATTAATTTCAAAACAAGGTGTTCATGGCACATACCATGGCAAGGGAAGATGATCCAACAGCCAAAGAGGTACCAATGTTGACCAATATTTATGGAACCACTCAGCAGGGTACGCTTCAAAGGGCAAACTACCACCACACACCACTGCTTATAAATATGCGGCTCGACGACAATGGAGAACAAAGATGATTATGAGCGCAGCGAAATAAAGTGATTCAAGACTGTTTGAAAAACAGTTCACATGTGCTATGTAATTCTTGACTATATAGGCAAAAACAGTGTGCAGAAAAGCAAGCTGTTAGTGTTGAATGAAACAGCTGTTTACAGTTAATTTTAAGTGTGTGCACAGTTGGTGTTGATTGTGTTTCAGTATGGTCAGAGACAGCTGTAGTAGACATTTAATCGTTGTGTGAAACAATTTCTAATTAATTGAAACTCTAAGGTTTTCATGGCTGGTGTCAATACTAGAAATAATATATTCCAGGCTTATTCAACTGTTGCTGTTGAAATCTCCACTAGGATACTTTGACCTCCCCACCACTGATGTCTGCCGTAGTGGCAGACGAAACGTATGGGAAGAAGAAGCCCAGTAGACCACGATCAATAAGCCCAGAATATATTATTTCTAGTATAATTTTTAGTTAAGCCAGTTTGAGTGAGTATATCGTCAGAAGCAGTTTGTGAGACAGAGAGAGTAGAATTGAATGACAGTGAAATTGAAATACTTGTCAGGTTACAAGAAGACATAACTGTGATTTGCTAGGTCACAATAAATTGTAGATTGTGTTCACAGTAAAAAGGAGGACTGTATTTTTGTGATAAAATTCAGAAAGGCAACAACATGAAAGAGAAAGTGACTGGACTTCATCAATTACCAGAATACATGAGAATTAATCCAAAATTCAGGAAATTATAGAATGAACCAGTATATAAACTGGATAACTTTGTAGGATAGTTCCAAAGTCAAAATCAAATGTTTAGCTATTTGTATAAACAAATTGTCAATAAAGCATTTATGCAAGCTGAAGAGTATCAGAGAACACAAATGCACTTCATTTGATAGAATGTACCCTCAACACTGATTTCCATCCAGTTCTGCATCACAGAATTGGTGTAAATGAACAAACTCAAAACAATAACCACTATTACTGAGGGTAACAGTAATATACCCAAGATTTATCACATTTATGATGTGGTGGTGTTGGTAGTGGTGCTAGGGGAAAGTAGCCTTGAAAATTGTTTAATATATAACCAAAGTACTCCCATGTTCATTTCTGACAGCTGTGTATCATAAGATTACAGCCAATAAGTAATTAGCTATTCCAGTGGTGCTTAATCAACATTATCAGAACAGCAGCACAATCAATGCAAAAATACTCTTTCACTGTTGCCTCCAAGGCAAAAATCCATTTAGATATCTAAAAGCATTTGTGATTTAATTATGCTTTTCATTCTTCATTTTATTAATTGCTTTTATAATTACATAAGTTAAGGAAAATCCATGTAAACAATCAGGAGAGAAAAGAAAATTACTGTCAGCAAACAACACAGTAAAATTGAAAGCCCATGGAGTGCGCAATCTCCAGCTACTCAGTTGATTGTAGAGTATTAAGAATTTTCCTCTGTGCTTGTTTTTAATTAATGAGCAATGCATAAATGCTGACCAACTTTGTGAGTAGCAAGTCAATAAACTACTGGAGTATTAATTTTTAATGAACACAAATAAAAGGTACATAATCAGAATTCCACAGGTAAACATAATTCTTAATAATGGTTACCTGTGATAAGCTTTCAATTACTTTTATTCCAGTGTAAAATTTATCAAAAAACTGGCATGTCATCTACCTAAAATTAGATATATTTATATATTTACATACATACACACACACAAAGTGTTTGCTCAGCCACACACATTACATTCTCTCACACACATGCATACTATTTACAGAACTGATTACAGGCCTGGAGCAAAATATATGAAAGGTGGAGGAAATAAATTGAATGTGCTCAAAACAACCAAGACAGTTCAACTATACATCTTAATGTAACTGTGATAGCTACAGAATTAAAATAATAATAATAACAATAACAATAATAATAATAATAATAATAATAATAATAATAATAATAATAATAATAATAATAATAATAATAATAATAATAATAATAATAATAACAAGAAGACGAAGAAGAAGAAAATAATAATGGTGGTGGTGGTGGTGGTGGTGGTGGCGGCGGCGGCGGTGATAATTTTGAACAAAATAATTGCAGAGAGCGAAATTTATGTGCTTACTTACAAAGTGCATATTTTATCAATGAATAAAAACTGAGTTAGATTAGAGAAAGAATGTATCACTTATACCTTTAATGGTACATGCTTCAGAAGGGTTTGCTTCCATCATCAACTGAATGCCAACTTCTGCTGTACAGGAATGTGGAGCTGCTGTTCTCTGGTGGTGCTTCAATAATCTTCTAACGAGGTTGTCTTCAATAGTCATCTCGCAGTTTAATACATGTTTTTGATGTTTAAGAATCGATACAATTTATTCCCCATTCAACAGCAACTATTCAATTTTGCCAACTTAATTTCTATTCATTGATAATAACTACATCACTGTACACATCTTCCAAATATAAGAAATATATGTATATATTATGTTCATCATAACTGCTTCCATGACAATGACTGAAAGAGCATTTGACTATTCATGTCTTAATTAAACAATGTAATTATGTAGTTAAAATGAAGAAAGAATTATTGGGGTACTGCAGTACTCTTGTGATGCTGTTAACAAAATATTTAAAAAGGAAACGATAAATAAAATAAAATAAGGCAGGTATTAATACATGATTGATAAGGCAATACATTATAAACATTAAATAAGCATTACAAAGATTTGGTACCAAGTAAGATCAAGATACTGTTAACAAGATATTTAAACTTAAAAGATAGTTACAGAAGAAAACTGGTAAAAACTAAGGATAAAAAACAAACAAATAAGCTGCTGCTACTGTGGTACACACAGCAAAATAAAAATTAATTTGGATGTGGAACATATCTTAATGTATATCACAGCTGTAAAATTAGAGTTGTCCATTGGTGAAATATTTTAACTTAATTAAAAGCAATATGCTGACAGCTGTAGAATTACAGCTGTCCGTTGCCTAATGAAACAGTACTTGAAGTAATAAAACAAAAATAATAAATTTAAAATAAATCAATATGTGACACTAGAGAGAGCACAACAGAATTTATGAAGTACATATTGCATGCCTGATTTCACTGTATACTTATGAATCTTTATCAACAGCATAATGATTCCTCTCTGAGGAATTTACACAGCAGAAATACTTAAATTACTTGTTAGGAATTAAACAAGCTGCATACACACCAATGTTGCACTTAGATAAATTTACCAATCATTCAAAAATTAACGTTGCCTTATGTCATAGATATGGAAATTAAAACTATTATGACTCTTTTTATTGTTTTTCCAGAAGGAAATTTTTACACAACTTATAGAGGTATATTATTCACAAAAGCACTTAAATAACAAGTATTTATATTTTTAAAACTTTTTAACAAACATGAAATGTATTGAAGTGCTGGTAATGTGTTACCGAGACGTTGAAGGTTCACCACATTCTATGCTGTTCATGGAGTCATTTGCTGAACTGCCTTCTGCACAACCATCTCGGCTTTTTCTCAGGCAATCTATATATTCCTCTTGAGATTTTGCAAGAACCTGTGCAAGAATATCTGCATCCTCCCAATGTGATAAGCCTAAAAACAATGAATAAGAACTGTATTAAATCAAGACAAACTGAACTTCTTATCTCTCATCCAACCAACCTCTCCTTCACAGTTAGGTAACTAATTAATGCAAGTTACAAAAGTAATTTATCTAAGTTCAGTAGTAGCTACCTATTGTCACTCCAAACCATTCTTTTTCTTTTTTTGTAGTGTTTAACGCCCACTTTCACTGCATATGGCACTGCAGGCAGTGACACTGATGATACATGGGATAAATATGGAGCACCAGTGGAATGAGGTTACGGGGGAAACCAGAGAAAACTCACCCCAGTGCCGCTTCGTCCACCACAAATCCTACTTGCAGTTGCCTAGGATCGAACCCAGGCCGTTTTGGTGAGAAGTTAATAGTCTAACCACTTGACTACAGCGTGGCCACCCAAACCATTTTGGTATACCACCTGGCACAGATATATTAACATTTGTTCAAGAAGTGATGTAATATTTACAAAAACAATGGGGCAGAAAATAACTACTTAACTTTGGTTACTTTAGTTATTATGATGATGTTACCTTTTGGGAACTGGTTACCTACATACAATGACATTACCAAACTGTATATCAACGCCATGTAATTAACATGTGCACCACAGTATTAAGAAAGAAGTAGGTTGCCTCTCTTGATTAAACTTGAGTCACCAACTGCATGTGCATAGAATATTGTACTGATTATTGCTTAAAGCTCAGCTACACATAAAACTGCACTGTATTATGTTTGTTGCTCACAGAGTATTAAAAGTTCATGACCTTTTCTTATATGATGTATAAATAATGCATTAAGCCACAATCCATGAGCACCTCTGAGCTCAAATATGACTGCTATAGTATCAACAAGATATCCATGGTACATGACAATGACATGTACTTGCCATACATGACTAGCTTAAGAGAGCTAGAGATCATTTCAAAATGTTCATTCTTTGTGGATTAATATTAGAAGAGCAGAAAAGCTTCCTCTGATCCCCTACAACAAAAATTCTAACCCTTTGTTTTGGGCATTTAAAACTTTATAAGGTGAATCACGACTACCATCACACTAAGTACACTTCCTATTCATTAGTTTGTGTTACACTTTTATCTGGGCTGCATGGCATCAAAGTCAGTGTTTCTACAGTGTGATCACATGGAGGTAATATGAAGGCTGCCAGAAAAGTATTTGCTTCCTTGTGTTTATGAAGTGCAGTTACATTTACACCTTACAATTGTAGTGCTTTCATCTTTTTTGCTATTACGTATTAATTGCAGTTTTTCTAACACAATGTGTCCTTTCTGTTATCTATTGGCCCAAATTGATGATTTTTTCTATTTCTTTTTTTGATCTGTTTGGTCTAGTCCACACCAGGGTTGCCAACATTTAAAAGTAAAATTATCGTACCAGTCACTCAAAATTATAGATTTGGATTCAAAATTATCGTACATCATAAAGCAAACGCTACAACAATAAAAATATCAGTATAATACTTATGAAAATATAAGAGTAATGATGTTTATCATATTCACTTACAAGATTGATGACCTCAACAAATATATTACAACTTTAGCACTTATGTTTCTTGCACTATTCATCTGAAAGTTCAGCTTCCTCAACCGTTGCAGCATTGCACAAATTTGTTGTTGAGATAAACCTTAACATCTTCTCAGTGACTTGCAGATTTTAAGATCTACCACATTCTTTCATAAGTTGAGACGACAAAATGAGTTCATTTACTGTATCTAGTGCCAATCTGTTTCTAAGTTAGGTTTTTATTAAACCCAGTTTACAAAAAAAACTCTTTCACAAGAAGTGCTTCTGTAGGGCAAGGAAACCACTGATATTGCAAAGGCCGCTAGTTCTTTGAAATCAGTATTTCCACCAAGGTGACATGTGTTTAACAGCACTCAAGAAACTGTCAGGTTCAAGCATGTTCTTTGTTTCACACGGAATAGCACATATTCCAAGTTTTCTACATTGGTCGTCAATTTTCTGAACAGTGCCTTCTTCATTGAGATTATCAGACCTGGGCACACTGGCAACAACAGGATAAAGGATAGCAGGCTTAGTAGCTATGGGGTGGAGACAGACAATGAGGACAAAAGTAGTGTTATTTGTAATTAGTTTCACTTCGCTGGAGTGACAAACCAGCGAAAATAATATTTCGCCGATATCGAACTATCATACATTCAAATTATCGTACAGGTTGGCAACCATCGTACGAACATTAAAATTATTGTATGCCCCCATAATTATCATACGAGTTGGCAACCCTGGTCCACACCCTAATGGAATTTCCTGCAAAACAAAAATACAAATGTTTTCCAAACAAATGAACTGAATGTTTGTGAACAAGCAACCAATGTACTTGAATGTTGTTGAACAGGCAAACAAATGCATTGAATGTATATGAACAGTCTGTGCAACCTACATTTGCACAAATGTACAAAGTGAATCTACACTTAGACACAACCTTATCTTTGTGTGAGAAAGCTGCAAGCATTAGTGCTGCTTACATATACAGATGACAGAGGGGAGTGCACTCATTTTTAAATGAACCGTATACAAAGTTAATTTTTTCACCAAATTTTATTACTAACATGTTTATGAATTGACGCCAGTAATTTTAACCTCTTAACTGGGTATGGCATATACACACACTATTGTGCCTATGTAAAGAATATGACGTACTATTCCGTCATGTGTCCTTTAATGCTGTTCTCTCCTGAGTGTGGCAAGTATTGCTGTAGTTGTGCTAGGAGGTATTTGTTGCAGTCTTCAGTGATAGATGGCACCACTTTTCTAAAATTATTTGACTCATATGCACTATGGAAGTGTAACTGAGAAGCAATAGCAATCTTACCATATGCCAGTGTGGGCAGTTTGTAAAAATGGCTGACCTTACTCAGAAACATAAAATGTTCCTCTCACAGAAGAAATGCAGGAATATTTATATGACGTTTAGGAAGATGATAAAAATAGTAATATATTTGGGGACAGTTCAGAAGATTTTTCATCAGACTTGGAAGACCCAAATCAACTTCCACTGCGAGTGAAGGTGAATCAATGGAAGATGATTTGCAGAATATTTTGCATGGTTGACCCCGTCTGCAATTTACATTTCTAGGGCTAGAGGACTAAATGTGCATTTAGATAACATAAGTGCAACACAGCATCTGCTACTATTTGTGGACATCAATATGTGGGAGCTAATTGCAAACCTGACCAACCTGTACACGCAACAATTTCTTGCATTGCATCCTGATTTGAAGGTGTACTCTCACTGTAAATTTGGGTGGATATCAACCCATCAGAAATAAGAATACTTGTAGGCCGCCTGATACTTCAAGGAGTTATATATAAACCTGAAAATGATTTATATTTTTCAAGAAGAGAGACCATTGCAGCCCCTTATTTCTACAAAGTAATGTCTGAGAAAAGGTTTGGCCTGTTACTAAAATTCCTTCCTGAATGCATACAGGATATCTAAGGGCCCTATTTTAATATAAAATTATGTTCTTTTACCCGTAGTAGTTTAGAAAATGTCAATAAATTGCTTATAATAACATCTGATTGTGATAAACAGAAGCACCAGGCAAACCAAAAATACCCAGAAGCAGTTACACTCACAAACAGATAATTACCCAGTTAAGAGGTTAACCAAAAATCACACCTTGAAGGTGATGTCCATTTTGACCTGATGTAATTATCAGGACAAGTAGTGAAACTACTACACCTGTGCTCCAATGTCTCTTGACTGATCTGTATAGGGTTTCCAGATGTCCAGAAGTTCCCAGACATGCCCCACATTTTAACCATTTGTCTGGCGTTCAAGAGGAATTTTTTAAAAGTCTCAAATGTCCTACATTTTCAGAAACAAGTAGTGATAATTAGAGAATAAATTGACAACTGGGAAAATGATGACAAATTGTTTATTAGCCGCAACTGCAACTCACTATGGCCACAGACCTACACCGGGTACAGTCAAAGACTCATGCATAGTAGCATACAAACATAAAATATATCTTAATATCACCTCTGCAATCAGACCTACCATGCACTCTGATGAGCTATCAATTTCTGTTTTTAAAGCATTTACTCCATGTGAAGATATTGATAGCGATCAAATCCCAGAGACAGGTGATGAAAGTGATTTGACATGTGTTCTTCTGATCCCCCACAATCCTTAACTTCTCGTCAGTTTAGCCAATATAAGTTGAATGACCTTGTGCATGATTTGTCTCTCTCCAAACTTGCAGCTGGTGTTAGCCTCCAGATTGCAAGAAAAGTGCGTACTGAGTGATACTAAAAGTGTCATATTACCGAAAGAGGGAAGAGGCCTTTCTTCAATACTTTACAGAGGAAAATAAGCTTATTGCCATAATGTCTCAGGTCTTCTCCAGGAATTAGGGATTGCATTGTACAGTCCACATCATTGGTGTTTATTTGTAGACAGTTCAAAATGCAGTCTGAAGTGTGTTCTACTACCTAATGGCAATGTCTATGTACCTGTTCCCATTGGTGATTGTGTATTTACGAGAGGAGTATAATGACATTAAGACAGTGATTAATCTACTAAAATATCATGAGTGCAACTGCACAATTTGTGTGGGCCTTAAAATAATTTTCTGCTATGCCAACAGAGAGGTTTTACAAAGTATCCATGCTCTATTTGCATGTGGGACAGCCGAGCATGAGATAGGCACTGGAACCAAGAGTGACCCCTACATGAGACTCTCCAAGCCAGTATGCTAACTATTGTTGATACAATTATCAGCCAAGAAAAAATTATTTTCCCTCCACTCCACATCAAACTCTGTTTGATTAAACAGTTTGTTAAAGCATTAGATAGAGATGGTGAATGCTTTCTCCATATAATCCATGGTCGCTTGAGAATATCAAGGCAGGAGTGTTTAATGGATCCCAGATTCAGACACTTGTACATGATAAGGACTTTATCACAAAGATGAACAGCAAGGGAAGGGTTGCATGGGTGTCATTTGTAGCTGCAATGGAAAACTTTCTCAGTAATAAAAAGGCTGCTAACTATGAAAGCCTCATAGCTAATATGTTGTCAGCATTTCATGACCTTGGATGTCACATGAGTGTCAGACTTATACTGTCATCTTCACAAATTCCCTAACAACTTAGGAGATGTCACTGACGAGCAAGGCAAACGGTTCGTCAGGAACTCAAGATTATGGAAAAGTGCTATCAAGGGAGATGGGACAAACATACGATAGCAGATTATTAAAGGAGATCTCCCTGAAGCAGTCCACAAACGGAAGAGCTTGACACATACATTTCTGCCTCAATAGAATGTGTTAGTTATGTCACTTTCATCTAACTGTAACCTTCTTTATGACGGTATGTTTCAATTTGTACCACTGAAGAGTGAGTGAGTGAGTGTGTTGGGTTTAAGGGCCCGTCGACAACTTGGACCACTGAAGAGATTTAGACTGTGTTTCTATTTAATTTGTTATTACCTAAGTTGAAACTTCAATAAAATATCTATCCACCTGCATTGTGGTTTCATAAACCATGAAATATTGGTATTAAAGGGAAGCTTTTAGACAAAAACCGACCTCAGATCTGAAATCAGCATCCTTAAATTAGGTAAGAACTGTTGATACCAATGCAACAAAAATGTTGACCAGTGTTCTCTGTTGATTCAGTTAGAAGTATTGTTTTAGTAAAGTACAATTTTAAAAGCTTCAGTTGTGTGGAACTTGGTTATATTTCAAACAAGTTAGATGTTACTTCTTCAGAGAAATATAACTGACTGTTCATGATCACATTTAACATTGTATGTTTCAGGATTTTAAGAAAAATGTGTATATGCCTATGGGTATATACATGGTGTCTAGCAAAACTTTAAAAACCAAATTCAAGGTGATTTCCAGGTTTTTTAAGGTGAAAAAAATTCCTTTTCAAGGAGACACGCAAACTTATAAACAATACTGGGCAAGAGCTAAACATGGTAAATGAAAGTAACCTAAGATACATGGTATATACACATGGACTTAAAATTTAGAAAGAATATATTCTCTTATGACATCGTTTACTACACCCCAATTTATATACATAGCTAAATGATAAGAGGGTGCACTACGATGTAGGATACTTCTGAATTTGAAGTCACACATTTTTGTTATGAGAAGCCAATAGTTCTAGAAAATACTATAAATCTAAGTATTACACCAATTATTAAAAAGGTTTTATCAGAACAAAACATGGGTGTAACCTTTTATGAACAATATGCTTTCTAAGGAACACTTATTTTTTTACTCTGTAAGATGTGACCTACACGACTTTTCCTTCTTTCTCAGACTTGTATAAGAATACAAAGAGAACTTCTGTTCCTCAATCTGCCATTCGATCCTGGTAAAATTTGGGGTACTTGAAAAGAAACAGATAGTGCAAACAAACTCTGAGTTGAACTAATACTCTTTGTTCCATTTATTACTGAATTTGGCTAGAATGCATATTAGTTTGATTCAAAATTAATTTTGAGCTTCATTACATCACTGCACATACAAAAATAAGGAAAGCGATACTCCTTTGCTACAAACCTGTGGTTGGTTTGTATCACAGTGTTACAAATCAGGTGTTGCAAAGCAGTTTTTTCTCAAAAAAGAAATATTAACTGACAACCAAGCACACATTTCTTTAATTTCAGTAACATTTGGCTTACTTCTTATTGAGTATGTTGTCTTTATAGAAAATATTGAAATATTATTTGAACTAATATTATGCACAAGTGTCAACAACTCCACTATATACTCATAAGTAGCATGTATCTCAAGTGCGCAAGTGTGAACTCAGGGAAAAATTAAAAATCAAGGTGAATTCCAGGTTTTCAAGGAGCAATTTCAAATTCAAGGTGATTTCTAGGATATTCCAGGATTTCCAGGGTGCTAGATGCCATATATATATATATATATATACACACAGCATAGCATTTAAATTATAAATTAACATTATTTTTGCATCGACCAACAATGTCCTACACTTTTACCAGTGTCCTACATTTTCATAAACCAATCTGGTAACCCTAGATCTGCAGCACCTCTTGACGAATAGCTCGTCAATTCATCTAATGCAATGTGTTCCAGCTGAGCTGCTCGCCAGTGAGCAGTAGCATACAGCAACATACAGCATATCTGTACTCTGGGATTAAGCTACTGTCACAGCATGGTAGGTACTGGTGGAGACCTGTGACAAGGAATGAGTGGGGTTGCTATGACTTTCGCTCAGTGACATATTGGCTGTCATCCTCTGCCACCACTACCTCTACAGCTGTGCTCCATGCAATGCTGCTGTGTACTCATACTCAAACTCATGGATTTGTATAAATCATAAATTTGTTGTTTAGCAACACTGTCAATTGCCAGGATCACATCAGCATCACCAGTGTGCTGGAATTTTGTCCCGCTGGAGCTTTCACATGCCAATAAATCTACTGGCATGGAGCTGTCATTTTTAAGCACACTTAAAAACCATCAGTCTGGACCAGATTTGAACCCACAACCTTGGAATCAGTAGGCCAGTGTCTAACCAACTGAGCCACCCAGACCAACCTCGTGGATTTGGAACAGCCTGATCTAATGAATAGAGTTTGTTGATGTTTACTAGCTCCTTCAAAAAACAAACCCACATAATCAGGGCAGGAGATTAAGGAGGCCAGGGCACATCTCTATCTCAAAATCAAATGACCAGGAAAAACTGTTCTTACATTGTTTATTGAAATTTTGGTTGTGTGGGCTGTAGCACCCAAATGTTTCAAGTTCAACATCTGGAGTGCTGGCATAAAAAAATGTGTTTAACATGCCTGTGTAATAACTGGAATTCACTCCTTCAACCTCCTTAGGGACTGATGACATAATGCTTAGATACTGCACACCACAATGTCACACACAGTGAATGCAGAAGTTGTTCATGCATTTCCCTTGGATTTTTCTGAGTTTAGTGCCTGAAGTTTTGCCCTTTGATGAACCTGCTTAGATGGAAATGTGCCTTGTCTCTCATAAAGATGAGCGCATCTGGTCATCATGAAGAGTGAGTGACTGGAGTTTAAGATCCCTTCGACAGCTTGGTCACTTGGGCCCTATTATCATGAAGAACTTGTATCTGAACAGCAAAGTCTTCTTGTTAGGCATAATCTGTAGCACATAATTGCTGCTCACAGACCATCTTATAAGGATCAAATATAAGATGTTTCAAAATCCTTCTTACTAATTCCTGTCCAAAATGTAATGCTAATGAATGGGGCTGAGCTGAATGTTTACGACAGTGGATAATTGCAGCTCTCATTGTCAATATTCTCTGGCATTCTCATAGTATATTGCGGCCCTGGTACAGTTTTTGGATTTACAGTACCCTGGTTCAAAGATTTCAAACCCATCTGATGATGGTTATGTGTTGGGACTGATAAATGCCACCCAACATTGAAATGGCAACACAATAACCTCTGAGCTGCAACCATCGAATTACCATTGTTAACATATGCATCGTATGTGAACATGCAATGCTGTATTGACTACAGCTCCATGTTTGTTCAAATGGCACACCTGACAGAATACAATATTTACCCCCTACTCTACCAAAGTTCCCTTCTTTTCGAGTACAATTCAATCAAAAATGAGTATACTTCACTGTGCCAACCAATATTTCTCATTCATGAAAGGACAAGTAAAAGAAGATTGTGGACACACAATATTTTTCCTCTGTGGTGTAGAATATATTGAAAATGTTTTAAAGAATTTCAAATTAAATGATGGTGCTAGGTTTAAAAAATTGGTAAGAGTGACACCAAATAATTGCAAGTACTCATTTAAACGATACCTCTCAAATCTGCACTGTTCTTGGCAATGAGCAATTAATGTATCGACCACACATTGTTGAGTTATCTCAGTTTTTAAAGCTTGCATTTTCTTTTTCCACATTCATTTTTATAACTTCATATTTATATTAATATTCTGGAAGTTGATGACAGTGTTGTTAGATCACATAAAAATAGAAAAATGGGTCAATAACACTAAACAACATGTTGGGCTGATAATGGAGGAAACTAACCTTTGATATATGTTCCGGGAAATTTAAAAAGTGAGTTATTTAGTGTTATTAATCAACCCATTTTTCTATTTTAACTTTATATTTTCTTGACAGGATTTTGATTCCATCAATTTTCTTTACCCCACTCTTAGTATCTTCATTCTACACGTCCCACAAACATGCAGTAGAATAAGTCCTTGATCAGCAACAATGTTCCCAAAATATCAAATTGTGTCCTGATTTTATCTGCACATAACTGAAGCTGCAGTAGGTACTGCATGCATATGCCCAAAAACATGTCCAGGCCTGTGAGTTTATGACCACAACGGTACTGGTTTTCCATCTTGGATGCAAATAAGAAACAGAAACATCAGCATATGTTCAGACACAAACTTATACAGATTTTAAAGTTTACATTAATTTGTTTGCTTGTTTGTGGGCAACTGTATGCAGGTGCGGACTAGGTTTTAGAAACAATCTTAACATTTTTCATCTGTTTTTTACATTGCTGTATAAAATTAAACACTATCCAAATTTTTAAAAAGCTTTTGTAAATAGTTCACAGTATATGTTGAGACTTATATAAATGTAATCTTTTTTTATACCAACCAAACAAAGAAAAGTAACAATTCAAATTCTTCTTTCATGCTTCAAATGTATGGGTAAAACAATAAGCAGGTTTGAAACCAGAAGGAAAGAACAACTTAGCTGCATTACCAATAAACAAACAGAAACATCAGGTGTAGCAAATCATTTTTGGACTGCAGCATCAATCCTAAAATGACTATTGAGAAATGTCAGTATGTCCGCAGAACTCAAAAGTCTGGATAAACATCCATATCACTAAAAGGAAGGAAGACGCAATGAATTTTGAAATGCTGTCACTGAACAGCCTCAGCAGTTTCATCAATGGGAAACCAGATGATGCCACTTCTGCAACCACCACCTGTAATTCTTTCTCCCGTATTGCCACTCGGACCAAGCGTTCAGATGAAAGTAACAGCTTCTGAAAATGTTCCAAATTTGAATTCAAGTAAGTTTAAGTCACAGGTGAATTAGTATCACAAATCCGGCTCAATCTTTCAAGGTCGTAAGCAGATTTCCAGAAAAGGTAGACCTCTAAGTGACATAAGCATAGAATTTGTTGTAAACAAACGTATATGCAATGTGTAAAACACATTTAAAATAATCCTGGGGAACAGTAATTTTCGTGCTATACAATTTTGATTTATTTGGGTATATTTGGATCACTGATTCCAAAACTGCTTTTCAATTTTGCCCTAACAGCTCTAGTTTTTAGATAAGAGCTTATTTACATTACGTACCACTCTATCCATACTGGTCCACATATACAACTATATCACTCGCATACAGTTAAAAACAGAAGATATTTGGATGGATCAAGCACTTTCTCTGTCATGAAACAACCGTATCCACCTAACCGCCATTATTCATTTATACATTGGTCCTATTAGGCTCATTAATTTTCTTCCATCAGGTTGTTGAATCCTTGTTTCTCTGATTTCCTCTGGACATTGGCGCTGGATGCTATAACAGTAGTCTGCTGTCATACAGGTGGAAGTCACTGCTTCAGCCAGCATAACGTGGCTAATAGATGCAGGTGTAAGAAGTATAAACTAATTCAGTTTTGGTAGGTTTAATCACTCTGTAAAGATGTTCATCTTATGGCAATGTAAATGGCTGCCTCGCACACGTCAGTACCTGTGTTGTAGCGACCATTGTGTGCTTTGAGGCCAGCATTGTTATCAGATGTAAACAGAACACCCGAGTTGCATATGCTTTGAGGCTAGCCTGCCGTCAGATGTATACAAAACACTTGACCAGTGCATTTACCTTACCGCTGAAGAATCCACTATCTCTGGCAAATCCACATGAATCGAAATGTTATATCTGACAGATGAGTCATTCCACGTCAAGTAGCACAAGTTTACCTCTATCCCTCCGATTTTTTATGAAATTTACTTTACACGGTCTACTTGACATTCCATTAGACCCGCATTTTTTTTGTTTGCTCAGAAAAAATAATTTTGACTGATATTAAATACCAAATTCCTCGAAAAGTGACATAAGCCACATAATTTTATTGACTATATCTTTGGTTCTAATTGTCCAAATTACATGATCTTTGCTGCAAATTAAAGAATAAGGAAACATTCTTTATCATTACTTAAAATACTTTTTACAATGTTTTCTTATTAAAATTATCAATTATTTTTTCAAAATGGTTTTCAGAACTTAACCCAACAATTAATGTTTTATACAAATATATCCTCGGATGCGTTGTTAATCATTTCAGCAATCCAGAAATTTTCAGAATGGAATTCCTCTTAATAGTATTGAAAAAAATATTAATTTTTACAGCTGTGTGCCAATCGCACACATTTGGCATTAGGCTATATCCTGTGGCACTGAGGAGGAAGATTAATAATACGCACTCAATGCGATAGCTGTGAAAATTATTCTTAATATTTTCTGTTTTACTATTTATATTCATTTATGTTAAATTTTTGAAGTCATATTGGCAGGATCTCCATACAAACATTCAATATATATATATATATTTTACACTAAATAGTGTTTTTAAAAATCAGAGGTTCAGAACCCTACATTTCATGTGTGCTAGCCAGTTCCAGCAGGATTTGCATCAGTTGTCCCCCTCATAACCTCTCACAATATTTATTATTTAATCCAAACATTTATAAATCTGTTATCATGTCACAAACTCTCATTAGTCATTACTAGGGCTCGGAAGTTCATGCCCCAAAAAACACCGAAATATGCGTGCAAATATGCTCTTAAAAACTTGAAAATATGCCAAGAAATATGCACTATTTAATTAAAACAATTAATGCCCCTTTCCAGTGGACGAGTTAGTAGAAATAATAAATAAAGTTACCTTATTCCTTAGAGGTTGAAGCAGAAGTGGTCCCGCGCTAGTATTAAATGCTAAATTGCAGTTCACAACCAACACTTTGCAAAAATTTTCAACTGTAAAACATCGTGTGTTGTCTCGCAAAACACTTTTGTAACGTGAAAAACTTCCCTCCACATCACAAGATGTTATCGGGGCATATTTAAATGATGTTAACTCCTTCACAGAGAGAGTCAAGTCTCTTGGTGTGACAAGATGGTTTTCTTTTGAGGGTGTCTCGAATATTGCACATCTGTTTATAACGAGAATTTTTTGAAATTACACATTTCACTTTCTCTTTCACTTTTTGTCCTATGATATCAGAAACCGAATTTAGATCACATATTGTTTTTTCAAAGACAGTAAGTGATTCATGCAAAGGAGATCCTACAGCTTCCAATGCCACATGGCTGTTGGTAAGAAAGAAAAATGGGCAGATATGAAACTGACATCCTCTTTTAACCCAGTGGCTGACAGAATATTTTGCAGTTTCTATTGATGAAGCATATTTCGAGTCCAATGAATTAACTTCGACTATTTCTATGTGCCCAGCACAATATAAAACTGCATTGACCCATGTTCCCCATTGAGTTAACACTGGTGCAGGAGGAAGTCGGATATTAGGTGCCTCTTGTTCTAAACAACTTAACTCTTTTAGTAGATATAACAAAAATTCTCTTTGTACTGGACACAAATCTATCTACCAATGGGAAAGAATCACGTATTGTCTCAGAAATGCGATGAAGAGCGTGTGCCAAACAAGTTAAATGAATTAAGTTAGGAAAAATACCTTTCAGAGTTTGTCCTGATTTTACCACATAAGGACCTGCATCAGTAACAAATAAAAGTAACCGGTCGTATCTGATTCCACATGACCATAGTAATTTCAAAGAGTCCATCACAAACTGGGTCACAGTTACATTGTCAGTGGCCAACAATTCGCACACATTAAGAAGATAAGGTGTAGTGTTTTGTTCATTATTTAAAGCACCCACGATTATATTAGCAACAGAACGGCGCTCAGAATCAAGGGTTTCATCAACAGACAACCACAAAAACTGATTCGCCAATTCATTTTGTATATTTGACAATACGTTATTGTAACAATGTCTTACATAAGTCTTACGCAGTGTACTTTCTTCAGGCATATGTTGTCGAGTGTACTTGGCAAGAACGTTTTTAAATCTCGGATTATTAATTTTCAACAAGGGAATATCAGCAGCTAAAAATGCTTGGCACAAGTCATAGGAAAATTCATTAAACTCTACTTCCTAAACACTCTACTAGCTATTTTTGAATAGGTTCTTTGTTTGCAAATTTTCTGATTAAATTCTCCTTATGTTTTGCTGTGTTTATGGGCTGCACTATTTGAAACCTTTTCTCACTCCCAAAATTTTTCTCACATGATCCACAAAACATTGCCCTATTATCTGTAGATATTAAATCACCCGAAAACTCGTTCTGTAAATTAATTAATCTAGCACTCGAAGTTGGTTTTCTTTTTGGCATTTGAAGAGCTTTTAAACATTTTATACACCTCATTTAATTTGGTGGGAACCAGTTCACAACACAACTACTAGCAGGCAGGCAAGCGTTGCTATAATCATGCTGCTCAAAACGTTGACCTGCACTTTATCTTTGTTAATATAAACCTCTCAGATAGCGCACTGATTATTCTCTATACACATACATATAATGAAAGGATGGAAACAGGGGATTCACTCCATGACAACATGACTCAGCATTAGTTCTCGTCACCTTGCGAGTTGCATCATCATGTGCAATACTACCAATATGAAAAATATACAGATGGAAACAATCATAAAAAACTATAAAAATAATTAAAATATGCAATATAGGGGCTATAATATTGAACTCTTTGTGAGTTGTATCATCATGTAAAATACTACCAATATGAAAAATATTATCCAGATGGAAAACAATAATAAAAAACCATAAAAATCATTAAAATATGCAATATAGGGGCTATAATATTGAAATATTATGCATTTATCAAAAATCAAGAAAATATGCAGTTATACGCACCATAAAATCATGTCCAAATAACTGAAAATCCCATAATTCGTGCACATAATGTAAAAGCATACATTTTTAACCCCTATGAAAAAACATGCAAATGCATGAACTTCCTAGCCCTAGTCATTACTAGGGCCCGGATTTTTATGTAACATCAAGGTGCAAAATATGTAAATAATTATTTAATAAAAACATCAAAATATGTAATGAAATATGTAATATCAACAAAATATATAAAATTGTGTAATAATCTAAATGCTAAGATTACCACCTCAAATCTAAATGCAGACTGCAAATTACCCAGAATTTTGTGATTTGATGGGTCCGTAAATACGTAAATTAATTACAATGATTAGAAATGGTTTTGCTGGAGTTTCGGAATCTAGTTTTCCTACTATTAAATTTGCTATGTACTGAGTGACCCATGTCATCTGTAGTTTTATCGACAGCAAACCAAATTTCATTCTGTATATGAGCAATTGCTTCTCCATAACAAACATGAAGATACTTTTTCCTCAGAGTAGATTCGTCAGGAATAACTTTCTTGCAATATTTTTTCTAGAAAGGAGCGAAATTGAGGAATTTGAAGTTTATGCCACGGAATATTAGCTGCAACCATTGCACTGCACAGGTCTTTAAAACAATCATTTCCGGACGGTTCCTGTTGCATTTGTGTCAACAGAGCTTGCTTTCTAGAAGAGGGGTTTGTTGCGTATGTGAAGAGCACTTTTGATATGTTGTTACAATTGAGATTTCATGGAACAGCCAATTCTTTTACCTCATGCTTGACAGACTATTACTTTTCCATCGGTTGTAAAGGTGCTATCTAATTTCATCCATGAACTCAACTTGCAGGATAGCGAGGACGCAACTGGTGCCATTTTACTAAGACTTGCAAGAAACTAACCGCAGTATTATCGCCTCGCTATATTGATGGTTGTCCAGTGGCTCACTTTGTTTCCTCGCAGCTATTATATTACAAGATGCCGACTACCGTAACAATGGTAACAATCAATTTCTCCAGTTCTTGTAAATGCCCAAAGTGCTACGAGGAACGTGAAACTGGAGGTCAACATTGTCGAGCGGCACCTGCTTTGATATAAACGAACAACAATCAGAATGAGGCGAGGTGGTTGTTATCGCATTCTCAATTTAACCTGCATCCTATTTTGCAGATTGATTATTGTTGCTTTCAGCAAAACTTATCAAAACAGTAGTTTATAATCTGACAATATTTAAAAAAAAAAAAAAAAAAAAAAAAAAATTGTAACGAAATCCAAAAAATATGTATGTTTTATGTAGCATTGTTAAAATATGTAGAAATTTGCAAAATATGTAAAAAAATGTAAAATAAAACTTTGTAAGGGAGTCTCAAATAACATAATTTGCCAACATTTTTACTTCTCATTGAAATATTGGGTGGTATAAATAAAAGCAAGCATTAGCTTTTTCTCACTAATTCGGAGCAAGAGATTGGTTTCGTATAAATAAAAACCTTCTGCTCCATCTCCTTGCAAGCTACAGCTTCCAGACCTTGACCGCGGAGCTATTGCTCGCGAAATGGTATAAATAAAAACCTGCTTTCCTTGCTCCGACGAAGCTTTTACTGGCTTTTTCTGAGGTAGCTATGTAGGTACCTCAGCTTGCTCAATCAGTTAGTACCATGGTCAGGATTTCCTGCTCCCTCTGTTTTAAAACAACTAGCTTATTGCCAATTAGTTTCAAATCACTTTTGGACTTAATTCTTGTTTTTAAGTTGCTTTTTTTTTAGTATTTGCATCTCGCTGATGGATGTTTTAAACTCTTCCTCCAATTGTTGCTTTACTGTAGCTACTGCTAAACTTTTGCGCTTACTTTCTGACAACTGTGCTTTTAATAGAATGTCTTGATTTTCCTTTAATAGATGAACAAAGCGCCTCATAAATACACCACTTTCTTCAACTATGGTGACTGAAATACGTGTTGTAAAATATAAACTCTACTCTTGGAGATATTTGCTGCTATATCAGCTCCGATGATACAAGGACATTTTTCTGAGGTGTTGTGATCTTGCCTGGTTAGAATGCGAGTGATGTCATAGTGATCCACTTTCATTACCGGAAACCTGATAATGGAATCAAAACATATACGAACGTGCTTATACAAACATGCAGCACATATGAAGAGCATAATGCTCGTACAAATCAAGGTCGAATTGTATCTATAAAATAAGCCCATATGAAACTCTTTCACAAAGTAGGTATAGCTTTAATTCAGATAACACTTTTAAAATCTTAGAATTGCCTATTTTGATGTTCCATAAATTGTAATTGCCCAGTTCTAGAGAAGATCAACATAACACCAGTAAAAGTAATCTTTCAGTATATCACTTGTAATAGACGCAGGGCATCAAATTATGGGAATCTGGGTTTAAATTTATAAAAGGATAATCGCCATATGTTGGAAGTTCGGATCAATCCCAATTACTGTTTCATTTAAGAAATTGACGTAAACTGTGTGCTTTAATTAGATACACATTTTTTGTGTAGTAAGACTTCGTCTATCTCCTACAGTTTATCAGTTATACAAATGTGATTCAGAACGGAAAGGACTTCACAGGCTATTCCCCCGAAATTAAAGGTATACCTACATTTCAATTGTCATGTAAATATCTTAACATATGTCATTTTAATCAAAATACGAGTACAGTGGCCATTTTTGAGAAAATTAAAAATTAGGAATGTTTATTCATGTAAAAGTTAGTTTTGGATGGAGGGTTTCCATAAAGTCGCACTCTTGGAGGTTACTGAACTTCAATAACCTTTGGTTTTTAAAAGTGACTGCTTGGGTTTTGATGTTCACACTTACATACAGGCATGCACACCTAGGCTTCTCTCTCTCTCTCTCCATTCAGAAAGGCTCAGAAGCTGTATTTCTGCTTTAATCTCGATATCAAATTATTGGGCGGAATGCAATAATTCCTCTACTATACGTTTCATTGTTGAGGAACTAAAAAATTACACAATATGTAGGGACTTGGATGCAGATATAAACAATTATAATCACATTTAAAGAGAAAATGTAGACTTGCTTCCGCAGCAATTGCTTCCAGAGGGAAATGAAACATGAAGGGGACCTCTTAACAATCTGTATACATTCTAAGGTGTTGTCATCTTGCCTGCGTACGATAACAATGTGAATGAGGTAATAGTGTTCCGCTCTCATTACCGACGATAATGTAATCAAAGCGATACATAGAGTAGAATATTGTGCAAATCAAAACCGGGTTATAACTGAAGACTTTCATATAAAACCGACCCTAAATTTAAAGTTCCACGAAATGAAACTTCTTCATCCGGTATAGCTTTAATTTATGATAAAGTCATATAATCTTGGAATTAGTCCCCACAGACTCACTCTTGGAATTAGTTATTGATAGTTTATGTGTATGGATGTAAAGGATATCAGTATAACGGTGCAAACACACAAGTACAAATTAACTACTTCCATATATCAGTTGATACATACCATAAAATTAAGAAAATCACTGATGGAATTTAGAAAGTGTATGAATGTTATCGGTGGAATGCCAGGCGAATCTTAATTTCTATTTAATTTGCCAAATCTTTACTTACATTTTCGTTCTTTAAAATCAGTATCTCTATCATGTTTAACATGAATAAGTATATGGATATTTAAATGCAGCAAATATTTAAATCCCCTCCAGACATGAAAAAGGTGTGTTTGTTTACGTTGAGTGGTGAAGGTCATGGAGCTAAAGCTGTGTGTTGAAAGCAAGAGCTGGCGGAAGAGGGGAAGTTTTTATTTATACCAAATCACGATCTTTTGCTTATTCTCAACTTGCTTACCAGCTTCAGCTCACAAGCACTAGTTAGTTTTTATTTATACCACCCATTATGCAGGATATAAAATATGTAATTACATAAAAATCTGGGCTCTAGTCATTACTAATATTTACTCTTCAAACCAAACAGTTTTATATTTCAGTTTATTCTATATTCTAGCCCAAACAAACTAAAACCTATACTCAATTTATACTACTGAATTAGTCTTCCATACCCTCTTCACGGAAATTGTCTCGCTCCCGTTTCATTATAATTGTGTCTGTGGAATTTTTCAATGAAATAAATCATGAGTGTCACTAACAGAGGCCAGTACGATGCGTGTTTTAATCCATTTAATGGAAAAAAAAATATATATAAAAGAAGGAAATCATTGTGGCATGTGATACGTGTAATGAAACAAGTTGGACAATATTAATTTAGCTTCTCAGCTGAAAGTGTGCGATATTTGTCGGGTAAAAATTCCAAAACTTCCTAACCCTGAACAAATAATTAGTGAGCAAAGTGTACCAGGGAGTAGTTCTCAAAATTTCCCTGAATCAAACTCCAGTGAAAGTGTACAAAATGGTGAAACAAACCCATCCGATATGGTTTCTCCAGAAGTTGACAAAGCTGAAATATCTACTTTAAATAAAAGCTTGGTGTCATTAAGTGAATCTCGGATTAAGAAAAGGAAACTAAGTCAAAAACGTTATCCGCGTCAGAAATGATCAAAAATAGAAAGTAATCTTAGAGCGAAAGTATTTCATGATATAGAACTCGACTCTGCTTCAAAGTCAAAAGAAAGTAAAATGTATGGTAGCTCAGATGTAGTAAAGAACTTAATTGGCTCATTTCATGCTACTCAGGATAGAAATCTAAAAATTCAGATCTTCACCATTTTCTAAAATTGGTCCTTAAGTGAAATTCAAAAGCATTTTCAAGCGTCCACAAAGATAAGATTTGCTAAACAATTAGCCACGGAAAAAGAAACATTGGCAACGCCGCAAACAAAATCAGGGAAGAGTTTAGACATTTCTGTAATGGAAAAGGTAATTAAGTTTTACAATTCTGATGTCAGTAGAATTATGCCAGGGAGGAAGAAATATGTAGCAGTTAAACAAACCGGTAAAAAAATTCATAAACACAAACGATTAATGGTGAGCTTTTCTGTAGTGTTTAACGACCACTTTTACTACATACGGCACTACAGGCGGTGACACTGATGATACATGGAATGAAGATGGAGCACCGGTGGAATGAGATGGCAGGGGAAACCTGGAGGAAACCTGCCCCAGTGCCACTTCGTCTACCACAAATACCCCATGTACTTGCCTGGGATCGAACTCGGGCCGCTTTGGTGAGAAGCAAATGATGATTGATTTTGTTGTTTAACGATGCTGTCAATTGCCGGGATCACATCAGCGTTGCCGGTGTGCCAGAATTTTGTCCTGCAGAAGTTCTTTTACATGCCAGTAAATCTACTGACATGGAGCTGTCGTTTTTAAGCACATTTAAAAACCATCGGTCTGGGCCGGATTTGAACCTGCAACCTTGGGATCAGTAAGCCAGCATCTAACCAACTGAGCCACCCAGACCTTAACGGCGATTTTTCAGAAAATTATGCTTTTGTGATGCAAAATGTTGTTCAGGGTCTTCACTGGAATAATAGACAGGCCACAATCCACCCTTTTGTTATATATTATAAAGATAACGGCATTGTGAAATATATTAATTATGCAGCAACATCAGAGTGCCTAAAGCATGACACAATGGCTGTCCATCTATTCCAAACGACTTAAAACTTGCAATAAAGGAAATAGCAGACCTTAAAAAATTATTTACTTATGGAGCCAGTGCACAATATAAAAATTTAAAGACTTTTGCAAATTAGTGTTTCCATGAAGAGGAATTCCGTATTAACGCTGAATGGCATTTATTCGCAACGTCCCATGGAAAGGGTCCACGGGATGGCACTGGGGGTGCTGTGAAGGGATTAGCAGCAAAGTGAGGACTTTTTTTTGTCAAGATCAACATAAAGAACACAATGATCACCTGAACTCTAGATATGAAAAGAAAAACCACCACCAATATGTGGCACATTAAAGTTGCATTCCATTGTCCCTCTATTGAAAACAGAGGTCTTAGTTAAACAGTATTCGTCTGAAAATGGAGGAGAAACTCTGCCCAATTTATTAATGCATTGTATTGTACTAGATTAAACATGACTATTCCGAGTATATGAACTCATCCTATTTGTAATGAACAATTTGAATATCGTGTCTTCTGTTCGCTAAAGAAATTCTTTTTCCTAAATGAATGCATGAAACAGTTACAAAGCTAATACCCTCTGTTGACTTATTTCTATCAGGTCAGCAGCCATAATTATCATCTCAACAATCAGCGTGCACGGTACATTTAAATAAATTTAATAATGTGTGCACTAACATTGTTAATGTGTATTTGACATGTATAACATGTATTTGATGCCAGGTGTTCTTTTAGTTGTACTCAAATCGAGTTAGAATACTGATAAAAAACTAAAAACGGTAGCACACGAAACATCGCAAGGAGGAAACATACAGTTCTGAACGTACAGGTGAAGCCTAAGATTCCAGATGAGTGGACCGTTGTACAAAGAAAACAGCAATTGCAGATGCAGTTTGGAATACTTAAGTCTAATTTATCTACGATAATTAAGAATCGAAAAAAAATCATTAATGCTCCTCCAATCAGGTTCCAGAAACAAATCTAAACAACTTGTAGCGCTAAGTATGAAGACATTGAGATGTTACTGCCAGAATGATTCAATCATACGTGTGCATCTTAACATACCTTTAAGTGGCCCTATGATTCAGTCAAAAACAAATGAAACTGCCAAAAGTATAGGCATCAAAAACTACAGTTGTTTTGCTTGTTCGCTGTATTGGTTCCAAAAGAGACATTCAATTTCATCTGTATAAATTTGTGGTGAGGCAAATAAAGTTGATGAATAAAGTGCAAACAGTTGGTTGCGTGAATCTGACTGAGTGAGGAAAAGTATGCCTCATGTGATGTGTTTCAATATGGATGAAGCTGGACTTTTCTAGTCTTTTTCCAAATCACACCCTGGAGATAAAAAGTGGTGTCACAGTGCAGCATGCAGCAAACAATGTGTAACTGTTGCTCTTGTACGTAATGCAGACGTCAGTGAAAAGTGTCCTCTCTGGGTTATTGGTAAGTCTGACAAACTGCACTGTTAAAAAACAAATATGGACACTTTACCTTGCATCTACTCCAGAGGTGCCAAACAGTGATAGTACGAATCATTTTCCTTTTTCTTCCCCCTACACTTGCTTTGGCTTAGTGGCATAGCATGTAGGGTGAAGGTGGCTCACATTGGCTAATGCAGTACGTCTGCAACCCTTCAAGTTTCACAAAATAGAAAGTCAGCATCGGGCGACAATATATTCCTTTACAAAATCCAATCGGAATGCTCCTAGCACACTTCCTTGCCTTCATATCTATTACGTCACCAATGACAGGTAACTGGGATGTGGAAAAATTAACAGCCCTGTTTCCCCTCAATAACACCACCGAGCTACTCTCACCATAAAAAAGTTTGGATCGACAGCACATCATTTTGTAAATGGCTTCTTCATTTCAACAGTAGAATGGTTGCTCAAAACAGACATGTTCTTATGTTGGCCAGATGTACTGCCCATAACATACAGGATCTGAACCTAATCAACATAAAGGTTCAGTTTTTTTCCATTAAACACAACAAGCCCCCTTCAGCCCTTGGACCAAGGCATCATTTCTCTCATGAAGAGAGCTTGTCGCAAGCGACATGTAAGAGCTGCAATCTGTGCAGCTGAAAACAATATTGTAACCCCAAACTGAAATCTGCCTGATTCAATAAAAGCCATCGCAGCAACCTGGAACTCCATGTTACCACATTATATATGTTGTTTGCTAATGCTGGATTTCCGACAATGAAGTCATTAATCCTCTTGCTCTCCAATATTTTTCACTGATGATATTGAAGAGAGCAATAGCAGTAATAGTAACTGCTTTTTAGAGAGCACCATATTTTTATGTTTTGGCGGTCACATCGCTCTCTCACAACCCCCAGAATGTCTGGAGGACCACACCTGTCGTTGGTTTACAGGTCTCACCAAACTAACCGGGAGAATTATCAAAATAAATTCACCGACCATATCCTCTGATTACCAATCAGAGGACGTATTACATGCCATGACAGGTCAGCATGTTAGGGGTTAAGATTTTATAGAGAAATGGAGAGGTTGGAAAAATAAAGACTCCCTAGCCCTCGGGAACCCTAATAGCATCGGGGTCGGAAGAGAACAAGAGATGACCAAGGTAAGGTCAGATAGAAAAGTTACAGTGAGGAGCAAAACACCAGTAAGTGGAAGTAATGTTGTGCTCAGCTTGGGTACCTTGTGGTCGCTATTCACATATCCCCTAGACGGAGACCCCTGAGTTATAGAAGTGCTATAACAGAGCCTGGAGATATAGCAAAAGTGAAGATGTCCACGAGTAAAATGATGCCATTTCACCTGATGGATGGACAGTTCTGCAAGACATTGCAAACACTGGGATTAGTTTTCAGGAATTCATTAGTGCTGACGACGATGTTGCTGTATGTGATTCTTTGGAATCTGATGTGCCAAGAGCTGTAACTGAGATGCAATAAGGGTCATCGGAAGAAAGTGAAGAGAATACAGATAGCATTCCATCTACCCGTCAGGAGAGGTTTACAGCCTTGGAAAGTTTAGAATGATTTGTTTCAACATTCGGCATCACTGCTGGGTTTATGGATGCTATAGTTACAATTGGTTGTGAAATTACAATATACATTCATCCCGTGAACGTCAGCGAACCATGCTTAAATTTTTCCCAAGAAATTAGTGTAATTTGTGAGTACTTGTATTTTTACAGCCACTCTATAGTGTTATAAGTCTACAGTAATGTAAAGTGACTGATACTGTAGTGTATTACACATTATTGTGCTACATTACATGCATATGTATTAAAATTGTGTTTTTTCACTTAACACAAATTTTAACAAAATCTTGATTTTTCAGTCCCTTTGGATTCATGTTAGCGAGATTATACAGTAGTTTACAAAAACATTCTTCACTATCATACAAATCGTGACACACAGCTGTCTCAATATTGTTCAAGTCCTGAAATTTCTGATAATTTGTGAGTTGGCGGATTTGTAGTCCATTAAGTATACCTACTTTTGTTTTCTCCATACTTAGTGTCCCTTGATTTTCACGCATAGCAACTGAGTGACCAATGGGAATGACCTTTATATCTGTTCCCATTATGCAAAAGAACACATTTTAGTCTGCACTTGGAGCTATATATAAATAACCGACAATCACTTGGAGTGTATTTTTTTATACACAGTTTAATAGCCCTTCAACTTTGGTGCAAAAAACAAATTGGTTTTCTGTTGTGAAGAATGGCAGGAAATATGTTTCTCTTTTGCAATAGACTGCGACTTTTGCTCCTGGAAACAGACACTGTTTCTCTGCCAGCCTAATGTAACAATTCTAATGAGTTCTTTAGACGACTGATTCCTAACGAGGTCATTCAATTCCACTTGATTAAAACTGGATACTACTGTTGAAGGTTCTGTGAAATCACTCAGTTTGTTCAGCATAGCTTTTAGCTGATTCATCTGTTCTTCTGACGACCATGGAAGGCTGGTAAGTATGGAACAGGTATCTCCATTGAATATGAAACTTAGATCGGGATATATCAGGGATGTCCAATCTTGTCTCTTTGGAGAACCTTACGTAATAAGAGGCTATACTCCACTCCACTCCTTCAGTTGGACGGGCAGTCACTATCCAGTGACGGACACAAATAGGAATATCCTTGGAAAATCTCTTCATTCTGAATGATTTTTGCATAAATGGTAAACAGTAAGAGGCAGACAAAAGCTTACTAAGTACAAAATGTGCATCTCGTTAAAACACACAATTTAGGTCAAATACTTTTTTCTTTTAAGTCAACCATTTCTGACATATTCTTTATTGTTTGAATTTTCCAATACTTATACTTTTTTCAAGTAGCAATATGTTATTTGTTATTTTATCTCTTGGCCTTGCCAAGAGAACAGAATTTCAAAGGTAGCAACCAGCTCTTAAAACATTTCATTATCACTTAAAACCTATTGTATTTCCATATTCCCCTTGCACCTACAAGAAAATTAGCAAAAAGATACTTTCTGAAAATGCTATTGTCGATTAAAATGTAGTAGACAGAGAAACATTTGCAAGAATAGTGTGTATAAGAGTAAGTATAGCTCTACATATATTTGCAAACCAAGTTTCTCTAAATTTAACTATATTAAAATTCTGTATCACAATATGTCACACAATGATCACCTGGTGGATCTTTTAAGCCTATGCAGTTCGACTTTGTTGCCAAATATAGATAGACTTCTTAAACATGTTGTTGTTGTTGGCTAATGCTGGATTTCTGACAAAGAAGTCATTAATCCTCTTGCTCTCCAATATTTTTCACTGATGGATGGGGCGCTAGAAGTGGCCGGGCATATTTGAAGGTGGTCTTGGTCCATTTCCTCTTGCAGATCACATAGAGGACAGTGGTGAAGAATATATCCCAATTATGTTCAAATAACCTCTTAACCCCTAACATGCTGACCTGTCATGGCATGTAATGCATCATTACCACATATGGTAATCAGAGGATATGGTTGGTGAACTTATTTTGATAATTCTCCTGGTCAGTTGTTGTAGTGTTTAACGCCCGCTTTTACTACTACGGCACCGCAGGCGGTGACACTGATGATACATGGAATGAAGATGGAGCACCGGTGGAATGAGATGGCGGGGGAAACCGGAGCACCCGGAGAAAACCCGCCCTGACACCGCTTCGTCCACCACGAATACCACATGCGGGTCCCTGGGATCGAACCCGGGCCGCCTACTCCTGGTCAGGTCAGTGAGACCCATAAACCAACGACAAGTGTGGTCCTCCATTCATTCTGGGGGTTTAGAGAGAGCGATGTGACTGACAAAACGTAAAAATAGGGTGCTCTCTACAAGCTGTTACTTTTACTGCTAATTCTCTCAAATATAAATTATGAAATGAAACTTCTTAAATGTAAGCAGTACCAAAGAAGTCACTAATGAACAGATGTTTATCACATAAGATTTGAAAGTGCTTTCGTAAATCAAATGCAACGTACATGTAACCAATCCACAACTGCAACACAATGCCTGGCTGGGGGTTAAAGAGGGGCAAAGTCTGCAGATTATGGAGGGAGGTAAACCCAACCTCCCATCTTTTGCAAATGGACATCACTGGGATATACCAATCTCTTCCAACTTTTGCTATCGATGCCCTTTACATACACTGAACCAAATTAACTGTCATCACTGTGGTTTATTTGTTCTTGCAACATCACTTGTTCCCCAAATTTCAGGCATTTCTGTTTCCCATTTGTCCACTGTCACTGATGCTCTGTGAACATTTTACATGCAATATGAGGTATGCAAGCCTTATCTTGGTCTCCCAGTTCAGAACACTTCAAAGCATAGATGCAAACAACAACTTGAATAGAGTTTGGATGAAATCAATTAGTATTATGCAAACAATCAATTTACAAACGGTAATAAGAAACGAAGTCATGAGCAACATATAATGATATTAATATCTAATAAACTAAAGCTGCTAAAGTGAAATGGATGGCATTTTTGGAATCAACATTACCAAGATACCTAGAATCAGGTGAAAAATTCTGGGCACTACAAAAAATGTGTTCACAGTGTCCAGTATTATGTTTGACAAATAAATTTTGGTTTTAATAGAGCCCATAATGTTACTCCACATTTTAATGAAACGTGAGCATTTGATTGCCTTGCCATTTAGAACCCCCTTAAACCAATGTAAAAGTTTTAACATTCTGACTCACCCTCCATAAAACTGTGTGCCATAGAATTTACTGCTCCTTTGGATTTGTCATCATGGGTGTTTATGCCTTCATGACAAGTGAAAACAAGGAACCACCAGAAGTAAAACTGATTTAGTAGAATCACAATCCAACAGGCAACATAAAAAGAATTGTCCCATTAGCAAACACCTTGCAATCTTGAGGTAAATATTCTTTATTAAGATTATGCAGCAACATGCTTGTGACAGTTTATTTGTAGGAATGTATGTTTTTGCATTTCATTCAAAGTTATATCACGTTTTCCATTTTTTACATTCTCTAAAAACTAGAAAGTCACTTTTATAGAGCAAAAAGGTTTAGGCAATTAGAGACAAGGCAATGCAAAACAGCATATTGTGACCTTACTTTAGATCTCTTTGGACAAAGCATCCAAAGTAGAATGCTTCTTGGCAAGATGTGATTGCCATGGAGCTGAGAAAAAGTAACAGATGTTAAGATTACTTGTGGAGTTGCTGCCGAGAAGCGAGAGGAGACAGACGTGTATGACGAGCGCTAGTGGAGAGGAGAAGTTGAAGTATGGGAGTGCAGTTGGAAGTTTATAGGGCCAGAATAGGCCTATTTAAGGATGGAGGACGTAAATCAGGAAGAATACGGGAGAGTTAAATGCAATGATAGAGTGGTTTTGGTGATAATCGCCTTGTTAATAATCGGAGGAGTGGAAATGAACCCAGGACCGGAAATGGAGCAAGTTATGGAAATGTTGAAGAATATAGCAGAGGAAATGTCAGCTTTCAAAGGAATGGAGAAGAGAATTGAAGATAAAATAATTAAGGAACTCGACGGAATAAGATCTGTATGGGTGAGCTTTGAACAGGAGGTGAGCAAGGAATTTGCAGTATGCGATAGAAGAATGTCACAGCTGGAGAGAGCCGAGGAAAGGAGAAGGAAAATGAACGTTATAATATTTGGAGTGGAGGAAACAAGAGAGAAAGTTTGGGAGCAAGTGGAAGATATTTTTACAGATAAATTGGAAATAAGGCTAGGTGGCTGGGAAATACTGGACACATTTAGAGTGGGAAGAAGAGGCACGAACCCAAGACCGATAATAGTTAAGTTGGCAACAGTGAAAGTAAAATGGGCAGTGTTAATCCGTACCAAAAATTAAAAGGCACGAGATTATTTTTGGATCAAGATTATGGAAAAGAAGAAAGAGAATTAAGAAGCGTATTAATAAGGGAGATGAAAAAGGCAAGAGGTAGAGGTGACAAGGCACATGTACGAGGACTAGATCTTTGGATAAATGATAGGGAACAGGACATCTGCCAGCTAAACGGACGTGAATTAGCAGAAACCTCGAGAAGCGGGCAACAGGAAGTTGAAATCCGAGGAAGGAAGATGAGTGAAGCAAACAGCCGCGATCGCGAAGCAAGAAGAGAGATGGTGACGTCACCAGGCGTGCAAAAAGGAAAAGAAAAACAACGTGGAGATGACGCAAGAGATACGTGCGAAGAGAGGCAAGTAGGGACACGTCGAAGTCAGCTGATGATGACGTCACTGGACAGGCAAGAAGAACTGGACAAACAGTTGAGAAACGACCCTCGAGAGAAGGTATTGGAGCCAGTCGCGGAACCAAGTCGAGCTGAAGAGATGGAAAGCAACGTGTTTTCATCACCAAGGGGAAGTATTTTAGAAGTGGTGGAGGAAGTAGGTGGTCGGGTGCCGGTGGATAGAATTCGAATGGCAAGAAGCAAAGCTAAAATTCAGGAATTCAGGTTTAAGAGGAAGAGTTCGGTATAGGAAAAGGCATTGGGGGTTGTGTGTTGGAACGTGCAAGGACTGTTCGAAAAGTTAAAGAATGGGGAGATAATGCAGATTCTAGGCCTAGGTGATGTGATAGGTGTGGTTGAGACTTGGTTGTCAAAGGAAGTGGAAGTGTGGAAGTAAATGAATTCGAGTTCTATGGGAAAGGTGGAGTGAAGAAAAGTGAAAGAGGGCGATTGTCAGGTGGAATAGGGCTATTTGTTAGAAAGGGTATCAAAGTGAAAGTCTGTAACGATTTGGGAGGGAGCTCAGTGTTTGTGGTGTGCACTAAGTGGAATAGGAGGAAAAGAGGAGATATGTGTTGCAGTGGTATATAACCCGCCAAGTGCCTCAGATTTTTATAACCCAAATGTACCTTATTTGATAAGACATGATATGGAAGAGTTATCTAACATAATCTCAGGTAGTTGCTTTATGATAATGGGGGACTTTAATGCCAGAGTAGGGTTAAGCCAAATAAAGCTAACGGATCTGGAATACGAGTTAATTAGGGGAGAGAAGTGGATGGAAAGAAGAAGAAGGAGTAAAGACAAAATAACAAACGGTGACGGAAGGAAGTTGATCGAATTTTGTGAAGAACTGAATATGGTGATGTGTAATGGGGTAAAGGGGAAAGATGAAATGGGTGAATATGTTGTTTTCTAGTGCCTTGCATTTGGCAATGAAGCCATTATACTTGTGTTAATTATAATGGCCAGAGTGTGGTTGATTACATATTATATTCAATAGACTTAGATATAAACCTAGAGGATTTTGAAGTTTTGAATGTATCATTTCCCAGTAAGAGCAAGTTTTAAAAGTACATATAAAAAAGAACTAAAACAAGAGCATAAAGGAGGTGTCAAAATTAGAAAATACAAATGGAGGGAGGAGGAGATAGAAGTCTTTTTGAAGGAGTTAGAATCAGAGATAGGAGTGAGAAGAGAGGAAGAGGTAGAAAAAGTTTTAAGAGAAAGGAAAATGGAGGAAGCAGTTTTAAAGCTAGAAATATTAGTCAAGTATGCAGGTGCAAGGATGAAAGTGAAAGATGGTATGGATAGGAATCAGAAGGGATGGTTTGATGAGGAATGTAAGAGGGAAAAACAAAGAGTCTTAGGGGAATTGAAAAGGTGGAGGCAGGAAGAAGGGCAGAAGGAAAAGGAGTTTTTGATTGCAAGGTGGGGATACAGAAATTTACTGGGTGTAAAGAGGAGAGAATGGGCAGGGAAAATGAGTAAAAAGGTGTATGAGGCAGCAATAGCAAAGGATAATAAGACAATATGGGCTATGGTAAAAAGAATGTATAAGGTTAAAGCAAGAGAAAATAATATAAGTGCAGAAGAATGGTTCAAGTATTTTAGAAACTTGATTGGAGGGGAACAACAGCTTAAACATACATTATGGGTGATGGAAAATACTAATTATGTTGAGCAATTAGATAAGCAGATAGAGGTAGAGGAAGTAAAGGAACAAATTAAAAGATTAAAAAAAGGGAAAAGCCTGTGGTATTGATGGGGTACCAGGGGAGTTCTGGAAAGCTTGGTGTTTAAACGAAAACCGATTGAAATTGCTGGTCAAGATACTAAATGCAATTTTTGATGGGGGTAAGGTACCAAAGAGTTGGAGAACAGCAATAGTGGTGCCAATTTTTAAGAATAAAGGGGAGGTGAATAACCCAGCTAACTACAGGAGGATTAGCTTATTGTCAGTGTTAGGTTAAGTGTTTACAGGGGTCTTGGCTGACAGAGTACAAAACTGGGCGAAGGAGGAGGGGAAACTATCTGAGCTACAGACGGACTTCAGGAAAAATAAGAGAGTAATAGATAATATTTTTGTATAAATCTCAATGGTAAATAAATACTTAGCAAACAAAAGGGGAAGATTGTACATGTTATTTGTGGACTTTGAAAACGCTTTAGATACAATAAATAGGGAGGCTTTATGGTCTAAATTGAGTATGAAAGGAATGAGTAAGAAGTACTTAAGAACAATTCAAAGAGTATATGAGGAAAACGACTTTTGTGTTAGGTTCGGCAATAATGTAATGACGAAGGAAATTAAAAATTGTATAGGTTTAAGGCAAGGATGTAAGTTAAGCCCAATATTATTTAATTTGTTTATTGATTATATTTTAGAGGAAATTAAGTTGGAAAATGGTCTCCCCCAATAATTAGTAATGAGAAAATACCAGGGTTACTATTTGCAGACGATTTGGTTGCAGGGTCAATAACCACGGTCGGACTCAACAAAGTAATTGGGGCAATACAAAGGTTCTGTATCAAGTGGTGTCTTAGGGTTAATACAAGTAAAACAAAAATAATGGTTTTTAAAGAGGGCAATAAGCTGAGAAAAGAAGAAAAGTGGAGTTGGAAAGGAAAAGAAATCGAGGTAGTCAGAAACTTTGATTACTTGGGATAAGGTTAAGCAGTAATGGTAGATGGGGGGAACAAAAGAAACAAGCGTTAGCCAAAGGAAAAGGGGCAATGAAAGCTATTAGAGCATGTTTGGACAAAACACCAGAGATGCAAGTGAAATGGTTAGAAAGAATACATGGAGCAGTAGTTGAGACAAGAATGCTATATGGTGCAGAGATTTGGGGCTTAGAGGATGGTTGGGAATATGTAAATAAGGTGCACAGAAGCTTCTGCAAGTTAATATTGGGGCTACCGAGAGCCTCACCAAATGGGGTTGCGTAAATGGAGTTAGCGAGATTGGGTAGTAAAGCAAAAATCATGGAAAGAGTAGTGAAATACTGGGTGAGGATTAAGGAATTAGATAATAAGAATATAGTGAAACAATGTTTGAAGGCTCAGCAAAAGCTTTATAAAGAAGATACTTGGTATAAGCGCCTAGAAGGAGTTTTAAATGAAATATGGTGTGGGGATATATGGAGAGATGGACTGGTACTTGAGAAAGGATGTTGGAAAAGAGTTAAAATGAGAAATGAGGACATGGAGAAACAGGAAATAATGGGTAGTTTTAATTCAAAAAGTTCGTTGCGTACATACATAGAGATTAAAAGGTCATGGGAAAGAGAAATTTATGTTGACGTATGTAACAAATCTGCAAGAGAGGGTTTTGCTTGGGCTAGGTCGGGGGTGGTGAGGCTGAAAGGTTATGGGGAAGGGGAAAATCAAGGGAAATGTTTATTGTGTAGTAAGAAAGTAAACAATTGTTGGCATTTAATTCTGGAATGTGAAAAAACAAAGAATTTGAGAGGGAAAGTACAAAAAGTTAATTGGTTCAGACCACCAAACGAAATTATTGGCAAAAGGATACTAAGTGAAATCAAAAGAAAGTTTAATAGAAATAGGAAACTATTTAGGTATAGTGAGAAACAGGTGGTTAAAGAAAATTAGAAGTAAGGATTAGAATCAAAAGTGGGTTGAGGAAAAGAAGAAGTAAAGAGGACCCAGTAGCATGATAACCAGGGTGTTGATGCTGCGGGTTCTTTGTAATGCAGCAACCCAAAGAAATGAGATAAGGATATGTAAGGGATATTGTAGAGTAGATTTAAGTGTTACTCAGAATTGAGGAATTACATGTGAACTAATTATGTATTCTATGAAGAAGAAGATTATTTGTGAAAGTTTATGCGAGAAAAAGAGTTAACAGTGTAATTTGTCGAAGTTTGTGTAAGTGAGGACACAACTAAGTGTAATTGTAAAGAAAATAAAGTAACTGAGAAGTTAAAAAGTTACACTGGTGTCGGAAGTGGGAAGAAATCACAGCAATATGGAAGAAATAATGAAACAACTACTGAATAGCATGACAGAGATGAAGGCAGAGATAAAGATAGTGGATTCCAGAATGCAGCAGATCGAGACAAAAATGGAATCCGGAATGCAGCAGATGATAACAGAAATGTCTAATATGAAGTTAGAGCTACAAGCAATGATTGAAGGGCAACTGATTGACATGAAGGAAGCCGAGAAAGATTTGGGTCAATGTGTTAACCCCCGAAGGACATTGGGGAACATCTTAGCGCCCTGGAATACAGTGTCGATGGCAACGCCATGCAACCGAATGCTAGAGGGGAACAAATTCTTAGCAAAACTAAGAACTTGGAGGTCGAGACACCAGGACGTGACACAACATCCGCATGCATTGAGCCATCCAAGTACAATGGTACATTGACCCTTGAAGTCTTCCGCAGACAATTCGGCAGCATTGCTGTCCACAACCCATGGTCCACTGAAGAGCAAACTGAGCAGCTCACAGCTAGTGTCCAGGGACGGGGGAAGAAATACTGAACATGATTTCAATGTCAGCAGTGTCCCGAAACATCTGGGAGGCTCTTGAAAATCAGTTTGGAAAGCACTGACAGGCTCCAGCCCATTGCAGTCAGCTCAAGTCAAGGCAACAACAACCAAGGCAGATGCTGCAGTATTTCACCCGTGATAATGACGGGCTGCGCGATGCCAAGATACATCAGCACCTAATACTCAGTGAATATCAGACCATCCACAATGTGCTCATGACCACACAGACAACCATGTTGACAATGGAGGCGGTCAAGAGAATAGCTGTCCTCGTGTGGAAGATATGGAGTATTTGGTTTTGTGGGATGGGGGGACAGTCCCAAGACATCAACAATCTCTCAAAGGTGTGTGCTGGGAGTGTGGTTGGCCAGGAAATCCACTGAAGGACTGTCCACACCTGGCCAACAAACTAATGGTAAACAAAAAAGTACCAGAGTGAAAAGGGACATGTCAGAGCTGCCATCACCGACCCCTAAAGTGATGCTGTGCGCTCTGTGCAGAATAATGGACAACAAGATTATCGCAGACAGATGGGTACATGGAAGGCAGTACCAGATATTGGTGGACACAGGTACAGCCAAGCCTGTGGTGTGACCTAACGTGGTGGAGGACTTAACAATGAGGAAACCATACTGGCCCTACAACAGTGCTGGCATTGGGCGACATCTTGCCTAAGGAGGAGGCCTTGCTGGAGCTGACCTTGGGGCCGAGCATTACCAGTCTGTGGGTGTTCGTTGCAAGGGTGACTGTGGAGGTAGTACTGGATATGGACGCTCTTAGGAGTCACGAGGCAGTGATCAACGTCAGCAGGAGGGTATACGAGTTGGACATGACAAGGTAACGCTCCCAGCCCCAGTGAACATGTTGAGGTCTATGTATAACCTTGGAGGTTACGTTAGGGCCTACCAGGAGCAAGGTGTTCGCGAAGGTGCACTAGGTGAGACCACAAGTGCAGGAAGGCCCTCACTTGGAGGATGAGAGGATCAATGATGCAGTCTATCGCATCAGGGGCTGCCCCAAAGGAAGATGCCGGTGGCGCTGCTGCTTCATATCTCTTTGGAGAAAGCATCCAAAGCAGAATGCTCCTTGGCATGATGTCATCATTACCAAGGAGCTGAGAAAAAGTAACAGATAGTGTTAGAAAGATTAACTGCAGAAGTTTATGCAAGAAAATGAGTTAACAGTGTGATTTGTCAAAGTTTGTGCAAGTGAGGACTAAACTAAGTGTAACTGTAAAGAAAATAAAGTAACTGAGAAGTTAAAAAGTTACAATATCTTGGTGTGTATACATATGGAGTAAGCTTAGAACAATGCTTAGTGCACATTTACCTTGCTATCATAATCCACTACTGTAGTCGACTTGTTAACAGAGTAGAAAGAACTTCTTTGCACTTCACACTTACGTTATGATCGAAGCGACATTCAGAAGACACGTGTTCTAATCTACAGTAATGGGTCAAAATTTTTTTTACCTTCCATTTCACTTCTTTTGACCAATGATAAGGTATTATAAAACAAATTACAATAAATTACATTAAACAGAAGAAAATGCAGTTTGAGCATTTATTCATTAATCAAATACCTTTCGAAATCACTTTATTCTTACATGTGAATTGTATCCTAATTTAGTAAAATGTTGATAATGTGATCATTTTTCTGTAATTAGTATGTACTGCTTTTTTCATTTCTGGTTGATACATTCAAGTGATTAAAAAAAACAGAAAAAGAAAAGCCTATACGCAAGGAGGTTTGCACCTACAAAATTTCTGTTTAGTTCACTGCAGACTGACATTGAGCACAGTCGACCACAAGCTTCTGCTGCCTTTTAACACAAAACAGTTAGGTATCAAGCGTTTTACTACTTTACTAAAAGAGATTTATATATTAGCTCTTGGCAGCTTATTAGTGTTCACAGAACACTACATCAAGGTTATCAGAATAAGTCCAAGAACAATTAACTGTATTTGACACAATACAGCTACAAAACAAATTCTGGCTTGACAAATGCAACAATGTTAAATAAACATATATTCTACAAATGGTTTCATCCTTGTAGAGTCCTACTTTTCATTGATGTTTCCCAAAGAGACCATGATCAGAAATGAATGCAAGTACTTTCCTTATTCCTGTTCTATCCAATCTCAAGAGTGATGTGGAAAGAATGTTGCATGGACATAAGACCAGTTTCCTGGCTTGTGTTTAATCAGAAAAATCTTTGTTACCTGAGTTGGTATTTTTCCCCTATCCATATTTTCACTGAGGTATGTGTACTGAAACCCACCAAGAGTTCAGACTTAACATGTAGTATCTCAGTAGCCTTTTATGTCAGCTGATCAGCTTTTTCATTTCCATAGATGCCCCGGCACATAATGCATTAGGAGCCTGTTGCGAGATGACAGGGCAATCAGAACATTTAGGCATTCCCAAACCAGTTTCAATTTTGCTTGGTCTCAGGAGTGTGCTTTAAAGCGCTTTGATTTTCTGCGAGAATAATTTGTTTATTATAACTTTTCTCAAATCCTTTTAGAGCACAGCAGGTCATAACAAAACCTCTGCCTGAAAACTCAACAATATTTTCAAAGGCTTACACTAGTATTTGTCCTAGGAGATGGACCATATATGTGCCCAATTGTGTCTATATAGGACATCTGTGAACTACACAAGTCAGTCATATTCTTTATCAAGCATAATTTCTTCCATCCAGTCTTCTCAAGTCCTGAGTTACTTTAAATGGATGAACACAACAGTATTTGGTATCCATCAGGTTAGATCGCTTACTCAATACAGGAAATTCCAGGAAATTTAGAATACAGCATGTCAAGTTGACACTATTCACCCTTTGCACTAGGGAGTAGGCACTAACCTCTGCTTGTAAATAAATGTCCATGGGGGGAGTCCTAGTAGTCTCCAGTGCATAAAGACAAGCTAATCTCTGTAGTCTTGTAAATTTATCTGCTACAGTAGTTTGTAGTGTTTTGCACCACCAAATAATAACACAAGATACCTATAGTCTAACCATTGTGACAAATAAACAATGGCCTATGTGTGGCCTTATGTCCCAGATTGTTCCAATAATGCACTTGATGGTTATAAACCACCATCTTGTGCTACAGAGGGTACATAACTGTGATCATTTTAGGTCAAATTTTTATCCAGTTCAAGGCCTAGATATTTAATTGGCTCTGAATACTCCAGGATTGAATTGCTTAGTTTAAAATTTCCTAGGTCTTTTAATTCCTCCTGTTGGTAAAACAACTGTTTTTCTGGCTTTGATGGACAAGGCCTTCTGCATACACCAATACACCAGTTATGTATTTTTCTCAGCCCATGATTCATCATGTCAGACTATGCTGGGAAATTTCCTGGAAGTAAACAATGCTATGTCATCTGCGTAGCCTTATATACCGGGTGGAAGGGAAGTCATTACATTAATTTAAACCAGTGATAGATCTCGGTATTTGGAACACATTTTGTATCCTACGTTTTTGTCTCTGACCATTTCCTATGGAGATATTTTAGTTTTGTTGAAAACAAGCTGGCAACACTGCAGATTGTGTGGGTGTAACTTTCCCTAGCTCAGTACACAAACACAGTAACAGTGCTTCATAACAAACAAATATCCTGCCTTGTCCTTCTGTGTTTACTGTGTGAGCATAGGCCAATCACAAGCATTAGCTCCCAAAACATTAAATGAAAGCGAAAGTGCCAGACCTGTTTACATCCACAAATCAGACCAATTCCCTGACCAACCTCAACGCAATGTTGTCGACTTACTGCACGTGTGAAAAAGCTGCTTGGAGTACTCCTTCACGCCTTTTAAGTGATAAATTATTTTGAAACCCTGTGTGATGTACCATAATTACTACCAAAGCTATGTCAGAATTAAGTTACTCTACGCATCTTACAAGTAAACTATTTTCTTGGTACATTCCTGTGGAATTACGCATCCAATTTGGATAAAAAACTATTTACTTTTTTGAAATCGGTTGATCAAAGAACAAAATACTATTAGACTCTTTTGTTTGTAACCCTTCTATGAAGCACGTATTAGAAGGAATGTAATATCTTCCCTTCCACTATGTATAATATCCCTCCTGGGCCTTATCTTTCAGCAGACCATCCACCATAAGACTCCAAAGCAGGAGGGAGAGAAATTCCTCTTACAGGCAACCCTGCATAACGACAATCCCCTTATTTCTTCATAACGACAATCCCCTTATTTCTTCAAGGGCAGTAGTTGTAATTTTTCTGCTCCTACAAAGTGTCATGGATTCCATATTTTTTATGGTGTTGTGTTTGTAGTGTTTAACGCCCGCTTTTACTACTACGGCACCACAGGCGGTAACACTGATGATACATGGAATGAAGATGGAGCACCGGTAGAATGAGATGGCGGGGGAAACCAGAGAAAACCCGCCCAGACGCCACTTCGTCCACCACGAATACCACATGCGGGTCCCTGGGATCGAACCCGGGCCGCCTAGGTGGTAGGCAAGCGCGCTAACCGATTTTTTTATGGAGCCAAGACCATAGATACATAGGTGGTGTTATCCAAAGCACTCTCTATTCCTCTATATCTAGGAAAGCTATGGCTATTTCTTTTAAAATCATTGAGTCCTCCAGTCTATTGACAAGAATGTGGAGCACTGTTACACAGGACTTTGATAGCTGGTAGGCATGTTGGTTTTGATGAAGGCACAACTTTGCTGTTTTTGATGAAGGGAGAGTATTAACACTACCCTCTTTTGAACATATCCTTTGATCAGTCTTTCCATAGCCTTTTAAAAGGAGTGATGCAAGACTGACTGGTTAGTGGGCCTTAGGTTCAGTATAATTATTATACCTGCACTTAGGAATAAAGTGAGCAAAGAAAGAAAGCACATTTTTAGGAAGGGACAAGTATATTTAATATTTGGAAACAGTTATTTAGTTTAAATACCTCAGCCTGGAAAACGATTTAAGTGAAAAGGAAAATAATATGAAAATAAACAGTGTGCAGCGGATTTTAATATATTCTTAAGAACCTAGTAGTTGTTTTGTTCTTTGGAGCAAAATCATACATTAAAAGCCAAAGATGAAGTAATTAGATAAATTACCAAACATTTCTGGAGATAGGTGATTGATGAAAGATGCTGTTTCACATAGTTCAAAGCCAGCCTGGAAATTTGACTTTGTTTTGCTACTGCAGCTAGCTGAGGAGGATCCTGCTGTAGCTTCATCACCAAAAGACTTAGGGGAGGATCGATGAGGTTCAGCTTGAGATGGTGAATTACGATGGGAATCTGTATGTGATGGAGAATTCAATCCAGACATGCGGCCTCTAGGAGATGATCTCACTGTGTCTGACGTCACTGTGGCTGAGCTGCAAGTAGCTGATGCTGAGCGTTGCTGTAAACACAAATTGCATATGGTTTATACCATCTTATGTCATAAAATCAACTTAAATTCTATTGTAAATAATTTAAGCATATTTTTTAAAACTTCTAACACAGGGAAAAGAAAGGTGCATATAGCTTATCGTTGAACTGCTTTTTATATTAACATCAAATTATTCACACTGTAGTCTACAACAAAATAGAAATTCCTATTCATATTCAATGTCCACACCTGCAGAGTTATCAGCATTATTTCAGCATGTTAAGCATACTATAGTAAACTGTTGTGCCAACCAACGCTTTGATCACTAGGGCTCAGATTTGTATGACATGCCAGTTTTAACCTGGCTTATTTTTCCATGTCCAAGTTCATTTAAGCATGTTTCTAACATTTGTGAACAAATGGTCATTGGTCATATAAATGTATATTTGACTGTATTTTGGTATTAGGTAATATTTTGGCAAATATACATGTAAGAGCATACTTTTAATCATATTTTATGTAGTATTTAACACTTTTGATACTTATGTAAACATCATTTCATAACCTTTTCCCTTTCCCCTTTAGCCCATTGTAACATGTTCAGGGACTTGGCTTGATGCAAACTATTACTGCATAATCTATAGTGTGATTGAGAAAATTGTTAATAAATCTGACAAACTGTTCATTCACCGTGTCAAGAAACTTAGCCTTAGAAGAAATCCTGCATATACAACTTTATGTAAAATTGGCGACTTTTTTATTGCAAAGAAGTCAATGAAAATGAACCAGAACTTTCTGCTATTGATTTTCCCTTTTTAAGTTTGTCCCCATTGCATCATGTGATGTAGAAAGAAGTTTCTTCAAAGTGGCTCTATTTGGTGGCAAATGAAGATCCTTCAAGTTTGACCATCTGAAACTGCATGTCATTATCTAGTGTAATTCTGCTGAAAGTGAAGGTTAAGAGAGGTATGAATTATTTCATCTGTAACTATTAAAAGTAAATGTATTTTTTCATTTTTTGTTTTAAGTTTTAGGTCATATTTTCAGGGTTTTAAGTCACATTTCAGTAATTTTTACAGCATAAATGCATGCATATGTCAAGAAGTTTTAGGTCATAAAAATCTGAGCCCATTGATCACATACTATTGTGCAATTTATTTTTACAATCTTAATTAATAAACCACATTTAAAATAAGAACAAATTAGAAACTAAAAGCTTCACTTATCTTAGTAATATTGCAAGATCCTCCAGGCTGACATGTTTCAAGTTGTATCCAACTTACTTTCAAAGCTATACAAACCACATTTATTTTATCTCACAACAAGGGGTGTTAAAATAAGTTTCTGAAAACAGTACTCAGTCTAAATAATGCCATGAATAACAGCCACCTTTGCCAATTTCATTAATCTCTCATGCTTGATTTTAGGCTTCACAAAGTTGATGTTTCAGAGAACACCACTGCCAATTATACAAACTTAATCCTGCTGAAATGGTAAATACCAAAACCTCCTTACCAAATCCTATAGGAAAATTTTGCTTACCTAAGCAATTTATTTTAAAAAGTTAGAACATAAAAAATACTAGCCAGTTTCAGTACTAAGGCTCAAAAATGAAACACAAAATTAAACATTAAACTAAAAAGAATCAACAGTTCATTAGTTATTATTTATTTATGCCAACAAACTTACTGTTGGTGTTTTTAAACATACAAGCCGTGTGTGGGCAAAGTTTGAGAGGTAGAACTGGAACTTAAAAATTCAATGCCACAACTGGGATTTGAACCACAGACCTTCCGCTTGCCGGGCGGACGCTCTAACCACTGAGCTATTGTGACAAACTGCCAGAATGGCATTAAATTCTCAAGCCAGTTCGTATTTCTCCTGGTAAACCACAAAGGCAGTCTCACATCAGAAACAATTACCCCAATGGTGACTTACTATTGTAAGTACTTTATATCCCAGGATTAAATAACCTTCACATGGTAATTATTATTTATTTATGCCAACAAACTTACTGTTGGTGTTTTTAAACACACAAGCCGTGTGTGGGCAAAGTTTAAGAGGTAGAACTGGAACTTAAAAATTCAATGCCACAACTGGGATTTGAACCACAGACCTTCCGCTTGCCGGGCGGACGCTCTAACCACTGAGCTATTGTGACAAACTGCCAGAATGGCATTAAATTCTCAAGCCAGTTCGTATTTCTCCTGGTAAACCACAAAGGCAGTCTCACATCAGAAACAATTACCCCAATGGTGACTTACTATTGTAAGTACTTTATATCCCAGGATTAAATAACCTTCACATGGTAATTATTATTTATTTATGCCAACAAACTTACTGTTGGTGTTTTTAAACACACAAGCTGTGTGTGGGCAAAGTTTAAGAGGTAGAACTGGAACTTAAAAATTCAATGCCACTACTGGGATTTGAACCACAAACTGCCAGGTTTACCAGGAGAAATACGAACTGGCTTGAGAATTTAATGCCATTCTGGCAGTTTGTCACAATAGCTCAGTGGTTAGAGCGTCCGCCCGGCAAGCGGAAGGTCTGTGGTTCAAATCCCAGTTGTGGCATTGAATTTTTAAGTTCCAGTTCTACCTCTTAAACTTTGCCCACACACGGCTTGTGTGTTTAAAAACACCAACAGTAAGTTTGTTGGCATAAATAAATAATAATTACCATGTGAAGGTTATTTAATCCTGGGATATAAAGTACTTACAATAGTAAGTCACCATTGGGATAATTGTCTCTGATGTGAGACTGCCTTTGTGGTTTACCAGGAGAAATATGAACTGGCTTGAGAATTTAATGCTATTCTGGCAGTTTGTCACAATAGCTCAGTGGTTAGAGCGTCTGCCCGGCAAGCGGAAGGTCTGTGGTTCAAATCCCAGTTGTGGCATTGAATTTTTAAGTTCCAGTTCTACCTCTTAAACTTTGCCCACACACGGCTTGTGTGTTTAAAAACACCAACAGTAAGTTTGTTGGCATAAATAAATAATAATTACCATGTGAAGGTTATTTAATCCTGGGATATAAAGTACTTGCAATAGTAAGTCACCATTGGGATAATTGTCTCTGATGTGAGACTGCCTTTGTGGTTTACCAGGAGAAATATGAACTGGTTTGAGAATTTAATGCTATTCTGGCAGTTTGTCACAATAGCTCAGTGGTTAGAGCGTCCGCCCGGCAAGCGGAAGGTCTGTGGTTCAAATCCCAGTTGTGGCATTGAATTTTTAAGTTCCAGTTCTACCTCTTAAAAGTTCATTAGTTGTCTGGAATGGGAGACTTGGTGTAATTCATTTTTCCTCTGATCACATTTACATAGCATGGAAAACATAAAAATACAATATGTAAAAGGGGTACAAAAAAGGTATTCATACAAAGTGAAACACTTAAAATTTGATTGGCTACACATTAACACATAATCATGTCACCAGCAATCTAAAATTATAAAACTTGTGGCCCAATACTTCGGCCATTTTCACCAAGTAGGTTTAAATCAGATTTTGTTTGAGCTGGTTTTCTAGGGTCTTTAAGCAAGAAATGATTCTCCCCAAGCTAGTTTAAACTGTTCATAAGATTTAAACTAAGATTTAAGTTAAACCTAGGTGCCACATGCATAAGAGCCATTCATCTGAATACAGCTGTTCAGCATGTCTGATACACTGAAAGTACCACTCTCAACAGGGGGCATACAAAAGTTACTTAAAAATAGTAACAATTTTGTAAGTAAAAATTTATTAAGCTAAATAAAAAATCTTTAACAAGCTTTGATATCATTCTAGAACGAACTTTCATACAGGGCAGAGTATAAATGTATAGTATAAACAGAGTATAGTATAAACTATAGGCAGTGGGAGGGGTCAGTCTGTCACATGATCACAGCACAGAGGAGGCCAGGTACAGTCGACGCATGAAGATTGTGGATAACATTGTTACATAACTTACATTCAATGCTGTCACCAATTGCAGTAAAATAGTCACTCCCAAATTCTTGTACAAGTTGCAATACATGAAAATTTCGATTTTCGTGCAGGAGGCATTTTACTCTAGGTGTAGAACTAGTGAACACATCCAGAGACACTATGCACTGTAGACAGCGTGCTTTGTACGGTTATTGTACTGGGGCAATGACGTCACACTCTGATCATGTGGCAGGTAACATGTGACCATGTCGTTTTGTGATAGCCGTATGAACATTCGAACCCTATATATCATACATTCTGCTTAATCATCTTTTCTAGAAGCTCTTAAGGCCCAAAGCGTCTGCATTTCATTCATTCATCACTGAAAGGTAATGCTATGTTGATGAATTAGGCTACCAGTCATCTTCAGTGAATTTTTTAAAAAGATTTTACAGGGGTCTTTTATATTCATGAAACACATATCACATTGCACTTCTATTCTGTCAAAGTTAATATCACAGAATAATTTAGCTCCATTATTGCAAATAAGGCAGATATTTTATAGCACTCCTGCCTAGGAGTTTAACCAGAAACTTAAAATGTGTAACAATTGAACACTGTGAACAATGAGGTGCTGTCATGTTCACATCACCTGATTATGTTCAATTTCCGTAAAATATCAGCAAATTTATTGTGTTATTTGGAGAAAAGCTGAAACACTCAAGCATCCTAAAACCTGCAAAGACATTGCCCTCCTTTATTTTCAACTGTTATACAGTGTTTGAACTATCTGGACAAAACTGATAGAATCAGTTCTGATTGGGGTGGTAACTATAAAACACCTTGGCTGGAAGCAACACATAGAACACATATTTTTTATTCTTTTTAAATTTTTTTATTTATTAAAATTTCATACTACAACTAAGTGTGGAACCTTATCTAGTAGCTTCACTATCATAATTATGTCACTGTTTAGCAGTAATTCCAATGAATATATTCTTCCAATCATTGCACTTTTCATGCTATAACACACATCACAGCACTAAGTTTTCAGATTTAGTCCTTTTTAATCTTCTTGGCACTACACTGGTATCCAATAATAGAAGCGCAAGAGGGTTTGAATGGTTGTGAAGTCGTTTCTCATGCTTCACTGCCATTGTCCTCACTTCTTCACTAACACACAGAACACATATGTAATGGAAAAAAAAAAAAGATATGAACACGAGACAAGTAAAAAGATTTATGGATAGCAAAACCATAAAACACGTATATTATGCTTTCATCCATTTACATACAAAGGACACTACAGAAATTTTGACATATGCCAAAAATAATTTTTTTAAATCATTCTGATTGTTACACTTCCTCAAAGTACTCACTGTCACACTATATACACTTTTGCATTTACTGAGGTGGTTACCTCTGGAAGCACTCCTGCCACATGTTTTCTTCGATGGCTGCCAGCTCCCCTTCGTGGGTGGTAACAACTTCTTCAGGGGTTAAAAATCTCTTTCCATACATACAACTTTTTACCCCTGGGAACAGAAAAGAATCACATGGAGTCAGGTCAGAGCTGTATGGTGGATGAGTCATAAGTTTGGCCTCCATAGACACCAGGAACTGAATAGTGATGCTGGCCATGTGTGTGGATGCATTGTTGTGATAGAGGATTCCTTGCAGTCCGCTATTCTTGAAGATTGGCAAAAGCTTTTGGCAGGCAAACTGTGGTGTACCAATTAGCGGTAACCCTCCTTTGCCCCTCCAGAGGAATGGTTGCCACATGACCACCCTTTGAAAAGAGTAACATCATTTTCTTGCTGACACTTTGAGGCTTCACTTTTATTAGTGGATTGTAATCAGGAAAAATCGACTCTGCTGATTGCAGTTTGATCTCCACATCAAACTATAAATCCAGGTTTGGTCACCTGTGATGTCAGAAACCCCTCCGAATCATATCAGCATTTCCTCACACCATTCAACATGGAATGTTCTTGTTCATCTCTCAAATTGGGGTACGCATCACGATGAGACCTTCCTCACATGAAGGAATTCATGCAGAATTTTGAAAACAGCATGCGAACCAAACTGCAATGCTGACTCAATTTCTTTAAATGTTATGCAATAATTTTCACAAAGCAATTTCTCAACGGCTCTAAGTTTTTCAGTCACTGCCGTTGCCAGACACCCACTTCTCTCCAACCCACAATTGTTCATCTTTGTGCTGTTGGAATTACTGGTGAATTCCATGAAGAGTTACCAGTTTACTCACAAAGAATTGGGCTACCCAATGTTGCATTCTGTTCAATTGGATCACATTTCACTTTCTCACATCTCAAAACTTGAGTGGTGACCCTCACATAAAATATGAAATTTTGCTTGAGGGGAATATAAATGCAAAAGAGATGTTCACATTTTTCAGACTACAAAAGGAAGTCATAAGAATTATTGAAAATATGGATGAAAAATGTTGTCGTAGATTGAATATTCTAAATTGCACATGCGTGTGTTTTACCCATATAAACCAAGAAATTACATACAGTGTCTGTGCTCTGCACTACAGCAGTTGTCTCGGCTGAACGTGTATCTCATGTGGCCATGCTGCTTTAAGCTGATGCTGGAAGTGTCATCCTTCCTGGGTTATAGAGGCATTGTACCTGATAACCACATTCTGGCTAACGCTTTTGAGTTCTGCCACTGCAATGTTTGATTTAATTTGTAATGTTTTCTTTCAGTTCCTCCAATGTGTGTGGGTTTTTCAATGCACTTTTCTTTCAATGTATCCCGCAAGTAAAAATCACACACTATTAGTTCTAGAGAACAAGGTAGCTGTGTGCAGAAGAAACTAGAACCCCTACTACTTGTGCTAATTTTGCAAGTGATTTATTCGTTGACCATTCAAGATTCGCACCAATGTCATCTAGCTTTTCCTCTGTTAAAACTGTGTGCACATATGTTATTATTTAGTACTGAGTCAGTAGTTTCAAATTTATTTATAATCACATAAATTTGTGCTTGTGAAGGTGGCACTGCAGTAGCAAACTGCATTGCATCGCATAGCCAACAAGCCAACTCATACTTAAAATAACTTTCACATATGAAAATACGGTGTTGCAATGATAACTGTCTCACTATGTTAACAGTTGATATGTAGACTGGCGACTGATGCCTGTGATGTTGAATCCATGCAAGCTGCAAGAACTATGTGTGCACCTCCAATACTGCAACTTACGTTTCAGAGTAAATATACCAGTTGAACGGTCTTGGTTTATATAGGAGAACCAATATATTTGAAAGTATTAAACATGTAATACAAGGAATATATTCAAAAAGGTTGAAAAATGCATTCATGATACGTAAGAAATATAGCAGATTATTTTAGGAGCACGGTTAAATGAACACTAAATAACAGATCATTAGAAGTGTTGGAAAAGAGATGAACAAATAGATTGCCCAAAAAATAACAAAATGTACTATCAATACTATAAAAAATATTTAAAGGGGAACGAAACACAAAAATCATGTTTCTTCCTAAATGAAGGATATAGCTTTTAAAATGCAGTAATAAGATTGTTCTTTTACTGCACCACACCATTATTGCTGTGCAAGCGAAATAATAAACTCATCATATGTCTTCAACTCCATCCGCCCGCTGTACTTTTTTTTTTTGTAGTGTTTAACGCCCGCTTTTACTACTATGGCACACTGATGATACATGGAATGAAGCTGGAGCACAGGTGGTGAGATGGCGGGGGAAACCAGAGAACCCGGAGGAAACCTGCCCTAGCACCACTTCGTCCACCGCGAATCCCATCATCAAGGTCCTACAGCTCCCAGGGGTGATAGATGGATCTATTTTTCCTAAATTATTTGTTGTACTGCAGGAGAATACTGGCAGTTCCGGACCTAAAGTTTCAAGGCAGGTGTTTAAGGCTGAAAATAAATTGTGCAGGCAACGAAATGGGGTAAAAAGAAAAAAAAAAAAAAATTAACATCTGCAGATTTCTCCCAGAACCACGAGGAAACTTCAACCTTTGGATAAGTTTTTCTTCCGGCAGTGGAAATCTTTTCATGCTAACTGAAATTTTGATATCTAATGAGAAGATTCATTTTGAGGTTTTTCAGCGAGACAGTATTTTAAAAATGCAGTAATTTATTCATTACCAAACGTCATCTCTGCTGTTCTGGGACATGGTTAAATATTCATGGTTTGTAACCAGATATACATTGGAACAGATTGTACCTGCGAAATTCCATCTGCGAACAAGTGTGAGAATGTGTGAAGAAAAGTGCAGAATGATGTGATTATTTGTTGTGAATGGTGCCAAATGAACTTGTATTTTAGTCACTGCATCAACACCAGTCTCTTCTGCCTTGCTTTCGTTCCTGCAAGACAATAGCAGGAAGGTCATTTCTGCATATCTGCAATGCAGAACTGCAGGTAAGGGTTGTCCAACTCCTGATGTTCCACTGCTTCAACACAACATATTCCAGGTTCAATCTTGGGTGCTTCAGGTTGAAAACACCAGCTCGTTTTTGGAACATGAGCTTTTCATAGCACAAAGATGACACAGTGAAACTTTTGAGGTGTTTGTGATGTGAGCATATTGAGATTCCTTGTAAGTAAAATACAGGCCTCATATCACCAGAATTTAGAATTTAGTGTATTTTGCATAAGAATTTTATCCTTGCCACTCCAGTGTTACTCCTTTAAAAATTGACACCCATTATTTGTCTTTCTGTACCTGAACCCTAATCCTCTAAAAATTCTCTATACTATGTACATCAACTGAATAAAGTAGACATAAACAAAACCATGTGCATTTTGACCGCAGTGCACCTTCTTGACTCTTTCGACGTCTAAATAGTCCCTTGAAAACATACTACTACTAAGCTCTGAAATCTCACTTAATGTTTGCTAAAGCACAAACTAAGCATACATCCCCATAGTAGCATAGTTGAATTGTAAGAATATGTAGTTAAGTGAATTTGTAACCAGCCTAACTCATTCGGCACGCACATCATTCACTATGAAACTAACATGGCGGAACAAGTCAGTGTTGTGAAACGTAAGTGCGGAAAACCATTACGAAGTGGTGAAAAGACAATAATATTGAACATGTTTAACAAGTTCTGCAAGAAATATCCCAAACTTGCTATACATAGATGATATGCTGAAATCAACATCCAAATTTATTGGCTTGTCAGTTTCAAGTATTTACAGTGTACACAAAGAAAAATCCTCAGTTGGTAAAATCAGAACCCCTGGCAAGAGAAGACCACGTCCCAGACAAGTGCTAGATGTTGTTTGTGACAAATTTTTGACATCTGCAGTCCGTCCAAATGTTCACTACTTCTTTGTTAACAATGAACCCCCCACCTTAAACAAAGTGCTGTTGACAGTTAACTCTGATTCCAACTTTCGAGATGTAAAACGAACTTCCCTCTGTAAGCTGCTTCTGGAGATTGGTTTCAAACTTGTGAGCAGTAAAGGAAAAAGTGTTATTGTGGACAGAGATGAAGTAAGTAGCAGTTAATTTCCATGTGCAGCCTGTTATTTAGATTGAGTAAATATATCCTTTTAGTGGGATAAAATGCATATTATACTAACATTTAGCGGTAACTATGTTCTGTCATTACAAATGCGCGTGGCTGTGGAGTAATACAAACCGGCGATTTGTTTACATCCACTTTATTCACTTGAGTGAATGAATTGATGTGTGATGAGTGATGAATTTGAACCAGTGTGCGATATTTTAGTTTTTTTTTTGGGGTATTGTTGGAAATTCATCTTGGTCATAAAACTCCAATACTGTTCTGTGTACTACATCCTTGTCAAAGTCACTTAAATTTGTAACCCTCCTTAGAGGCCCAATGTGTTTTTTAGGTGACACAAATACTGGAGCACTACTGGGATAAGATTTTCTTGCCTTTCCACAAGTGTGAGACATATTTGCCTTACTTACACCACACGCTTTAGCACTCAGATGTTGAGCATTTTTTAAATTGAATTGATTTCTGCCTTTCTCGTTGTTGCACCTTTTAACAAACGTGTAGGCCTTTGAAATAACTTTTGAGCCTGATTCCCCAATATCTTCCTCTAACTTGCCACTAAATTTACAGCTGAAAGCCATTGTGCTATTTTACATTTGTTTTATTGCTGTCTAAACAGCAACTAAGTATCGATTTGAACTCTTTAGGATAAATAAATGTCATCACTGATTACAAAACAACACGATCATAAATATATAATTGATCACATTCTGCAGGCTAAGAGGAAAGCGAGCTATCTGCTCTCTATCGACTTCAACAGGTGCCTTGGCTTGTTCAACGTAATTTTTTATCATCATCATGTCAATAGTTCACACTCCACTTCTGTGTAATTAGAAGTATACGTACATACATATATTCAAATAAAGGCTATTACAATGCCTACATTATCATGATATAATATATGCATATGTTTATTCATTTGTATTATCAAAACTATTTGAACTAAAAGTGTGATTTTCATAGTTGTGTTGATAAAATAGTCGTATTCACTGTCTTATTTCAAGTAATTCTAATTAATATCATGAAGCATTCAACTGTAAAATTTCAATTATATTGCAGCGTTAGTAAGATGGACAGAAAAATTACAACTAATGCAAAATAAACATAGTTGTAATTTGCTTCTCTAAAGGAGAAGCTTTATAAAAACATTTTCATTAATTTATATTTCACATAGGTTTTATAAATAATTATGTTCGCTTAATATACAGACCGAAAAACATCAAAGAAACAGGAACAAAAAAGAAGTGCTTAATGGGAGTCAATCTAGGTAGAGATCACCTCTGGTGATTTGAAGTAACACGCTTTAGGAAGCTCAGTTACATGGGCGTCGCGAACGGGGTGCAAGGGGGGGCCGCGGCCCCCCCTTGGAAGTTGGTGAACTTAATGTGCGATCAATTACTGACTATTAAACTATTATTTTAATTAAGAACAATTGTTATTTAGCACAAATCAATACGGTTATCTGCAACAAATATAAATTTTGACAATAAAATAATGAATTAAGAATATCTGATTGCAAACTTCCAACATGTGGCCCCCCCCTCCCCCCTGGAAAAAAGTCTGCCGACACTCATGCTCAGTTATCTGAACATTGAAGCTAGACCTTGCTGACTAGGTTTACGTTTGAAAGCCTAGAACCTAACACTGGAGTCGTTTTTACATCTAGTCCACAACTTAACAAAAACATAGTAAGGATATGTTTTCTACATGTGCACTGAAGTTGAATTTGCAATATTTGCTTGTTAATGTAGAAGGATTACTAAAATATTGCCATTTAAAACTGTGAGATCAGCAGGAACTAAATAAATAAATGGTGATCTAAAACTCATGTCCTTCATCAGGAACTGAATAACAAAGAAACAGTCCCCAAAATCATGAGCTTCTTCTGGAACATCATTACGTTTATAGAAGTTGAGCTTACAAGGCCTTCTGGAACTGAATCTTAAAATTAAACTGCCACCTCAAAATCCATGGCCTTCTTCAGGAACTGAATGAACCCTCTGGGCAGATAAACTATGTGACATGATAGATGACATACTTGGATCATACTAACAATGGATGCCAAATTATAAATTTAATTCATATTGTCTTTTAACATTAGTGAAAGTTGTTCACTGCAAATGACCTGGAATGACATGCCAGAATGTGGGAGAAGTATGAAAATTTTTGTGCATGTGCCAAATGCTAAAGCGCACAACTGCTGGAACATTATGCCATAAAAGAATCATACCATTAGCCCTTAAGTGAGAAGAACTTCATACTGGATGTTAATCTTCTCAGCTGCAAGGATTAAATTGAAATTCATCCCTCTAAGCACAACCAACTTCACGCTTTTGCATCTAGTTACTTTTTCAAAATCCCAAATGCATCTAAATAGCTATTTTGGGGTTCAAGATAATTTGTTTTTTTCTTCCTTTTCTTTCTTTTTTCTTCTTTTCCTTCTTTTTCCTTTTATTTTCATTTTGAAATTTAAATAAAGTTATTTTGTACAAATTATTTCACTGCAAGGAAATTTATTCAGTTTTAATGTAACAATACAATGCAATTTAAATATAAAATAAAAGTTACGGTACTTGGAACATATTAAAATGAGCAAAACAAGTGCATGCTTTCGTTGTTCAGCAAGTTTAGGTTACTGTATGAATGCCATCTCCCAGTAAAGACAACTTTTAAAACTGACTGTAATAATGGTTACTAATCATGTTGATTTCATTATTCTTATACTTACCACCGATTTATTTCTCTGCTCATTGTCTCTAAGCCATTGCAGATAGCTTTCTCGAGCAATTTGTTCTTCAATAGCTTCATTGGTGGCCTCCCAATCTGTTGCTCGAAGTTTATCTTCCAACATAGCCTGTTTTAACAGAAGCACACATTAAACAATAGCTTCACTATTTTTAGTAAGAAGGGAATAAAGCGCTCTATAATCACTCTACAACCTTTAGTACCCCAGTATGTTATGTGTTTAACACAAATTATTCCTTTCATCAAAACAGCAGCAGGATGAGATGATACAGCTCTAGAGCCCCTACTTTATCTACCACTGAATTCTCTCTAACATGCAAGGAATCTTGAACACCAAGTTAGTTATCAGATGAGACATGGGCAGCACTATAAAACCATATTTTCTTTTTCTTTTATTTTTCTTTTCACCACAACTAGTTATCTACTGCAGCTCCTGAAGTTAGCCACTGGTACCATACGTTCATGAAAATCCCACAAAATACTCATTATATATGATTACCCAAATATATTTCAAAGCTATGAAGCCAAAGGATAGTTCTGAAGCCAGAACTTATTAGATGGTAAAACATCTGCAGAACACTAGTCATTCAAAATACCGACTTTTTAAAACATTTTATAGATGCAAATGACTAACTTAAGTGCACTTTAATACACAACTGTATTTTATTGCAACAACAATCACAGGTATGCATGGTAGAAGGGGTACATGTCACTATTAAACTATAAATAAAAGGCATTGAAAGGAATGAAACAATCATTATCTTCAAACATTTCACTAAAAATAATTTGCAGAGAAATGCATGGCAACATAGCCCCAACAAAGCATGTCCAACACTAATGATAGGCCAATACACAGCACTCGTCTTGCTCCAAGAAAGCGGAGTGTGTATGAAGTGCTTATATTTTAAACACTCAACACCAAATATTTTAATCATGAATAACTGGCAAAGGTTCTATGCCATACATATGTTGTAAAGCACTATTGATATTGAAGTTAGATATTAGCAACCACTATATATGGTAAAATGAAATTAAGCATTGACAGTTTTCGGCAAAATATTCTAAAAACACACTTGCCTTAAAGTGTAGATATTCTGATCTGCACATATACGACTGTTATGAACATTTAAAACATAATTTGCAGAGTATGCCTTATCTGCTACCAATGATATAGGGTCACAATGGGAGAAAGTTCTTCTCCACCTCAGAGGGGGACATGAATAGGGAACACAAAAGAAAACCGGCACATCTTTTATTTATTTTTAATAGTAAATAAAACACAATTCTTAACAGTGTGAGTATACAAATATAATATGATTGATAATTTCCCATGCTTATTATTCTTAACCCCAATAATTAAATATAATGTAACCCTTATTCCCTTTAATTACAAATTGTTTTCTGTAATACTGACTAGGAAATATTCCCGAGTATTTTATACATACTGAGCAGAAAAAAGTGAATCTATGTCCAATCTAGTATTCAATAATAATACTCTTTAAGCAATTTTCAGACAATTAGGCAGCTCTGATAAGCATGTACCTTTAACTTACTGACTACTTAGGCACAGGATCACGATGGTGATATCCATTACAGGTTCCTCAAGCAGCAAGCACCAGCTGTTGAATCGAGCTAGAACTATGTACATACCTTTCTTGAACCAACACCTTGATCCATATAATCTGTGGTCAGCTTATGGCATTGTCATGTCCAGCTGTATATTAATCTATGTTTAGATAGAGGATGTAGCCTGAGGGGTTTGAGATAGGATTTTACTTGTTCATATTAATATTCTGACAACTGGCTGGGTGCTCAACAAAGAACAGATGAGCTACTTCACATCACATGCCATGTCAGCAAGCGGACAAAGACATTCAATGCTGGACTACCTCATGGGACTACCGTGTGTATGTGACTGTAACTATCGAGGCAGCAGAAACAAAAGGGGTGTCAAGAACATTCTCTAGACTTATAGCTGAGTCATTCCCAGTACGAGTGTGTAGAAGTCAAGAAAGGTTAATATGATTTCACCCCCAGTATATATGAAGGCCTGAGAAGAACAGTGTGAATTTTAGTGTTGAGTTACACACATGTGTCAGTCAGTGGGTGTGAGACAGCTGTGTGTGTGTGTGTCGTAAGAAGATTCAATGAGCAAGGCGAGTGTAACATCATAATTAGGTATGAGAGACAGAGGAAGTGAAGAAAGATACTGAAAGGACTGAGCAAGGCACTCAGAACAACTGAGTTGTGATAACCTGAAAGACTGTAAGACTGCATTAACGACAAGAAGAAAACTGTGAGAGGTAGAATCAGAACTGAAAAATTCAATGCCACAGCTGGGATTTGAACCACAGACTCTCCACTTACCAGGTAGGTGCTCTAACTGTTAAGCAACTGTGACAAACTGCCATAATGACATTGAATCCTCCAACCGATACGTATTTCTCCCGGTAAACCACAAAGGCAGTCTCACATCAGAGACAACTGCGACTTACTCTCGTAAGTACTTTATGACCTGGGATTAAATAATATTTAGTATTTGGGTAATTGCGACTTACTATCGTAAGTACTTCATGACCTGGGATTAAATAATATTTAATATTTGGGTAATTGTCTCTGATGTGAGACTGCCTTTGTGGTTTACCGGGAGAAATAAGAATCGGTTGGAGAATTTGATGTCATTCTGGCAGGTTGTCACAGTAGCTTAATGGTTAGATCACCCACCTGGTAAGCAGAGGGTCTCTGGTTCAAATCCCAGCTGTGGCATTGAATTTTTCAGTTGCAATTCTACCTCTCAAACATTGCCCACTCACGGCTTGTGTATTTAAAAACACCAACAGTATGTTTGTTGACATAAATAAATAAGAAAACTGTGTATTTGTGTAAAAGTTTAGAAGGTAATAAAGTTATAGAAAAGTAACCGAACAGATTCTTGTCATTTGTCACATTATTCTTGTGTTATATAAACCACAACCTTTTGGTCTTCCCAAATTGTGATGATTCCCAAAATGTCAGGGTCATCAAGTGGTCTTGATCTTCATATTTTAGAGCATTAAATTATATGTCCACAGCATTACAACCTCTGGGTATTACACCCTTCCAGCCTAAAAGAAGTTTTGGTGCACAACACAATGTAAAGTAAAACAAAAAAAAAGTAAAGGGTAAGTATAAATTTTATATAATTTTTTTTATTTGGTGTAGCATAAGTATCATCAAAATCACCATCATTAAAATTTTAATTTCTTAGTAGCAGAATAAGAATAAGTGTTCTTTCCAATTTCACAATACAGGCACTCATTCAAAATTTGTATTTTAACAAATGTCTGCAACAAAAATTACAAATATTCAATACAGAGTATTACTTGTTGCGTAGTACACAGTAGTGTTTGGTTTTGGTAGTGTGGCTACATCGTTGGACATCTGGTTGGCAGGTACCATGGCGAGTAGTTAAGTGGCAGTATCCTCATTGTTGTGGGCATCTTCTTTTATAAGCAATAACTTTGACAATTCCTTCGACATGAAACAAGTTTGGTGAACCACACTCTCTTCTTGTAGGTAAAGAAGAGCTGTAGCAGACATAGAGCAACTATGCCCACTCTCACAATGCTCCATGCAGTGGTGTTGGTAGTCTTGTTGTCCGTAAGTAGTGTTGCTCAAGCCTTATACACTCAATGAGGTACTGTAGCAGTAGCTCAAGCAGTTTATCATTTATTTATAGCTCTCTTTGAGTTGATGGTAGTAAAGTTGACAATCTCTTATGATGACAGAATACCTTTAACATTAAGGATGGCTGCCATACTGTGATGACTCTCCAATAGCAGGAGGCAACAGTGTAATTGATGCCATGTGGAAATAGCAGTCTAGTTCATCAGTTAAGGGACAGCATTAGAAGGCTAGTTGATACTTGCTCCTGTGCTGAATAGGATTTAGCAATTTTAAGCGATTTGGGGACTGAATAGGTCCAGTAACTTCTTTCCTGAATTTAACACAGTACCAGATTGGTGAATAATCAGGATCTAGGTTGACTCTTAGGCAATGACATAAGATTCTTGGCCAAAGTAAAACGAGGAAATACAGGTAGGAGTGAGCAGTTGCAGAATATAGTGTGAATTCAGTGGGACATATGGAGATAGATCTGGTTTTACATACGTTAAGTACGGAACTGGTGAGCAGGACATACTTCTATCAACTGCCAATTGTGTCTATGGTTTTAATGATTACTTTATAAATATAATAAAAGATGATTAGAATATCTAGTTCACTTGAAAAATGCCTCTATAAATGACACTTCTCCCAATACTTTAAAATTTAGTATAGTCAGACTAATCCTTAAAAGAGGAAAACACAAATTGAAAACTACAAACCAATCACTTTAACATCAATATTTGCAAAAGTCTTTGAAAACATTATGTAATTGGCTTATGGGTTTTTCAAATAAATTCAGTTTGCTTAACTTGATAATCATAATAAGAAAACTGCAGGAATATTTCTTAATCTTTCCAAGGGTTTTGATAGTGTAATACATTCACATCTACTAGGTAAATTACAAAAACATGGTATTAGGGTTAAATTCCATGAAATTATAAAATTATTTCTTCTAGATTGAAAACAATGTATCAAAATCCATCACTGGCAAGAATACACAGTAACATCCAGTAATATCCAATTATGAATTGACAAAAGTGGGTGTTCCGCAAGGGTATGTGCTTGGACCTCTCCCATTTCTGCTTTATATGAATGACCTTCCTAAATCCAGAAATTACAAAACAGTTACATATGCAGATGATATGAATTATGTTTGCTAACAAAGATGTGATCAGTTTAGAGGAGTTAATAAACACAGAAATACAAGATTTATGTAACTACTTAAAACTAAGCAACCTAAAAGTAAATCCCCTGAAAACTAAAGCAATCATGTTCCAACACCAAAATGTTAAATATAAAAAAAGTAATGTGAAAATAGATGAATATATTGAGAACTTAGAATGTATGAAATTCTTGGCAGTAATCATTGATAAAAATCATTTAAAGCTCATATTGAATGCATGTGTAGTAAAATTAATTCTTATTTATTATTTCCTGAGAAATTTGGCAAAATATTTAAGTACATATTACTGTCCATCCCTCTTAAAGGTATTTTTAGCAAAATTCTAACCTTTTTTGACAAAGAACAACCAACATCACAAGTCATATCTGTGCACATCTTTGATATCAACTCCCAATATGAGATGTTCCCATTGGCAATTGGATAATAACACTTGGAATTGTGGATAGTTTTGAAGTGGTACAATAGTGGCACTTAAGTGTTCCTGTAGACAAAACATCATAACCCTCATGTAACTGCTTAATTTGTTGTTCAAGTTTAATATAAACAAGGACATGTTTCAGCTGATGTACAAAATTCTGTTGCCACCCCTGTTTTTAATTTATAAGTAGTTTGCTGGTTCAATTCTTCTGTGATAATTGTTCTATTAAATAGTTCAATCTGGACTGAAGTTCAATTTTGCAAAGCTTCAGGATTGTGTCTAGCTCATTCACTTATATTTTTAATGTAAATTAACTGTTCTTCAGGCACCTGTAATAATTTGGAAATAACATATGGTAATATCCAGCTGGTCCAAACATACCTTTTTATACTATTTAACTGTTCTTCGTAAAGAGGGATATGATTGCGATACCTGATCTACTAGATCCATACCACCCATATGCATACAGTAACATTTTGGTGTGGGCATCAATTTTTCCAGTGTCAATCATCAAAATCTTGGGTTACAATTGGACAATGCCGTAGCCACCCTCCTGTCTTGCCAAGTAATGTAGCTCAAGGGTGGCAGCTGATGCACCTGTGTTTCTCCTTTCCTAAAGAGTCTTCGTATTCATTCCTCGGCACACCAATATGATTTGAACGTACTGTTCCAATTGCATTTGTTTTCCTTTTGTATAAGGCCATATATAATTTAGGGGAGCTGTACCAATTGACTAAATATAGTCCTATCCTGGTCAAGTATAGGTTCCATCAGGTGCATTATTATGGAGTCACACAATCCCAAATCTCTGTCTCCAGTATTATCAGTTCCTTGACCAGTGTAAATGCAGCTATTTTAAAAATATTCCATTTTATTTTCATAAAGATCAAAACTCTTTATGGCAAATCTGGCCCTCTTTGTTTTGATGTATTGCTTCCAACCTAAGCAGCCCTTCTAAAGCATCAAGCTTTCGTCAACAGTGACCTTATCATCAGGCATGTAATTTTCTTTGAATTTTGAAATAATATATTCCAAAACCAAGCTAATTTTGTGCAGTTTGTCATTTACGTTTTCAGTGCCGGTGAAATGAAGGAACCACAAAATGGAAGTAAACGTGTTATTTGACATGCATTTCCCAAAAATGGAGTAGTTAGCATGTCATCTGTAGACCAGTACATGTCTAAAGCTGGTTTACGAATGAGCGTAATCAGACCAATTAACCTGTAAATCTCACTCAATACTACTTCTGTCCACTTCTGAATTCTACTCTTAGGCTCTACTAAATTGCCTTTAGAAGTCGAGTCTTCCTTCACCTTACTCGCATATGCATTTGTTTCTGTAAAATTGAGAGACACTAAGTCAGCAGTAAAAAATTTTATGAAAATGTCAACTGGTTGGCTGTCAGAAGTCAGCTAAGCCTGGGGTTGTACGCCAGAGGCTGTACTCGTGAAGATATGTCTAGTTGTTTTGGAGTAATTTTGACTACCCCACAATGTTGCTTCTTCACAAACACCTGAAGGAAGAGAGTCATTTTCTTCCTCACTGCTACCTATATCCTCGACGCCCCCCTCAGAATCTGAAAACTCACTGTAAATGTCAAAGTCACTGTCATATAGCAAAACGTCCTCCACATTATCTGAAGTAATTTCTGAAGTCTGTACACTGACTACACAAGCTAACATGTTAGCTACATTGCTAGTCAAAGCCATGGTTAGAACTGAGATATAACATTTTTAAATATGCTTTTCTGATAGCTAAATCAAAAAACTGTGAACCCCAAAGCTACATGGTTCTACTATAAATCTCTGCTGTGTATTTATTCTAAGGGATAAATAGAAATGCTGACAGAGGTTTGATTTCTTTTCAGCTTGGGTGTGGCACACATGCATGCACCTACCCACCCTCTGCCCCCCCTCCAACCATCCACACACATGTAGCTATTATTGTGTCATAGCAATAAACAGAATGATAAAACCTTGAAGCCGAGAATATTCTCCTTAGCTAGCTATACGTGTATACATTTGTATGCACATAACACAAGCCTGATTCACAAATTAGGTGTGTTCGACGTACAGAACGACTTTTGCTACAGAGAAAAAATTAGTGATTAAGTCTTTCTTTGTTTCTACGATAGATGTATAGTGCCCTTAATGAACTTTAAGTTGTTTCATTAAAATAACTTAATAAATACCAAAGATACAAATATTTATGTACAAAGCATATTTACCTATATTTAACAATTTAAATGCCTTGAATTGTGTATTGGGTATCCATTACCGGCCGTGCAGCATTTAAATGGCTATTGCTCATGCGGTTAAAGGTCTCGTCAAGAGCTTTCAGAAAACCTCAAGAAAGTTGACTTATGTGTAACAGTCTGTGTAATAGTCACAATTAGTTGAAACCTTATTTTGGCCATAATTTCTCTGTTAATGGGCCAGTTTCAACAAATAAGCCAGGATATTAAAGGTCTCGTCACAGAAACAGCTCCAACAATTAGGATGAAAATTTATATTTAGTTAAAATTTTGCTTTTCAAGTTTATCTAAATAAGCATCTTCTTCAAAAAAAATAAATAAGTGTGTGTGTGTGTGTGTGCGCGTGTGCGTGCGTGTGTTCTAATGATGCCAAGGACTGTGCTGGCCAAGTCGATGCTGAGGATCCATACAGAGTGTCTCACAACAAACTAACCTTTCCACAGTCCCTGTCCTATATTCTTTTCAAATCCTGAGCCCAAACCCAAGCTGTGAAATGACCCATGCCAAGAGGGTGAATAGCACGCCCTGTGTCTTAAACGAGGCCTCTAGATAATGTGCGACTTCCAGAGACAAAGCCTCACCCAGGTAAGCAGGGTTATGCCTCGACAGACTAATTTTTCCTAGTTTCTCATGGGACAATTAGGTATGCAACCAGAAAATAAATCTTTTACTGAAGTCCTCAAGACTTCAGAAGAATTACAAATGGAGACAAATGAGGCAGTTCCTTTTGTTCAAACCTCCAATGGTCTCCAAAGGGATATTGACAAAAAATCTGAGGATACAATCCCGTCGGAAGAAGAATTAAATTAGACGTCTGGCTACTCCTGGCATTAGGTGGCAACAGATGACACCACGAGTAACCTGGAAGAACTGAGAGTTAAACCAGTCAAGCTCACTAGGGCCCAAAGCAAGAAAGCCCTTTAAAACAAACTGGAAGCAGAGTGCATTAACAAAGTTTTGGTTCCAAGGCACAAGTTCAAACCTGGTGGAGGGTGGAGGATCTTTTTGAGTGTAAAAATCCTTAGCATGGCTGCATTCAGAAGGAAGGTAAAGCTGGTGGTCCCTTGGCATAGGTTTAAGGCATGTAAAAGAACCTCAAGGCTTAAGATACATCTCTGAGTAAAAATTAAGCAGTCTTTGACGTCTAAAATATATAATGGGATACTAAGAACCATAGCAGTTAAAGAGCATCCACAAATAAAAACTATTTTCTCTAACAACCATGATTGAAAACCCTTAAAGAGCTGAAAAATACTATACTCCTCAACTTACCTGCTCAACATAAAATCGTTCACTCTGATTGACAGCCTCCTTCATCAAGCTTTTGTCTGCAGAACCTGGGGTGTAGCTCGGCAGACCTAGTCCCACACCAATTGTAGCCTTGTAAGGATCCACAATACTGTTATAATGACTTCCACGATGGTAAGATAATCTTATAGGCTCATTGCTGTTCTGATTTTTACCAAGGAAAATATTAATAGGCTCTGCAAGAATAAACACATTTGCAAAACATGAAAGCAAAGTCAAAGCTCAATTTCAATGTCAAAAATGTTTGCCATTCCACACTAAACCTAAGTTACCGCTAAATCAGTTCACACAGTAATGATGCATACCATTCTGTATAGTTTGGTTAAAGCAAAATAGTTAAATGTCCAGAAATGATGGTAAAACAGTGTTCCAAATAACTCACTTTAAGTTAAAGTACAGAAAAGAGCAAGGAGGATAATTTTGAACCCAAATCAAATGGATTCAAGTATAGAAGTATTCACAAAACTGAACATTGACATTCTATTCAATTTACATAATCTCAGATACAATGATTTTAGATCACCTCAACAGCTCTAAAACAACTAACAAAATACATTAAGTATTAACTACAGTAAGCAATCAGCATAATCATGCACAGGCCTATAGAATTCATCAGTACTGTACCAAACACATTTTAAATTTTGACAGAGACAATGAGTGATGACGCAAGAACAGATGGAAGAAAGATCGTGTCACAGAGGAAGGCGGAGTTGAAGAATCCAGCAGATTAGCGGAGAAGGGAAAGAAGGCGTGGTTACAAAGCAGTGAGGAGACTGTGCAGGAGGGAGTGGTCATGAGGGAGGAAGAGGAAACATCTGACAGTGTGGTGTCATCGGAACATGGAAGTATTCTCGTGGTAGATACAAACAAAACAGCAAGGAGGGGATATGAACTTAGGAAGAGGAATGCTTTTGATAAGTTCCGGTTTAGAGCAGTTTCACAATAGGGAATGGGAAGCAGCAGAAGGCTGGGATTCTGGAATTGCGAGGGGCTGAAAAGTAAATTGTACACAGGAAATCTAGATCACTTACTGAGCAAGTTAGATTATTTGGGAATGGCTGAGACATGGCTAAAGGAAGAGGACCTTGTGGTGAAACATTTTATATACATGGGTGTAATGGGACAAAAGACAGCGGTCAAAGGGAGAATGTCTGGTGGTATAGCGTGTTTTATAAGGAAATCTCTAAGTAAAGGAACAAAAGAAATGTGGGCCAGACAGCAAAGCACTTGTTGGATAATATTTGAAGAATATTTAGATGACTGTATAATTTGTTTTGGAATAGTGTACAACCTACCTGTATCCTCACAGTTTCACAACCCTAACCTACTTAATCAACTGGAAGAAGATTGTGAAAAGTTAAGGTAGAAGTACGTAAATTCACAGATCATATTAATGGGGGACTTTATATATATATATATTTCACAAACAAACAAAAATTGTGACATCTGCCTGACATTTCAAGTGACAATAAAGATCCACGATACAAAGATATATGACAAAGTCTAATTTTTAAAAAAAAATGATTAAAATTAAGATGCAAAATATCTAAAGAAACATTAAAGGATTATAATAATAAGATAATGGTTAACACATGCAATATAAGTGATTATTTAAAATATATAAAGAGTCTTTTAGAACATGTAAACATATATTTACAATTTCGGACCATTGCACACCCACTGCTTTGAGGCAGGTACTTGTGAATTTAAAGCATGTTCTGCGGGCACCAAAGAGTAGTCCTTTTACCTCCCATGCATTTTCAGGTACGTTATATCTCTCACTTAGGTGAGGAATGCATGGTTGGTAGATGGCTTCTTTTTCCTTGTTCATCTGTGTCGCCTGCTGTAGATGTTGCTCCATTCTTACAGTTGGATTAAGAATGAGACCCTTTCCTGCATCTCTCTTGATGGCTATGATATCTGCTCTTCGATGGCTACCATCCTCAGACAGGCAATGGACCTCCCAATTGGCTCTACGAAGGGCTGTAGAAATGGATGAATGCACACGGTGGTGACACGTGTTGCGAAGTAATTCTCCCTTTGGGCAATATCCTAGTACATGCCCAAGAGTTTCCACTTCTTTGCAATTTGAGTGCCAACATAGTGTTGTTCGCTGATTTCTTCCAGGTACAGATCTTACTGCTGACATGTTACATGACATTTTGATGGCATTAGTCCATTAAGAACATGATAGGATTTTTCTGTTGCTCATCCATGAATTGGCTCTGGGATTCTCTTTATATGCCTCAATCCCCTTTCCCTTTTGAGGTAACTTACACCATGCATCAAACGATTTAAGTTGCAATTGTTTTCGAAGTCATTGTCCTGATTTTGACATGATTTCATCGTTAATGTCAATGTTCAAATTGGAAAGGGCTTCTTTCTTCTCTTTCTCAGTATCTCGACACAAGCACAGATGATCATCTTGTACTTGTGAAAGCTGAGCTATTTTGAAATGTTGTATATAAGCCTCCCAACCAGCTTTCATTAGTCCTATTCCTTGAAGATTACGTGGAGCGTATACCATATCATTGGGGCAATCATGTGGTAGCCCAACTATTTCTTTGACGGATGTTCTTATTAATTTATCAATATCTTCTAAAAAGGATGGAATCTTATTCAGTGGTGTACTTTGAAGGGAATAAACTAATCCAGGCCAAATATATTGATTAATGATATTTAATTTTTGATCTGCTTTGAGCAAGTTGGAATAAGAAAGTGAATTCAAATCTTTTTCCAAATGTTTGATTATCTTATTCTTATCCAACTGGATTTCATTAGTGAAATTTAGACGAAAAGGATGTGGAAATAAAAAATTACTGGATAAGTGATGAAATAATGGGTAAACGAGAAGTGGGGAGGAAAAGTAAGGATAAAGTCACGGACAGTGCTAGTGACAAGTTTATTGAATTCTGTGAACGTATTTGTTGAGTTTCTTAAATGGAAAACACGGTGAGGATATTAATGGAGAATTTACTTTTATAAACAAGAATGGTCAAAGTGTAATTGATTATATTTTATGGCCAATCAATTTGGAATGTGTTCTTGGAACTTTTGAAGTTCTTAGCTTAAGCTCTGACAGTGGTCATTTCCCACTGATAGTAGATATCATAGTACAAACAGAGCAGACAAAACAGAACCTGGGAGACAGGAAAAGGAATTGTAAGCAGTACATGAGATTTAAGTGGAATGATGTTTACGGTAGGGATTTTAAACAAGTTTAGGATTCGCGCTATGGGGAGATAGGGGTTAGTTATATGTTAGAGGTAAATTGAATTGAGAAAGCGGTAAATATTTTCAATGGTGTTTTGCAGGTGGCAGGAAGTGGAATGAGAGTCAAAGAGAATATTCAAACAGGGGAAGGACTGGTTTGATGAGGAATGTAAAGTAACAAACAAGTTAGTGAAACAGATGTTAAAGAAATGTAGAAAAGAAGGAAATTTTGAAGTGAGGAGGAATACCTACAGGGTAGGACATTTTACAACCAGATCACACAACAAAAGAAATTAAGATGGAGGGAAAAAAAGGAGAGGTTAGGGGTCAGGGTGTTAGGGGAGGGGAATCCTAGTAAGGTATGGAAGGCCATAAAATCATCATATAGCAAATAGTCGAATATTGACCCAGAAGAGTGGATAGCATATTTTAGAACCGTTTATGGGGTATACGGGGGAAATAGAATGACAGTAGACCTTGAGGTCAACAATAAACATGTGGAAATTTGGACAGTTTAATTACGGATGAGGTAGTAATGAGACAAGTTAGAACAATGAAAAGAAATAAAGCTACTGGCCTAGATGGGATCCCCACAGAATTTCTCAAAGAATGGTGCAATGACACAGAAAGAGTCAAGAAATTAACAGGGCTATTTAATTCAATAAAAGAAAAGAGATATGTTCCAGCGAATTGGAGAAAGGCAATTATACACCCAATCTATAAAGGGAAAGGTAGTACATCCAAACCAAATAGTTATCGTGGGACTGCACTGCTGTCTAATGTAGCAAAAATCTTTACTGGAATTTTGGCAAACAGAATACAGAAGTGGGTAGAAGAAAACAATATCGTGTCGGAATTTCAAATGGGTTTCAAATCTGGGAGGAGAGCTGTAGATAATATCTTTATAACAACACTAGTGGATAAATACCTTAAAGAAAAAAGAGGTAAACCATACATAGCCTTTATAGACCTAGAGAAAGTGCATAAGGTGGATCTACAATTACTATGGTACAAATTGCAATATAAAGGATTGAGTCAACGTATGGTAAAGACTTTGATGGCACTGTATACAGATAACACCTTCTGTGTGAGGGTGGGGGAAGGAGTAGTCTCTCGGGAAATAGCACAAGGGAAAGAGTTAAAGCAAGGGTGTAAATTGAGCCCTATACTATTTAAGTTATTTATCGATGATATCCTGTTAGAGATAAGCAAGAACAATAGTTGTATGCCTACAATAAATAATATCATGATCCCTGGGCTACTACTCGCTGATGATCTGGTAGTAGGATCAATTACAGTAAATGGTCTTAAGCAAGTGCTGCAGGAGGTAAATAAATACTGCAATGAATGGAACCTAACTGTAAATCAGGAGAAAACACAAATAATGGTATTTAAGAATGGAGCAAAATTGAGTATATATGAAAAGTGGAAAAAGGGGAATAAGGAGTATAAAGTAGTGCGAGAATGTATCTATTAAGGAGTAAAATTAGATGGGAGTGGGGGATGCGAAGAACAAAAGAAATTAGCACTGACAAAGGGGAAATGAGCTATGTTAGCAATAAGAAATTGTAAGTACAGAATACTGAATATTGGGGTCAAATGGTTGGAAAAAATTTATAATATAGTGGTGGAACCAAAAATGCTCTATGGTATAGAAATATGGGGACTGAATGAGGGGGAGGAAACCATAGATACAGGTCTAGGATGTTTTGCAGGGAAGTGTTGGGTCTTCCAAGTGCAGTGGCAAGAGAAGTAGTGCAGATGGAGATGGGAAGAGTGTCGAGGAAGGGTATGATTATACAAAAGGCTCTGAAATTTTGGTACAGGATTTTGAATTTAGATAAAAATAATTTGCTACGTCAGTGTGTAGAATACCAGAAAAAAGTCTTAGGGAATCTGGATGGACGAGTATTTGAAAGAACCTAGAAGTAAATGGGATGGGGGACTACTGGAGGAGACGGGAAAATAATCATAACAAATTCTGAAAAATAATAAGAAAGAGGTCTGAAGACATAGAAATCCAAAAACTGTTTGGTGGTATAATGGAAAAAATGTCCCTGGTAGATTACAAATCAATGAAGGAAACATCGGAAAGGGTAGCATGTTGATAAGGTAAACAATGAACAAAGGGAGGCAATAGCATGGTGTTTGGAGGTTGAGAGGACTAAGAAAGGGTATCCCTCAGAGTCAGTGTCCTATTTGCGGGGGGAAGGAAGATCAGGAGCACAGTCTTTGAGTGCCAAGGAACAGACGTATGGAGGAAAGAATTTCTGGGGCAGAAATGGGAGAAGGGAGATAGGATAACAGCATTTAAGAGGATTTTTAGAAGGGAGGTCAGGAACTTAGGTCAGTTTTTAAGTAGAGTTAAGAAAAAATGGAATTGGTCTGTACAAAGAGAACAGAATTAAAAATTTTGTGTTAGTTATAATATGTTAAATAGCTGCTATAGAGAAGCAAGATGTATGGGCTCTTCTTTAGAAAGAAACCTGTAGCACTTGCTGGCCAAATTCTAAGTCCGAAGCTACTTACTGCGCATGCACCAACAGTTGTTAGCAGAATCGCCACTAGGTTGCGCCGTGTCACTAGCAGATGATTTTCATATTTGCCAACATTGCTTTTTTCAACCACACTAGTTTTTGTTGCCAACACACTAAACACTCGCGCGCGCGTTGGCTAATCTACACCGCCAGCGCAACTCCATACAATTATTGTGTACATTATCATTATTGCCCACACAGATATATCATTAGCGCGACTCCAAACTATTGTTGTGTGCATTATTGTGTAACACCATTATTGCCTTGTGACTGGGTCCACGAAATGTTGGCTCGTTTTATTTATTTAATTTTTTTTATTTTCGAGTGGAGAAAAAATCCATTTATGGAGCCCCATGCGCTGGGATGGCACAGACAGGGGACTGTAGGCTTCGCCCTAGGGCACTACCCACTAAAAAAACTCCACCAGAAGCGCTGAATTAACACTAATTAATTTTTGTTATGGGGTGTAGCACGGTATCACATTCCCTGCATAGCATTCGGGTTCTCAGCAGGCCCTCGTCGTAAAGGAATTGTATACATTCTTCCTCATTATAACACAAAGGCGCTAAATCTACTATGCTAATGAAGCGATTCATGGCTCCCTCACAACTTGCTTCTAACAAGTTCACTAGCATACTGACGGGCCCTGCTAAAACATTCACATTTAAGATTGGCAACAAATTAATGGAGAAATAGTGCTGTTGGCAGCGCTGAATTCACACTGCAACTTCGGCAACTTCCGTAAGAATTCGCTCACACTGCCGAGTGGGACTTAGACGAAATGCTCACGAAACTCTCATGGGACTCTTTTTTTTTTTTTTTTTTTTAATTAACGTCCTCCAACATTGTGTCATATCGGACGAATGAATGAAATGAAATGAAATGGGTGAAATGATGCTCAAATGAGCCCGAGGTCCATGGAGCTTTAAGTTACCTGACATTCGTCTTCTCAGGGTAAGGAAAACCTCGGAAAAAAACCTTACCCGGATAACTTACCCTAAGCGAGATTCGAACTCGCGACCTCTTGAACATGAGGCAGACACGCTAACCATCACGCTACAGAGGCGGGCAGGGACTCTTTCTAAAGAATATCCAGAGGTATATATAAGAAATTATGTTGGGTGGATATGACAGGCTAAGAGCCTGGGCTTAAAGTCTGTCATATTCAAGTGTGTATTAATTTAAAGTAAACAAATATACCACTAAACAAAAGAAAAGTAAAGAACATTTATGGCACACTAAGTATTAAAAAAAGAAAAATCAACAGCAAATCATTTTTGGTTTATACACAACATAGACCAAGATGTAAAATCCTCAAAGCACTCAAACTACAGCATTCAAGATGAGGGAAAGAATATTATACATTACTAAATACTATAACTTAGTGATTGTAAGAATAGAAGAAAGGACCGGCACCAATCCAAGGCAAGAGGTAAAGGAAGTTCTGAAGAGACTATAGATGACCATAAGTAACAACAAAATAAGTGAAGCATTTGGATTTGGAAGAAGAAATTCAAGAAGAAACATTCTATAAAAACATAAAAGTACATATATGACTTGCAACATACTGAAAGGAGCATATCTTTATCAATAAAGACCTATCACATGACCAAAGTTAGCAATATAAAAAATTAATAGACCTGAGAAGATGGGCAAAAAGAGAGGGGAAACAGGCATACATCCAAGATTTAAAATTATGGATAGATGGACAAATTGCAGAGAAAAAGAATGAACAGATATCATTGCAGAAATTCAAGAAGTGATGAATAAGGAAACACATAAAATTAAAAAATCAGCCATATCGTATTCCAAAGAATCGCTGAGATGGGAAAGGCATGACATTACGTTCAAGAACACATGCAAGAGAGAAAAGAGGGGAAAGTAGCAAGTGACAAGAGAGAAAAAAGGAAAGAAGCTATGATTGGTCACAAGAATTTGAAGGAGAAAGAAGATGGCAGTGGGAAAAAGCAGCAGATAGACGAGATTTGTCTCTATTCTTGCCGATGAAACCACAGACACCTCAGAAGTATTTCTGCTTGTGATCGTTCTTCCTTATTGTAACAAAGAAGGAAAAGCCGTCGAGAGATTCTACGGTTTCAACCAAACCGGTCAAGATGCCAATTCAATGTCAGAGTGCATACTTTCGCAGTTAGAAGTAATTCTTAAAAGCAAGAAAGATAAGCTGATTGGACAGGGTTACAATGGAGCAGCTGTGATGACCGGTGTATTAAATGGGGTACAAGCAAAAATCAGGGACTGCTACAAATATGCGTATTTTGTGTATTGCTACGCCCATCAATTAAATTAGATAATGGAAAAAGCAGCTAAACAAAATACAAGGGCACGGATATGTTTTGCTAATTTGTCACATACTTCTGTTTTCTTCTCACGATCTCCATATAGGCAGTCTGTATTAGATGCATGTGTTTCAAAGAGAATTCCGTCAGCTGGGGCTACAAGATGGAATTTTAAAACAAGAATAGTAAATGTTGTCTTATGAGAAGAAAGAGCTGGAATGGTTGCAGACCATAATGGAATCTGAAACATCAAACAACATTACAATAAATGAGGCAAGTGGCCTGATATGTTTTCTTGAAGATTCTGAATTCAACTTCTAGCTCGCCTTTTTTCATTTACTGAGCCTAATGCAGATATTTTATACAACCAACTGCAACATCGCCAGTTAGATGTTTCTACGGCACAAGACTGCATATCAAGGTTTCGGCATGCAGTACAGACTGCAAGGAACAATATAGAGGTGAGTAGAGAGGAATGCAAAGACGAAAACTCCAGCAAACGCCGCACGGTTGATGGCAATCAGACACGGGTTGCGGCTGCGAAAGAAGTGTGCGATCTCATTATATCACAAACCAACACCGGGTTCCAGTTCACAGACCATCTGGTAGTATCTTCTATTCTATGTGAAGACAAATTTGAAAATTATCAAACTTTTCCTGAAAGTGACCTGAATATGTGTGTGAAGCTTTTCCCAATGCTCGAGAAAGACAGACTGAAAACGGAACTCACTGTATTGTACCAGAGACCAGAATTCAGAAACATCGGTGGTGTTGTCAAGCTCTTGGAGTTTCTTCTATCTCAGAACTTACAAGCCTCGTTCTCAGAAGTTGTAAAGTTACTGCGCATAGCTGTCACTATACCAATGACTACTTCCGAACCAGAATGGTGCTTCTCGTGTTTGAGTGGAGTGGAGTGTGGAGTTTAAGGGCCCGTCGACAGCTGGGTCATTTGGGCCCCAGGTCAATTTTTACGGTCTGAAACAAATTAATACGGTTAAAAAGGGGAAACTAAAAAAGCAGTAAACTTGTAAGAAGGTAAAACGTGAAAATCTAAAAAAGTTAAAACGTTAAAAATCTTACGGACAAATATTAAAATAAAACAGCTAAAAAGTAAAAACAAACGGTGCTACAATAAAACCGGGATTCATTGTCTAAAAACCGTAGAATAAAACACCAAAAATAAAACACAAGTTAAACTTGTTTCCCAAACCCAATTTGGGTGACGAACCGCAGAACCTTATCTACCGATACCGGGTCGTCGCCCAGAATTGACCGCATAGTAAAACCTAGGCCAAGGGACTGGCGCTCTCTAGTATATCGTGGACAATCAAGCAAAACGTGTGGGACGGACAGTTGTACACCGCACGTCTGACACACAGGGGCCGGGTCGCCACGCAGTAGATGACCGTGTGTGGCGCGAGTGTGACCGATTCTCAACCGGGTGAGAATGACCTCCGACCGCCGCGCATCCCTGACGGATGTCGGCCAGGGTGTTACTGTGTCTTTGATTGTCCGTAATTGGGTGCCAGATATTTCTTCCCACGACCTCTGCCAGAACGAAAAAATATGGCGCCGGAAATATCGTTGCGCATCACTAAAAGGCAGAGTTCGTGTGGATAATCCCGGCAGACGACATGCAGACTTTGCAGCCGCATCCGCCTCCTCGTTACCAGGAATACCCACATGGCCTGGGATCCATATAAAAACAAACTGGTATCCGTGAGTCAGTAACTGTGAAATGAGTGTCTGTATTTTAATTATGAGTGCTGAAGTGCCGAGAAATTGCTGTAAGGCCTGGAGAGCACTGAGAGAGTCACAGCAAATCATAAAATTTCCAGGTCCTGAGCTGGAGATAAAGAGTAAAAAATAAAATATGGCGAACAGCTCGGCGGTAAAAACAGAACTGGCGTCCGGAAGGCGGTACTTGTGAGCCTCATTGTTATAAACAAAACTACAGCCTGTAGCACCACCCACCTGGGAACCATCGGTAAAAACCGGAAAGTAAATCGGGTAACGTCCCAGGAGCTCGGTGAAGAGTTGACGAAACACCGAGTGAGGGGTAGTTACTTTAGCATGGGCTGCAAGCTCGAGGTCGAATTGGGCACGGTGGAGTTGCCAAGGAGGAAAGCGACCATGGCAATACCGCTCTACAGCAGGCATTCGCAAAGAATGTGTGGCGAGCAGTTCACGAAACCGAATACCGCTGGGGCGGGATATTGAGCTATTTCGCATATAACGGTGGGCTAAGTCTGGACGCAATACAGAGTAAAATGACGGGTGACCAGGGTGAGCTGCTAACCGTGCCACGTATGAAGAAAGCAATACCGAGCGTCGCACAGACAATGGAGGTTCGCCAGATTCAGCATACAGACACGGAATTCGACTAGTACGGAAAGCTCCAGTAGCAAGGCGGATACCAGTATGATGAATCGTATCTAAAAGGCGGAGTTTAGAGGCAGATGCCGCGCCATAAATAAAAGAGCCGTAATCTAATTTGGACCGGACCAGTGAGCCATACAACCTCAACATGACGGTTCGATCGCCGCCCCAAGATGCCCCAGATAACACCCGGAGCATCCGAAGCGAACGATTGCAGGAAGCACGAAGATGGCGAATATGGTGCTCCCATGTGAGTTTGCTGTCGAGGTGTAGGCCCAAGAACTTCAGGTGCGGAACAAAAGGAATACGCGTGTCACGCAAATAAAGAACAGGAGGAGGATGCACACCACGAAGTCGATGAAAGTGTAGACACTGTGTTTTCGTAGGGGAGAACTGAAAGCCGGTGCGATGAGCCCATTCGGCGATAGAGGATATGGTCAGCTGCAGTTGGCGTTCGATGTGTTCAAGATTAAAAGAGCGGTAGTAGATGGCAAAGTCGTCAACATACAGCGATATGGGGATTCCCCCACGAACAACACTGGCGATACCGTCAATCGCCACGGCGAAAAGCGTTACACTAAGAATCGACCCCTGGGGTACACCGTTCTCCTGGATCCTGTCGTGGGATAGTGTATTCCCAATGCGGACACGAAACCGGCGTAGTTTTAAAAAATTTAAAACGAGAATGGCTAAATGACCGCGTAAACCGTAACCGTGTAAAGTACGTAGGATACCATAGCGCCAGGTAGTATCGTAGGCCTTCTGCAGATCGAAGAAGACGCCCACGACATGCTGCTTCAAGAGAAAGGCATTTTGTATATATGCTTCCATGCGTGCCAGATTGTCGACACTGGAGCGATGACGACGAAAACCACACTGAGCATTGCTCAGCAGGTTATTCTTCTCCAGCCACCACACTAAGCGAGTGTTAACCATACGTTCGAAGGTCTTACAAACAACACTCGTCAGGCAAATAGGGCGGTAGCTAGAGGGAAGTGTCCGGTCCTTTCCGGGCCGAGGGATGGGGATGACAATACCCTCGCGCCAGGAAGACGGGAAAACCTGCTGAAGCCATATGCGGTTGTAAATGCTCAGCAGGAAGGAGAGAGCCGCAGGTGGAAGGTGAAGCAGCATTTGTCGGTGGATGTCATCAGGGCCAGGAGAGGAGTCCTTTGCGAGAGACAAAGCACGTTCTAGCTCCTCTTCGGTGAAAGGCGCGTTGTACGGTTCACTGCAGTCACTGTTAAAATTGAGGATTATCCGCTCCGCAGATTCCTTGATGCCTAGAAAGGCATTACTGTAACTTCGGGTTTGGCTGTCAGCAGCGAAAGAATCGGCAAGGGTGTCGGCGATGTCCTGCTCGGAGGTGTAGGTGGAGCCTTGTACGGCAAGAGCGGGAATAATGGTCCGGCGACACTTGCCGTACATACGCCGAACAGCAGTCCACACCCTTTGTGCCGAAGTGCGACGTGAAAGCGAAGAGACGTAGCTTTCCCAGGATCTGCGCTTTGCACTCCGAAGAACAAAACGTGCTTTGGCACGAGAACGTTTAAAAGCTATAAAATTGTCTTCGGTCGGATGTAAACTAAAAAGACGCAGAGCACGTTTACGCGCTTTGATAGCCAAACGGCATTCCTCAGACCACCAAGGCACAGGAAAGTGTCGTGGTGTAGATGATCCACGAGGAATGCTGGAATCTGCTGCGAGCAACACAGAACATGTAAAATATTCCACCATGTCGTCAATGGTGGTAAAGCCATCGTCGGTGAGATGAATAAGCGAGTGAAATTTCCCCCAATCAGCTCTGGAAATAATCCAGTGAGGATGCCGTGTTGGCACAGTATGACTATGGTAGAGGTGAATATTAATGGGGTAATGATCGCTGCCAAATAGGTCGGAAAGCACCGACCAATCAAGCAGTGGAACTAATGCCGGGCTACAAAAGGTAACGTCTAGTGCTGAATGTGTGCCGTGAGTGGAGGATAAGAATGTGGGGACACCAGTGTTCAGCAGAAGTAAGCCAGACATGTCACAAACGTCTGCTATAAGGCACCCACGAGCATCGTCAATGTCGGAGCCCCATAAAGTGTTTTTGGCATTCAGATCGCCGAGGAATAGAAGCGGTGGCGGAATCTGAACCAGAAGAGCCCGAAGATCGTGTTCTTGTACGACATTGACCGGTGGCAGATAGACATTGCAAATAGAAAAGCACAGGCCCCGCAGCTGTACACGAACCGCTACAGCTTGCAGCGGCGTGTTAAGCGGTATGCTGGCAGCAGAGATGGTATGTGCCACCAGCGTAGCCACACCACCGCTAGCCCGCCGACCAGCTGCAGAGTCATGTCTAAATACGGAAAAATTACGTAGATGTAAACCATGATTAGGCTGCAAATGGGTTTCTTGTAAGCAGACGACGGAAGGCGATCGCTGAGAAACTAAATGTTGTATGTCTGGAGCCCTGGCCCGGAACCCATTAATATTCCACTGGATTATTTCCATGCTAAAATCGAATTAGTAGTTGGTCTTTATTTTCTTTTTCACCTTCGCACTCTTTGGACCGATAATGTGAGGTCCACCATCCTCCGGTGACTCCTCCGATGTGCGGGAGTCTGAAGAACCCCTGCGGCTCGCAGAGCGGGAGCGGGACTTCACAGAGGACGTGCAACTACTGGCCCGGAGTTTATGCCTGGAACGATGGCGTTCAACAGGCAACGAAGCAGTCTCAGAGCTAGTCGACTGCGGCGGAACTGGCGTCTGGACGGCAGAAGAGGTAGTCTGTGGTCGAACTGTAGGTGGAGTAGAACTATGCTCGTCAGGTGAGCCAGTTTGTACTCCCACGGAAACCCGAGAGGGCGAACTGGGGCACGTCTGTACGACGGCGTCCTGTTTCGGAACAGCCTGGCGGACAGCTGCAGAAAACTTCAAGGTGGTGGTTGGATGAAGTTCCTGATACCGCTTTCGTGCGTCTACAAAAGTCAGGTGTTCCTTAACCCGAAGCTCCTGGACTGCCTTCTCCTCTAAAAAGCGGGGGCAATCGCGCGAGTTCGACGGGTGTGCACCTCCACAGTTGACACAGGTGGAGTCCTGATCGCACAGGGAGCCGTCGTGAGCATTTCGACCACAGCGAGGACAAACTGGTGTACCGGTACATCGCTGCTGCGTATGCCCGAACTTCTGGCAGCGGAAACAACGCATAGGGTTCGGCACATACGGTCGTACGGTTGCGCGTTCATACCCGCAGAAAATGAATTGCGGCAGAGTCGTACGTTCAAACGTAAGGAAAACCGTACGTAAGGGGGAGGGCTTGTCATCCTTCTTACCAATTAAACGGTATGCAGCAATAACACCTTGGTCAGAGAGGCAGTTAACTATGTCCTCGTTAGAGAGGTTGTCCAGACTTGATGTTGAAACTACGCCGCGACAACTATTCAAAGTCTTATGCTTCTCTACCTTTACGGGATAAGAACCTAGGAGAGTGGCTTTAAGTAGTTTTGCGGTTTGGGAGTCTTGAGCCACCTCTATCAGCAAGTTGCCGTCCCTACATCGAGTGACATTTTTTACAGCGCCACATAAGCGATCTACTTCCTTTTTAATATAAAACGGACTCAGAGTAGCCAGGGTCTTCTTCTCGCTTACCATACTCATAACCAAAAATCGTGGAGTTGAAGGGGGGGAGCGCAGAGGAGACATTATGAAAAGGTCCCCCTTCCGGACCGTCGGCGTCAGCCTGCCATCCGGGGGATAAAGGAAAAAGACACCTAAATCTTCCGGTCTGTGCCGGCCCGAAGCACCCGCTTCAGACCCGATCTCAAGGAGTACATCAGAAAAAGTTACCCTCCGCCTATCACTACTTACCGGTATGCGACATTTCCACCAAAGGCAGGCCCGACTTTATGCCCCTACCACAGGAATAACCGCCTGTGGCTCCCCACTCTAGCCCACGCTGCCTCGACGGAGTCAGCGTGGATTCAGGGGACTTGTGGTTGATTACATCGGACCCCAGACAGCGGTAACACGTCGGGTCCCCCTGTACACCCCAGCGGCAGCACGGCCGCCGAGATACCCATGGGGACCCGGCCCCTAAGGAGCTACGGGGGTGTACTTGACAATGGAACGGCTCCGCACCTAGTGTCGCACAAAAGGGGTAGTGAGGAGGGTCCACTCAACCTTCACGCCTGAGCCTCCGAAGAGCACACAAGTTGGAAGCTGCGCCGAAACCGTGGGACAGGAACCACGGAGACAGGATAGATCCCTGTTGGTGAGACAGGAGTTATAATCCTAAAACTTAACCTACATAAAACCATAAGACCTAGAAGAGGAAGAGACTAAATCTAAGTGGATGATGACGTGGCTAGACCTGATGGAGGCGAGGGGATGATAATGGGGATGAGCGGCTCGGGGCCCCGGGTGCGCCAAGCCCGGACCTACCGTGGTAGGTCCCCCTGGGGGATTCTCGTGTTTGAAAAGGGTAAAATCTTACCTCAGAAATACGATGGGAGAAGAGAGGCTGACCGCGTTAGCTATACTGTCTATTGAGAAGTTTATGATTAACAACACTCTGGACTTCAATAATAAGGTGATTCAGAAGTTCACGACCTACAAGAGGAGGCGTATAGAACTAATCTACAAATAAGGTAAGTTGCATTATTAATAGTTCTTATAATTTTTGTATGCAGCACCCCTTTATTCAATGTCCACGAGCCGCCACTGCCCCCACCTAATGTCTATACACTTTTTCGATCATTCTGGCAGCTTCTGTATTTGCATAACAAACTATTCTTTCGAGTATCCTGGTGTCACTGTTGAACAGCTGTGTGAAGTTCTTCATTGATGGTGAACTTCTTCCACCGCATGACCTTCATTGAGTCAGATAGGACATAGTTGCTAGGAGGCAGATCTGGTAAATATGGAGGATGTGGCAGCACAGTAAACACATGGTGGCAATGGTCTGGTGACCAGATGCTCAAAGAATTCTTCTGGATCTGCACTGTACTATTGCACCAACAGTTGGGATATCTCCACACACTTCTGTTCCTGCACAACGGTCAGGGCATATGGCATCCATTGTGCGCACACTTTCTTCATCTTCAAATCTTCATGGGTTATGACGTGGAGGGTTCCCTGTGATAGACCTGTTGCCTGCACTAGTTCATCAAATGTGATTTGCTTGTTCTCCATTATCAGGTCATTGACAAGCTGAGTATTGCTTGGTTTGTGTACAGTTGCTGGATGCCCAGTGCTTTTGCATTTTTCAGCACAGTCCTTGCCATTCTTTGAATTCAGACACCCAACGAAACAAAGATCTGCAACTTGGTGTTGCCTCCCCACATATGGCTACTAACCTCGTGTAAATGTCTGAAGCAGTAAATCCTTTCCTCCAGAGAAGCCACACTGTCCACCTTTGCCCATGTTTGTCTGCTTCCATGTTGTTTCATCGATGTCCAAAAGCGAATTCACAAGCCGGAACAATTGCCGCTCCCGTGAGCTATCTATGGGAAGTAGCAACATCATCTGGTGGCAGTTGATTTTCATGCACACATCAACACATATTTTAAACTGCTACTTTGCAGGAGTTAGCGGGAGAGTGCCAATCATTACTGAATGACCCAAGTAGTCCTCTGTATCTTAATATTTTCTTGCCTTTCTTAATCATATATGCAACTGAAATTTACATCACATTATTGCAGAAACCCCATTTTAGTGAAATTAGTTGAACCGATTATTATACACGTAAATGTTCTAAAATGCTACATTATTTAACATATGCACATGAGTTGTACTACTGCATTCATAGTAAGATTCTATCATACTCAAACTTCATCAGCTTCAAAGGCGAAGAGCTACAGAGCCTTTGTCTGGAAGTATGACCAGCCTAATCGGAATTTGCTTAGCACTGGGAAGCATGCTGTTTGCTGACTATTGGATATTCATGGGCCCTTGAATTCAAATGCATAGATTTCTCATGCTAATTATAACTATAACAACCACACAGTGTCATCATGAAAGATGTTAGAAATTATGTTCTTGTGCCACCACACATCTCTCATACTTCAAGAAAATTTGCCCCTTAACATTCATTGATTCTTCACGGCCATGTAAATAAAACTATGCTTCATGAAAAAAAAAAAAAAAAAAAAAAAATACTGGGCAAAAGAATGATCATTAGCATTATCCACCAACCAATTGCAAAATTAACAACTTATATTATCACATGTTTGTAATTTCTGAACTACAATTATTTTATATATTTTTAACTTTAAAAGTAAAAGACACTCCACACTGAAGTTTGCAAAATGCCTGATTCCTGTGCAAGCTTTCTCAGAGATTTCTTTGTACTTCAAAGTTTTTTCTCGTGGCATCAAGTTTTTCTTTCATAAGAACATGGCTATTTGCTTACTGTTTCTTGTCAAGAATAGTTCCTGTTTCCCTAAATCTATTCATAACATTACAAACCATTCTTCTGTGATGCACACAAACAGTAGGGAATCTATCAATAAATTATTGTCTTCACTTCTCTACAAGGGTTTGAGATCACACACAAATCATACATGAAGATTATGTGTGCTTAAGTACACTGACTTTTTGACCTTATAACGGCACTGACACCCTGTAACACTGAAACATGTGATCTCGCAATGTATCAACCTCTGTACAAAGACTGCATCACCTCAATAGCCAACACACACAGAAGAGGGAAAGCATAGAGGTAACAGAACCAATTGGAAGCAGCTCAAGGCAGGGCAAGCAATTCTTTGTAGTATAACCATGCATCAAAATGAAGGCTCTGTATATCTAGGTTTATACTTATAGCAAAATACTGTGTTCTTTCTGGTTTTTTAAGGAATTCTAAAGTGAAAATAACAGGAAAAATATTAAACAAATACATATTTCTAGATGAAGAGGGCCTTTAAATAGGCACAAATGATTACCTTCTCAAAAGTGTATATTTACCTGTTCCATAGCAGTAAACCTCAACTGGTCTGTTGTACATCTCACTCATTGCCTGAACTTCAATATGGTTACCATGCACATATGCATGCCTTTTTCTATCCACGTATGTACTGAAGTCTTCAGTCACGTACTGAGAGAAGTAATCTCCATTTGCCTCCTAAAGATTCAGTACAATGTTTTAATACATTTCTTGTAATGGGAGATCACAAATTATACAGAACTTTTGTTTACAAAGGCAGTTCCATAAACACTGATTTCCCAATACTAATTTAATTTTTTCTTAGGCAAATGATGAAAAATATTTTTAGGTTGATTTGCTATAGGGGAGACTAATATAATGTGCAATCTTTCTTTAAAAACCCCTGCTTCATACAAGATATAATGCACATTTATTTTTCAAAAAGATAGTTAATTTCATTCAAATGGTTATATTATTTTCCTCAAATGTGAAAGGTGCATTAATATGAAGCATGATATACATATGTAAAAAGTGGTGAAATAGATGCTGTAAATCCAAAGTTAAATAGTTTTCTGCTGATGCATCAACTAAAAGTATGTTTTAAGTCATAATATTAGGACCTAGTGTAGATTTTAATATTCTTTTCCTCCTAATGTATATTTGACACAAGACAAATTTGTGATTACGCTTTTCACTGACAAATGAATGCGATTTATAGTTTCAGTTTTTGTGGTTAACCTAGAACAATGAGCGAAACAGATTAAGAAAAGAGCATTTTCTCCTTTCTCAGATCACTTGATTGTTTGCCTACATTTTATACTCATTTTAGTCTTCTTTGCTAGGTTCAATACACACTGTTTATTTAGTTTAAAACCTGTGAATTCCATTTTATGTTAGTTTTTTTGAGTAGTTTCTTTATTACACCATACTACTGAGAAATTATGCCATTAGTCACAGCTTCTTATCAAATATAATAAAAAGCCATGACATCAGCTTCCCTTTGTAATAGAGCAACATTTGTTAGAACTACTTCCCATTAAAAAAACAAATTTCTTAAGAAATTTTTATTTCTCTGTAATTAATGTGCTATGCCAGAAAACAAGATGTAACCCTTCTCCCTTTATCAGATAAGACACACAAGCTACACCTTTTATCAGTTTCTAACATAAGGAATGGTGAAACAATTAAATTATGGAAAATTAAGTTACATTAAGCATTCATATTCCTTACTGGCAGGACATATTTTCAAGGACAAATTGTCCCCATTTTTGACGGTTGGTCAACTAATCAGCAATTCCCTGATCTAAAGTTGATTCATTTTCCATAATTTAATGCCTTTACATTTAAAAATGCTTCTGTGATCCCATGGTCCTATCCTCAAAATGCTTATATTGGTACTGCCTTTCTATTCTACAATTTTCTGCATGTGTTTTTCCACACCCAGTATATTCCTTACAAAAAATATAACTACTGCTGATTTGAACATATAATTTCACCTATTTGAATCAGGATATGGTAATAAATTTAAAATAAAATACAATTTTAAGCCTGGCATTGACAGCTGGCCGAGAGGCAATTTTGTGCAAGCGCACAGAAAAGGTTAATTCATTGTGGTACAATAAGGATGGTTCACTGTAAAGTATAGTAGAACATCCAACATGGTTAAAAAAACAAAATCTATTAGCTTCATATCGGTAACATTAAGTAACAATATATTATCATCCCATAATAAGGTTATAAGAAAACAAGTCAGGATTTTTGTGACTTCATGAATGCAAAGTTACTTATATTATTGAATAAAGCATTAGTTTATTACAGTAATAAAAAGCTTGTATTTATGATTAATAATAGCAGTTTACTGTAGTCTCGTTATCTCAAAACTGCTTATTTTGGACAAGCAAGTAATTCAAAGTTTCAATTATTCTGCAGTTTGAAATTCAGGGCTTTAACTTATAAATTTAGATAACTCAAAATATGGCTAATATGCATTCTGAATAGAACTCCATGTCACAAACCTAAAATGGAATTTATTGACTTACACTTGCTACTGCATTAACTTTGTATTCCACTGGGTATTTCTAAGATGCATGAGCAACAGTGTTATGCACTTGACAATACTATGGAATATCTGTATATCGGGTTCCAATTTTATCTAAATATGCTTGAAGTTGGCAATGACGGACTGATGTCCATTAAAGAGCATTAACAGATTTTATCACTATCTGCATCACCTTACCTAGAGATGCAACTTTTGCACATAGTGCTTCTCAGTGTATTATACAATGCATTGCAATTAAGTCATTTGACCCCTCATTAATATATTTTAGAAATCCTCATATTATACCTGTGAAGCCAATCTCGTTCCCTCTCATTGCAGGAGCGCCTTCTGTAGCAACACAAACCAATTTTATCCAAGGTAATTCGTACTTTGTCACCACTTATAGAACACCTTCAAAAATATCTCCCCCCCCCTCCCCCCCTTGTGGTGTTTAGCAAAGAAACTTGAGAAACTCTTCAAATATATTGCATTCAGAAGCCAAACTCTTCAAATACATAGAGTTCAGAAGTCATCATATAAAAATGGCTAATTGAGCAGTGTCCTTAATGTCAGTGCTCTCATCAATGGTTAAAGAATACCAATTCATCTTTTTATGGTCATCTTGTAACTGGTATTCAATATCATTAGCCATTTCGGCAATCCTGTAACAGTTCATCTAAAAAGGCATATTGATTTAAATTGTTCTAATATTTTTGGACAAAGCTGCTCGGAGACCGTGGTTAAACATTTTCTAATAAATTCTCCTTCCAAAAAGCATTTAAATGTTTGTGCTATATGCATTAAGAGCAGATAACTGACTCGGAGTATGATACTAAGCAAATCAAAAGTGGCTCGTCTCTGGTTTTTAATGCATGCTTCAATTCTTCCAAGTTTATACATCTGTTTGGTCCTATTTAGACAGAATAAGGAATTAAATTAGTTTTGAAATGTTTAAATCACTACTATAGTATCAGAATTACTTTTTACTAATAGTATCAAGACTCTGTTTACAGTTAGTATGATTTGATACATTTAAAAAATGTGTGTACGTGTATTATTCTGTTATAGAGCATGCAGAGAATGATTAATACAAGAAAATGTTTATATGATGGGAAGTGTGTATGGACATTTATTAGTAAATTCATGTAAAGCATGCAATATATGAATAATTTAAATATGTACCTGCTAAATTCATCTCGGCATAATCCTGTGCATGGGCACTTTGAAAATACCAGTGCACACTAAACATGGAGTAATACATTTTCTTTTAGCATAGCAAACACAAAGCTTTATTTTTTACTAGGAATACAAAAGTACATATGCTTCCATTCACCTTTAAAGTATCTTTTTAACATGTTATGCGACACGACTATACCACTGGCACAATTTGCGGGAGTGACTGGTTCTCTGAGGTAGATAGATAACAGCAGGGGCATGACCTGATGGCTTATAGGTATGTAGCACAGTGGACAGGGTTAAAACTATGACATGGCGGAAATGACATTGTGCTAGTTCTCCTCATCTATGGTTTACAGCAAAGTCTCAAATATATTCTCTGCTTGTCAAAAACTCATATGAGATGTGTTTCGAATCAAAGGTAGATGAGCCTAAGTGCTGGGCACCACAGAGCTGTTGCTCAGGTTGCTCCTGCTATTTAAGAAGCTGGATACATGGAACTCCATCTACGCCATTTGTCATACAAGTGTGGAGGCAACCAAGAGACCACATCACAGATTGCTACTTTTGTTTAATGAACGTAACAGGAATATCAGGTAAATCAAAAGACATAGTTTCTTGTCCAAATATGGAGTCTGAAAAGCATCCAGTTCCACGTTCAGATTCTCTCAGTTCCAAAACCAGCAGAATGGACACTGGAAGATGAAACAGACAATGATAGCAACAATCCAACAGATCATGATCACAAAGATAGTGATTACATGATATTTACATCACAGCTACAACCACAGCCATTACCACATGGAACTGAATGATCTTTTATGAGATCTAAATCTTTCGAAAAGACATAGTTACTTAGGTCTCGTCTTCAAGAAAAAAGCCTATTAGATCCCATGACCGACAGCTTGGTCTGTCAACTTTCTTCTAAATGAGAAGTTTTGGTATATTGTAATGACATAGATGGGCTGCTTACAGAATTTGGGATGATTCATAATTCAGAAGAATGGTGCCTATATACAGATTCCTCAAAAAGCTGTCTCAAAACTGTTTTGTTACACAAACAAAACAAGAAATCTCCAATACCAGTGGCCCAATCAGTTCAGTAAACGAAACCAATGAAAATATAAGACTACTTCTGAAGTATACTGATTATTTGAATTACAAATGGAAAATCTGTGGTGATCTCAAAGCTCTGGAACTACTACTAGGAATGCAGACTGGTTACATGATGTGCAAAACAAACGGCAGGGGTGTGCCACGCCAACGAAGATCTGGCGGAGAATGTACACCACAAAGTCGATGAAAGTGGACACATTGTGTTTTCGAAGGGGAGAACTGAAGGCCGGTGCGAAGGGCCCAGTCGGCGATAGATGAGATGATCAGCTGCACTTGACGTTCGATATGTTCTAGGCTATAAGATCGATAATAGACTGCAAAGTCGTCAACATACAGTGACAACGGGATTCCCCTACAAACAACATTAGCAATGCCGTTAATGGCAACGACAAAAAGTGTTACACTAATAACCAACCGCTGGGGCACACATTTTTGTGGATCCTCTCTTGTGAGACCATATTCCCAATGCTGAAACGAAAGTGGCGCAGGGCTAAAAAAGTTAAAAAGAAAGATTGCTAAAAGACCTCGCAAACCATATCCATGAAGAGTACAGAGGATACCATAACGCCATGTGGTGTCGTACGACTTCTCCTGATTGAAGACACCCACAACATGCTGCTTCAGGAGAAAGGCATTTTGTATGTATGCTTCCATTCGAGTCAGGTTGTCGACACTGGAGCGATGGCGACAAAAACCGCACTGAACATTGCTCAGCAGGTTATTCGTCTCTAGCCACCACACTAAGCGAGTGTTAATCATCCATTCCAGGGTCTTGCAGACAACACTCGTCAGGCATATTGGGCTGTAACTAGAGGGAAGTGTCCAGTCTTTTCCGGGTCGAGGGATAGGGATGACAATACCCTCTCACCAGGAAGACAGAAAAACCTGCTGAAGCCAGATGCGGTTGTAGATGCTCAACAGGAAGGAAAGAGCTGCAGATGGAAGATGAAGCAGCATTTGGCAGTGGATGTCATCAGGACCAGAAGAGTCGTGAGCGAGAGACAAAGAATGCACCAGCTCTGGTTCAGTAAAAGGCGTGTTGCATGGTTCACTGAAGTCACTGTTAAAATTTAGGCTGATCCGCTCCGCGGATTCCTTAATAGGTAAAAAGGCTGTAGCGTAGCTTAGAGTTTAGGTAATAGTGGCGAATGAATCGGCAAGGACGTCGGCGATTTCCTGCTCGCTGGTGTAGATGGAGGCCCTGTACGGCAAGACCAGGAATGATCGTCCGGCAACACTTACTGTACATATGCCGAACAGCAGTCCACACCTTCTGAGCCGAACTGCGATGGGAAAGGGAAGAGAAATAGGATTCCCAGAATGTACGTTTTGCATTGGAGACCACAAAGCGCACCCTTGCACGAGAACGTTTGAAAGCAATAAAATTCGCCTCCATAGGGTGTACACGGAAAACACGCACAGCACACTTGCGTGCTTTAATAGCCAAACGGCATTCCTCGGACCACCAAGGTACAGGAATGTGACGTGGTGTAGCTGAACCTCGAGAAATGCTGGAATCCGCCACGAGAAGGATACAACAGGTAAAATATTCCACCATTTTGTCAATGGTAGTAAAACCAACGTCAGTGAGGTGAATGAGGGAATGGAATTTCCCCCAGTCAGCCTTGGAAATAATTCAGTGAGGACATTGTGTGGGCACAGAATGATGGTCAGATAGGTAAACGTTAATGGGATAGTGATTCACTGCCAAATAAGTTGGAAAGAACTGACCAATCGAGAAGAGGTACCAGCGACGGGCTGCAGAAAGTAACATCTAGGGCAGAATTGGTACCATAGGCAGAGGATAAGAAGGTAGGAGCACAGTGTTTAATAGGACTAAGCCAGACATATCACAAACGTATGCTACAAGGCATCCACGAGCATCGTCAGTGTCGGAGCCCACAGTGATTGTGCTTGGCATTCAGATCGCCGAGAAAGATGAGCGGTGGTGGAATCTGTGCCAAGAGAGCCCTAAGGTCGTTCTCATGTACGACACAGACGGGTTGCAGATAGACATTACAGACAGAGAAGCACAGGCTCTGCAACTGTACATGGACCACTACAGCTTGCAGCGGCATGTTAACTGGTATAAGGGTGGCAGAGATGTTATGCGCCACCAGAATTGCAACACTGCCACTTGCACGCCTATCAGCAGCAGAGTCATGCCTGTATGCCGAAAAGCCACGAAGATGGAGAGCGTTGAGAAACTAGATGCTGTATGTCCAGAACACGTGTCCTAAACCCATTAACGTTCCACTGGATTATTTCCATAGTGAAAAAGAGATCAGTGGTTTGTCTTCATCTTTTTCTTTCTTACTCTGGGTGACTTTGGACCAACGATGTGAAAGTTGCCATCCTCTGGAGATTCCTCAGATGTATGTGAGGAAGAAGATCCCCTACGGCTCGCGGAGCGAGAGCAGGACTTTATGGAGGAAGAGCGACTACTGGTGCGAACAATAGGCCTGCAATGATTTTTATCAACAGGCTGGCTACAGCGTGTGGACGCCTTATGAGCTTTTGTCTGCACGGCTGAAGATGTAGTCGCCGATGCAGGTGTGGCACGATTCAGTGGAGGAGTACTTGCCGGTGGTTCGGTCTAGGTACAAACATCTGCAACAGGAACATGCTGTATGGTGACTGTGTTCACAGCAGCGTGTCGGGCAGCAGAGGCATAATCCAAGGTGGTTGTGGTTGTGGTTGAGCTGCTCAAACCGGCGACGTGCTTCTGGAAAGGTAAGGTGTTCTTTCACACACAGTTCCTGAATACACTTCTCATCCAGTAACTTCGGACACTGTCGGGAGCTGGATGGATGACTCCCCCCACAGTTAACACAGTGCGGGTCACGGGTACACACCGTGTCCTCATGTGTCGGTAGGCCACAACGCTCACAAACAGCAGGATGGTTACATGATGTTTTGATATGTCCGAAATTCGGACACTGGAAGCAGTGCATAGGGTTTGGAACATTCTGCCGGACAGTGGCACGTCCGTAACCGTAGAAGATATATTCCGGCAAGACAGTGCCCTTGAACGTGAGGAACACTGTCCTCAATGCTACGTCTTACCATCTTTCTTGCACGTGAGCCGATACGCTTGGCAGACTCCCTGATCAGAAAGGCAGCTGACTATCTCCTCATTAGTGAGATTGTCGAGACTAGAGGTGGCGACGACTCCACTGCAGGTGTTGAGAGTTTTGTGGGGGGCTACCTGAATAGGGTAGGACCCCAACAAACTAGCCTTTAAAACTTTCTGGCTTAGTTCTGCATTACTGGTCTCAATTAGTAGCATGCGTCGCATAGTCTACTCGCATTCTTTACAGGTCCATATATCCTGTCCACTTCGCGCTTAAACCCCATCTGGTACCGTCGGCATCAGCCTGCCATCTGGGGGTCAAAGAAAAGAAAGACACCAAAATCTGCACTGTCTGTGCCGCCATGGAGACCCCTCCATGACTGACCTCAAGGGGTACTTCAGAGGAGCTACCCTCCAATCTCCACTGCTTGTCTGCATGGGTAAACAGTTCAAAACACGACACCCCAGCTTTATGCCCCCACCACAGGAATAACTGCCTGTGGCTCCCCGCTTTAGGCCACGCTGCCTCAACGGAGTCAGCATGGATTCAGGGGACTTTGGGTTGATTACACCGGGGTTCCGTCAGCGGTAACACGTCCGGCCAGGGATACTAACCCGACGGCACACTGCCGCCAGGAAATTAACACCGGCCGTGCCCTCAGGGAGCTACGTGAATGTACATGACGTGTGCACGGGCTCCGCACCTAAGGCTACACATAGGGGCAGTGTGAAGGGTCCACCCAACCTTTGCGCCTGAGACCTCCGAAGAGCACACAAGTCGGGGGCCGTGCCAAAAACCGTGGGACAGGACCACGGAGATAGGAAAGATCCCTGCTGGTGAGACAGGAGTTATAAAACTAAGGCCTTACTAACTAATAATCATAATAAACTTAGAAGAGGAAGAGGGCGATGAAAAGTAGCAGTCAAAAACAGCTACACGTGGCACAGTTAATGAATATGGAGGGGGTGAAATGATGGTGAGTGGCTCGGGGCCCCGGGTGCACCAAATCCAAACCTACTGTAGTAGGTCCCCCTGGGGGAAGCTGACCTAGCAAATGCACCACATTACATATAGACTTATTTAAAATATACTTACAATGTAGTTCATACAATGATGGCGCACCACAGTATGCATCTCCTGATCACCATATACCTGATCAGCTACGGCCCGAAAGAGACAGGCACCATCCTGCTCCATCTGCTTGATGATAAAGCCCTTGCGACGTATGTTCTTTTCAAACCAACGATCCCTCTGCATAGAAAATCAAAGAATTTGGTTAATGACATGCATTACACACATCTCAGATATTTTCAAAGGATAGAGCACATATTTATGATTATAGTGGTTTTCTACAATTATGTCAAAAATAATAGCCAGCATTATTCTTTTCTTTCAAGGAAGTTAATAAAATATACTTGAGTGAAGTATACTGCATCAGAAAAAACTATTACTGACTTTGATGAATTTTATGTTCTGTTTGGCAAATAAGGAATATATAAGTTCTCCATATCTAAATATCAATTCATTCTACTATCAATGACTTACAAAGATGTGCATGTGAACTGGGCCATAATGTTGCTGTTCATAAGTCACTCAAAGACAATGCTGGAAAGCTAGGGTTGATTTGAGCAGTGTTGTTTCACAAAGTACTTTGTAAGCAAATATTAACGCAAGTTTTGCAGTTTAACAAGTTTAAATGAATGAAGAGTGATACCAAAAATTTAGATTGAGAAAATCAATCATTTAAAGAGAATTAATAAGAAAGTAATAGAATAATAATTATCAATACAAAATTAATAGACAAAATACGTAAATAGGACCAACTTAAATATTAACATCCGAGGAACATGCTATAAAATTAGAATGTGGAAAGTTTGTCACACATAGAATTAGTTTGCAGTGAACAGGCTTAAGTAGATCATTAGCAAAGGTCCAGAGTTTTGTCAGCCAATTCATAGAATTTTGGCCGAGAAACTAAACATGTAATTAATAAGGTAGAGTCAGGTTGCCAGATGTAATTAGCGAGTATAGAAAGGTTAGCTTTGCAGATTTATATACGGAGTGATGACAAAAATGAAGAGATCTTGAACAAAGTAGAAACAATGTTGCAACATGTCACTGGTAGCTATGAAAAGGTGGGTTGAAATGATTTTAAGGAGAAAGGGAAAGATATTGGCAGGGGCATCAGATTTTAGTTCTGCGAAGCCCACTCTTTTCTGGTTCTTCAGAGTAACTACATTGTCTTGTTCTTCAGAGCATCTGAGCATGATGCCGTGTGGAATAAATTGAGACTAGCTGCCGTAAATCTACAATATCACCGTGAGGCACATTCTTCTAAGTATTTACATACGAGCCCAGTTTTATTTAACTAGTGAACTATTTTATAATCCCTTTATCGGTCGGCAACGTCTCATTTTAATTATTGGAAACATTTATTCTAAGATTTTATACCCTTAATCAGTGTCATCCTTTCTGAACACCACATCCACACATACTCTGGGAGAAGAATCTCCATGCTCAAGTTATGGCCAGGAAACGGAACCAGCAAAGGAATTCAAAACATTGTGAAGTTACAAACTTCATTGATTTCCAAAACAATCAATCATTGCATCCGCAATATGAGGCATTATTGCTTCAAACTGAGACACCTTTGTGGAGAGAATTCATCAAACTTGTTGCACCAATGGACAGCTTCCAAAATGCATAACTCCATCAAACTATCACACTAATGTGTAGATAACGTGCATTTTCTGCACCAAGAGAATAAGCAAACATGATTGATCTGTATAAAAAAAAAACAATCTAACTGGAACTGCCTTTGGACAAAAGTTCCAATTCATTAGCAATACTGAAAGCTTTACACGATTGTCATCTACTGCAATTAAGAATTTACTGAGCAAAATAGATACAACATAACCAAGGATGACACTATAGAGTTCACAGACCTTAATAACTTAGGCATTTCAATGAATGATCCCAATGAGAGGAAAGCCACAGCTGTTTAATAGATCCTTCCCTCTCTCTAATATGAAATTAGAAAGCTAAATGTTACTTTTATACTCTTTTCCGCAGTATAACTTTATGTGCTCTACAAAAGCCTTCCCCAATTGTTAAAAGACATAGGGTAAAGCCATGCATTTCAGGATATGATCGAAGACCGAATCTGAGAGATGATGTTAAAATACGGGACAGATATGGCTGAGGGAGTAGGCCATAGTTTATATTTTAAGTTTGGTAAGACTTCAAAAGCAGAATCCTTCCCAAAAGTAAAGTGGAATGTCACTACTTGATTTCACTGCTCTGTGATTTGGATATGTGATGAAAGTTACTTCACCTTCCTCAGTATAATGATAATGATGATGATAATAATAATAATTCTTTTTGTTCTTCTTATCATCATCATTATTATTACAGTAGAATCCAGATAACTCTTGATGACTTGACATTCTGTATAACGACAACCTTTTTTATTTTTTATCTTTAAACTTGGCTGCACTAACTAGAAGCTTACCACTAATAATGTGGATACATAGCATAAACACTTATTTGCATGGCTTAAAGGTTTATTGCTTTGCCCAGCACAAAGGTATTTTTTAGATGAATTGTGCAGTGGTTTATGATTGAGTTCACTTTTGAATTTATAAGACCTTTGGGGTGTCAGGTTCTTTCCAACTTCCACGTAGTACATCAACACTGTGGACCATGCATGTATTATGTGCAATGCTCACTTGCATTATTAGCAGTATCTTTTTTATTTCAACGAAAAAAACAGATGTTAAACTCATCATCACTTTGCATGATGTCACTCAGGCATATCCTAGCAAGGTCATTCACGTCTAAAAATACCTCTGTTTATGGTAAGCTAAACCTTGAGTTACATATTTCTGGTTACAATGCAGCTTCCAAGATTTTAGTCTTACTGTTAGTGTTGTGTTGAGTTGTGTTTGTGCCAGTGAAAATGTCGAACGAGAAGAAAGCACAAGCTGACATGACAATGGAAATTAAATTGGATGTGTAAGAGGCCGGACAATGGGAACACATTCATAAAATTGTCATGGATTTAGAAGTTGAAAGTACATTAATAGGGTAGAAAGAAAGAGGTCCAAAATCAAGTCTTGGTGTGTGAAAAGAGGGTGTACTGATAGTTTAAAGGAAAGGAAGAGTATGAAAGCTGGTGAACATGAGAAAGTGAGTGAGGTCTTGTATTTATGGCTTAGGCAGCAAAGGGACTAGTAATTTCTCCTCTATTCTATGTAAGTACATATTTTTAAATTTACTTTTACAGCAATCATTTCCACTTTTCTACTTCCTATATTGTGTTACAATAAGATTTATGAAATTTGCAGTATCATGTTATAAGTTGTGAACACAGATTATACCAGATGCTCGACTCTGTGTTTGAGGATGATGTCACAAATGGCGCTATGTTTCACCACGGTGCCGGTATGAACTAACGATTCTGCCGATAATGCAGTACGCCTCTATATCGACCGAACAGCGCTACTTCCGCTTCTCCCCACCCCTCCTTCATCCATATTTCTCGCCAGAATTAAATGCTGAATTTCTTTTGAAATCAACTCGTGCACTCACGAATAGTTCACTGCACATTTCAAAAATTCACAATTTAACGTAATACGCGTTTCAAGAACTACATGGAAGCCATATGCGGTAAACGATTCTTATCAACGTAGCTGATGTATCGCATATTACGCTAATATGTGAATACTGGAAATGTGCCGTAAACTGTTCATGAGTGTGCGAGATGCGACTTCGAAAGAAGTTCGGCAAGAACAACCCACTTCTAAACTTGACATTTTCCCCCCCTACAAGTAATAGTTGTCTTCAATTAGTCATAATAACTTTAGTAACCAGTTGGAGAGTGTCAGACCACAAATTGTTGAGATTATTCAATACATTTTTATTCCCTTTCCCTCAAGAATTTCAAATAATGGCTATAGCAATTATAACTACACATTGAGTTAATGGCAGAGGAAAGCAGGAAAGGATACCACAAGGTTATCTGTAATGCAATTTTCTTGTACACAGTGAATTTGTAATCATGTTAAAAAAACTGAGAAAGATAACCTTAAAGATAACCTTAGTGACCAATAAATGAAAAACTAAACAGATACATGTAAATTAAATAAGGAAAAATTGAAGCTATTAACAGTGAAGCAACAAGATTCTAAAGTAAGAACAAATTAGAAACTAAAAACTTCACTTATCTTAGTATGATTTTCTGACCCTGGGTTTCAAGCTGTGTCCAGCTCATTCTCAAAGCCATATAAACAAACTCGTTGCCAAGCTACAATCTTTTATTTTTTCTGAAAAACAATTACTCTTATTCAATTTTTATTTACCAATCTCTGAAAACAAAAATTTATAAATACAATCTATAGATGGTAATTCGAAGTTCATGACACGGTTCCTGTTTTTTAAAATAAAAATTTTTTCCCAAACCATTAAATCTATAGGATTACTTAATTGTTTTAATAATTTAACTTCTGGATTAATTTCATGATTAAATGACCAAAAATGATCTGCCACAGCTGATTTATCAGTTTATTTATATTTAATATTTCTAAAATGTTCTTTTATTCTGGTTTCTAGATGATGTTTAGTTTTACCAATATAAACTTTATCACAATCTAAACAGCTAAATTGATAAATGCCAGATTTTTTATAATTTGGTATTTTATCTTTTTTTGAAAAATTAAGTAAATTTTGTATATTAAATTTATTTTGAGGGACCAAATTTATTCCATATTCTTTAAAAATACTTGTAAATTTTTTATTAGCCCATGGATGGTAAGTAAACTTTTTAAAAATACAATTATCTTTTATTTTTTTAAGGGTTGAAAGTTCTTTGACAGCTTTTTGATACTTAAATTCCTCTATCCTTTTATGTATAAAATCTGTATTAAAACCATTAATTACTGCAGTGTTACTAATGTGTTTATATTCTATGTCAAATTCATCTTTATTAAGGGGTATATTTATTAACCTATAAATTAAACTATTAAAAACAGCAAATTTATGTGCAAAAGGATTAAAACTTTTATATTTTATGTAATTATCAGTGTGAGTATATTTTCTGTAAATACCAAATTTCAATTTATTGTTATGTCTTTTAATTTTTAAGTCCAGAAATGAAAGGAATCCATTATTCTCAGTTTCCAAAGTGAATTGTATAGCTTTATCTTGTAAATTTAAAAGTTTTAAAGCATCATTTATCTGTTTTTTAGGGACAACAGCAAAAAGTCATCCACATATCTATACCATATTTTAAAAATTAGAGGGAATGATTTTGCAATTTGAGTTTAAAAAAAAACTCATGAAAAGATTAGCAAGAAATGGCGAAAGTGGACTACCCATTGCCAAGCCAGGAATTTGTTGAAAAAAATTACCATTAAAACTAAAGAAATTTTGATCTAAACAAAGAAAAACTAATAGGTTAAAAAACAAGTTAAACAGATTATGCCAAAAATAACAGAAATTGAATATAAATGAACCAAATAATCAAACAAATTGGTGCTGTTTTTAATGAAATGGGCTGTGCTATGAGACTCGTTTTCTATCTACAAGGTCGTGGTAACGGATGGAATGAACATACACTTGGGTTCAACTTTAGTCACACATTTTATTTGCACTTTCTTGTTCGCAATTTTTAAATCACATCACAGTAGGAAGTTTTATTTTAGTGGATCAACTTCCTTAACATCGCCAAGATTTAATTAAAGGTCTCTAAACACTTAGTACATTCACTTATACCATTTCATGGCGCGTACACATAAAAACAGGTCCGTCTACCTCGGAGATACCCACGCTATTGAACTATTTCTTGGCGTCCTTTTGACACGACACACCGCCTTTTTCAAGCTTCATCCGCGGTATTCATCCGCGCAAATAGTTCTTTCTCGTTAGGGAAGTGATCCCAATTATTGTCTCCTAACTTTATTATGGAACACAAACAATTCTAATATTTATACACATATATTATAATCAAACATGGAAAGATTTATGACATCTTTGTGCAAACTTAGTTGTTCGTCACAATGAACCCTATCAGCACGCTCTCGTCATTCAACTATCTCATACCAACACCAAAAAACGAATTACACTTCTAACAAACCTTTACAAGAACGATTTTCTTTTGGGGTCTTCTAATATTCTGTCTCAAAATAATGTAATTAATTTATCAAATTGTAACTTTAACGAGAAAGAAATAAATTTTCTAAACAAAGGTATGAAAACTTGTGTAAGTTTTTTAAAAAAACACATACGATTTTGTTGCAGATATTGAAATTGCCAGTCAAGATTTAAATGACATTAATAAATCTTTGATTAAAATGAAATGCACTAAAATTTTGAAAGATATAAATAAAAATCATCCTAAAAGTAATTATAATGTCACCGCGCCCGCCGCATCTAATTGCCGACAACAGCAGTGTCACCCATCGCACTATTGTCGGCACTACGGCAAAGGAGCCGAAGGAAAGAGACAGAGAATGGCCGCATTGTTGGGGCGCTTGCCGAAAGAGAGAAAAGGATAGAGGCTTATGGAGTCTTCTACCTTGTATCTCGCCGCAATAACTGAACGTTCCTGAAGCTTCCAGAATAGTGCCTGGGAGATATAAATAGCGGTAAAGTGCGACAGAAGGCAGTCAGACATATGTGAAGGTTGAGGAGTCGTGCCGACGGAGAAGAGTTAGTTCTTTGTGTTACGAGTTCGGAGCTGTGCTGTTGGAGAATCGAAAAAAGACTTTCTTGTTGTTGCAACGAGTGTATAAAGTTACTGTTTACGGAAATAAAAGTGTTTCTTTATCTCGACTACATCTGTCTACTTTACTTAACACCCAACCACACCAAAAGTCACACTGGTGTCAGAAGTGAGATCCGTCGAATTGCTTCTAGTTTCGTTACATCGTCGTTAGAAGTTGCAACGTTAGAACCAAGATGGAGGGAGATTCGGAAACCAGGATGATGGCAATGATGAAAGAATTATTTGCCAAAATGGAAACGTCATACGACAACCTCGCTGCCGAGCTGAAAGAGATGAAGACGGCAAACGACAACCTCGTTGCCGAAATGAAGAGGAGAAACAACCTCGCTGCCGAGCTGAAAAAGATGAAGACGGCAAACGACAACCTCGCTGCCAAAATGGAAACGTCAAACGACAACCTCGCTGCCAAAATGGAAACGAGAAACGACAACCTCGTTGCCGAGCTGAAAGAGATGAAGACGGCAAACGACAACCTCGCTCCCAAAATGGAAACGTCAAACAACAACCTCGCTGCCGAGCTGAAAGAGATGAAGACGGAGCTATCGGCGAAAATTGATGGCGAACTGATTGGCGTGACGGAAGACGTGGAAGGACTCGGCGAAAAGGTGGTAGACCTCTGCCAGCACGTGGACGTCGTGGAGGACGACGGGGAACGTCTTGGCGCCCTGGTAGTAAGAGTTGACGAGAGCGTCAAAGTACTGGATGCCAGGGGCAGACGGAATAGCGCGGACCCGGGGAGGGAGCACCTAGTGGCCGAGGCGACAGCTGCGCCCGTTTCAGATAACGAAAGTGTACGTCTCGGGGAAGACAAAGGGGCAGTTGAGGGACGTCGTCGAGGATCCCCTGGAGGAGTGTGTCGGGTACGTAACCAACCAGGATACGACGTGGAGGGCGATCAGCAGGGAAGCGCACAAGCAAACGAGCATCACGCGAGAACCGACTTGGCGTGTGACATGGGGGGACCGTCGGAGCCATCCAATCACCTGACGCATAGTGCCGTGAACGGAAGAATGGTGGACATCATCGTGGACGGCAGGATACAGGAGAGGCCGTGCCGAGCACGAGTGAACACGAGTGCAGCGGTGGACGCGACTCGCGCGGATGTGGCGGGGGTTGTTGCCGGACCCATCGGAAGCAAGGTGGATGCGAAGGTGCGCCAGAGAGGTCGGCGGACATGGTACCCAGTGAGCCGTTTCCAAGTGCGCAGGACGGCCCGTCAACACACCAGGAAGAAGGGCAACTGGACGAGGGACCGTCAAGACCGGCGGTACTGTTGCAGAATTTCGAAGCAGGATGGCATACATCGTCCTACCCGGACCAAGGGACACTATCCAACAGCGATACCTAGGATCGTGCCTCCTGGAGAAGAGGTTCGATGGGTTAGTCCACCGGGGCGCAAGGGAGATGCTGCGGTGATAGTGCTGGTCGGGACGACCAGCTCTGAGGAGGGAGCAGTGTCACCGCGCCCGTCGCATCTAATTCCCGACAACAGCAGTGTCACCCATCGCATTATTGTCGGCACTACGGCAAAGGAGCCGAAGGAAAGAGACAGAGAATGGCCGCATTGTTGGGGCGCTTGCCGAAAGAGAGAAAAGGATAGAGGCTTCTGGAGTCTTCTACTTTGTATCTCGCCGCAATAACTGAACGTTCCTGAAGCTTCCAGAATAGTGCCTGGGAGATATAAATAGCGGTAAAGTGCGACAGAAGGCAGTCAGAGGTATGTGAAGGTTGAGGAGTCGTGCCGACGGAGAAGAGTTAGTTCTTTGTGTTACGAGTTCGGAGCCGTGCTGTTGGAGAATCGAAAAAAGACTTTCTTGTTGTTGCAACGAGTGTACAAAGTTACTGTTTACGGAAATAAAAGTGTTTCTTTATCTCGATTACATCTGTCTACTTTACTTAACACCCAACCAAACAAAAAGTTACAATAATAATCAGATTATTAAATCATTGAAAGAAAAGGATGTAATTTATACTAAAGCCGACAAAGGCAACAAAATTGTAATTTTAGATCAATCTGATTATAATAATAGAGTAGAACTTTTGCTTGAAAGTAAAGATTATTTAAAAATTGATAATGATCCTTTAAAATCATGTATTTCAACTTTTAATAAAACTCTCAATGAAGTGAAAATGATACCTAAAAATGAAAAAAGTATTTTAAAAGTCAATAATCCTGTTTTACCCAGATTGTATGCACTTCCAAAAATACATAAACCGGGAAATAAAATGAGACCCATTATAAATTCTATAAATTCACCTACATATAATTTAGCTAAATGGTTAACTAAAAACTTTAGTACTTTTGAAACATTTGAGAGTTTAAGTATTAAAAATTCTTTTGAACTAGTAAAAAAGATTAATAACCTAATATTATCTGATAATGATAAAGTCGTTTCTTTTGATGTAATTGCTTTATTTCCTAGCATTCCTAGAAAAAAGCTTTTGATTTTTTTAAAAAAAATTGTTAAATTCTTTAGAATTAGACAATGACTTAATAGATGATTTTGTAAAACTTACAAATCTTTGTTTAGATCAAAATTTCTTTAGTTTTAATGGTAATTTTTTTCAACAAACTTCTGGCTTGGCAATGGGTAGTCCACTTTCGCCATTTCCTGCTAATCTTTTCATGAGTTTTTTTGAAACTCAAATTACAAAATCATTCCCTCTAATTTTTAAAATATGGTATAGATATGTGGATGACATTTTTGCTGTTGTCCCTAAAAAACAGATAAATGATGCTTTAAAACTTTTAAATTTACAAGATAAAGCTATACAATTCACTTTGGAAACTGAGAATAATGGATTCCTTTCATTTCTGGACTTAAAAATTAAAAGACATAACAATAAATTGAAATTTGGTATTTACAGAAAATATACTCACACTGATAATTACATAAAATATAAAAGTTTTAATCCTTTTGCACATAAATTTGCTGTTTTTAATAGTTTAATTTATAGGTTAATAAATATACCCCTTAATAAAGATGAATTTGACATAGAATATAAACACATTAGTAACACTGCAGTAATTAATGGTTTTAATACAGATTTTATACATAAAAGGATAGAGGAATTTAAGTATCAAAAAGCTGTCAAAGAACTTTCAACCCTTAAAAAAATAAAAGATAATTGTATTTTTAAAAAGTTTACTTACCATCCATGGGCTAATAAAAAATTTACAAGGATTTTTAAAGAATATGGAATAAATTTGGTCCCTCAAAATAAATTTAATATACAAAATTTACTTAATTTTTCAAAAAAAAGATAAAATACCAAATTATAAAAAATCTGGCATTTATCAATTTAGCTGTTTAGATTGTGATAAAGTTTATATTGGTAAAACTAAACGTCATCTGGAAACCAGAATAAAAGAACATTTTAGAAATATTAAATATAAACAAACTGATAAATCAGCTGTGGCAGATCATTTTTGGTCATTTAATCATGAAATTAATCCAGAAGTTAAATTATTAAAACAATTAAGTAATCCTATAGATTTAATGGTTTGGGAAAAAATTTTTATTTTAAAAAACAGGAACCGTGTCATGAACTTCGAATTACCATCTATAGATTGTATTTATAAATTTTTGTTTTCAGAGATTGGTAAATAAAAATTGAATAAGAATAATTGTTTTTCAGAAAAAATAAAAGATTGTAGCTTGGCAACGAGTTTGTTTATATGGCTTTGAGAATGAGCTGGACACAGCTTGAAACCCAGGGTCAGCAAATCATACTAAGATAAGTGAAGTTTTTAGTTTCTAATTTGTTCTTACTTTAGATACATGTAAATTCTAAATGAAGATAATTATACCAACAACTATGTACAAAAAAACAGCACTATCTGTTTCAAACAGAAAACAAACAAGTCATATTAACGCTTATGTTTAATAAGATTCTGAAGAGCAATTACACTTTAATATATTTGTAAATTACTTTCTGCACAAGTTCACAAAAGAATGTATTAAGAGAAAGATATGAAATTTGAGATTGTCTCATATGGCATTCATAATTTAACAAAACATTTAAAATTAGTACATGAGACAGTGTCACTAATCAGGCGATACGTATAACACTATCCAAAGGTAGGTGCTGCCGAAACCAATTAGGCTTCCCTGAAACAAACAACAGGAAACAGTGCAAGTATTTCATCAGTGTTTCATATAGTTCATTTCAAAACATTATCAAGTCCCTCCCATTCAAAATTTAGTTTGGTTCAATTTCCTACTCCTAGTGTGTATTCTATAGTTCTACTGCCGCATCTTATATCTTTTCCTATCTTGTTTGCTAGTTGGAGTTGGAATGTCGGAGTGAATCGTATTCTTTTCACAAAACTAATCAGTTCAAAACGTATTAAAATCCAGCACAAATTTCTGAACTTTCTACGCCTGCTTGATACTGCACAGATTTGTTTCTCAACTGTTAGTATGACTTGTGATTGTTGATTCATTGTGTTGTGATGGCATGTGTATGTGCCCTGGGTGTTTGAACCTGATGGGCAGCGATGTAAACATCTGTAGCATGGTGTCCTTCAGAAGGAAAGCGTGTGCTGGTCCTGTGTTGTAGATTTGCAGTGCGAAAACCAACTTGAGCTTAATTAAGAAGCCTCTGAGAAAAATTAAGCAATTTGTCATGCCCAATATAGAATGGGACACTAAGAACTGTATCACTTCACTTAAAGCGTGTCCATAAATAAAAACTTAATTTTTCCTGTATACATCTCTAAGAGTAAAATAGCATTGTTGTAATTAAACCCCATACTACTAATGATTTGGACTAAAACAAATTGTCAAACACCTATTATACTCCACCTAATGAAATTTCAAAAAGTATATTTACATTAAATGAACATAGCCTATCGCAGTACACCGATAAACATTCTGAATAAATCCAGCAATTAATAACTGTGAAACAGGCATATTTAAGGTATATGATTACCTATCAATTACAGTTGTACAGCTAAAATTAAGTTTCAGGACCATTTGAAAACTTTGTGTTGACATCTGTGCTGCAAATATAATTTTAATGCAACACAGAACGAAACACAATTGTACCATCAACTGTATGACTTGTTGAAAGAAAACTGCTTTCACTGCTCCAATTATACTTTAACATATTTATAAAAATGACCCAACCAAATGAAAGCACTTGGTTTTTACAAGATAATATTGCTTAACTATTGATGGTGCAAAACATTCGGTTGGCCCATCATGGATAATGTAGCACATTGACCAATACCCAATTTTCATCACAATTATTTACATTAGGGAATGTTGGGTGCCTTGATAAATAACATCAGTATATTATTATTGTTTTAAGATCATTATATTGCCTCCTAAAACTCTAAAACAACATGCAAATAACCTTTTTCCCTACCTCATTATAGAAAGCAACACAACCTATAGTGATGGCATGTAGAGGGGAGTTGAGTCAGATATGGGAAGGTGGGGAAAGTGGTATTGCCAACATATGAAACGCAGGAACAATGTGAGCAACATGCAGGAAATGGCGTGTGTTCTTTGTGAAGTGCTAATGTTGGCAACATCTGGACAGGAGAGGGAAGGGATGCAGCGTAGAGGAAGGCTCCCGTGATGCCTTGCGTGAAGTACCTGCAGATAATTTAATTTCACTGCTTCACTTTCTGCACCTTGTCTCAATAAAATGCAAGTCAAAGACATCAGGGCGCTGATGACCTAGAAGTTGAGCGCCCTTAAACCAAATCCAAATCCAAATCAAAGACATTTACAGAAATAAATTACATATTATGTGTGTCAATTATTATTCCTGAAGATGTATTCTTAATATTTGTACAATAAAACAGTGCAATAGTATTAAAAGTGTGGGAAAATCTATTTGAAAAATTTTGGTCAATACGCTACATTATACCACATCACTAAATACAAAATATCCAATTATTTCTAATAGATTGTTCCCTCATCCTCAGCAACTACTTTATGTTCATTACTCAGCAAATCTAAACTCCTCTAATTTTGTGAACGCAAAATTCTAGTTTCACCTGTTTACCATAAACTTGCTTCTTTATTTCACTGGAGATTTTATCACATCCTTCTTTACTGAAGTTTGTAAATTTAAATGACTTCCTTGATAAAATGACAGCTAGTAAAGAAGCTTAACTTTAGCATGTGATCCTAGTCCATTTCTTAATGCTGTACCAACAATATTCAGATTGTGTAAGTAATCTCTCAGTGACAAAATTGAAGAAAAGATAATTTACGAAAGATGTAGTAATGAGTCTGCCATTGGGTTATGAGACAGTAAAATGGAAAATGTATTAAAAGTAACTTACTTCACATGATACATGAAGGAAATCTGTACCATAGTCCTGAAGATGCACTTCTGGAGGTGTTGAGTACTGCAGTGGTCCAGTTTACAATGTATACAGTTCTGAAATTCAGAGAATGCAAAAAGCGAACTTACTCCAAATGCACTTTTGTTGTTCACTAGTATTAACGAACTATCTGATCACAAACTGTTTATTATCATACATAAGCAGACTAGATTCGAACCACAGTTGATTTGCAAAAAGTAATATTAGTCAGATCTATATTGAAAATAAATGAATAAGTAATGTAGGTACATTACAAATCAGGTTATGTCATGGTTTATTTAATACATACATTATAGGTACTTACCAATGGCCTTGTGACAACAGATTTACTTTCTTCTTAGTGCTCATATGCTCTTGCACGTCTTTCAAATCTTGCGGGTTTTACAAATACAAGAATATTATTTGAAGGTTTATGAGATTTACTTTCGCTCTGCTGTCGTTACGATTTCACAGAACGTTAACCACAACGATCACAGCTTTCAAATTTCGTATTAAATAAGATACAGGTAGCCAACTGTACTGTTTTATTCACATCGTACATTGACTAAAATACTGTGCAAGTTATCCAATATAATATTACGCAAAGGCCTTTATCAGTACAAACTGGCATAAATACACCAATTTGTTTTACTAAATGTGTGGTTTTGTAAAATTATTTAGAACGCAATACAGAGGTGTATAACAATTGTGTTGGCAGCCTTTTAATGTTTGTTGCAGGAAGTGCGCAGTGTCATCTAGCGTGTGAATTTGAAAGTAAAGGTTGCATGCAGCGCTCGAAATGTTTGTTTCACCACGGTGACCTTGACAGAACGATGTAGAACCGGAAGTGCCTATTCCAATCGGCACCCACTGGTTGTGAATAACAGACCTCTTACTCCATAAAACCGGCATTTCTGTAACTCAACAGCCTCTCAGTCCACATTAGAACAAGTTATTGGGATTCCACTGTATTATCATTATTATTTTTACTTTCTCTACTGTGTGTTGTAAGTAGAGGAAGTATTGTATTTTACCCAAAAATTCGATGTTGAGATTTCAATGGAATATGTTCCGAGGCCCCCTGAATCCAAAAAAAGCACTTCTAGAAAAAGGTCTGTGTGTGAGTGTGTGCGTGCATGGGTGGGTGGGTGCATGAGTGTGTTAGCCTGTGGACAACATAACTCTAGAACGAAAAGTCAGTTAAAAACCAAAGTTGGTATTTAAGTTTAATGTCTTTCAAGGATGCGACACGAAAATTTTGAAGAAAATTCCTCCACCCTAAACTATCCTTTACATGGAAAATTTTGATTCTCTCGAAAATGGCTAATGATTTCAATTCTCTCAAAAATGGCTGATGATTTTGATTAAAATGCAATATGTTTGAGATATTTTTATGGCAAACGAAATGTATATTTTGAATTTTCTGGCTATAGCCCATGTAGTCCTGCTTACTCTGGATGAGTTTTGCGTAGCGAAAATCTTGTTGTTGTTGTTGTTAGCTAATGCTGGATTTCTGACAATGAAGTCATTAATCCTCTTGTTCTCCAATATTTTTCACTGATGATATTGAAGAGAGCAATAGCAGTAATAGTAACCGCTTTTTAGAGAGCACCATATTTTTATAGCCAAAATCTTACTATACCAAAAATGTTGATCTTGCTAAAACAATTTATGTCCAAATAAATTTTTCTTTTTTAGAGTGAATCATTTCGGAGCTATTCCTTGTTATTTGTGTGAGTTTTGAAATACTTAAACTTTCGTCAAATGGAAGATCATTATTCGTTTTTTTTTATCTTAGCCATGCATAGAGAATGGAATCTCAAAGCTTTAAAATATTTGACTATCGCTAGGGCCAATTTTTTGGAGGATCACGATGACACAATATATGTTAATGCACAATAAAAAGGTTTCAGAATCAATTCTATTGCAATTGTCCGCATAATTACCAATGTTTACTCTCACGATTAAACACAAATTTTAATGAAATTTGTGAAATGAGTGTTTATTTACAATTTACCACAAAATCAAAAAATGAACGTTTATGTACAATTTAACATGAAATTAACATTTCACTGTGATGTTTCTGCAAAACTGGCATTAAAATATGTATTTCAGAAATAAAACAATGTTTTCTTTTTTGCATCATAGAAAGCCAGATGCGAGGTCAAGGTCAAGAGTTCAAGCTCTGTGTGGCTGCAAGAAATGCAATTATGTTTACAATAAGCAGGAAAGGCATAAAGGATAGTTTGAGAGATATCCAGTGGCATACGTGAGCGTTCAATGAACACACAGAATAATATATCTTCCATGCTAAAGCACCACCACTAGAGCAAAGTGCCGGAGACAACACCCCCTCCCCTCTACTGGTTTTCCCACACTCTACAAACACACTCTGCTTAGACACAAATGATAAGTTCAGGTGTATTTTACAGAAGGCTGTGATAAACAGCAGGGAGCACGAGTTTAATGCCAAAAATGGCACTGCGTTTGTTTCTTGTACTGGTGCACTGCAGAGCCAAGTTGCACGATGGTGTAGTTACATTAAAATATATATTACAATATATATATATATATATATATATATATATATATATATATATGTGTGTGTGATAATCATAGTTACAAACTTTTGATTAATATAGAATAGTAAACAATACTACTAAGAATAGTGTCCAAAGGCATTTCTTCATTTGTGTTAGTCACAGCTGATACGAACATGAGGTTACCACAGAGGGATACAAGGCTAGATGGAGCGTGGGTGCACACATGCGCTTGAAAGAGTTTCCATGGCAACAAACGTCGTCCTCCATGGTCTAGAGGTAACATACTAGCATCTGGTTCCCTAGTTCACAGGTTTAAACCCAGCGGAGGGCAATGAATTTTTACATGCTAAAACTCCTTAGCATGGCTTCATTCAAAAGGGAAGTAAAGTCGGTGGTGCCATGTCATAGATTTGAGGCATGTTTAAAAACCTCAAGCTTGATAGAGAGGGCTATAAGCAAAATTAAGCAGTCTTTCATGCCCAATGTACATAGAATGGAATCACGGCCTATGTATCTATATTTCAATTTCTAATGGTGATTGTGAAGGAGCTCTTTCAGTGTGCAATATTTTGTCAGACCAGACCAGACCAGACCAGACCAGACCAATATTACAGCAGGCAACTTAAAAACCATGCATACTTGGTATTTCAATGAACGTGCTACATATAACATTTGAAATGTAAAATATAACAATAATATTTGATATTTTATTTCACTGCTTTTATCTCGCTTTAAGCCCTCTTTTTATACCGACACTCACACTTTTTATTCTTCATAAAATTGTGTCCCTAACTATCGCTCAAAGGCTACTGTATTCCCATATTCCCCTTGCACCTAAAAGGACATAAGCAATAAGATAATTTCTGCAAATGCTTATCTCAACTAACGCGAAGATAAAGGAGTAAGAGTTTGTAAGAATGGTTAGTATAAGAGTAGAGAAAAATTGCTTCACTACTAATTCTGACATCCACAATACCAATACAAGATCTAGATCTGAACTCTGTATACCATCAACTAAGCTCACGTGTGTCCAAAATGGAGTGCATTACCAATGCATTAAAATATTTAATATGCTACCTAATGAGTTGAGGATCTGTAATGATAAGGTACTCAAAATTAAGCTAAAGGAATATCTTCTTAAGCATTTAACAACATCCAATGTAATCATTAGATTATCTATGCACTATGTAATTATACTGCAAATATTGTATAACATATTGACTTGTTCCACATCCTGTTGTGTAGGATCTACGGAATGCAAAATAAATGTAAATGAAAGTTATGTGACCGCAACACATTTTTTTTTTTTTGTTTCAGGAGAAAAATAAGCAATGATAAAAATCTGCAGGAGTAGCTTTATGGATGATAAAGGAATACAAATGAAAATTAACAATTTTAAGATACAACAATGTTAATATTTTGGTCCAACAGTTCCAATATATGTTTGTTTAATACCCTTCATATTACTGCATGTTTTATATCACCAAAACTTGTAACAAAAAATTTTAAAACAAGCAAAAACTTTCTTGATTATTCTTTATTTATACCAACAAACTTACTGTTGGTGTTTTTAAACACACAAGCCGTGTGTGGGCAAAGTTTGAGAGGTAGAACTGGAACTTAAAATGTCAATGCCACAACTGGGATTTGAACCACAGACCTTCCGCTTACCAGGCAGCTGCTCTAACCATTGAGCTATTGTGACAAACTGCCAGAATGGCATTAAATTCTCAAACCAGTTCGTATTTCTCCTGGTAAACCACAAAGGCAATACAAATAACAGTCAAAATCACACAAATCTGTATTGGAACTTCAAAAAAGCAGATTGGAACAAATATAAAACTGAACTGGAACATAAATTTAAAGAACAATCAAACTCATAGCTGCATGACCAACCAAATCATTTGAACAAAAATTTCTGTAAAGTAATCCTAGAAACTGCAAAAAAACATTCCTCGTGGAAGAAAAAAAATTTCAAAGTCTTTTGGAACCCCCAGTTAGAAGAACTGAAAAAGCAAAGGGATATAGCTAGAAATACAGCTGAACAAAAAAAAAAAAGAACATATCAGATACACAAATATGGCAAAAGAAATGTGCCTTACTAAAAAAAGAAATTAATACAGCTAAAAAGAATCACTTTAATAATTTCTTAGAAAAAATGGATTATAGGACAGATGGCAACAAAGCCCATAAGTTCATAAAAAATGTCAAGGACAGGAGAGAAAGCAACAGCACACCTATCATACACAACAATAAAATATTAACAAATGATGCAACCATAGCCGAAACATTCAATAAATATTATGGTAATTCACATAAAGTAACAAGAAATAATAAAAAAGAACGTAAACAATTTAAGAAAGATTTGAAACAAGAAAGAGAATGTGATCCTAACACTCAATATAATATCTTTTATCAACATTTTAATATACAAGAACTGAACATTGCAATTAATAATCTAAAAAACAAAAGGTCTACGGGACCAGATCACATACATCCAGAGTTCATAAAAAACCTTGAACCTTGGAAAAACAGCAAAACAATAACTACTAAAACTCTACAATCTATCCTGGAACACCACTGTACCTGCCGAATGGCGAAAAGCAATAATTGTCCCACTCTTGAAGAAAGATAAAACAGCATCAGAAATAAAAAATTATAGACCAATAGCTCTTACTAGCATAATAGGAAAAGTGATGGAAAGAATGGTGTCAAATAGGTTAAATTGGTTTCTAGAATCACAAAATTTAATTTCCCCATGTCAGGCTGGATTCAGAGAGTTCCACTCTACAAATGAACAAGTCTTACTTCTCAGTCAAGAAATCAAAGACTCCTTCAATAGAAAAGATGATAATTTATCAGTTTTTATTGATTTCCAAAGTGCATATGATTCTATATGCAGAACAAAACTGCTAAAGAAAGTAAAAAAAATAGGGATACCAGGTCCAATGTTTTCATGGCTATGTCATTTCCTAACACAACGCTTTATTGCAACCAGATATGGAAGAAATATATCTAAATACAAACAAGTACACCGTGGCTTACCACAAGGCGCAGTGCTCAGCACAACACTTTTTAATATATTTATTAACGATCTGCCACAACAAATACAAGAATCAGGTGTGAAGTGTGCACTATTTGCTGATGACTTAGTAATGTGGACTTCAAAACCAAAAAACAAAAGTACAGAACTAGAAAAAACCATGCAACAATCCTTCAACAACCTACAAAAGTGGACCAAAGAAAATTTAATGACTGTTAATACAACAAAATCAAACTACCAAATCTTTTCACTAAGAAAAAAGCCACTAAAAATAAAACTAAATTTTGAGGGTCAACAATTGCCAGAAACAAAGGAAGCAAAGTATTTAGGAGTTACATTTGATACTAAACTTACATGGACCAAACAAATAGATAATGTAATACAAAGAGCAGAGAGGCGCCTTTCACTGTTAAAACGTCTAACAGGAATGAAGTGGGGATGTTCCAGAGCAACTCTTAACACAACATACAATGTATATATATAAAGCCATTATTTACTTACTGCAGTGAAGTTCTTATAACAGCAAATACAAAAAAAATTCAAATCTTTCAAAACCAAAGTCTGAGACTAATTACAGGTGCTATCAAAACCACGCCAATACCAGCTATGGAAATACTAACTAACCAATACCCCATTGAATATGAGATACAAATGCAGCTGTTATTCAACATGAAAAGTTTATCAGACTCCCATTCAATACATGGAACAAGAGAAATTTTACACATACACTAAAGACTCAGGAGAGCTTTCTTTCCAAAATTCAAGACATCAAGAACAATATATGCCTTCCTAATTCAAAGGAAAACTTAATATCTAAAGTCAATCCATCACAAACATCACATATTATTTACACCTGTCAAAAGAAGTTAAGAAAAGTGATACTCCAACTAGTGTTCTAAAATTATTAGCATTAGAGACAATCCACACTAGGTTTCCAGAACACGAATGGCTCCATATTTATACTGATGGATCATTGATATCAAACCGAGATGGAGCAGGGGCTGGAGTCATGTGTCACCTCTTTTCCTATTACAAATCTCTAAGTTATGGAACTACAAACTTTGATGGAGAAATTGAAGCAATTCGAATGGCCCTACAAAATCTTTTGTACAGAATTTCACATTTTCAGCAAGCAGCTATTCTCTCAGATTCCAGGGCAGCAATTATAGCAATTATTTCCAAGTTGTCACCAAAAAACCAAACAATTATAGAATGTTGGAAAATCCTTACCCATCTAACAGCACTTCAAAAACACCTAGTCTTCCAATGGATACCAGCTCACTGTGGACTGAGTAGTAATGAGAAGGCCGATTTTCTTGCTAAAACGGGTACCGGCAATGTGCAGAAATCTATAGTTAATCTACCATTTTATGCAGCTAAAAGATTAGTCAACTCTGTATTCAAAAAAGTTATTGCAAAATATTACTATGAAAAATCAAAAAATAAAAGATGGGAACTACCCAACATTCAAACAGTAATTCCTAAGTATACTCGAAAAACAGCAGTTGCAACCTTCAGGTTGATTACAGGACATGATTGTCTGCCAAAACATTTAAACAGAATTGGGATATATTCTTCACCACTCTGTCCTCTATGGAAAGAGGAAATGGATCGAGACCACCTTCAAATATGCCCGACCACTTCTAGTGCCCCATCCATCATTGAAAAATATTGGAGAGCAAGAGGATTAATGACTTCACTGTCAGAAATCCAGCATTAGCTAACAACAACAGTACACACATCACATGTCAATACACTATGCAGTTACAAATAACACCATGCATCATGTACGACACATAACATAAAAATAAGCTGTAAACCACCAGAATTTGCAGGGTTAATCATTAGAATCAGTTCTCTTTTATGTAGCATTATGCTAAAATATCTTTCCATACTCTATGGCAGTGCTAGGCATCTTCTGTATTTGTGACAAAAGAGCTAGTTCCAAAAAAAAGGGCAACACAGAGCCAACGGTAATGGCATATCACCATAAATGCAAATCAGCACACTGGCAGATACTATAGTGCAGCAGTAAGTTGGGTCCTGGCTCTTTATGAAGTCTGTATTAATTTTAGAAAAGATACATGAATAATACTGAATGACCACACTCGCACATTTTCCAAAGCTGTCTACAGTATACAACCCAATTACCAAAATGAATTATTATGTACAAATATTGAAAGCTCCAAGTCCAGAATCTGATACCAGATTTCAACATATTGTAAATATATAGTCCAACATCTACACATTTACAACCATTTTCAGCGGATACTAATAAGAATGTCATCATTGTAATTACAAATAACTGAGCTACAAAATTATAGACATGAAAGACAGCTTTCAAAACAAAAAAGTCTTGTCTTCCTTTTATAGAAATTTCCCTCAAACAAGGTTTCCTCGTTTATACACAAGTTTGTTTACAGAAATCAGACAATGCATCCCCAGGCAAGTGAGTGTACAGAAGCAAAACTCTTTGTTTCCTAACTCTCCTAACCACCCTCTCCATAAACATGCAAAAGGCGCATACAATAAAGGCCGAAATGTATATTCTTGCCACCATTTAAAATAGCATTTGAAAGCAAAACCTTGCAGCTGATTTTCACATGTATGAAATAAGCATGCAGTTTGTTTTGCTTACATTATGCATAACTGAAGTTAGAACTATGTATCATATAATAATTACATATATTACCAACACTTTAGAACATAACTAAGGAAGAGTTCAAAACTAACATTCGAGGCACAGCAATAAGGTAAGTTTCTAACTCATCCCACAGCTAGCAAACCATACATTATGTAAAGTGACTGTGTTAACGAGACAGAGTAATGACATGGCACATGAGCTAGCAGAATTTCCCAAATTCTCAGCAGCATCATAGCAACGAATGAAGATGGAGGCTGCTACTCCAGCTCCAGTCAAAGGTTAAGTATGGTCTGTGATAAATTATTTGAAAGCACATTCCAGGACTGAGAAGATACATTAAAGCACAAGTGGCATTGTTTTGCCAGTTTGTAATATATGAATACTAAAGCTGGGAGATCACCTTTCCAACTTGTATAGACAGTATGCTTTGCCATTATGAACAATAACATTAAACAAACAATTAAAAGAAACTCTTATTGTAATTCATTCCTGCATATAGTCTTAAGGGAGATCACAATTTTGCACTTACTGAAAGGTAGGGATTCCAGGCATCTCAGCCCTCATCAATCACCATATTATGAGAGCAATTCATATATAAACAGTAACTGAAAGCACTGAGTCAGCAGATCCAAGGATGGTGGAGTGGGAGGGAGGGTTGAAGGTCAGTGAGTTATGGAGGCGGAATCAGCTTGGTTAGCCGCTTCACTAGGTTTTGGACTCAGTACAGCCATCAGTGGAGAAGAGGTTCCTTCATTTATTGCTCAACACATTTTTTAACCAATGAAGGGGTTAACGCCTTTAAAGGCACAGTTTGGGGACACTATATTGTCCCAGAATCAAGTGCCTACTATGGCCAGACAATTTAAGGGTGCCCGAGGAATGGTGCACATCATAGGTCATGCTCAACGCCCAAGGTCAAGATTCACAGATGACAACAACCGTGCCATTATTGAAGGTGATCGTCACTGCACTGTTGAAGAAATTGAGTTAGAAGTAGGTGTCAGCACCGTGAGTGCGCAAGTCATTATCAGTGGACATCTTGGACTTAAAAAATTAGCTGAAACAAAAGACGTATGCTCATCACAGATGTCAGCCTTCTCCAAGACAAGACTAAGCCTATTACTATGAATTGGAGGACATGCCCTGGGAAATCCTTGAATGCCCTACCTACAGCCCAGGCTTGTCCCCCTGGACTATTTTTTGTTTGTATCCCCATGAAAGAATCGCTTGGAAGGGAACAATTCGAAAACAAAGCACACATTGAAGAGTGTGTGCGCAACTGGTTGAAGACCTGTTTTCAAACTGTTTTTGAACCAGGAATACTCAAGCTTCCAAATCAGGCATCGGCAAACATGTACTCAATGAGGTATCAGTATGACGTCTCAACATGCAACCCGCAATGCACATGATGTAATATAGAACAGGGGATGGCATTGACCTTCGTTCAGAGTCGGTGCTGGACTCGCTCGCTACAGAGTACAATAAGGAATAGTACACATACTTGAATTCAGCTATTTTGGTCTATGATACTTTAGGTAGGCCTAGATATTTGAGCACTATATTTCAATTCACTTCTATTTGCAATGTACTACGAAAATCTAGTGATATATCACAAGTAGCCACTCTCAGGATAGCACGCAAATTAACATCTATTAATCGTGATACAAGATTTTTTTGGATTCAGTTTCTTTTCTTCTACACATTTCTTAAATGCTTGAAATAATTCTGTCCCTGTTGTATGTTCCCTAAGTGGAATGACTTCAAGCATATATTCTTGTATCGAGAGGTTGCTAATAACACCATGAGTGAAAATTACCAATTGTGCTGTGTCAGCGTTGTCAGTGCTTTCATCCAATGCGAGAAATGACTATAAATTCATGGACCTTGGTTTGTAGTCTTTTTTCGGCTATTTCTCCATTTTGTGTATCCTTCTCTGTATGGTTCGTGGTGATAATGCAATATTACTAAAAATATATTGTTCAGGGCAAATTATTTTGGCAACTTAACTCTCACTTTTTTTATGAAATCTCCATCACTAAAACACCTCAGTGACTGAGCAATCTCCAAAGCAACAGCATAGCTGGCGTGAAGTTATCAGTTACAATATTTGAATTAATATTAGGTGTATTATCTGAATATTGCTCTTTGAGCTGTTGCAGTTGGTTAGTCCAATCTAGACCTGAAAAAAAAATAAAATGAATAAAGGACACTACGTCAGTGTTATGCTACTTTAAATCGTGGTGTAAATTTATGAATACATGTTGAAATAAGAAGAGTCACACTAATTTTTACAATTACTTCACTCACTTGTTTATTAAAAACTGGAACGTTTTCGAGAGATGTCTCTCTCATCTTCTGCAGATGGTGACTGAGGTTTGAAGTTGGATCCTACATCTACTAGGGTTGCATCTTGCTGCCGTCTATCGGTAGAGAGGCAAAGCTCCATCAGATGGTTTGTTGGCGGGATGTCAAAATTTATAATGTCGTCTGCGTTTTTGGTGATGTATATTTTTTCCCAGATGGAGAGTTCTAGTGGTGAAGAAACTGGTTTTAACAAATTTATGGCTTGACCGATGTTGTGGTTTTCTGACCAAAAATGGTGTGATACAGCAGATTTGTCTGTTTGTTTAAATTTAATGTTTCTCTGATGTTCCTTTAATCTAGTGATTAATTTTCTCTTAGTTTTGCCTATGTAGAATTTATGACAATCATCACAATTAATTTGGTAAATTCCTGATTTTTGTGTGTCTGGGATTGTATTCCTGAGAGGTTTGTTTAGTAAATTGTTTAGGCTGTATCTGTTTTGGGGAGCTAATCTGATGTCCACCTTATTGAAAATTTTATCAAATTTTTTAAAAGCCCATGGATGAAAAGTGAACCTTTTGTATTTCCATTTTGTGTCCTTGATTGTCTGCAGGGTAGTTGTTTGGGCTATTTCTTTCAGTTTAGTGCCATGTTTTAGCATTTTATTTATCATTGCCGGATTGAAACCATTGGATGCTGCTATGTCCAGTATGTGTTGGCGTTCTTTTGAAAATTCCTCTCTGCTTAGAGGGACATGGAGTAATCTATGGATCATACTTTTGAAAACTGCCAACTGGTGTGCAATTGGATTGCACACATTCTTCTTTATGTAATTGTCCACATGAGAAGGTTTCCGGTGGATTCCAAATGTGAATTGATCCTGGTCTCTGATAATTTTGAGGTCTAAAAAGGGTAATATGTTATTTTCTTCGGTTTCCATAGTGAATTTTATATGAACATCCTGTAGGTTAAGCAATTTTGGGGCATCTTCTTTGAATTTCTCGGGTATGATAGCAAAGACATCATCTACGTATCTGATCCAGAATTTGAAGATGTGGGGAAATGTATTGACCAAATGTATTTCTAAATGACTCATGTATAACTCTGCTAGGATAGGTGACAGTGGGCTTCCCATGGCTAAGCCTTGTGTTTGTTTGTAGAACTTATTGTTGAAAGTGAAAAAGTTTTGTTGGATGCAAATTTCAGTCAAGTTGATGTCTTCTAATTCTGCTGTGCTTGAAGTTAACGGAGTTAGCCATTTCTTTATAAGTGCAGGGATTTTCTCTATTGGAATGCTTGTAAATAAAGCTTGGACGTCGAAGGAGACCATTATGTAAATGGTCAAAACCATTATGTAAATGGTCAAAAGTATGATCCATAGATTACTCCATGTCCCTCTAAGCAGAGAGGAATTTTCAAAAGAACGCCAACACATACTGGACATAGCAGCATCCAATGGTTTCAATCCGGCAATGATAAATAAAATGCTAAAACATGGCACTAAACTGAAAGAAATAGCCCAAACAACTACCCTGCAGACAATCAAGGACACAAAATGGAAATACAAAAGGTTCACTTTTCATCCATGGGCTTTTAAAAAATTTGATAAAATTTTCAATAAGGTGGACATCAGATTAGCTCCCCAAAACAGATACAGCCTAAACAATTTACTAAACAAACCTCTCAGGAATACAATCCCAGACACACAAAAATCAGGAATTTACCAAATTAATTGTGATGATTGTCATAAATTCTACATAGGCAAAACTAAGAGAAAATTAATCACTAGATTAAAGGAACATCAGAGAAACATTAAATTTAAACAAACAGACAAATCTGCTGTATCACACCATTTTTGGTCAGAAAACCACAACATCGGTCAAGCCATAAATTTGTTAAAACCAGTTTCTTCACCACTAGAACTCTCCATCTGGGAAAAAATATACATCACCAAAAACGCAGACGACATTATAAATTTTGACATCCCGCCAACAAACCATCTGATGGAGCTTTGCCTCTCTACCGATAGACGGCAGCAAGATGCAACCCTAGTAGATGTAGGATCCAACTTCAAACCTCAGTCACCATCTGCAGAAGATGAGAGAGACATCTCTCGAAAACGTTCCAGTTTTTAATAAACAAGTGAGTGAAGTAATTGTAAAAATTAGTGTGACTCTTCTTATTTCAACATGAATGAAACTTCACTGTCAACATTGCTTCTATGTCAAATATTTATGAATACATGCTTGTCTATAATTGTATGGTGATCATATGACATGTATCATAATGCCGCTTAATGTTCCATTGATGAGTGCCTTTTTTAACTTTAGAGCACAACAAACACCTTACGTTCCATACATGATGAGAGAAGAAATCTTCAAAGTGCTATTCTAGATATAAAATTTAATAGACCAGGAATAATTAGATGCGCTCTAATTCTATGAATATACTAAGACTTTAAGTTAAATAAACTATATCCTTCAAAGTTATACATAAAGAAATTTATCTGCAAGTCTTAGTATTAAATTACACTTTGACAGACATGTTTAGAAGTGCAGGTAAATACGACAGGACAGTCCGCCTGTGATAGGTGTGTATGCAGTGCCAGTTAAGACTGCGAGGGAGGGGGAGACAGAGTAAGCGCTGCCCCTGACATGTCATAGTTGCGAGGCCTCATTGAGTACATGTTTGCCGATGCCTGTTCCAAATCATTGGCAAAAGTGTGTAGTGTGTGAAGGAGCCTAGGTAGAGAAATATCTGAATGTCCCTTGTGTGTATGTTTAATCAATAAATAGTATAAAAAATTACCATTCATATTTGAATCACCCTATCAGAAATTTTCCATAGCTGCAAGCACCATTATACAATATGACATAGATCGCTATTTGAAATTCTGGAAATTAAACATGTATCCTGATTTGTGAAATACAAGTTTTCTGTTCAACAAACTTGATTTGTGACAAATCAAGATATTTCTTTAATGCACAGCACTATTAACTACTCTGTAGTTATACTGTAAATGATCTGTCTTTTGAGCTCACAATATGGAGTCATTATGTGTTAACCCATTCATAGGCTCTCCACTGTGCAAGAGAAGCAAGATTTGCTGGAAAAATGGTGCAGCAGAGGTGCACTAGTCTCACCTAGTAGTAGATGCTGCTTCTGCTCTCAAACAAACAAGCATACCTCGTAAAAATGCTCTCATTCATTTATACTCAACAGCAGGAATCTTGAGGATTTCTCACACAATGTTATCATTAAGTTCCTGTAGTACACGAGGATTATAACAATACGCTGCCTTTCAAAGAACCTGATAAACAAAAATCAGCAACTTGTTAGGTTGGGGAACAAGTGGGCTACAAATCTACACTTTTAATTCTGCTGATGAACATCTCACATATTTCACTTAATGATTTGGTAGCTGTATTTGCTGTTGCAGAATCTTGTTGGAACCAACCATATATGTTCTCTTCTGTCAACCAACTGAAAGATGCTATTATAAATAATTACTCTCTGATATCACTCTGCACTTTTTTCACTATACAAAATAGGTGCTGTTATTCTTCTAGCACTTATTGCACACCATACTCTAATTTTCAAGTTATAGCTGGGCATTTCACGTAATAGTACAGGTTTTTCTGAAGCCCAAAATTGATTGTTGGATGTTCATGCATCCATTTTGATGAAACAAAAATTCATTGTAGAAAAATAAAAACTATGGGCCAACGAAACCACTTTCTACAGACTGGAAAAGACAACTGCAGTAATTCACTTGCATACTGCTTGCACTCATTTATAGCATTAGGGTTTCAGTTTTAACAGATGTGTAGAATTTCTTGCAGAAGATGGAGATACATCTGTTTGTTGAGCGAATTTGTTTAGTAATTTTAGAGGCTCTAAGCCGATACAGATTTCATCTAGTTTGTTTCTTGTTGCAAATGAACTTCTAGAATCTTTGTCTACATGGAATCCAAAGGTGCAAATTTATTGACTATCGTGTATAGTTTTTCTTGCAGGTAGTACAGGTTTGGAAAATCTTTAACAAACACCCTGCACTCAGAGCAAGTGCACTTTTGTTTAAAGTAAAGTTCGCAAAAAAACATACGTTCTTCCACAGATAAATTATATACCTTGTTTACTGTAGCGAGTCATCTGACTGGAACTGATAGAGCATAACAGTCAGACCTTTGCACCTTTGCAAATGTACCTTTGAGTGGGAATTGGGGGTCTCAGGTCCCACTAAATGAAGAGCAAAGGAGAGAAAGGCCACGAGAGTGTTACCATATAATACAATAACCCCATAGCTGAAAAGTACGGATGTGTTTCAGTAGCTGTTAGATTTTCAAAGTGAAAATTAAGGGAGATTTAAGAAATGTTTCCCCAACACCTGAACACATTGATCCATCAATGTTTTGCTGTATTGTTTCTAAAGGATTTATGCCTAATATTGTATACAGAAATACATTTAACATATTTATACAGAACTTTTAAAACAATAAGTAGCTTTACAATATAGCACTTTTCTAATTTTGCTCCTTTGAAAATCTACATCAAATCATCAGGTCCGTTTGGGCTATAATGTATACTTTATCAGAAGCTTGGCATCAGTTGTCACATGGTAAAAGAATTCCTTGCAAGTCATTTTAAAATGCATAGCAATATGCAATTCAGCTTTAATGAGTTCAGAAAAGCATTTTATTTCTTACATTTATTCACCTATTGCTCATTAACCCATAGCTGTTTTACGAAGAAAAAAAAAAAAAAAAAAAATGCTCGCTGGTACCAACAACCAATTAAAACTGTTGCGAATATTGGAAAAAGGAAACCAGTAGTTTGATATATCAGATGGCAGTGAGTTGGTGTTTGGTAGTTTCATTCTATAATGCACATCACTGTTCCAAAAACCCAGTTCAAAACTCAGAATTCCAATGAATGAAATGCTGAGAAATAGCTCAAAATACATGAGTCGGACTACTCAATAAAATTGACAAAAATATGGGAAAACCTGCAAAATAGCTGAGACCTGGCAACCCTAGTAGACTTCAGTAAGGAAGAACTTATTATACACTAAATTCACAACATACCTACTTCATGGTATAATTGCTGGAAACAAAAAGTACTTCTGTAATCTGTACTATTAATAATAGCTGGCTAGTACTGCAATAATAAATACTGCTTTCTTCTCAATTTACAAGGGCAATCAATGATAATATTTCAGTTCTGATTCTTCCGTTCACGGCAGCAACTGAACAAATGTTTATTCCAACCACTTTACAATTTGTTTTTATATAATATGGAAACCTACACTGATACACATATAAAACCTCTTAATATAAAATGCAATGAATGATTAACTTAACATTATAACTAGTACTTTTATTCTTGGCATATGAGATGTATAATACATGCTCATAGTTCTGAAGATTGTCATATATGCAATTGCAAGAAACTGATGCTTCTTGGTGAATTTTTATATGGAAGGGTACATATTAAAAAGTTCAACACAACAAGCAATATAGAGCAATTCCGCGAATATGTCATACCGAGTGTTAAAATTTGAAATCAATGTTTCACTTTTTTTACTGAGGAAAGATGATGCTAGATACTCCAAAGTATCTTATGAAGTGAAAAATAAATGTTTTTCACGTGAATATGGGTTCAAATTTCACTTCTTACCCACATATTTCCAAAACATTAAAAATAAGCGTGAATAACAGTGATTTTCATATCAATATTTCAGGAGCTATGTACAACTGTTTTAATTTTTTTTCGGTGTACATCACACAATGACTCTTCATCTTCAAAACGTGTATGTGGCTAATAATTTTCGACATTTATAAATAATCCTTAGAGCCTGTTTAGTTATTACTGTGTGTCGATGTCAGATAGTCACGGTAAATAAGGATAAAGTTCTCTGCACGGAAAAGTAATAGACTGAAATAAATATCCTTTTGGATTCTGCGTCATTACAATATAACAAATAAAAAAGTATCAGAAAGTTTTCCTCTAAAGTCATTCGTTTTCCCACAAAACATGTGACTATCGGACAATTGGTGCTGGCGCCCTGTGGTCATCATACGCGTACAGTGCTTGTGACACTTCAGTCAGGATAGACTATCAGTCCGTTTCTGACTCCATGGCTAAAACACCAGCCCAAAGACAACGTGAATACAAACAATATCTGAAGGAGCAAGACAGTTATCCACAATGGAAGGAAAAAATAAAAGTGACTATGAGGAAAGGAAGAGCAATACTGAAATAAACAAAACAAGGAAGAGAACACCTCAAGTCTGAATTAGGAGACATAAACAAGCACAGCGGGCAAGACAGAAGATAAGAGACCAAGAAGGGATTGATAAGGATACTCCATCAACATCAGCGGGTTTCAAAAGCAGACAGCATTTTGGAAAGTGCAGAAAACGTGTTGAGGAAGCATTGCCGCAATCTCCACGCAAAAGAAAAAAAATTATTCGTAAGTTAGCAGTTGAAGAGGGATTACATGTAAAACCAAAGCATTCTGTCCCGGTATCAGGAAAACAACTATTAGAGGAACTTAAAAGTGCAATCATCAAGTTCTGTCAGGATGATTCAATATCTTACCAAGCTCCTGAAAGAGATGATTTTATTTTTTATTTTTTTTATTTATTTTATTTATTTACTAAGCTATATACATGTGAATATGACCGGTGTTCAGCCCTGGCTCATTGCCAGTCATATTCTTATTCTACAATAATTCCTTAATTCTAACTTATTCTATCACTTATATCTTATTGTTCAACTCTATTTACTGTCCAGATCCATTTATTTTTCACCTTATGTAAAAATCTTCCTACCCTCTTACTGTCTTTATGAAGCATTTCATCTATAGATCTATTTCTATTCATATTCGACCATTTCTTATTAATATATTCTTTTCTCCAACCTTCAGTCCCAATACATTTAAATATTATATGTTCTATGTCTTCATTTCCACCACATATAGGACATTGGTTTTGAGGAATGCCCTTCCTTAGACCCTTTAATCTCCATACTCCTGCTTTCATCCATGCAATGCCTTCTCGCTCCTCTTTATCTGTCACGTCTATATACTTCTCCCTACCCCAAGAGTTTTTCATTTGTACATAAAAAATTAAGGATCTCTTTTCAGCTATCTCACTAAATATGTTTTGTATTTCTATATCGTCAAATCTTTTTCTTGCCAGTTTCCAAAAATTGTGTATATTATTTTCTCTATTCCTCCATACTTCCCCTAAACCACTACTTTCCAAGTTATTTCTGAGACAGTCTGCCCAACCCTTATTCTTTAGGCTTTTTTCTTGATATAGTAGGCACTGTTTCAACAGGTTCCTTTCTTCCAAATTCAATATTCTAAACCAGTATTTCAGTGCCCTCTCCATAATCTTCCCCTTACTTGTTACCCTTCCCAGTTCTATTTGTGCTACCTGCCTAACAGTTGCATTTGGTAATCCAAGCAATTCTTTGCAGAAAGTTCTATGCACCTCATTTATGACTTCCCAACCTCCTCCTAATCCCCATACTTCTGTCCCATATAACATCTTTGCTTCAACTACCATATTGTATACATTTTCTAACCATTTAACATTTATATTAGGTACTTTGTATTTGCAGTTTCTGGTTGCTGATAAAGCCCCTTTTCCTTTTGCTAATGCAAATTTCTTTTGTTTTTCCCAATTACCACTACTATCTAACTTCACTCCTAGATAAATGCATTCTCTCACTACCCTATACTCTTTTTTATTTTCATTCCTCCATTTTTCATATTTGCTCAATTTCCCTCCTTTTTTAAAAACTATGATCTGTGTCTTGTCCTGGTTCACTTTTAGGCTCCATTCTTTACAGTAATTATTTAATACTTGTAAGGACTGATTTAAGCCATTCACTGTGATTGAACCTACAACTAGATCATCTGCAAAAAGTAGTCCTGGAATCTGTATGTTATTAATAACAGGCATAAAGTTATTATTTCTCCCAATATCCATTAATACATCATCAATATAAAGATTAAAAAGAACCGGACTCAACTTACATCCTTGCCTAAGGCCTTTCTCTTGTTGGATTTCTCTTGTTACAACTCCCTCCTCCACTCTTATACAAAAGGTATTGTCTTTATATAATGCTTTGAGAGTTTTCACCATTTGTTCACTCACTCCTTTACTCAACAGTTTGTGCCATAACAAATGAAGCTCAATTCGATCATATGCTTTTTCTAAATCAACAAAAGCCATATACAACTTTCCTCTTTTAACTTTCAAATATTTATCTACCAAAGTTTTTATAATAAATAGATTATCAACTGTTCTCCTCCCTCTTCTAAACCCCATCTGAAATTCCGAGAGAATATTAAATTTCTCAACCCACGTTTGTAACCTACTTGCCATAATTCCAGTAAAAATTTTCCCTACATTTGATAATAAAGCAATACCTCTATAGTTGTTTGGTTTGTCGACACTACCCTTACCTTTGTATATTGGATGTATGATTGCTTTCCCCCACTTTTTCGGTATATAACCCTTCTCTTTAATTTGATTGAATAAGTCTACAAGAACCTTGACTCTATTTTTTTCAGTACACCATTCCTTAAGGAACTCTGTTGGGATCCCATCTATCCCAGTTGCTTTATTTCTCTTCATTAATTTAACTTGCTGTATTATTTCTTCCCCTCTTATTTCATCATCCAGCAAATCTACATAATTGTTACCTATTTCCCTTCTTCCTATTTCTATTTTGCTCTTTTCTCCCCCATACAATTCTTTAAAGTAATCCACCCATTCACCTGGATATACATCAGGTTTTATTACATAATTATTATACATTGATTTTATAACTTTCCATACTGCATTTACATTATTTTCGTTTAGAACCCTTATCAGTTTACTTTCTTGTTTTTTCCTCCAGTTTATTTTCTTTTGTTCTAATAATGAATTATATAAATCCCTACCTTGCATATATTCTTCCCTTAATTCTTTACCACCTATTTCCCTCCATTTTATAAGCATCTGTTTAACTTGACTTTTTATTACTCTGCATTCTTCATCAAACCAACCCTCGTCTCTTTTGTAAACCCTCTTATTTACTTTCATTTCGTCCCCAGCTCTTACCATCATATTATTTAGAATATCCATCGCATTTTCAATTTTTTGTTCTTTTATCATACAATTTATTCCACACTGACATATCTGGCCATAGTTAGAGCTTAACACCTGCTTAAATTTAATGCCATACTCCTCCTTCCATTTGTATCTGCTATACTTTTCTACCATACATCCATCCTCTCTTAAATTGCCAATCATTTGTTCAGAGTGTATTTTTATATCCACTATCAGTGGAAAATGACCACTAATAGAGCTTAAATTTAATACCTTAAAATTACTTAAAATGTATCCCATGTTAATTGGCCACAGAACATAATCGATCACACTTTGCCCATTACTGCTTACAAAAGTATATTCCCCATTCACATCTTCTCCGAATTTCCCATTCAAAATATCAAAGGAATTCAATTCACAAAATTCTATAAATTTTTCATATCCTTTATCTACCATCTTATCTTTACTCTGTCTAATTCTTTCTGATTTTTCTAATACATCACAACTCATCCAACCATTCCCTCCATTAACATCATTTTCCCCAATCCTAGTATTAAAGTCTCCCAATAGTATAACCTCCGAATTTATATATTTCTCCTTTAAAGTTTGAATATCTAGCTCTAGATCCCTAAGGAGTTCCGGATTATGAAATCGCGAGGAAAGAGGAGGATTGTATATTATTCCTATACAAATCACTTTTTCGTCTATTTGTTCGTCCTCTAATACCACCCATAATATCTCTTTCCTCCTTGACCATGATTTTTTAAATCCTTTATTTAACGTCTTCCTTACAAGAAATCCTATGCCTCCTGAAACCCTTCCCTTCCTTGCTAGGGTATGACCTTTTAATCCTACGTACTCAAAACCCTTTACATAAATTTGTTCCTCTTTTAACCATGTTTCGACTACCGCAAGGTAATCAAGTTTTGTCAATAACTGATTTAGACTCCCTTTATCTATTTTATTTTTTATTCCCTCACAATTCCAGAATCCAAGCCTCCTTATAGACCCTGTTCCCTATTGCGATCCTGATCTAAATCTGAATGATTCTAGTGTTTTTTTACTCCTTAAGCGTATTCCTTGTTTCGAGGTGGACGGTTTATTTCTGTCTAAAACTAAAATACTGCCATGTTCAGATGATACGATGCTGTCATCTTCCCCTTCCCCTTCTGTATTTTCCCCACTACTCGGACGCCACGCCTTCCTTCCTTCCACCACCAATTTGCGTGCAGCTATTACTTCTCCCTTACTCGGTGACACTATTTTCCTGTGTGACGTCTCCCCACTCGCTCCTCCTCCTGCCGGCTCTGCCACAGGTCCCTCCGCTGACGTCATTGCACTCTGTTCTGACGTACTCGCTACGTCATCTCTTCTTGCTTCTGACGCAATCATCTGCCTGCCAGCCCCACGTGCCGGTAATGTAAGTTCTTTATGACTATCCTTTTCCTGTGGTCTCCGATCGTCCATTGAACTTCTTTTCGATCTGCTTTCCATCACTCTAGTTGCTGATGTATTAAGCTGAGTCATTTCCTGCTCGTGTGTTCTGTATCTTCTTATGCCCGTTTCGTACCCATCCACTATGCGTCCGTCGACCCACAATTGTAAGTTCTTTATGAAAGCCGATCTTCCTTCCAATCTTGCCATCTTCATTTGTTGTAATAAGTTTCTCTTTAAGGCTCGTTGTTCCACCGTTAAATCCCTATTTATAAAAATATCTGACCCTTTTAGTTGCTTTGTTTTCTTTAACACTTCATAAACAAACTGCACTGACGTAAATCTTGCAATAATCATTCTGGCTCCTCTTGATCTGCCCACTCTGAAAGCCTCCCTTATCTCCCAGCCCTGTAGTACCATTCCAAGCTTCCCTTCTATGATCTCTCTGACCTCTTGCATAGGCCATACTCCATTCCTTTCTTTTACTCCTGATATAACTAGATTGTATCTCCGGTGCCTCTCTTCCATCAGCTCCACTCTTCTTTTGACGTACTGTACCTCCTTGCTTATATCTTGCATTTCCTTTCTAATCTCTCCCTTAACATCTATTAGTTCCTTTTCCACTCCATTGAGTTTGTTTCCTAATTTCTCATCCATGTTCTTTATTTTCTCCAAAATTTCTTCCATAACATTTTGATTTCCATTTGGCCCCGGGTTAATTTCAATACCACCAATCACCAATAATATACCTAAGGCACATGTAAGAAGGAACATGTTTACCATTTCTTCCAAATTGCTACTTGTTTTAAACTCGTTCCATTTTAACTTGTTGAATGTTCCGATTCTTCCCCTGTACACTTGAATACAAACACCCATTGTTTCTTGAGCCCTTTTTCCTTTCACTCCAGGAGCTACCTCCACACACGTCTTCTCTCTACCACTGCTAGCTTAGTACTCCATGATTTTATTGAAATCCATGTTCAAGGAGAAACAAAAGAAGTTCGCATTAGGTATCTAGTGGTAACATTAAAAGAAGTACATGCACTCTTTCTAAAAGATCGAGAAGAAATGTCCGTGGGGTTGACAAAATTTGCTGAATTACGCCCTGCTCACGTGCGTCTTCAAAGTCAGATCCCACATAATGTGTGCACATGCATTATACATGAAAATACGAAGTTTCTTCTCAAAGCATCGTGTAAAAATCACGTACTCACTGAGACTGAATTTCTAAGTTCATAGCACAAGTGGTTTGTGATCAGAAATCAAGTGAGTGTACGCAGGGAGGATGCTCCAACTGCCCGGGATTGAGTGGAGCAGGCATTTCGGATGAACTTGCTAATTCTCCATGCGAATGGAAGCTGTGGAGTTCACGTAATGGAAGAATGGAAATAGAAGTTAAAAATGGATCTGTAAAAGACTGCATTGAAGAACTGACCCATTCCTGCCACGTTTCTTAATTCACGTTTATGTAAAAAGACAGCAATCCGAGGCCTTTAAGAAGGCTGGGGAAAATATTGCAATTAGTGAAGCTGTGATACAGATCGACTTCTCTGAGAACTACACATGCAAGGAGCAAAATAAAATTCAAGCTGCCCAGTGAAACAATACACAGATCTCAATATTTACTGCTGTTGCCTGATATAGGAAAGGAGATATTGGTGAAATTCAGAAACAATCTTTTGCTTTGGAGTCTGATTATGTATCACATGACAAATATGCAGTTGATATTTGCTTAAGGAATATATTTTCGAAAATATTGGATATTGTTCTGAATCTTGAACTTGTGAAAGTGTTTTCTGATGGAGCTGCTAGTCATTTTAAGCAGAAATACACATTGAGTCATGAGACATATCTTTCCGAAGTATTTGGAATCCAAATTGAATGGCACTTCTTCGAATCCTATCACGGAAAGGGGGCAGTAGATGCGATTGGAGGACAAGTGAAGAGGATGGCATGGACAGCTGCGAAAGCAGGAGGTAGGATTCAGAGTGCTGAAGAATTTGTTAATACTGTCAGAAAGAAAACCAAATTATGTCTTGTTGAGGTTTCTCTGCCTGAAATTGAAGAAGCAAAAGAATTTCTCGACAAAAGATTTGAACGTATTTCGCCTATGCCATTCACTCAGCGGGTTGATTATGTGAAAGTATTAGGTTTAAATGTTGTGGAATATGCTTTTCTTTCATGTGCGGAAAGTGTCAGAATGATGCACAACTTTTGGGAATAAAAACAGTGTAGTGATATGTGCATGTACTACGAGGCTACTGCATTTAGCGTTCCTGCACTATAAGATAAGAAGTGAGAGCTGCCAACATGTTTATTCTGTTTATGTTGCATGACATTAATGCTTCTCCAAAGGATATGATTATTGTCAAAACGATAAATACAATTACACACCTGTGTGTATTACATGTATGTAACGTATAATAAGTATCCCTGTGATTTACCATATGTTATACATGTAAAACAAAGGCAAGGTATTACAATTTTTGCATATGTCAGTAAGTCACAAACTAATGTCAGTATAGTCACGCTGACCTTTGAATAAATATCTCCAGATGAGAATAACATACCAAACCTTTTTTCAGGTCATTTGAAAGCTCAGAAGTTCCTCTCTCAAGTGATTTTTCAGAACAAATCAAATAAGAAAACTTTCAGAGAAAACAGAGGACAAACGTTTGAAGTTGGACCTGCAGTTGACAAAAATGTCAGTAAGTCACAAAAAGTTTAGCGCTCATTATTAAATAATTGTTTCACTTTTTTAAGGTTTTTATCTTTCCTATCACAACCGCCAATGTATTCTCTGTCTCTCTGTCAGTATGTTGTTAAAATAACATTTTTACACCTATATTGGCCATTAGACAGACATTTTAAGAAGAAAATTTAGTGTAAATGTCAGTAAGTCACATGCGGAATTGCTCTATACATGTATTGAGATATTCTTAGGATATTAGTATAACCTAAAATCCTAGTATATGCACTGATGAAATAAAACGCACACAAATATCCACAGAGTATATGACATACAAAATTTACGCTCATTAAATTGATATTATATTTAAATATTTTTCTTTTACAAACAACAAACAAATTACTGTGTGCAACTTGAAAATTAATAGTAGATACACTTTGGGCTGTTTGACAAATGTTCCCATGAGCACTTAACTATCAATCTTCATTACCATGGTACGTAAGTTACTGTTAGTTAAGTTATGGAACTTCCTTATTTTTATATACAGGAGCGGGGGTTCCACAATATCCATGATTCTTTAAAATATTTGTCCGTTGGCCCCGCATAAGCGCCATTTTGTAGCGATGAAACTCAAAATAATTACGAACTTTCTCTATGTATCTCAGGGCGCGGTACGGATCAACATTTTACAAGAATGATTAATTTCCATTTCCTCGTTAAAAACTTATTTATTGTTCCATTACATAACAACTATATTACACAAATCTTCTGGATTGGTGTCCTTTCTATAATGCGCTACAGGGTTCACACTACCCTAACACGGTCTATGTATATTTGTGAGTTCGTAATCTTCTTCTATTTTTTACCCCGCTTAACAATCTATATGTTTGTTCTCTGAGTTGTTAATTCTGTTATCTTTTACAACACAATGTTCTTCCAATAAAACACTATACACAGATAAATTTCCAAATTATACGCAGACTTTGCGATTTCCATATGACACTAGCCCAAGCTATTGAAGAAGAAAATTGAATATATATTTTTGCTGACTATAATCACTATTTATAACTTTGGGGGGCCTTTCTGCTGCCTCTATAATTTTTCATTTAATCATTCCAGAGGGCTTACACAGAAAATATCGCTTCAGTCAGTCAGTCAGTCAGTCAGTCAGTCAGTCAGTCAGTCAGTCAGTCAGTCAGTCAGTCAGTCAGTCAGTCAGTCAGTCAGTCAGTCAGTCAGTCAGTCAGTCAGTCAGTCAGTCAGTCAGTCAGTCAGTCAGTCAGTCAGTCAGTCAGTCAGTCAGTCAGTCAGTCAGTCAGTCAGTCAGTCAGTCAGTCAGTCAGTCAGTCAGTCAGTCAGTCAGTCAGTCAGTCAGTCAGTCAGTCAGTCAGTCAGTCAGTCAGTCAGTCAGTCAGTCAGTCAGTCAGTCAGTCAGTCAGTCAGTCAGTCAGTCAGTCAGTCAGTCAGTCAGTCAGTCAGTCAGTCAGTCAGTCAGTCAGTCAGTCAGTCAGTCAGTCAGTCAGTCAGTCAGTCAGTCAGTCAGTCAGTCAGTCAGTCAGTCAGTCAGTCAGTCAGTCAGTCAGTCAGTCAGTCAGTCAGTCAGTCAGTCAGTCAGTCAGTCAGTCAGTCAGTCAGTCAGTCAGTCAGTCAGTCAGTCAGTCAGTCAGTCAGTCAGTCAGTCAGTCAGTCAGTCAGTCAGTCAGTCAGTCAGTCAGTCAGTCAGTCAGTCAGTCAGTCAGTCAGTCAGTCAGTCAGTCAGTCAGTCAGTCAGTCAGTCAGTCAGTCAGTCAGTCAGTCAGTCAGTCAGGTCAGTGAGGTCAGTGAGGTCAGTCAGGTCAGTCAGGTCAGTCAGTCACTAGGCAAAAATAATAAATTAGACTTATGGCAAGCAAGCTAATGATGTTAGCTTACACTGAGATTTAGAACGTCCAGAATAACTGTAAAATAAAACATTCTACATCAGAACAATCTTCCTAATTCAAAGGTAAACTTCATATCTGAAGTCAATCTGGCACAAACATTAGACATCACATATTATTTACACCTGACAGAAGAAGTTGAAAAAAGTGATACTCCAACTAGTGTTCTAAAATTATTGGCATTAGAGACAATCCATACTAGATTTCCAGAACACGAATGGCTCCATATTTATACTGATGGATCATTGATATCAAACCGAGATGGAGAAGGGGCTGGAGTCACATGTCACCTCTTTTCCTATTACAAATCTTTAAGTTATGGAACTACAAACTTTGATGGAGAAATTGAAGCAATTCGAATGGCCCTACAAAATCTTTTGTACAGAATTTCACATTTTCAGCAAGCAGTTATTCTCTCAGATTCCAGGGCGGCAATTATAGCAATTACTTCCAAGTTGTCACCAAAAAACCAATTATAGAATGTTGGAAAATTCTTACCCATCTAACTGCACTTCAAAAACACCTAGTCTTCCAATGGATACCAGCTCACTGTGGACTGAGTGGTAATGAGAAAGCTGAAAGGGTACCAGCAGTGTACAAAAATCTATAGTTAATCTACCATTTTATATAGCTAAAAGATTAGTCAACTCTGAATTCAAAAAAATGATTGCAAAATATTACTATGAAAAATCAAAAAATAAAAGATGGGAACTACCAAACATTCACACAATAATTCCTGAGTATCCTCGAAAAACAGCAGTTGCAACCTTCAGGTTGATTACAGGACATGATTGTCTGGCAAAACATTTAAACAGAATTGGGATATATTCTTCACCACTCTGTCCTCTATGTGATCTGCAAGAGGAAATGGATCAAGACCACCTTCAAATATGCCTGGACACTTCTTGTGCCCCATCCATCAGTGAAAAATATTGGAGAGCAAGAGGATTAATGACTTAATTGTCAGAAATCCAGCATAAGCTAACAACATCAGAACAAAAAAGTGGGTTATATACATATACAGGATGGAAGGCAAGTCATTACATTCCTTCTAATATGTGCTTCATAGATGCATTACAAACAAAAAAGTCTCATGGCATTTTGTTCTTTGATCAGCTGATTTAAAAAAAAAAATGGTTTTTGTTCCCAATTGGATGCGTAATTCCACAAGAATGTACGAAGAAAACAGTATGTTACTTGTAAGATCTGTAGCGTAACTTATTTCTGACATAGCTTTGGTAGTAATTATGGGACATCACATAAGGTTTCAAATAATTAATCACTTAAAAGACGCGAAGGAAAACTCCGAATGGCTTTTTCAGATGCAAGGTATATCGACAATGTTGCGTTGAAGTTGGTCAAGGAATTGACCTGGTTTCCAAATGTAAACAGGTTGACCACTTTCCCTTTTGCCTATGTTTTGGCAGGTAACAGTTGTGATTGACCTATGTTCGTGCAGTAAACATAGGAGACATTCACGAGACGAGTGGTAGCAGTAATGTGTATGTGCTGAAAGTGACACACAATCTGTAGTGTCGGCAGCTTGTTTTTGACAAAACGATCTCCATAGGAAATGCTCAGAGACAAAAACATAAGATACAAAATGTGCTCAAAATACCAAGATCTTACACTGGTTTAAATTAATGTAATGACTTTCCTTCCATCCGGTATGAATCCTCTGGATTTTTTTCCTTCTGTGGAATGTGAAAAGCAGGATCTACAAAACAGCAATTACTGCCCTCGAATCTTTGAGAGAATGCATTTATCTGGCTGCGGAAGAAATAAGCAACAGTGAGGGTGTTTTTGTTAGAGTGCAACATAATTGGTTAAAAAGGTGTGAGGCTTACAGGTGCGCAAATGGTGGACATCTTCTTCTTCTACATGGTTTAGGCTATGCAGCCCGTTCCAGCGAAGTCATTAGTGGAGTCCATCTTCTGCGAGGTCGGCCAACATCTCGTGCTCCTCTTGGATTATATAAAAAGGTCCTTTTAGGTATCCTTTCTTCACTCATCCTCATTAAATGTTCTGTCCATTTCTTGTTATTTGTTTGGATTTTGTCTTCCAGTTTATAAATATTTAGTTCTTCTCTTATTGACTAATTTCTTATTCTATCTGCTCTTGTGCATCCTTTTACATTCCGCAGAAATAACATTTCTGCTGCCTGTATTCTACTACTATCCTTTGCTTTTATTATCCAACTTTCACTTCCATATAACAAAGAAGGAACAGCCAATGTTTTATACAATTTAAGTTTAGAGTCTTTTCTTGTTTTCCGACCTAAAGTTCTTTTAATGGTTCCACATATAGCCTGGAATTTGTATATTTTGTTTTCTATGTCTTTATCTTCTTTGTACGTAATATCGCACCCCAAATACTTAAAGTGTGTTACTTGCTCCACTATTTTATTTTCCAAAACAATTTTAGTTCTTATTCCATATTTACCTATGAATGCCATTGTTTTTTATTTATTTACTGATATTTTGCAGTTATATCTCTTGGCCACCACTTGGAACTTATAAGCTAACATTTGTAGATCTCTTTCAGATTCAGCCATTAGTAACACATCATCTGCGAATAACAGGGCATTTATTCTACCCTTATTATCAATTAATATTCCTTCCTTATTAAAATGTTTTTTCCATTCAATTAGAATGTTGTCAATATAAATATTAAATAAAATAGGTGATAAAGCACACCCTTGTCTCACTACTTGGTTTATTTTAAAAAACTTTGTACTGTTTCTAGTTAGCAAGGGGTCTATACACACATTTGTCTCATAGTATAAGCTCTTAACAGTTTCTATTATTTGATTAGGGATACCTTTGTTTTTCAGGGTATTCCATAGTAGTTCTCTATTTACTCTATCAAAGGCGTTTTCTAAATCTATAAATAATAGATGTGTCTCCTTATTTCTTTCTCTTCTTTTTTCTATGATTTGTTTTATAGCAAATACTCCATCTGTACAAGATCTCCCTTTCGGAACCCGTTCTGCTCTTCTCCTAATTTATTTTCAATTATTTTTTGTATTCTTCTGGCTATTATTCTAGTATATATTTTATATGCACTATTTAGAAGGGTAATACCTCTGTAATTTGATGGTTGATTTCGCTCTCCTTTTTTATAAATTGGTTTCACTTCTCCTTGTCGCCATGTAGTTGGTATGCTGTGTTTTTCCCAGCACATATTAAGAAGGTGTAAAAATCTTAATTTAGAAAACATATCAGCGTATTTGATTAATTCAGAGTTTATCCCATCTGGGCCGCTAGCCCTTCTATTATTTGTGTATTTTAGGGATTCTTCTAGTTCTTCCATTTGGAGTTTGTCTACGTTTAAATTTTGATGGCTTGGTTCTTCTTCTTTTGTATTTTCATTGTACCATTGGTTCCTAAAATGTTCAATCCATTGCTCCTCTGTAATTGATGTTTGTATATATGCTGCTTCTTTCTCAGATTTATTTAAATGTTTTATTATTCTATATGCTGTCCATTGGCGACCATGTAAATCATGTTCTAAATTAGATACGTACCGGTCCCAGCTGTCTTGATGGGCTTTTCTTACTATCTTTTTAACTTCTTTCCTTTTTTCATTATATGATATTTTTAATTCATCTGTTTTCGTTTGCAGGTATTTTAAGTAAGCCTTCTTTTCTTCTATAGCCGTTTTAATTTCATCGTTCCATATTCTCAATCCTTTCTTCTTATGAATTTTTCTTCTTCTTCCTAATACTTCATATGCTGCTTTCTTTATTGCACATGCTATGTTATTCCATTCTTCTTCAATGTCCGTGCTTGTTTCATTTTGTAACATATATTGAGATAATCTATTTTTGTACAGATTTCGTATACTTTCTTCTTGTAATAACTGGACTTTATATGTTTCTTCATTGTGAACCTTTTTCATGGTTGGTTTTCTCCATCTTTCTAATAGTTTAATATTACATGTCAAGAGGAAGTGGTCTGTTCCAACATCAAAACCTCTATATACTCTTACTTTGGTGACCCACGGTATTAATTTTTTATTCACTAAAAAATAATCTATAATTGATTTTGAACCTCTGGCAGACCAAGTATACTTACGTATTTCTTTATTTCTAAAATAACTATTAGTGATTCTATATTCATTAAATATTGCAAATTGTCTAAGTTCTTTACCATTTTCATTTTATAGTGTTTCTCCTTGTGTGCCAATTATATTAGTTACAGGTTGACAACCAATTCTTGCATTAAAATCACCCCCTATCACTATATAGTCATTTTTATTTATTTTATTTATAACTTTTTGTAAATCTTTATAAAATCTCTCTGTGTGTTCCTTCCTTCCTTGTTCCGGTGCATACACACCTATTACAGGACATTTTGAACAATATCTATGAAGCGGGTGAACTATTTGGTTCATTGCTTATTCTTTTGCTGTCACCTTAAAAATATAATTTGGTACACCTTGTAAGAGCCTACAAATATACCTTTGTGTTTAAACGTCAAGAGAGATGGTTTGGTTTATTAAATTATAGCAGTGTCAGCTACGAAATGATTTAAGTTTGATGTTGAAGGAAATGATAAACAATATCCTGAGATTGTGAGTTTAGGTTACAGTATGCGTTACTGGAGAATTCAGATGTACTTATTTACTACTACATACCAGATACGGCATGTTTACACTCATGAGCTGCACGGCTCTGGAAGTAGTAGTGACACGTGTTTAAGTACTGACCTTGTGAAAGTGAAACCTGCAGTGTTGCCAGCTTGTTTTCGATAAAACTAAAATAACTCCTTAGGAAATGGTCAGAGACAAAAATGTAAGATACAAAATATGTTCCAAATACCGAGATCTATCATAGGTTTAAATTAACACAATGACTTTCTTTCCACCTTGCACACACATGTGACAACACACAGACAGAACCACCACCACCGCCGCACACACACGTGTGTGCATACCTCTTGTATCAATTTGGTATTATTATTTGGGTATTATTATTTGGAAAAATATGCTGTGGATAAGCTAAAAAGACAAAATTATATTTCTTACAGGTGCTAATCAAGTGCCGTAATTTTATTTTAACATTAATATCTTTTGAGGGTTTTAAATTGTTAATTTGCCTCAAGTAGTTTTCTGTTACTTCTGATTCTCCCATTGTAACCATTGCGTGCCAGTAAGCAGTGACTTAGACCTTTCTAGCCATGGTCTTAAAGATATCCTAGCCGAGGACCAACTTAGATGCCATTTTGAAAAGGCATGTCTTTCAATTTGGCACAAAAGTTCAATTTAACAACACAATCATGGGTTAAAGTTACGACTTCATACCAAGTTTTAACAACCGGCCATTTGGGTTTAACAAAACGGCATTTCAATGGCTCCCAAGGCTGCAATAACTCCTCTTCCGCTCTTTGCACTGTCGTGCCTTTAAGATCCATACAAATAACAATTGCTACTTTGAAGCCATGTTAATTTAAGCTCAGGATTCTTTTGCATTTTCATACAAAAAATGAAAAGGAATACACAACCTGATATAAAAATATGCTACTCAAGAACATCAGAAATGTCTATGATAGTCAACAAAAACACACACGAAACTACCTATACTTATTTAAAGATTCCAATTGCAAGTACCTACAATAAAGCCATGTTTTTTACCTAATCACAATGAATATATTCCTCTAATTTACATCATTTTCTTCTGATTCTATTTTTTATCCACTGCCCACCTCAAATACACTGCATTCCCACCAATAACTTGCAAATACACAGATTTCCTATCATTTGTATCTTTTCTCACATAGCAAAGTGATTTTTGATCTTATTTCTGCTGGTTTAAATCAATTTTCGTTAAGTTTTAAAACATTCCCATTACCATTTGACAATTTCTACAGAAATTTCCACTTCTAACATTCTCTTACATGTTGATAGCAGTTGCAACATTGTTTGTCATCTACTTGTGACACTTGCCAGTTATGTTTACAAAGTTTTATGTTAATTCTTCTTTATAAACATTGATCTGTAGCAATACCTATGACAGTCATTTCAGTGGTAGTGCATGGTTCTTAGTGGGGAAAGATGCAGTTCTGTCCAAAATAAGAAGCTTTTGTAATGCTAGTTCACATATCTAAACACATGTTAAGCTAGTACACTGTACCTCTACTTTGAACACTTCAGTAAAAATAGACTCATGAACTTATTGCAACAAATGTGATGTTATACCCAAAAAATATAACTACACACACCAACTTACAATCAGACGGAACATAGAACAAAGCCCTTCAGAATGCTATGAGTGCAGTCAATTTTACTGCCTCAAATGGATGGATCATTCCCTTTCAATTGTCACAATATTGAAAACTCAGCTCTAAGGGAATGTAAAATCATCTAGGGGAAATGTAACCAGTGTTACCAATACTTGCCTACTAACGCCTCAGGTTAGGAACTGAAGAATGTTTTATTACACTAGTCTGTTCTACAATATTCTGCCATGCAAAGCTTTGTGTTTTGAAGGGGAGCAGTAAATGTTTCCACCATGTCAAGAAAAGGATAACTGGTTTGTATATCGTCAATGTTGATGGATAAAAACAAATCATCATCCCTGGTAATTGCTAAACTAATAAGCCCAGGAGTTTCAACAATTTGAAAAGTCTGCCTAATAAGTATGGTATTGTTTACATACTGTGCTAAATTGAAGACAAAGCACTGTAAAATATTGTTTGATGTCTTGCATATCCCAAAGTAATGCAGCTCGAAAGCATCAAACTGCTCTTTCTCCCAAACTATACAAACAGGCAGTAAATGCTAAAGGACGTACAGAATAAGAAGGCACACGAGGCAGAGCTAGGCGAAGGTGGGCGAGAGCAAGGAGACTATCCTAAAGAGGCAATATTGCCCAGCTCAGTAATGCATTGTCTAGCACAATACTTGCTTTTCACTTTCCTCTTTGCGCTCAACAAATCCAGCAACGGCTCATTATTATAAAGTATTCCATTGAGAAGAGCTGGAAATGTTGAAGCTGACTGTCCAAGAAACAATATTTTAGGTGGCCTGTAGCCCAAGATATGGGTAATTAAATAAACATTGCCATCAACGATAGCAACCGCCATATGCCTTGCATCATGGTTGTTTAGTCATTGATATAATTTTCTAAGGAGTTTAGTTTATTGTTATGAGTCTTCCGAGTCATATTCAAGATATATATTTACAGTGATAAGCATGTCTTACAGTTACTGCAACTCGTTTTGCTGTTAAGAAACATGGCATTATCGAAACCTAGTGGCTTAAAAATGAGTAACTCAAACGGGAAAGTGTTGCATTCAGATGTGTGGGCAATTATTTTCAGTGTTTACACAATTTTAAAGGAGTTGGCCTCAAAAGAAATGTATGCGAACACTGCATTTAAAAAGAGTCGGATGCCAGCACCTAAGGCATGCAATGTAAATGAACATTAAGTGAACTTTGTGATTTCAAGTATATGTTCTTTAAAGTATATAGTTTTAGGTATTGTGTTTTAAGGAAAGTGATAAGTGAATTTTCGAAAATCCCAAGTGCTTTCCCGGGTGTTCTAAAATTATAACAAGTGTTGTGCCTGTTATAAAGAAGCGTAGCTGCAAAGTTTGGTGCATGTATGTTAAATCACTCCTGGATTACGTGCTTTAAACCACAAATGTAAGTTATTTTATAAAAAAAGTTCTCACAATACAATGTTTACAATTTTTAAACAATACTGCATGTTTATTTTCCTTATTGAACTGTAAAATAAGTTTGCTAAGAAACACAGTTTTAACATAATTGGGTTTTAAAAAAATAAATTAGTTCAACTATAGGTTTCGCTTTGTAAACAAATGTATATATACCAAACTTTGATGAGCATGTTGTCATAACACACTTGCCTTACATTAATAACTGTATAGCCAGTTTTAGTTAGCACATATTGGTAAACTATTTCCATAGTTTCACTCTGAAAATGCGAAATATGTCTAAAATACACAACCGAGAAAGTCACACTGGTAAAATAATCGTAAAAACCGGCCTGATATTGTGTTTAGGCATTTGCTAATAAATAATGTACATTTTTACATAGAATACATAATTTAGAAACTGATTCACATATGTGCAGAAATTTTGCTTAACACTTTTAGAAAAATATGAGAAATATCAGAAATGGCTCAAATGCACAATCACGCATCTGATTAAATTTATTTAAATCGTACGTAACTCTTTCATTTTCACCCCGATAAAAAAAAATATTTACACGAAAACATTCCTAGAAAATTGGATATAACAAAAAAATTAAAAAGCCAGAATTGTAATCTTTAATCACGTAGGCCCAACTTGCATCATGAAGGATGCAAACTCCCTTGACTCAATTGTTATAGATTGCGAATGAAAATTGCCTGTTTGGACGAGGAATTTATATTTGAAGCAAATTATAGGATTACATAGCTATCGTCTCATTTTAAGGAAAGAGAAATTGTTATGACTGGTTTAATTCAGCACCTTGTAATCCTTCACTTCCTTCGCTACTCTCTCACGTGCATATCTCCCCTCTCTTTATTTTGCATAGTGATATACTCCAGCAACAGCGCACCATAGTTGATTAGGGATTGGAGAGGTTCATGTGCCTTCTTATTTTGTGCGCCCTTTAGTAGAGAAGGCTGTATGTATGCAGCACAGGACTATGTACCCAAAGTAATTAAACATTACAGACATGCTATGCATTATGAGACCAAAGCATGGCCAAGTATTTTTTCCTTTAACCACATTGGTTTCCTGAGGGCAAGAATCAGATTTGTAGAAGAGCATCTTCATGAAGAGGATATGTAAGAGCCCAGTAATTGTCTTTATTTCAAGAGTATGTTAAGGTTGATTAGGTGTGATAACACTGATGGTGAAAATGGAAGAAGACATTTCCAGCCAGCTTGGAGAAGCAGTGGTTAGTGATGAAGATTGTGATCGGGGAAACTATCACACAAACCAGCAAAGCAGTGGTGGAACCCATCATGGCAGTACACTAATAGTGCATTACAAGAGCATATGAGAGTTAATACTTAGATTGTTGTGGAGAGGCAGATGCAAATTATACAAATGTGGAAGAAACAAGGACAATTAACAATTTTAGATTTTTTAAATATGTAAAGTAATCGTGACAAGTTTTCAAACAATAAATTTTGCAAAGAATGTTAATATGTAGTATAACAGTAGCAATAAATTCCCTTCCTCCTGCTATTCCTGTCATTTACACCTTTTTTACAGTGTTTCCTTGAAAAGTTGTAAAAAAGAACTTGCTCCCGAAGCACTTAACAAATAAGAACTATAAAGGAACCCAACTGGTGGTATGATGATTAAGAATTTATAAATTTTCAAAGATGAGCATTTAAACTTAAACAAGTTTAAATTTATTTAAAATGTAAATAAATGTTGCAAAATAATTTTGTTCATACCTCATTCCATTCAGCTTCAGAGATAGGGCCTGATGAGTCGCGTGGCCCATACTCATCACCACTATTATATCCACTCACAGAAACCATATCATCTTCTCCAGATGTCCCAGGATTTGGAGATGCAGTACCACCACTGCAGCTAGCTGTTGCTGAAGAATTTCTTTCACGCAGCTTGTTGCGATTTGTTCTGCATAAAGATACAAGTAGGGATAACAAAACAGGCAATATTTCCATGCATTTTTGGCTATCCCCATGAATTCAAAATTTAACTCTTAATAATATTAATAATAATAATAATAATAATAATAATAATAATAATAATAATAATAATAATAATAATAATAATAATAATAATAATAATAATAATAATAATAATAATAATAATAATAATAATAATAATAATAATAAAACAGATTGATACTTAAAGTACTAATAAATGTAAGTCGCCTTTGGGATATGTAATGTCAAATGTGAATTTGAGATTCCCTTATGGTCTACCGGCAAAATGCAAGTCAGTTGAATTTAATGTTCTACCTGCATGTTGCCATGGTAGTTCAATGGTTATAGAAGCCACACAGTGGTTGAAATCCCAGCTCTGGCATTGAATTTTTCAGTTCTGATCCTACCTATATTCATGGCTTATGCAAAATTTAATGGCAAGTGCCTCGATACAACATTCAATCATAGGCTTGCCATGCCTTGCGGTATTATATAGTTAAATACGCTGTAAAGCCAGTGATATAAATATCACTTGCACCCACAAAATTTATTTGCACAACAGGAAAGAGAATAGTAATGGTCAGCTATCAGCAGCCATTGAATTCTGCATTTACCATAGTATTTATGTAAGCTTTTCATTGAGACTTATTGCTCTCACGACAGTAACATACACCCAATTGCTTTTAAAAATAAATTATACATAGTAGCAGCATAATGGTTTAAGGATACACAATGACAACAGCTATTAGCAAATTGGCAACATGGATACCAACTACTCTCAATGGATAAAGTATGCCAGAACAAACTTTGTAAATGATACTGAAGTAACAAAGCTTATAACATTAAACATTGTCTATAGAATGGAAGTAAAATGAGCAACAAACAAAACAAAAAACAATGATGCATTTCAGATCACAGACACCAAACAGGAAAGAAAGAACATCTCAGGAAAACATAAAATAACTAAAAATAAAAGAGTAACAATAGGAGGGAAAAAAAGATACACTTTATCCAAACCACAACAACAAATTAAATGTGTTCCATAACTGGTGCTCAATCTATTTTCTATGTATATCCCCAAAGACAACTTTCCATTCCAGCATGTACTCCTTGACCTAGCCCTTGAGTTATCCTTAATATAAATGATACATAGGCACATCTGAAATAGATAAGATTTAGAACTTATTAACTATTACGAAAAGCAGATTGTGCTATAAATATAATAAATATATAAACTACATTACAGATAGCACACACACAATTATAGGAATGTTTGTTTCTGACCTGGTAATGAAACGCCTGACCTTAGTTTCTGGACACCAGCTCCTCTATTCATGGCTCAATCTTTGTTATTGCGAGTATCAATGGTGATTCTGGCTTCAAGCAATTTCTTTTTTGTTTTGATTGATGTCAATGCAGCTCACACAAATAGAGGGAAACGGAAAAAGATGTGTAATGCACCGATGTATTCTTTGCATGCATAACAACAGAAATCACAAATTGATGTCTTTCATTTTCAGTGAATTGTCAATGGAGATTTCCAGAAGACTTTCTTTTAATGTTACAGGAATATCAGAGGAATAGATGGCAATGGTGCAAAACAAATTTATAATCCGTTCTTGTGTATTATCATCTTCCTCAATTTGTGGAAAGTATCTTAAAAACTGTAACCTGACATTTCTGTAGGTGAATTTGATAATTTCCAAAAGTACAACAGGAATAACTTCATTTTGTCCACTATGTACCAATATAGTTGGAGAAACTGCAATATTCCCTTTACACAATCAATCCAAAATAAAACTTGCTTATAAAACCCCTTTACTTTCTCACGAGTTTTAAAAATACATCTGTAAAAACTTTGGATTTGAAGATTAACTCGTTAAATTTGTTGAATATATCTGTCAAATAAGCTAACTGGCCAACCCACTTTTACTGTTCAAAATGCTTCACCAGATCAGATTTCAATTTTGTAAGAGTGCATTTTACTTCATTTTTCAGTTCAAAAAGATGAGTCAATAAGCGTCCTCGTGATAACCAACATATCTCAGTGTGCAAAAACAATTCAGTGTGTGTAACTCCCATCTCCTCACACATTTTTTTTTAAAAAGACAGGAATTCAGTACATGTGACAGTATTAAATTGACTGCTTTTATAGCAATGTTCAATGTTTTGTGTAAATCATGTGTTTTTTTCACCACCAATGGGCACATTCGAGAGAACCAGCAAACAGATATACTCGAAGAAAAACCTTTAAGTCCTATTAGGAGATTGGCATGTTGGGAGCCACTAGATAACCAGAGGAACTGCAAAACATGGTCAATTTTCTGGCTAAAGCATGCAAAGCCAAATCAGATTTGTTTAGCTAGAGGCAATTTATTTCATTTTTTTCTTTCTTCTTTGTTTGCTTCTTTTAGTCACCTTTAAGTTGTGTCTTAAATAAGCATGTATAGTTGATGACCCATGCACTAGGTATTTGTGAAATAACTAATAATAATTTGAAACCAATAAGGTAATTTATCTACCTAATGTGGGTTGACAAGGAAAGAATGGCTTTTGCAGCATATTCTGAGTGAATGTGAAATACGTGATGCATAAGTTTACTTAATGTTGAGTCGGACTTGGTTACAGTGACACACATGTTTAAGTTTACTTTAAGTAAGTAAACATAAGTGATCTCAGTGTAACCAGTTCTGATTCAACATTAAGTAAATTAAAAAAATGCATCAGTGTGTCTCTCTTCTTTTTATATACAGTAGAACCCTGATAACTTGATGCCATTTTAGTACTTTTATTTTTTATCATTATAAACTTGAACTGTAATAATTCCTATAATCTGCTGCGCAATATAAACAAAGTAGGTAATTTTAATTAGTGTACCTATACAACCAACTGCATTCTCCCTCACAGTAACAAAAGGGCTGACTGCGTACTGACCTTTGATACAGTGGCGGCTCGTGACTTGTCGCAGTGGGTGTGCAGTATATTACATCTTCTCCACCTTTACCCCCTTTCTTTCTCTGACACACATCACGCAATTCTAAATCACATTTCATATGGGCAATTGAGCTCTTATGTTTTGCTATTTTGTTTTGTTTTAAATGACCAATATCCAAGAACTGTTATTTGTTCAGATGACATTTCTCTTACTCGCAAACAATAAGCATGGAAAACAGCTTCTCTTCTAAGAATAAACCCGAAAGATTATCCGCTTCAGTTTTGCCATGTTATTCATTTCCACACTTTCATAGATTCAAATGTCCCGCTTGCTATGTGCGGACATTGTATGCAATTTGCTGCCAGAACACAAACATAGCAAACAATAATAAAGACTGTAACAAAATAACTATTTGAAACTGAAGTATTGGCCTTAGTAAATTACGACATGAAGAGTAATTATATGCATATGTAATTGTGTTTATAGTTGTAGAAAAAAGTATATCAATTTCTTCTCTGTCGTATAAATGCTGTACTACATTAATGATTAAAAATATGTGTTTTATATAATAAATCAACTTAAATTTCACATTTTCTATTCACACTTACTAGTATAATATAAAAATATGTGCTCTTTAATATAAAGTTGGGTAAACCTTATTTCTTGAAAGCAAGCCGGTGCACCAAGAGGTTCTTCATTCCTTCAGTTTTACTATATGTACCAATAGGTAGTACTATTATTTATTTATGCCAACAAGCTTACTGCTGGTGTTTTTAAACACTAATGCGGAATTACCCGCTCCTCAGTTCCGCTACCCTACGCGGAATGCTGCTTTCTGGTGATTTCTGCTCCGACTGCTCTGGCATGTGATTTTAACCTCAGGGTATGTGTGGGTGTTTTCGAATAAAAACCAGAACTCTCGTTGAAACACTTTTATTCTCACCAAAATATGAATGCGTGAGATTTGCCGATCATTATTAACAACGTTAAGTCGTTACTGTGTCTTGACTAAGACCGAAAATTGTTACTATTAAATATTCATTGGTAGCGGACCATCCCTTGTTTTCTGACTCATCAACACCGGCACTGAGCGATTTCCAGGAAAACTGGTCTGACCAGGTCTCGCTTGACTACCTGAAGCTCGCCCCTAATGACTTGTCTGTAACATTTTGTGCCTTTTTGACAATTTTAGCCACAACTAATCTCCCAGATTCTGTAGCTTTATACATGTAACGATTTTAACATTTTCTGATTATTTAATTCCGCCATGTGATGCAGTATTATATCCATAATTATGGCATTCACAATTTCGGCTTCAACACACAAGCTGTGTGTGGGCAATGTTAAAGAGGTTGAATCCGAAACTGAAAAATTCAATGCCATAGCCAGGATTTGAACCACGGATCTTCTGCTTATTGAGCGGCTGCTTTAACCACTAAGCTACCATGGCCAACTTGCCAGTACAACATTAAGTTCCCCAGCTGATTCATACTTTTTCCTGGTTAACCACATGGCAATCTCACATCAGAGATAAATACCCCAAGGGCGACTTACAATTTTAAGTACTTTATGTCCTGGGTTTAAGTAACCTTTAGATGGTGGTTATTATTTATTTATGCCAACAAGCTTACTGCTGGTGTTTTTAAACACAAGCCGTGTGTGGGCAATGTTTGTGAGGTTGAACCAGAAATTGAAGAATTCAGTGCCGTAACCGGGATTTGAACCACGGATCTTCCGCTTATTGAGCGGCTGCTTTATCCACTAAGTTACCATGGCCAACTTGTGTAAGATCCGTGGTTCAAATTCCGGCTGTGGCATTGAGTTTTTCGGTTTCTGATTCAACCTCTTAAAGGTACTATCTTGTTTTTGCTTCATTCATTGCTCTTTTTAGGTAGTCTAGCTCATAAATTGTGTGATATACTCACAACAGATCTCTTTTGTTTGCACAGAGCTTCCTCTTACTTAGGTTATCCAGAGTTAGACCATTATTGCCTGTGATGATTTTATTGTTCCCTTAGGGTAAGCACAAATTTGAGAAATCATCAAACAGGTTACTTCTGTGTTGACATAGACATTAGTCTACTCTTAATACTTCAACACCAATTTAAATTTATTCATATGCTCATCACTAATTATTCTTGTTATAGTTTACTTTTCCTATTGTCATTCCCTTTTTTACCAACAACAGCTTATCATCGCGATCTGAGAGGCCATTTACAATAGGAGTTACATTATACTGTGGAATATTTTCTGAGTCTAGAAAAATATATCTATAGCTGTTGCAGTGTTCATATGAATTTTGTTCAGAAAGTGAAACACTTATTCCAAGTTAAATGTGTAAAGCAGGGAGGTGAGGTTAGTCTTCATTTTACAACCATTAAGTGTATACCTTAAAATGTGCACAAACTATTTAGAATTTTGAATGTAAATATACGAGATGATTTTATCTAATCTATTTACAAATTCTTGAAAGCTCTTTTTAGGAGTTTTATGTTAAAATGCTACATGTTAGCTACCAAATTCTATTTTTACTGTGACTCATTTTAAACCTTATACCATCCTTTGTACATTATACTCACCTTCTGAAGTACAATAGTCTCACAAATCCAGTTAAAGTACACCTGACATGTTTATTAAATACGTTTGTGCCTCTCTCCTAAAGTGTGAGGAATTTTAGGGAGACAATGGTATATTCACACAACTTTTCATGCTTAGTATGTCATCTCTTCCTTTACATAAAACAATTCAGTTCAAATGTAACATTCTACTCAGGGGTCTCCGTCTAGGGGATATGTGAATGGCGACTACAAGGTACCCAAGCTGAACAGAACATTACTTCCACTTACTGATGTTTTGCTCCTCACTGTAGCTTTTCTGACCTTACCTTGGTCATCTCTTGTTCTCTTCCGACCCCGATGCTATTAGGGTTCCTGAGGGCTAAGGAGTCTATATTTTTCCAACCTCTCCATTTCTCTAATTTCTCTATAAACTCTTAACCCCTAACACGCTGACCTGTCATGGCATGTAATACATCCTCTGATTGGCAATCAGAGGATATGGTCAGTGAATTTATTTTGATAACTCTCCCGGTCAGGTCGGTGAGACCCATAAACCAACAACAGGTGTGGTCCTCCAGACATTCTGGGGGTTGTGAGAGAGCGATGTAACTGACAAAACATAAAAAGATGGTGCTCTCTAAAATGCGGTTACTATTACTGCTAAGTCTCTTCAATATTTATGAAATATGACTCGAGGGGTAAAATGTTCTGGAGTTAAAATAGTCCCCCATTCGGATCTCCGGGCGGGGACTACTTCTCAAGAACCAGAACATTATATTAATAGAAGGTCTAACATCAGAATTCTACAATGGAACGCAGGTGGTCTCACCCAAACAAAAAGAATAGAACTGAATAAAATGGTATTTGACTATAACATAGATATATTTGTCATACAAGAAGCAAATCTAACAAATGATCAACTTAAATACTTCAATTTTACTGGATTTTTACTGCATCTACAACCCAAAAATACACAGATAAGTAGTGGAATATTAGTTGGAGTCAAAAATGATATTAAATCCTACTTTCAAATTGTTAAAAAAATGGATAACAAAGATACAGCTGAATTAATAAAGCTAAATTTTTGGGAAAACAAAACACATCTTCTATAATATGATTTGAAGCTTTCTTGGCGACAAACCTGAGTAAGATGTTCTCGGGCTTCTAGCCAGGTGTAGTGATGCACAGCGATTGGTGTTTCGGGAGCGTACATCTCTCCCATCATCAGAAAGATGAATGACTAGCAAGAATGAAGGGACCCGTATATGTACTGTCCGCTAGTACATACCGAGTAGAAAACACCCAGTCTAATGTGGAGGTGGTTCACCGCTGCATTGGAATCTGTGTTTAATGAATCGGTCGATTTCCAACTTTAAGGCTGGTTTCCAGGAGGGACTAAACTGCAATCCAGCGTCCTGGTTCTGTGTGTTCTTCTCGGAGGAGATGGACAGAGCCTCCTTAACCCTCCGTTCCAATAAACCACTACATTTTGCCACAAACAACCATTATCCTTTTATACCCTTTTTCAGTTAAGATTGCATATTGCTAACGTTTCACATCGCTTTTTGCACACGCATAGCAAATTCACACTCAGGATATGGTAGTTATATATGTTGTTTTAGATGTACATGCTTGAAAAAGGTAAGTTACTTAAAAGGGACAGTGGGTGGCCCCCAATGGCTTTCACGAGGCAACATTATGTACTCAAACCACCAGTTATTAACTCAAGATAACTTTGTATCTACCCAGGATTCACTAATGTCAGTTTTTCATACCAAACAGCATTTTTATCAGATATGCAGTTTTATCCCTTCTATGCACACCCTGGGTCCAATGGACCCAGAGACAATTTTAACTGTTAATTCCAGTACAAAAATTTGAAATTGAGCCCCACCCTAGCAGGTATGCTCTCCTGCAAGATTCAATAACTCATTATCGATACTATTAGAAATAGGTATCTGCCACATTGTAAAACTGGTGCCCGTTAAGAAAACAGTTACATGAAAGCCACATACATAAGTATGTATAAACATTCCGGAGTTAAAACTGTCCCCCAATCAGATCTCCGGGTGGGGACATCTTTAGGCAAATTTCATCACAACAGTTCCAATACTTTAAGAATTCTACAATGGAATGCAGGAGGCATGTCCTAGCCTAAAAAACAAGAGCTAATGAAAATATTAAAAGACCAAGATATAGATGTCTTCACAGTACAAGAAGCCAATATATCACAAGAACAGGAAATATACTTTGAAATGGATCAGTACACAACACATATACTTCCAAAGGCTCGTCACATAGCAAGTGGTATTCTTACAGGAATTAAAAGAAATATGAAAGCTACTATCCAAATCCAAAAAACAATGGAAGAACAAGATAAATCAGAAATAGTTAAAATTGAAGTATGGAAAAGTAACTACCACTATAGAATTTACAGTATCTACAATCCTCCAGACAATACACTAGATCTAAATTCTATTCCCATAGAACCCAAAAGTATTTTAATAGGTGATTTTAATGCACACTCCCCTAGGTGGGGCTACAGAGATATAAATTCGGCAGGAAGAGTCATAGAAGACCTATTAAACTCATCAACAATGGAATTAATATTTAATCCAAATGATCCACCCACTTACCTTCATTATAATGGTTCAGGTACAAATCCTGATATTCTGATGGTGTCATCTGACATAATTGACAATACAAAAAGAGAAATAATAGAAGACCCAGGTTCAGGACACAGAATCACCATAAACTCCATAAGAGGTCTAATAAATAAAAGTAACAAACCAAAAATTAAAACTTCTTGGAATTTTAAAAAAGCAGATTGGTCCAGTTTCCAAAATGAGATAGAAGGGAAGTGTAATATACTGTTAGAATCAGAGTTCAAATCAACAGATGAAATGAATAAAAAAATTTCTGAAATATTGACAGCAGCCAAAACACATATCCCCAAAGGAAAGTTAAAGAAATATAACTACTTTTGGTCTCCATCTTTATCTAAGTTAAAACACGAAAGAAATATAGCAAGAGTCAAAGCCGAAAGAACCAAGTGTCCAGAAGATGTACAAAACTGGAGAAGAAAAGCAGCCATTTTTAAGAAAGAATTAATTACAGCAAAGAAGGCCAGTTTCACAAATTTTGTAGAACATATGGACTATAGGAAAGATGGAAATAAAATATACAAATTCCTTAATAAAACAAAATTATCAAAAAATACAACTGAACCACTAAAACATAATAACAAAAGCTTAACTACAGATAGGGAAATAGCAGAATCCCTTAACAAGTTTTATGCTCAGTCACAAAGAATACCCCAAGCATATAAAAAACAAGATAAAGCAATCCAAAAAACCATCAGAGAAACTAATAAGCCAAAAGATATATGAAATGATATTTTTATTCAGGATTTTAACGAAACAGAACTGGATCTAGCAATAGAACAATTACAAAACAAAAAATCTCCAGGACCTGATAAGATCCACCCAGAGTTTATTAAACACCTTGGCAGGAAAGGAAAAGAAATCCTACTTAAACTGTATAACACGTGTTGGAGAATGACTGTACCTTCCGACTGGAAAAAAGCCATTATCATCCCAATTTTAAAGATAAACAAACCCTCAAACAATATTAATAGTTTCAAACCAATATCTTTGACCAGTGTTATTGCAAAAGTGACGGAAAGAATGGTGGCATCTAGACTTAACTGGTTCCTAGAATATTACAACTTAATAGTTCACAGACCGGGTTCAGACAGAATCATAGTACAAGTGAAAATGTACTCCTACTAAGCCAAGACATCAAAGAAGCTTTCAATAGAAAGGAGGATACCTTAGCAGTATTCATTGATTTTAAATCCGCATATGACTCAGTCTGGAGAAACAAATTAATTGAGAAGTTGCAATCAATAGGTGTGAAAAGTAACATGCTTAAATGGATAACTCAGTTTATTTCACAAAGATTTTGTGCCACAAAATATAATACATACATTTCCAAATATAAACAAACACACCAGGGACTTCCACAAATTGCTGTTCTGAGCACAACACTCTTTAACATATATATAAATGAACTTCCATCAATAATAAAAACTTTAGAAACCAAAATTGCTTTATTTGCTGACGGTGTAGTCATTTGGACTCCAGGCTCTACAAAAAAAACCTGAATTAAAGACAGAATAGAAACAGCCCTAAACAAAGTACATGAATGGAGCTCCAAAAACCTCATGACTATCAATGTGGAAAAAACAAATTATGAATTATTTACACTAAAATACAAACCAGTTAATATTAACATAAATTATAATGGTAAACCACTCAAAGCAGTTGATGATGCCAAATACTTAGGCATCACTTTCGACAGAAAGCTAAGTTGGAAAAAACATATAACAAACATCTCAGAAAAGGTTGAAAAGAAATTGCAAATCCTGAAAAGGTTAGCTGGTGCTAAATGGGGCTGCTCAAGGAGAGTCCTTAACACAACATACAAAATGTATGTTAAACCAAACCTCTTGTACTGTTCTGAAGCTTTAATAACAGCAGCAAATGCTAACATCAATAAACTTGAACAAATACAAAATCAGGCTCTTCGCCTAATCACTGGAGCAGTTAAATCCACACCTATTGATGCCATGCTTGCCTTAACACGGACCCCATCAATAACAACAAAAATAGAAGAACAACCATTGCTCCAACACGAGAAAATGTTACGACTGCCAAACTCTAAATGGACAGAAGAGAACCTCCCCCCTTCAATCCTTAAAACTCATAGTAGTTTCCTAGAAAAGGTAACACAGATTAAATCCAAATTGAACATTCCTAACACCAGAGAAAATCTACTTATAAGAGAAAATCCATTGGAATTATTGCAACCTACCTTCAGTTTGGAATTAATAGAGAAAATAAGTAAATCAGACACACCAAAAGAAATACAAAAACTTCTAGCTCTGGAAACCATCAATACTAGGTATCCCACAGAAGAATGGCTGCACATATATACTGATGGATCCTCCAAGGAAAACCTTACTGGAGCTGAAGTTACATGTTCACATTTTTCCTTTTATCATTCTGTTGGCAGAGACACAACAAATTATGATGGAGAAATAGAGGCTATACACATTGCTCTCCGACAATTATTAAATCTTCTCTTAAATAAATTTAACAGGGCAGTAATTCTTTCAGATTCTAAAGCTGCAATTCAAGGAATATGTTCAAATACTACAAAGAAGTCAACAAAAATTAGAGAATGCTACAAAATGTTAACACAACTCCAAAAAGTTAATAAGACTGTTCATCTCCAATGGATTCCATCACACTGTGGAGTCATGGGGAATGAAGCTGCAGACTCACTTGCAAAGAAAGGCACAACAATAAAACAAAAGTCTAAATTCAATTTCTCATATTCCTCAATAAAACGCTTGATCATTAAAAAATTTTCTCATTCATACCTACAAGAAATAGAAACAAATGCCAAAGATAAAAAATGGATTACACTACTTTCCAACCCAGATATAATCCCTCAGAGACCAAGGAAAACAGCGGTTGCAGCCTTTCGACTACTGACAAAATCACGACTGCTTAGCAAGTCATCTCTACAGAATAGGTATCTCAGCTTCACCAATATGTGTCCTGTGTAACGATCCAGCAGAAATGAAGGAAGACCACTTGAAGACCTGAGAAGCATTAAGATCAGAAGAAACTACAGTTCAAAAGTATTGGAAAGCACGAATGCTAATGGCTTCATTGCCAGATGCAAGGCACTAGAAAACAACAACAACAGAAATAGGTATCTATCGTTTTGAGCGTCACTTATTTTTCCTTCTTTATACCACACATTTACAAAACCCGAGTCTGATGGACCCTTTTGTTTATGTTTAGCGTCAAATTATATATTACAGTAATCAATTACAATTGTTGAAATTCAGAGAACGCATTATTGGTAATCCTGGTATGCCTGTAATCAATTAGATTGTTGGAACTCAGAACACATTATTGGCACACATATGCCTTGTAGTGAATGCAGGAAACACATTCTTACACCTTATAGCTCTTTGTTCACCTGTCATTTGGTGTACTCCTGTGTTGTGAATAATAGTGAAAAGTTGCAGTTTATGTTTACATGCCTATGATTCAGTACTGATTTGGAAGAAAGGTATGAGGAATTTGTAACACTAAACAATATCATGATCAGCAATTATATTCCTATAGGCTATAGAAGAAAAGGTTGCATAATACCTGTGTTATTTCTTTACATTCTGTTTTTCTGATAAAATGTCACAATCTACACATAAAAAAGGAATAGAAAGGAAAGTCACATGTTTTTCAAGTTCAAATTTTGAATATGTTGTTACTCAATGGCTAGCTGAAGATAACAACCCCCTTTCAAATATAAGTATTGCTTCAGATGAAAATGATTAAGTTGATCCACAGACAACGGCATGCAACTCTTGAAGAAAATAGTGGTAGTGGGAATGATGATTTTTTTTTTTTTTTAAATTAACGTCCTCCAACATTGTGTCATATCGGACGAATGAATGAAATGGGTGAAACGATGCTCAAATGAGCCCGAGGTCCATGGAGCTTTAAGTTACCCGACATTCGTCTTCTCAGGGTAGGGAAAACCTCGGAAAAAACCTTACCCGGGAATGATAATGAAAATAATGATGATCATGATGGAAAATAGTGCAAATAATAATGCCTTAATAAAGCTTATTTTCATTTAAAATCTATTATTAGACATAACAGGTTCAATGAACCCAGGATATGTAGATGTGCAAAAACTACAGGTCATGCATAGAGGAGTTAACCCCTTTCTCTTGTCTACTGGGGTCTTCCAATTGTACATTATCACCATATATGGCAATAACATCCTGTTTGTTTCAGAACATCATTCAACAGACCTGCATCATGTGGCAGGCTAGAAGGTGTCACAATCTAGAAGCTTTGACTAGTTGTCAAACGTACAAATGATCTCATTCTATAAACCCATATCACCAGAGGCAGATAACCTATTTCCTATCCCGTGACCCAACTTAAGCAAGTTCCAGATCAAGAAAATATAACTTCTAATAAGTTTAGTATTTTGTGGCAGTCTACTGAGAATCCTAATTTAAATATAGAATATTAATTTTCCTACACAATAATGAACACCTTAAATCCAATCATAACATCTGCTTTACTGCCTGGATTAGCTTATCCATTGCTTGAAAGTTCCACTTATAACTCAGAAAGTTAGGGCTGTTTTTCCACATCCTCTATACGTTCCTATCTTACAATTTGCATATAACTAGAAATGTAGCCCACTCAATTACCTTTTACTTGCTAAGTCATTTATCTATTTATATGTGCATTAACATAGACTATACCTCCTTGTTTATAACTCCAGGAGGCAGGGTAGCTATACCCCTGAGCACAAAGTAACTCATGAATATATGAGTACTTCTTCTTTGTGGATATTATGTGGTGAAAACCATGTAGGGGAAACTGGGGCACAGAGAGCATGTGATTATATAAAATCTATGGAGTACAGAAAACTTCCATGATTTTGAGCATTCAATCCATTCAGTATGAGTATCTAGTTGGCAGAAGAAATAGTATGGCTGAATAATTCTAAACATTATTATGGTGATTTTTGTTGCAATTTTAGACCTTCATATTTTAAGGAATTGTTCTTCCCTATGCAAAGGAATTGAAGATAAAACAGGTAATAAGTACAAGGGATATTGTTCTGCATGTATTGAAACAATTACAGCATTGTATTGCACACGGATGACTGAAAAACATGTTCAGTTATATTATGAGGTTATGGGGCAGAGTGGGCAATTTCTTCTGGGGTACAGTGAGCATGAATTATTTGCATTAGTCTAGTAAAACATCTGTATCATAATTTACAGAAAGACAAAGTGGTTTGCAACAGACAAAGAAATGTTCATGAATCCAGGAATGACGATAACAATAAATGATATTGGTGGACTTGTGGGGAAGGCATATCCTTTGACATTCACCCCCAAAAATACTATTTGTGGATTCCAGTGCACAGGTATTTACCCATTTCATCCAGATGTCTTCACTGATCAGGACTTCCTGGATTCATATGTGACTGACATGCCTCTAGCATGTGTTGGCCATGTGAATACCACAGCACCTACCCCTATAGGACTGCCAGATAACTCTCAAAATGTCAAGAACAGTTCATTCAACAGAGATAATACCTTTCATGTTGACAGTATAGGTAAAAGCTCAGTGGTATGCACATCAGCTGAAGGCCTGCAGGAACACAGGCCTATAGCTAATTGCACTTTAGGAAGCTCAAGGCCTTTGGTTTTACCAAAGGAAATCCGTCCTCTTCCTAAAATAACTAAAAGGAATACAGCAGCACAACATGGAAGGAAACCAGGCAGGACTAGAATACTGACACTCCAGAAAAACAGGAGATCCTGTAAGTACAAAATAAAAGAAACAAGAACTCTCCACAGCAGACTACGATAAAGGTGTTACGAATGTGACATACCTCCGAAAGTCAAAGAAATTTGACAGACACTTTTTACTTCCTACAGATGCAGAAGCAGGGGATGTTAATTTATGTGATATTATTTACAAACTGCCAAAGCCTTCTACTGCTGGTGGCACAAAAAGAACAGTATCATTGTTTGTGTTTCCTGTTAACATGGATGGCTACGATGCCCAGTGATGGTAGTATACAATACATGTTCATGTATAATGAAAAAATAAAATGTTTCTAATCTGTATGAAGTTAAGTTTAATGACTGCTCACTGTGCCCCAGCCCGATGCTCACTCTGCCCCGAGATGGGGTACAGTGAGCATCTATAACATAGTCTTCCGAACACTTAAAATTTACAATAGAAAAATGTACACAAGGTTCACAGAGATTTAAAATGTATAAGCCTCAGATGCCATAGGAGAGTATTCATAATATTCATTAACTTTCAGCACAAAAAATGATAATGCCCAAAACATGCCCACTGTGCCCCAGTTTCCCTTAATGAAAGTGGTTTGTGTCGTGTCTTGGGGCTGACTATAGCAGTAAAGACTAAACTTTATATTAATGCTCAGCTCCGCACATTTCATCAATAATTGTTAATAATAATAATAATAATAATAATAATAATAATAATAATAATAATAATAATAATAATAATATGAGTATCATTGCAAACAAGCCTTGTGTGGGCAATGTTTGAGAGGAGGAATCAGGACTGAAAAATTCAATACCATAGCTTTATGTCCCGGGTTTAAGTAACCTTTAGGCGATAATTGTTATTTATTTATTTATTTATGTCAACAAACTTACTGCTGGTGTTTTTAAACACACAAACCGTGTGTGGGCAATGTTTGACAGGTGGAATCAGGACTGAAAAATTCAATGCAATAGCTGAGATTTGAACCATGGATCTTCCACTTATCGAGCGGCTGCTGTAACCACTAAGCTACCATGGCCAATTTGCCAATATGACATTCAATTCCCCAACCGATTCGTACTTTCCCAATTAGACCACAAGGGAATGTCACATCAGAAATAATAGTGCATTAACTTCAAGTTCATCATGAAATTAAAAAGGTCACCAACGGAAGCTTTTCATCTGTTACCGGAGGCATTTGGTGATAATGCTATGTCATGTGTGCGAGTGCTTGAATGGCACGAACTGTTTTCAGAAGGTTAGTAAGAAGTTGAAGATGAACATACCAGTTGACCAGTGAGTTCAAGAAGTGAAGAAAATGTTCAGAAAATTAATGAAATTGTGTAAAAAGGCAGATATCTGAGCATTCAGATGATCGTTAACATGGTGAACATGAACAAAGAGACAGTAAGACAAATTTTGCGTGACAATAGAGCTACGATTTGCATGTAAATAATATTCTTTCCCTTTGCTTATACATAACTAAAAATGATAAATGTCCATGAATTAGAACCTTAGCGATCATTTTATGACAGGCTGTTGACATATTTTACATATTTGAGCACAGTAACATTGTTTTACATATTTTTACCTTATTTATGTAAAATAACATTCTGCCTCATGCTGTAAAAGTATTTTTTCACAATTGAAATGCAGTAAACTTCTGTGTGCAGATTACCCTACCATCTTTATACAGTACAAAAAGAAAAGTATGTACGTACATCATTTTTTGCCCACTTCTTAACTAAGCATTCTGCATTTGCGTCACTGTGAGAGGGAGGTTTAGGAGATGGCAATAAGGATTCCCGTGTGACAATAGATTACCATTTCAATGGTTGGTCTGTCTGTTCCATGACAATCAAAACCATGCTCAGTTTTCTAGTGTTAATCAGCATGTAAGGTCAACGAAGTAAGTTATTTTTGAGTTCACACATTTAGTGTTTATTCTGCCTGTGATGACCCCAGTAGCACCGAAACTATTGTTGAAGTTCAAGTTGTGTGTTACAAAAGATGATTCATTCACTACTGATTAAACTGTGATTCTGTGCCAGGCTTATAATAAGATTACCTTTTCTGATTTTTTGAAAATGTTGGAACACACAAATCATTCAACAGTGGATCGTTTTCTGAATGATGGACTTAGTGTTGTGGGCTGAAGCCATTCAAGAAGATAAAGTTCTTGTTCCTTAATCTGATGCTACAACATACATGCTAAAGGTGAGAAATGCTTTACGTGTGTTCTAAAAAAATATCCGTTTCACCTGTCTAACCTACTGTCATAATTCTACATTAAAATACCAAATATGAGATATTTTCAAATTTAAAATCTTGTTACATAGTTCAATTATTATCGTGATGGATAAAACAAATATTCACATGTTTCAACTTTTTTAACAAATGAAAACTGAAGTCATAATTAAACCTGTGCCATTGCTAACCGGATTTCTTACACCCATGGACTGCAATGCGTCACCGAAGAAGTGCAAATTAAATATCCACAGGTGAAGAACATGATTTCAAACACCAAGAAAATATTCATTAGAGCCCCAATATGTGTTGCAGTACGGAGAACAATTGCCAAACGTGAAACTGCCCCTAAACCTGTCCTGATTAGGCAAAGTATGTGGATAGAAGCTGTCTGCCTTTATAGTGAAAATTTTCGAGATGTGAAATCTGTGATAGATTCGTTTCCAGGTAAATCAACAGTTTCAGTGAGTGACACACCACAAGTGCCTTAAGTGATCCTATAGTACAGTGCCAATTAGCTTATATCCAAAGCAATCTGGGATTCACTGCTGACAGGATTTTGAAATTATAAATTTGTGTCATGCCACTGAACGAATCTTTGAATATCACGGAAAATTTGAAATCGAAGTTGAGTGCTATTGAAGGGACTGTTGGACTACAAGAAATGAAGCAATTGAGTCTGTTATGGTGAGAAACCCTAGCTTCTCGACATTGATAGAAGTGTGCAAGATCCTCAGTGGCAAAGAAGAGAAGCCACCAGACTATATTTCTTCTGAAAAAATTAATCTACTTAAATTCGCACCAGCAACTTATTGTGACACAGAGAGATTACTTTCTGTACACCAAAACATTCTCTCTGACCAGCAGCATTCCATGACAATGGAAAACTTGGAGATGTATCTGACAGTTCATTGCAATTCAGAATGAACTAAGTACATTGGATCCTGTAAAGTAATACTTACTGGACAGATAGTTTAAACGGTGACTATGAAAATGAAAATAAATGTGAAACTTCATAATAATGGAATTTATTCAAGATTACTAAAATATGGACATGCTTAATTATTGTGTCACACTTTATTTTGAAAAATATAATTTAAAAAAATGAATCTTCAAGTTATATGTTTAATATGTCATATAAAATTAAATTAAATTGATATTACGTATTTTAAAACTTTATCTAACAGTACATATTTCACCCAATATTACATAAATATGAACATATTCCACATGTTGATATTACATAAGAATCCTAGCCTTAGTGATAAATTAAACATGACAAAAGTTTCTGCAAAACTGGTTCCAAAAAACCTCTCTCGGTAACAAAAAGACCATCTGCTCATCATGGAAAGTCAATGAAGCACTGAGTTTGCTCACACATGTCATCACACGTGATGGAACATGGATCTTCCAGTACGACCTAGAAACGAAACGTCAATTGATGCACTGGAAACAGGGTTTCCAACATTTAAAAGTAAAATTATCGTACCAGCCACTCAAAATTATAGATTTGTATTCAAAATTATCGTACATCATAAACCAAATGCTACTACAATAACAATATCAGTATAATACTTATGAAAATATAAGAGTAATGATGTTTATTATATCCACTCACAAGACTGATGGCCTCAACAAATATTACTCTAGCACTTATGTTTCTCGCACTATTCATCTGAAAGTTCATCTTACTCAACCGTTGCAGCATTGTACAAACCTGTTGTTGAGATAAACCTTTACATCTTCTCACTGACTTGCAGATTTTGAGATCTACCACGTTCTTTCAAAAGCTGAGAAGACAAAATGAGTTCATTTACCGTATCTAGTGCCAATCTGTTTCTAACTTTGGTTTTTATTAAACCCAGTTTAGAAAAACACTCTTTCGCAAGAAGTGCTTCTGTGGGGCAAGGAAACCACTGCTAATGCAAAGGCCGCCAGTTCTTTGAAATCAGTATGTCCACCAAGGTGGCATGTGTTTAACAGCATTCCAGAAACTGGCAGGTTCAGGCATGTTCTTTATTTCACACGAAATATCACGTATTCAGAGTTTTCTACATTGATCATCAATTTTCTGAACAGTACCTTTTTCATTGAGATTATAAGACCTGGGCACACTGGCAATAAGAGGATAAAGGGTAGCAGGCTCAGTAGGGTTGGAAACGGTTGCTATGGGGTGGAGACAGACAGTGAGGGCAAAAGTGGTGTCGCTATTTATAATTAGTTTCATTTTGCTGGTGTGACAAACCAGTGAAAATGATATTTCGCCGATATCGAACTATCATACATCAAAATTATCATACACCCCCATAATTATCGTACGGGTTGGCAACCATTGTACAAACATCAAAATTATCATATGAGTTGGCAACCCTGACTGGAAGACTCCCACATCACCAAGAATGAAAAAGACACATATGGCCATTCTGCTTCAGGATAACATGCTAGCGGACAATGCCATATCTGTAAAACAGTTTTTAGCGGACAGGCACATTCCTGTGCTCAAACATCCTCCATACTCACCATATCTGGCTCTCTGATTTTTATCTGTTCCCATAAGCAAAAAGTGCATTGAAGGGAACACATTTTCTGAGTGTTGAAGAGGTAAAGGCAAAAAAACGGCAGAGTTGTTGAAAGCAAATATTTTGTTGTTAAATGAAGCTGTCAATACCAGGATCACATCAGCATTGCCAGTGTGCCAGAATTTTCTCCCGCAGGAGTTCTTTTGCATGCCAGTAAGTCTACTGCCATGGAGCTGTCACTTTTAAGCACACTTAAAAACCATCAATCTGGGCCAGATTTGAAACTGCGACCTAGGGAACAGTAGGCCAACATCTAACCAACTGAGTCACCCAGACCAACAGAGCTATTGAAGAGGGTATACGAGTACAAGAAATCCACCTTCACTATTTCATTTGATACATGAAAAGTTTCATAGTACCGGGAGCGCAAAAAAACCTCCTAATGGGCTGCACATTGTTTTGGCTGTTGACTCCCTTGGTACTCGTTGCCCTCTGTCGTTATCATAGAAAGACATGGATGAAACCATACGTCATCTTCAAGACTACTTCTAAACTATGCATCACTCGTCATAGTTCACACTGAGAAATGCTAGCAATTTCCTGGTGGATATTTCGTTTTAATTTTTCCAGGGTGTGTGAGTTTGTATTGTACACTTTGTTTTAAGTTGCCCCAAAGATAGAAATAGCATAGGGTTACGTCGGGGGACCGAGAAGGCCACAAATCTCTACTAAAAATTTGGTCCTGAAACACTTTCATTGAAAGATTGGCCATATTAGATGCTGCAGTATTGTTGAAAAAAGGCAAAATCATGCTCCCTGTCTGTTACATCTTTAAAAAAGGGGGCCAAATTGTCATGTAGTAACCGGTGTCAGCTGTTGACTGAAAAAGAATTGGCAGTATAACTCAGAATCTAATACTGTTCATGAAGTAACCCTTCATGACAAAAAAATTTGGTGTATGATGCCCATTATCTGAGAAAGGTTTCTCAGAGCTCCAACAAATAAATAAATAATCCCTAGGCAATTTCTATTTCTGGGGTAACTTAAAACAAAGTGCACAAAACAAACACACCCTGGAAGAACTAAAACAAAATATCCACCAGAAAATTATCAGCATTTCTCAACATGAACTGCAGCAAGTGATGACCTACAGAGGTGCCAAAAATGGATGTGTAGATGACAGTGACCAGTTTCAGCATATTCTTTCATAAGAGTGGCCAGTAAAGCCTTTAAACTCAGCTACATGTTAGAAATATTGATTTGTGTAAACTGCACTGCAACAAAACGTGGGACTTGCAAATATTCTACTCTCCTAATGTACCCAATCACTTTTTCCATGGCTGTACAAAGATTTAACTTGTTATGCAAACTGCAATTATGGCTTTCGTTTTCTTTCTTTCCCTGACAATAAGTTCAACATTACTTGTAACTTCTGAGGTCTGTTAAGACAAAATAACAGAGTACTAAACTGAACACGAGGTTGTCCAGGTCACTCACTACAACCAAGATACATATTTGGGGGACTTCGATATTTCTTGACAAACATTTTACATAATGCATCGCACAAATGAGCTACACATCAATAAAACCTGTAAAATATACGGTCATTATAATATATGGTAAGCCATTCACAGACTCTCTCCAATGCAGGAAAGAACCAAGAGTTGTTGGAGGAATGATGCTGGTAGAGGCACACTAAAATCCTTTAATTAAGGTACATGCTAGAAATGTTGACCTACTTTCAAACAAGCAGTACACATCATAAAAATGTTCTCACTCAATTGCCAATACTCAGTGGCAGGAAACCTTGTAATTATTATTTATTTATGCCAACAAACTCACTGTTTGTGTTTTTAAACACAGAAGCCGTGTGTGGGCAATGTTTGAGAGGTAGAACTGGAACTTAAAAATTCAATGCCACAGCTGGGATTCGAACCACAGACCCGCCTGGTAAGCGGAGGATCTGTGGTTCGAATACCAGATGCGGCATTGAATTTTTAAGTTCCAGTTCTAGCTCTCAAACCTTGTAATTTCTTTCATGATGTTACTACCAAATACCTGTAGTGTATGAACAATATGCAGTTGAACCTGATTTAACAACAATAATAATATAGAGGCCTACAAATGTAAAATTTTACAAAGATATTAACGAAGAAAACATTACTTTGAACTTGGTCCTGCTTTAAAGAAATCAGTTACTTTGGTTTGTTTCACTTTTCTTGCATTAAGTGCATACACCTAATTTTGTTACTGATGAATGTACCTAGTGTGGTATAAGAAATTCCTAATTTCAGTTTGGGTTTTGTGTGGATGAAGTTCCACCTCTCACATGAATTTTACTTCCCGTTCTAGTATATAAGATTTCCTTTTTCTGTTCTCCATGGCCGATTAAAAGCAATTGAGAACTGAAAGACAAAACCACTGTTCCACATAAAAAATGTTTGTCTTTACTTCTCATTTGTTGTTACAACATTGTCACGTCAAAAGATGCTGGCTCTACCAGCAAACATCTTTGTCTGTTGTTTTCGTGGCTGAAAGTCGCCCGCTCAACTTGCATCTTTGTCAACAGAAATAGGGAAAATATGCCTCGAGTTGCTTTTAACATAGCATATACCACATGCTTGTTATAATCACATAAAACTCTGTTGTATTTCACTGAAATTTAATACATATAACAGCGAATTACATATAAATGCATTACGTGTAAATAAAGTTCCATTAACAGGTTTCTAAATTACATTTTTGTTGGGACCTACAAATATTTATGTATAAATATGAATTACTTAGAAATGAGTTACGTATAAATAAGAATTACTTAGAAATGAGTTACATATAAAGCGGGTTCAACTGTATTCTGTCTTTCAAAGAAACCCACAAACAAAAAGTGCAACTAGTTAGATTGAGGGAAACAAAGGAGCCGCAAATCAAAACTTATAATTCCACCACAAAACACCCCTCTTATTCCATTTAATGACCTGGTAGTCAGTCATATGTGCTGTTGTAGAATCTAATTGGAACCAACAATGGGAGTTTTCTTCTGTCAAGTGATAGAAAAATGGTCCTAGACTTGGTCCCCAATATGACTGCATTGTTTCATTAAAGAGAATTAACCTATTATTCTCCTGGCATTTATTGCTCACTACTTTCCAAAATTCAGGTCATAGTGGGGCATTTTATGCGGTAGCACAGGTTTTTCTGAAGCCCAATATCGACCATTCACACATCCATTTAAGTGAAACGATTTATGAGAGAGAACCAATAACTGTGGATCAATGAAACCACTTTCTACAGATAGGGAGAACCTATTGCAGTAATTCACTCACTTATAGGGATCATTTTGTTTCAGGGTTTCAGTTTTAACAGAAGTTTTAGCATTTTGCATAGAAGATAGGAATACACGTGTTTGTTGAGCTAATTTTGTTTAGCAATTTTTTATTTCATCTAGTCTATTTTCTGTCAAAATTATCTTCTCTTAGCAAGTTCAACCCACACTGAAACCAAAGCTTCAAATTTATTCATGATTGCATGTATAGTTTTTCTTGTAGATGGTGCAGGGTTTGTGAATCTTTTAAAAACACACTGCATGCACAGCGAGCAGATCTGTGTGTAAAGTAAAGTTTGCAAATAAACATGTTACTTCACAGATAAGTGAGACAGTACGTTTATTGTAGCAGATGAGGCACCTGACTGAAAGTGATACAGCAATTACAATGAGAGATGGCACCAATACACCAAGTGGGAATTGCTGTCTGAAGTCCCACTACATGGTAAGGAAGAGTGAAGGAGTGAAGGGCAGCAAGAAGCTTACCATACAATATAATGACCCTTTATATTTCCTGACACTCCAGCAATTTGCTTTGAGATCCATTTAAGAGCACTGGGAGGTCAAAATGCTTCTATGTGATAAAAAATAGAAATTTTCAGGTTTAAAATGATATATAGATCATTGAGCTTACTGACCAATTTGGCCCTTTATAGTCTGTGAGCAATAAGCTGAGAATGCTACCTGCTTCAGAAAATGTCCAGGGCTATCAATCACTCGTCAAATAACAATAGACATGACTACAAGGAAGGGTCTCACCCGTGCCAGTCCTCACTTGAGGTGTCAGTGTCGGCAACGTATCACCTAGCTTTTTGGTACAATCTGTGCTCTGGTTTAGCATTATTAGAATTTGCTTTCTTGTTAAATTTGTAATACATTGCTTGTAAAGTGTATTGTTATTCTGTTTTGCTATAACAGTAACGACTGCATGTATTATAACTGTAGTGTAAGTGAAAACATTACATAGTACATTCTAAGTTACAAAATGCCGAGCTCAGAATGTTTGACTTTATTCTATATTTGACAATATTTGCACTCGTCTTAACCGTCGTTCAAACTGAAGTTGGAAAGAGGGATAGGTCATTGCAGCCTCAAGGTAGGGAAACAGAAATCAATATGCATAGGTTCTTTAAAGATGAAGTGGAAATACTTAAAAAAAATGGTCAGCTTACAATATCTTTCAAAGATGTTGGACGTACAGCTACTGCAACTGGAGTATCTCGAGCAAGTGTTTATAGCATGTTAATTAAGAAGGTAAACGTAGACAATTAGGGGACCAAAATCCGAATCCTGGATAAGAAAAGGCCCAATAGTAACTTGACAAAGACAGGCATTGACTCATTTAATGCGTGGGCCATCAAATGAACAATTTACTCCTTATATAATACAAGCTTTGTTTCCAGTTTGGTTGATATCCACAGAATTTTGAAAGAGGCTAATTTAGTCAAAGGCAGCATATGGGTAGTGTGACAAATATGTTGTTGTTGTTGTTTTCTAGTGCCTTGCATCTGGCAATGAAGCCATTAGCATTCATGCTTTCCAATACTTTTGAACTGTAGTTTCTTCTGATCTTAATGCTTCACAGGTCTTCAAGTGGTCTTCATTCATTTCTGCTGGATCGTTACACAGGACACATATTGGTGAGGCTGAGATACCTATTCTGTAGAGATGACTTGCTAAGCAGTCGTGATTTGTTAATAGTCGGAAGGCTGCAACCGCTGTTTTCCGTGGTCTCTGGGGGATTATATCCGGGTTGGAAAGTAGTGTAATCCATTTTTTATCTTTGGCATTTGTTTCTATTTCTTGTAGGTATGAATGAGAAAATTTTTTAACGATTAAGCGTTTTATTGAGGAATATGAGAAATTGAATTTAGACTTCTGTTTTATTGTTGTGCCTTTCTTTGCAAGTGAGTCTGCAGCTTCATTCCCCATGACTCCACAGTGTGCTGGAATCCATTGGAGCTGAACAGTCTTATTAACTTTTTGGAGTTGTGTTAGCATTTTGTAGCATTCTCTAATTTTTGTTGACTTCTTTGTAGTATTTGAACATATTCCCTGAATTGCAGCTTTAGAATCCGAAAGAATGACTGCCTTGTTAAATTTATTTAAGGGAAGATTTAATAATTGTCGGAGAGCAATGTATATAGCCTCTATTTCTCCATCATAATTTGTTGTGTCTCTGCCAACAGAATGATAAAAGGAAAAATGTGAACACGTAACTCCAGCTCCAGTAAGGTTTTCCTTGGAGGATCCATCAGTATATATGTGCAGCCATTCTTCTGTGGGATACCTAGTATTGATTGTTTCCAGAGCTAGAAGTTTTTGTATTTCTTTTGGTGTGTCTGATTTACTTATTTCCTCTATTAATTCCAAACTGAAGGTAGGTTGAAAATATTAAAATCACTTAAATTTCAGTATGCTAAAAACATGTGAAAATGTCTATAAGGAGGAAAATTTTTATTGAGAGGAAGATGGATTAATTGATGAGGCCATCGATCGGATTTGTTATCAACCTTGAAGACACGACAGCAAGACTGAAGTAGTGCTGGACACTCCTGAGAGGAACAAGCCACCACTGACAACCCAGTGGACCTTTTGGAGGGAGTGACAACCACACCATCAACCCCCTAATGGCAGAAGTGCAAGTGAGAGCGTAAGGTTATATGCTGTCTTTATCTAAAATTCTGTCTCAACTTGCTCCTCAGTGACTATAGATTACCTAGTTAAACCTGGTGGCACATAAACAAGCCCATTGTATTTTTTCTTTCAACTTCCCATAACTTGGTGTTTTATTACTTGAGGTGCTGTTTTCTCAACAAGTATTATAGATACAAATCTACACCAACATTTTATTGGATATTTCTCTTTATGCTATACTATTTTTGGTTCAGATTAGTACATAAATGTGAAAATAAAAAACTACCAACAAAAAAGGGAAAAAAAAATCGGCCCTTTTTTATGCTGCAAAACCTCAATTATTTTTACTCTCAACGGGTTAAAGATGTCGGAAGAATCATTTGCTCGTAGTACAAAATTATCTTTTATGTGATTTAGGGAGAACATATTTACCTAAGTTACAAATTTTAATATACAAAATTTTAAAATGGTCTAAAAGGTATAAAATAATGTCTCCTAGCCTCATTTGTCCCGAAAATTTATGATCGTGAATTTTTAATAGCTATGAAACTACTTGTAAGATTTAAAACGAAAAACATAGGCTGCATGCAACAGATAACAGTACAGAGTGTAGGAATTAGCTGTCAAGAAAACTTGCACAGTTCCCATTATTTGTAATGCAATAACATTTTCAGTGACTTAGGTGAACTATTCATATATTAATTTAAGCAAGTGTTAACTTCTTACTTTTATAATCATTATTTGCAGAAACAAGTATCACCAACCCAAATTAGTTACCATTCATTCAGCAGTTATTGCATGACCAAACTTTAAAATAGTGTCATATGTTATTATCGGTGCCAAACAAGAAAGGTATTGACAGTTGGCGGTGTACGAGAGGCGACGTTGCCGGTTATCTCGCCACATGGAGAGCGTGTTAGCATTATGTGTAAGAAGACGGATTGCGTTTGGAATGTAGAGCAAGTATAATTTATATTCGTATTCGAAAACAATAGTAAAATAGTTCATTTACACGCAAAGGATGGAATATGGAAGTATTATAACACTGCAAAGATTAATGTTAACAAAAGAAACGTACCTGTGAAATATTGTAATGGGAAATGCTGCTGATATCCGACTCGCTTGCATTATTGCTGTTGTTGCTGGAATTACCTGCGGAAATGACAAACTGTTCTATCCTTGCTTCTAAGACTCCATTTTCCTGTGTTACAGTTATTACGCCCTTTGTATCGGTAACCACTTGTTCACAGTTTTCAGCTTTTTATTGATATAGCTTTATTACACACAACACAGTGAAATCTTTGTTTCGCACAACGTAACCCTTTACTTCCGCCCAAATTAATTAAATTGGAGTACACTAGGAAAGGGCAACACCAAACAATTTTGCGACCATGTTCTTCAGCAATACCATCAACTGCATAATCCTTTAATTGAGATAAGTACCTTACCAAGCACAATTTCATTCACTTCCTGAGTACGTAAAGTTTTTTGCTTGGCTACGCTGTCTTTGTCAATATTTTTGGACATAATTACTCATTAAAAGAGTGAGACAGTTGTAAATGCTCACAAAATATGCACAGATATACAAATTCAGACACACGTAAATACAAGTCAAATAACTACAATAAATAGAATGATGCAAACGAACTTGTCAGCACACATGCAATCTCTGATACAAACATTGCAAGCTGCAGCTGGAGGGAGACATTGTATATATTGCAGGGAAAACAAGATAAGACGCACAGTTTATGTTACTGCTAGATTGCAGGTCAGGCACATGTTAATCACGTGTTAAATATCGACAACACTGGTTTAGCGTTGCTATGGAAACATCTTAGCTCTAATTGGTTACTCTTTTCGTTGCCATGACAATCGCCATGACGCATCCATCCCCTCCTGTTCATTTAGACCCTTCCACCATGTGGGTAGCAGCTGTCAATCCCCTTCTTATTTGGCGCCAGGTATAGCTTCTTAATGAGCCAGTGAGCTTAATTCAGAGAACATTAAAAAAAAAAAAACACCATATCCATTAAACACGACTTACCTCATTGGACTGGCTCTATGTCGTCTTTTGGTCTGGCTAGGACCACTTTCATGACTCTCAAAATCATCAAAGTGTGATGATGAATGAGTGTTGCGCTTTTCCCCCCTTGGGGGCCAAATGGGTGTTGTATTCAAGCGCTCATGTGAAATGCTTTCAGAGTTCTGCAAGAGAAACAGAATGAATAGAATTAGTGACATAAAAAAGGACAGCCATTTGCCTATTTACTCAGCACAGCAAAAGAATTAGGAACTAATAATTCAGAAATTCATCTACCAAATATATACAACACAGCAGGTATATTATTCCCAATGCTTTAAGTGAGTGTGCATCTAAATTCGAAGATCAGCAATGCAATTGTTGAAAATGTATAATATTATAAAATAGGAAAATTGTAGCTAACTGCTGACTCCTGCATAAGATTCAATAATGATGGATTTCCTATCTCAATTTTGTTAGCAATTTCTAATCTTAATTTTTCCATGAAAGTATTAACATTATAATAACCACTGATATTTCAATTCATGAGAGACACATCTAAATGAACTCAGTTTCCATTATGCAAATCTTATAAACTTAAGAACCCAAGCCCTACACTAAAAATAGCAAAACAAAATTCAGTACCTGAAAGAAACAGAACTACAGCTTACAGTAAATTTTTATACACCTCAACATATGTTGAATTTGTGCTATAATATTGCAACACTGTGCTTTTTGCTTAATTCCTTACCTGATAGAAGTAAAATAATTTGGGATGTGATAAATCATGGGTGCTACTAAATTCTAAATACTAAATTCACCCTCATAATACATAAAACTATAATTACACTGAACTATCACCAATCTGGCACACATCTAGTCTCTAGTTGCTCAAGCAGAAATTATGTGCTGTAACATCGTTCAGTTATCGCACACAACAATGCTGTTAATGTTATATAATAAAGCATGCCACCATCGCATATCATTACTGCGGCAATTAAAAATTTGGGACATGTTTCATAGTGAGTGAGACTACTATTATGTAGAGTCTCAAGTACTACTTTTTTTGTCAAAATAAATGTATCTTTGGATGTATTTACACTAAATTTCAGACACACTCAATCTGGTACTTCCACTAATCCAGCACCCATATATACAAGAAACTGCCCAATTAGTTTGAGTCTAGTGTATATGGTTTTGGCCCCTGAAGATTAATATAAACTCATCCCTGGATGGTGCACAAGTTTACCCAGCATATCCAGATAAAACATTTGCCTTCCTATTTAACCAGACCAAGGATTGTCAGCTGCACAGTTCAGCTTGCATAAAGTGATGTAATACTATACACAGCTTTCATTAAGCATGGCTTTTAAATTATAAAAGCTCAGGTCCACTAACACTGTGAATGAAATTATGTTCAAGTATGATGGGGTCCACTGAGCTGAGAATTGTGCCACATTTGTCCTAGAAAGGCAAGGGAAATGCAAGAAGAAGAAGAAGAAGAAGAAGAAGAAAAAAAAAAGAGAGAGAGAGAGAACTACTCTTGCGACCAATTGAGATTTCAACTTGGGTTACAAAGTGTTGTAATATAAACACAATACCCTATGCACTGGGGATGGGAAGTCAAAGTACTATTCCTATCGTATCAATTCATCAATGAATTGTCAAAATTATATTAACTAATCTTGAAATAATTTAACAGTGCCACACAACATCTAACATAAGAATTGCATTCCAAATAGCTTTCAGGTTAAGAAACCTTCAATACAACTAATATTAATAAATAGACAAAATGGTTATTTTAAATGAATCAAACGTGTCATGAGCCTTTTGCAAACTTCTGGTAACTTGAATGTATCCTACCTGTTGTGTAGTACCTTAAGTGTAATCAACGATATTTCATGTCAGTGTAAGTATGTTTGCTTATATTACCTCTTTATTGTGCTACTTACCTAGAATATCCATGGCTTTTCTTTTCACAGAAAAATGCAATTTCTATCTTAAAAGTTCTAAAATTGGAAATATATACAGGGTGGAAGGAAACTTATGACATTAATTTGAACCAGTGATAGATCTCAGTACTAGGAACATGTATCTTATGTTTTTGTCTCTGACCATTTCCTTCGGAGGTATTTTAGTTTTGTTGAACACAAGCTGGCAACACTGCAGATTGTGTGGGTGTCACTTTCACTATGACAGAACATAAACACCACAGCGCAGCATCTCGTGAACATGAACATAAACAAATACCATGCCATGTCCTTCCATGATTACTGTGTGAGTGAAATCAAATCAGAATCGTTAAGATTCCAAAATATTACACACCCCTGCAAGCGACCGATCTGTTTATATCCAGAAACCCGTTCAATTCCCTGACTAATCTCAACACAATATTGCCGAGTTACTTCAGTCTGAAAAAGCTATTCAGAATATTCCTCTAATTCTTTTAAGTGATTAATTATTTCAAAACCCAGTGTGATGTCTCATAATTACTACCGAAGCTATGTCAGAAATAAGTTACTCTACACATCTTACAAGTAACAAACTATTATCTTTGTACATTCTTGTGGAATTGTGCATCCAATTTGGAACAAAAATCATTAATGTTTTCAAAATTGGCTGATCAAAGAACAAAATTACATTAAAGTAAGAACAAATTAGAAACTAAAAACTTCACTTATCTTAGTAATGTTGCCAGTTATTCTTTCAAACACTCACTCGAGTTTCCAGCTGACTCCAACTCATTCTCAAAGCTATCATTACTAAGATAAGTGAAGTTTTTAGTTTCTAATTTGTTCTTACTTTAGAATCTTGTTGCTTCACTGTTAATAGCTTCAATTTCCTTAATTAAAATGACATTACTTTTTTTTATTGTAATTATATTAGAAGGAACGTAATAACTTCCCTTCCACCCAGTATATACTGTTATATATACAATGCATGATCCTATCATTTGCTTTTACTTTACCAGGCTTATATACTTAATATTCATTCTTGCAACAAACCCAACTTTTAGATCAACCACAAGAAAGCTCAGAAATTAAAACCTAATGCTAAGATAAAGGTTTTCTTAATTTACTAAGCTTAACACTAACATGTCTGGCTTGACTTAAACAACCACTGTGTGTGCACTACTCTTAACCACCTTTGGGTACGGGTGCCTTCATACACCCGTAGACAATTCAACCAGATGAAAAAATGAAAGTGGGAATGGGCTTCAGGTATCTTTCCCTTCTTATTAACCCTAAGTTGGACAGTTTCTTAGTAACCATTGTCAGGTACAAAAACGTAAAGAGTAAGAAACTAGCATTTTTTAAGAACAGATTACCGCACAATGTTAATTCCAGGAAAAAGAGAATTGCCCGCCTTCATTTCACCCTCTTGCATTCCTCTTTTTAGTGGAGTTTTAAATTGAGGGGCGTTTTTTTCAACACTCATTAGATGCACAAAATGCGTTTCTGAGAAAAACATTTTTTTCTATTTATTTGCAATACTAATTGGTTAGCACAGCAACTATATTAATCATTCAATTCTCCTTCCTGATACTGTCTCATTGAATGTGAAAAGAAACAAATAGCATAGTTTAACTTGTGCAAATTTTGGGTTTGAAAATGCAGATTTTTTCAAAAACCGATAGATGCTGATTAACTTTTCTGGGTGAGCGAGAAATTAACACAAAAAGTTTTGTTATTTTCGTTGCTTTTTAGTTTCACCTTTTTATAATACATAATGTACTCTACAACCAACATATTAATGTTAATAAGGATTATTTTATTAGGTATAAACTTAGAACTGCTATATTCACAATAACAATATATTTTGTTTTATTTAAATAACAAACATATTAAATACACACAAAGAAATTTCAAACAATATGAATAAGTAAGCTTTCACCTTTATTAGTGCTTGTGCAGTCTGTACATGGTTCTTAGTTGGTTTCTCTTTTCCACATCTGCCTCTGTCTTAATCTTCATCAGTTCCATTTTGCAGGTTGAGTATGTGTCAATGTGTGGTGTACAGAATGAAAGATTGAAGAAGTTGTAAAATATGCTTTTATATTTTGACAATGAGCAGACTGGTAGATTTCTTAACCTTCTTTTGTTGCAAAAGTTGGTCCACATTTTTCTGATATTAAGTTGGAGGTAAATATCCTCTCCTTGATTTTGCTCTTCCATAGTGGCTTTCTCTACATCTGTACTTCTTAATGTCTTGCTTTATAGCAGCAGTAATGCCCCTCTGTAGTATTCCTGTTCTGTCACCTCCTCTGATTTACTTTGGCACATTCCCAGATAAATGAATTTTTCTAGCCAGGAGAGATAATCTAACTTTTGAGACCCCTGTGATTCCTTGGAAGCTTGCAGCGCATACTGACAATACTCGGCCATCATTACTTCTCACACTGTATTTAATGCTAACAGTCTGCTTTCTATTTGCAGCTTCTTTCTTCACCACTCTGCAATTAGGAGATGTTATACTCATATATTTCATAAGGAATTTATCTTGATCTACTTTGATGAGCATGGAAAGGTGTTGGTAAAATCCACTTATCATTATAAGTCAAATCAGCTGCATCACAGTGCTTATGCCCTTTACTTTTAGGATTTCGTGGAGTGCACTCGAGACCACGTGAACATGTAATTGCTGAAGTATGAGCTTTCCTTGACTTGCATTTTGATTCCTTTCTTTGATTTCCTTTCCTTGTTTTCGCAATTCCTACCTCCTGCGCATTCTATGACTGGTACAGTTTCACAATCTGAGCCCCTGTCCATTGTGTACATTGTGTACAACTAAGAACAAAAATACCATGTAAGTATAACAAAGGTTGAAGAAGCACCTGACTGCTGTGAGAGGGGTCCTGGATTTGATTCCCGGCAGCCAAGATTATTCCTCATCCTTCCCTGAGTCTGGAAGTATGAATGAAAGTGTGAATGTATGTGAATTCAACGTATAAAAACCCCCAAAGACCGAAAAACCCACTGTTAAATGAGTAACACCATTGCCAGTAGGCAAGGCTGCTGAATTTTCTTAAAAGGTGTGACATGTGTGGCTGCACAGGGACATTATTTCTAACACCTCCTGTGACAAAGGTATGTGGTTATTGTAATTATCATTTGCATGATAAGCCTATGCACTTCAATTTAAAGGTCTGCGAATAGTTGACTCTGCCAGCAAGCAGCTGCCCGCCCGCCACTAGAACCCTCCATTGGCAGCACAGATCACAGTTGAAAATATGGCCCTATATGTTACACATGCACAAGAGATAAGAGTTTGAAGCCATGAATTTACTTTAGAATCCAATATCATCCTTTATAGTCATAACAGGTACAATTTCTGTTAATTTCCACCTTGAAACAGAAAATCTACTTAGGCCATTAAATAAAATGAACACCAGCTTCATAATGTTGCAAATTTATGGAAACATCATATTTGAATCATAATTTTGGAGATATAAGATATGGCTCCATTTAAAATTAATCCTGAACTCCTTTGGCTTATTATCCACTCTTACACTGCAGAGTAAAACCATTATTATTCACATCAAATTTGCATATGGCAGTAGCCAATAGGAGTGCGCTACACTGTAGCCATATTGTGTGCTTGTGTATGAAAGATATAGACATAGCAACATAAGAATAGCATTTTGCTGTGCATTTTACAGAGAGCTATTAAGTGGAACCGTAGATCAAAACTTAAGTAAAATTTGGCTAATTAGTTAAACTAAATAAATGGCAATAGAAATGGATTGATTTATTCCACCATGCTGCAGCAGTAAACTCTTGGCACTTTTTAAAATCAAGTTTGCACCCTTCTTCGTCACATGAGTTCCTTTAAGAAAATTCATATACCCTATATACAACTTGTCGTGTTTGACTATTTAAAACACTATTTTTTTCCCTCCTCTATCACCAACACATAGTTGCTTTACTTAGCAACATGTTACAAGCTTCTACAAACTCATACAGCTGCACATTATCTTCCTGTTCTGTGCCCTGGTCAGAGTAATTAGGGGCGTATTAGGAGAAAGGGGGAAGCATAACATTACACTTACAAAGGTTATTCACATCTCTGTTAACAGCTCAAGGTCTGTTTCACTTCTGACAAAATACATGGAAATATAATTGTGTATAAATACCAAATGGCTGAAGCTAAAGGCACGTTCTTTCTTCGTACATGCTTGCATGACCATTCTGTTTATATCTGAGGTAAGTTTTAAGCCTGTAATAAACTGCAAATATCTGAGCATTAGTCTAGTAATTACTAAGTGAGATGAAGCTAGTTCTGACTAGGCAATGCTGCAGGCATGTGATTCACCACAGCAGTAGAGCCTCTGAAGGTCATATGCAGAAGGTTTGAAGTGAACCTTAACCATGCAATAAAGCATGCAAGTTCACCTGCTGTTGTATGAAAGTATAGTTCATCATGCTGGAAAAGTTTGGCATGGTGAAAAGGTTAGCTGAGGAAACAACAGATACAGCCCAGCTTTAACTGTTGGATCCTAAAGAATTAGGCATGTTTCTCTGTGTGACAAGATCTACTTTTGGTAAACTTCTTAAACATAATGAACATGTAATTACTCAAGATCTTATGTAGCTGCTTTCAACAAAGAACAAGAGGGAGAAATTGTAAAAGTCACAACAGGAATCAATACAATGAAGTCCTAACTATTACTAAAACGCATAGTTACATACAGACTTTTTAACACTCACAATACTTCACGTACTAAAAACATTGTGCAAGCTTAGTAAAGCAAATGTTCAAAACTAGAGTGATAGCAATGAATTTTAACAATAGAAGAACCAGGAGTTTTCTACTATTTAATAAGACCAACACTGACCATTTTGACAGGTACATATTTCCTTCATAATTTTCACTTTTTTCAGGTTATATTTACCTTTAATCTTCATTACAGAATTACCGATTTGTTTTTAATGTGTTTTACATTAATAAAATGGTAACATTATTCTGAAATAAATTGAAATTATTTTCATCAGAAGTACTACCACAAATTATGTAATAGAACTACCTTGATCAAGCATATGTACTATCAAATTATGACACTTCATTATTCACACTGTTAATCAGAAATTTATGGCCATAGTAGCAGCGTAAAATTAAAGCATTTGTAATTAAAGTTTATGAATATAATTTTAAAGGCTTCTGTCTGCACTATGGCCCTTTGAGCGTAGCCTTGGCCTAACACCCGGTCACTGGATCCCCCACCGCCTGCCTTGGTAGTCTGATCTAGCGTGTCTGCCTCAAGTTCAAGAGGTAGTGAGTTCGAATCTCACTTAGGGTAAGTTATCCAGGTAAGGTTTTTTCCGAGGGTTTTCCTTATACTAAGAGAGCGAATGTCGGGTAACTTAAAGCTCCATGGACCTCAGGCTCATTTGAGCATCATTTCACCTGTTTCATTCATTCACCGCCCGATATTACAATGTTGGAGGACATTAATTAAAAAAAAAAGGTCCCCCACCTCTGGTGTCATGAGCAGGGTCCAGCGGTGGAGAGTGGGACATAGTCAGCACTCAAGCCCTACAGGTTGATATATGCAGCCTTCATATAACTGGAGTCGGTCTGGGTGGCTCAGTTGGTTAGACGCTGACCTACTGATCCCAAGGTCGCGGGTTCAAACCCGACCCTGGCCGATGGCTTTTAAGTGTGCTTAAAAACAACAGCTCCTGCGGGACGAAATTCCGGCACACCGGCGACACTGATGTGATCCTGGCAATTGACAGCATCGTTAAATAACAAAATAATTTAATTTAATAACTGGAGTAGATTATACAGAGGAACCAGAATTGGTTATCAGCCTGAAGCCAGGTGTGAGAGCAAGGAAGAGGATGACATGAAATGAAGGTGAAAGATGATATGGAAGGTGATTATGAAGCAATTGGTGGGATGATGGCAGGGGAAACTGAAGAAAACCCACCCCTGCAGCGGTGTGTCCACCACACATCCCACATGAAGAAGCCTGGGATTGAACCCAGGTCGCTTTGGTGAGAGTCAAGCAGTCTAACTGCTCGGCCATGGCGCAGCCCTTAAAGGCTTCTACAGTTGCTAAATTCATGAGAATTCATAAAGTTTCACTTTACTGGCTTCAATAGTATGTGAAGTGTACACAATTATATATTGTTATCCTGTCAATCTGATTTGTTAGTCCTTCCAGTGTTAGTAAATGATAGCATGTTTAATGTAGACCTGTGCAGAAGTTTAAAATTATTTTGAACAGATCAGTACTCCTCTAAAGGTAAAAACATCCAAGGAACAAATGAAAAAATTTTACAATGAGATCAGATGAATGCTTCACAATGCCTTTTAGGACTTGATGAAAAGGAGTGTGTACCGTATGCAGGCTACATAAAGCACTTCAATGAGCAATTGACATTTTCTTGTTTACACTTGGACCAACTGACAACAGTTTAATAAATTACAACTTAGCTTCTGTCTGGTTGATCATTAAACAAAATGTATTCTATCCACTCCCAAGAAAACACATTATATGGAAGCTTTATAATTATATAGTTAACATAATATAATGCAAATTACACAGAACATTGAATTTCTTGATAATTACATCCCATTAATATCCTCCATTTCTCTGACTAATCTGCAGGCCTACAATGCATACTGTCAAATGATATTTGTAACATTTCTTCTGCAATAGCTTAACCCTTTCACTGCTATCACATTGGTGATATACACATAGTTCCTGTGCTGAATTTTTATGCCAACAATTTCAATGTCATATTTCTAAATAAGTTCTATATTTAAGAACAAGGTAATAACATTTCATGCAATAACCTTACCTTTTCTGGTGTATATCCACTCCATTCAGCAGAATATGTGAGGAATATTTTATCCTTTGTTTTATAATTATTTGCTTCACGCCACTGATTAGAACGTATAATGCACTGATACGAATAAGGTAGACTTTCCTTATAGTCTTTCTTACAAAGAAATTTGAAATGAACTATCACAGTTTCTTGTAGAAAACTATTACAAAATACACAAGAGTATTGTTTTTGTTTTCACCCCTTAACTCTAATAGTGAAGGAGGGTGTGGTATCTCTCAAAGCAGGGAGCAATGCACAATGCCACATTACACTGCAAGCACATATACCTGGATTCCCTCCTCTTGTAGTACTGAACTTATGCCGAAGGTGATCTATAATCATTTTTAGTTTATATAATTGGTCACCCGCCGATTGTGTATTGTTGTTGCAGAAATGAAGGGTGCGAAGTAACAACAAATACCTGTCCCGTGACATGTAATTGCAGAACTGAGGAGTTTCAATCAGAGGATCAGTAGACCAATACTCTTCCCTAGAAAGTTTTCTTACTCTTGGCATGAGCATTGTCAGTGCTAAGAGCACATACATTTCATCCACATTAGTGTCATTACACTTTTGAAGACGAGAGGATGGGGAGGGTGGAACCACATTTGTCATAAACGAGTAGAAACTGGTTGTCTCCTCCACTATTTTCTGCATTACATCTACCTAAAAACATGACAGAAATAGTCTGATGCCTCCGAAGCACTACTCAAAGTCCCAGCTGTGATTCCTGCAACACTGTCATCAAATGGTTGGATTCGCGGCACATACGCATCGTCTTTCCACCGAAACAAAGGAGTTTGCACTCGTGGTCTTTTACAAGAATGTGATGGACCTGTAATATCACGAAATAGTTCTTGTTCGGTTTCACGTTCACCTTCACTTCCGGATTCACTAGACGGGAAATCAAACTCTTCATCTGATTCTAAAGTTGTAAAAATATCTAAAATTCCTTGTCGGTAAACATGTGCCCGGCACAGAATGACGCCATCTTAGCCCAACTGGCAGTGGCATTTGTGCACAGTTTACTATAAAACCCTGCAGATGTCATCCAACACCAGAGACTGCACAGCAACTTGTGTCAGCGTATAGCCAAGAGATGGCAGAAGAAGTCAGTGCACGTGGGCCCGCTTTAATGTAAGTGACTCGAAAGTTACGGCCATTAGAAAATGGCGTGATGCCCAACCGAGTATACTCGTCTTTAGCAAGACAGCAGCAACATTTTACCACCGAGTTAACTCGCTCTTAGCAGTGAAAGGGTTAAATTAGTCTGTGAGTCTGGTTCACAATAACCCTATCCTAAGCAGTTGATGTTCGCCTTGGTTTTGAGTACGGTATTAGCATTTTTCCACTGCATATATCCAGCAGTACCTGGGTTTTCCTATAAGCCCTTCTACCTTCCATTTGGAAAAACAATATCTTCCTAGGAAAGCAGTTCTCATCCACCCGAATATGTCCAGCGTATAGCAATCTTTGAAATCTAATGGTTGTGAGATTATACAGTATATTATAACTAGGGCTCAGATTTTTAGGTAAATACATATTTTGATCTCATCCTAATACGAACTTGAAACTAGTTTAATGTTCAGGATATTCACACCGGAGCAAATATTTCATGTTTTATTGCACATAAAAATGCATATTTTCTGATTTTTCATGTAAATAAATATTTCTGGATATTCACATAAATTACACAATCACATAAAAGCAGCAAAAGAATTATTTTTAACAAATCATGATCCACTTCTATAAGGCAATGCATTGGTGAAATTTGGTAAAAATAGCCAAAAATTTATTTTTAACTCTTGCGCTTTTTATTGTGCTCATTACTTTGTACTATAGTGTCATCAATTCCAGCAGGCCCACTCCTCGCAGCACTGTGACGGCGGGGCACACAGTGCCTGTCCACCAACACTCCATTCCCCATGAGGCCAGCAGTAGAGGAAGGGCTAACTTGGTAACATCATTCATTATTACGAACATTTAATATGTGTTTACAATGTGTACCTTTTTCAAAGATGATGTTGCAAATGTTCTCCCTGTGATGCGAGACAGATGTTACAGCATCTCAATAGGTCTTCATTACATGCTTTAACTCTTCTTGTGATATGTCTATTTCTTCACTATGTTATGTTAAAAGTTCATCTAAAGTGCGGGGATTTGTTTTATACACCTGTCTTTTGTAGTGCCCTACAAATAATAATCACGGGATGTTAAATCTGGTTGAAACACACCATGTATTCGTTCATCAGCCAATTGAGTGAAATACTATCCCAAAACTACAGCTTTGTATCATTCTGTATTAATGGGTTTTGTAAAAGAAAATGGTGCCAATGATTCACATTTCACTCAAGGAACATCATATGCCAACCTTAGGATCATGTAGCACATTTTCAGGTATGAATCTTGGATTTTCTGTTGCCCAGTAACGATTATTTTTCATGTTAATGTGTCCATTGATATTCAACCATGCCTGGTCACTAAACACTTCTTGCGGGTTTATGATACTGACACGTAAACTCAAACCAGGCAGAAAACCTTATTCTAGTCTGGGAATCCCTGTCCTTTAAGGCTTACACTTGGTTTTTTTTTTTTTTTTGGTAGTGTTTAATGCCTGCTTTTACTACACACGGCACCGCAGGCAGTGACGCTGATGATACATGGAATGAAGATGGAGCACCAGTGGAATGAGATGGCAGGGGGAACCAGAGGAAATCTGCCCCAGTGCCGCTTCGGCCACCACAAATTCCAAATGCAGTTGCCTGGGATCAGACCCAGGCCGCTTTGGTGAGAAGCGAATTTACACTTCTGTGCTGTTCCACAAGACCTCACACATGCTTCATGTGGCGCAAAATAGTTCTACTACCAACCACACGGGGAATGGACTGTTGGCAGAAGGGCGCTGCCTCCATGGTTCCACATGGAGCGGGCCCGTTCCAATTGATGGCACATTATAATGGTACACTTTTCTTTTCTCAATATCAGCCATTTTTAAATCTTCAGGAGAGCATTTAAATGTTCCAGTGCAGGTAGGCATTCCTTTGTCACTATAGCTTTCAAATGCAACTTTTGTTTTCACTGGCTTTGAATTTAGCAGGCATTTCTCTTGCAGCGAATCTTGATTAAGTTGACTGTGCTGAAATTAATTTGATATATCAAGTAGACATCCCGCAAATATCTGACATTCGTTTTCCTTGTTAACGGAGAAATGCATCAGTTCCTGTAATTCTGTAACCTTGCCAGGTTATCTGTGTTTCAGTTATATATAGACATTTAGGTATTTAATAGGTTTCAAGTTATTTGTTAGTTTATGGTAAAGTAGTAATAAACAGTTATGTTATGAGTTTGGTGTACAAATTAGCAAAAGTGCATAGTGTAGAGGTTAGCGAAGAACAATCCATCTCTAAATCTTTTGAACAATGGGAAGGCGAAACGAAAGTTTTCATACTAAGAAACAACCAAGCAAACTTAAAAGTCTCAAAAACTGCTACTGAGGCCTAGAAGTAAGCTGCAGAGAGTCCCACAGATGGTGCTGGGGAATTTTAAGTTGATCGGGTTTAGGTAAAGTACAAAAATATAGTTATCTTTGGCCATAAACAACAGAATCTCGTAATTAACATGCTTATTTCACATTAATGCACCTATTGCTTTTCAAAACTTCAAATTTTACTAGTTAAACTATGCTGTTTGTTTTTCCCATGTTTTGAGACAGTTTTAGGAATGAATGTATATTTATTTCTCAGCTCTCACAATTACATAATACAATTTATTCCCCTCTCATGGAGTTGCTTACTTTTTAACACTTCTCCTTATAATTAAGATTTCATTTTATATATAATGGGGAAGTGTATTCTTACTTTTAACTGTCACCTTACATTCTGCGACCGACATGTTTCAAGCTAAATTCTATTAATTCTAAAGTTTGCTCAATTTTTCCTATCTTCTTACTAGGGCATAACTTTACACAAGTTTTGGCCTTCTAAACAATTTGCTTCCAGACTTTTCCATTTAGTATGCAAACAGACCAATTTTTTATTTTCGTATGCTTAATGTCATTAAGTACATCTAACCACCTATTTTTAAGATGGCCTCTCAATCTTGGTTTCATTGGGGTCCATTTATATATTCTTTTAACCATTCTATCATCCGGGGTCTAATTTGTGTGTCCAAACCATCCTAATCTTAAAACTTTCACGTGGTTAATGTTATTTTCATTTTTTATTAATTCTTTTAATTCATTATTATAGTGTATTCCCCATATATTATCATTTTGTTTCACTGCTCCAAATATAGTACGTAATATCCTTCTTTCAAATACTATTAGGTTCTGTTTATTTGTTTTGTTAAGGACCCAGGTTTCAAACGCATATGTTACAATAGGTCTGATGATGGATTTGTATAATCTTACTTTTGCTGACTTACATACTAACTTACTCCTAAATAGAAATTTGTTAGCATAGAATGCTCTATTACCTAGAGCAACTCCTTATTTCATTCTTTATATCATTGTTATTATTGATTATAGACCCAAGGTATTTAAACGAATTCACTCCTAATTTTGTATTTTCTTTTATTATATTTTTAGTATTTTTTTTCATTCGCAGTGCACCTTAAATGCTTAGTTTTATCTATATTTATCATCAGGCCATATTGCTTAGACAGTTCTACCAGTTTTTTTAATGTTTCAATCAGGATAGCTTTACTTCTTGTTAATAACACATCGTCGGCATATGCCAAACATTGTTTGGATCTTGTGCTTATATTTCCTCTGACATCCAATTGTGAGATTGAGTTGATTATTATGCTAAACAAGGTGGCAGAAAGAGGGTCCCCTTGTTTAACTCCTATTTCAACTTTAAAACTATCACTTAGTTTGTTACCAATTTTAACTTTCCCAATTGCATATGTCATGGTCATTTCTATCATGGAATTTAGTATTTTTGCTCTTCCTCAATTTAATTCTTTACAAAATATTTCATACTTTTCTTCCATCCATTTATAAATTTGTACAAATCTATAGGACCCTATATATTCTTCTTTCCTCTCAGTATTTACTTCTAATTTTAATCTCAGAGGGAGATAACAATGTTACCTAAAAATCTGCTTTTCAATCACTGGTGAACATTTTATATAGTTTACCACATTTAGACCATTCCAATTAGCAAATGTATAATCCCCTGCTAAATCTGACCCTTTACAACCAATGCAAATCATGAGGTCATTTTGCTCACAAAAATTGATGTTTCCTTCCTTTAATATTTGTAACCTTATCTTTGCTAAGCCTATTCTCTATTTCATATCCCTTATCATACTCCACTGTAGACAAGTGGTTAGACTATTTGCTTCTCACCAAAGCGGCCTGGGTTCAATCCCAGGCAACCGCATGTGGGATTTGTGATGGACGAAGCAGCACTGGGACAGGTTTCCTCCGGGTTCCCCCGCCACCTCATTCCACAGGAGCTCCACCTTCATTCCATGTATCATCAGTGTCACCGCCTGTGGTGCCATATGTAGTAAAAGCGGGCATTAAACACTTAAAAAAAAAAAAAATCATACTCCTTGATTGGGATGCTGAGCCTAACCTGTTCTCCTATCCTAACATTAAGATCCCCAACAATTATTATCCCCACTTCATCGTATTCAGGTGGATTATAACCAATAGTAAAACAAATATAATCACTTTTGCATAAATTCCACCTAGGGAAAGCCCTTGCACTGATTTTTTCCACAATTCTTTTACCTTCAAACCCAGGTATTTCTACACTCAACTCATTTTCCAACCAAGTTTCCACTTCCATTATCACATCACCACTTTTTATCACCACTACACACTTCAAGTAGGACCTCAACATGCCAACTCACTATCAATAACTCAAACCCCTATCTGAGCCTTTTCTCCTAAAGTTAAACTGACCTAAGTTTGCCTGCCTTCTTGTACACACATGATCCCTCACTTCCATAATACTACCTGATGGCATTGAAATCATCTTGTCTCCACATGTCCAAATCAGCTGTTACACCCAAGGCTTCTCCCCACAAATCTTTTATCAGCTGTGCTGATGGATGCAAAGTTCTTTTTGGTGATGTCACTGTTGACCCATTTTCCATTTCATTCCTCCGCTGATCTGAAGGTGCCACTCCATCTTTGGTGACATAGGCATTGGTACTCTCTGCTGAGTAAACTGCTCAGCCACACGTGGTGGCTGGGATCCTTCCAACGCAGTGTAATTCCACACTTTCAATCCACAGGTTGGCTCCTTTTACGAATGCTTTTTCTCCTCCCCTTGCTTTCTTCATTTCCCTTATTGCAGTTGATTTCAGTTCCCTTTGCTTCTTACCCAGATCTAGTTCAATATGTTTTAGTGCCCTTTAACTGCTTGCTGTTTCTCAACACTTCAGATTTATATTTCATTTTTTTTTTTTATTTTATTAACGTCCTCCAACATTGTGTCATATCGGATGAATGAATGAAATGAAATGGGTGAAATGATGCTCAAATGAGCCTGAGGTCCATGGAGCTTTAAGTTACCCGACATTCGTCTTCTCAGGGTAGGGAAAACCTCGGAAAAAAACCTTACCCGGATAACTTACCCTAAGCGAGATTCAAACTCGCGACCTCTTGAACGTGAGGCAGACACGCTAACCATCGCGCTATCGAGGCGGGCAATTTATATTTCATCACAGCTGTTTTCACAATTATTGGCCTCTGTCTGTATCCTCTTCTTCCAATCTAAAACAGTCTACAATCTCCTTTCCTATAAATTCAGCTTTAATTTCTGTTGGAAAAGATCAACATCTTGCCAAACTCCTTGATCTCCTCTCTCCTCTGCTCCAAAAATAATCAGATTCAGCTATTTCTTTCCTCACAGTTTCCCAGTTGAACTAATCTCTTTTTGAACTCCCTTACCTCTTCCTTTACTTCTGCTTCAAACTGTCTTGTTAATCTCCTCCATCTTCAACCGTCATGAGTGTTCCAACACGTCCACCCCCCTATGCAACTTGCCAGCAACTCCCAGTTTTAGGAAGAATGAATCATTAAAAAATTTGCAAGTGCTAACCAATCTATATTGCTAATAAGCAGAAAAAACTGTCTCAGAAATGCATTTTGTACACCTATAGTTCATTTTGTACATCTATCTCCAAAATTGTCTACATTTAAGTTATTTGTTCTTTACAGTTCTATGCTAATTTCTAGCAGTTTTTGCTATTGCTTTAGAGGCAAATAGCCACATTTGAGCTGCATATAAAGAAACAATAAATGATGTTTTTGCCAGAACCACAGCTCAATGAATTTGAAGAAGTCAGATGCACATTTGCTGGAATGTCTTACAGTTCAATTCTGCTTATACATAGAGAAAGCTCTGGTTGCTGTTTCATATCACTGCATTCAAAAAGGTCTATAATGAAAAGTCTAATAGGTACAATGTGCATTTAATATGTAACCCCCAGGAACAGGAGTGAGAAAGTTTGACCAAGTCTTCTTTCCCATTCCCAGAATTCAGAAAAAGTTCTCTTTAATTGCTAATACTCACATTATAACTAGGAGTTATTTCCGGGCTGTTATCCCGTGGTCTGGGTACTTAAACTCCAGCAGAACACGGCATAACAGCCCAGAAATAACTCCTAGTTATATTGACTCCGGCCATGAAAGTCTACGCTCTCTCAATACACACATTATAACACGTGTTCTTTAACTCTGGTATCATTCTGATTTTTGTTCTCAGTTATTGTGTATCAGCCTTAGGGTAGACAAGGTAGCAGCCAAAATAGTTCCAGCAAGATCGTACACCACAGAAATATCCATGGCAGTTGTGGGTCACGTCTTTGAGGATCCACAAAGATATATTGTATGTCCTCTAAGATCGACACTTCCCTGTCTTTAGCTGGTTTCTTTCTCTATTTGAAGAGCAAGGTTTATTCAACTTGCATACAAACTGTTGCATCTATGTGTCGAGCATCTGCTGAAAAAATGACAGCTCTATGGAAAACATGTTCTATACCCAATGCAATGTAAGTATTAATGATATGAAACAGTACAATATATACAAAAGGAAATTGTTTTTAACACTAGCCATGTGTAGGACAAGGTTTAAAGGGTAGAATGGGACTGAAAATTCAATGCCACAGCCAGGACTTGAACCACAAATCTTCTGGTCCCCACCCAGTTGCTCTAATCACTGAGCTACCATGCCAACATAGTCTTGCAATTCTCATTTTATTCCCCTTTCTTTCTTACAAGATAGAGGGAAATAATAGTAATGTTGGTAGTGGGTTTACTACTGGTCATAATGCATGTCCCAAATTGTATTACATTTTCAACGACCCTGAGCTAGGCTTGTAATGGGACCTAACACACAGAACTGAAAAACATGCTGACGCAACAACAAATTCCCCAATGCACTCACATTTTTCCTGGTAAACCATAAGGAGATCTCAAATTCATATAAAATAACCTAATGGTGATTTACAATGCTTTAACTGTAAAGCTTCATAGTTTAACCAACTATAGGTCAACTAATTTCCATTGATTTTTTCCAAAATCTTTGAAGATATGAAAGGTATGGAAATTGGGCAAGAGCTTTCTCAAGACTTTTCCCCTTTTTTTATTCAGAGGTATAACCTTAGATACCTATTTTAAATGTCAGGAAAGATGCCACTAGTAATGGGTATATTACACAGATGAACAAGTGGTCAGATTATATGCTCAGTGCATATTTTTATTATTATATCTGGTATGACCACACCTGCAGAATATGTATTATTCAACTCCTTTATAATGTTAAGTAATTCCTCTGTTGTAACATCATAAAAGAGTACATTATTACAAATATTAGTCTTATTTGGAGTTCTAAAATGTCCACTATTATTTTTAACCAGATCTTGAATTATTTCAGTGAAAGAAGTGTTAAAGTATGTAGCAACTTGAGTTGCATCCATAATATTTCCATCCTTATGGTCAAGTTCTATTTTACCTTATGGTGCATTTTAATAGTCATTTTGTTTACTATTTGCCACATAGTTTTAGTTTTATTATTAGAATTTCGGATGTTTCTTATTTACTAAAATACTTCAAATGAATTTTCATGCATTTTTAACACCATACTGCATTGTTTTACTGCACAAGTACTAAGAATACAATTTTAAGAACAATAATTGACACACATGTGTTAGTTATTTATGTAATGTCTGTAAACTGCACTTAATTGAGGCAAAGTGCACGAACTTGAGGAATCTAACAAAATGTTTGTGACGCACTTCACCCAAGACATCATGGGAGCGTTACTCTCCCACTCACCTCTTTCCTCCACTGTCGAGCTGTTGCCGACATCAGCATTCAAAATACAACCATGTACCATACCACCATTAAGTGCAGTTTACGTACACTTAGACAAATAAATGACATATGTGTATCAATCAGTGTTCCTAAGACACTAGTGCAATAAAACAGTGCAACACACTTAAAAGTACACAAACAATAGATTTGCTGACTAAATTCCCTCCTTTTCATACATTGGCAATATCACTTTCCCTGCCTTCCCCTTCCTAGCTTTTGCTCCAACTACGCGCCTTTTGTGTATGGCCTCTATCTAACGAGGTTACAAAAAAAAGGTCATTTGAGTGTTTAGTTTCAGGAGAGAATACCATGATCCTAAAACAATGTACTGATGTTATTTATCAAGGTACCCAACATTCCCTAACATAAGTATTTGTGACGAAAATTGAATTTTGGTATATACGAAACATTATCCAGCATTTTTAATACCACTGTCACTGAGAGTTAGAATCAGGACTGAAAAACTCAATGCCATAGCCAGGATTTGAACCATGGATCTCCCACTTCACGCACGGCTGCTATAACCATTAAGCTACCATGGCAACTTGCCAGTATGACATTAAACTCCCCAAACGGTTCATTGTCATTATTATTAATTTTTGCTAGTCTTATAACTTTATTTAATATGCATTTATAATTCTTTAAGTAATCATTAAATTCTGGCATTGTAATAAATATGAATAAATGTTGTAATATTCTTGTAATAAATATCATATGCTGAATTTGAAAAATAAAACATTGTGGCCCACTTTCGAACGGAATGGCCCATAAATGAACTCGCTTTAAAGGTACGGTGGGCGGCACCAAAGACTAACGAGGTAACATCAGGTTCTTAAACCATTACTTCTTAAACTCATAACTTTTCACCTACTCAGGATTCGTTAACATAAGTATTTTTGACGAAATGGAAATCTTTGCCGTTTAAACCGTGAGTGCTTATGGAACCTAAGGACAAAATATCGGCTCAAGTTACATGTCACGTATAAAATGTATGATTTCCAATATATTGTTTTTCGTAATTCGAAAACCTTAAACATATGAATTCTTTTGTTTAATGCAGAAATCTCTTGTTTCAAATGCACATGCTTAATATTTATGAAATGTGCAATAATGGCTTCTTCAATAACCGCGTCCTTTTTTTTTTATTGTAATACACGCAACTGCTTTAGATGTGTCGGTGACGAGATTTTAGTCGGAATGTGCGCTAAATACCAATGACATTCATGGACCAGCAATGTAGTTATGATAGAAACGTGCTTATGTATTCAACAGTATACAAACACCTTCACACGCCTTACCCCTGATGGTATGGTACGCATTGGATAGAATCCTTTTGTTTTAGTGACACGCCTGTATATCCTCGATAACAGAAATAGGGCAAACAGATGCAAACTATAAGAGTAAATTTGCAAGAATAATACATTTTAACTCCTGAATTCAGTAAATCGCTGGTAAAATTCTCACCTGAGCATGATTTGGCATTGGCCCCATGGCCAATGAATGTGTATGCGGCCCTCCATGAGTAGAAGAATCCGAAGCTTCTTCAGGTTTTCCTTGATTAACTTTCTTTTTTGAAAGAATTGTCATTTTTAACCCGATAAATACAACAAACGCAAAATCTCGCAAAACTTAGCTCAACTTCTACACAGCATTCCCTTCCCCTACTTCACGTCACCCACATTCCCCTAGTCTCCAAAATCCAGTTATACCAACAAATATTTAACACAGAACCATTACTCGTTCGTTACAGTGTCACCAACTGTAATGCGTTACGCTGTTAGATCAACACCCAAAATCCCACAAAGTTGTAAAAATAAATAATCATAAATAACAATAATAAATAATAATAGTAATAATAATTGAATGGATATAAGGGAATGGTAAACAATTGGAGAATATTCTACTTAACAATAAGTCACAAATTATAAGTAATCCAGTAGATGTATGCTAGTTTGTTTCTTTCTTTACCTGATTATCCTCCCCTTATATAGGCCCCACTTCCGTAGGAGCTACAAGCCAGTGCCTAGAGTAGTAGATACACGTAATATATTTAATTCTTTTAATATAAGCTGTGTGGGGAAACAAACCGCAAAACAATATTACTAATAAAGCTACGTAGGCAGTTGAAACCCATTTTCTCCGATGATATACTTGCACTCTTCCACCATGTGCTGTCCACGACTTATTTCCAGTGGAACCAGTCCTTCTACGAACAGCTAGACGGTGTCGCTATGGGCAGTCCCCTGAGTCCTGTGGTTGCTAATTTCTACATGGAGTGAGAGAGCGTAGGCTTTCACGGCCGGAGTCAATGTTACTAGAAGATATTTCCGGGCTGTTATGCCGTGGTCTGCTGGAGTTAGAACTGCCAGACGTTTCGACCACAACTGCGGTAGACATCTTCAGTGGCGCGGACGTAGTCTCCTCGGAGAAATAAGCGTAGCGTCTGAGGTGTCGGCTGTCCGAGCTGCTGTATTTATACCCCGAGCGGCCTCCGCTGATTGGTCCGGCTGGGGGACGGCAGGGCAACTTAACCTTATATTGCACACTTGTCCAGTGGCGAAGAAAGCCGAAGTGTTGAAGTCACGTGACTAACATGGCTGGGCGTCACGTGACATGCATCACGTGACTGCATCACGTGACTATTTAGAAAGTTGAGCGGGAAAGATAAGAAATACGCGCGAATAGTGATATAGTGATATGGAGTGCAATATGGAAGTGATGGAAGTGAGCCAAAATAAATTTATGGAGTGCAATATGGAAGTGACGGAAGTGAGCCAAAATAAATTTATGGAGTGCAATATGGAAGTGATGGAAGTGAGCCAAAATAAATTTATGTGCTCGGAGTGTGGGAGATGGTATAAACAGAGGCAACATTTGCGGCGCCACGCTTTCACAGCTCACCCGGGAAGAGTGAATGCCATTGCACCTCTCCAAAAAGTTTCATTTAAGTGCAGTCTTTGCAAATTCGAAGCATCATCAGAAAGTACTTTATACGAACACTTGGAAGTGATACACGATAGACGTGTAAAATTGGAAGAACTGGAATTCTCATCATTCGGAGACTTCAAGAGTTGGAAAGAAGTAACTGAGGCGGCAACACGGTCATTCTTTGGGAAAATTCGTTCCAAAATTGCTTCTCAAAGTGTAACATATTATTATGCTTGTCACCGTTCAGGGAATTTTGTCTCCAAAGGCAAAGGTATTAGACATTTAAAACCGCAAGGGAGCAATAAAATTGGTGCAGTATGCCCGGCAAAGATGAGGGTTACTGAAGATCAACAAGGAGTATGCAAAGTCAAATTTGTTTCGACTCATATTGGTCACCAACATGAATTAGGTCATTTGGGACTGACAGAAAAAGAAAGGAACAGTATAGCTGTAGATATTGCTAACAAAATTCCTTTTCAGGCTATACTTGATAAAATACGAGACTCAGTATCCGCCTGTAATCTAGAACGGATACATCTGCTAACCAGACAGGATTTGTACAACATTGAGCGATCCTATAATTTGTGCTCCACATCAGTCAGGCATCAAAATGATGGGACCAGTGTTGAGGCTTGGGTGCATGAAATGAACTCAAATGATAAGACTTGTGTGTTATTTTATAAGCCACAAGACACAGTGAACGAGTCCTACCCAGAACTAAAAAGCACAGATTTTGTGTTAATTATAATGACTAGTGCTCAATGTGAAATGTTGAAGAAGTATGGGAATGACTGCATTTGTATTGATGGAACACATGGGATGAATAGCTATGGTTTCGAACTTACAACACTTCTGGTACTGGATGATGTTAGACAAGGGTTTCCATGCGCCTTCCTCATTTCAAATAGAAATGACTGGCAAGTGCTCTCCATATTTTTCCAATGCATAAAGTCAGAAGTTGGAAAACTTTCCCCGAAAGTTTTTATGTCTGATTTAGCAGAATCTTTCTTTAATGCTTGGATTTCAACAATGGAAACCCCTAAAATGAGACTCTATTGTTCATGGCATGTGGACAAGGCATGGAGAAAAAATATTAAGAGCAAAATCCAAGGTCAAGAAAAACAAACAAACGTTTACAAGATTCTTAGAACAGTCCTAGAGGAAAGAGATGAGGCAGCATTTGAAATTATGCTTCATGCCGTACTCAAAATCTTGAACAGTGATCCGGACACGGCTGAGTTTGCCAAATACTTCGAGGAATACTACATGACTAACGTAAAAAGCTGGGCTTACTGCTATAGGCTGCATGCAGGACTTAACACAAACATGCATATAGAGCGAATGCATCACACACTTAAATATATATATATTTACACGGAAAGAAGGTGAAACGTCTGGACAAGGCTATAGGTGCACTAATGTCCTTTGTTAAAGACAAGCTATTTGATAGGCTTATTGTGCTTACAAAAGGCAAACTAACCAGCAAAATAAGGAACATTCATAATAGGCACAAATCTAGCTTACAAATAAATAAGGAAATGATCATCAAGGAAGACGGAGGATGGAAAATAGCATCCTCTTCAAAAGTACACGAGATCTACTTTGTACAAGATAATGAAGTTCAATGCACATGCAGATTAATATGTAGTGAATGTAACACCTGCATTCACAGATATTCCTGCACATGTGTTGATTCCAGCATTAAATGGAATATGTGCAAGCACATACATAGTGTATGTCAAATGCAAATTGGCCATAGACTTCCTTTGGAACATGCTCAGGACTCTAATGAACTTGTTACAAATTGTGAGGGTCCTTCAAGTGGAAGTGAACTCCAGCACATACTACATCAAGTAGGTAAAGACAATGTGAAGATACGTGAAGAAACAAACAAACAACTTGATAAAATCATAGACTGCTGTAAGGGAGTCTCCACAACAGCGGAACTAGAGGTGCTGAAGAGAGGTGTAACAACAATAACCTCAACTATGGCAGCAGTTCGCAACCAATGTGAGCTGCCAAAACCAGGAGCAATGAGGAAAAGAAAAATAGAGCCACAAAGGCGGCTCTTCAACACTAAAAAACAACGAAGTTCCCACAAGAAGCAGTTTAAAAAACCAGAGGTAGCAGAGACACTGAGCATTGCAGTATCTTTGCTGCAAGAGAACTCCCATGAATAAGTGCTAATGTAAGTTATTTTAAATCATACTATTTACTAAAATTAAAATTGCAGCTAACAGTACCTGAGAGTGACGGTTTAAGTGAGAAAAATATATCTATGTGTAATATTGGTATATTCTATTTGAAAGCACCCCGAGCCAGGCCTCCCAGAGGGGATAAAATCCCTATGCTGGCACCGGGGATCGAACCCGGGTCCTCTGCACCAGAGGCAAGTGCGCTACCAACTGCACTACAGAGGCAGTTTCCCTGTCAGTTCTGTAAAAGAAATGGGGCAAAATTGTATTCACATATGTATGGGCATCAACTGTTGACTCAAAAAAATTCAGCCTAAAACTGATTCTCCGCTAATGGTGCACCATACACCTGGCGAGCTGACTGAGTTAACACATACGAATCAAACAAATACACATCGTGCAGTAGAAAACAATTACTGAGCTATAATACACTTTGTAACTAAGTACAGGACTAAATAATAAAGTGCACTGATAGTAATACAGCCACACGATATTGTGTCAACTCAATACTGATTGCGAGCAGAGAAAAACAAGTGATGCTCGTGTATATCAGCTGCTGGTGATGCGTTTCTGTGTGCACAGTGGAAAAACAAAGCATACGGTTCACATGTATTTGGATCTCTCTGTAGAACGGGGTGCTGAGAACCATAGCAGTTAGAGAATCCATAAAAAGTCACTCATACTCTATAGTTAAACCAGTTTAGATCAATCAATGTTAACTGTTCTTCACATATGCCATACACAGAACAAAGCTGATAACGAGGGTAATAAGATCATAAACTTGCTACCTAAATACTTTTTACAACCACTGAAATTGATTATAATCCATTTAAAATTGCCTATATTTTAAGTGGAAATAGATAATGACCTAGCCCCTAGGCACACTCATTACTTAGGCTACATAAAATACTGCTGTTCATTGCATTGTATTTTTATTTATTTCTAGGGCATACACAGTGGGAAGCTGGACTTGTGACTGTGGGTGTAAAACTAACAAGCTGTTGCCGTCCAGTACTGTATTTCAGCGCGTACTCGCCACACTTTCTCTTATGGTTATCGTTGCTCTTACTGATGGTATTGAACAAGCCTATACTTGTTATTTTGTTGTAAACTTATAACAGTGTCAGATTTAGGAGTTATGTATGTTCAATATAAATTATTTTGTGATGTAAACTTACAACAGTGTCAGTATTTAGGAGTTATGTATGTTCAATATAAATTATTTTGTGATGTAAACTTACAACAGTGTCAGTATTTAGGAGTTATGTATGTTCAATATAAATTATTTTGTGATGTAAACTTATAAAATGTTGGTATTCAGGAGTTATGTATGTTACATTTTCTTAATTTTCCGACATAAAATGTTAAAACTGTTAATATTCAGAGGAAGTTATATGAGTTAAGAACCCAATTATTTTGTGATGTAACTCAAAAAAGTGTTGGTATTCTGAAGGAGTAATGTGTGTTTAATGTCAATTATTTTTTGATGTAAATTTATAAAAGTGTGTATTCAGAAGTTTAGGACTTGTAAATTACCTATGTAAAACTAGGAAAATAAAGTGTTGTTTATTAAATGGGGAAAAAGTTGTTCATACTTTCTTCATAAAGTAAAAATATACAGCGCAACCATTTTGCAAAGAATAAATTATTTATGAGCAGCTGTGATAACTTTCAATAGCTAGTGTACAATAACGGGAGTAATTCCGGGATTACAATGAACGAAACGTAATACAATTTCTAGTTTAGCGACATTTCTTACTTCACCATCTTGGCAGTTTGCAAACTGATGGCATCAACATTCAAGAATATATTACAATACGCTAAATACTCTACTTGCTCTGGTAAACTGTACAGATAGCAATGATGGCATGTTATCTTTAATATTCCAGGTATTGAGAAATCTTTATTTTATTATGCAGTGATTGCTTGCCTATAAATCAACTTGGTGTGACTGACCATTATGTGATGTTAGCTACATAAACCTATGTGTCTGTTTTAAGTATACAATTTGGCAATGCATCATTTGTTACTTCGACCATTATGTGATGTTAGCTACATAAACCTATATGTCTGTTTTAAGTATACAATTTGGCAATCCATCATTTGTTACTTCCTACACCAGCAACAATTCTTCTGAAGTGAGAGGGATGAGGTAAACTAGGGTCACCACTTTAAGCAGCAGGATAAGTAAAAAAAAAAAAAAACAGTGCATGAACATATAAGTGAATCACAAGGGTATATTTTTGTTTCATTAACAGAAGCTGTACACACATGTTTATCTTCTTCCTGTTACACAGTGGGTTTTACTCTGCATTTCATGTGCAATATACTCTACCTGATCACATACTAATAGTTTATACTGACTTAAATGACTCACCAGATTTTCAAATTAAGTCCAATCATTACTGAGATTGAAAGACACTTGTTATACACACACCTTTTTAAAACACTTTAACTTCTAAAGAAACTAACACTTTGAAACCTACAATGTGCTCAAGCACTGCCATAAAATCACTTTCATACACAAACAGTAAGCAATTTTTTACTTTCAATCTGATACCGAAATTTAGATTTCCGATCGAATGGGCTTTTGAAAAAGACACGTTTTAATTTAATTGCCGGATGTGAGATTTGCGATAAGTGTTGAGTAATAACATACATAGATAATAGAGCAGGAAGTGTTGTAAGGTGAGCAAGATATGAGTAAATAATAGTCGTTAAATTTGTAGGATAAACACATTATTGGTTTGAAATTAGCGAGTCATGACGTCATACTACATAGTTTAAATACACGTTCGAAAGTCAGGTCTGAAAACCTTAAAAGTCGCGCGATATATTTAATAAAATATAAAGTAAATATCGTTTAATCCTAAAAAGGTAATTATATATTCGAAATTCATAAAAGAACATGTTATAATAGAAAGGGACATTTCTAAATTGCGGGAAAAGGAAATAGCATTTTGGATACGAGGCTTTCTTGGATGACGTCATGACATTCAAATTGGAAGAGAACGGTCTTCTTAGCGTGGGTAAGCTAGAAAGCGTCACTACTCAACCAGAGACCAGTACGGCAGGTCGTGCTGCGCGGATGTGAGTGCGATTCCTCTACAGATACAAATATTTTCGGCATAGCTCCCGAAAATATTTAAGAGACAATAAATAATATAAAAAGTTTCCTTGGGTTGTCCATTACTCCTACGCAGACCCGAGATAAAGAGATCTCAAGCTGACTAGCCGGAGCGAAACACATCAAAGGGCAACACCACGTCACCAACGACATTTAAGTATCAACGGTGAAACATCAAGAAGCGAAGAAAGAAAGACCAAATAGCTTCAAATCATAACAAATGGAGAGAACACCGTTTTTAAAAGTTCCCAAATGACAAAATCTTCTTGTTTTGACACCATTCTCTGAAAGCTACCTCTTCCTGAAGTCTCTGCTATCACCTTTCTCCAGGATCCTTCTGAATTGATGCTAATGCTGTGCTGAAATATTTCGGTTGGTTCTCAAGGATAGTTGGTGTGCATCTTCTTTGAGCTAATAACGTTATAATTTGACTTGCAGCCACATACACAACAGCTCTGCGGCTCTGAAACAACAGAAATAGGTCACCTGATTAGAGCATTTGTAAGAAATACAGGTTGTTTCAAATCTCAAAAAAATTATAACTTACCTTATTTCATAAAAAATGTAGTAAACAAGCCACAGCTCCTTCAATAACAAACTGACAGCCATATTTCCAGTAAGTAAACCACAAGTAAACTTTCTAAATAGTCACGTGATGCATGTCACGTGATGCATGTCACGTGACGCCCAGCCATGTTAGTCACGTGACTTCAACACTTCGGCTTTCTTCGCCACTGGACAAGTGTGCAATATAAGGTTAAGTGGCAGGGCAGGGGTGGGAGGTTTCATCCAAGGTGTTGTTTCCTCTTGATTGGTTCATTTTTATTATTCCTGTTAACCGTTGTTTCTTGCTTTCAATGACGGGGTACCAGTTGTTGTTCAGTTTCAAGGCTTCTTCTTTCTTATTGAAATTGTGGGGATGTTTGTAAATCTCAATGGCTTCGCGTTGTAGCCGGGCATGGTAGTGTGTAGTGGATGACAGAATGCTGGTATCCTGGAACTTGATGATGTGTTCGCCCTTCGCTTCAATGGCGTGTTGTGCAACTGCGGACTTGTCCGTATGGCCCAGACGGCATCCTCTTTTGTGTTCGGCGAGTCTGGTGTTTATGCTGCGTTGTGTAGTCCCAATGTAAACGGAGCCACAGGAACAGGGAATACGATATACGCCAGCCGAAGACAGGGGGTCCCGGGGATCTTTGGCTGAACGTAGTAGATTTTTAAGCTGTTTAGTGGGCTTGAAGACAGTTTTCACATTATGTCTCTGCAGTATGCGTTGGATACGGTCGGTCACATTTTGTAAGTATGGAAGGAAGACCGTACCTTTATGTTTGGGTTTATCTGTAGTGAGTGAGGCAGGTTTTGGTCTCGCAGGACGGAAGGCTCTTTTGACTTCTTGAACTGAGTATCCATTCGATAATAAAGCTAGCTCAAGGTGATGGAGTTCTTGTGGTAGCAAATGTGGCTCGCAAATGCGAGAAGCCCGATTGACGAGTGTCCTAATCATGGCTCGTTTTTGTTTGGGATGATGATTAGAGGCCTTGTTTAAATAGTGGTCCGTATGAGTGGGCTTACGGTAGACAGTGTGCCCAAGTGAGCCGTCTGCTTTCCTGCTGACCAAGACGTCTAGAAAAGCTATCTGTTCATCCTTCTCTTCCTCCATGGTGAATTGTATACGGGGGTTGATGCTGTTTAGGTGTAACAGGAAGTCTTGGAGGGTTTCTTTTCCGTGGGGCCATACGACGAAAGTGTCGTCTACGTAGTGGAGCCAAACTGTTGGTTTTCGTGGAGCTGAGGCTAAGGCAGTAGACTCGAAGGATTCCATGATAAAATTGGCCACCACTGGGCTCATGGCAACGCCATCTATTTGTTCATAGTAGGACTGGTTACACTTACTACAACCTCACGTCGGATCGACAGACTCTTTCATTAAAGACTCTACACATTTCATCCAAAAACTGCAAGGTATCACGCTACAACCCCATAACCTTCTAATCAGTTTCGATGTGGTCTCACTCTTCACCATGGTTCCAGTACAGGAGACACTCACTCAGCTGAAAGGCATCTTCTCAGACGACATTATTACACTCTTCCACCATGTTCTCACCACTACTTACTTCCAGTGTAACCAGTCCTACTATGAACAAATAGATGGCGTTGCCATGGGTAGCCCCCTGAGCCGCACTTCTTAAAACAAGAACTTGGCCACTTAGAACAAGCATTACTTTCCAATGGCTATTCAATCCAAGAAGTAAGAAGAGCTTGCCGGCCTCCTAAGACTCAACCTGTCATCCGGAATCCAGATCAGCCCAAAAGTAAGGGCATTGTGTTCCTACCATATTTAAAAAATGTCACCGACCGAATTGATCGCATATTACAGCGACATAACGTCAAGACGATCTTCAAACCCACCAGACAGTTAAGCAGTTTACTACGATCACCCAAGGATCCATGAGAAGCTTTGTCATCGGCTGGAGTGTATAGTATTCCTTGTGGTTGTGGCTCAGTATACATTGGAACTACTCAGCGCAGTGTTAAGACCAGACTCACGGAACACAAAAGAAGCTGCCGCCTGAGCCAAACTGACAAGTCTGCGGTTGCTGAACATGCCATTAATGCAGTCGGTGAACACAGTATTAAGTTCCAGGATACACGCATCCTTGCATCTACCATACATTACCATGCCCGACTACAGCGAGAGGCTATTGAAACTTACAAGCACCCTAACAACTTTAATAAGAAGGAAGAGGCCTTAAGATTAAACAGCAACTGGCATCCGGTCATAGAACATCATAAGAAGCAGGATAGCAAGGTAAGCCAATCAGGAGAGACCAGCAGCATAAGAGAGATAGAACCCCCTCCACCAGCCACCACGCCTCTGGACGCCCCGGGCCAATCAGTGCACGTTGCGCAGGGTATAAATGGAGCCCCACAGACAGTCGACGCATCAGTCGTAGTGATACCTTCCACGAGGAGACTTCGACCACGCCACTGAGGATGTCTACCGCAGTTGTAGACGAAACCTCTGGAAGACAGATCCCCAGCAGACCACGGCATAACAGCCCGGAAGATATTTCTTTCTACAATATTACTAATACTTTGGATCATTGGTATCAGACACAATATACCTGATGCTAACAAAAGAAGAAATCAACAGGTTAATAAATAAGTTTAAAACGTGACATCTGTTGGATGGGATGGTATATACACAAAAATTTTAAAAGGATGTCTTGGTGCACTGAACGACATACTTGAACATCTTAATTATTCCTTAATAGAGGGGGTACTTCCTGAATCTTTAGAAAACCAATGGACAGCCCGGAGTTTAAAAAAGGTGATAAACATAACAAAAACAACCACAAAAATATAACACTTATGACGCTCTGTATTTGAATAATTATATGAGAAAATTATAATAAAAACGTTACTATGCTTCTTAGATAAACGTCATCCACGAAATACTGTCCAGGATGGATTTAGAAATAAATTATAACCCGTAATTGCAATGACAGATATTGCCCATGAAGTGTTGATGAATCTTGAAAAACTTATCTTTTTTAACAAATGTAGGCAAATACTTTCTAAAGTTTGATCTTATAATACTTGTGCAAGTCGAATATTGTTGTTTTACCACATTGTCGCGGGCTCGCGGAAAGAGCAAAAGGAGAGACTGAGGCTGCGTGATTTTTTGCAAAACATGTACTTTTTAGAAGGGGCGTGGAGGAAATCGTTACATTTAACTGCTTGCATAAACAACAATGCGTTGTCGAAAATCAAATAGGATGTATGTGTATTGTTTATTGCCATTAATAGAACTCAGCTACATTTTCAATATATGTAGGCCTGTAACGTCGTGAATAGCTTAAAAATAAAACACACAGTAGCGAAGCGTGAAGTAAGTAACAGGGTAGACAGATTCATCTTGGCCTTATCCTTCACCATCGACTCGCTTCAGGATAAACTAGCTTTTTCTTTTCCGATAATGTTGCTGCTCACTCCTAATTTAAGTTGGTAAACGCCACATGAGGATCATTGACATGACCACATGAGATATCTTTGCTGTCACAGAGGGGTTGTAAGGTTGTGCATATATAACGGTTCACCGCTATGTGAAGGCGGAATTATCATCTAAAGAACGGAAAACGTTTACCTCTCTTGGCATATTTATCTCCACATAGTTAACAGCTGAATACAGCCGTTCAGCAATTTACAAATGCGCTCAAATGAGAATGAAATGTCTCGTAATTCATTTTCCATAATAAATTTGCTCTAACATTAATCAATAATACATACTTTTATTATCTATAGCAACAAACTTAATGCTGGTGTTTTTAAACACACAAGCCGTGTGCGGGTAATGTTTAAGAGGTGGAACCAGGAATGACAAATTCAATGCCATAGCCGGGATTTGAACAACGAATCTTCCGCTTATCAAATTTATAAATTCGCACTGGCAAGTTGGTCATGGTGGCTTAGTGGTTAGAGCAGCCCATATAGAAGTGCCCTTAAAACAGTTTCCGATTCTAAATTAGCTCTCATGAAAGACTCCCCTGAAGCCAATAAACAAAGAATGGCCAAGTAATTTCCTTTAATAAAATAATCTTGGCTTTCTCGATGACCCTTAAATGGCAATTTCTGGATCCCCAAATGGCAAACAACATTGCCCTACAATTTGCCTGTTTTTTGACACAGTTTCATTGTGCCTTATGGCTTGCAATCTATGTCCCTCCAAAACAGCATGATCTATGCCACATCACCCTAGCATATGAAATTTTTCTACAGAGTTAATATGGCACTGAGACACGAAGTGCCTCTTGGCCTTCTTTTCAAACATTTTCACTGTATTTACACCAGTTTTGTGCCAAGAAACTTCACCCTTACCGCCAAACATCAAGCAAAAATAGCATAAAAGCCTTTGATCTTTTCCTTCGCCGGTTCCACACAACCACTGGATTTATCATACCAGCAGTTTTGGAATTTACGCACAAATTTACCGTTCTGCTGCGATAAAGTTAAATCAGGTCGTTTCTGCAAATCTTTTACCCTTAACTTTTGCTCTAATGTGAGTGATGAAATACCGTTATTAAGTACATATTGAACTGCATTGAAGTCGGGGACCGTTAGGCATAAATTCACAAGACATTGTCCTGGTAGGCACAACACACACATGCACACTCTATAATTTCGCAGCACAAATTTAATAGTCACTACTGATTTTTACTGATACTGATCACTAAAATGACCAAGAGCCACAAAAGCACAGAGCACAATGACCTTTCTCATAGGAAGAAATTTCCCTTCTTGGCGCTCGTTGCCCAAGCTGACGCCAAAACACGTGTTTGCTTTTAGACATCATATTAACAAATTATTATACTATTTAGAGCTTTTAAATAATTACTATTTATACAGCAGTATATTGTTAATTCGAAATTTATATCATATATCTCAATTCAAATTAATCCCTATAAATGGGCTTGAAAGGTAACCAATAAAAGCGCTTGTCTTTTGGCTCCAAACAGGACCCTCTGGATTAACGGACCTGACTCTACCATCTAAGTTGTACACAAGTGGCGTCGGCTGGTGGGAGTGATTTCTGAGGTGTTTCCACACGCTATCCTTCGTATTATTTTCTATGCTGCGTTATTGTTTCTTATAGCACTTCCTATGTAAGTTTGTCTTCATATTAGCAAAGTGAGTGTTTAAATACTTTTATTTGGGCAGTATAGGGAACGGGAATAAATCTAATAACGTGTTGACTGTGCCGTGTGTTTAACCACGTGTTCATGTTTATTGTGTTTCATCTAAGACTATGGCAACATTAGCCGTATAGTGTGGTTAATTTATATGATTGCAAGTACATTTTGTGTCACGATTACAGTGGTGAGAGGTTGTTGAAGGAAAAATGTTCCAGTAGTGTACGTTAATGTAGTCATACCTCAACCTAACCTCAAACATCACAATGTCCCGTAACTGTTGCATTCCCGGATGCAAATTAAAAATCAGTCTTTCAGTTAAAACAAAAGGTAAATTGAAACGTAACGCTTGTAAGTTCAGTATTTAATTACTATAAATTGCACCGTTATGTGTGTTAGTTGCCGGTGTATACAAAACATGGTGAATAATGTGAATAGTGAAAGACAATAATTTCGAGTGAACTCAATTAGTGACAGCTGCAACACCGTTTGTTTCATGCAAGTAGTATGCTGCTTGCTACATTATCTTTTGTCTTTGTAATTTAAATGTGTAGCTGTAGTTTAGAAGAAATGTGTTATGTTGCTGCATGTAAAACCGTAGACTATAACAAAGTTGGGAAAATGTTTACAAAATCGGCCGCTCGAGAAAACGAATGAAACATAGTGCAATGGATGCAGTTTTTATTGCTGATTACGATGTTGTAAGTTTTATTGTGTGCTCGAGCTTCGTTTTTTGTTTATGAGCACATTTCGTACGTGCGATGCAGTGGTTTTATTTCGCTTATGCGGCGGATATTTAGCTAATAAATGTGTATAAACGAGTATAATATATACTAGAATGATTGATAAATGCATTCAGGTTGAAATGATTGCATAAACACTACCCAAATTGTAAATATTTCGATAACACCGGACCCTGTCACCCCACTCATATACATACACTAACCTAACCTAACCTAACACGGGCAAAATTTCGATAACATAGGACCCTGTTACTACACTCATATACATACCCTAAACCTAACCTAACACAGGAAAAACGAAAACGAAGCTTGACCGGCAAATAAAATTTTCAAAACCGTAATCAGCAATAACAATTTCAACGTAAATACATTAATCAATCATTCTAGCATATATTATACTCGTTTATAAACATTTATTTGCTAAATATCCGCCGCATACGCGAAATAAAACCACTGCATAGCATATACAAAATTTGCTCATAAATAAAAAACGAAGCTTAAGCGCATAATAAAACTTTCAAAATCGTAATTAGCAATAAAAACTGCATCCATTGCACTATGTTCCATTCGTTTTCTCGAGTGGCCGATTTTATAAATAATTACCCAAAGTTGCTTTACAATGCTGATTTAAGGTAAAGTATTTCATATATGTATTTCATTTACAGTGCTGTTTTACGGTCATTATTTTTAATATTTCATCTGCTTTTCTGGATTCCCCTTGTAAAATAAAGTGTCATGAAGTGCTGAGTAATATGTTGTTGCAAACTGAGTAATCAAAAGTTTTCAGTAATAGTAAATGCAAATTTCCACCCTAAAGCTTTTGAATTTAGTAGGTAGCTAATTATTCTAAGTTGCAGCATTTGTATATCAGCCATCCAGTATAGTATGTTTGTGTAGGTATATAACATTATGTAGATTGTACAAGTGTGACAAACAGTGTAAACAATGATTAATAATTGAGTCAACTCAATGTCAACACTTCTGTTTTATTTAAATAACATGCTGCTTGCAGTTTTGTCTATCTTCTTTGTAATTTGAGTGTGTAATGCAGTTACATAATGGCATGTAAACCTGTAGATTGCATGAATGATATTTAAGGTTATATATTTCATTGCCCATGGGTTTTCGTTTAATATTAAATGTCATCCTTTTTTGTTTACTTAAGGTTATGTTTAAGACAGTACTTTTGTGTTTAACACAGCCCATATTCACAAAATATTACATAACATTTTTAGTTTACTGCGTTGAAATCGTAGCCTGTAGACGAGTTGTTTATAAGTGGTTCCCACCACATAGGCCGCCATCTTGAATCACAGTGTCAGGTCCGGTATTTAGGAGGTCCTGCTCCAGAACATCCCATTGCCACAACAGCCAATCATAGCCAATGGAGACGGGGGCTCGACCGTCTACTGGGCGGAGAAATCTGGCTATACGGAAACATTGTAGTTCACAAATCGCTGTCAGATGGCGCGCATGTTTCCCCCATGCTCTAAGCATGGCCAAATATACAGGTCGGCGGACGTCTACGACAGGCAATGTGGCACCTAATCTCAGTAGCGGAGTCGCGCAAATGCTAGAATGGAAACGAAAGCTTCCTAGGCGGTAAATACAAATACCTGCTTAATGCAAAAGTTAAATAAACTTTCTTTCTCAGAGTTTTTAGGGTAGACGCTGTCCACCCTGTCTCCCCTGAGGCTTCGCCCCTGAAAACACAGTCTCTCTTTAAGAAATCAGCTTTGTATCAACAATGAATGTTTGAATATGTTTCGACCTGTTAACAACTATATCTTAGATTGTTAGTATTCAATGGACTTAGTGAACGGTTCAACCACATAGGATATAAAAATGGTAAGTACTCGTTTCGTAAATCACAACTTCGAAAAATGAGCTTCACCATTAAAGCTCGGCTGAATAGTGATTGCGAAAGGTATGTGGCAGTATCTGAATTCTGTCGCTCTGTGCACTCAAAACCTTCGTAGATATTTTGTGTTATGCCATGTCTTAGTATGTAGGCTCGCACTGCATCATTTATAACACATTTAGTGGGATCATTACATGGTTTAACAAATTCACTATCTTCATATCCTCTTGAATCACATGCACTGTTTTTTTTATCGACGTCACCTCTACTGGCACATTCACCGTATCACTACACTGTCCAAATTTACTTGTTTCCTATTCAAGATGCTCTCGGTCTTCAAGCCAGGTGTAGTGATGAAGAGACATCGACGTTTCGGGAGTGTACATCTCTCCCATCTTCAGGATGATTTTTTTTAAAGGGGAGACAGAAAGAAAGAGTTGGCTTATTACGTCGGGAAGGAAGAAAGGGTAATGGGAAAGGAATTTTCTCGGCGGGATAAGGGGAGAAGTGTATCGTAGGTCGTGAGGTACCGCCGATGCACCCTCGTTAGTCCGGTAGGATACAGCCGGTAAAATTACCGGCATCGGGTTAGGATTTCCGGGTGACAGCCATGACCAAGTCCTGACTGTCACACGCGGGGAGTGGACGTGGGATTAAGTTAGAGGAGTAAGTTTTTTATTTAGGGGTGACGGCGTTGACATTTGCAAGGCTGCTATGTCGGCAATGTCGAGAAGTTCTCAATGTTGTGAAGAGCTGAAGAGTTGTTCATTGCGTCTCCTGGATAAAACTGCGTCGCATTCCAACACCTCACATAGCTGGCTACATGGTGCAGTTCCGTGGTCATACGAGTTCGTCCATCTATGGAAAGGTGGCTCAGGTGTCGCCGGTTGGTAGTTGTGTTGCTGGTTATAGTGCGTCCTCTGTCGATAATATTCCCTCGGGTGATGGTATGTTGGTTGATGTAGAGTTGGTTTAGGATGTTCTTTGACGAGATTTTCTGCTGCAGGTGTAGGTTTTTCAGTCTGTGTAGTAGCTACGGTGGTCGTTGTATTTTTCGTGCTTGCCCCTGTATTGAATATGTCGTTGTATGAGAACAAGATCATGTGGATGTCGCCATTTAAACTAGTGTATAAGTCACAGAGCGTTTCGAATAGTGTGAGGGGTTTTTTTGTGCTGGGGAAAAGGGCTACTTACGCCCTAACCGCACGCACGCATGCGAGTGGAAGACTCCTACCCTGGCTTCGAACCCGGGCAGCCTACTCACAAAAAAAAAAAACCACCGGAAGTCTTGAGGTCGAGGCCTCTATGCTGCAGTACCGCATAAAGCACCTGCGCATTCTGTGGTGAGAGATGGAAGCTGCCTGCCAGTGGCAGTAACAGCGAGTATTACTGATGTGCCGGAGGGCAAACATGACATAAGCCCTGAGTGCCCCCTGGTAGTAATTAATGGTGATGTGTTTGATAGTTGATGGTGTTCTTCTGTGTTTCAGCCATTTGGCATCGTTAGGTGTAGATGGATGTGAGGGATGAGTGAAATGAGCATGTTTAGTTTTTAAATCTCCACCCGAAGGTTTCGTTTCTTATTTTCGTGTTTTAATTTTTTTGTAATCTTTTTTTAATTTTTATTTATTTATAATAAGTCCTATAATCTAAACTAGAAGTATTTAAGCTACGCTTATATAACTAGGTGCAGTTATGGTGACATGATTTACAACTTGTAGAGCTAGCTTCTACTGTGTCTGTTAATCTTACTTACTATGGTGCTATCAAGTCGGAGGCTTCGTCATTAATCGTGTACCTGGTCGTATAGGTGCACACATGGCGGGCTGTCTGCCTGAAGTGCAGGAGCGAGCCTGTGCCACTACCGGGGAGGCCCTCGTCTCCCGGGGTCCGCCTTGGCTCGGTAGCACAAAGACTTGTGAGGGCTTAAGTGTAAATGTATGTATTTTAGTGTTATGTGTTTGTTGTGTGCTTCCCTTCATCCCCAAACCAGTAATTTCATGGTACTAAATTATTCAGGTATTCCTGTATGTTGAGTTCAGGTTCGCCTATATTTATAGTGCGATGGAACAATGATAGAGGGCGGAGGTGTTTGTCGCGAGTCATATCATACTCCCCGAGCATTCGTATTTGCTCGCTGTGGTTCTTATTCTTTTTGGCGTACAGGTTGCATGCCAGGTGTTTAATAAACTGCTCGATTGTGAGCATTTTAGCTCTTCATGTAGCTGGTACGTAGGAGCCTCTGGCGGTAGTTTTGCAATAATTCGCAGTATTCTATTTTGCATCGTTTAGAGGCGCTTTATGTGCATTTTTGCCACATATCCCCATACCGGGGCGGCGTAAGTTAAGATGGGTCGGATCAGCGTCTTATAGAGCGTAAGTCCCATGCGTAGCTTAAGGCTGCTGTTGAGATTTATAGTGTGAGTTTTTTTTTAACCCTGGAGGGGAAAAACCCGCTACAGGCGGAGGCCGACATGCTGAGGCCAACAGTGTGAGGGTCCCTGCGCCCTGAAAGGGGAGGGTTACTCACTAAAAAACCCCTCCACGTGTTAGTTCGTACAATGCTAAAGGTTTCGTGCATCATCGTGCGTTAGTCGGGTCCCGCATAGCACCCCGGTTAGTAATTGAAAGCTTTAAGCTGGCATGAATTTCATGCGAGCGAGTCAAATGTTGCTTTTTGGTAATGCCCATGAAACCTGGACATGACCAAGAGAGATAAATGCATTGTTAAATTTGTATTGATATTAGACGCGGTTACGCTTACTTATGATTAGGTTGCACAGGCATAGGCCTGTTAGTCATGATGTAATTTGTGCGATGCTTAAGTCTAGGGTCGCACAGGTATTTACCTGCAAGTCGTTATGATATCTGCTAATGTTAGTGCTAGCATACCTGAGGTTATTCCTGCAATTTGAGCTTATATCTAGTGTTGCACAGGTATTTACCTGCCAGTCGTTATAATATCTGCTAATGTTAGTGTTGGCATACCTGAGGTTATTCGTGCAATGTTTGAGCTTATATCTAATGTTTCACAGGTGTTTACCTGCCAGTCGTTATAATATTTGCTAATGTTAGAGTTAGTGTAACTGAAGTTAATCGTGCAATATTTGAGCTTATATCTAGCGATGCACAGGTGAAAACCTGCAAGTCGTTGTGAGATAAGCTAATGTTAGTGTTAGAGTAAAAAGATATTTTCGTGCAAAATTAAGGCTTATGTCTAGTGTTGCACAGGTATGTACCTGCAAGTCGTTAGAATCAGCTAATGGTCTGTGATTTTTACGCATGCTTAATATAAATGTTATCGTGTTTGATTTCTTCTTTGTCTGCCCTAGACAGGCAGGTCTTGTATAAGCGTTTGTCCTGGTCTCGCCGTGTCGTCGGAGTGTCCTACTCCATCATACGGTGGCCCGCTTTAACCGCGCACGTAGGATACTGGTGGGAGGCCCTAGTTCTCCCGGTCCGCCTCGGCATCGCCGAGGGCTTGTAGGGCTCTGTGGCAGGCTGCGGTCTGAAACAGGGAATAAGGAAGGTTTAGTTGTGTGGTGAGAGGGAACAGTCCTCTGTCAAAGTTTCATTTAGTCGTGTAGTAGGTTGTTCAAGAATTCCTCTACTTCCGTGTTATTTGAAGTTAAATTTCTGTCGAAAAGCGCTAGCGGTCTAGCGTGTTTATAAATTTCCATAGTATAGTTACCGAGATTCGTTACTAAAGGGCTGTGATGTTTATGCAAGTGTTTATATGTATCGTGTGATAGCTTTTTAATGAATTGCTCTATCATGTGCATTTTTAGTTCGTCGTGTAATAAGTCCGCTGGTGCAGTGTAGGGCACTTTTGCTGCCAGTCGCAGTATTTTATTTTGTAGCCTTTGTAGGCGCATAATATGTGTTTTTGCGGCATAACCCCAAACCGGAGCAGCGTAAGTGAGTATAGGGCGGATAAGCGTCTTATATAATGTTAGTCCCATTTTGAGTTTTAGTTGCGAGTTCATGTTTATAAGGAGATATAGTTTGCCTAATTGGGCGTTCGCTTTTCCTCTTATTTGGAATATATGCTGCTTCCATGTGAGTCCCTGGTCCATTTTAAGCCCTAACCAGGTGACTGTGTTTTTCCACTCAATGTTCTCTCCAAATATGGTGAGTGGTGGAAGCTGGTGTTTTCCTAGTCTATGGTTGACTCTTTTGGTGAATATGATAGCCTGCGTCTTCTTGGCATTCACCTTAATTCTCCATTTGGTGAACCAATCCTGTAGCTCGTTAAGGGCGTTTTGTAGACTCCTGTGTATGAACTCGACTTTCCCCGATTGCGCTACTATTGCCGTGTCATCTGCATAGATGAATAAGTTCGTGTTGTGTGTTTTCGGGATATCGTTCATCGTTATATTAAAGATAATCGGCCCCAATATACTTCCTTGTGGGACTCCCGCTTTTATAGGGCGGGGGGAAGAGAGGTGATTGTTAACTCTGGACTGGAATGTCCGATTGTGTAGATAGTTTGCGATTAGTTTAATTAGAGAGTCCTGTATATTTAGTGTTTTGAGCTTCTTGAGCAGGCCCGCGTGCCAAACTCTGTCGAACGCGCGTTCTACATCAAGTAGGAGTGCGCCTGTCGATTTTCGGATGTTGAACCCATGCGTGATGTGTTCTGTGGCTCTCAGTAGTTGCAGGGTTGTGGAATGGCGAGCGCGGAATCCGAATTGTTCGTTTATAGTTATGTTTTGTTTGATTAGTTGTGCATTAGTTGTGTGAGTGATTTTTTTTTGTGGTGGGGAAAAAGGCTACTTACGCCCTAACCGCATGCATGCGAGTGTAAGACTCCTACCCTGGCTTCGAACCCGGGCAGCCTACTCACTAAAAAACCCCACCGGAAGTCTTGAGGTCAAGGCCTCTATGCTGCAGTACCGCATAAAGCACCTGCACATTCTGTGGTGAGAGATGGAAGCTGCCTGCCAGTGGCAGTAACAGCGAGTATTACTGATGTGCCGGAGGGCAAACATGACATGAGCCCTGAGTGCCCCCTGGTAGTAAATAATGGTGATGTGTATGATACTTGATGGTGTTCTTTTTGTGTTTCAGCCATTTGGCATCGTTAGGTGTAGATGGATGTGAGGGATGAGTGAATGAGCATGTTTTGTTTTTAAACTCCACCCGAAGGTTTCGTTTCTTGTCCTTAGCGTAATTTGTTTTATTATTATTATTATTATTATTATTATTATTATTATTATTATTATTATTATTATTATTATTATTATTATTATTATTATTATTATTATTATTATTATTATTGTTATTGTTATTGTTATTGTTATTGTTATTGTTATTGTTATTGTTATTGTTATTGTTATTGTTATTGTTATTGTTATTGTTATTGTTATTGTTATTGTTATTGTTATTGTTATTGTTATTGTTATTGTTATTGTTATTGTTATTGTTATTGTTATTGTTATTGTTATTGTTATTGTTATTGTTATTGTTATTGTTATTGTTATTGTTATTGTTATTGTTATTGTTATTGTTATTGTTATTGTTATTGTTATTGTTATTGTTATTGTTATTGTTGTTGTTGTTGTTGTTGTTGTTGTTGTTGTTGTTGTTGTTGTTGTTGTTGTTGTTGTTGTTGTTGTTATTGTTATTGTTATTGTTATTGTTATTATTATTATTATTATTATTATTATTATTATTATTATTATTATTATTATTATTATTATTATTATTATTATTATTATTATTATTATTATTATTATTATTATTATTATTTTAAATTTATATTGCGTCCTATAATCTATGCTAGTAGTATTTTAAGAAATGCTTATATAACTAGGTGCAGTTATGGTGATATTTATAAGATTTACAACTTGTAGAGATAACTTCTACTGTGTCATTTAATCTTAGTTACTAGGGTGTGATTAAGCCGGAGGCTTCGTCATTAATCATGTACCTGATCTTGCCTGGTCGTATAAGTGCACACATGGCGGGCTGTCTGCCCGAAGTGCAGCAGCGAGCCTGTGCCACTACCGGGGAGGCCCTCGTCTCCCGGGGTCCGCCTTGGCTAGGTAGCACAAGGACTTGTGAGGGCTTGAGTGTAAGTGAATGTTTTATAGTGTTGTGTGTTTGTTGTGTGCTTCCCTTCATCCCCTAACCAGTAATTTCATGGTACTAAATTATTCAGGTATTCCTGTATGTTGAGTTCAGGTTCGCCTATGCTTATAGTGCGATCGAACAATGATAGAGGGCGGAGGTGTTTGTCGCGAGTCATATCATACTCCCCGAACATTCGTATTTGCTCGTTGTGGTTCTCATTCTTTTTGGCGTATAGGTTGCATGCCAGGTGTTTAATAAACTGCTCGATTGTGAGCATTTTTAGCTCTTCATGTAACTGGTATGTCGGAGCCTCTGGCGGTAGTTTAGCAATAATTCGCAGTATTCTATTTTGCATCGTTTGGAGGCGTTTTATGTGCATTTTTGCCGCATATCCCCATACCGGGGCGGCGTAAGTTAAGATGGGTCGGATCAGCGTCTTATAGAGCGTAAGTCCCATGCGTAGCTTAAGGCTGCTGTTAAGATTTATCAGCGGGTACAGTCTGTTGAGTTGGCCATTGGCCTTTGCTCTGGCTGAGTTAATATGCTCTCTCCATGTGAGATATTCGTCCATCTTAACCCCTAGGTACGTGACGGATGTCTCCCACCCGATAGGTTCCTGAATTAGGATGAGGGGTGGGAGGGCTCGCCTCCTTTGCCTGTGCAATTTTCGCCTGGTAAAAATGATTGCTTGGCTTTTTCTTGCATTTAGTTTTAACCGCCATTTCGTGAACCAGGGCTCCAATGTGTTTAGAGCGTTGCGTGGCCAGTGCCGTGTCGTCTGCGTATATGTATTTATCTACTCGTACTAGTGGTGGTAGATCATTGATATATATTAAATAGTGTAGGCCCGAGTAAACTTCCTTGTGGGACTCCCGCGTTTATGGGGTGCAATGAGGATTCGGTATTCTCAATTGAGATTCTGAAACTCCTTCCACTGAGGTAATCTTTTATTAGGGCGACCATTGAATCTTGTACCACTATGTGAATGGGTTTGTGGAGTAATCCTGCATGCCACACTTTATCGAAAGCGCGTTCTATGTCCAATAGGACCACGCCTGTCGATCGTTTAGTGTTAAATCCCCTGGTGATACTTTCGGTAAGCCTAAGTATCTGTAGGGTTGTAGAGTGATTGGCCCTGAAGCCGTACTGCTCGTCAGTTATCACGTTGTTTTTGATTAGGAATGAGTTAAGGCGTTTAAGTATTATTTTCTCTAGCAGTTTACTTAGTGTGCTTAAGAGGCTAATTGGCCTGTGGTTAGTAGGAATGGACCTATCTTTATGTTGCTTAGGAAACATAAGGAATCGTGCTTCCTTCCAGCGCTTTGGGAATTTTCCGTGTTCCAGCGCGTAGTTGAATATATCTGCCAGCACTTTTAAGGCTTTGGGCGGTAGATGTTTCAGGACTATATTGGGAATGGTGTCTGGTCCTGGAGCCTTGCGAGTAGGCAAGTGTGCTAATAGCCATTTAATTTCGCTTGCACTGGTCTTTCGAAGTTTGTTGTGCGTTGGAATATTCTCTATTTCAGCAATTTGGTCTTCCGTTGCTGTTGCGAACTGTCTGTCGCATGGTTCAGCATTCGGTTGGAATACCTGCTCTAGTGTGGTCGCGAAAGCTTCTGCTTTTTCTGCCGGTGTTTCGGCTATTTGCCCATCAATATGTAGGGGCGGAATGTTTGTGCGAGTACGTGTCAGGCACTTCGCTATTCGCCACACTGTTCTGTTATGAGGATCAACGTCCTCCAGTGTGGTGTTCCATTGCTCCCTTATGTGTTCGGCCATTAGTATATCGGCCGCGACTTTGAGGTTGTCATATTCGTTGCGATGTATTTGGTTTCGCGTTCGCTGCCATTTGCGCCTGGTCCTGTTTCGGTCCTGCACTGCCTGTCTTACAGCCCGAGGGAACTGCGTGGTTGCCCTATTCGTTGGCCTAGTTAAGGGAACATGTTTTTCGGTCGCATGGTGAATAGTTCTGGTAATTATTTCTACAGCTTGCTCTTGAGTATCTTGTGAGCTAATGACAGGGTTGTTTTGTTCGAGTTGCGTTTCAACTAACGCTTCGAACTCGGGCCAGTTGGCGTGTTTGTAGTTACACCTAGGCTGTTCTGGTTTGAACATTACGGGCGCCGCGACCTCCATTATTACCGGTAAATGGTCTGATGTGAGGTCGTTTAGTACCGTAGTTTCGGTGTCATATGGTATTCCCTTTAGTAGGGCGATATCGAGGATGTCGGGCATTTGATTGGCCGCTCGCGGGATAAAGGTTGGCTCTTCTGGGCCCGTTAGGAGGATGTTTTCCCGGTTGATAAAATTTAGTAGTTGGGTACCCTGCGGATGCGCTGTTCGACAGTTCCAAAGGTAATGCTTGGCATTGAAGTGTTTTTTTTTAAATTTTATTTTATTTTATTTATTTTATTTTTATTTTATTTTTTTTTTTTTTTGGACTGGCCCCTCCTCCGCCAGCCCAGGTGACGATCATCCGAAAGGGATCTACATCGCCTCCCCTACCATGCACTATCTACGCTACAGTGAAGGGTAGGAAAAGTGGCAAGTGGTGTCCGGTACCGCCGAAGCAAACCGAATGTTAGTGGGTGATTTCTAGATAGGCACCTGCATCCAAGAGAGTATGCAGGCAGAGTGGGGGATTAGGTACTGATCTTGACCGGAGCCCAGATCAGGGACCTATTGTTAGTAGTGGTACTTCATGCTCATGCAGAAGGAGCGGTTTTGAGGTGTCATGCTTATATGTTATTGTAGGTACTTATCTGAGTCTTGTGGCTTCAACTGGAGTGGGAGTTGACTTCGTGATTCCTCAGCTGGTCGCTGTTGGTCCTGAAACACACAGTGTCTGGGGGGGGGCATGTACAAAGGGAGATTGGTTGGGACACAATGTATATTTATTCATATTTACACTTTGTACAAATCATATGTTAATGCTTGTTTCTAAGTTCTGGCAATGCTACAGCTGGTCGCTGCTGGTCCTGTAACAAACAAGTGGGGACAACATATACATAGGGAGGGGGTTGTCTACGTGCTACAGAATATATCTGTTTATATGTATTTTAAATGTTTAACATGCATATATTATTTTTTTAATTATAATTATTTTTTATATATATTTTTTATTTATTTATTTTTTCATTTTCTTTTTATTACTTTTTTTTCTTTCTTTTTCCTAAGCTAATTATTCCGTTCAAGTCCTTCTATTTTGCCAGGTCATCATGGTGTTGGGGGGCACCCGAGACCCCCCGGTCCGCCCAGGGAGGGGAAGTCATCCTTCCCGGGACTTGCGGGCAACTATAGTGGGACTAAGTTATTAAGGTACTGTCTGATGGCTTCGTCGTCTGTACTGTACCTGTTCAGGGGGATGGTCCTGTCAAACAGCGATAGTGGTCTTTTATGTTTATCTGCGGAGTAATCGTAATTTGGCATTGAAGTGAGTGAAGGGACCAGTATATGTACTGTCCGTTAGTACGTACCGACTAGAAAACACCCAGTCTAATATGGAGGTGGTTCAGCTCCAACAGAACGTCAACATGGGGAAAAAGAAAGCGAAGACCAGCACAAAACCCGCGCAAAAGACTTCGGTCTTGGCGCTAGCAGACACACCGCAGAGAACTTCACCGGATTCACCGCCAGAGCGCGCCAAGTAAGAGCGACAGCCGCTCTCAGTCAGCCGCCCAGTCTCACCAGTCGTGGCTGAGTCTCCGCCACGAGCAGTCGCGGCAGAGCCAGAGCACACGCCGCCGCCAACCCAGCACCGCCAGCCGACGCCGACGCCGCCACCGCCACCCACAGCTTCCTCCTGGCGGCATAGTGCAGTAGTGTGCGGAGTTCCACGGGACTTTCAGTGCCGCTACCTGCTGTCAGCCGCCAGGCAACTGTGGCAATCCAGTGTCAGAGCCACGAGAATTCATACGGATCGCGGCACTACCATGATGGTTCGGCTAGAGTTTGCGGACCAGGCCGACCGGGAAGCTGCCTTGACGGCGGGGCTGCCCTTGTTAGGGCAATGCCTGCGCATTGAGGCCAGTAGAACGGATCGCCTGGTCCCATGTCGCCGCTGCTGCCAGTTCGGCCACTAGGCCGAGACCTGCTCTGCCAGCCCGCGGTGCCACTATTGCGGTGCCCGGGCATTGACAGCGCACTGCAAGAGTCACGACCTGCGACACCGCCGCCGGTACTGTGCTACCTGTAATGGCTTCGGCCATTATACAGGCCAGGCACAGTGCCCTCTCCATCCGCGCCGAACTTCACAACACATCATCACACCAACACAACAATGACCAGCACTACAAATCACCAGCACCAGTCAACCAGCTCCACACCACCGGCAGCACCACCAGTCCCCGCAGTCAGCCAGGAGCTACGGGATGCGATCCAGGACCTCCACGCGGAGGTACTGAATGTCAGCGCCCGCCTGGCTGCGATTGAAGAATCGCTCGCCACAATCTCCGCCGCAGCAAGTGGCACCATCACGAGGAACGTCACCGAGGCTCTCGAGCCAATTAAGCAGACGCTTGGACGGCTCGAGATCCCGACTGCCAACCCGACCACCACCAGCGAGGTCTCAACACAGACTCGCCGAACCAAGGAGACACCACCAGCTCGACGACGACGACAACAACAACCGCAGTTCCTACCTTCACGAGCCAAGGCAGCGGGCTTCCACATTCATGATGGCCGCCCCTGCTCGGAGTTGTGTCGCTCCATGAAGTGTACGGCGTATCCGGATTGATCCACTTCACTCCAGGACTCAGCCATCATCATTCATTCACCCATCATGACCATCTCATTTCACCTCAAGAATCAAGAGCACACCACTCACCATTATCACCAATGACTGCTACCAGGGGGCTCTCAGGGCTTAGGTTATGAGTGTCTCCTGGCCTTCAGCATCACCACGCTGTTACTGCCTCTGGCAAGCAGCTTCCATCGTCACCATAGAATGCGCAGGTGCATTATTGCGGTACTGCAACACCGAGGTTTTGACCTCTGGACTCTTCCGGTGGGTTTTTTAGTGAGTAGGCTGCCCGGGTTCGAAGCCCGGGTAGGAGTCTTACACTCGCATTCGTGCATGCGGTTAGGGCGTAAGTAGCCTTTTTCCCCACCACAAAAAAAAAAAAAAAAAAAAACGCTCCGTTGGAAGAGGAGGAACAACAGGGGAAGCATGGTCAGGAAGAAGAATCGTCGTAACACGCAGACAACGCCGGAAGATGGAGCCACATCGGCGGCCAATTCCGAGCCGACGCAGAACGCCAGTTCTAACTACGCGACACCTCAAAACAACTCCGCCGTCAGCGTTCCTCCTGGGAATACGTAAAACTACGCCGGAAAATGGAGCCACATTGGCCGCCAATTCCGACCCAACGCTGAACGCGGCTTCTAGCATCGCACCACCTCAACACAACTCCGCCGCCACCGAACCTCCTGTAACCAACCCACGGTACGGCCGCTTCGGTGCAGTTGCCGTTGGAGTTAATCGACATCTGCATCCGCAGATTATACTACAGGAGGGACAGCGAAAATGGAGCTCACTAGTCGGTGCCTCTAGGATTAGGGGAATATACGGAGCGACACCCCTAGTGCGACTTGTCTTTCAAGACAGGACGCATTTCACCGCCGCCATCACCTCAGGACTCACCCTCTTCGGCCGACACATTCGTATAGAGTGTAGTCGGAACGAATGGATCCAGCCGTGTCGGAGATGCTGCTCTTATGGACATGAAGCCCAGTCCTGTGTCGCCCGAGCCAAGTGTCACTACTGTGGAGCAGCAGTACTGACATCCTCCTGTCAGCACCACGACCTCACCCGACGTCGTAGGTATTGCGCCACCTGCGACAGGAGAGACCACTACACCGGGCAGGTTTGCTGTCCGCTCTACCCTAGGCACCGAAACCACGCCGCATCACAACGTGAGCAGTCTCAACCTCCTCAGCCTCCACAACCTGAGCATTGCCAATCTCCTCAGCCTACACAACCGACAACGCAGACAACGCAGCAAGAATCAACAATGCAAGGGCCGAACTCTACATACACCGCCGCCACCACTAGTACACAACCGCCCAGTAAGGAAGTAGAATACCTCTGCTCTGAGGTTCTTAGCCTCAACCAACGACTGGGTAACATCGAAGACGCCCTACAACAAATAACCAACGCCGTCACCACCTTAAGCAGCACCGCCGCCAACACATTCTCCGGACTTCATCTTCAAGAACCAGTTGAAGCGCTACGAGCTGAAGTCAGAATTCTCACTGAATACGTCGCAAGCAATGGAGACATTCTCGACTCAGTCCAGCAGAAGCTGCCACAGATAGAGAACACGACTACTCCAACAACTCAAGTGGCCGCTACTCAAACTGAAGTACAACACTTCCTGCCACCATCCCAGCAGGCAAATTATCAACAAGAGCGACTAGATCGACTTCAGCAGCCTTTTAAATCTACACAAGCGCACACCTCCGTACTTCCATCAGAACCCAACAGTTAGCCAACGCCAACTCCACAACCTGAAGTCCGCAAGATACCAACACAGGAACAATTTGAACAATTCAAAAGATACGGCTTCCATAGTCACGGAACACGACCATGCGACTTCAGATGCAGGAGAAAGCTCTGCAGTGCCTCTGGACTATCAGCTACGGAGTTGATAAACTGGAACCCATAACCATGATGACCCCGGAACTTACCATCCTATTCCTAATTCCCCGTGTGTGGCAGTCAGGGCCTCGCCATGTCTGTCACCCGGAATACCCTTCCCCGATGCCGGTAATTGCCGGCTGTATCCTTCCGTACTGCGAGGGTGCTTTGGCGGTACCTCGACAGCTACGATACACTTCTGCCTAAACCCCCTCTTGAAACCTTTAGTTTAGTTTTTCTTCCCCTCCCTTGTTCCCATTCTACCCGGCGAAGTAAGCCAACTCTTTCTTGTCCAACTCTCTTTCTGTCTCCTCTTTCAAAAAAAAGCCACTCCGTTGGCCCCATTGGCCCCACTCGGAAGTGCTATATCCTCGGCAGACCTCGAGGAATTCAGAATCCTGTCCAACTGGTTCGGGGATATGATTAAACGGACACTTCCCATTTTGAGGAGGTGTATGCAGACAATATTTAATTTAATATATATATATATCAACGATCTACCACCACTAGTACGAGTAGATAAATACATATACGCGGACGACACGGCACTGGCCACGCATCATACACCTGCCGCTCCAGAATGCCCTAAACACATTGGAGCCCTGGTTCACGAAATGGCGGTTAAAACGAAATGCAAGAAAAAGCCAAGCAATCATTTTTACCAGGCGAAAATTGCACAGGCAAAGGAGGCGAGCCCTCCCACCCCTCATCCTAATTCAGGAACCTATCGGGTGGGACACATCCGTCACGTACCTAGGGGTTAAGATGGATGAATATCTCACATGGAGAGAGCATATTAACTCAGCCAGAGCAAAGGCCAATGGCCAATTCAACAGACTGTACCCGCTGATAAATCTTAACAGCAGCCTTAAGCTACGCATGGGACTTACGCTCTATAAGACGCTGATCCGACCCATCTTAACTTACGCCGCCCCGGTATGGGGATATGCGGCAAAAATGCACATAAAGCGCCTCCAAACGATGCAAAATAGAATACTGCGAATTATTGCAAAACTACCGCCAGAGGCTCCGACGTACCAGTTACATGAAGAGATAAAAATGCTCACAATCGAGCAGTTTATTAAACACCTGGAATGCAACCTATACGCCAAAAAGAATAAGAACCACAACGAGCAAATAGGAATGCTCGGGGAGTATGATATGACTCGCGACAAACACCTCCGCCCTCTATCATTGTTCGATCGCACTATAAGTATAGGCGAACCTGAACTCAACATACAGAAATACCTGAATAATTTAGTACCATGAAATTACTGGTTAGGGGATGAAGGGAAGCACACAACAAACACATAACACTATAAAAACATACACTTACACTCAAGCCGTCACAAGTCCTTGTGCTACCTAGCCAAGGCGGACCCCGGGAGACGAGGGCCTCCCCGGTAGTGGCACAGGCTCGCTGCTGCACTTCAGGCAGACAGCCCGCCATGTGTGCACTTATACGACCAGGCAAGATCAGGTACACGATTAATGACGAAGCCTCCAGCTTAATCACACCATAGTAACTAAGATTAAATGACACAGTAGAACTTAGCTCTACAAGATGTAAAACTTATAAATATCACCATAACTGCACCTAGTTATATAAGCATATCTTAAAATAGTTCTAGCATAAATTATAGGACGCAATATAAATAATAATAATAATAATAATAATAATAATAATAATAATAATAATAATAATAATAATAATAATAATAATAATAATAATAATAATAATAATAATAATAATAATAATAATAATAATAATAATAATAATAATAATAATAATAATAATAATAATAATAATAATAATAATAATAATAATAATAATAATAATAATAATAATAATAATAATAAAAATAATAATAATAATAATAATAATAATAATAATAATAATAATAATAATAATAATAATAATAATAATAATAATAATAATAATAATAATAATAATAATAATAATAATAATAATAATAATAATAATAATAATAATAATAATAATAATAATAATAATAATAATAATAATAATAATAATACTAATACTAATACTAATACTAATACTAATACTACTACTACTACTACTACTACTACTAATACTAATACTAATACTAATACTAATACTAATAAAAATAATAATAATAATAATAATAATAATAATAATAATAATAATAATAATAATAATAATAATACTAATACTAATACTAATACTAATACTAATACTAATACTAATACTAATACTAATACTAATAATACTAATACTAATACTAATACTAATACTAATACTAATACTAATACTAATAATAATAATAATAATAATAATAATAATAATAATAATAATAATAATAATAATAATAATAATAATAATAATAATAATAATAATAATAATAATAATAATAATAATAATAATAATAATAATAATAATAATAATAATAATAATAATAATAATAATAATAATAATAATAATAATAATAATAATAATAATAATAATAATAATAATAATAATAATAATAATAATAATAATAATAATAATAATAATAATAATAATAATAATAATAATAATAATAATAATAATAATAATAATAATAATAATAATAATAATAATATTAAAAAAATACGCTAAGGACAAGAAACGAAACCTTCGGGTGGAGTTTTAAAAACTAAACATGCTCATTTCACTCATCCCTCACATCCATCTACACCTAACGATGCCAAATGGCTGAAACACAAAAAGAACACCATCAACTATCAAACACATCACCATTAATTACTACCAGGGGGCACTCAGGGCTTATGTCAAGTTTGCCCTCCGGCACATCAGTAATACTCGCTGTTACTGCCACTGGCAGGCAGCTTCCATCTCTCACCACAGAATGCGCAGGTGCTTTATGCGGTACTGCAGCATAGAGGCCTTGACGTCAAGACTTCCGGTGGGGTTTTTTACTGAGTAGGCTGCCCGGGTTCGAAGCCAGGGTAGGAGTCTTACAGTCGCATGCATGCATGCGGTTAGGGCGTAAGTAGCCTTTTTCCCCACCACCAAAAAAAAAACTCCGTTGGCCCCATTGGCCCCACTCGGAAGTGCTATATCCTCGGCAGACCTCGAGGAATTCAGAAACCTGTCCAACTGGTTCGGGGATATGATTAAACGGACACTTCCCATTTTGAGGAGGTGTATGCAGACAATAACGGACGCCAATGTTGACGTCCTACAAAAACCTCAAATCCTGCTGCAAACACTAGAGCAGCTGTTCCCTAGATCCTCCCAGTAATGGCCTACCGTGTTGTGCGTAGACCATTACGCGCCGCTTTCTGGAATGGTAATGGCGTAAGGGAACAACGTCCAGGCATTCTAGAATTTGTACAGTCCTACGGGATCGACATCCTCTTGGTGACCGAGACACACCTGCATGCTGGTATAAACTTCTCGCTGCCTAGTTACGTCACCCATCGGTCTGATCGGGTCGGCCGACAGGGCGGTGGTACAGCTATCTTCATCAAAAGCATCATCACAAATACACCTTTTCCTCTTCCTGCCCTTCAACATGTGGAGGCTACTGCCATTAGGCTTGCCATTGGCGGTATGGACACATTGTTGATTGCGGCTTATGACCCTCCAGATCATCGCTTCTATGAAGCAGATTACACCACTCTCCTCAACCTACACCCAGTAGTCTGCATCGCTGGAGATCTCAACGCGAAGCATGGTCTCTGGTACAGTCGCACTAGCAACCTGAAGGGGCGCAGGCTCTACCGCCTCATCAGCGGAGACCCAACCTTGTCGCGCACGGGCCGAGAGGTCCTACATTCCATCCCGCCCGCGGCAGGCCTGACGTCTTAGACATCATGATCACCAAGAACATGCCATTACACTTTGATCTCTCGGCAGTAAATGAGCTGGATTCTGACCACGACCCTGTCGTGGTAATTCCACAGTAGCCATGCCAGCTCTGTTAAACTTAGACTGGACATTTGAGACCGACTGGGATGCAGCAGTCCTAGAACTTAACTGTTCCGTCGACCCTCGACCTCGCATCGATGATATCGAGGTGTTGGAAGAGGCAGCATCGGACTTTTCCCACCAGATCCTAAATGCGGTACACGCACATACTCACCGCATTCCCACCAACACCCCAGATCCTAGAATCTTACCTATAGAACTCCGACAGTTGAAAAGAAACCCTGGCGGATTATAAGGGCCTTGAGGAAGGACAAGGTCCAATACCAGCATCCCTTACACGGCACTCGTGGGCGGCTCGCTTTTGAGCCAGACGAGAAAGCCACTGTGTTCGCGGACCACCTTGAGGTACAGTTCGAACCCCGGGAGGACCCGCAAGACGAAGACTTTACTGAACTCGTGGACGCAACCGTGGATTACTCTATGAGGAACCGCGGCGGCTTCATGAGATGATCAACTTCCCATAATCACCCCGAAAGCGGTGATTTCCGAAATCCAAAGTCTGAATCCCAACATATCCCCTGGACATGACGGCGTCACGGCGCTCATGCTCCAGCACCTACCCAAAAAGGCTGTGGTCCGCTTGACCCGGATCTTTAATGCATGCCTCCGTCTTCATTACTTTCCGGTTTTCTGGAAGGAGGCGAGGGTGGTGTGTATATTGAAACCGAGCAAGAACCCAGTCTTTCCTAACAACTACCGTTCCATCAGCATTCTCCCAATCTTCTCAAAAGTTTTTGAGCGGTTGCTCCTTACCCGCCTAATACCTCTTTTTGAGGAGAGGCAGCTCCTACCGGATCATCAGTTTGGTTTTCGTCGGGGTCATTCCACGACCATGCAGTTGCTACGTGTGGCCGAGATGGTATCCCTGGGTTTCCAGGGAAACATCAAGACCATAGCGGTGCTGCTGGATGTGGAAAAGGCTTTCGCCACAACTTGGCACCAAGGCCTACTGTACAAACTAAAGCAGGCAAATACCCCTCCTCCATATCTCACTATGATTAGCAGTTTCCTTCAGGACCGCACTTTCACAGTGAAAGTGGAAGGAAAACTGTCTACAATAAGACAAATAGCGGCAGGAGTCCCAGAGGGCAGTGTACTCTCCCCGCTACTCTTCGCAGCTTACATGTCCGACTTCCCCACGGAACAACATACTGCGACATGCCTGTATGTGGACGACGTCCTCATCATGGCACAAAATAAAAACGTGAGATATTGCCTCCCTCCCCTTCAACGACAACTCGACGCCGTCGACCGTTGGAGTAAGAAGTGGAGAATGGCTATTAGTCCGGGGAAAAGCTCCGCGCTCCTTCTTGGTAAGGTTGGCCATTGGCGGCGGGAACGGTCAATTCGGCTTAGGCGGAGAAATATCCCATGGGTAACCTCCGCCAAATATTTAGGCGTTCTCCTCGATCGCGGGCTAACATACGCCCAACACGTCCGCGCAAAGGCCAAACTTCGTCACGCTGCGCTCAGACAGCTCTACCCTATCCTCAGATCTACCATGCCCAACCACCTAAAATTAAGGATTTATCGGGCAATCATTCCGCCATCGATCCTATACGGCTGCGAAGCCTGGGGATCAGCAGCACAATCTACCTTACGCAAACTGCATTCAGTGCAGAACAGGGCGTTAAGAATGATATACAATACCGGACGTAGATTCCCGTCTTACATCCTTCACAACCAATAAGGACTTCCCTACATCATGGACTTGGTAAGGGAGCGATCCCGAACCATGCACTCCAAACTTAACTCCCACGCCAATCAGCTGGTACGGGCATTAGGTCAATACGACCACAGAGCACCTCGAAGAAGGAAAAGTTACCGCCTACCCAAGGACGCCCTTGGATAAGGGTAATGCCACTCCCATCTTCTAACACAACATTACCCCAACACCTATTCCTGCCCCCTTTCTGTATCCTAAATTAGGTATGCAGAAAGAAACCATTGCCCAGGACACAAAAGCATGACAATACAAGGACAACCTCCAATACCGCACAGATAAAGTCGCATTAGCGGCTAGGTGCTGTGCAAACACGACATACCGTACAGGAGAACCTGTACGACCTGATCTCGGTTGCTGGTTGCTGGTTGCACCTCAAGACTTACGGTGGGGTTTTTTAGTGAGTAGGCTGCCCGGGTTCGAAGCCAGGGTAGGAGTCTTACACTCGCATGCATGCATGCGGTTAGGGCGTAAGTAGCCTTTTTCCCCACCACAAAAAAAACTTGCCGTTATTCACATGTGAACTGTGCATCACTCTCTCTCTCTCTCTCTCTCTCTCTCTCTCACACACACACACACATTCATACCTACACTTTCTCTTCAGATAACCCTCAGGTCCTTATTTATAAGGCGGACCCAGGTGGATGAGGGCCCCCTTGGGAGTGGCACTGGCTCGCACCTGCATTTCAGGCAGACTGCCCGCCAAGTGTGCACTCCAGACGAACAGGTGATACAACGGACATGCACTCACCTAATTGACGATGCCGGATGGTATATCAACAATCTTAATTATGAATTGCAGACGACGCCATAAGGCGGAGCGTAACAATTATAATTTACTGTAGACTGACGACGCCACTAGCGCGCAAATTACCACTAATCTAAGGGACTAATTGTACGCACTTCCTTTGTTCTTAGTGTATGTACATGTATATTTAGATTGTTTCAGGGATCCAGCATGCAGGGTATCGACACGCTCCCAGACTTCTGAGGCGCACGAACAGACGCGGCGTATACACGCCAAGCAACATAGCACCCTGATTCCTGACAGCAATCACAAATGACTCCTACCAAACCATCCATGACTCCGCTAGGGGGCAAGCTGGGCTTCGGTCAAGCTCGTCTCCAAGCTCCTAACCTTCTCCGTCTGGTTACGCTATGCGAACCAGCTCTATTTTCACCACTGAATGCGCGGGTGCTACAGGCGGTACCGCAGCAGGCTTTCACCTTCCTAATCCGGTGGATGGGGTTTTTTGGTGGGTATGGCCATCTTCAATGGCGACTCCCGCAGTACCATGGGGTCTCGTAACAAGATTTTTCCCCTCCACCTTTAAAAAAAAAAAAAAAAACTTGCCATTCATGAGCGAGGAAGCATGGTCAAGAAGAAGTATCGCCGGAAAACGCAGACTACGCCGGAAGATGGAGCCACATTGGCCGCCAATTCCGACCCGACGCAGAACGCCGCTACTTGTAACGCGCCACCTCAAGACAACACCGCCGCCACCGAACCTCCTGTAACCAACCCACGGTACGGCCGCTTCGGCGCAGTTGCCGTTGGAGTTAATCGACACCTGCATCCACAGATTATACTACAGGAGGGACAGCGAAAATGGAGTTCACTAGTCAGTGCCTCTAGGATTAGGGGTAACTACGGAGCGACACCACTAGTGCGACTTGTCTTTCAAGACAGGACGCATTACACCGCCACCATCACCTCAGGACTCACCCTCTTCGGCCGACACATTCGTATAGAGCGTAGTCGAATCGAATGGATCCAGCCTTGTCGGAGATGCTGCTCTTATGGACATGAAGCCCAGTCCTGTGTCGCCCGAGCCAAGTGTCACTACTGTGGAGCAGCGGTACTGACATCCTCCTGTCAGCACCACGACCTCACCCGACGTCGTAGGTATTGCGCCACCTGCGACAGGAGAGACCACTACACCAGGCAGGTTTGCTGTCCGCTCTACCCGAGGTACCGAAACCACGCCGCATCACAACCTGAGCAGTCTCAACCTCCTCAGCCTCCACAACCGACAACGCAGTCAACGCAGCAACCAAGACCGAACTTCACTTACGCCGCCGCCACCGCTGAAACACAACTGCCCAGCAAGAAGGTTCAGCATCTTCGTACCGAGGTTTATAGCCTCAATCAACGTCTGGGCAGTATTGAAGCCTCACTTCAACAACTCAACACCGCCGTCTCCACTCTCATCAACAGCATCTCCGAACTTCACCCAAACGAACCCGTGGAAGCCCTACAAACACAAGTCCGCACACTGCAACACCACCTCAACTCTTCAAGAAAGACCACCAACAAGAGGCTTGCTGGACTGAAACGCATACTTATTCACCACACCACTGGATTCAACGCTGCAGCGAGACTTCTTAATGAACTTCGAGCTGCAGTGATTGAATTAGACAACACCGAGCTTCTTGAATCCTTCCAGCGTGAGCTTGCTCGGCTTGAGGAAATTCCGGACCCGCCCACTCCTCCAACAACACACAAAGCAGGAACACAAATAGAGGAACACCTCTACGAACCTCAACCCCAGCAGACAAAACACCATCAACAGTATCAACGTCAACTTCACCAGCCATACACCGCAGCATATACGTCCAGCCCTCCACAACAAGCACCACCACCACAACGAAGAGAACATGAATCAATCGGCTTCTACAACCATGGTCACGCACCTTGTGACGAGATGTGTGACTACATGCGCTGTAGCGGCAAAACTCCAAATTTCCACAACAGACGCTCACCCAGATAATCCAGAATCACCCAGATAATCTTCCGCCGAACTCCCCATGATGTGCCAGCCAGGGCCTCGGTCATGACTGTCACCCGGCTACCCTTCACGTTACCGGTAATTAATTACCGGGCAATTACCTTACTATCGAGGGTGCTCAGCGGAACCTCATCACAACGCCACACTCCTCCTAATCTTCCCGTGAAATCCTTACATCCCGCACTTCCGGCGAAATAAGCCACTCTTTTATCTCCAACTCTATCTGTCTCCCCTTTAAAAAAATAAATAAATAAATAAATAAAAAAATTGCTATTCATGCATCCTGAAGATGGGAGAGATGTACACTCCCGAAACGTCGATGTCTCTTCATCACTACACCTGGCTTGAAGCCCGAGAGCATCTTGAAGATTTTCGTCGCCAGGAAAGCTTCAGATCATATTTTACCTGTTTCCGTTAATTCATTATTAGCATTTGTATTAACAGCAGCACCGTCAATGCTTTCTCTATGAAGAAAGCATGTACGTAGGAAATCTATATACCGTATTTTATCGCATAAGCCCCCCCCCCTCGCATATTTCCCACCCCTATGATTTTTCATCACTAAAAATTATTTACCTATTAAACATCGCATAATTCTCTCCTGGTTCATTCTTATTGGAGCGGCCTTCAAATGACTTGATAATGAACAACAATCGACGCACCGGTGTCTGTCACGGACAACAATGGACGCAGTGTTTGCCACAAAAATACTCGTATTGCCATTGTCACAACGTGTCGTCAAATTGAAATGTGAAGTTGCAGACGTGTTTCTAAGTCAGTTTGTTACAAGTCCTCGTATTGTTAAGAAGAGTTTTTTTTTTAAAAAAAACTGGTATTTCTTGTGCCATTAATGGTTCTAACGACATGTTGTGGAATAGTGAAAATGAAGATGTGTTATCTGAGCCAGATATAAAAAATAGTGATGAAAGTGAGACCACAGAATAGTCAGAGAAAAGAAACAATGAAACAATACATTGTAGGCCCAATAAAACCGTGGTACGTATCCAGTTCATTCATAAATTACTGTATACCTATATAACTTTCACATAATACTACATAGTTTCCCTTCCTTTCTGAATTCCTAGAAGCACCACTCGCATATTCCCTCCCCAGTGTTTTCAAGCAAATTTTTCGAGAAGAAAAAGGGGGGCATTACGCGATAAAATACGGTAATTTACAAGTAAAATCCGTGTATTTTTATTCCACACGATTTATTTTTTGTGAATAACTTTCATTTAAAACGAAGTTAAACACATACATGTATAATAACTGCTTATAGTGTTTGGGGAAAATTGGGGGGTGGAAAATTTCAGCACCACCTAGGGGATGGCAAAATAACGAAATCCGGCACTGGCTGCCAATGGCGCATATTGTGGGCTATCAAAGCTAGCACCGAAGTCTATATCTAAAGTAAACCAGAAATGAATTAACAATATTAATCATAATTGCAACACCAGCCAGTGTCCCTCATGAATGAAATAAATATGTTCAGAAACTATGAGCGTTGCTAATGAAGAGGACGAAGAAAGGTCTAGAAAGAGGTATTGTGAATATGAAATCCATTCTTCGTACTTGATTTTCTGTGAAGTCCTAGACACATTAATAACTCAAGCTAAATTAATATTCGAGTCATAGAAAAATTGAGATTTCTGACCTTACTGGATTCTAAACATTCTGCGAGTTACGATTAACGTTTTCCAACAAATACATTATGTGAACCGAGAGAACCATATGCTTCGCATTTCGCTATATTGTCTTTGAAAAACGAACTGAAAGTGTTATATTCACCTCAAAAAAGTTCTAATAAGTCCATTCAAACCATTGCAAATTACAATAAAATCAAATGGACTTGATGTTGTATACAGTGAAGTTCATAAACTATGCGAACTGATTTTAAGACTTACTTTCACCACTGCAAGCGCAGAAAGGAGTTTTTCAACCTTGAAACGAATAACATTTTATTTACGGGCAACACCAGGACAAATTCATATGAGCAACTTGGCTCTACTACCGGTGGAAAATGACTTTTGTTACACTGAGAAGACACCATGATAGTGCGACAATGCAGTTTACCCGTAAAGAAAGACGCCTGGAATTCATGTGTATATAAACAGGTATGGTAGAATTGTTCATTTTAGTTTTATAATTGTTGCTTAGCTTGTTTAAAAAAATGTACTTAAATTCACTGTTCATGAAGTTAACATTCAATCAGCAACCCCTTATTGTTCGGATCTGGTAGGCCAAGTGTTTTTGTAGTGTTTAGCGCCAACTTTTACTACATATGGCATCGCAGGTGGTGACACTGATGATACATGGAATGAAGATGGAGCACTGGTGGAATGAGAGGGAGGAGGAAACCGGAGAACCCGGAGGAAACCCGATCCTTCACCGCTTTGTACATCACAAATCCCAAATGCGGACACCTGGGATCGAACTCGTGTCGCTTTAGTTAGAGACGAATAGTCTAACCACTCGGCTACGACGCGGCCATGGTAGGCTTAGTGATAGGTCAAGTTACAATCCCAAAATACGCCAATGGTAGCTGCCTATGTTTGTTGTCAAGATGAGCAAATTAACGCGCAAAGTTCTGCACAGCCAAACCCGCGAGGTTATAAATAACGTGATGAAATTTATGGAAAGTGAAGCCGGGACATTCATTATAGATATTTAAAAAGTGAGGGAACAAGTGTCTGCGGCAGTAGGAGTTCCTAAGTTAAAATTAAAGCGAATAGGTCGTGAGGCTAAGAGAGAAAAGGGTATTAGCGAACCATTGTTTGAAGCTCCCAATAAAATAAGAAAAAGGAACAAACCAAAAACGAGTCTCGATGATTTTGATAAAGCGGTAATAAGGAGTGCGATAAATAATTCCTGCCCAAAGGAAAAGTGTCTTCCAACAATATCGAAACTGCATGTCAAGCTGCTAAAAGATTGTGTGTGCGAGTGCAGTAAAACGAGTCTGAGTACAATAGTCAAAGAGCTGGGCTACACGTGGAAGAAAACTAGGAACAACGGATGCATTCTTGTTGAAAAGCAGCATATAGCTTTTCAGCGATATAATTATCTGAGAAGTGTGGCAAACTACAGATCTCGAGTGCGGCCCGTAGTTTACATGGATGAAATTTACATTCATTCTTCCCACGTCACTTCCAAATCATAGATGGATCAAATTAAGTATGTTGACGCCTATTTTTAAGGAGGGAGGGCCTCATTACAATGCATTGTGGAAATGTGGAAATCCGCTCATTCGGCAGGAGATTATCGCAATGAAATGAATTAAAAATTATATGAAATGGCTACAAGAAAACTTAATCCCCAATTTCTCTGAAAGAAAGTGTGCTAGTGATATATAATGCTCACTATCATAATGTGCAAATAAACAAATGTCCTACCACTAGCTCCAGGAATGGCTAAGGGGATATATTCCATTTGCAGACAGTATGCTTAAGGTTAACTCCTTGATCTACTAAGACGATAAAGACCAACTCACAAACAATATGCGATTCACTCCTTGTTTCAACAATATGGTCTCATACTTCTACGGCTGCCACCATACCATCTGGAACTCAGTCCTATAGAACTAATTTGGGCCGAAGTAAAAAACTGAGTGACGGCAAAAAACACAATGTTTAAAATAAAGAACGTCATAATATTGGCAGCACAGAAATGTAACTTAATACCAAAAAAGTCTTGGAATATCCTATGAAACACAATAGGTACTTTAAGAAAATAAGTCAAGCACGGTCAGTAGTGAAGAAGAAGAAGAAGAAGAAGAAGAAGAAGAAGAAGAAGAAGAAGAACAAGAACAAGAAGAAGAAGAAGAAAGAGGAGGAAGAGCCGGAACGTAATGGCGAATCAGATGGAGATATCTCGGAGTTGAATGCATTCCAATGGACTGAGTTTTGTTTCCTATGCCCTGTAAAAGGTCAGAAAAATGTATTCTACTCGTATAAAGGTAAAAAGAAATATTGTTTAGTGTGTGTGTGTGTGTGTGTGTGTGTGTGTGTGTGTGTGTGTGTGTGTGTGTGTGTGTGTGTGTGTGTAGTTCATTAAAAATAAATATTAAGTCTTTATTCCGTTACTGTGTTTTATTTAAATTATCCTTGTTTGTATCATAGGATATTGCAGTTGAATACAATGTCTGGAAGTCAAGTTTAAGTTGATTGGACTATATGCATAGTGAACCGTAGCGGCTACACCACCACCCCTCTCGCGACAACTTCCTAATGTCGGCTAGAGCTAACCTGGCACTTGACAGCTACATAATTCACTAACCAGCGAACGAGGCTAGACCTATCTTCTCCAATCGACTAATTGTTGCGCGATGTGTTTGTCACACGATTGTGATTCACGTGATTGAATCAGCTGTCAAGTGCCAGATTAGGTCTCGCCAACTGTAGTTTGAGGCACCTGTACTAAAGCTACAAAAATATGGGATAAGAGGTAAAATGCTTTATTTATTAACAGTTTATCTTTCAGTAAACAAAGTACAGAAATTTTACATAAAACGGACAACACTGTAAAAAAAGGTTTCATCTGAATACGGTAATGTAAGTTAGGGTATATCAGAACGATCAGTACTCGATCCCCTGCTGTATACATTGTATACAAATAACAGGGCTAAATGTAATAGTGGCAAAGCAATAGCATATGCTGATGATACGGTGTTGATATTTTGGGATAAATTAGAAATTAGTCTATAGGATAATATAAAAGAACAGACAAATGTACTAGTAGAATATTCAAGGCTACTAATCTTCAAAAGTAGGGTAATGTTATATGAAGATGTAAACAGTGATAAAAATATCAATTTAATAACGAATAAGTAATCGGGCATGTAAAATTCTTAAACTTTTTGGGTTTACAACGGCATAGTAATTTAAAATTTCATAATTAGGTGAATAATGTACGCAAGAAAATTAGCTCAGTTATATGTTATAAGAAAATTATCCAAACTGTTGATGTACTAAAACTTGCTTATAATGGAATGATACACAGGCATATTAATTGTGGAATTGAAATTTGGGGAGGGGCTGGTATCACTAATTTGAATAGAGTACTTGTTCTCCAAAAACTGTTATAGGAAGGAAAGAATCATGCAAAAGTGTTTTAAAGCTCAAAATATATTAATGATTATCTCTCTATATGTGTTCAAGGTTATCTCATAAGTGTTAGTCGATCTGGGTGGCTCAGTTAGTTAGACGCTGGCCTACCGATCCCAAGGTCAAATTCGGCCCAGGCAGATGGCTGTTAAGTGTACTTAAAAACGACAGCTCCATGTCAGTAGATTTACTGGCATGTAAAAGAACTCCTGTGGGACAACATTTCGGCACACCGGCGACGCTGTTGTGATACTAGCAATTGACAGCGTCGTTAAACAACAACTAACAATTATCAGTGTTAGATGGCGGATATGACACGACTACTAATAGTGACTATCGCAATCTAAGTTGGTGGTAAGTTGTGTACAATAAACTCCATACAGTTTAAAAACGCTGAAGTGAAACAGCTTAAATCTGCATTGAAGGAATATTTAGCTGAAAGATGTTTGTATAGAATAGATGAGTTAGAAGGTAAGGTTTTATTCTCTATATTTGAATTTGTTGTACACGTGTAACATTTTCTTTTACGAATTATACAGAACTTGACTAAGCTTCACAGCTTGAAACATTCTATGATGTCTATAAGCTATATTAAATAAATAACCTCTAGAGCGTCTGCTCTTTGCAGACCGTAACCTTGTCGCCCGGCCACTACATCCTCCAACAGTTGTCAAGGCCACAGAGGAGTACAAGGTAGGGGTAGCGGAGGTCAGCGCACTAAGTCCCCCGACCGTAAGGCGAATAAGTACACTGCATTTCTCAAAATATGATAACCCTACCTGATTCTTCTTCCAACATCGGCGTTACTTTGAGGTATGGGTTTACAACGTTTGCGGTTTAAAAGTATAAAGGGATCTGAAGGCTGTGTACACTGCCCCTCGCCCTGTTATGGAGGGTTTTCGTTTGTTTGCTAATGGATATTGGCAGAGGGAGCGGTCCTCATTTGGAGGCCATTATGTTTTGAAAAAGTCTGTACTCGGCAATTTCATTTTGTTGTTTAAAGGTTATCATGGCAATGTTACCTCTTCAAATCTTACAAATGAGATTAACCTTTGGACACACGTGCAATAAGAACGACATTGATTCATTCAAACTCAATTTTCCAAGCAGCTACCAATGTTGATACTTCGCTTATGTGTTTACACTTTAAGAATCAATATTATTTGTATCTTTTGATAAAAGTACATACAAAACAGATTGTGTACATCAGATGATATAAAAGAAAGGCTTACACTTTCTTCATTGTATAACAGAAAAGAGTTTTTCTTCTGTATAAAAATGTGTTGTGTGGTGAAAGATATAGAGGTCATTATTTTCTATAAAACTAAATTCGTCGGTCTGGGTGACTCAGTTGGTTAGACGCTGGCCTACTGTTCCCAAGGTCGCGGGTTCAAATCCGGCCCAGACCGATGGTTTTTAAGTGTGCTTATCATTATCATCGTCAGCGTCGTCGTCATATTATTATCATCATTATCATTGTTATTGTTATTGTTATTGTTATTGTTATTGTTATTGTTATTGTTATTGTTATTGTTATTGTTATTGTTATTGTTATTGTTATTGTTATTGTTATTGTTATTGTTATTGTTATAGTTATAGTTATAGTTATAGTTATAGTTATAGTTATCGTTATCGTTATCGTTATCGTTATCGTTATCGTTATCGTTATCGCTATCGCTATCGCTATCGCTATCGCTATCGCTATCGCTATCGCTATCGCTATCGTAATCATTATTATTATTATTATTATTATTATTATTATTATTATTATTATTATTATTATTATTATTATTATTATTATTATTATTATTATTATTATTATTATTATTATTATTATTATTATTATTATTATTATTATTATTATTATTATTATTATTATTATTATTATTATTATTATTATTATTATTATTATTATTATTATTATTATTATTATTATTATTATTATTATTATTATTATTATTATTATTATTATTATTATTATTATTATTATTATGACTAAGCGAGATGCATAATATATCCAAATATGTAACACAGCAACAATGCATTTCCTTTTGCTAGGGCAGACGGAAAATAATTTCATCAACTACCTACAGAATTCACAATATGCAGGGCTACGTTTGAACGGTTTATTAGGTAAACTTTTCTTTAAAGAATGCACATGATATGATTTGTGTGCTGATTTTAGCTAGTTTTAAGAATAGTGAACAGAATACTCTGGCGGATATCTATATGGATGACACAATACTATAAGTATTACTTTAATTAGTTGTAATTGACAATTTATATTGTATAAAGAATAGCTTGTATACCATACATTAGAATTAGTTTTCTCTTTTATCCTAAATCTGTTTTATATCTTGACGAATCACCAGTTTACCAGCTTAGGCTCACCATGTAAACATTATGTGACACTAAAACAATACAATACAATACCTTAATTGCGCAGAAAAGCCACAGGTAAAATGTCCAGGCAGAGCGGAATGTCATGACAGTGTGCGTCAAATCTATAACGGTCACGATTTCCTGGAGTAGTAGGTACTATTCATGGTACCCATACCCCTATACTGTCGACCAGATTGACCGTGGAACTTTTCTACCTCTACCAATCCATTGATTTGGATATGCAAAGTTGAGGTGATTCCGCACATTTATATAAAGGTGTACAGGAGCTCAAGTCGGCCAGTTTAGTAGTTGTGTACTGGCACGTGTCACACTGTTATTAAAAAAACGTTACTGTACCGGAAACTACGCAAGTAACGCAGTAGAATGCACTCCAAGGACTCTAAGGAGGAATTTAGCTCATTCGCAGGAATGTTACTAGGCTTAGTTCAATGTGATTTGAAGCTTTCCTGGCGACGAACATACTCAAAATGTTCTCGGGCTTCTAGCCAGGTGTAGTGATGCACAGCCATTGACTAGTCATTCATCATCCTGAAGATGGGAGAGATGTACACTCCTGAAACGTCGATGGCTATGCATCACTACACCTGGCTAGAAGCCCGAGAACATCTTGAGTAGGCTTAGTTCGTTCATCCCAGTACATAGATGACTAAAGGTTTGCACACCTTCCATATTAAGATACCAAAACGAATGTTAACAAATTGTCACAACCATTCGTCGTCAAACTTTGACTCTCCAGCGTCCAAACCGTCATTTCGGACAGGCGTTCTAATTTGAAAACCGATCAGCTAGCCGTCCCACACAACATACTAAGCGTTGTCGGTGTTTTTTTAGGACACCCAGTAAACACACGCACACGCACGCGCACGCACGCATGCTCGCACGCACACAGGCACACACACACATATATATTAAAATATAGTTGGTTAGTCAGTCAGTCAGTTAGTTAGGTGGTTAGGTGATTAAGTGGTTAGCTGTTTAGCGGCTAGCTAGCTAGTTCATTATTCCTCATAAACATGTATTAAGAAAATGTATTCATATGGAACTAAGCAAATTTGAGGTTACAAATTAATAACAACAATCTAATGCAAGGTTATTTATTTTAGGAGCAGGAAATGCCCAATTTAGAGGACGAGATATGGGTGGGCGATCTGGCGATTCTTTGCGACATATGTTACCATCTGAATGAGCTGAATTGTAATCCACAAGGTCCGAAACAAAGTATTATAGTGATGTATAGTGGCGTGCAATTATTTATAAGGAAACTAGATTTGTGAATTAGCCACTAAGGGTAAACAGAATTTACGTATTCCAAATGCATAAAATCGCTTGGTAGTGTGCCAGAGGATAAATTATTATTTTCCTCGTTCTTAAAGACTTAATTAGTTAGCTTTTCATTCTTGAAGACTTAAAAACTGAGTTTAATTCACATAGATTCCAGGATTTCAGGAATCTTGAGAATGACATTTCAATGTTTGTTAACCCTTTTATTGCAGATGTAAGAGTTAACTTGCAATGTGAACTCATAGATCTACAAACAGATCTAGTGACAAAAAATAAAGGCAGGGATCTAATTGATACATACGTATTCAAAGAACTGTGTAAGGTAGAACAAGTAGTTCTGATTATCCTCCTGTTACAACAATGATTTACTCCACATATGTCTGCGAATTGTTTTCTCTCTGATGAACATAGTAAAACCAAAACTGAAATGTCGCGTTTCGGATGATCACCCCTCCGCATAACTGTGTATTGCTTTTACAGATATTACACCAGAGTTGGAAGGTCTTCTCATATGTTTGGATGACAACTAATGCGTGTGAGGACGTTAATTTAAATTTTAAAAAATCCGATTTCACTTAATAAAAATATGACGACCTTTTTTTGTGTTTGAAACAGTGGTAATCGTTAACTGTGTCAATGTACCACTGAGAAGAGTTTAAGAAGCGAAGAAGTCCCATCCTCCAACCAGCAAGAATGTTGCGTGTTCGGAGCAGACACTATTTTGCCTGCTCCTGTGTTAGGGTATTGTCATTCACCAAGAAAGGTACATTGACTTTGTGACTGACTGGACAAGTTCTACACATGACAACAGAATATTTAATAGTAGCAGCTTCTGCCTGCAATTTGAAAAGACAGTGAGGCAAGGAATTCCTGTTGGTAACAGTAGGTATGGTTGCAGGCAATTTTGATGACCCCTGTGTTGAACCCCTCGACCCCAGCAGAGGAAGCATACAATACTGCACACATACTAGCGAGAAATGTGGTTGAGTGAGCTTTTGGATGCTGGAAGAAGTTTCCGTGCTTAACAAGAAAGATCACACTAAAGCTAAACAATAGCCCAGCGGTTATTGCGGTTACTGAGGTACTACACAATACTGCAGCGGATAGGGGACTTCTGGAGGAACCTTAAAATAGAGAAGATATCATTGCTCATCAGACACCTCCGCCACCATAAGGGCAATAGCCATGAGGAATATTATTACACGTTTTTTTAATTACGTAACTAAAAGGTGGATCATAGTACACTCTAGAAAAGCTATTTCTATTTAGAATATATATAAGGCTATTTACAATTTATTACATACTTTTTACAGTTCATCTAACCTATATATACATTTCTGAGTCCAAATATGTTTTCAGTTCATTTTTAAACTTGCTTCCTTCGTGTAGTTTAGCAGTTCCTGGCAGCTTGTTGTATATCTGTCCTTTAATAATGGATCCATGCAAGCTGATTTAAGTTTTACAGGTATTCTGTAATAATTATATCTACCTCTGGTATCACAATAATTAAAGGCCGGAGGGATGTGCGCTCCCATGCGATACACGTTAGCTGGACGCACAATATGAATGACGTCAGAAGTACAACGTGTCCATCAAATGTGCAAACAACTGCGACAAGAATCAAGAGTCGAAACCAACGTAACATAGTACTCTGCGAACTAGTAAAGCATTGTCTTGCAAGTGTGTGCTGACGCAGGGTCAGAGTGTAGTATATCGCATAAACTACCTGAAAATCTTCAGTTCAACAATTTTTCAGTGTTGTCCAAAGCTATTAAGCAATTAGAAAAATGGGGTTTGGAAAGGTAGAAGAGTATAAGCATAATAGAAGGCTTAGCTAATTCAATTAATAGAGTACCTCTTGTGCCACGTATCATAAAGGTGAAAGTTAAATTCCAGAAAGTTCTAGACAAAAATATTGGTTATCAAGCTATGTGTGAAGTTTTGAGAATGAGTAAGAAGGAAAACACGCCAGACGACAGAGTGGAATTCTTTACATTTGCACCTCAGACATCGTGTGACATAGAAAGAAGTTTTTCACTATTTAAAAATTGCTTCAGTGATAGGCGTCCAAATTTAACGTTTAATAATTTACGAATGTACATTGTAACCCAGGGTAATGCACTGTGTGGCGATACTATAGTTAATAAATAGCAGTGTACAGTTCCAGAATGCATAGTTTATGGCGCTTATAGGTTGTGCTGTAGTGAGACGGTTTATATGGTAAGGCTGTACCTACCTGCAGTTGTTTACATGCATGAGTGACTACAGTTAAGTCCATGTGCAGTATACCTATGGAAAAATCCACACGCCTCCGCGTGAAATAATCATAAAGTGTACTGTTACTTGAGCCATTATTTTCCTTCTCAACTGCAATTACAATTGGCTAATATACATGTAGTCCAATACGGTAAGAAACTTATTATCTCTAAATACATTTCTACGTGACTCAGTGCTTGCTAATCTATACATACAACGCAGACATTTTTTGTAACACTAATACCCTATTCATGTGTGCATTACTGGTGCTTCCCCATAATTTTATGCCATAGAAAATGAGGAGACGAGTCCAAAATATAAGGTTCGTAGCATCTTTTTATCTAAATACAACGATAGGTGTCTTAAATCATACACAGGATGGAAGGGAAGTCATTACATTCCTTCAAATATGTGGTTCATAGAAGCGTTGCCAGCAAAAAGTCTAATGGCATTTTGTTCTTTGATCAGCCGATTTAGAAAAAATAAATGGCTTTTGATCCAAATTGGATGTGTAATTCCACAGGAATGTACGAAGATAACAGTTTGTTATGTGTAAGATGCATAGAGTAACTTATTTCTAACACAACTTCGGTAGTGATTATGGGACATCACACACGGTTTCAAAATAATTAGTTGCATAAAATACGTGGAGGAATACTACAAGCAGTTTTTTCAGACGTGCAGTAAGTCGACAACGTTGCCTTTAGGTTTGTCAGGGAATTGAACGGGTTTGTTATGTAAACAGGTCGGGCACTTTTGCTTCCGTGTAATCTTTTGGGAGCTAATGCTTGTGATTGGCCTACACTCCTGCAGTAAACACGGAAAGACAAGACAGGACATTTGTTTGTGTTCTTAAGAAGCACCATTACTGTGTTTTTATGCTGAGCTAGGGAAAGTGACACCCACACAAACTGTAGTGTTGTCAGCTTGTTTTCGATAAAACTAAAATATCTCCGTAGAAAATGGCCAGAGACAAAAACGTAAGATACAAAATGTGTTCCAAATACCAAGATCTATCACTGGTTTAAATTAATTTAATGGCTCCCCTTCCACCCGGTACATTAGAGCTTATTCTTTTTACATGCACAGTCAATATGAGCTTCCCAAATTAACTTATTATCCATGCGCATGCCTAAGTAATTATGGCTATCAACTTCTTCAATTCTAGTATTATTAAAAAATACGTCATCACTTTCTTCATTTGGTTTACGGTATTCAAATAAGATCATTTTGCTTTTCTTAGAATGAACTTTTTAAGTTTATGCTACTTAGGTGGATTGCTAGCTGTTTAACAGAGTGCACAATTGCTGTCACTAACTGGGTACGAGATATTTTCAGAGCAAATCATTGTAGTGTCGTCTGCATAAGACAATAGAGTACCGGTAGCTATATTTGGTAACTTATTTACTTACATACATATGGTACAAAATTTGGCCCAGAACAGACCCTTGAGGTACTCCAGTTATTACTACTTTTTGTTCTGATATATAGAATACGTATAGTATTCTTAAGCCTACTTTATGGTTGACTTCTGTCGAACATTTTCTATTGCTTTAATAAGACTTAATTATATTTAAGATTTTGCCCCTTATGCCGTAAGTTTCTAGTTTATCAGTAAGTATTTGATGTGAGACACAGTCAAACGCCTTCGAAAGATCAATTAATACTCTCGCAGTGCTCAAACCTCTGTCTAAATTTCCCAAAACTTTGGGCATCAAATCACTAACTGCTGTGGTTGTTGACATGTCCTTTCTAAAACGATGCGGATGGCAATTTAAAACACTGTATTCATTTAGTCAACCAGTCTAAGTAACAAAATATTTTCAAAAAGTTTTCCAATCACAGAAGTAAATTATAATTATCGACATTATTTCTATTACTGTTTTTAAACATGGGTTTTATGATTCCCAGTTTTAAGCGATTTCGAAATATTTCTTCATCTATGGAACTGTTTATTTCGTGGGCTAAATTAGCTGCAAGCTCATTTTTCATACCTTTTCAGTATTTTAGAAGATATACCATCACACCCTGGAGATGACTGTTCTTTAAAACTGCATCTTTGACTTCCTCAAGGTTTGTGTTTCTCATGAAGATGGCGCTAACGATTATATTCTGTACTTCTGTGTCATTATCTGGCATATCTTTCTCCATACTTCCCAAGGTTGCAAAATGGATATTATATAACTTGCTTATTTTGTATGTATTAGTGGAGTTATTTATCTTTTGTGTATAATGCTGTGATTTTAAATCATTTAATCTCTTATAATACTCCTTTTTTAATTGTGGATATCTTTCACTGTGCCCTTCAATTTGTGTCATCTTGTGTAATTCGTAAGCATATTTCATTTTATTACACAGAATGTAAATGTATTTCATCTGGTAATTTTATTTTCTGCACAGGCCTCATTTTGGTAGTCTTTCTTTTAATGCGGCAGGTAGTATAGCCGGCTGCAAATGTTTTCCGATGGAGGAGAGGGTGTATGGGAAAAAGACGAACAATTTTCTTATGAATTACTTGCGCCTGATACGCCCGACACAGCGATGCCTTCCATATGTATTCATTTTTGTGTTCCTCTGATGTGTGCTCAGCGGGGAGCCACCGAGAAGCTAAATAATCAATTTTATTCTATCAATAAAAAGTCGGCACATTCTTTTCTGTACGTATTTAAACAAGTAACATTGCTTTCTTGTGGTAGCATTACCGGCGTTTAAGAAATATGTTTAAACAATTCCTTAAATAAAGACAATACCTATTATGCATTCTCCGTTAATAGTGATGATGACGATGATGATGGGAATGGTGGTGGTGATGATGATGATGATGATGATGATGATGATGATGGTGACGACGACGATGATGATACTAATAATACTGATACTAATACTAATAATACTAATATTAATAATATTAATAATAATAATAATAATAATAATAATAATAATAATAATAATAATAATAATAATAATAATAATAATAATAATAATAATAATAATAAACAGTAATACTAATAATGATGATAATGATAATAGATAAACCACTGCAGATTTAAAGGGTGATAGGCGAGAAAGCTGAGGGCGAAAAGCTATGTCGTAAACTATAGTGGCCGATGCCTCACAGTTTTTGGAAACTTGCTCTTTTGCAATTTGCAGTAGTTATATTACTTGTGTTACGTTAAACTTTCATTTTACTTTGAAGTTCTGTTTTCCTGCTATTTCCGACAAACAGACATTCGGTATTTTAAACTTCGATGTGAAATTTCAGGTCAAATACATGATTTCATATTCGCTGAATAAAACCAACTTGCGAATTTTACAGCGCGCTTACGTGTGTATCCATGAATAGCTTAAAAATGTGGTATATTAAAATTATTTAAATCCTCTAAATTTAATTTCATTATAGCGATATTACGCCCCTAATATCGAATATTTAGTTTCCATCCACGCTGCGAGTTCGTTCTGGATTTATAACAATGTTGTTTTCTTTACGTTGAGGTTACTTTCTTACGAACAAGTGTAAGCAAAATATTGGAATGATATTCTCTTTGGACCTACAAACACCTTACGCCCCTCTCCTTGTAGACAGATATGTTCTGGCAACTTGACCATTGAAACCACCTGGCATAACTAATAGATAGGCCATACTGGTTCTCCCCCCCTGCGCCCTCGCGGCAAGAAGCATGGGAGTTGGAAAACATTTGAAATCGATCCTGTAGTAAAGTAAAAGATTAATGTTCTCATGAATATTTCCCATTTTATTGCTAGTTTGCTCTGCACACACTTTAGACTAAGTTTCCATTTCTAGTACACTGTCATCCGACATATTTCTGAATTCAAAAATTGTGTCTTTATTGTGAGCTATACAGAGTGTCCCAAAATTAGACCAACAAACTTTGGGAGCTGATAGATAACATTATTTTAAACACTTTTTATTAAGGAAACTTTTTTTGCTGCGGTGCTTCGTTTAAGCGCTAGACGAGTTAATGTCATAGATTACTGCCTCCCACCTAGTTTAAATGTTTACGGCAAAATCAACAATGCAAATTAGTATTGCACTTATGTTAGTAAGGTACACAATCTTAATCCAAGAAACAAACACAGAACACACAAACGAAACACAAACATCTCATTGTTTACAGTTAATCACAGCTTTACTATTCAAAGTAAGTTTTGGAACGCACGCCCATTGCGATTAATACAAAGAGTGCATCAGCGTGCCCTATTCTGCTGTACCCTCGCAAAGACACCAGCCATTTCTCTGGTTTAAAAGTTTGTCGGTCTAGTTTTATATCAATGAACCTACAATAATATTTATTAATATATTAATGTTGATATCACCTAAGATAGTCAACTTGTTCTCTTTCGCCAATAGTTTATACATTTTTTGTAGTATTTAACGCCCGCTTTTATTACACACAGCACCGCAGACGGTGGCACTGATGACACATGGAATGAAGATGGAGCATTGGTGGAATGAGATGGCGGGGGAAACCAGAGATCCCGGAGGAAATCCGCCCCAGGGTCGCTTCGTCCACCACAAATCCCACATGCGGGTTCCTGGGATCGAACCGCGGGCGCTTTGGTGAGAAGCGAATGGTCCAACCACTCGGCTACGGTGCTGCCTCCCAATAGTTTCTTAAGAACACCATCTAGATGCTCAAAATGCAGAAACTGGGGCATTTGATGACCTATATATACAGTGTGTCCCAAAAAAACGCCGACAACGCTTAATATTGTGCGGGACGCAAATTGATTGGTTTTCAAATAGGAAACCGAGTCCTAAAATACACGTCTTGGGCACTGTGGCGCACCGAAGTGTGAGATGGGTGCACATTCACATTTCGTCAATGGACCCAATATACAGCTGTCTACATTACGGACTTCGAAATGTGTACCTTCTACGTCACTGCAGAACTTATATCAGAGGTGATGGGCCTCATGCACATGACCCAATACGTGTGCTTGTCTTTGAAAATTTTCAATCGCTCCGTGGATTCGAGCAATAAAGTCCTTCGCTTACGTTACAGGAGTGCAATACACCACACTCTTCATACAATACCACAGTAAATAGCCGAGGAGTGTATGATCTGACGACTGTGCTAGCCGTGGAACTGGTCCATCTCTACCAATCCATTGATTTGCATATGCAACGTTGAAGTTATTCCGCCATTTACATCAAAGTGTGCTGTAGCTTATGTCGGCCATTTCCACAGTTGTGTAATAGCACATGTTGCACTGCTGTTAAAACGTTACTGTACTGGAAATTACACAAGTAACGCAGTAGGATCCTCGCCAGGGATTCTACGGAGGAATTTACCGCATGCGCAGGAATGTTATGCTCAGGTCGGTCATCCCAGTACACAGATGGCTGAGGGTTGCATACCTTCCGTATTAAGATACCAAAACGAATGTTAATAAATTTACACAATCGTTCGTTCTCAAACTTTGGTGCTCTCCAGCGTTCAAACCGTGCATATCCGGACAGGTGTTCCTATATGAAAACCGATCAGTTTGTCACCCCACACAACATACTAAGCGTTGTAGGTGATTTTTGGAACATCTGGTATATACCTAAAATTATGTGGGCTTGCTTCTCATTGTACATCGCAATTGCAGCCATTTCTATTATTTCAGAACCCCCTCTAGAGCTTGGAATTTTGTATTATTTACAACATGTATATTGTGACAGCTCCACCCTTATGTTTTTGTCTACAATAGCTGCCAGTCAGTTTAAAATTAGCAATATTGCACAGGTTTATATTACTATTCCGCAAACCATGCTCAATCATTACAGCTAGTTGTGGTTTTATCTCATCTAATACTATTTCTAGTGCCTGCATTTTGTTGCTTTGATACTGGGAATTTTGATGGAATGCTCTAAATATTGTGTCTAAATTGGATCTTGTTTTCTCCAGCGCTGGGGGTTATCCGACGTTTGCAAATTGATTTCTTTGAGAGCATACACATACCCATAGTCAACAGGGAAAGACTGTTTTCTGTTATGTATAGTGTCTATAGACTGCTTAACCATTTTCACTAAATATATTTTGCCTCTGGTATCGCGGCGTATGCTGGGATTGTGATTTGGGACATCACTTGGCCTGCCATGGCTGTGGCGTGGCCGAGTAGTTAGACCATTCGCCTCTCACCGAAGTCGCCCAGGTTCAATCCCAGACGAACGCATGTGCGACTTGTGATGGACAAAACGGCGCAAGACGGGTTTCTTCCGGTTTCCTCCACCCTCTCATTGCACCAATGCTCCATCTTCATTCCATCTATAATCAGTGTTACCGCCTGTGATGCCATATGTGGTAAAAAAAAGGTCGTTAAAAAAACCTACTATATCCGGATAATAGGGGATTGTTGATTAAATGTTAACTTCATGAACAGTGCATTTAAATAATTTTTTCTTGAAACAAGCTAAACAACAATTATAAAAGTAAAATGAACAGGCTTACCATATGTGTTTATATACAATTGTATTTCAGGCGTCCTTACTTACCCGTAAACTGCGTTGTCACAGTATCAGAAAACAATTTCTCGCGATGTCTTCTCAATGAAACAAGTATATCTTTCTCCACCGGTAGAAGAGCAAGTTGCTCAGACCAATTTGTCCTTGTGTTGTCCGTGTATAAGATTTTATTCGTTTCAAGGCTGAAAAACTTCTTTTTGCGCTTGAAGTGGTGGAAGGAAATGTTAAAATCAGTTCATATAATTTATAACTATGTGCACAACATCGTCCATTTTATTTCATATAACTTGTAATGGTTTGAACGGATAGTTAGAAACGTTTTGATGCTGGCCCCATAGCTCAGTCGATAGAGCAACAACCTGCTGTGCAAGGGTTCCCGGGTTGGATTCCCGGCATGGGGTAGGAGTTTTTCACCAGCCAAGATTATTCCTTATCCTCCCCAAAGTCCGGAAGTATGAATGTGAGTGCGAATGTGTGTGAATTAAAAAAGGAAAAGAAAACCTATAGTTAACCCTCTGTTAAACCAGTAACACCATTGCCAATATGCAACGTGTGCAAAGGGAGAAGCTGTCGATATGACCTTTTTAGTTAAAGGTGGGATATAAATAGCACAAAAAGAATCTTCTGAGGTGGATATAACACATTCAGTTCGTTTTTCAAAGACAGCGTATCGAAATAGGAAACATGTGGTTCTCTCGGTTCATATAATACATTTGTTGGGAAACTTTCATCCTAACTCATAACATGTTTAGAATCCATTAAGGCTGGAAATTTCAACTGTTTCTGTGATGCAAATCTTAATTTAGTTTGAGTTATTAATATGTCCAGGACTTCACAGAAAATCCTAAGTACGAAGAATCGGTATCATCTTCAGTTTCTCTTTCTAGACCTTTCTTCGTCCTGTTCATTTGCGACGCTCATAATTTCTGACCATATTCCTTGAAATCCTTGGTTTCTAATTGTTGATCTCTTATGTTTATTCAAAGATGTGATTAAATACGCTAAAATTGCAAAACCCGTCGTATTTCAGGGCGTTTTCTCAGTTGCAAACAAGAAGTTCAGCAATAAAGTTCGTTTAATTTGCATGAACCAGTCAGCCGCACATATTTATCATAATTGTTTATATTAAAATATCTTTTCTGAAGATTATTTTTTTTCCTTCTGCTCGCACTGTAAATGTGGAAGAGCTGTAGTAGGCCTTTCCTGCTTTACTATAACTTATCCTCGTATTTCAACTGCGAGAATGGTCGTTTTAGCAATTGTTTTATTACACATTGTTCACCATTTCGAAGAATTAGTACTAGTAACTCTCTTGGTACACTCACGCTATGAAATAAATAATACTAATAAAGCTGTTGAGGACCGTAACAATCGCACAATATTAAAAACAGAGTATTCTTGCTAACTTCAAGTCAGTCGTGTTCACATGGCACGTTTCGGAGACGCTCGTGTGAGTATAGCGACACGGGATTCCGAAGCCTTGGCGTGCTTATTTCTGGATTCCCCTGCCTCAACCCTCCTTGCCCGTATGGTACTGAAGGCTGTGGCAGCAAGCATCCGAAGCCCTGTTTTCCCCTCAGGTCAATGGTAGAGAACGAGGCATATTGCATCCGATGCCTTAATTATTCACGAGGGAAACTAGTATTGCAATTATTATTACTTATTAATTTCTAGTTTAGTTTAGATATGGGGTTCTTTGATAGCCCACTCCAACATCGGCGCTAATCCTCGGGCATGGCTATCTCCGTAGATCGCTATATGATTTCTCTTTCTATTTTGTATGGTATTTATTTCATTACTCAATTACTTGAGGCGCGGTCGTTATTCTTCAGTATTTCACTGTGTCAGGGTTTTTAAATTTTCTAATTGATTCGCACATTCACTTACGTTACCTTTGTCTATCATTTCATGACGATTTCTTAGGTTATAATTACTTTTAATGTATTTTTTTTACGGAGTCACTACTTAGCTGAACTTCAGCGGCCGCCATCTTGTTATTACATGACAAATGTCGCTCCACAGAGACCTCTTTTAAAAATCAAATAATTTTTCAGTAGCTATATAAATGTTCATTGAAAGTGCCAACTAGTGTCAGTGTCGTGAAAAGCTGACTGTGGCATTTGCATGCAGTTTCTATAATCTTATGGCTAAATTATTTTCATCTGATTACCCTTCTCGTAAGACACTGTGTGTAAGGTCAGATGCCGGTCTGGGAGCAGATGAACCTATGGACCGGACAGAGTGAAGACCAGGGAGTGGGTGGTCAGCCCAGCACCAGGTATGAGTGAGGAAGAGGATGAAATGAAATGCAGGTGAAGAGGTCATGATGGAGCAGTTGCAGTGGTGGGAGAAACCAGAGAAAGCCCACCCAGATGCTGCTTTGTCCATCATAAATACCACATGTGGGTCCCTGGGATTGAACCCGAGCTACTTTGGTGATAGGCAAATGGTGTAACTATTCAGCCATGGTGCCACCCAGGCTAAATTATAAGTTGTTAAATACCAATCACAACAGAGCTATGTTCTAGTTTCATTTTTTAAAAAATAAAAGACCTCCAAAAATGTGGGATGGCGTGGAAAGCCATATTAGCAAAGTCTTGAATGAATATACCAACATTGTTGTTATTCCTTACGAATTTATTATTATATTTTACAAAAATTTGGCATTCTATCTAGTACATCATTGTATACAATTCGACCTGTGTACTTACAAACATTTAAAAAAATATAAATAATAATACTGCACTTCCTTAAATATTACAATACTAGTCTGCATTTCTTGACAAATCAGACTAACATCTCTGCAAGAATTCAAACATGAGAAACTAGATACATTTCTTTCTTCAAGAGATCAATACCTTTGTACTTTTGATATCTAACTATAAATGTTTATTACATGCCTAAATTTTACAGATTCTGCTTAGGTAATTTTCATTATGGATTGCATTGATTAAACGCACACTGCACCAACAAATTTAGGGGTAGATGACTTACTAGGTAGCAAAGTTGTGTAAGATGGAAGTGAGCCCCTAAAAGAGAAACAAAACAGAAAATGAAGTGAAAGCAATCTAAAGAGAAGTTTAAATCTGTTATAACATTAACAGTTACCAATGCAAACAAGTCAGCATCTTAAAAGTACTTTCCTACAGTGATTACATTTGTTTTGATACAGAAATTTATTTGATGTCGGTAGTATATGGAAATTTGATATTGGTCATTTTATTTAAAAAGTAATTCATAAATTGAAGGGAATAAAGTATGTAGTAATAAACAACAACAATCATAACAACAACCATAATAATAACAATAATAAATAAAAGTAATAAATAATAGTGATAATTTGAAGTTAATAAAAATATATGGATAAAATTATTAAAAGAAGGGGTATGTTTGAAAACAAGAATAGCTGAATGCTAACGGACATATTTTGAACCAGGCTTTGCATCAGTTACAAAATTCACTAGCTGCTAGTCTGCCTGGTGAGACGGGACGTGTAACTTGTGTCATCGACCTGTAAACCTGGGCAGAAACAAACTGTCAAAGTTAGTTAAAATCTATGAATAAACCCAAGGGTTCATTACAGTGTACATTTATATATGCATATTATCAATGAATAGTGAAATAGCATCTGTAAGAAGAATAGTGGTCAGCACATCTCCTTACAAAGTGTAAAAGAGATATGCCATTAAAGTATTTCAAAATGTGCATGCCATCATCTTTCATACAACCTGCGCATAAGGTTAAGATCTTAATTGCTCTAGCTAGCTAGGGATGATTATCTGCAAGATTCAGCAGTGCATTGTCGAGCAAAGGAGTTCAACATGATCTCTATCATCACTCCAACAATGTACCAACCATTACCCCCAACCTTTGTAACATTGTCACAAACTGGCAACCTCAACTTGTAGCAAGGTAATATTTGGTACAAATAGTCACATCTACATGTGGCTTGAAAGCATTGACATCAGAAGCCAGCAGTAACGTATAATTGTTACAGTTTTCAAGATCACCTATGTGACCTGAGACAGCAGTGTAAGCTGGCTGTCTACTATGTTTGCAGTACTGAGTTCAGAGCAGTAGTTATTTTGTGCAACACTTCAACGCACTCAAATGCCAGAGGTTTCAAAAATGCTTTTAGTTGGACCCACTGAAATCCTTTGTGAAGACAATTTGGTACTACTATTACTGTTAATAGAAGATTTATCACAAAACTGTCAGGAAGCTGGCAGTGAGCATCAGCACAAAATACTTTAAAATTACTGAATGAGTGTACATAACAGGTCAAAGAATTGCAAACTACACCAAAAAACCAGATTACATCTTGCTTCCATTTGTTTTATCCAATAATATCTCAATCCTTGGATGCATCTTTTAACAATAAAACATACTACAGTACAACTCCAATAATTTAACTCTCTGTAACTTGACATTTTTTATAACGCAACGACCTTTTGTATTTTTTATCACTAACCGTGACTATTTCTATAATCCACCTTGCGGTACAAACAGGATAGGTAAATTTTAATCAGCGTACATATACAACCTACCACATTCTCACTTACAACAACAGAAGATCTGACCGTGTATTGACCTTCAATATCTAGTCAGAACAAAAGCACCTGGTAGACCATTGTTGCCAAATCAAAAGCTTGCCACTAATGTGGATACAAAGCACAAACACTTGCTTGGAAGGTTTGAAGGTTTATTGCTTTACCCAATACATACGTGGTAAACCAAACTTTCACTTACATATTTCTGGTTACAGTATGGTTTCTCAGATTTCAGAGTTACTGTTAGTGTTGAGTTGTATTCTGTTTGTGCCAGTGAAAATATTGAATGAGAAGAAACGACAAGTTAACATTACAATGGAAATTAAATCGGACAACAGCGAACATATTAATATGTAATTTGCAGTATTATGTTATAAGTAGGGTTAGGAAGTTCATGCCCTAAAAAACACTGAAACATGCATGCAAATATGCTCTTAAAAACTTGAAAATATGCCAAGAAATATGGACTATTTAATTAAAACAATGTCCCTTTGCAGTAGACAAGACGAGTTAGTATAAATAATAAATAAAGTTACCTTATTCCTTAGAGGTTGAAGCAGAAGTGGTCTCGCTGCTTGTATTAACTGCTAAATTGCAAGTCACAACCAACACTTTGCGGAAATTTTCAACTATGAAACATCATCTGTTGTCTCGCAAAACACTTTTGTAACGTGAAAAACTTCTCTCCACGTCACAAGATCTTATTGAGGCATATTTAAACTATGTTAACTGCTTTACAGGGAGAGAATCTCTTGGTGTGACAGATGGTTTTCTTTCAAGGATGTCTCAAATATCGCACAACTGTTTATAACCAGAATTTTTTGAAATTACATAATTCACTTTCTCTATAACTTTTGTCCTATGCTACCAGGAACCAAACTTACATCTCATATTCTTTTTTCAAAGACAGTAAGTGATTCATGCAAAGGAGATCCTACAGCTTCTAATGCCATTGTGGCTGTTGGTAAGAAAGAAAAATGTGCAGATATGAAACTAAGATCCTCTTTCAACCCAGTGCCTGACAGAATATTTTGCACAGTTTCCATTGATGAAGCATCTTTCGAGTCCACTGAATTAACAACTTCAACTATTTCTATATGCTCAGTATAATACAAAACTACATCGACCCATGTTCCCCATTGAGTTAACACTGGTGCAGGAGGAAGTCGGATATTAGGTGCTGTTGATCTACACAACTCAACTCTTTTAGGAGATTTAACAAAAATTCTCTTTGTACTGCTCACAAATCTACCAATGGGAAAGAATCACGTATTGTCTCAGAAATGCGATGTAGAGCATGTGCCAAACAAGTTATATGAATTAAGTTAGGAAAAATGCCTTTCAGAGTTTGTCCTTATTTTACCATATAAGAACCTGCGTCAGTAACAAATAAAAGTAACCGGTCATATTTGATTCCACTTGGCCTAGTAATTTCAAAGAGTCCATCACAAACTGGGTCACAGTTACATTGTCAGTGGCTGACAATTAGCATACATTAAGAAGATAAGGTGTAGTCTTTTGTTCATTGTTTAAAGCACCCACGATTATATTAGCAATAGAACAGCGCTCAGAATCAGGGATTTCATCAACAGACAACCACACGAACTGATCCGCTAATTCATTTTGTATATTTGACACGTTATTGTAACAATGTCCTATATAAGTCTTACGCAGTGTACTTTCTTCAGGCACATGTTGTCGAGTGTACTTGGCAAGAAAGTTTTTAAATGTTGGATTATTAATTTTGAACAAGGGACTATCAGCAGCTAAAAATGCTTGGCACAAGTCGTAGGAAAATTCAGTTACCTTACTTCCTAAACACTCTGTAGCTGTTTTTGAAGAGGTTCTTTGTCTGCGAGTTTTCTGATTAAAGTCTCCTTATGTTTTGTTGTGTTTATGTGCTGAACTATTTGAAATCTTTTCTCACTCCCTACATTTTTCTCACACCCTCAACAAAACAGTGCCCTATTATCTGTAGATATTAAATCACCTGAAAACTCTTTATGTAAATAAATTAATCTAGCGCTTGAAGTTGGTTTTATTTTCGGCATTTGAAGAGCTTTTTAACATTTTATACACCTAATTTAATTTGGTGGGAGCCAGTTCACAACACTGTTACGTTTGAAGACCACGACAACTACTGGTGGGCAGGCAAGGAGTTGCTATAATCATGCTGCTCAAAACATTGACCTGCACTTTATCTTTGTTAATATAAACCTCTCAGATAACGCACTGATTATTATCTACGCACATACATATAATGAAAGTATGGAAACAGGGGATTCACTGCATGAAAATATGGCTCAGCATTGGTTCTCGTCACCTCGCGAGTTGCATCATCATGTGCAATACTACCAATATGAAAAATATTATACAGATGGGGAAAAAATAACAAAAAAAACCATAAAAATCATTAAAATATGCAATATAGGGGCTAAAATATTGAAATATTATGCATTTATAAAAATCAAGAAAATATGCAGTTATATGCACCATAAAATCATGTCCAAATAACCTAAAATTCCATAATTCATACACATAATTTAAAAGCATACATTTTTAACCCCTATGAAAAAACATGCAAATGAATGAACTTCCTAGGCCTAGTTATAAGTAGTCAATAACAGACACCTTATTCCATGAAACTATATTTTGGTAACTTGACACCCTCTCAGTCCACATTAGATTGAGTTATCGGGATTCTACTATATTACTTACATTGCCAAGCTTACACTAAAAATAAAATGGTCATAGAGCTCAACCCATAATTACATACTTAAGATAATCCTAAAGGATGTCTAGAAATCTACACCATTTCAGGTCTTAAAACATAAACATCTAGCAATTTCTTGGCCAATGCTGAGAGCTGCACCACTAATTGTGGTTTGGTTTCTTCCTTCATTTACTGAGTATCAAATGCACTATATATTCCAGTAACACAAGCTGCCAACTACACAGTTCAAATTTCATTGACTGTTCATATTCAAGATGCTCTCGGGCTTCGAGCCAGGTGTAGTGATGAAAAGACATCGTTTCGGGAGTGTACATCTCTCCCATCTTCAGGATGAATGACTAGCAAGAGTGAAGGGACCAGTACTGTCAGCCAGTACATACCGAGTAGAAAACACCCAGTCTAGTGTGGAGGTGGTTCACCGCTCCGTTGGAATCTGTGTTTTCTGAGTCGGTCGATTTCCAATTTTAAGGCTGGTTTCCAAGATGGACTAAACTGCAATCCAGCGTCCCGGTTCAGTGTACTCTTCTCGGAGGAGATGGCCAGAGCCTCCTTAACCCTCCGTTCCCATAAACCGCTACATTTTGCCACAATGGTCGTTTCTTTGAAGTTAGCTCTGTGGTCTTTTTCGAAGCAGTGCTCCGCCAGCCCTGACTTTTCAGGGACCGTTCGTGCTCCTTGACTCTGGTGGAAATGGTCCTGCCGGTTTGCCCTATGTACGGCATCCCGCATTCACAGGGGATACCGTATACCCCTGGTACATTAAGGTGCAGTTTGTCCTTCACCGGCCTGACTAGGTGTTGGATCTTCAAAGGCGGCTTGTGGATGGTTGTGATGATGTGTTTTGCGAGAATTCTACTGATTCTGCCGGAAAGATTGCCAGTGTATGGGATGCAGGCAGTGGCGGTCGGCTGGTCTGGTGTTTGCTGAGTTTGCAGTTTTCCTCTCTTGGCCTTGGAGATTGAGGCTTCAATATCCTCCACGGAGTAGCCATTTTGGCAGAATGTGTGCCTCAGGTGCTGCAGCTCTTGTTTTAGGTGGCTGGGATCAGAGATCGACAGAGCTCTGTGGAACAGAGTGTTAAGAACTCCGACCCGTTGTGACTTATGATGGAAACTGCCAGGAAAGCTTCAAATCATATTTCATTGACTGTTACTCCTCATGTATTCAATAAGAAAGTAATTTGATACAAGGATACAGTATATTTGATCTCTAGGTTCAATTTTGTTGCCACTTACAAGACGGGCTTAAAGATCAAATTTCTGATCACTGGGTGAACTGCAAAATATATAACAAATCGCCATTATTTCAGCAGCAGGATTGTTATGTTTGGAAGTAAAAGTGTTACAAAACACGCTTCATAACAAATGTACATTTTAATTATCTTAAAAAAATAATAAACACCTTCTCTGACAGCTGTGCTGATTATATCTGTTTATGCTCTCTTAGAAGCATGTACAGATAAAATGTATTATTTCTTTATTGTGAAAATCTGAAGGTTGTGAAACAAAACTTTGATACAAACTTATTACAAACTGCCTCAAAAATCAAACTAATGCAGCAAGATTAACATGCTTTAAATTCCTTTCTGCTCTGTAATCATACTAATGAAGTTACATTTTCTTCTTTGATAACTTCAATTTAGTCATCATAGAATATTAGCTGAAACTTGGTAGCTTTGAGGAATCCAAAGTGTAAAATTAGATGTATAATGTGCTGTATTTAAACACTACTATTTCTTGCATAATCACCTGATGACCTGCAGCTAAATTTGTCCCATGTGTTTCACAACAGTGACTCGAATTTTGTACTTTGAACATGTACAGAAAGATTTAATTTAAGGCTCTGTGAGGCCGCTAGATATTGGATTGGAAGTTGTTCTAATATGCTTCAGATGTTCCTCAATCTGTAATACAAGGAAAGTTGTTGTTGTTGTTTTCTAGTGCCTTGCATCTGGCAATGAAGCCATTAGCATTCGTGCTTTCCAATACTTTTGAACTGTAGTTTCTTCTGATCTTAATGCTTCACAGGTCTTCAAGTGGTCTTCGTTCATTTCTGCTGGATCGTTACACAGGACACATATTGGTGAGGCTGAGATACCTATTCTGTAGAGATGACCTATTTAGTCCTCCCGGCTAGGTCTGATGGACCCGTTGACCAACGATAGGTGTGATCCCCCTTGCAAAATGGGGGTTTAAGTTGGGTGATGTAACTGCCACATTGTAAAACTGGTGCCCATTAAGAAAACAGTTACATGAAAGCCACATACATGAATATGAGTCCTAAAGATAAACATTCTGGAGTTAAAACTGTCCCCCAATCGGATCTCCGGGTGGGGACATCTTTAGGCAAATTTCATACAAGGAAAGTTCATTGAATAAATTTAGAAACAGCAAGTGGCAAATATTTAAATAAATATTCTTTTCTGCATTGTTAACACTAATATGAAATCATTTCAGACAATTTAGGGTGAAAGCATTAAAGACAGAAAACTTGGGTTATATTCACCTTAAATGACTATACTTGATTAAACACTTTGGGAAAAGGTAGTCAAGTGACTTACTAATCCATACATAATTGTAACTACTATATAGTTTAAAATTTAGACATCTTTCATTTTGTAATACAGGAATATTAATAGAAATAAACAGGGCAAGCATACACTGTTCTCTGCACTTTTAAAAGCTGCTGTATCTGAAAAAAATTTGCAGTTCATTGCATTTCATTCCATTCCTTGGTGTTTTGGTAATATTTTGATAATTATTTTTCCAGGGAAAAACAGTGAGGCTTCTTCCTTTTCTTTTTCTTTTAAAATGCATGAAACTCTTCAATATTCATTCAGGACTTACCACCCTGGCCTCAATTGTGCGACTCCTCCTGTGGCTTATAGATGAAGTTCCCTGGTTGGATGTACTGTATGGTATGATTTTCACATGGGGTATCAGCATTTAAGAAGTTATGTTTATTTTTCTGTATAAGCATAATTTGTTAAATTTTGAGGTCAAATATGAAGATCTTATGATGATGTATGTCCAGCCAGGTAATGCCATCTACAAGCCATAAGAGGAAGCTCAGGTGAGAATTTAGTGTGATGCAGATAGCAGTCTCCAAAACATGTTCTGTTAATTAATTTTAAACTGTGAAGAGGAATAAAAAATTCATTTTGAAGTATCCAGGACTGTTTATTGGAATCTATTATGTGGCATTTAGGTTGAAGATAATTCCAATCCACTTATACCAACCTGTAGGTAGTAATCATGAGCAGGCTAAAAATGCAGTGCAAAAGGTAACACTGTGGCAACTTGCTGCTTCCTATCACATATGATTATGTCATGATGTTGAACATACTCAAACTTGAACCACAACTGAGAAATTCCCAACTATGGTGAAGAGTCGACTCTGGGTCCCTTTGTATACTAGCAAGGTACAGTGATGCACCATATTTTTGGGACAAACAACTGTTAGAACTATGTTAGTGAGATACATGTAGAGAGCCCACTCTGATAAGCTATGTGAAATTAAGACTAACAAATACCAAACGATGGTATAAATATTTCATTGATTATGAGTTGGTTTAGCATTAAAACCTAACTACTGTAAGAAGCTGCATAACTGAATTGTAAGGTACCTGGGTGACCGAGCTTTGCACAGCATTTTCTTTCGTTTTTTCTTTTTTTGTGAAATTGTGTTTTTTTGTCAGTGAAGATACTTATTTGGATAAACTTGAAAAGCAAAGCATTAACTTACTTAGTCAGATTATCCTCCCCATTATGTAGGACTCACTCCCTAGGACTTAAAATGTTAACTAAATATAAATTTTTATCCAATCGTTAGAGCAGTTTCCGAGATGCAGAGATACATATAAATATTTCATAAGCATTATCATCATTTCGGCCATAACACATCCACTGCTGAACATAGGCCTCCCCCATTGACATCCACTGATTGAGATTTTCACCGAGAATTTGTTCCACTATGGAGTTCAGGTTTTTGGCGCTGCCATCGAATCTAACTTCCAGGACATTAACACATTGGCCAAGGTCCTTTACCTTACCGCCGAGTTCTTACATGTCTTCCTTCACCCAGCCAGCTGCTTGTTAATCTGCTCCGATAGCTATATCTTCATATCGGACATTCCCATTTTCATCTTTTCCATTCCAAAATTTGCATTTTCCAATTTGGCTTTAATTTTTGTTTCCATCTTTTCCATTCCGGAGTTTACATATTTCAATTTGGCTTCTATCTTTGTTTCCATCTGCTACATTCAGGGGGTCCCTAGTTCAAATCTCGGTTAGGGTGAGTTATCCAGATATGGTTTTTTCCCCAGAGGTTTTGCCTTATACTGAGAAGACAAATGTCAGGTAACTTTAAGCTTATGAACCTTGAGCTCATTTGAGCACCATTTCACCCATTTCATTCATTCGTCTCATGTAACATATGTTGGAGGATATATATCCCAGTAGATGCTTAGCCATCTAACAGCACTTCAAAAACACCTAGTCTTCCAATGGATACCGGCTCATTGTGGACTGAGTGGTAATGAGAAAGCTGATTTTCTTGCAAAAAAGGGTACCAGCGGTGTACAGAAATCTATAGTTAATTTACCATTTTATGCAGCTAAAAGATTAGTCAACTCTGAATTCAAAAAAATTATTGCAAAATATTACTATGAAAAATCAAAGAATAAAAGATGGGAACTACCAAACATTCAAACAGTGATTCCTGAGTATCCTCGAAAAACAGCAGTTGCAACCTTCAGGTTGATTACAGGACATGATTGTCTGGCAAAACATTTAAACAGAATTGGGATATATTCTTCACCACTCTGTCCTCTATGTGATCTGCAAGAGGAAATGGATCGAGACCACCTTCAAATATGCCCGGCCACTTCTAGTGCCCCATCCATCAGTGAAAAATATTGGAGAGCAAGAGGATTAATGACTTCATTGTCAGAAATCCAGCATTAGCTAACAACATATATATCCCAGTGCGGGGCTGCCGCAGAGCAGTCCTGCCGGTCAGGGAACGCATGGTATATTGGCCCAATTATTATATGCAATTAAATTTAGACACTGCCTTTCTATATTTAAATGAAAATAACAAAAATGATAATTTTGAGCTGAAGAACTTCAGTTCTTTGATTTATATAGTGTGTGTGGAACAGTTCTTGCAAGATAATAAGAAGGGGACACCTCAAAGGGGAAAAACAAAACTCCTGTTAGAAACTGAATACACTATCGATGGAAACAATAATGAATAATTATAGAATTATTTACGTATTATGATTTACAGGCTTAATTCATCCTGCATTATAGTATATAACTGAGACCATCTGTACATTCTCAAAGGAAAGCAAATGTTGATTATTCATCAGTATGCTTTTGTAAATTGAAAAACTCCTTTCAACATCTACAGGTGCGATGGGAGTATACTTAAAGTGCACAAAATCAGAGGATGTAAGTTCTACTCAGTGCCAGACAAGTTAAAATCTTCCCCATCAAGATCCAAGAGATGGAGCACAAAATATTACCCAAGTTCTTGTCAATAGCGCATTACAGTTTGTCTGATACTGACACCCCAATATCATTACTACCATTTTTTAAAGTGTCTGCACTTGTTCTGACCACAATAATGTTTTCCAGTGCCACATGGAATTCTGTTAACATTCAATGTAAATAAAGCAGAAAAACTATATAATGTATGAAATACACAAAGTGCCAAACAAGAAAAAATAATGAGTTTAAATTTTTTAAAAATTACCTAAAAAATACAAGTTAGGGGCAAAACAACTACAAAAGGGCCAAACAAAATTACCAAATGACAAATCTTAAAAATGACCTAAAAACAAAAATTAGGGGACAGTGACTAAAAAGACCATAAGAATTACCAATTTCATAATCTATCAGAATATCTGCACTAGTGGGGAATGTCTATAGTGTACCAGTTAAAAGATGACATGTCATTAAAATCCAGGTCCTGCTGATGAGGCACTGCAGTCATAGAAAGGAAGTGAGAGAGGAATAGGAAAATGTGATTACCCTAAAGGTTGCTGCCACATTATGGTTAGTGTATAGAGGTAACAGTTGGATAAGGTTTTCTAATGGCAGATGAACATCAATCAGATAGTTCATTTCTGTATGTTAGAATACCATATGTTTTACATTATTATATTATAAGCAATGCATTTTCAAAAATGAAGCTTAGTAAACAAATTAAATTACATTTTGAAGTCATAACTATAAATCAAAGCAAAATTACTTCACAGTCAAATAGAATTTGCTTTGTTAGTAAGTCAAGATTCAACCCTCAGTTATATCCATACTTATTTCACCAAAAAGCCCAAAATAAATCTCAAATTTGTTCCCATCATCATCATCATCATCATCATCATCATCATCATCATCATCATCATCATCATCATCATCATCATCATCATCATCATCATCATCATCAACACTAATAATAATAATAATAATAATAATAATAATAATAATAATAATAATAATAATAATAATAATGATAATGATACTATAAAAGTGCACAAGTACATTACATTTAAAAGATTTTAAAATAATTAGGGTTCTTTCTGAGTAGGTACTTATCATTCATCCTGCATAAAACTTATTGTGCTCCACATCCTTGAACCCATGTCTGTTTGAATTCAGATTGGTCCAATGCTGTAACAATGTTCCTAGTAAATGTGGAATGTTATACAACTGATGGTTCCAAATTACCCTTCTATAAATTAAGAACTCAGAGCACTGAATCTACTTAACACAACTCCATATTTGTTATTTCCTCACAAATGCAATTCATTCACAATGAAGTGACAATCTTTCTTGGATGTCTCTGTCAGTCAAGTTGATTGTCCATTAGGAAGCCATGATTTACCATGTTGTACAACCGCCCAAAAACTTGGTAAAAATATGTACTCCATGTGAGAGGTACCATGCTGTGAAAATATAAGGGATATTTCAATATATTGCAATTGTTTAATAATGCTGACTACTAATCGCAAACATTTGCTAACTGTGTTATCATGCAGCTAAAAGCAAAAAGCCAAACAAGCATGTGGAAGCTGGAAGCATGTGATTGTCTATATGTTAATAAACTGAAAATTCAATATTGATTTATGAGTAATAAACAATGGAGTCAAATACATATGTACACACTTCACAAAAACTGTAACTGTTGCAGAACTAGTATCACAAGACTTCTACTTCAACTGTTGACCACTACCAGATGCATATGAAGGATCACTGACATTCCTGTTTTCCATCTGGAGTAGAAATTATGAACTTCATAAGTAGGTTTTCTTCAGATTTGAGAGTCGGTCTGGGTGGCTCAGTTGGTTAGATGCTGGCTTACGGATCCCAAGGTCGCGGGTTCAAACCCGGCTCAGGCCGATGGTTTTTAAGTGTGCTTAAAAACGACAGCTCCTTGTCAGTAGATTTACTGGCATCCTGGCAATTGACAGCGTCGTTAAACAAGAAAATAATTTTTTTTTTTTTTTTTTTTTTTTTCAGATTTGAGATCAAAATTTATAAAATAGGTTTTGAACATTTTTTGTCAGGAACATTAGAGTTGATTCTGTAGATTCCAAGATTTTGGTAGGCTGGGATGTTTTTCCAGATTCTTTACACTGAACTTCTACTGAGGTGCCCAAACTATATTATAATTGTTTAATATTCTTTGGAATTTCCGAGTTGCCCAGGGGTGGGAGGTTAATAATATTTCTATTCCTTCACATGGAATTACCATCATTTACCATGGAGTTATTTTCTTTCCTGTTGTTTTTTGTACCTAATTTCTTAGAATTAGGAATTTGACGAAGCCTTGTGTACTTATTTAATACCTATAGTGAATAAAAATATTTATCTAATATTTTTTTAAATTTATCTTTTTCTGATTTTAGTCTGAACTTTTCTGCAATGTTGTTGTTCCTTTTGACTTTCTGTAGCTTTTTGTATACAAGCTCTCTGTTATATCCATTATACCCTACTGTTTTTTGATATGCTTGAGTTTCTCTGACTGTTCAGTTTACATAGATACTGATGTGCTTTCTTTTCTTTGAATTCCAAACTTTCATTTACCACGTCTTGATAATTTTTACATAAAAAATGTCAGTTGTCATTTTATCTAATTCCACTCACATTTCAAATTAAGTTACAGTTTTTTTGTTCCTTTTTTGTGAAGCATATTTGTACATTGAGGTCCAATGTTTATTAAATTAGTATGATCATCTCTTCTCATGCATACTGATTATGTAGAATACTATGTTTAATTTCTTGTGCTTTATACACTGACATTCATGCATTATTTGGAAGTCCAATAATGGATCATGCATATACCTTTAACCAGCCAGCACATGGACTAGTGGATGTGCTTCTGCTGCTAGTGGAAGTGACTTCTCAAAAACTGAGCTCTGAAAGTAGGAATTTCATGAATAATAAATAACTTCAACTCCCTAATATTATACCACATTATTTTGTACTGTCAGTTTGTATGATCCCAACTGTTGAAGAGATCATTGCCAAATATAGTATCAAATTGTGAAGAGTAAATAATTAAATATCCATACATCTTTTCTGCAGCGGAAGCTCTTGAAGAAAAACAGTAGTCTTATTTAAAGAATCATTGACTTATAATACCCTATCTGACACATACAGTTACAGAAAGACCCAAATGGCACGTTGTTAAGATGCAAGATTGCAGAAATCTACAATATTTGAAATGTCATTAGGCTTATGAAATAACCTGCCAATATCCACATGAACATTAGCTTTGCTAATCCATAAGGATGTTATTATTAAGACTAATTTTCAAACATGAAGTAAACTTTCTGAAGCCTTCCAAAAGCCTGTTGTCATCTTAATATAAGTACTGCTGAAAATATAGGGTGGCTTACCATTGAAGTATAATACTTTGATTGTATATTCCAAAAAATGCTGTGTGTGTATAAAAAAACACACACGCACGCACACACACACACGCACACACGCATGCACGCACGCACACGTTTAGGATGCTAATACATCAATATTTAGCTATAAGTAGGTACATAGCAATAGTGTAAGTGTATTAGATCCATCTTCACATATTTCAGTGGTACACCAGAAGGCTTCTTTCATCATGCACATTTTGCAACAAGCAAACAATGTATTTATCCAATAGATAGTAGATTTCGGGCTTGTAGGTCGTGGTCCAGTCATCTACAAGCCTGTGATCTACCATCTATTGGATTAACGCCAGCCGTGAAAGCCTCAGCATGTATAATGTATTTATCATCCCAAATTTCTGCAGCCAGTTTGCCTTACATAAGTAATGTGACATTATCATGAAATGTTGGAAAATTAGGTTGCTTTTTGTGGAATTAGGATACTAATGTAGTTTAGAAGCAAGCACAACTTTGTCACAAATAGATTACCGATACTTAAAAATTTATCACTTTCACTTCTATCAGAATGCATACATTTGAAATTGCAAATGAACATGGGAATAAATAACATAGGTGTCTTATTACATATTTTTGTTTGATCCCCCACAAATGAGAAACTTAATTATATCTATTTCACTGTATGTTCCAATTATATTCAACAAAAAGTGCTAACATTTGAGTATAAACATCCTGATTTCTTAATAGAAACTAGTTTAAACCTTTGAGATGCAGGTCAAATAGTATTTCAGGTGTAAGATGCCTATACCCGAGGTTCTGAAATTTGCTCATTAAGTGATATCACTGTGCTCCAAAGGGTGAAGAATGATTCTGGTAATATCACCACCTGTTTTTATAAGGGAAACTCTTAAGAGATTAAGATATTTAAAAGCTGACTTGTGCAGCATTACATAATCATAAAATTAGTTTATAAAGTATGTCAAATAGGGTATGTCTATTCAGTAACATTCAATTCCTCAGTGCCAGGAATACTTGATGAACAGGATATTCTAGAGATAGTAATATACCTACATCTAAAAATTGGGAGTGAGCAAAAGAGTAATTTCAATTCTGTAGAAAGGTACATCAATTTTATTCCAACCCATCAACCCTAGGAAACTCATTTTTACTGAAGGAGAGAGTAAAATCTGATTTCGAAGTAACTGCATCAAGAATCTTTAATGCAACATCAAGTAATTTACCTCATAAGCGTTATTTTGTTTATAAATGCTGTATACTCTATTTCTGATCATACAACCTATTTGGATTTTGAACATGTTAACATTTGTATGACATCCAAGTTTTTGTAAGCAAATATTGCATTCCTCAGGTATTATTGACACATATTAAACTGAATGGAATCTTGAGAGAACCTATTCACAACTTGTTGGCAAAACATTTTAAATTTTGGATATACACATTTTAAAAACTAGATTTTGAACATGAATTTGTAATTTCTTCAGCTGGAGTTATTAGGCACTATTGAGCTTATAGGTCTATTATTAGGTGTCCAGAAATATCAAAGTAGAAACTCAAAGTGAAAATTAATAGCACAACATTAAGGCAATTACAAGTGTGTAATCAAACTAAATAAATGTTTAAAAATGAACAGTGTTTCTGACCAGCGTTTTTACAGTACAAAGGTATACTTTGGTGGCAACATAAACGGAGGGAGAGAGAATATGCATGTGCATGAATGGGTGTCTGCATGATGGAAGTATACTGATTAATATAATTCAGCTATATTATGCTTACTTATATTGTTACAATCATTAAACTTGTATATCATCATGTCTCTAAAATATTTTATAGTTTTCATGACAGGGTCTGGAATTCAGTTTCCTATGTTCATTGAGTTCAATGTCTAAAATGCATCAATTAAAATTCTGTAATGGCAATCAAGTTCTTGAAACCATTAGCATTAATCATTTTGTGTAGCAACAAAGTGCTTGGCTTTCTAGTTTATTTACCATTTTTACTGAAATTACTAATCAGACATGAATCAATTTTGTGTATAAAAGGCTACAAATTATTCTATTTATACACACTACTACTAAATGGCATAAATCAGTTAGGTAGTGTTCTGAAAATGAATGCAAATTGCAGGGTAGCTGCAGCAAATTGCTTAACTGAAGTTTTGTTCATTATTTTCTGCACCATACAGGTTCTTAGAATATTTTGTTGTTCTTAGAATATTTTTTTATTCTTACCTCCTACAGCAGCATATTCGATCCATTAAGTCTTGCAGTGATGATACTGATTCTGAACGATATATGCTGCTTGATGCTTCATCAGTGCATGCTGCTACAAATGCCTGAAGATCACTTTTTGGAAATCCACTAATATAATATTGCTGCCAAATTAAAAACAAAAGGAAATTAAGTTATATCAAATACACTTTATATAAATATAAAAGACTATTTAGTAAATGTAAGCTCAAGAAAAGTTGCCACTTCCTCTACTCTTCAAAGGTTGAAGATCAATAGATTGATACAGGAATATGAACTGGGTACCAGAACAAAAAGCAATGAAAAACCAATAATAATAGAAAATGTGTGCTCTATTAGGAAGCTCATGTGTAAGCTTAGTAGGTGAGCTACCAAAAGAATGAAGTTATGCATGCTTTGTCTGTACATCAGACATAACCGGTTCCCCACACTGTATCGTCTCATGCACTACTAACAACGATAACTTGATTCCTCTTTAATGCGCTGGACTACTGAGCCTACTTATGTGTGACACAATAAGTGTTGTAAGTCTTTGTTAGCAAAGTAAGTAATTTTTTCTAGACTTTTATTTCTAAATTCTGTTAAAATTTAATAGTTTGCAAAGTATTGAGGCCTGCTAGATTCTCAAATATAAATACATGTAAATTTTAGTATTTAGAAAAGCTTAAAATGCATCAAAATACTACTAATACTACACCAAACTGAAGGAAAATATCAGTATAGATACTTATATTGAGTGTGTATACCATGCCTTTGTTTTCTTTAGTGATTTTGCATCAACAAAATTCAAATTAAGCATTTCATTTATTGTCATGACAGCTGTGACAATATCAAAGTTTTGATTTACCTAAACTGATTCTTAGACTCTGCTTCCTACAAAAATTGTCTATTGTTTTAATTACTTTTTTAGTTATTGATCCTGTGATAAGATCATCCACAAGTAACACATTGGGTACGTTACTGTTGCTAATTATTGAAATGTATTTATTTTCCAATTTAATTTCTTCTAAAATATTGTCAATGAACAAGTTAAAAGTGCAGACTTTGCTTACATCCTTGCCTTTAACTATATAATATTTGGAATAGCTTTAGTCATTCCATATTTTGAAATCCTTACACAAAAATAATTTCCTGCATAAAATGCTTTGTAATGTTCTTATGAATTTATTACTCACTTTTTTTTGCTTAATTTTGTCCATAATGCTTCCAAATTAATTGTGCCAAAAGCCTCTTCAAAATCAATATGATGTACAATCTATCCCTTTTTGTTGCTAAAATATTTATCAGCTATCACAAAGAATAGTATCTATGGTTCTCTAATTTTTTCCTAAAACCTGCTTTAAATTCTGATACCAGGCTCCCTTCCTCTACCCACTTTCTGCTAAAAGTGCTGTGTAAATTTTACTAATTCTGATTGCATGTTAATTCCCTTCTAATTTGCCATGTAGTTTACATCATCCTTGTTCTTGAATATTGGAACCACTATTGTTGTCCAACCCTTTGGAACATTGCCTCCTTCAAAAATTGAGTTTGGTACTCCAACTAGAGTAGCTACAAAACAAGAATGAACATCGGCCTAGCTAATATTGTGAAGTTGCTCTCTCGGCATTGCCAGTTTTACATGAAAGGCCGTTTTCGTGTAACAAAGACCGTTAAATCTTCCATCCCTGTTGCCCACTTGATAATCTGTTCTTATTTAAGCCCCATGCTCTCCATAATTCTCTTGGTATTCCATCAACTTTGCTTGCTTTATTTTTTTTTACATCTCCAACTCACACCCAAACCTCATCTACCTCTACCTGACTATCTAATTGCTCAATATAGTTACCATTTTCCACAGGCTATATATTTTGATGAGAAAAAGGAGTAGAGGATGCCTGCGGCACAGATGGCCACAAGACTTCCAAAAGGTAGTTGGTGTCCAATGGATCAGGACCGCAAGAGATAGAGAAAAATGTAAAGACATCACCAGATGTAGTCTAAAAAGATTGTTCAGATTAAACGGAGTAGTTTTGAAAGTTCAAAGCCAGTGAAGTGACTATAACAAAGCGCAAAAGTTTATGTTGACAGAAGTGAATAGTTATGGATAAAATAACATACACCATAGCCAAAGGTAAACATTATATAATAAAGAATAGAATTAAAATAACTGTAATTCTATAGAAGCAAGCTTACAGGGATTAGCTTACCCTACCAGTAGGTAGGAGACCCTTGCCCTTCAAAGGGAAACCGAGGGCTATCTTTATCTTTATCTATTTTGAGTATTCTGGTTTACTGCTCCCAAAAGATTTTTTAAATAATTCAGTCGAACTACTGAATTGATATTATTTTATCCAGCTCTACCCATATGCTGGTTGGTTTGTGCGTTTAAGGGCGCTCTTTAACTTTTTTATTAATTTATTACACAAATATTAATTTTCCAATAAATATATACGAAAATATAGAAAATAGATTAGCATTTAATATAATTTCTAATAATTTCTTATTAAAAATAACTTCAAGGTCATCAGTGCCCCTTAAAAAATTCATGGCAATAGCCAGATATAAATTTGAATCAAATATAAAATTACTATTAACAAAGAAAATACACACATACACATAAAAACAGTGGCAATAACCAGATATAAAACAAGGTGATAAATACGTCAAAAAGCATAAAAAAAATTTTCTAAAATTTTAAATCCTCAAAATGATATTACACTCCGCTAAAAACTTAAAAACTCTATGAACCGCTGTTTTGTCGTCCGCTAAGACCTCTGCAAGTCTGGCAGGCAGCTGCAGAGAATCTCGAAGGTGTGCTAAAGAGGAATACTCTAGCAGCACGTGACGGACTGACAAAAGGTTGTCACACAGTGGACATAAAGGGGCAAGGACCCTTTTAAATGGGTAACCATGCGAAAAATTGCTGTGGCCTATTCATAACCAAGCCAAACTAACCTCCTCGCGGCGAGATGTGCGAAAGGAAGTTACCCAGTTTATCGGAAGTTCTTTCACTTCTCTAAGCTTATTACCGCGGAGAGTAGACCACTCTTCGTGCCAACACGACAGCACCGCTCTCTGCACTACAAGCCTAAAGTCTTCCGAAGTAACACGTGAGATGGTAATACTGGGTTCTGTAGTTGCCATCTTTGCTGCCAAATCTGCCATTTCATTCCCCGGCAAACCTACGTGGCCAGGAATCTATGCACACACCACGTCAATGCCAGAAGCATGTAAAACATGGAGGGCATCTTGGATACGTTGTACAATAGGGTGGGGGTTGTACAGCTCACAAAGGCTCTGAAGTTCACTAAGGGAATCGCTCAAAATCAGCAGTCACCTAATTTATGATGGCACACATACAAAACGGCTCGGTAAATTGCATACAGCTCTGCAGTAAAACTGGAAGTGCTATTTGAAAAACTGAATGTATGTGGTTCGGTTCCATAAACATAAGCACATCCAACACTGTTGGTGCTCTTTGACCCATAAGTGTAAATATATTGACAGTCAGTGTAGCCTGACAAAAATTTTAAAAAACAGGTACGGATACTTGAAATAGGCATCGTGGACTTCCGGTGTATGGTCATCCCAAGATCTATATGGGGCGTGCCAGATAGCCAAGGGGGGTAAAGCTTCTCGAACATCCTAGACATTTTGAGTATTTTCCAAAATGTCATTTACTTCCATAAAACAGAATAGCTCTATGCAAAAATAATAGCAAAGCAATAAAATATTTAAATTTCTGCAAACCATACTTTAGAGAGTTAAACATTTTCCACAAGTCGATATTTCAACACACAACTGAGTTTTATAGTCTGTGGTTCACAACATTTGTATTTGCAAGTATGTATACAAAGGAGAGTGCTGATTCAAGACACAGCCTACTTGAGTGTCCAATAGACAATGACATGTGGATCAGAGACTATAAATAAACTCAGCTGCATATTGGAATATTGACTTCTGTAAACTGTACTACAACACGATGCCGAACTCAAAAATACTCCTAATGCGCTCAATCATTTTTTCCACGGGTGTACAAATTATAATGTATACTGTATTCATTCTACATTTTATCTATCTTTGATTTAACTAATAAGATAATGCTAATAAAAGCCATGCATATTTAAGCTAAATGAAGCTAAACATGAGAATGAGGGAAAAATAAAATTTAAAAAGATATATACGAGCATATAAGCACAAAAATATAACGTAGACCTACTAGGCCCCACGCGACTAATGGTGTTCTACCAGGGTGTGCACTTAACAGAGGGTTAACTACAAAGGGATTCACTTTTATAACAAAATAACTTCTGAGAAAAATGTGAAATTCCTCCAAAGCTTCCAGAAATATTTACAGTGACAAACTGCCATTATTCAAATAATGAATTTTTGCATTTTGTAAGTTAATTATCTGCTTTACTGTTACACCCTGACGAGGAAATGTAAATAATTGTACACAGTTTGTGACTTCTATTAATGTCATCTTCTATTACAACTTTCTTGACATACTCAACATGTAATGTTATTAAAGATGAAAATGAATTGAATTAAGTGTGCCATCAATGAACTATGGGCCAACTATGAGTTGTCCTGTAATTCAAAATCTGCATTGACTCTCCAATAATGGTCAGGTTAAATTAATTTCAGTTTAAAACACCAATTACTATGCACAGTACAGTAGGACATTTAACCTAGCTTACCTCTACAAATGTTAACTTTCTATGTAGAGAATAGTTCTTGGAAACTGAGCAAATGTCTTATCATTCCATTGTCCAGTAGAGAGCTGCAGAGAAGTGTTGTACTGGAAGCGCAGTATGCATGTGTTTGATGCTCAATTGTATGTCAGTATTATTAGCCAGATATAAGGAATGGTGCATCAGACATTACCTGTATTAATTCTTACTGATTACATTCGAACAGTCAGTAAAGTAGTGAGCTTATTTGACAAAGCTAGCTCAGCAGTTGTAATATAAAACATAGTGGGTTCCTATTTAAAAATAAGCTGACTCTCATATCTTTAAAATTATACACTTTGTAATTTATACCTTATGTGCATCAGATGTTCCCTTGAGTGTGGTTTAACTTGTAGTCATTTTGTGCACATCAGAAATATTTAGTGCACTATCAGACGTGAAAGTTTTAAGTAGGCCACCCTCTATTTAATTTCTTCTGTGGGCCTGAGTATACAGTACCCATTATGTATAGGTATAGATGTGCCTCTTAATTGGTTTCAGCCGATCATTTACATGCTTGTTTAAATTTACCATTTTGTTTTTGGCTGATTTTAACAAAGAACATGTGAATGGATACCTTCTTTCATTGAAGTTTGAAAAGTGTTGTAATAATCAATTTAAACCAAAAAGGTGAGTCGATTAATAACACTACACAATTATAGATTTAAATGTGAATAGATGTTTCACTCATGAATTTTCAGCTATCTAGTAAAAGTTTATACTTATGTTTTGAGATGAACTTCAATCTAGAGCACACTGTTTCCCTTAATCTGCTTTTATACCAAATGTCAAATCTATGTCCATCTTAAACATTAAAATGAGCAGTAAATGAAATGACAAAGTCAGACCTACAGCACTTCTGACAATTAACAATCACCTAGTGGCAGATGATTCACCATTGGATTAGATTAGATCTTTTTCATCCTTTTTGATCACATATATGATATAGGACGCATTGCATAATTACTCTACACATGCACAATGCATGCATGCACACACACAATTTTATTTCACACACTTAATGCTGCATACTCTCTAGGTACTTCTTTAATGAATGAAAACTATTTCTCATTAACAAAGCTTGCACTTTTCTTTTAAATTTGTCTATATAAATGACTCCCTTGATATCAAGTGGTAATTTATTGAATAATTTAATGCCACTGTACATAGTATTATCCTCATATGATGATAGCGGTTTGCATGATGTTCTTTTGTCTCTAAAGGACATATTTCTCATCACTTTTTTGAATTTTGAAAATAACATCCCCCTTATTCCCAAAATGTAACCCCATACATCATTATATTATGAAAGCATGCAAAATACAAGCTTCTCAGAACTTTGGAGTTAACTCTATCCCTTAAAATATTTAATGCAAAACATATCTGGCTGAATATTGCTGCTAATTTCTCTACCTGTGCATTCCATTTCAAATTTGAATCTATCTATACCCCTAAGAATTTAACATGTTCTAAGTAGTTTATTTGTTCGCCTTCCATTTCTAAATGAGGTTCATGCTGATTTTTATTTTTCAAGTGCCTAAAGAAGATTGCATACATATTTTCTTTATTTATTACCACACAATTTTGTGAGAACCATTTTGTTGCATTTTCATTTAACATGTCTAATTTTAATTCTATCTCGTGTGTATTGCCACTACTGACATATATTTGTATTGTCTGCAAATAAGGTAACATGTCCTCCTGGAATGTTATATGGTAAACAATTTATGTACATAAGGAACAAAAGTGGACCTAGAATAGTGTCTTGAGGGACCCCTGTGCTAATAGGCTGCATAACAGAATTAAAATATTTCATTCTTAAATGTTTCTTTCATTTCTACTTGCCATCTCCACAAACTGCCTATGATTTGTAAGGAATGAATCCAGCCATTTATTTGCCACTCCTCTAATCCCTTAATTTTTTTAAGAATATTATGATCCACTAAGTCAAATGCTTTAGATAGATCAAGGAAGACTCCAATATTAAATTCCTTCACATCCATGATTTATATATTTGTGCAACAAAATTATACATGGGTGTTACTGTAGATTTCCCTTTCCTGAATCCATGTTGAGCAATATTCAATATTTTATATTTTTAAGGAAAGTCTGCAGTCTATTACACATAAACATAAACATAATATATCTAAAGTCCTTTCCTATAACATTATTTCAATGTTTAGTAACTTATTACGCATACTCTATACATTCTGGTAAAATACTTTACACAGCATTCAATTTGTGAGCCAAGTATTGCTACTTCAGTCTTATTTCTTTTAGTTGTTAATTCCTTAAAACCCCCTAATCTGTTCTGAAAAGTATGCACCTTACCTGCCATCAGTACTACATAATTATCATCCTCTTGACTCAGTCAGTTTCCCTTAACACTCCAAAATCTATTTATCACATTGTGTATTACTTTACCTAACCTTGTGGCTCCTATAAAAGCTGGGACTAAAACTTAATCCAAATATTTCAGCTCCAAATGTATTGAGAAACAGTAGAAAACAAAGTCATTGATAAACACAACATTTAAAATAATTTCTTCCCAAAATATAAATAAAGTGGAAGAAATTGTCTTACAGGAAAGATAAAAAGAGGAATGTAATACGTCGTTATACAAGGCTTTGAAGACAAGTGACTGCAGCTGGCATGTAGACTGAGGCTAAAGAATCCTACATTTTTTCTTAAATTTTATATAAGATATAAAACAAGCAATAGATTTTACTTACGAAAGAACATAAAGGCTGTTAACTTGGTTCAAGAGGATATCCTCACGAACTAAGTTAACTGCCTGTACATCTATCTTTGCCATCGCCAAAGGCTTAAAAATAAATATGGAAGACAGCAGTATGGTCATCAAAAATTCAAGTACATTTGTGTGGTCATTTTAAAATAATTTCTTCCTGAAAAATGATTAAAATGGGAGAAATTGCCTTAGAGAAAAAATAAAAACATAAGATGTAAAACAAAAAATTGTAAAAATTAAGAAAAAATGGAAGATTCTGCAACCCTAAATCTACCTACCAATGCAGACACTTGTCTTCTAAGACTCGTACAATGGTAACATGTTAAATTCATCTTTCTTGCATGTTTTTAACCTTTAAACTAAGTCTTGCAACAGTAACCATACCTTTATTGTTTCATATGCATCCATTATGACAGAGATGAACAAGCTGAGGACTACATATATGTATAATGAAATGAAGCAGTAGAGGTATACACGGCTGTACCACCACAACATAGGAGACTTGAAGGACATTATGGAGAATGTTGCATACATATCATCTCCATTGATTAGAGCAAACAAGCATTCTGAAGTGCTTGCCAATGACCGAAACTATGGAACAAAAACATTTTAATTCAGTTTTAAATATCTAACACTGAAACATACAATGTTTTATGTTGTAAAAGTACAGAATTAAAGTACACATATAAGCATTATAATACATCATTACAATCAGTGAGCAATATCTATTTTACTAAATATTTCAGTTCTCATTCTCCTCTGCCAATAATACTCTCAATACTTATAGTAGCATATGGGCAATATACAGGATGGAAGGGAAGTCATTACATTACTTCTAATATGTGCTTCATAGAAGCATTACAAGCAAAAAAGTCTTATGGTATTTTCTTCTTTGATCAGTCGATTTCGAAAAAATAAATGGTTTTTGTTCTAAATTGGATGCGTAATTCCACAAGAATGTACGTAGATAACAGTTTGTTACTTGTAAGATGCGTAGAGTAACTTATTTCTGACATAGCTTTGGTAGTAATTATGGGACATCACACAGGGTTTTGAAATAATTAATCACTTAAAAGATGTGAAGGAATACTCCAAATAACTTTTTCAGACGCGATGTATGTCGACAACATTGCGTTGAGGTTGGTCAGGTACTTGACCTGGTTCTCGAATGTAAACAGGTCGACCACTTTCACTTTCGGCTATGTTTTGGCATGTAACAGTTGTGATTGGCTTACGTTCATACAGTAAACATAGGAGAACCACGGTAGCAGTAGTGTTTGTTTATGTACATAACCAGTGAAAGTGACACACACACACACAATCGGTAGTGTCGGCAGCTTGTTTTCGACAAAATGATCTCCGTAGGAAGTGGTCAGAGACAAAAACGTAAGATACAAAATGTGCTCCAATTACCAAGATCTACCACTGGTTTAAATTAATGTAATGACTTCCCTTCCACCCGGTATGAATCCTCTGGTTTTTTCTTCTGGGAAGACGTGAAAAGTAGGATCTACAAAACAGCAACTACTGCCCTCGAAACTTTGAGAGAATGCACTTATCTGGCAGCAGAAGAAATACGCAACATTGAGGATATTTTTGTTAGAGTGTGACGTAATTGGTTAAAAAGGTGTGAGGCTTGCAGGTGACCAAATGGTGGACATTTTGAACAATACCTGTGAAGTGGGTGACCATTTGGTTCATTGCTTATTCTTTTGCTGTTACCTTAAAAATATCATTTGGTACACTTTATAGGAGCCTACAAATGTACCTATATGTTTATAAGTCAGAGAGATGGTTTGGTTTATTAAATTATAGCAGTATCAGCTATGAAACGATATCAGTTTGATGTTGAAGGAAATGATGAACAATATCCTTAGATTGTGAGTTTAGGTTACAGTATATGTTACTGGAGAATTCAGATGTACTTATTTATTACGATGTAGCAGAAATGGTATGTCTTTATGTTTACACTCACGAGCCGCGTGTTTGATGATGTACTGACCTAGTGAAAGTGAAACCTGCAGTGTTGCCAGCTTGTTTTTGATAAAACTAAAATATCTCCTTAGGAAATGGTCAGAGACAAAATGTGTTCCAAATACCGAGACCTATCACTGGTTTAAATTAATGTAATGACTTCCCTTCCACCCTGTGTAGTATATTGAGTATCGTAGCCAGACATTCAGTTTTTGACTAGATAGTAAGGCTGTAGCATCCTCCATCCAGCATACCTTTATACCGGATGTTGATGTTCTTCTTGAGACCCTGATGATTCAGGTAAAGCAATTAATAACTTGTATTTCCTGTTCATGATAACTGATTGAACTGACACCGGCAGGCAATAAACAGTTAAATTTGAATCCAACCATAAGATTTGCATTCTTGCCAACCCTTATTTTTAATAACATGGGAAAATCTGAATCCAGTTCCAAGGCTGGTAGCTGTTGTAGCTGTGCTGTCTTTATTGTATTAATATGTGATTTTCAATTGATTACAGTGCTTTTTCTTCAACTGAGAATGCCAAAACAAAATGTACCTTTAATGCCAGTTGGGTCAAAGAATTTCAATACATTTCTAAAAGAAGTAAAGATAAATTCCATATTTATTGCATGCTTTGTCAGTATGTGTGAAATAAAAAATAAATATTTTGTTGTTTAACGACGCTGTCAATTGCCAGGATCACATCAGCGTCGCCGGTGTGCCGGAATTTCGTCCCGCAGGAGTTCTTTTACATGCCAGTAAATCTACTGACATGGAGCTGTCGTTTTTAAGCACACTTAAAAACCATCAGCCTAGGCCGGGTTTGAACCCGCGACCTTGGGATCAGTAAGCCAGCGTCTAACCGACTGAGCCACCCAGACCGACATCAGTATGTGTGGAGAGGTAGCTAAGGTAGAAGTGCAGTTGAGTGACATATTGGCATTGATAAACTTTACATATGCAGGGCTAATTCATTATCATTTTATGCCCCAGAAATACTACTTAGAGAAGAATAGGTTTCAGTTGCAGAGTTGTGCAAAGCTCATCATGCAATAAACATCATTCTCGCACAAATGTTGACTGTGGTATGAAGGTTGACAAAGAACTGTTCAATGACTCGTCAATCACAAAGTATGGCATGTGGAAAAACAAAAGCTGAAGCCCTTTCTGGAAACTTCTAGCACTGTATTCTATGAAAAAACATCTTGAGTTTATTAAGAAATTTGAATTATTTTTCATAGCAAGTGATGCCCAAACAAAAGAGCAACAAAATGTTTTCCAATAGTTCTATGATACTTTAATTTTGTGAAGGGGGTCGTAAATGTACTATTAGATTTCTAGAGTGGTGGTGATGATGGATCTTCAGAGGAAGCAACAAACCAACATGTGAATAAATTCAGCATACTCAGCTTAGATATAAAAAACATCTCTGCCTATGTTGCCAATAATGCAAGTTAACCACACAGAACAATGGTATGTACAAAAAAAAAAAATTTAAATTAATTCAACAGAACATCACTCCTCTCATTGTCTAGCTCATATTTTACACAATGCAACAAAACATGCTTCCCAGAAGGTACATATTGATGGGAACATCATGCTTAAAGTCTACAGTCATTTTAGTAACTCAACAAAAAGAACAATAGAGCTGAAAGAATTTTGTAGTTTGTGGAAAGCGATGACTGCAATTTATTGTGACATAATGTGACCAATTGCCATCAATCAATATGTACTTAAGTACTGGAATGTTCTGCACAATCATTTTTTAAATCTGAGTGATGACGAGCGTCCTAAAGCATTATGGAAGTGCTTCAGAAACAGAGTACAAAATGGTGATGCATCTCAAACTGAATTACCACATATCTACAGAATAGAATACAAAATGAAAGTGGCTCCATGTTTTTATATCTACTTTCCTTTGTTTCACTACCTTCAGGTTTTAGATTTATACAGCTGGTCAAATAATGTTTGACTGCTTATTACAAACCAAGACCACCTCATGCTTTCAAACTAAGCTGAAGTTGCAGGCAGGCTCCTAGAAGTGTTATAGCACTGTACTGATCTGTGATTGCAAATAGTATTGACTAGAAGCAATCTGCAACGACACAATTTCCTCAAGTATAACACAAACGTTTATGACTTTCTTGAAAAAAACCACGTGTGAATAAGTTTGGTGACGTTTAATAAGTTTGCACGGATGAAACAGAATGTTGTCATGGACTGTCTTCCATGTATGAAAGCATATAGAAAACAACAGACATAAGCCATTGTCTCAACGTGTCTGAGCAGTTCTAGGCATTGAAATTTGGACTATAGTTTTTGGATTGTGCAGGTTCAAATCTCGCACACAATCTTCACTTTTTAATTCTAATGTTTTTGCTGTTTTCATGACAAGCAAAGAGTAAATTTATAATAAAAGAGGAAATTTCAACTATTTTAGTTTTAAAATTCATATTACTGCTACCTTAAGACCTTTTCCTTCTGGCCTAGAAATAATTATTTACACTTGACACACATTTTGAACTCTAATAAAAAAATAAACAAAAACAAAACAAACATGGAACAAAAACAAAAATAAATAAAAATGCTTAACCCCAATCCAATATCCCTCATGCACAAAAGCCTTGTTAATTCTTTTCAGCATGGTCTGTATCGGCTAGTGAAAATAATGTGGTCCTTCTGTAAGGGAAGACCTTGCATCTTCAACCTTGTCCCACAGTTAGGCAGACGTCCTGGGAGGCAGGTGACGGGAATTTTGAAGAATCTCCATTTCTGCCCACATGTTCCCAACTGGGTTTAGATCAGGTGACCATGGATGGTGAGGTATCAATAAGATATTCTCTTGCCCATCAAATCAATGCTGAACTGTCTTTGAGTTATGGATGCTATCTAACCTTCAAGTTATTCCCTCAAGATATCTAGGACCTTCAAATGTAATCCAGCCCCAACATGAGAAGTTTACATGACCACTAAAATGAGGAATGCATAGTACGGTTACTTAATCAGTGGAAGGGTATTATCACTGAAAGGAAGGGGAAGAAATATATATATAAAATAATTTAATTTAGTAATATTTAAAATACACATTTGCTAACATATTAATCTTAAAAAGAACCAGAAAATATGGGATTAAAGTGTAAACATAAACATGCACAATTTGAACCTGCTTTGCATCACTACATTCCATTACTGTCATCTTCACAACTAGCAAACAGCTCCAGCTATTCAGAATGCTGATCAATGGACCCCTAGTGTCTTGTTCAAACATGTGCTTTCATTCATTTGCTGAGATCAATCGTCATCTGTAGGGGACTTGATCAAAGTGGAACTTGGTCATATTGTGCTTTTCAAGAATCCAGCCATTATTTTTTTGAGTAATAGTAGTGTTGTTTACATGAAAAATAAATTAAACGTGGTGGCAAGAAAGGTTTTTACTAGAGTTTCTTTAAACCCATTAATACTCTAATGATCAAGCAACATTGTGGTGCCATATCTTTTCTTAATCACAGTTTTCTGATACTATTGAAGCACTGGTTACATAGTCATTTAGCATCAGTTCAGTTTTTGAGCTAATGAGTGTAATGACACAGTTAAAAGCAACATTTTAGGGAAGACTGACAATTTTTTTGGATTTGCAATTAATGCCAGACTTAATTAAATCACTCCATATTTGTCCAATAAATACAAAGCTGACTTCATTGCTTTTTACAAAAGAGCTCTAAAATACATAAATGAAAAGTATGATTTTTCTAGAAACAACCTTTACAAGAAAGTGTCCAAGTTAAGCCTAGTAAGTGCAATCCCTTTCAGTGATTTTAATAATTTTTTGTGGTATGTAGGATATTTATATGAGTGAGCTCCATGAAGAATATTCAGTTTTAAAAGTGTATATAAACAATTCTCAGATGAAAGATCCACACAGTGAAGAATGCTACCTTCAGATTTTTAGTAAACCTGAGTTTTCTTCAACAAATCTGAAGAAAGTGAGTGCATACATCTTCTCCATTCATTGCAGTACTGCACACATATAATGGGTCTCTTCAATGACATCAATATGGAGACAAGAAAGAACCAGCTACAAGTGGACTCAGTGAAAGTGAAGTTCCAAATCTATGACAACTTTTCAGAGGAGTGCAGTTCCAAGTATAAGGAATTCCAGACCAACCAAAACATCCTTGGGAATGACAAAGAAAGGTTTTTAGAGGCAGCCTTGCAAATGTTGCATTTCATTGTCAATGCTGTCTCTGTTGCTCCAATGTAGACCTTTGCATCTACCATGGTCATCAGCCATGTGTGTTTTATGGATAAATCACCCTCTGTTTCCCAGGCAACCGCAGGTGGAATTTGTGGTGGATGAAGCGGCGCTGGGGCGGGTTTCCTCTGGGTACACCTGCCATCTCATTCTCCGGTGCTCCATATCCATTCCATGTATCATCAGTGTCACCACCTGCAGTGCCGTATGTAGTAAAAGCAGGTGACACACTGACACACACGCACGCACCCACACCCACACCCACACACACCCTCTGTTCTTGAAATCTTTGATTCTTGTAATATTTCAAATCTGACTGTTGATATAACCTATTTTCTGGCTATTGCCATGAATCTTTTAAGGGCGCTGATGACCTAGAAGTTGAGCGCCCTTAAACCAAACCAAACCAAAGATATAACCTATTTATCCATTAGTAACATCAACTGTTTCAGGAATAAATATAATTCTTTATGGTCTGCAATAGCGAGGTGGTGACAGTGTAGGATTTTTCAAAACAATGAGGTCTTATTCTTGCGACTAGTAAGTTAATGATGCACAAAAAATGGCTGAAATATGTTAGCATCAAAAACAACTACATTTAAATTTTTGCTTAAACTGAACTTGCTGTGAATCATTATAACCCCATTCATAAATAAGTTCTATAGAATTATTTATATCATTTGGAAGGTTGCTTAAAACGTCTTCCAAATGTGACATTAATTGCTTACTTGTGTGATTAAATAAGGCTTAAAGTTTTAACTCTGTACATGTGGCAGTCACCTGATAAGATTCAGGCAGAGGGTAGCACTGTTTTTTAGCTTCTTGAATGACACTGTAACAGGGATAGGCCTTTTTCTTGCCTGTTATATTATTTTGCATTGTTTCCTTGTCAGCAAGGCTTGCATGAAGATTTTCAAGGCCTGGATAAGTGAAAGTCATGTGTTTTCTTTTAGGTCTCTAACCTGCCTGTGCATGCAATCTAATGCTTGTCTGTATTTAGCTTCTCATATAGGTGAAGTAATATCTTGAACCACTTTGGAACCCTCATTTCCAGACTCTCACAACATCACTTGACTGATACATGTTAATTCCATAGCCTCAAATGTTTTTCCCAAGTGCTGTGTCTTACACCTTTTGCAATGTTCACTTAACTCTACCAATGATCTTATTGGTCAACAAACTCAAGTGTTGCTACACAGAATTTCAAATTGTACTTTGCAGCCAATTATGGTTATTTTTTGAGAACTGCTTTCAACATTATGCGAAGTAAGCCATCTTTTCTTTCATTGTGATTTTATGTAAGGCAGTTTATGTTTAAGATCTTGCTTTTCTTCATCAGGGAAAGTAAGGTCTGATAGTATGTAACTATAAACACAAATTTGTTTACTAAATAGTTTTCAGAACATCTCTTTTTAAGGTGATTGGGACCTTTTCTTGTCATAACTTTCATTCTCAAAGGACCCGGGATATAAAAAAAATGAATTCAAAATTCATTTTTGGAAGTGACATTTTTAATAGCTAACAAATAAAGTAAAAAAGAAATGTAAAGAAATACATGTGTGGTATTCTGCAGTTTCTTTTTTTAATTTTAGTTTTAATTTCTTAATTTTTAATTTCCAGTAGAAGAATCATGTTTCTATCATACTGCATTCAACTACATGCAGAGAAACACCCCTAAGTATAACAAAATGTATGTACGATCAAAAAATATCTTGTTTGCTTCATAGATTAAATTTAAAAGAGTGATTACTATTAAAAATACTAAATAATATGAATGAAAACAATTATAAATAACAGTACATACTTGCCACTGCATCTTCAGATTCCATGTTGATTTTCACCATCAAATAAGTACACATTTTAGAACATATACAAATGCACAGAGAGATCAAGCCGGTGCAGAACCTTCATGTTTACTACATTTACTTTTGAAAGAAAGCTCTTTAGTGTATGTGTAAAATTTCTCTTGTTCCATATATTGAATGCAAGTCGGATCAACTTTTCGTGTTGAATAAGAGCTGCTGTTTCTATTTCATATTCAATGGAAGACCGATACTTTGACCATGTGCCTGAATCCTAACATTAATAAACTAAACCAAATTAAGGAGTATAAAAGTTTAGGTTCAGTCCTAGAGCCTACGTTAACATGGTCCAAACATATTGAATTTATTTCTGCAAGATTATCAAGATTTCTGAGTTTATTAAGAGTTTTAAGTTACAGTGTTCCTCCCATGTATTTAAGCAGTGCCTATATTGCCTTTTTCAGTCTGTACTTAGTTATGCTTTAATATTTTGGGGTAACTCAAGTCTTATAACAGATGTGCTAATCTTACAAAAAGGCTATGAGAATTTAGTCTACTAAATATAAGAGCGAGCATTTTAAGCCTCTTTTTATAACATTAAAGTTATTAACTGTTATAAACTTATGAATTTATGATTTCACAATATACTAAATAAGAAAAATTGAAGCTATTAACAGTGAAGCAAAAAGAACTGCAACATTACTAAGATAAGTGAAGTTTTTAGTTTCTAATTTGTTCTTACTTTAGATTCACAATATACACTTGGCAGAGGAAAGATACATTTAAAAACGTTTGAGACAAGTATACCCATAATACAAGGAACAATATGAATTTGGATATTCCTAATTATAGATTAAATAAGATGGGTTCAAGTTATCTAATGATGGGCCTAAATTTATGCAACAAAATACCATTTGAATATCACATATTACCACTTCCTATTTTTTAAAAAAAGGGTTCTATAATTGGCTAGTTTTAAATCCTTTTTATGTCATTGACGATTATTTAATTATGACAAATGTTTGTTTTTAAATATGTTTTTATTGTGACGATGCCATTGTCTGTATGATTTAAGACTCAATAAAATTACAATAATGATCACAGTGGAACTGCTTCACTAACTTGTATAAGTATCACCAGACACATTGTTATATTCCCTGTTAGTGTTAGATATGGAACAGTTCACTCACCATAATGAGTATAACATGTTTGATTAAGTTGTATAAGTTACTATTGCGACACATTGTCAAATTCTCTGTTAGTGTTTGATGTAGACCTATTCACTGAGCATAATGAGTAGAACACTTATTTGATTAAGTTGTATGAGCAGTTAAGTTCACTTACTCATTGTACCCAAGATGCTGCCTTCACAAGTTAAAACCAGTATATACACTGATGACAGCATACTCGGGGGTCCCCGTCTAGCGGATATCTGAATGGCGACCACAAGGTACCCAAGCTGAGCAGAACATTACTTCCACTTACTGGTGTTTTGCTCCTCACTGTAGCTTTACTATCTGACCTTACCTTAGTCATCTCTTGTTCTTTTCTGACCCCGATGCTCTTAGGATTCCTGAGGGCTAGGGAGTCTTTATTTTTCCAACCTCTCCATTTCTCTACAAAATCTTAACCCCTAACATGCTGACCTGTCATGGCATGTAATACGTCCTCTGATTGGTAATCAGAGGATATGGTCAGTGAATTTATTTTGATAACTCTCCTGGTCAGGTCGGTGAGACGAGTAAACCAACGACAGGTGTGGTCCTCCAGACATTCTGGGGGTTGTGAGAGAGCGATGTAACCGCCAAAACATAAAAATATGGTGCTCTCTAAAAAGCGGTTACTATTAGTGCTAAGTCTCTTCAATATTTATGAAATATGACTCAAGGGGTAAAATGTTCTGGAGTTAAAATAGTCCCCCATTCGGATCTCCGGGCGGGGACTACTTCTCGAGAACCAAAACATTATATTAAAAGAAGATCCAACATCAGAATTCTACAATGGAACGCAGGTGGTCTCACCCAAACAAAAAGAATAGAACTGAATAAAATTGTATTTGACTATAAAATAGATATATTTGTCATACAAGAAGCAAATCTAACAAATGATCAACTTAAATACTTCAATTTTACTGGATTTTTACTACACCTACTACCCAAAAATACATAAGTAGTGGAATATTAGTTGGAGTCAAAAATTATATTAAATCCTCCTTTCAAATTGTTAAAGAAATGGAGTGAGTGAGTGAGTGAGTGAGTGAGTGAGTGAGTGAGTGAGTGAGTGAGTGAGTGAGTGAGTGAGTGAGTGAGGTTTAAGGGCCCGTCGACAGCTAGGTCATTAGAGCCCCTGAAGAAATGGATAACACAGATAAAGCTGAATTAATAAATCTAAATTTTTGGGATAACAAAACACATCTTCATTAATACAGTATTTACAATCCTCCCAGGAATGAACCAGATCTCTCACTTATTGAACAATTAAATAAAACAATCATAATTGGGGATTTCAATGCCCATTCCAAAAGATGGGATTATGAAAAAGTGGATTCTACAGGGCAGATAGTGGAAGAATTTTTGAATACCACAACCTTTGAACTGATTTATGATAAACAAGATCCCAAAACCTTCATACATTAATTACTCTGGAGCAGGCAGTAACCCAGACCTCTTATTAGCTACAACAGATATTTATTACAGTTTCACGGGCGATCAGCCGTGTGAGGTTTGAAAATATTGAGCTTTTGGCCATTCTAAACTCCATGGCCTTCGTCAGAATGAAATGACCGTTAGTTTTCCGCTCCCCATATATATACAATGTTAGGTGGGAGGGGGTTGCGTTGCCCTGGCCAATGAGCGGGTGACGATTTGTGATTGGGCCTGCTGTTTCGGGCTATGTTTGTCACCGGCCACCAGCCACAGTGTTTTCTTGAGGGTCAGTACTTGGTCCAGAATCACTATAGTTGCTGTTGTGAACGCGCTTTCGATAAAGTGTGGCATGCAGGATTACTCCACAAACTCATTCACATAGGGGTACAAGATTCAATGGTCGCCCTAATAAAAGATTACCTCAGTGGAAGGAGTTTCAGAATCTCAATTGAGAATACCGAATCCTCATTGCACCCCATAAACGCGGGAGTCCCACAAGGAAGTTTACTCGGGCCCACACTATTTAATATATATATGAATGATCTACCACCACTAGTACGAGTAGATAAATACATATACGCGGACGACACGGCACTGGCCACGCAATCTACTCAGCCACGCATCATACACCTGCGGCTCCAGAATGCTCTAAACACATTGGAGCCCTGGTTCACGAAATGGCGGTTAAAACTAAATGCAAGAAAAAGCCAAGCAATCATTTTTACCAGGCGAAAATTGCACAGGCAAAGGAGGCGAGCCCTCCCACCCCTCACCCTAAATCAGGAACCTATTGGGTGGGAGACATCCGTCACGTACCTAGGGGTAAAGATGGACGAATATCTCACATGGAGAGAGCATATTAACTCAGCCAGAGCAAAGGCCAATGGCCAACTCAACAGACTGTACCCGCTCATAAATCTTAACAGCAGCCTTAAGCTACGCATGGGACTTACGCTCTATAAGACGCTGATCCGACCCATCTTAACTTACGCCGCCCCGGTATGGGGATATGCGGCAAAAATGCACATAAAACGCCTCCAAACGATGCAAAATAGAATACTGCGAATTATTGCTAAACTACCGCCAGAGGCTCCGACGTACCAGTTACATGAAGAGCTAAAAATGCTCACAATCGAGCAGTTTATTAAACACCTGGCATGCAACCTATACGCCAAAAAGAATAAGAACCACAACGAGCAAATACGAATGCTCGGGGAGTATGATATGACTCGCGACAAACACCTCCGCCCTCTATCATTGTTCGATCGCACTATAAGCATAGGCGAACCTGAACTCAACATACAGGAATACCTGAATAATTTAGTACCTTGAAATTACTTGTTAGGGGATGAAGGGAAGCACACAACAAACACACAACACTATAAAAACATACACTTACACTCAAGCCCTCACAAGTCTTTGTGCTACCTAGCCAAGGCGGACCCCGGGAGACGAGGGCCTCCCCGGTAGTGGCACAGGCTCGCTCCTGCACTTCAGGCAGACAGCCCGCCATGTGTGCACTTATACGACCAGGCAAGATCAGGTACACGATTAATGACGAAGCCTCCGGCTTAATCACACCCTAGTAACTAAGATTAAATGACACAGTAGAAGTTATCTCTACAAGTTGTAAATTTTATAAATATCACCATAACTGCACCTAGTTATATAAGCATTTCTTAAAATACTACTAGCATAGATTATAGGACGCAATATAAATTTAAAAAAAAAAAAAAATAAAAAAAAAAATAAAATAATAATAAAAAAAAAATATGCTAAGGACAAGAAACGAAACCTTCGGGTGGAGTTTTAAAACAAAACATGCTCATTCACTCATCCCTCACATCCATCTACACCTAACGATGCCAAATGGCTGAAACACAAAAAGAACACCATCAACTATCATACACATCACCATTATTTACTACCAGGGGGCACTCAGGGCTTATGTCATCTTTGCCCTCCGGCACATCAGTAATACTCGCTGTTACTGCCACTGGCAGGCAGCTTCCATCTCTCACCACAGAATGCGCAGGTGCTTTATGCGGTACTGCAGCATAGAGGCCTTGACCTCAAGACTTCCGGTGGGGTTTTTTAGTGAGTAGGCTGCCCGGGTTCGAAGCCAGGGTAGGAGTCTTACACTCGCATGCATGCATGCGGTTAGGGCGTAAGTAGCCTTTTTCCCCACCACAAAAAAAAAAAAAAAAAAAAAAAGAATGTGTTTCATGGCTATTGTCCAGGCAGGGCTTAGCTGAAGTCCGCGGTCCCTGTTGTAATTGTTTGGATGTAGTTTGATTTGAATGGCTTCCTTAATGACTCTGTCCCAGTATTTATCCGTATGCTCCAGAACTTTGATGTCTTCACAGTTTATTTTGTGGACATACTCTATACAATTCTCGGCCACTGCTGACTTATCTGAAGACCACATTAAGCAGGAACTTAAATACCAACGAGACACATTGCTGAAAAACGGATACAGTGATAACGACATCAAAAAGGCACGCAAGAAGGTTGAAAACAATCGAAACAACCCCCAACGCCTCACTCAAAGGATGGATAGCTGGCCGAACAAAGCCTACATACCATTCTACGGTTCCGTCTCAAACAATATCTCCCGCATACTTGCTAGGTATAACATCAAGACCTTCTTCATGCCTCCAAAGAAGATCCAAGAATACCTTAGGCCGGTAAAAGAACCACTTCGACTCAAGGTCCCAGGAGTTTACAGGATTCCTTGCGAATGTGGTAAAGTGTATGTAGGCCAAACAGGACGCACTATAGAAGAAAGGTGTAAAGAACATCAACGCAATATCAGGCTCCTACAACCAGATAAGTCAGCAGTGGCCGAGCATTGTATAGAGTATGTCCACAAAATAAACTTTGAAGACATCAAAGTTCTGGAGCATACGGATAAATACTGGGACAGAGTCATTAAGGAAGCCATTCAAATCAAACTACATCCAAACAATTACAACAGGGACCGTGGACTTCAGCTAAGCCCTGCCTGGACAATAGCCATGAAACACATTCACAACAGCAACTATAGTGATTCTGGACCAAGTACTGACCCTCAAGAAAACACTGTGGCCGGAGACAAACATAGCCCAAAACAGCAGGCCCAATCACAAATCGTCACCCGCTCATTGGCCAGGGCAATGCAACCCCCTCCCACCTAACATTGTATATATATGGGGAGCGGAAAACTAACGGTCATTTCATTCTGACGAAGGCCATGGAGTTTAGAATGGCCAAAAGCTCAATATTTTCAAACCTCACACGGCTGATCGCCCGTGAAACTGTAATAAATAACGTGCGCCGTGAAAGCTTTAAATCTTACATTACAACAGATATTGTTTCAAAAGTTAAAAAACAAGTTATAGAAGACCCAAGTTCTGGTCACAGAGCAGTAATTGCTGATATAAAACTAGGCAATACAAATAACAGTCAAAATCACACAAATCTGTATTGGAACTTCAAAAAAGCAGATTGGAACAAATATAAAACTGAACTGGAACATAAATTTAAAGAACAATCAAACTCATAGCTGCATGACCAACCAAATCATTTGAAATAAAAATTTCTGTAAAGTTATCCTAGAAACTGCGGGGAAAAAAAAAAAAAAAAAAAAAAAAAAAAAAAAAAAAAAAAAAAAAAAAAAAACATATTCCTCGTGGAAGAATAAAAAATTTCAAACTCTTTTGGAACCCCCAGTTAGAAGAACTGAAAAAGCAAAGGGATACAGCTAGAAATACAGCTGAACAAACAAAAAACATATCAGATACACAAATATGGCGAAAGAAATGTGCCTCACTAAAAAAAGAAATTAATACAGCTAAAAAGAATCACTTTAATAATTTCTTAGCAAAAATGGATTATAGGACAGATGGCAACAAAACCCATAAGTTCATAAAAAAATGTCAAGGACAGGAAAGAAAGCAGCAGCACACCTATCATACACAACAATAAAATATTAACAAATGATGCAGCCATAGCCGAAACATTCAATAAATATAACATATGACATAACATTCACATAAAGTAACAAGAAATAATAAAAAGGAACGTAAACAATTTAAGAAAGATTTGAAACAAGAAAGAGAATGTGATCCTAACACTCAATACAATATCTTTTTTCAAAATTTTAATATGCAAGAACTGAACACTGCAATTAATAACTTAAAAAACAAAAAGTCTCCTGGACCAGATCACATACATCCAGAGTTCATAAAAAACCTTGGAAAAACAGCGAAACAACAAGTACTAAAACTCTACAATCTATCCTGGAACACCACTGTACCTGCCAAATGGTGAAAAGCAATAATTGTACCACTCTTGAAGAAAGATAAAACAGCATTAGAAATAAAAAATTATAGACCAATAGCTCTCACTAGCATAATAGCAAAAGTGATGGAAAGAATGGTGTCAAATAGGTTAAATTGGTTTCTAGAATCCCAAAATTTAATTTCCCCATGTCAAGCTGGATTCAGAGAGTTCCACTCTACAAATGAACAAGTCTTACTTCTCAGTCAAAAAATCAAAGACTCCTTCAATAGAAAAGAAAATAATGTATCAGTTTTTATTGATTTCCAAAGTGAATATGATTCTATATGCAGAACAAAACTGCTAAAGAAAGTAAAACAAATAGGGATACAAGGTCCAACGTTTTCATGGCTATGTCACTTCCTAACACAGATATGAAAGAAATATATCTAAATATAAATAAGTACACCGTGGCTTACCACAAGGCGCAGTGCTCAGCACTACACTTTTTAATATATTTATTAATGATCTGCCACAACAAATAAAAGAATCAAGTGTGAAGTGTGCACTATTTGCTGATGACTTAGTAATGTGGACTTCAAAACCAAAAAACAAAAGTACAGAACTAGAAAAAACCATGCAACAATCCTTAAACAACCTACAAAAGTGGACCAAAGAAAATTTAATGACTGTTAATACAACAAAATCAAACCACCAAATCTTTTCACTAAGAAAAAAAGCCACTAAAAATAAAACTAAATTTTGAGGGTCAACAATTACCAGAAACAAAGGAAGCAAAGTATTTAGGAGTTACATTTGATACCAAACTTACATGGACCAAACAAATAGAAAATGTAATACAAAGAGCAGAGAGACGCCTTTCACTGTTAAAACGTCTAACAGGAATGAAGTGGGGATGTTCCAGAGCAACTCTTAACACAACATACAATGTATATATAAAGCCATTATTTACTTACTGCAGCCAAGTTCTTGTAACAGCAAACACAAAAAAAATGCAAATCTTTCAAAACCCAAGTCTCAGACTAATTACAGGTGTTATCAAAACCACACCAATAGCAGCTATGGAAATACTAACCAACCAATACCCCATTGAATATGAAATAGAAAAAGCGGCTCTTATTCAACACGAAAAGTTGATCAGACTCCCATTCAGTACATGGCACAAGAGAAATTTTATACATACACTAAAGACTCAGGAGAGCTTTCTTTTCAAAATTCAAGACATCAGGAAGAATGTACACCTTCCTAATTCAAAGGAAAACTTCAAATCTAAAGTCAATCCCACACAAACATTAGACGTCACATATTATTTACACCTGACAGAAGAAGTTAAGAAAAGTGATACTCCAACTAGTATTCTAAAATGATTGGCATTAGAGGCAATCCATACTAGATTTCCAGAACACGAATGGCTCCATATTTATACTGATGGATCATTGATATTAAACCGAGATGGAGAAGGGGCTGGAGTCACCTCTTTTCCTATTACAAATCTTTAAGTTATGGAACTACTAACTTTGATGGAGAAATTGATGCAATTCGAACGGCCCTACAAAATCTTTTGTACAGAATTTCACATTTTCAGCAAGCAGTTATTCTCTCAGATTCCAGGGCAGCAATTATAGCAATTACTTCCAAGTTGTCACCAAAAAACCGAACAATTATAGAATGTTGGAAAATCCTTACCCGTCTAACAGCACTTCAAAAACACCTAGTCTTCCAATGGATACCAGCTAACTGTGGACTGAGTGGTAATGAGAAAGCTGATTTTCTCGCTAAAAAGGGTACCGGCAATGTGTAGAAATCTATAGTTAATCTACGATTTTATGCAGCTAAAAGGTTAGTCAACTCTGAATTCAAAAAAATGAATGCAAAATATTACTATGAAAAATCAAAAAATAAAAGATGGGAACTACCAAACATTTACACAATAATTCCTGAGTATCCTCGAAAAACAGCAGTTGCAACCTTCATGTTGATTACAGGACATGATTGTCTGGCAAAACATTTAAACAGAATTGGGATATATTCTTCACCACTCTGTCCTCTATGTGATCTGCAAGAGGAAATGGACCGAGACCACCTTCAAATATGCCCAGGCACTTCTAGTGCCCCATCCATAAATATTGGAGAGCAAGAGGATTAATGACTTCATTGTCAGAAATCCAGCATTATCTAACAACAACAATATTTTTTGTTTTGGGATATATTCTTCACCACTCTGTCCTCTATGTGATCTGCAAGAGGAAATGGATTGAGACCACCTTTAAATATGCCCGGCCACATTTATTGCCCCATCCATCAGTGAAAAATATTGGAGAGCAAGAGGATTAATGACTTCATTGTCAGAAATCCAGAATTAGCTAACAACATTTGAGATGAAAATATAGACAAGTTCCACCACTTATCAATGCACAATACACAAACTACTGCCTCAACACTGCCCACTCCCTCCCTCCCTCCCATCCCCTTCCCTCTATCCATCCGACTATCACAGGAAAAGATGCATTTCGAGAATTACTTGAATTTTAAAACTGGAGTTTTAGCCAGGATATAGGGCATAATACTGTTATGTACAGCAGATCACAAAAAGGGTGATTTGATTACGAAGAATACAATCTGTAGAACTTTTATAGATGAAGAATAAATGTTACAAGATAAAGCCTAACTATGTAGACTATTTAAAAAGAAAGGTGGCTCAGCAATTCAAATGCTTCAAGGAAGAATCCACCCAATCTGGGAGCACACTAACACCATCCTGTGACCACATGGCTTCTCGCTTATGTGGACACCAGCATTGGCTATGCTCTTAGTTAGTATTTCTATATTAGCTTCAGTTTAATAACAGCAAGCATAATTAATTCACCTACAGAACAAGCACACGGCCCTATCAAGAGATCACCTAGGGGTACTTTACAGGAAGATAGTGCATACTTTGTATATCACGTACATTAGATACGATGTAATGCTTTTAGGTGATATCCCACTAATACTGGCTCAACGTTGGCTTAATTTTGTAAGTGAAATAGCATTTTTACATTTTTAAATGAAATTTAATTTCTGTATTACTTACCTTCATGTGGTAGGGTCCCAAAATAAGCCATCCACAGAAGGTAAACCCAGCATAAATTAGAAGGGCACAGAGAAGAAACCTAGCAACTTTTGGTGCTGCCTTCTTTAACGTGAGTATAACCACCTGCAAAAACATAGTTGTAAATTTGTAGTCTTCCTAAAGGTTAAATTAAATAAAATGTATGAACAAGCAGTCATTACCTATTAAACATTCTGGAATTCCATTCCATGGTTCGCTAAAAATGTGAGTTTGAAAATAACTCATCACATAATTGTATGAAACCAACGATTGTACAGTAAAATTAGATAACTATTATTTATTTGTGTCAGCAAACTTACTGCTGATGTCATGTAGTATTACATTTTCTGTAATGAAACATGCTGAAATAAATTATTAAATGCATGCATGCACAAAAAGGAAGATCTCATCTGCAAATAAAAATATTTTACCTATTAATTCAATGTTTCCTACTTCAATAAAAAAGATAAATAATATTATACCTAACACCTTCCTTGTGGGACTCCACACTTTGCTCTCAATATTGGACTGGAATAATTAAGCTAATGTATTGCACTCTTAGGAGATAGCTTCTAAATCAGTTCAAGGCAATTTCTCTTATTCCTGACTGGGCTAACTTTTTCAAAGGGAATTCATGATTGACAGTTTCAAATCCTTTATTTATATTGATAAAAAGACCACCTGCAATTTGTTTATTGTCTACAGATTTTTTCCATTCAACTCACCACCAACAGAATTCCAAATTATTTTATAACTAATAACCCCATTATAAACACAAATAAAACTGTTGCAAGGATATACACACAAGAACAAAAATTATTTTGCCCCTTAAATATAACTCCTCAATCATACACACCAAAAAGTCAAATCCATCAAATTCTTCTGCATCTGGGTACAAAGTAGCACTCACATTACTGCTCACATTAATGAAATAAACTGTGTTACAATGATAAGAGTGGCAACCACTTGCACAAGAAAAAAACGAGACACCAAACACTGTGCATGTCTATCCGTTACTGAGATATGGAATAGTATTCTGGAACGAGACCCATTGAGCAAGTTAACCTTTATTGTACCGAAAAAATAAATAGAATTGTGGAAGGTGTTAGTCAGGTTGTCTCCTTAGTACAGTGGTAGCATTGCTGCTTACCAAGCAGGGGACCTGGGTTCGATTCCCAGTACTGGCGTGGGGATTTTCTCCTGCCGGGAGACCTGGTCTAGGGTGCACTCAGCCTCGTTAGATTCCTGATGGGTCGACTGAGGAGCTACTTTATTAAGAAGTAGCAGTCCCTGGTTGCACAGACTGTACAATCGGCTGGGAGGGGGTGGTGCACTGACCATGTCCCACCTCCAGTTTGCACCCCACTCATGATTCCTGTGGTAGACAAAGGTGGGGGATGCAGTGACCGGGTGGTAGGCCTTGGCCCGGAAAGGGTTGTTGCACCAAGTGGGGGCAGGAGTAATCCAAAATCAACCTGCAAACCTCTGTTTAAAAAGATTAGGTATACTCCTGCATTCACATTTATGAAACAATTATGCTAGTACTTAAGAATATGTACACACTGATACACCATTTATAATAAACAACATTAGATAAATGCAACACCCAAAAAAATACACATCTGCATGTAACCAGTCACAATATCTCACTCTACCAGAAAAGTATTCCACACTCTGGCACTTTTTTTTTGTAGTGTTTAACGCCCGCTTTTAATACATAGGGCACCAAAGGTGGTGACACTGATGATACATGGAATGAAGATGAGGAACCAGTGGAATGAGATGGCAGGGGAAACTGGAAAACCCAGAGGAAACCCGCCCCAGTGCTGCTTCGTCCACCACAAATCCCACATGCGGTTGCCTGGACTCTGGCACTAAGTTATACTCGTATAATAACTTACCAAGTCACATCAAGGAAATAAAATAAGTAAACCGTTTCAAATTATGTCTCAAGGAACATTTAATTAATGATTGTTTTTACTCAATTGAAAATTATCGCAAATATAAGTGCAAACCATAAGTTGTTGTTGTTGTTGTTTTCTAGTGCCTTGCATCTGGCAATGAAGCCATTAGCATTCGTGCCTTCCAATACTTTTGAACTGTAGTTTCTTCTGATCTTAATGCTTCACAGGTCTTCAAGTGTTCTTCATTCATTTCTGCTGGATCGTTACACAGGACACATATTGGTGAGGCTGAGATACCCATTCTGTAGAGATGACCTGCCAAGCAGTCATGATTTGTCAATAGTCGGAAGGCTGCAACAGCTGTTTTCCTTGGTCTCTGGGGGATTATATCTGGATTGGAAAGTAGTGTAATCCATTTTTTATCTTTGGCATTTGTTTCTATTTCTTGTAGGTATGAATGACAAAAATTTTTAATGATCAAGCGTTTTATTGAGGAATATGAGAAATTGAATTTAGACTTTTGTTTTATTGTTGTGCCTTTCTTTGCAAGTGAGTCTGCAGCTTCGTTCCCCATGACTCCACAGTGTGCTGGAATCCATTGGAGATGAACAGTCTTATTAACTTTTTGGAGTTGTGTTACCATTTTGTAGCATTCTCTAATTTTTGTTGACTTCTTTGTAGTATTTGAACATATTCCCTGAATTGCAGCTTTAGAATCCGAAAGAATTACTGCCTTGTTAAATTTATTTAAGGGAAGATTTAATAATTGTCGGAGAGCAATATGTATAGCCTCTATTTCTCCATCATAATTTGTTGTGTCTCTGCCAACAGAATGATAAAAGGAAAAATGTGAACACGTAACTCCAGCTCCAGTAAGGTTTTCCTTCGAGGATCCATCAGTATATATGTGCAGCCATTCTTCTGTGGGATACCTAGTATTGATTGTTTCCAGAGCTAGAAGTTTTTGTATTTCTTTTGGTGTGTCTGATTTACTTATTTCCTCTATTAATTCCAAACTGAAGGTAGGTTGCAATAATTCCAATGGATTTTCTCTAATAAGTAGATTTTCTCTGGTGTTAGGAATGTTCAATTTGGATTTAATCTGTGTTACCTTTTCTAGGAAACTACTATGAGTTTTAAGGATTGAAGGGGGGAGGTTCTCTTCTGTCCATTTAGAGTTTGGCAGTCGTAACATTTTCTCGTGTTGGAGCAATGCTTGTTCTTCTATTTTTGTTGTTATTGATGGGGTCCGTGTTAAGGCAAGCATGGCATCAATAGGTGTGGATTTAACTGCTCCAGTGATTAGGCGAAGAGCCTGATTTTGTATTTGTTCAAGTTTATTGATGTTAGCATTTGCTGCTGTTATTAAAGCTTCAGAACAGTACAAGAGGTTTGGTTTAATATACATTTTGTATGTTGTGTTAAGGACTCTCCTTGAGCAGCCCCATTTAGCACCAGCTAACCTTTTCAGGATTTGCAATTTCTTTTCAACCTTTTCTGAGATGTTTGTTATATGTTTTTTCCAACTTAGCTTTCTGTCGAAAGTGATGCCTAAGTATTTGGCATCATCAACTGCTTTGAGTGGTTTACCATTATAATTTATGCTAATATTAACTGGTTTGTATTTTAGTGTAAATAATTCATAATTTGTTTTTTCCACATTGATAGTCATGAGGTTTTTGGAGCTCTGTTCATGTACTTTGTTTAGGGCTGTTTCTATTCTGTTTTTAATTAATTCAGGTTTTTTTGCAAACCATAAGTGCATTGACCAAAAATGTATGTAGTAATTAGTTTAGAATATTAATCAAGACCTCTGAGTGTAATTGGTATAAAGCAATGTAAATAAACTGTAATGTTTTGTTCATCTGACATGTCCCATATTGAATGTACCTTGTACAAATAAATTCTGCTGGATCAATTCACCCCACCACACCCTCACCCCCACCATTATAACTAGTGCTATGTCATTATTTAGTCATGTTTAAAATTATATCTACACAAGTTATCTCTTCTATAATTAATTTCGCACTATGAAATTTATGTCTAAACTACACACATTAATGTATATAACTTTTAAGGTTGGATATGCATCACAGCTTAAGGTTTTAAGTTTGTACTTTAGTAAATCATTGCAGCTAAATTCTGAAGACTGGGCCATGCCGTATATGATAAAACTTAATCATTTGGGGCTATTGCAGCAATTTCTTTTCAAGTTCTTGTAGATCTGCTTCTTTTTTTACTGCAGTACTTGGATCCCATTTCCACTCTCACACAAATATCTTGCATGTATATGCCTGCTATTTGACACTTAAAACCGATCTCTCCTCTCGTAATGTACATTTTCTGGTTCCTGGAATTGATAATCTCTTCTTTTTCCATTAATTGACGAGTCTGAGCATGATTTGCTTTGGACCTACGTCTTTTGATGATATGCAATGTGCTATGTTAGTGTCATTGTAATCCATGGAAACATGAAGCCAAGCCCTCACTGGGAATGATCTTCAGCTTGCAGGCCGCTGCCTATAAATTAATGTAAAATTGCTATCTAATCTTGTAAACCCAGTATCTTCTCAATATGGATGTAATTTGCTGCTAATTGCAGATTATTTTTCGTTCAGGAAAGGCCTTCATTTCCTTGTCCTCCAATCAGGTATATAATCCCTGTTTGAGATCATGTTGTTCCTTCTGTAACTTTGTCTAAACATTTCCAAGTGGAAGGTTGTCGCATAGAAATAATTTCTGAAATTTGTTACACCATCCTTTACTGAATTTTCTTTGTTCACCACATGAACACACATTACATACATTCAGGGGAAATAAGATGGAGAGAGGAAATGTGGTGACTGAACTCATCTTCCTTATAATGCACACTGGTCATGTGCATCTGATCCACATAATTTAGTAATTCCCGTTATTTGTCATCACACATTTTGACAAAGTAAAAAATTCTTGAATTTCATCTAATGGAATGCATGGCAAACAGCAAAGCATGTTTATATGCTGTTATACCTGACTGCCAGTTACATTTTCCAGTTCCATTGCTGCAGTTTGCCTACATAGCGATCATGAATGGAAATCTAGCTGTTGCATGATATGTAGTTTTAAGGGCATTCAACTACTTGGATAGCAGCACCCTTATAAAGTGGAACATGATATAAAATAAATATGCTAGTAACAAAGTATGTTTTTGCCAAATAAGGAAGCAGAAGCCAGAATTAAAGCAAAAGTTACAAAAAGGTAAAAACAGTATGAAATATCTATACCAAAGGTTCTAAATCCTTAGGTTCATGTTTATCATTGCTAAAAAGTACAAAACCCTTTTGACTGCTTGTTTATCATATGCCAGGGCATCTGCAAGTCTGAAAGGTAGGTGCAGAGAGTCTCGAAAAGTGCACTACAGAAACATACTCTAGCAGCACATGATGGACTGACAATAGTTTGTTGCACAGTGGACAAAGAGGGCCGGGTCACCTTTAAGGAGGTAACCATGCATAAAATTGCAGTGGCCAATACACAACCATGCCAAATTAATCTCCTCATGACAAGATATGCAAGAAGAGGTTACCCAGTTAATCGGAATTTCTTTTACTGCTCTAAGCTTATTACCACGGAGAGCTGACCACTCTTCACGCCAGCATGACAGCACTGCTCTCACACTTCAAGCCTAAAGTCTTCCAAACTAATACAAGAGATGCTAATTCTAGGATCTGTGGTTGCCACCTTTGCTGCCAAATCTGTCATTTCATTCCTCAGCAAAACTACATGACCAGGAATCCATGCACACATCACATTAATGCCAGAAGGGTGTAAAATACGGAGGGCATTCTGGATATACTGTACAATAGGATGGTAATTGTACAGCTCATGAAGGCTCTGAAGTGCACTAAGAGAAACATTCAAAATTAGGCAGTCAGCCAATTTGTGACAGTGCACATATAAAATGGCTTGGTATATAGCATACAGCTCTGCATTACAAATGGAAGTGCTATGAAAACCGAATGAATGTGGTTTAGTTCCATAAACATAAGCACATTCAATACCATTGGTGCTCTTAGATCAAAAATTGGTCAGTGGAGCCTAACAAAAATTCTAAAAACACAAGTGTGGATACTAGACATAGGCATCATGAACTTCCAGTATATGGTCATCCCAAAATCAACAAGGGATGTATCACATAACCAGGGAGGGGGGATAGAGCCTCTCTTCCCTCAAAAATATGCTGGCATTTTAATAGCAAGCGTCTTAAGAAGCTCCCAAATACTAAAACCTGCTGGCCTTGGACTAAGGGAGCTCTTGTTATATTGTTCATTTAGCATGATATTGAAAAAGGAAATGAATGTTAGGTGCACAGGCACACAGGCATTTAAGTACATAACTATAATTTCCTAAGAGGACTTCACACCGATATTGCAGAGAATGTTTTGCCAATTTGACGTAAAGACTCACAACTGGGCTAGTCAGAAGAGCTCCTATTGCCCAGTGAATGCCCCAATTATGGGCTGTGTCTAATCTTTTTAGCACAGATGGTCATGCTGAAGAATAAACAATACAAGCATAATCTAGTTTGGAACGGATCAGTGAGTGATACATACACAGCAGAACTGTCCAATTTGCACCCCACAATTTGGCATTTAGTACCCACACAATATTCAGAGAACGGTCACATAGTGCTTTTAGCTGTACTATATGCAAAGACCACCTAAGCTTCCTACAGACAATCACTGCTGTTCAGTGAGGCCATATAATTTCTATGCCGTAAGTCAGTATTGGTACGATTTTCACCTTAAATAGCAGCATCACTGTCTCTAGACTAAGGGATATGTTTTTTTTATTTTGTGCATTGCAATTAAAGCTTGTGTAGCCTTTTCCGTGATGTGCTTTGTGAAACATTTGGCACTCGTTTGCAGCGTGAGCCCTAGATACTTGAATTCAGATACTATTTTTAGTTTCCTTTCCCTTATGTGTATCTCCACTGTTACAGGGGCTCTTCCTCCATTTCTAAAAATCATTGTTTCTGTTTTTGATATGCTAATATCCTGGTTGTTCTTGGAGCACCATTTATCTACTTTGTTTATTGTTGTCTGCAGTTTTGTTATATCTTTGTTCCAAAAATGATGTGCGCTAAGAAGTACAATAGACAAACCCATCTATGAATAGGCATAATGAAACTCCAGGCACACATTTAAACCTAGGTGGTATGACCTCACGCATAGAAATGTTGCCAACTATACCGAATTGTTAAGCTCCAGTTCAGTAAGCTATAGTTACCTAGAGTTCATAACATAGTGCACTCTGTTTATTGCCCGCCTCTGTAGCGTGATGGTTAGCGTGTCTGCCTCACGTTCAAGAGGTCGCGAGTTCGAATCTCGCTTAGGGTAAGTTATCCGGGTAAGGTTTTTTTCCGAGGTTTTCCCTACCCTGAGAAGACGAATGTCGGGTAACTTAAAGCTCCATGGACCTCGGGCTCATTTGAGCATCATTTCACCCATTTCATTTCATTCATTCGTCCGATATGACAAAATGTTGGAGGACGTTAATTCAAAAAAAAAAAAAAAAAAAAAAAAAAAAAACCTCTGTTTATTAATAATTATCAATAACCAGGTTAATAGACCTTAGCTTTTAACCAGAGATCATAATACAAGCCCTAGGTAAAACAAAGGCCTATAGTTTGTGAGGAATTAGTTGAGATTGCTACCTGCTCCAGGAAACAGCCGCAGCTGTCAACTACTCGTCAAATAACAATAGGTATGGCCACAAGGAAGGGTCTCGCTTGTGCCAGTTTTAACACTTGAGGTGTCAGTGTCGGCCACATATTGCCTAGTTTTTCGGTAAATTCAGTGCTCTGGTTTAATGTTATTAGAAATTGTTTCCTTGCGATATTTGAACATTCCTTGTGTTATTTCGTTTTATTACAACATAACGGTAGTGTAAGTGAAAACATTATTGCATAGTACATTCTAGTTTATGTTGCAAAATGCTGAGCTCAGAAATGTTTAACTTTATTCTATATTTGACAATGTTTTCGTGTTAACCGTTGTTCAAACTGGTATTGGAAAGAGAGGAAAGCCATGGCAGTCGCAAGGTAGGGAAATAGTACTCAATGTTCATAGGTTTTTTAAAGATGAATTTGATGCACTTAAAAATGGTCAGCCTACAATATCTGTCGAAGATGTTGTTGGACGAACAGCTGCTGCAACTGGAGCATCTCGTGCAAGTGTTTATAGGATATTAAATGAGAAGGTAAACAGACAATTCAGGGACCAAATCTGAACCCTGGGTAAGAAAAGGCCCAATAGTATCTCGACAAAGACAACCATCGATTCGTTTACTGCATCAGCCCATCAAAAGAACAATTTACTCCTTATATAAGACAAGCTTTGTTCCCAGTTTGATTGATATCCACAGAGCTTTAAAAGAGGCTAATTTAGTTGAAGGTAGCATATGGGTAGTGCGACAAATATTGAAGTACCTTAAATTTCAGTATGCCAAAAACGGTGTAGGACGTAAATTTTTAATGGAAAAGCCTGATATTGTAGCAAAGCGGTTTCATTACTTAAGATGATTGCAGGAAATGAGAGCAAGTGGTCGACCAATCGTTTATCTAGATGAAATTTGGCTGAATATGAACCATACTACAGGTAAAATATGGTTGTGTGATACACCTGATGGTGAAATTGACACACCTATGATTGTTCCCCTAGGTAAAGGACAGAGATTTATTATAGTACATGCGGGGTCTTCTGAAGGGTTTATTCCAAATGCTTTGCTCCACTTTCGGTCTAAGTCAACCAAAGATTATCATGAAGAAATGGATGGTATTGTTTTCAAGGATTGGTTTGTAGAAAAGCTCCTCCCTAACATCCCTCAAAACAGTGTTATCATCATGGATAATGCACCATATCATTCAGTGGAACTAAATAAGGCCCCCCGTGTCATCCAGTTTAAAGAGTGAAATGCAAGCCTGGTTACGAGAGAAGAATATAGAATATGATCCCAGATCAACGAAAGTAGTATTATATGACATTATTAAGCTGATGAAAGACAGGTTTACAAAATATGAAGTTGACACTATGGCGGAGTTAGCGGGGCATACAGTAGTTCGTCTTCCTTCCTACCATTGCAATTTCAATGCAATCGAATTAATCTGGGCCCACGTAAAGAAAGATGTTGCGAAACATAATATAACGTTCAAGTCCTGTGACGTAATAACTCTCCTTGAAAATGCACTATCAAAGGTGACTTCAGAAAATTGGAAAAAAGCGTGTGAAAGTGTGGAAAAGGAGAAACGTTTTTATTGGGAGAAAGATGGATTAATTGACGAGGCCATCAACCGATTTGTAATCAGCCTGGAAGGCACCGATTCCACAGATGGGGTATGTGCTAGGCACTCCGGAGAGGAACAGGCTGCCACTGACAGTCCCGTGGATGTTTTGGAAGGAGTGGCAGCGATACCACCAACCCCTAATGATGGCCGTGTGAGTGAGAGGGTAAGCGTATGTTCTGTCTTTGTCTAAAATTCTGTCTCAACTTGCTCCTCACAAACTATAATAGTACTAACTGGGACACTGACATTTAAGTTTTAATCTTCTTTCTGCCTCACATGTAAATTAGAAAATGTTGATACACTTATACGTTTCTTGCCCACTAGACACTTGTGAATTCTACTAGACCCATAAAAGGTTAACTACAACTTTTATTTCCAGCAACAGTAATGGATTTTTGTGTGCAGTCTGTAAAAAGAGAAAAAGTAGCACTGAATTTATATCTGTTAAACCCATAATTCTTAACAAAAAATTTTAGCTATGATTGTAAAACCAATAAAACTTCAGCATAATTTATGCGATATCATTGTAAGATTGGTCTTTGTGTATGTAAATACATCCTTTTCATATCATTTACATTGAAGTCTATAATAAGGCTAAAAAAGACTAAACTAGGATAATAAAAGGCCAGAACTAAAAATTGCATTATGAATGCATAAAAAACTGGGCCTTTGTGATATTTTGTTAAATGAATTGACTTGCTGAAACCCACAGCTTCCACATGCAAGATTGGCCAAACTACCAGTTAATCAAGTTGTAGTTCAGGTTGAAGCTTCCGTGAAGCTATAACCAAGAGTAGGATGCAAGCTGTCCAAGTTCAATAAGATACGGTTATTGCAACCAACTAACAGTATGTTAATAAAATCAGTTACGTGAAGAGCATTGTAAAAGTTGTGCAACCAAAATTATAGGAATGATAAATGATTCACAATAGTTTTGGCCCTACTTTTCATGAAAAAATGCATGGGTCACAGACCTATGGGATCGATACTTGGGTCCTACTTTTTCAGTACCAAGATACATGGCTCAGTCATAAAGATAACAGTCAAACCTTTTAGTCCTTGATACTGGTAACTTTTTGGTATCCTCTAAATAAAATGAAAGGGGTAATCACTTTCTTATTAACTTAGTTTTATAATCATAAATGCTATACTGCTTTTATTCTTAACTACCTGTCTCAGCCAGACCCTTACTGGTATTAATCTTCAGCTTGCAGGCTGCTGCCTATAAATTAATATCAAATTGCTCTCTAGTCTTGTAAACCTGGTATCCTCTCATTATGGATGTGATTTGCTGCTGGTTGCAGATTATTTTTTGTTCAGAGACCTTCATTTCCTTATCCTCCAATCAGGCATATAATCCCTGTGTCAGATCATGTTGTTCCTTCTGTAACTTTGTCTAAACATTTCCAAATGGAAGATTGTTGCAAAGAAACAATTTGTGAAATTTGTTATGCTATCCTTTACTGAATTTTCTTTGTTCACCACATGAACACAATTACATACATTCCATACTTGCAGAGGAAATGTGGTGGCTGAGCTCTTCATCTTCCTCATGCATGCACACTGGTCATGTATACCTGAACAACATAATCTATTAATTCCTGTTAGTTGTCATACATTTTGGCAATGAAATAAAAAAATTCTTGAACTTTATCCAATGGAACAAATGGCAAACTATAAAGCATGTTTAATTGCTATCGTACCTGGCTGCCAGTTATATTTTCATTGCAGTTCCATTGTTGCAGCCCACATATTTACCGAGATATGCATTCTATGAGGTGGTGATACTGTGCTTTTATATATTATATATAGTTTATTGATATTAAACCATATACAAATGGAAATACATTATATTGTATATTACTGTGCATGGTAAATGGCTCAAACTGTTGAGGGACAACTCTAAAGGTTCCATAACAGTATTGTTGAACTGTGGGACAGATTATGAAAGTTTTGTACATTGGCAAATATTAACATGTGCTCTGCGTCATCTTGCCCTGAATGTGTAACAAAAAATGTTCACCATTTAATGTAAGTGCATACTGTCTGGTTACCTCTACATCTGCAAGCTGTCGAGGGTACAGTGGTCAATCTTGTTTCTGAATTCTGTTGACTCTGTGCTTTAAGGTGTTCTTCTGAGGCCACATCATAACTGCCTCCTGTATTACTTAAGGTAGAACTTGAATAGCTTAGCTTGGAGTTTAATTTTCTTGGTCTGCTGCATGTTGTTTTATACCATTACATACTCTTACACACATCAGCATTCACCCAGCAAGATGACTAATAGTCAATACCATTTACTAATATTTTAATTTTGCAAGCTCTGCCCTATTTGTGCATCTTGCTGTACTTCTCTTCCCTATCCTCACATCTACAATAATGACATGCTCTAGGCTTGTTACACTTGTGAAAGTAGTTGCAAAATGAATTCAAGAACTGAGTAATTATCCAAGTGTATTGATCTTCTGTATATGGCATACTCTAATCTATTTATATTTCTCATTTTCAAATCCAGAAAAGGTAATCATCCATCTTGTTCTATTTCAATAGTAAATTTCATAGATCTATTCTATAAGTTCAATAGTTTATGTCCTGAGCTAGTTTATTTGGAAGAATAACAAATATGTTATCTACGAGGCCTGATCAACAAAGACTGAGACTGATTTTTTTTCACAGATGTTTATTACTCCAATTCAATGTTTACATGATCTTTTTCATAGTAGTCCCCTCCTACTTCAATGCACTTTTTATAGCGTCTCTGCCAGTCCTTGAACACATGCTGCAGACCATTCTTTGTCAGGTCCTTGAGAATCGCCTCACTTTTCTTGAGCACTGCTTCAGAGTTCTCAAATCGAATACCCCTAACACCCAATACTGCTTTGGAAGAGGAAGAGGAGGAAGAAGAAAAGATGAAGGAGGAGAAAGAAAAGGAGGAGGAGGAGAACAAGAACAAGAACAGCAAGAACAAGAATAAGAACAAGAGCAACACGAAGAGCAACAAGAGGAAGAGGAAGAAGAACCTTGGCCAACTATATGTTAGGGAGCACACAATTCTTGGGGCCTAATGGTGCTGTAGTAGTGAAATCCGACTGTGTATGCTTCGTAATTGTAATAGTAGCATAAATGAAGAGAGTTTCATTTATTACCTTGTAAGGTCTGGGACAGAACTTCGGTTGGCTCCAGGCCATATAAATGTTATAATAAGCTTTGAAGAGACATACAAATAAATAAAACTAACTTTCACACATACCCTAAATATTGCAATATATTTTTAAAAATAGAAGCTTGCTACAGCTTATAATATGGTAAACAAGGAATTTTTCTTTCTTTACTTTTCCTTAATTTCTCACCCTCCCCAACCCATCATCATGAGAGGTAGTTCTTTGACACTTTTTTCTAACAGGTATGTCCATCAATGGCTTGTAGGCCATATTTTCATTTTCTTTCTCTCCCTCTCTCCTTTCTCTCTCTTTTTTTTTTCCTTTCCTTCTTCTCATCCCTCTCTCTCCATCTTCATGGGAGGTAATTCTTTGACACTTTTCTAACAGCCACTGAAGTTAAACCAGGAAATGCAATCCAGGGAACAGGTATGTGCACGTTTGGAGTCACAACATGAACTACATGTATTTAGGCTTTCACGGCCGGTGTCTTGACTATTCGAAATGTTTAGTTCTTCCGGGCTTGTAGACCGTAGTCTAGAAGGCATGGTAGATACCAACGTTTCGCCAAGTACTGCGCTTGGCATCATCAGGGCAACACGATCCTCTGTCTGCACTGGTCAGAGTTTGAATGTGGAAGCAGAGAAGTAGTGGAAGTAGTGACCGTTAACATCTGTTAAGGTTATTTATATGGGTGGGGGTGGATGGGGCATTGTTGCACTGGCTACCGTAGTGATTGGCCAGTTGTAGGTGGGGTTTTATTACAACTGTTGTGTGTATCTGAAAGTTTATCTAAAACCGGTACCCATGCTTTATGTACACGTAGTATTTCTTCTTTGCGATTGAAGTTGTCTTTGTGTTTGTAGATTTCTATGGCTTCCCTTTGTAGTCGGGCATGGACTCGGGTTTCTTTAAGGCTGATATCATGGCCGAATAATAAGGCATGCTCTGCCACAGACGATTTATCAGATTGGGACATACGGATAAATCGTCTGTGGCAGAGCACCCCTTATTATTCGGCCATGATATCAACCTTAAAGAAACCTGAGTCCTGTCTTCTACAGGCACAGATTGATGGTCTGATCTGAGAAAACAGGCAAATAACGGAGGAAGAAATATGGATTTTGATTGGCTCCATGTATGGCATTATCAAAAATCACCTGCAGTGATTTGAGGAATAAGCTTCAGATATTTGGCTGGGAAACACTATCACCTTCCATAGAGTCTAGGTCATTCCCTTTGTGACTTCCACATTTTGGTGACTTTGACAAGGAAGTTCAGTTTCATTTGGACAAGGAAGTGCAGGAGTGGACAAAATTGTGGATCCGACAGCAAGCTACCTCTTTCTATAAGACTGGAATTGATCATCTCATCTCCCAGTGGGATAAATGTGTTAACATTTATGGCAGTTAGTTTAACATACATTTAACATACAATTTGTAACAGTATTAATTAATACCGTTTGGAGGATTATCAGATTGGGTAATTTTGGGCTACAAACAGGGGGTAACAGCATGCATGAAACAGCCCTGACATCATCATCACACGTAATTAGCTGATGAGCGGTTATGAGGGTGAAAGAGGGAGGCGATCGGTCACTCGCACTTTATGTCCTGGAAGCCAACGATACACAGAGTAGTCAGTCAGTTAACCGCAAGGCTCCTAGATACCAGCTACAGCAAAAGGGTGGTTGAAAGGTTGGAAACTAGGAAGTGAAACATCAGTAAAGCAACAGATTTGGGACGTATGCTATAAGGTCTTCTCCCGACATGTTGAGTAAAGTTCCAGAGAAGGAAGAAAAATACATTATCAGCAAAGGTAAGGGCTGGTAGCAAGAACCTTGTAGAGCATTCTGGTAGAAAGGTTCCAGGATTGTATATTTGATTTGTTGCCTTGTAAGATGTTTAATATGTTGTATATGTTTTAACAGAAGATATTAATTCTTGTAAATGTTGTAAGTCAGTTTTCATATGTTCAATTTGTTGTAAACGTTTCAACAGAAATCATTGCTTCAAGTAAATGTTTTGACCCAGTTTTATGTTCTAAGAATAGAAGTAATTAAATTGCTGGAGTGAAAAATATCCAAAGAGGTTAAATAATCTACTCAAACATGGAATGTAAAGGGGGTGTTGTTTTAGAGGGGAAGAACAAGTTTCACATTTGAATGTATTTTAAAGGGGGGGGGGGGGGGGGTTTAATGGGAGCAACCGGAAATCCTGTCACATTTTGATGTGACAAGTTTAGACAGGAGATTCCGATTTAACTGGAGAAGAACCATTTAAATTGTATAATTCTATTGTTGAAATATATATATTTGTTCCAATAGTACGATCTTGTAATACCTTTACTATCCCACACCCACCCAGCTTTCTTATTTATGAATGTCTAGGAAAAGTAATTGATGGCCTTGTAATGCAACAGTGGGTTACAGATGGTTTATCAGCTAACAAAAATTGTCTTCACCTTGTATATTGTTTATATATCGTAAATAAAATTTAGAATTTTTACTCTTCTTCCTTCTACTCAGATCTGGAACCAATCAAACAGTGACACTAACAGTGCTAGGATACCCTTCATGACAAAAAGCATGGCAATATGTAAATACAAAATTTTGAAATGGAATATACAAGTTACATTTTCCAGTGACACTTACATTGTATGTTTTGAAGAATCCCAAGTATCGAAGTACTCCAAACCAGACTAATAAGTTCCCAGTTCCAAGGAGCACACTACACATGTTCCACTGATCACCAATAAATTGCTGCAATAAAAGACAAACAATTTTCAAATCTAAAAGCATGAATATTTAGCTACAGTATTAAATGAAACTTAGCTGTACCTCCTTCCTACCATGATTATTATGATCACTATTATCATTATTATTACTATTACTACTATCACTATTATTACTATCATTGTCGTCGTCATCATTTCCATTGTAATTTGAAATGTTCACTCATAGGTAGATAGCAATGAGGTGATTAAAATAAATGTATGTGTATACATATGAAATAGAGTACTAAAAACATGGCAAAACAATATTGTTTAATGAAATAAATGGAAATCCAGTAGTGTTTCAACGAGGATAATGGCAACAAAATGTTGCGGCAGAGTAACAAAGTACCTCATTTTGAGATGAAAATATGCCCTTTAACACTAGAACCCCGGTAGTGGTCATTTTGACCGTTCTTGATATTTAAATAAGTTTAGTTCCGCCGGTTTTTAAAAACGAAGCTTGGCCTTTCATGACTTTTCCTGATATAACCTCTAGTTTTATATAGCATAATAATTTTCGGCATGTCATTATTTACGTGGGCGTTTTTTCATGTTTCACCATGAACCCCGGAGACGGTCATTTTTTACTGTTACAATTTTGTTAGGCTTTCGCTCACACTGTCGTTGGATTTCTCACTGTCACTAATCTGCTTTGTCCGTCTTCATACCAACTGTTCATTATAGCAGTGTACGTTGTGAATCTATGCCTGTAATATGTCTCGTGGTTTGAAACCAGATGAAATCCTGGCTATATTTCATGATATACCAGACGATGTATCAGAAGATGGTAGTGGTGAAGATGATTATCAACCTCCAGCTGAATCAGACAATCGGAAGATGAGTCATTCAGTGAAGATTATTTGAATGGTAAGTTTTATTCTGCTTTCTTTAGATATTGCATAACATGAAACTGTATTCCTAATAGGTGCATTTATGTAGTTAGTCATTTCCTTGTTTATACACAATATACACATATATTTACTTTGCTTATTTATTTTCAGAAAATCAAATTTAAGATAACATTTCCTGTAATTTTCGTGCTGCGAGGGAGGTAAGAAGGTATGGGCATAGCTCAATACAACCATCATTTGAACATGACTTGCAGCACTGTGTACTCCATGCAATTTGAGTGCGTCACAAGCGGCAAGTGAAAATAGAATGCCTACTAGTAATACTAAAGTTTCAGGTAATGCAACCACTTCAACACAACCAATAATAAGAAAGTGGCAGAAAAAGGCAACCTGAAGAGGAAAAACTTCCTGCACTTACGAAAATTCTTAGTAGAGATAAGGGTACTGAGTGGCAGATCATCGATCCAGGTCACAATCCTGGTAGAACAGAGCAACATAATGTTGTTGAAGAAAAAGGAGGCCCTACTGCTTATGCTAAGAGACATGTAAGGGACAGCAGCCATGCATCTGCTTGGAAGTTGTTCATTGATGAGTCGATTCTTCAACATATCAAAAAATCTACCGAGATTGAAGCAAGAGAGAAGAAAAATGAAGAGAAATGAACTGTTTCCTTGGATGAGTTAGACGCTTTCATCAGCGTAATTTACTTGCAGGGTGCACTTGGGTGCGGAAGCCTTGAACTAGTTGAACTATGGTCCAAAAAGTGGGGGTCACTTATATTTTCTGATACCATGGCAAGGAACAGATTTGTGGAGCTGATGAGATTTTTAAGATTTGATGTCAGGTCATCCCGTTCTGAAAGGCTAAAGACGGATGCGTTTGCACTAGTTTCAACTATTTGGAACAAATTTATTGAAAACTGTAAGGCTTGCTCTACATACTAGGTACATTCCTTACAGTAGATGAACAACTTTATCCTACACAATGTCGCTGTCCATTTATTCAATACATGGCCATAAGCCTGATAAATTTGGTATAAACTACTGGATGCCTAGAGATGTGAACTGAAAGTAACTCTGCAACGATATCCCACACCTGGGGAAGGATAATCAGCGGCCTCAGAACGAATCTATTCCAGAATATGTTGTGATGTCTCTAAAAAATCCTTTTCTAAAAAAGGGACGAAACGTCACCACCGACAACTACTTTACTTCACTATCACTAGCTAAAACACTGAAGGAGTCGGGCACTAGTATCGTAGGAACTGTGAATAGATCGAGAAGAGAAGTTCCTGATCACCTTAGAAATTCCAGAGCTCCTTTTTATGATACCATTCTCATGAAGAAAAACGGTGGTATTTTGCTAACCAGCTACCAAGGAAAGTCACAGAAGAATGTAAATATAATGAGTACACTTCACAGCTCATGTGCAATATCGGCAGTCTCCAAGAAGCTTCCTGAAACAGTTCAGTTTTACAAGAGTAAATATGGAGTGGATATGATTGATGAGATGGCACGATTATATTCCGTTCGTGCTGGTATCCGCAGATGGCCGATGCATGTTTTTTTCTAACATATGTATTGGACCTAGCTACATCAACGCTTGGATAGTGTTTCGAGAAATAACTGGCAAGGAACTTTCACGCCGCAGGTTCATCCTTCAACTCGCTGATGAGCTAAGAGAAACCTACTGGGGAACTATACAACGTTGTATACAGACTAATCCAACTGAAGAACATCCAACCCCTAATCGTCAACGACAGTGTCAAATAGGTCCTAACTGCACACAGAACAAAGCAAGAAATTCCTATCATATTTGCAAGAAACCAGTATGTGGAAAATGCACAGCAGAATTTGGAAAAGTTCTTACGTGTGTAAAATGCAACGCATAAGTGGATGCTCATAACAATGGAAGGAACTTTCTGTGTAAGTGCTAACATAGTTGTCATACTGTAATAGGTTTACTAAAATAAAGATATGTGTTGCAATATTACTGTTCTATTATACACAAAGTTGTGTTATCACATTCATAATCCTAAATATCCTTAGTTGCACTATTACACTATATTTCGCCTTTCTGAGAATTTGAGCTATTTTTTTTTTATTTGAATAAACATACTGTTGAAAAATAGAGATAAATAAAGGACATATGTTCATCGTACGGGCTGTTTTTATATATACTACCAAATTAAATATTTTTTTTTTCTCCTAGCTCTCCATTAGAGAAAACATTTAGCATAGAAAATTCGAATGTATGCCCTAGAAAGGCAATTTTCCAATAATTTATACATACACAGCGACAACATATTGGGCCTAGTTACCTAATAACAACAATATCACACTGGTAAGAAATAAGTTGTAAACTGTACATGGAAAAGGCAAAGAAAAAGCGAACGGTCAAAAATGACCGCTACCGTAGTTAATGGTAGCTAGCGAGCGCCGGGGTTCTAGTGTTAAATCTCCTAAGACACTCATAATGGAATTGTTTTCAATACTTGAAATAAATAGGAAGAGATCTGTATCAATTTTAACACAGAACTGCCTTAGTTCTGCTGGAATATTATTTAACATTTATAAATCTGTTAATGATGCCTATCACCATCCTCAATATGATTATTCCTGTGTTAGCTAAAAACTAGTATATATTTATTCTGAAATTGTTTATTACCAGGCATTAGGGAAGTAACAGTTACTTCTGGGTAAAAGTTATAACTGTCAGAGCCCATTAACGCTTACATCTAATGGTTACCAATAATGATCAAGTTATTTGTTTTCATGGTAATCACTAGGGCTAGGATTTTGATGACTTTGCATCTCTATTTTGTTAAGTCTAATTCATTAATGAGTTGTACATAAATCTGTTTCAAAGTGAAAAGTTTAACCATATTTGTTAGGGCATTCTTTTAGCATTTTTCGCTAATTTTGTGGTTTGACATTTTTTTGGGTTTTTATTGCATTATTGCACATTTTTGTGTACTTCTGGCAGTTTTATTGCATATTTATGTATTTTTAAAAACATCTTAGGCACCCCCGTGGACAAAAACAATGAGTCATGTCTGGAACGCATACTTACGTGCCTACATACACACTTAAAGACATACATATACACAGACATGACAGATAGACATACCTACTTGCTGCAAACTGCATGTTATTTGGTATTTATAGAGTTTTTCTCTGCCATTAAAGTAGCCTGGAGTTCCAGACATGACTCATTTTTTTTGGTCTATGGGTGTACATTTTGCCTTTTTTGTTTTCAAGAGCAAAGGAACATTTCTGTTCTTTACATTTCATTTCTTAGTAAATAACTTTGCTTGGTTCTTAGAAGTACCAGATTAAAGTCACACTTGTTCTGGGAAACTAGACAAAGACATTTCTTCCCCTTCTGTGGATTGACAATGAACTTGCCAAGTCACCAGTTGTAAGTTACACTTAAGTAGCAGATAGGCGCATTCTTTGGTAGATGACTCATTGTGCTTGTTAACATCTTCTGAATAGCAGGTACACGTTGGGTGTCTTTTACATAATATAAAGAATTGAGGTGTGGAGTTCATCATGCCTAAAGTAAAGCAAAGTGTGGCATATAAGTTTAAGTATGTTGCTTTGCATTATGGTGAAAAAGTTTTCTCCACAGATGGGAATATACTTTTCTGTAAGGTGTGCAAAGTAAAAGTGGCAACCAAAAAGAGTTTAATATAGACCAACACGTGAAAAGAGAAAAACATTTGAGGTCTACAACTGCTTGAAGGAAAACCACAGCACAACAAATATTACTTGGTCAAGCTGGCTCCTCTTCAGGTTCACTTTTCTTTGAAGAACTCTGTGAAGCATTCATTTGTGCAGATATTCCATTGAATAAAGTGAGTAATGCTAAGTTACACACCTTCCGAGGAAACATACTGGAAAGCATCTACCATATTCAACTTTCAGAAAGAATTATATTAGTAGATGCTACCAAAGAACAATGCAGGAGATCCGACAAAAAGCGTCAGGAATAAAAATTGGGTATGTACTGATGAAAGTACAGATTCAATAAGTCGTTATGTGACAAATGTAGTGGAAGGCACAATGGAAGAAGATGATTCAGGAGAACAGTTCCTGATCAATCAGAAAAAAATACATTTTTCAACAAAATCAACAAATGTTTGACAGATGTGTGGGTTTAATATATCCCAATGGCATTCAGTATGAGAACATACTATTGTTGACCAAAGCTGCAATGTACATGGTAAAAGCTAATTCTCATAAAGCTCTTTAGCTGACGGTACATGCAATGTGCCTAGCAGATGTTTTACACAGAGTTGTGGAAGAGTAGCGGAGTCAGTTTCTTGAAGTTGACCGGCTAATAGGATGGATCAAGAGAATCTTCTTCAACAAGCACTTGAGTTGCAGCATTCAAGTCCAGGCCCCTGATGTTCTTTTACCTTCATTCCCAGCTGTGAACAGATGGCGAACCTAACAGAAGCATGCAACTACTATTGTAAGAACATAGAGGTTGTGAAAAATCATTGAAATGTTTGATAGTAATGATGCAGTCTCTGTCAAAGTTGCTCAGGAACTTCCTTCAAACGGAGAACTTGTAGGTACACTTTTGTACATCAAGTAACATTTTAGATTCCTATTTGGTGCTATAACTTGCTTCGAAAAATTTGGAGTTTAGTTAGTGGAGCAGAGAGACTTAGTGAAAAAAGAGGCGAGTAACTTATAAAATGTGACTGGGAATGCAGGGAAGATTGTAGCAAACAAATTAATGCTCATTTTGAATAAAAATAAAGGGTTTGGTACATTGCCTTGAATTGTAGATGTGCTGTCGGGTGGGAACTTTTCTCTTGGAGAATTACCAAGAGGCTTGGAAGCAAGTGACATAGTTTACTTTAAGTATGCACCTCTAATATCAGTGAAAGTGGAAAGGTGCTTCTCAATGAACAAGGCCTTGCTAGCAGAAAATCAGCATTTTCCTTTGAAAATTTACAAATGGTGTTTGCTCTGCGCTGCAATTCAGGACTGATGAAATGAACACTCAGCATTTTCCCCACAAAACAAATCAATTGCTTGTAGAATATTCTTTTTAATTTGTGTTACTGCATTAACTAAAGCTGTTCTTTGCTTAATTGCATTATTTTATATTGTGTAATTCTGAATTTCTCTTAAACCAATATAAAATAAAATGTTTCAGTTTTAAAGGCATATTTTTAAATTTTATAGGACATTTTTTTTAATTTTTAGGTCATTGCATTTTTTAAAGTGCATTTTTTAGTATTTTATAGGGCATCAAAATCCTAACCCTAGTAATCACATTTGTAGTTACATTAATAGTGTGACTTTTTTTGGTGGGTTGGAAAGTAAAGAAGACAGATGTAGTCGGGATAAAGATACACTTTTATTTCCGTAAACAGTAACTTTTTACACTTGTTGCAACAGCAAGAAAGTCTTTTCCGATTCACTCACAGCACGGCTCCAAATTCGTCACAAAGCTGTCCCTTCTCCGTCGGCACGACTACTCAACGCTTCACATACGTCTGACTCCCCTTCTGTCGCACTTTTACTGCTATTTATATCTCCCAGGCACTATTCTGGAAAGTTCAGTTATTGCGGTGGAATACAAAGCGGAAGATTCCAGAAGCTTCTATCCTTTTCTCTCTTTCGGCAAGCGCCCCAACAATGCGGCCATTCTCTGTCTCTTTCCTTCGGCTCCTTTGCGGTAGTGCCGACAATAATGTGATGGGTAACACTGCTGTTGTCGGCAATTAGATGCGGCGGGCGCGGTGACAATAGTTACTGGTGACCATACCTGTTAACTATGTTTCAATATGAATGTCAATATTGACTTGCTTTGTTATTTGACGGAATTTGAAAAGAGGTGTATCTGTGTCAAAGCTTTTATTCTATGATGGTTTACAATCATAAAATGCATTTGCACTTGCTTCTACATTCCTGTACGCAAACACAATTTGTACAAGTGAACTGTGCTATTGCGAGATCCTAAATTTAAACATCATGTGATGCAAATATAGTAAGAAAATGCAACACTATTGCCAAGCTCATCAAGGCTGAAATTAAGCATAGAACAACTTAAATATTATTTTAGGATGTTGGATAAAACATGGTAATGACATTTTTGAAAGGTAGAATCAGAAATGAAAAATTCAATGGCATAGCCAGGGTTTGAACCACAGATCTTCCGCTCTACATGCAGCTGCTCTTAACCATTGAGCTACCATGGCAAGATGCCAGCACAGAGCTAAATCTTTATATGATTTGCATTTTTCCAATAGATCACAAGAGAATCTTGTATTTGAAACACTTACCCCAATGGTGACTCAACTGTGAGTACTTAAGTCTAGATTTTTAATTGGTAGTTTCCATATATTAGGCCAATCAATGATGACTGTTTTAACACACATAAACCATGCATAGATACACTTTAAAAAGTAGAATCAGAAATGATAAATTCAATACCATAGTTGGTAGCTCTGTGGTTCACAAACAGCAAAAGATCTGTGGTTCAAATCCTGGCTATGTTATTGAATTTTTAATTTCTGATTCTACCTTTCCAAGTTTACCAACACACACCACCATTTAACATGACAAAAGATGCAAATAATCTCAGTTGGTTCATAGATGTATGTAGCAAGTGGATAAGTAGTAGGCATTTTTCTCACCACTCGGTATATTAGACTGACAAATCATCTCTTGCAGAGGAGCATGATACTGTGTAATAGGTGAGGTAACTAGTGTAGTAAATGATGTCACAGCTACTTGGTACCAGTTTCATTACTTTAGTAACCATTAACCAGATAACTCATAGCTACTGTCTTCATTACTTTAGTAACCATTACTTTGTATTTGTTACTCCTGTAACCGTTAATGGATAACTAATTACTAGGGCAAGGCAATTAATGATTTTGCATCTTTTCCTTATGAAGGTTGAATCATTGCTTGCATATATGGAAAGGTATAGCATTGAATAACCAGTTAAATAAAAGCAATTTGTTAGGGCATTTTTGTGCATTTTCTTACTTTTTTACGGATAAGTCATTTTTTTGGCAATTTTTAGGTCATTTTGAGCATTTTTAACACTCTTGCGGAAGGTTGGGAGATTATTTGTATTTAATTCATTTTTTTAAATTAAAATTCAGTATTTTTCCTTGTCAATACAATTTCTTGGATTTAAGTAAATGCTATGCTAACTCCTACCCCTACTTTTCAAGGAATGTGATTAATGGACTTGCCCACACTCCCAAGGAAATTCCTATATCCAGGTAAACCGGCATTGTTGTGCTGTTAAGTGAGGTGATCAGTTGTTCTTAGCACCTGTACAAGCACCATAAGAGCAAAATGCGTAAAGTGAAGGGAAGTAATAGTGTTAAATTGAAGGCATTTATTTCAAAATATGGAGAAAATATTTTTTCCACGGACAGTCATATATTGTTCTGCAAGATCTGTGATGCGAGAGTGGCTGCTGAAAAAACGTTTACGGTAGAACAACATATGTCACGAGAGAAGCATAAATGTGGCCTGACTTGAAAATAAATCCAGTGTAAGCTTACAGCAGATGCTTCTGGATGAAACTTGTTCAACATTTTTGCCATTTTGTGAGAAATTATATGAAGCATTTTTATCTGCCGATATTCCACTTCACAAGTTGAATCATCCTAAGCTGCGCGCTTTCTTAGAAGAGGAGACAGGAAAATTAATTCCAGATCCCAGAACATTGAGAAGAACCTACGTGGATCGGTGCTACAACAAAACTTTATAACAAATAAGAAAAAAGATCGGAGAAAAGTATATTCATATCAATCGACGAGACAACAGACTCTGTTGGCCATTGTGTAGTGAATGTTATTGGAGTTATAGAAGGACACAGTCCCGGAGAACAATTTCTATTACATTGTGAGCAGCTGGACAAAGTGAACTATTCAACCATCAGCTTAGTATTTGACCATGCATTGAGAATACTTTGGTCTAATGGGATTCAAAATTCCAATGTATTGCTTTTTATAACAGACGCAGCAACCTACATGATGAAAGCCGCTGCTTTTTTAAGTTCAATCTACCCAAAAATGATGCATGTGGCATGTTTAGCGCACGCATTACACCAGGTCACGGAAGAAGTACGTGCAAATTTTCCTGAAGTGGATAAATTAATTGGATGCATCAAGAAAGTATTCTTGAAAGCCCCCTCTCGAGTTGTAGCATTCAAAGCAGAAGCTCCTGAAATTCAACTGCCCGTTTCACCTGTTTTGACTAGATGGGGAACGTGGCTCGAGGCTTGTAGTTATTATTGCAAGAATTTTGACGTTGTGAAGAATGTAGTTGATTCTTTTGATAATGCTGAGTCTGTGTCAATCAAAAAGGTGCAAGAACTGCTGGCTGATAAAGAAATTGTAGGTAAACTTTCTAACATAAACACCAATTTTGGATTCCTTCCTGATGCAATAACTTCTCTGGAAAAATCCCAAGTGATATTAATGGAACAGCTACAAATAGTGGATGACTTGAGCCGTGCATACGGTAAAGTGGGTGATGCAGTGGCAATGAAAATAAAGAAGTGTATAGACAAGAACAAGGGGTACAAAACATTGTGTTCAATTGGCAGTGCTTTGTCTGGTAAATAGTTTTCTCTTGCTGACTGTGAGATAAATTTAAGAGATATTGCTTGCTTTCAGTATGCTCCAATTGTTTCCATTGAAGTAGAGAGGAGCTTTTCCATTTATAAGTCAATACTAGCAGACAATAGACAGTCATGTTTGCTTGAGAATCTCCGCCAATTTGTGATTGTTGACTGCAAATCAAAATAGTTATAAAAGTGCACTGAAATGGAATTTCTTCAATAAAAGATACTCTAACATGTACATTAATAATTTTCTTTTAACATTTTGATTTTATGTTATATTTTATGTAACTTAGTAACAAAGTGAGTGCTTAATGTAATAATAATAATAATAATAATAATAATAATAATAATAATAATAATAATAACAATAATAACAACAATAACAACAATAACAACAATAACAACAATAACAACAATAACAACAATAACAACAATAACAACAATAACAACAATAACAACAATAACAACAATAACAACAATAACAACAATAACAACAATAACAACAACAACAACAACAACAACAACAACAATAACAATAATAATAATAATAATAATAATAATAATAATAATAATAATAATAATAAATAGCATTTTTATTGGCAATTCTTTATTTTTTGGTAACTTTAACATTTTTGGGGTCATCTTTTTGGGTCATTTTTTTGTGATTTTTAGGTCATAAATGCACTTTTTATTTTCCATTTTTTACCAAATTATAGGTCATTAAATGCCTGGCCCTACTAATTACTGTGTCTCCATTACTTCTGTAACTATTACAATGTAATTAGGTTATTTTCATGCCCAATGATTAACACTTTCCACAAAGATCCTCCAGTACCTGTGCTTTCCCTATGTACTACCCATTTCTCGTGATTTGTTTAGAAAAAACATTAAACAACTTGCCTAAAATAATTAACTACTGTTGCACTATCCTCTGGTGTAATTGGTTTTTGAGTTATGAAGTATCTCAAATGTTTTTACAAATGTTTTTGAAAACACTGTGCTTTTCCCTAAAGATATTTTGTTCCCCATGCTGTGTGCAGGGAATATAAAATAGCTTAAAATTTTGAGAGCTTTATTTACAAAATACTGTACTAGTAGTAATTCAACCAAAAAAAAAAAAAAAAAAAAATTATAAGAGATATTTGAGGTATTTTCCATGAACTTATATATGCACTTCCTCATTTAATTGTAGTCATACTAATTAGTATGGGCATTATTCTGTGATCATTAGCTCATCTGTGGCTGCATATTATCAGATCCCTGAGTTTCTGCTATGTCATCTAAAAGAAGCAAGATGGTATGCACAATGGCCTTATTCAAATGTGTGTGTTACAACCAACAAAATATATGTGCAATTATACAGTTGCTCCAAAATAAATTATATAAAAAATTGAGAAATAAATAAAAACAATGTAACTGTTACTATTAAGTGAAGCTGCTTCAGCTTTAAAACAGTTATCTATACTGTCTTCAGGCCCAGAAGTTTCACAAAATATAAGAAGCTTCAGTGGTGGTAAACCCTAAGATCCTGCTGCTGTTCTCTAACTGCATAAGAGCCAAGTGTAGCTTTAACTTTAAATTTGATTGAAGTCATGTAAAAAATCTACACGTAAGAAGCTAGTAACGTTTACTAGCAGAAAATGAACTAAACAATGATATATCAGAAAATAAAAAATGAACAAACTTTATTTTGCTGTGTTAGAAAAAACCTGAAGTGTGGTAACACGAGGGATCTGGTTTGCATTCATACTTTGAAATTGACAAGAACATAAGAGATATAGGTTAACGTGGGAAGTGTTAATTCATTAACATGTTCAACATACAGCAATATATTTCCATATATTAAAATGACTACATACACAAAATTATTTTATTCCAAAAGTTTTCTCCACTAATTTAGAATACTGTACAGGAAAGTGAACTTACACACACACACACACACACACACAAACTTTAACATATGCATACATATACCACAGGAAACAAAGCTAGCCCTACCTTTCTTTCAATTTGTTCTTTGATAGCAGATCCCAAAATGATCATTATGTCATTTACAATTATCATTATGTACCACATATTCCAAAATTCTAATCGACCCTGCATACTTAGCTCCTTCTGGTATGTCTTTTTGAAGAATTCCACTGTGACCTGCAATTTCATTCAAAATAATTGGTATCAATACTCTGAACAAATTATCTCAACTCCTTCATGCAAAACTTAACACAACTCTAATATAAACAGAAAAATTTTACAGGTTCAGTACAAGTCAAACTTTTTTTTTTAAATTAACGTCCTCCAATGTGATGTCATATCGGATGGTGAATGAATGAAACAGGCAAAATGGTGCTCAAATGAGCCCAAGGTCCATGGAGCTTTAAGTTACATGACATTTGTCCTCTCAGGATAAGGGAAAACCTCGGAAAAAAACCTTACTCGGATAACTTACCCTAAGCGAGAATCAAACTCACGACCTCTTGAACATGAGGCAGACGCACTAACCATCATGCTACCGAGGCAGTCCAGGTCTAAAACTACTGATAAATTGTACAACAGAGGAAAATATCAATCAAATGCATAAAATATTACCTAAATTCATGTTTAACGGCACCTCATAATAATTACCTCTTTCATATCCAAGGACCACAATGTGTACTTATAATGCTTTCATTTAATCCTATTGTATATTATCTACAGGTATTTTGTTTAATCTGCCCAATACATAGATAATTTATTGATCCTTTGAATACAGATTAGAAGAACACATCACAGTATCATTATATCATATATCATTTCATATTATATTATATATATATATACACACACAAACTTACCTATTGTTTAGACAATTCTACATTTGAATTTTTCCAGGCTACAAAAACATTTTCTATTGAGTATTTCTTTAATTCTTTTATAAGATATTTAGTTTTATTTATCCTTTTTATATGACCAGGTAATTTGTTAAGCAGCTCTTTATCAATATTTCTTACACGTCTCTTGTTTAGTGTATCTTTCAAGAAAGTAAATGAACACTTTTTGCAGATCAGTATCATTCAGACGTTCCATGAGTAGGAGGTATGAAAACTAAATCGCCCGTGGTTGTAGATGTATACTGTCATGGTTACTATTTTAAACTGTCACACACTTCAAAGAGTTCCATGGCTATATTAACCCAGTATGACAAAATGCAGATTAAAAATCACCGAACTTGTTGCAATTCTCTTACATCTCAGCTATTAACTACATGGCATTGGAGAATATGCAAGAAAACAGAAAACAGACAGAATGATGATTTTAACAGAACCAACATCTGTGTTATATACAACATGCTCTAACATCTGCTGTCACAGCTCAGTGGTAAAACGCATGCTCTGTCAGTGTGCCGATGATTCACGGTTCGAACCCCAGCATGTGGTCATACCTTTTATTCCAACTTTGCAAGATGCAGCAATGAATCAATTGATGGTTCTCTTATGGCTAAGCAATTACCACATTACTTTGAAGAGAATCCCAGGAGGTTCAATAATTATTTTAATGGAGCCAACCTCTAAATGTTGTATTCAAGCCATCTGATCACAACAATAAGCTAATATGTATGTGCTTAGGCTTTCATGGCCGGTTTCCATTTGGAATGAAACATCTTCCGGGCTTGTATGCCATGGTTGACGTGTAGGAATTACTCCTGACATTTCGACCAAGTCTGCGTTGAGTATCTTCAGAGGACTGAACAATGAGTGAAGGACAGATAGTCTGCCTCCCTTATACATACGAGGCATACCACCCCTTGTCACTGATTGGCTGGTGGATATCCAAACCCAACACTCCCAGTTCTGTTGTTTTCCATTGCCACTCATTGCTGTGAGCTGTTTTTTTTTTATTTGTAGTTGTTCTAGCGCTGGTGTCCATGTCTTATGTGGCCTACTTCCCTCTTCTTTTCGGTTGAAATTCGCCTTGTGTTTATATATTTCTATTGCCTCATAATACAATCTGGCTTGAAATTTCTCTGAGGAACTGATGAGCTCTGTATCTCTTAGCTGAATGTCATGGCCATTTTGAAGAGTGTGTTCGGCAAATCTGCACCAGGTGATGATACAACGTAATACCAGTCAGAGGCAAAGCAATAGTTTGCCCTAGTTTAACCCTTGCTCCTTCAAACAAGATGCATTTAATTGTAAACAAGCACTGGTGTACACTGAATCAATACAACATGGCTGTTTCCAAACAATGAAAACACAAAGGAACCTTTCTATTTGTGTACATAGGTATGCTAGGAAAGTTAGAGAGTTTTAGGACAAAAGGTTTCATGACCTCCAAGCTATGAATCATGAATTTTCACTTTTTGCAAATCCTTTCATTTGAACATTCATACAGTGAAATTACAATTACGAATTGAGGTTGCGATTAACAACAAACAGAATTTTTATATCACAATTACAAAATAAGGCTGGTTTAGACAATTTGATACAGCAACATCTCCATTCATTTGCTATGCATATTAGTGCAATGTTTGGCTCAACATGTACTGTATTGGCCTGAAAAAATAAAGCTGCACTTTTTATCCAAATTTAACCCTCAAAAAGTTATGGGGGACTTATATCCATTACCTTGTATTCTTACATATCCTCATTCTCATTTGCAGCAATATAAGTAGCATCTGTTAGCAAAACTGACAGCACTATATTATGTAACAATGGACGCTTTAACCAGTATTTTATTAGTGTTAGCATTGTATAAACTGATCAAAATTGTTTCGTTAGCTTATAATTCAGTTTCAGTTGGATACTGTTAAGAAAACCTGACTGACGTCAATATGAACAATCATTAAGAGCGAAAAGCATCAAGCAAAGGAATGCAGCGCAGTTAAGATGCACGCTTCACACTTACACTAGTGCGTTATGCCAAAATATGGTAGAGCCAGTATGTCAATTTGTTGTACCATATATCATACGTCAAACATTTACAGTATGTACATATGTCTTATGAAAGCGTAAGTTTCCGGTAATTTTTCTCCTCTCAATCAAATGTGAGACATATTTTCACACAAAATATTTTTTTATTTCTTGCTCAAAATTTAGGACTGCAGTGGCTGCTTATTATCAAGCCAATACAATATGTGTGAGCAATTTTTTTCTGAGCTGAAGATTGTAAAATCTAAAAGCAGAACCCAATTGACAGATGAAACTTATGGGCTCTGCTGCATGTCAATACTTGTGGATTAATATTAGTCATAGACAAAACTGTAATGCTCTACATAAAGTAAAGAATGAGATGAAAAATTGATGTTAAAGCCCTCGCAGTTTGCATCAGTGGCATAGGTTGACTATCAGAGTTGGGTATGTAACCCAAGGAATACTGTAAAATTCATTAAAATATTGTGACTTTTTGTTGGTTGTGGTTGTGAAGTAAAGAAGACAGATGTAGTCGAGATAAAGAAACACTTTTATTTCCGTAAACAGTAACTTTGTACACTCGTTGCAACAACAAGAAAGTCTTTTCCGATTCTCCAACAGCACGGCTCCGAACTCGTAACACAAAGAACTGTCCCTTCTCCGTCGGCACGACTCCTCAACCTTCACATACGTCTGTCCTCTCCGTCGGCACGACTACTCAATGCTTCACATACGTCTGACTCACTCTTCTGTCGCACTTTACCGCTATTTATATCTCCCAGGCACTATTCTGGAAGCTTCAGGAACGTTCAGTTATTGCGGCGAGATACAAAGCAGAGAAGATTCTCGAAGTGTCTATCCTTTTCTCTCTTTCGGCAAGCGCCCCAACAATGCGGCCATGCTCTGTCTCTTTCCTTCGGCTCCTTTGCGGTAGTGCCGACAATAATGCGATGGGTGACACTGCTGTTGTAGGCAATTAGATGCGGCGGGCGCGGTGACACTGCTCCCTCCTCAGAGCTGGTTGTCCCGACCAGCACTATCACTGCGGCATCTCCCTTGCGCCCCGGTGGACTAACCCATCGAACCTCTTCTCCAGGAGGCACGATCCTAGGTATCGCTGTTGGATAGTGTCCCTTAGTCCGGGTAGGACGATGTATGCCATCCTGCTTCGAAATTCTGCAACAGTACCGCCGGTCTTGACGGTCCCTCGTCCAATTGCCCTTCCTCCTGGTGTGTTGACGGGCCATCCTGCGCACTTGGAAACGGCTCACTAGGTACCATGTCCGCCGACCTCTCTGGCGCACCTTCGCAGCCACCTTGCTTACGATGGGTCCGGCAACAAACCCCACCACATCCGCGCGAGTCGCGTCCACCGCTGCACTCGTGTTCACTCGTGCTCGGCACGGCCTCTCCTGTATCCTGCCGTCCAAGATGATGTCCACCATTCTTCCGTTCACGGCACTATGTGTCAGGTGATTGGATGGCTCTGACGGTCCCCCCATGTCACACGCCAAGTCGGTTCTCGCGTGTTGCTCGTTTGCTTGTGCGCTTCCCTGCTGATCGTCTTCCACGTCATATCCTGTTTGGTTACGTACCCGACACACTCCTCCAGAGGATCCTCGATGACGTCCCTGAACTGCCCCTTTGTCTTTCCCGAGACGTACACTTTCGTTATCTGAAACGGGCGCAACTGTCGCCTCGGCCACTAGGTGCTCCCTCCCCGGGTCTGTGCTATTCCGTCTGCCCCTGGCATCCAGTACTTTGACGCTCTCGTCAACTCTTACTACCAGGGCGCCAAGACGTTCCCCGTCGTCCTCCACGACGTCCACGTGCTGGAAGAGGTCTACTACCTTTTCGCCGAGTTCTTCCACGTCTTCCGTCACGCCAATCAGTTCGCCATCAATTTTCGCCGATAGCTCCGTCTTCATCTCTTTCAGCTCGGCAGCGAGGTTGTTGTTTGACGTTTCCATTTTGGCAGCGAGGTTGTCGTTTGCCGTCTTCATCTCTTTCAGCTCGGCAACGAGGTTGTCGTTTCTCGTTTCCATTTTGGCAGCGAGGTTGTCGTTTGACGTTTCCATTTTGGCAGCGAGGTTGTCGTTTGCCGTCTTCATCTCTTTCAGCTCGGCAGCGAGGTTGTTGGTTGCCGTCTTCATCTTGCACATTTCTGTCTTCATTTCGGCGAATAATTCTTTCATCATTGCCATCATCCTGGTTTCCGAATCTCCCTCCATCTTGGTTCTAACGTTGCAACTTCTAACGACGATGTAACGAAACTAGAAGCAATTCGACGGATCCCACTCCTGACACCAGTGTGACTTTTTGTTGGTTGTGGTTGTGAAGTAAAGAAGACAGAAGTAGTCGAGATAAAGAAACACTTTTATTTCCGTAAACAGTAACTTTGTACACTCGTTGCAACAACAAGAAAGTCTTTTCCGATTCTCCAACAGCACGGCTCCGAACTCGTAACACAAAGAACTGTCCCTTCTCCGTCGGCACGACTCCTCAACCTTCACATACGTCTGTCCTCTCCGTCGGCACGACTACTCAATGCTTCACATACGTCTGACTCACTCTTCTGTCGCACTTTACCGCTATTTATATCTCCCAGGCACTATTCTGGAAGCTTCAGGAACGTTCAGTTATTGCGGCGAGATACAAAGCAGAGAAGATTCTCGAAGTGTCTATCCTTTTCTCTCTTTCGGCAAGCGCCCCAACAATGCGGCCATGCTCTGTCTCTTTCCTTCGGCTCCTTTGCGGTAGTGCCGACAATAATGCGATGGGTGACACTGCTGTTGTAGGCAATTAGATGCGGCGGGCGCGGTGACAATATTATCCAACCTAAACAGAATTGCCCTTCGGAGTTTTCATCTTTTATCATTTTCTGAAAGAAATGTTCGATAATACTGTGAGCATGATTCAAAAGAGAATCTGCTTTTCTCTCAGAACTTACATCTGTAAATCAAATAAAACTTTCAACATTTCCGTCAACATTTATGTAACGAAAGGTACATTTTTTTTTAAATTAACGCCCTCCAACGTAATGTCATATCGGGTGGTACAAAAAGTACAGAGTTGATCTTCACTATTAATGTCTGGAGTTTCATCTAATATTAATTAAAGAAGGCATCAGAAATTTCTTAATTCCATATGTCATGAAATTAAGTTATTCTGGGTATCAGGTGAAGTTGCACAAAAAGTCAACTTTTCCAAGTGCTCTTTCAGAGAGGCGTCATAAATTGCTCATTCATTTAAATATTCAATATAATTGCCTCTATTTGAAGATCCTTCATTCTCATTGTGACCATGAAAAGCAAATCCCTATTTTCCTAGAAAACATAGCCCGTGCAAAATGAGAAAGCAAAGCTCTATTCTTTTCCACTTAATTGTTATGCTGTTCAACTGAGAGCTTCTACTGATTATACAATGAAAATTCTATTCTTGGAGTTATCCCAAACATTTTTAGTTGTTTTTCACATATTATGTGATCACAAAAATAGTGCTTTATGGTGCCTTATAGATGCTATTTAAATCTTTAGAACCACTGGAGTTTCAAACTCACTTTTCTTTTGAGAAAAGACCAACAAAATATGTGTTTAAAGTATTATGATACAGCCAGGACTCACTTTAATAAACTTTGATCTCAAAATACCTTATACATTCTTTAAGGTTTGTCATAATACTGAGTGTGGGCTTTGCAGGATCTGCTTTAATTACATATTGCTTTTTAGAGTAAGTTTATTGTTCTGGAGGTTCTTACATTGAGTTTGTCGATCATACAACAGTTTATTTTGATTTTCGTTACTACAATGGCACAGAAACAGTTGTGTTTAGGCACTAGCTCTGATTAGTGTTTTGAGCCATGGATGCAACTGCCTCTCTGGCATACCTTCGCCTGGAAACTGTGCAGATCTTAACCTCCATTTTGCTTTAATAGTAAGTAACCAAGTGTCCAAATCATGCTCAAATGTCCACAATTGAACACACATACAAGAAGTACAACAAATCATGAATTACTCCCTATTCACAACTTTAAATGCAATAATGTGAGCATGATTCTTAACATGAGATGTGGTCTACCCTGGTACATACCTTGGGTCAGGCGCAGAACTCTAGCTTCCTCTAACTGACGGCAGATGATGACCCAAGCTTTGTTTTGTAACATACTGCTGCAGAGCGGCACAAATTTAAATCATAATGTTTAGGAAAGGCTGATTTTTAATGACATTAAAACGATTACATACACAAAACTATAATGAGCACCAATTTGGCAATCAGTTTGAGGAAAATTACAGGGTAATTTACATCTCCCACATCCATTGACGCTACGCCTCTGGTCTGCATGTATGTATTAAGCATTTATAAAATTAAATGTGTAATAGAGAACTTCCTACTCTGCCACTGCTGCTTCAGAAACCCCCCTCCTTTGAACCGTGCATTATGTACATGCCGGGTTGTGTTACCTGAGTCACAATTCCTGCAATCACGATGACCAATCTGCTGACTCTTGCTCTACAATATGGTGAAAATTTTGCAAATTTACTTCACTTAAGGGGAAAGGAAAGTTCTTGAAATGTATTCACTTATAACTACATCTGAAATATTCTTACGTCACTACCAAACCCTTCATGCCAAATGCTATCTTTAAATTCATGCGAGGGAAAGCATTGGAATAAGAAGACCATATCCAAAAAACTATCTACCATTTTCTACCAAAAGGTCAAGAAAATGTACCCTGAATCTTATATTAGCATAAAAATATTCAACAAAGAGGGCCATTCTTGGTTTAATTCAACGGTGCCATTTAAATACCCTCAATGTTATCTCAGATCCCCCCCAGGGACACCACCGATCGCAGCACTGACCTGATGATGCTAAGGGCTATGCCAGACAGGGTCACCCATACCAGACAGGCCGAAGCTGAAGGAAATAGACGAAGAGCACCCTACAACCACCTTTCTTCCATCCTCCTTGTTTCCTCTCCATCCCAAGCACAACCCCAAGGTGTAGAGCGACCCATGCTGAAGGGGTGAATGGCACAGGGCTGAATGTGTCATTAATGGGGCCTCTGGATACCAGGCAACCTCCAGAGTAATTTGCCTTACCCAGGTAAGCGGGGCAATGCCTGGGTGAACTCATGTTTCCCTAGCTACTAGTGGACTTATATGGATCCAACAAAAACTTCTAAATATGAAATCCTTGAGATATCAGAAGCAGTACCCTTGGAGACAAACAAGGAGGCCTGTAGTAATCTTCAAGGGGATAATTTAAATAAATCAGAGGAGAGAATTCTACCTTCAGAGGAAGAAGATCAACTCCTTAGAGCCCAGCTACTCCTGGAAATACTGAGAAATTGGAGGAAGCCATAAGCCAACTGGGAGAACAAAGTTAGACCACCCAAACTCTCAGGGGCTCAGAGAAAACAAGCCCTGAAGAAGAGATTGGTGGAACAAGGAATTGCCTTTGATCCCAAGAAACGGATACCAGGCAAGAAGAAACTTGGAGTTTCAGGGGAGAAAGGTAAGACTCCAAAGGGAGGAGCTAAACGCAGCCGCTCTGATGACTCAATCCCAAATCCAGAAACCCTTAGGAAGAGATCCAGACCAGGGAGTCAACCTTCAACATCAAAGGAAGAAGAGGAAACATTTAAGGAGGCACTGACCTCCATAAAAATGGCAATTATACCCGATGGCTTCCTGGCCAACAAGCTGGATGAGATGCAAGGGGATAGTCTGTGGGAAGCTATAGTTGAAGCATTCGTTGAGTTAGTGGATGGAAGCTTCCCACAGTTTTCAGGTTTGTACATGGAGAGTGGAGTATTCATCCTCTCATGTGCAAATGAACAAACAAAGGACTGGCTGGGAAATATCCATCCATGGGAGGATACTAAGCTTAGAATCGGACTGAAGGAGGACATTCTCAGGACAGCGAAGGTGTTCTTCAAAACACCAAAGTTGTTTCTGAAGATGGAGCCCCCAAAAATCTTACAACTTTTGGGTAAACAAAACCCAAAGCTAAAAACTGAAGACTGGAGAATAATAAGCTCTAAGGATGAGCCTACGGGAAAAACCCTGATGTGTTCTGTTGATGAGGATACTGTCAAATTGATTAAATCCTCTGATTGCAAGGCATTTCTAGGTGTGGGAAAAGTTTTCTTCATACTTTCAAAGTATGGAAGGAAGAAAACTTATTCAGATCAACCTACAGCATAAGAAGGCGGCTTACTCATGCCTTCTGTGAGCTAATGGTTGAAAAGAACATTGACCTAGCTCTAATTCAAGAGCCTTGGATACACAAGGGAAGAATTGCAGAACTAGAAGATACTAAAGGATGCTAAAGGTAAGGTAATCTGCAGTAAATCCAATCATAACAGGACATTATCTTGGTTAGAAATGGTGTTCAGGCACTTCCTTTAATGAACTTATGTTCCAAGGACATCACAACAGTACAAATATGCCATCCATAAGGTTCAATAGACAGAGACATCATTCTAAGCTCAGTCTTGAGAACTTGAGCTCTTGAGGGATGCACATGGTAGAGGAGACAGCACCTCCTTATTAGATTGGTAGCAAACTCCCACCATGAAGTCTGGGGCAGCACGGATATCAACACTAAAGGTGAGTGTCTTTTAAGTTATCTGCTCGCAAATAATCTACACATTCCGAATGTTGGGGACAAACCTACCTTTGCCAATAGAATAAGAAGAGAAGTCATTGACATTGATCATAATTTACTTTCAGTAGAAATGAAAAAATCAAGTTCTTTCAGAAATCTGAGGAAAACCAACTGGGTCTTCTTTATGGAAGACCTAGTGGGGAGACTTGGACAACTAAATAGAATTGATTCATTTAGTGACATTGACAGGACAGTGGTCCTATTCCAACAAATGATCCTAGATTGTTGCAATGACAACTGTCCTATAAAAACCCAGTCAGGTCCTAAAAAGGTAAGACAGTGGACTCTCAAACTGGAGTTACATAAAAGCAAGGTTCAAACACTTTTTAATAATACAGTTCAAAAGTATTGGAAAGCACGAATGCTAATGGCTTCATTGCCAGATGCAAGGCACTAGAAAACAACAACAACACTTTTTAATAAAGCAAAAAGGAATAACAAGCCAAAAGATCCTCTTGGAAAAACTTCTGTCTGGAAATTAATAGCTTGAGGGAGGCTACCAGGATACAAAGGATAATGGCTCTTGGTCCCACTCAACCTATAGGTTGCTTAAAGAAACCTAATGGTGAGTATACTAACACTACAGAAGAAACCCTTGAAGTTCCATTAAGGGCACACTTCCCTGGTAGTATATTTAATGCTGATAAGAGTAAAGATTCTGGAATGACGGCAGATAGCCCTTGGCCCAGGAAATCTCCCGAAGACTGGAGGCTTCCTCGGCAAATTGTCATTATTCCAAAAATAAAATGGGCAATTAATAAATTTAGCCTATTTAAATCACCAGAAGGAGGTGGAACCTTGCCTGTATTCCTATAGAAAGGTCCGGATTCCCTCCTAAAAGTATTTTGCTCCCTTTTCAGGGCAAGTTTAGCTTATGACTATATACCTCAGCCTGGAAGAAGAAGCAGGGTGGCCTTTGTTCCTAAGCAAGGTGATTCAGATCAACTTAACGCTAAGGTAATAGACCAATTACTCTATCGTTCCTGCTTAAGACAGTGGAAAGATTGATAGGATAGTACAAGGTACCCCCTCTTCATCAGAATCAATCTTCATGCCTATCAGCTGGGCAAATCCTGTGATTCGGCCCTACATAATTTAGTAGTAAGAATTGAGGATTCTCTGGCTGTAAAGGAAATTGCACTTGTTGCATTCCTGGATATTGAGGGTGCTTTTGACAATACCTCATTTCAATCCATGGTTCAGGCTGTTCAAAACAGAGGTGTTGAGAGCACTGTAAGTAGGTGGATCAACACCACATTAGCGCCCACCTCGGTAGCGTGATGGTTAGCGTGTCTGCCTCACGTTCAAGAGGTTGCGAGTTCGAATCTTGCTTAGGGTAAGTTATCTGGGTAAGGCTTTTCTCCGAGGTTTTCCCTACTCTGAGAAGACGAATGTCGGGTAACTTAAAGCTCCATGGACCTCGGGCTCATTTGAGCATCATTTCACCCATTTCATTTCATTCATTTGCCCGACATGACACAATGTTGGAGGATGTTAACTTAAAAAAAAAAAAAAAAACCACCATGTTACTGAGCAGAAATATCCAAACAGATTTTCTTGGGAAAACACAAGAGATAAAGTCACTCAAGGCTGTCAGCAGGAATTTTATCTCCCCTTCTGTGGAGCCTGGTGATGGATAATCTCTTGGTGGACTTAAATCAAAAGGTATACTACCTACAGAGTTATGCAGATGACTTAGCTCTGTTGGTTAGAGGTAAATTTATAGACACAATAAGAGACATCATGAATGTGGGCTTAAAACTGATCAATGAATAGATTCAGAGAGAGGGTCTTAGAATCAATCCCTCGAAAACCATCATAGTTCCTTTCACAAGAAAAAGGAATCTTGAATCCCTTAGAGGACTAAAGATTGTGTAGGGATTTCCAATTCAATCAAGTATCTAGGGATAACACTGGATAGAAAATGGGCAAGGAATCCCCATATTGATAATATTATCTGCAATGCTAAAGGTTCACTGATAGCCTGTGGACACTGTCAGATCTTCATGGGGTTAGAGGCCACAAATTTGCCACTGGATGTATGTCTTGCTCATTAGACCGATGGTGACCTATGGCTCCCTGGTCTGGTGGTGCAAGGTCACTTATTTGAAGTCCATCTAGCAAGATAATCCTAGAGATATTCTGGAACCATGTGACATGATGTACAGATGGTTCAAGGGATGGGAAACACTCTGGAGAGAGAACTTAGTTTCAGTCTTGGTAGATATAGTACTGTCTTCCAAGCAGAGGTTTATGCAATCCTTGCTTGTGCACAAAGAGGAGTAGAAAAGGGGTACCAAAGTAAACACCTACTCATTCTCCCTGATAGTCAAGCTACCTTAACCCTTTCGCTGCAAAGCTAAATGCTATACTACTGCTTAAACTGCCAGCCCTAAATATGGAGAAATGTAGGGTTTTACACAAAGCTTTCCACTCACCTCAATTTTGAATCTGTTGAGTTGAGATTTTTTGCAGTCACTTATGAAATGCTGTGTTACAATAATACACACTTTTGAGAACATTACTCTAGTACACATTTTTAAACAAATTTTGAAATGTTAAATTTTTATTTTTAAATTTTAATTTTCCACTTTGTTTATTTTTGACACCATAATTATTATCACATACCAATTTTGTTTTTTCCTGTCAATAATTATATTATGTATAAAATTACAAATTTTGAAACTTGCATGTTTAAAATTGTTTAAATAAGTACGGTTAATTATATGAACTGCAATTTAGAGTTTTTTCTTGGTGAATGCCATTGAACACTTATGTTCGAAAAATCTTCATGTTCATGGTTAATTACATCTTGCTGCCAGTTCGTATCCAGTTCATCTTCATCCTGATTTGTGGCATTTCCTGACGGAGACTGCGTAGGACACACATGATTGTTTATTTTGTTTATGACACTGTCATCACTACGAGAAATATCAGTACAGCTGTCACTTTCCAGCAATGTTGCCACAATTTTGTCCTCTGTCAAAGATTTCTTATTCCAGTATGACATTCTTTAATGGTCATTAACCAAACGCCACGAGAAATCACTGTATATAGAATAAATAGTTAAACTCTGCACACAACAACCAACAACACGTGTTTACCATTATCTTCTTCTAGCACGCTAAAATGCCCGACGCGTGGCAACCTCAGAAGAAAGAAAAATTAATTGTACAGGAAATGCAGAGACTAACAAACAATAATACCAACACAGAGTTTACATATTGTAGATTAGATAGAGGTGGACACCCTACATCATGTTGCATAATTTGTGAATTATTTCAACGCGAAAAACCAACCTCAGTGGATCGGATTGGGATAGAATTTCATCGGATCTTGGCAGTCAAAGGGTTAAAAGTGCTAGACTTGTACCAATTTAATTCAAAATTGGTGCGGGAATGTCTTCAAACCTTACAAATCCTATCCCGACACAACTTAATAGTGTTGGGATGGACGCTGGGCCATCAAGGTATTGAGGGCAATGAAAAAGCAGACAAACTGGCCAAGAGAGCAATGACAACTCCACTTTTTGGTCCAGAACCTTTCTGCAGACCACCACCGCCGCCGCCGCCGCCACCGCCACCGCCACCGCCACCGCCACCGCCACCGCCACCGCCACCACCACCACCACCACCGCCACCACCACCACCACCACCATGTCAGGTCCCAATAAAGCTGTGCTAGTGCATCATAAGGTTTAAAAATAATCAACCAATATAATTTCTTTCTTGAGCTTTTGCATGCATGATGCTGGAAGCATTGACTTGCCGATTTTGAGGCCTAAAATTATTGAGTGTAGTATATCTCAACAGTTTTCTAAACGAAGGGTGACACTTTCTATGTTGCCAAGAAATTGCGCTATTTTTCACCTTATTGTAGCATACAGCACTTTCCTTTCTTTCCCCTCCATTTTTTTCCTTTCTTGTCTATGGGTAGAGAGTGCATTGAAAAAGTGATTTAAGATTTAGTGTGCAGTCTTTAATGAGGTGAAGATTGACCTCCAAGACTTAACTCTGATGGTGTTACACTCTGTGAGCAACGCTGGTTTTGCTAGTCATTTTATGATATACAAAGAAACAATTGAACATGCTCATGTCTTGCAGACAGAACCTGCAACCTTTAGCTGTGCCTTGCACTATAGGAAACAAAGCTGCTATTCAAGTTTGTCACCCTCCCCCCATCATTCACTTCTGGTACTCAGGGGTACACTTTGGTTTCTTTAGCTCCTCTCTGGGTATCTGGCCTTTCCTTCTCACCTGGCCTGTTGTGTAGTGTCAGCAGCTTAACGTTTCATTGAACTAAAATAAACATATTTGTTATTTTAATTTAGATTAATTGAAAGTGTGCACCACTGTCATGAAATCCTCCATATGAAATGTGTGGAGGTTAATTTTCATGTTTAAACTTGACAGAGGATATGTCCACCTTGATTAGATTACTACAATTTGTTTATTGCGTGGTGCCTTATAGATTAATGCCTCAGTTCTGCATAATACTGAAGTGCATTAACACTGACTGTTATTTACTGGTGACTCAAAATGCAGGAGTTCTCCATATATTACATGAAAGTGCTAAATAACAGCAGCATCTGCAGATAGCTTTCAGCTGAAGCATCATAATGGAAACCCTTAAGAGTGGCAAGAAAAAATGTTACTCATTTTAAATGTTCCTTTGGAAAGAAATCCTATGCTACAAATATGACAAATTGAGCTCATGTAAGAATTTATAGGCATAATTGTTAGCAAGATAGGGAAATTTTGAAAGAAAATTAAAAGAACTGGAAAGCAAACAGGAAAGTACCATAAAACAGGCTAATTTTGGCTACCTTGGGTAACTTTGGCCATTAGGTTGTTGAACTTTACTTTTTTATTGTCATCTAGAATATTAATAGTCTAACCACTCTGTAAGGTTTATTGTACAGCCGATGTAGCACATTAGTTGCAAGGGTCTTTTCCATGTATCCTGATGTGTAATGTAGACAATACTACCAGCTGATATCACTGCACTGATAACCATTGCTGTTTGGAATAATGAAAACAAACTTATACCTAGCTAAAACTTGAAGGTACAGATGATTTCTGTTTCATGTAATTGATGAGTAAGTATTTCTAAATATATGTTATTTAAGATTTAAACAGATTAAACAATTACTGTTTCATTGAATTAGTTCTATATTCATCAGTGTGAACTTCCAGGGCAACTTTGGCCATGCCAAAATACCAAAGAAACATTCCAAATGCTGTTCTTGCCCGGACATAGCACCAACTACATATATTGAAATAGTCCCTATATGTTTTTTTAAACCAGCACTTCTGAAAAGGAACAAATTTAGACCAAATTAAATAAAGATATACAGAGAAACCCAATACAATATCACAGTAACTTAATTTAGAGAATATTAACAAAAAACAGCAAAATAAGAACTGTGAGGTGTCTTGGAATGACTCATTCATTGAATCCCTGAAAGCTGCACACGGAGGAGAGAAAAAGAATAGAATAACCAATGAGATTGAATGTACAATCCGGAAAGTGTGTCACTAGGAAGCACCATTTCAAGAGAAATGGAACCCAAAGAAACCCATTCTATGTTGGAAGAAGCAAGATGACTTGGTCCAAATTGGACTCTTTTCTTCTACAGGTTCCAACACAAGTGGCTTAGGATATGTGCTACCAGGCGATGAGACAATGCAGGATACTTCATTCTTGTGCATTTTTTGATTGAGAAGAATCAGAGATCCTATGGTGCAGAAATTTTGAATTCTGGGAACACATGAAATGAAGTGCTTGAGAAAAAATTTGGGCAAACAATTCTTGTGTTTCCAGATGAGGATGTGTACAACGTGCAGAAGAATCTGTCTGTAAGGAAACGGCAACCATCCCTTCGTATAAGGCATGAAAGGTTTATATTCACAAATATTAGGCAATTGCGACATCTTTTAAAAAAAATCATGGGCAGGCCAAGAAATGACCAAACTGATAAAGGAGTTTATTTTAAAACCAATTTTGGCATAAAATCATTTTCTTATACGATGAAGCTCTAAAGAAAAGAAATATAGTATTTAGTACTCGATTTCTTTATTTTTTTAACGCTACTTTCGTTCCAAAACAAGTACAGCATTAAACAAAGCATTTCTAGTGGCTGAAGTAAACACAGGCAAGTGCAACTTTGTTTTTCCACTATTTTTTTTAGTGGCCAAAGTTAGCCTGTTTTCTAGTATACTTAGGCCGCATTTCAATATTTTATATAATAAACAATACATATAGCATTATTTATTTATGCCAACAAACTTACTGTTGGTGTTTTTAAACACACAAACCGTGTGTGGACAATGTTTGAGAGGTAGAACTGGAACTTAAAAATTCAATGCCACAGCTGGGATTTGAACCACAGACCTTCTGCTTACCAATCCCTTCCACTTCAAATCCCAGCTGTGGCATTGAATTTTTAAGTTCCAGTTCTACCTCTCAAAGATTGCCCACAGACGGTTTGTGTGTTTAAAAACGCCAACAGTAAGTTTGTTGGCATAAATAAATAATAATTACCATCTGAAGGTTATTTAATCCCAGGACATAAAGTACTTGCAATAGTAGGTCACCATTGGGGTAATTGTCTCTGATGTGAGACTGCCTTTGTGGTTTACTGGGAAAAATATGAACTGGTTTGAGAATTCAATGTCATTCTGGCAGATTGTCACAGTAGCTCAATGGTTAGAGCACCTGCTTGGTAAGCGGAAGGTCTGTGGTTCAAATCCCAGCTGTAGCATTGAATTTTTAAGTTCCAGTTCTACCTCTCAAGTACATGTAGCAGTTATTTTCTGTATGATAAAGGTACAACAGATATCAGGAAATCTTCTCAAACTTAATTAGGAATTTTAGTCTACATCTTCATACCAAAATTGGCAGGAACATTTAAAAATCAGCCTAAGTTAGCCCATTCTACGCTAGTTCTTTCAATAGTGGCTCTCATATCACAGAATCAGACTCCAACTGGGAAGGAATTGAGCCACTACTGAGTACTTTATAACTAAGTTAAACAGCATGTAATAATATAGGGCTATCAACAAGCTCTTCTGCACTGTGCTGGTGCTTGCTACACAAAATAACATTAGTATTCTGTTTATCTACATTATGTTTCATGAATTATATACCTGAATCTATCAGATTTTTTATTTCTCAGAACATTATAACCAAATGCTCGCAGCAGCCAGTGCTAGCACCGGAATTCCCATCTCTGGGAGAATCTTGATCACAGGTGAGCTGCGGAGCAATTTCCCGATAACCCTATACTTTATAACTGCATGCTTCTGACACTTCATTTATATGAGTACATGGAGTGCATATTGTTTACTTTCACGCTATCATCTGATGGTCCCATGTCTCTACATATTAGGAAATGAGCATTTTACAGCATGTATAGTTTCAAACAATTAGAGTAAAGTAAATGTAGACTAACACAGTTTGGTATGCTTACATGCAGTGCCCGCCTCAGTAGCATGGTGGAAGCGTGTCTGCCTCACGTCCAAGAGGTCACAAGTTCAAATCTCGTTTAGGGTGAGTTATCCGGATAAGGCTTTTTACGTTTTTCCTTATCCTGAGAAGATGAGTGTTGGATAACTGAAAGCTCTATGGACCTCGGGCTCATTTGAGCATCATTTCACCCATTTCATTCATTCACCGTCTGTTATGACACTACATTGGAGGACGTTAATAACAAAAAAAACAGGGTTTAGTGATACATTATATTTGACTGTGGAAAATCAGCCATCATTTATTATAACAAAGTAGATCCTGAAAGAGTATTGCAGATGCTGAAATTTCTTTTGGGATCTTTATTGGATCTTAATGGTTCTTTCTCATTTCTATGAAGTTTTACAAACATCCTGATTTAAAAATATTCCATTTGAATAATGACAGTTTATTCCAAATTTGCATATTATGAAATATATAGTTCTTCACTGTGTGTATTATGATAGGCTAAAGTTTAGTTTTTAATTAGTCCATAAATAATATGTATTCAAAGTAACTGCAGATATATCAATTAATTAGAATTATAGCTCTAGTCACTTGATACAATACAACAGTGCTGCCCAAAATGCTTGTGTGTAAATCTGCACAGGTGTACATAGTTCACTGCACTGTGAAAGAGAGTCAGCAGTGGAGGAGAAACACAGTTGAGAAGTTGGTGCAAGCAAGACAGACTGCTCCAGCTATAGAGGAAGAGATGTGCACACTACTAATGGACATAGGCTACAGTTAGATGTTAGTAAGTTACTTGGTCATTAGACACTAGCTGTTAATTTAGGAAGGATAAAATGATTATTTTCACCAATTGTAGCAAAGAACTTGAAAGAATTTCCTGAGAACTTTCCACATCATGAATTTCGTCACCTTTACTACGAGGCTGCTAAACTTAAGTATCTTTGGTTCTACATATGTACGTGAACAACTTTTTTCAGTATTAAAACTAAATAAACCAAGGTTGTGACTTGGCATTTCAGACGAAAATTTGAGAAGTGGTTTGTGCTTATCTGTAACATGTACATTTGTACCTGATTTTCAGGTGATCGCTCACAAAAACAAGACTAATTGGGGGGGACTAACTTATATTTTATTACAAAATTTTTGTATATTAGCAATTATGTGCTAGTTCTATCATTGTGTAAAAGTACTCTAAGAGCCAATTTGTTTCTGTATATCCATGCTACAATTATATTTTAATTCCTTTTGTACAAAAACATTACAAGTTTACTGTTTCAAACTGTTCAAAATAACAACCATATGTTTGACATGGCATTCTTTTTTCACCTTTCTTAGTCCCTCCCTTAACATGACAGACCATTTTATTGATAATTCACAAGATTTATATTAATTATGAAAAATAATTTTGGTTTTCTCATAATTTGTAGTAGCAATAATTAGACCTGTCTGATTGGCAAGGAAAGATACTTCCCTTATGCACAAAGAGAAGGGAAACAGAGACAGAATGGAGCGAGAGCTGTGTTAGTTTGAGAATCTAAATCACACACTGTGCAGGAGCTTAGATGTTGCTGCACTAGATCCAGTGTGACTTGTGGCATATTCAAAAATGTGATAAAGGAGTAAGGAAAATATGTGATTTCAACAAAGAATCTGAAAATTTACATTTCTTTAGAAACAGCCCTTTGCTATGAGAATCTGCAGATGGTGGAAAATAGGTTTTACACATGACAAGAAATACTAGTAGACCTGCAAATAAGAAATAATCTGACATTGATGTAAAATTATGCAACAAGAACTATCTTCAACTTTTAAAAACTAATTTATATGGAATTAGAAAAATGTGAGGCTTAAAAGCAGTAAAAATCATAAGGATCCTGGATATTTATAACAAAATTTCTTACCCATTTAAGTTGTTGTGCTCTATAAATTGCACGGCTGCACAATATAAGAGATATGCTGCAGATTATGATTACAAGAGAGTTCAGGATGCTGCGGAGAATTGAATCCAGTCTACTATCAGCTGAAATGGTATTTAAAAAAAACTTGAGTTAGATTTCTTCACAAAAACAGAACATTAATTAAATTAATTATACAGTAAACAGAGAATTACAGAATGCTCTAGCCCAGTGTTTCTCAACCTTTAAGTCACTATCACTGGCAGGTTCTGAGGGAAACATTTGGAGGGTAATAATACAGTAGGATGGAAGGGCCTATGATAATTTTAAACTGAAAAGTATAACCAATAAAAAAGCCTTAAAAATTGATGCACGTTCTGGTACACACCTTTTTTTACTATTTTCCTACTCATCTGGTACAGTCTTTCACAAGTTGTATCCAATTCAGTATTGGATACAGCAAAAGTTATTTCTTCCACTCACACCATGTGAATTTCATGATGCACACAAAACTCACTTATCTCTAGCAGAAGCATAATAATGCTGTCTTAAATGGAAATACGTTGATTTAAAAAAGCAAGTGGTCATCAACCATAATTATAGTGCTACAAAAACATTTCACCATTACTGTCTTCAGTCAGCCCCATTCATCAATGAACAATGAATGTCTCTCAATCGGTACAGTACGTTTACTACAAAGCTTGGCCAGCAGGTGCCTGGCCCATCTCCAGGTTGCAAATGCATGTATGTTGAATCAAGTCTCAAATCACATTAGCAATTACCAGAATAAACATAAAACATGCCTTATCACAGCAGATGTTGGAAATGCCACCCATCTGCAACAATATATCTACTGCATCTTCTAAGGAAATTTTCATTCACACGCATTAGTTCAGCTTTCATTATAATGTTATTCTCTCATGATATTTTATTTTAATTTTGTCTTGTGCGAAGCACATAAGAAATTTTCGAGATGACCGTTCCAACCTTTCTCCGATTTTGTCTAATTTCTGTTCTGTAAGCACAAGCCGTTTTACCTTTCTTTTCCTATCACGAATTGATCTCGTCCCTGAATTTATTTACAAGAAATTGAACAGTCTCTTTACTCGGAACATGCATGCCAGGAAATTTAGCTTCAAATTACCTTTACAACTTCCTTAAAGATGATGCAAGCACATATTTATCCTACATAAACATCCTTTGTTGTACTGTATACTGCAAGTGATTCATTTTGAAAACACTTCAAGCAAAACTAAACACTTCTGAATACTCCTAATATTATTCACATGTGAACTGGACTAGAACAGCACAGAAACCTACCTAAAAGAAGTAAGACTGATGTACGTGAAAAAACAAATTTAATTCTTTTAAAACTAAATTTCCAGGCAATTATGTTCAAGTAGAGAGACCGTTCGTTTATTTGTAAATAAATTCGGGGAGACAGGATCAATTTGTTAAAGGAAAAGAAAGGTAAAATGGCATGTGCTTACAGAACAGAAATTAGACGAAATTGGAGAAAGGTTAGAACGGTTATCTCAAAAATCTCTTAGGCACCTTGCACAAGACAAAATTAAAACAAAATATCAGGAGAGAAATTAACATTATAATGAAAGCTGAACTAATGCGTGTGAATGAAAATTTCCTTAGAAGATGCTGTAGTTGTATTGTTACAGATGGGCGGCATTTCCAACATCTGCTGTGATAAGGCATGTTTTGTGTTTATTTTGGTAATTGTTAATGTGATTTGAGATTTGATTTGACATGCATGCACGTGTGATCGGGAGATGGGCCATGCAACTGCCAGCCAATGTGCAGTACATGTCTGGGAGAACATGCTGTACTTTTAATAAAAGATGTACCAGCTTACATCAGGGACCTGGGAATGATAATGATTCAAGTGTGCCTGCATCAAGTTAAAGGTCTGAGAAAAATGTCACTAGTTTGACAATTCATGTGAAAAGAAAGGAGAAATATGTGCAAATATGGTATGAAGCAGTTTTTGGTGGATATATATGGGATGGTCATAAATATATATCTACATCAGTATATTATGTTAGGAAGCTCTCTGCACTGTGCATGGTTTGATTTACTGCCTCAGCAAACATATGGGCATTTAAATAAATTCAAGATGAAAAGTTTTTTAGGAATGAGTAAAGCTTAGTTTTTAATGAACTTTATTGACATCTGTTTTTTAACCTAAAGGTAAATATTGATAGCACTTTGAAACCCTTTGTTCATACTGTTTACCACATGTTATGGGTGGAATGTTGCTTTGACCTTAAAATGAAACAGAAAAAAATCTATTGCCTTCTTATTACTTCTTTCATTTATACTAATGTTATGAAATACTTCATTTTATATCTCTTACACTTAAACCAAAGACAAGCAATGCAGTGCACAAGTAATCAGTCTACTATTATAATGACCCAGGAAATATGGGGTACTACACAGGCAACATAACAGAGTGGGAGAGCCCCTGCCTAGATTGCATGCAGCACTTGGGAAGGGGTTGCAGGTTCCAGTGGCAATGAAAACTACAGGTAACATTCCTGCCCATGCCTCGAGTCCTTTACTGCATTCTAAGGACCTCTGGCCTAATCTGTAAGAACCTCGGCTTATTACATAATTCGCTAGTAAAGTTGCTTTTGATTTACAAGTTATAAAAATACTTGTTGAGACCATGCACAGCATGGGGACAGTCTGTATTGGGAGTTAAGACAGTCTGTTCCTGTTGCCTCAATTTGATCAGCTTAAATATCCTACACTGTGAGGCATCAACAATCTTTTAATCTAGATTCACCACGTACCCTATGCCAACACTTTCCTTTGCCTCACTTTGATACGTGAAGTTTGTTCCCAGCACCGGGATGCTACAATGTTAGTGTATCACCACACAATATACAAAAAACTGAGCTTGCTTAGAGGCTAAATTACAATTGCCTCCATTAACAATCTTCCTAGAGTCACTCACATCATTACTTTCTTTGTCTCTAAGTTTAATGAACCATTTCAAAATAATATTGGGGTCAGCAAAAAGTTCAACTTTTCAATTCCTTTGTTTGTTCATTTTCAATGGATAAAATCATTTAAGGCAGCAAACTGCACCTTTTCATGAAAAAAAGATAATATTTGGAGAGTATTAAACAGGTAGCAAACAATACATAATAAACAAGTAAAAAATATTTACAAATAGTGCATTATTTACAGACAGTAGCTACTTACAATGGAAAGTGAAAAGTGGCATTTGTAACAATGGTCATCCAATCAGCAAAGTGAGTTAAGAAAAGTACAACTTACAAAGACAGTTTCTGCAATTAAAATCCACAATACTTCATCATTCAACTGAGAGGTATAAAGAACCATGGATGTATGGTAGAACTCAGTTTCATTAAAAAGGTATCAGAATGAGACTTGGTGACACCTGTCAACAAACGTAGTTTAAGAAATATGGGAAAATTATTGTATACAGAATGTTAAACAATTCCATGCCTAAGATGGAGACAAAAGCAAATATATTTTGATATATAACCATGTGTTGCAAACACACAATGATGAGCCCTGAACATATGTTAAGTAATGTGCAAGTGAGGAGATTAAAAAGATCCTTTTCAACTTCATTACACCAAACATTGATCTGAGATACCTATCTAGTAAGTTGTGATATCATGCTCTTTCAGTATCAAATAAAATCTAATATAGAAAGTGAACATTCCAAAAAACGAAAACACACAAATAAATTACAGCAAAGCAGTCAGGATAGATGCAACTGGAGAGACAGAAGTCCTGATAATAACCTAATACATGTACATCAGAATATACAAAGTATAAAAAATAAATTACTAAATCTAGAAGTCTTATTAAGCAATATATTGAAACACATTGACATAGCATGTATAACAGAACACTGGCTAAATAAAATGCATTTAGTGAACTAAAAATAGCAAATTTTAATATTCTACATGGCTATGTCATAATGTAAAAAAGAGCAATGGATCATTGATTATGGTTAGAAACACATTGTTTGTAAAATCCATAACCAAGCTAGAAGGACTGAATATTGAAGAGCGTTCTGAAGCTAGTATTATAGAACTCTCCAACACATTAGTTATTTGTATATATCATAATGCAACAATTGATACAACTACTTCTGTAGAAAATTTGGACTCTTTTCTATTCAAACTGCATAAGACAAGTAAAAACTTAATTTTGGGAGATATGAATAATAATTTTCTAGCAAACAGCCCTGATATATCAAAATTTACAACCCTCCTAAATATGTATGGGTTGAAGCCAACTGTAGAGGTGCCCACAAGAGTTACAGAAACATCAAGTACTGCAATTGATCAGATAATGATGAACTATGATCTAAAAGATTACGATATTGAAGTATTTAATACCTGCCTATCATACCACTTTGCCCAGACCATGTTGTTGAAATGGAACCAGAAACAAGTTTGAGAATCCATGCACAATATTCAAAAAAGTTTATCAATTGCATAAGAACAATTACGAATATTTTCATTATCTATTGAGCAAAGAGACATGGGATGAAGTTTATTCAGGGGAATCTGTAGATGAAATGTGTAAGATATTCCTAAATATATTAAAATATTATTATGAACTGGCATTTCCTATTGTTAAGCGGAAAATAAAGTCTGGGCACTCAAAATGGATAATTAAAGGTACATTAATTTCCAGAGAAAAACTGAGGTCGTTAAGTGAACTAATTAAAAGAGAAAATGTATCATTAAATTTCAAAATGTGTTACAGAAAGTATGAAAAAATATGTAGATTTGGCATAAAACCTGCAAAACTAATAAATAATAACAAGAAGAGCATCTCAATGAACAAACAGAGGGCAATGTGGGAGGTAATAAAACAGGAAACTAATCAGAAACAACCACTTATAAGAAATATCCAATTAAGAACAAATGACCATGTAATTAGCAACCACAAGAAAATAGCTAATGCTTTCAACAATTATCCTGTGGAAATCACAACGAAAATGCAAAATAAAAAATACGCAAAAGGAATTGAGAACAATAATTAACAGTTTAAAAGTGCCAATTCAATTTTCTTAGAACCAGCTACCGAAAAGAAAGTATTGGCTATCATCAGAGAATTAAAGTACAAAAAAAGAAAGAAGGAAACCTGGGACAGTAGCTCAAATGAAATTATTAATAAAATGCAGTAACTACATAGCAAAACCCCTTTGCTTTTTGATAAGCCAGTGGAAAATGGACAATTTCAAAAAGCATTGAAGAAAGCTATAGTAAAACCAATTTTTAAAATAGGAGATGCCATGAAACCAACACTGAACAACAAATTTCAACTTTTGTTTTTGTACTCAAACGAAAATAGGTGACTTTGTACATATTAGCTATGCTGAACTCAAATCTGAAATCCAAAATTCTCTATCATGTACCGTTTTTTGGAGAAATCTCTTTCAATGTTTTTCAAAAATAATGCATACAATAGATGCAATTAAAATATTGTAATCAATCCTGAGGTGAAATAATTTCATACAGCTCAACATTATAACGAAAAAGTTATGCAGAATCCATAAATTACAGTTAAAGTGAACTAACAATCCATATTTAGGTAACTGCCATGCAAAAACTTAAAAATATTACTAATTTTACTCACTTTTTTTAAAAAAACTTCTGAGAAGACTTGCGCTTGTAGCTGACATCAGAAACCTCCCTTACGAGCTGTCAACAATAGTCAGCTAACATACTACGTGACCACTTTCCTCTGTATCGCTTTCCCATGGCACTTATATCCTGATGAAACCGTTCTCCGTGCTCAACACTCACAGACCCCAGGTTGGGAGGGAAGAAGCCCAAGTGCAAGTGCAGAAAATGTATTTTTAAGGATATATTGCACCCTAAATTTTTATATGTCTTTAGCATGTTCTAAATAATTCCCTTGTAGTTGTCAGCTTTTGTATTTCCCAGGAAATTTCTGCACTCTGTCTTGAATCCCACTCGTGCTGCTTTCTCGTTTTCGGAAAGTAGTTCTTCAAAATGCCTGTCTTCCATCAATTTGCGTATTTGTGGGCCAATAAAAATACTTTCTTTCAATTTTGCTTCACTTATTCTTGGAACATTTTCTTTCAAATACCAAAAACCTCTACTCTCTCTGTACAAAGCCTTTACAAAACTTTTCATTAAGCCTAACTTAATGTGAAGCGGCGGTAGCAAAATTTTGTCTTTGTTAACTAATGCTTCATACTTAACTCTTTTCACCCAGTAATAAAGCACTCCTTACAGGCCACTCAGTTACTTCATGTTTTTCTTTAGCCCGACTGTCCCACTCACATATAAAACAACAAAACTTGGTGAAACCACTCTGCATTCCCAGGAGTAAACCTATGACCTTTAAATCTCCACAGTTTTGCCATTCATACTTTGCATAGTTTATAGCCTTCAAAACTATCTTCAAATTGTCATATGTTTCTTTCATCTGGACAGCTTGAGCCATAGGGACAGAAGGATAAGAGTTACCATTATGTAATAAAACTGCCTTGAAACTTAACTTTGACGAATCAATGAAAAGACGCCATTCGGATGGCTTGTTATTGTCACTCAGTTGTTCCATGAGCCCATTAACAAAGAAGACCTTTCAAAGAAGTCATATTTAAGCCCCTTGTCAAAATGCTGAAGTTACCTCGCCTGGAATAAAACTTTTGCCAGCCTTGCATGACAACAGACGTTGAGAGGGTGAGCCGACTGATAAAGGTTGTGGCAGTGGGAGTGGCGTAGCACAGCAGGTTTTTGCAAATCACAAAAGGGACAATATCTAAAAAAAAACATTAGGTGATATCACAAAATGGGTTTCAGTTCTGAAATTCGTACTTAAAAATCTATTAGAACCACCTATTTTTGGTCAGGTGCAAATTTCAGTGTTGTACAGTGTAATTATAGGCCAACAGCCTAATGTCAGTTTTTTAAGAAGTTATAGAATTAAATTATATCAGAAGAATAATTAAATTTTTTACGAAGTTCTATATAATCAATTCCTGTCAGTTTGGTTTCCAGGAACGTAAAATAATTAGTGCAGCCATCATTAATTTTGTTGATAGCATCTAAGACGCAATGACAATAGTGAACCAAAGGTGGGACTATTTCTCCACTTAACTAAGGCGTTCAATAAGGTACATCACAATATTTTGCTCAGTAAACTCAACAGTGGAATAAGGGGCAGAGCTTTCTCTGGAGTAACCCAAGGATTGGTTCTCGGCCCCTTCTATTTTTTATCTACATCAACAATTACCACTTTATCTAATAAACAAATCTGATGTAAAAATTACTCTCTTTGCAGATGACAAGTATATTCATTAGTGGGAAAGACAGTAAGAAACTTTAAAGATACCACATCATGTACAATAAATAAAATTTCTAACTGGTTCAAAATTAATAAATTAGTAATCAATGAGGACAAAACCATAGCTGTTCAATTCCACAATAAAACACTAAGAACCGGGGTTTGGCAAACATTAAATTTGAATAAAAAATAACAGCTAGAAATTGAAGCAAAAATGTTGGGTCTGGGTTTACCAACACCTAAAGTGTGATAAACATGTGGAGAAATTAGGAAATTAAGTAGTGTGCTTTCCCTTTTCCAGTTAAAATCTCTTGTCTCTAGTGGAGTGCTAAAAACCTGCTATTATGCTTACTTTCATCCTGTATTATTAAATGGAATAACACTATGGGGAAATTCTAGTTATAGTGACCTAATATTTAAATTAGAAAAATAGAGTGTTAAGAACCATGATGGGTATTCCTCCCAGAGAAAGCTGTAGAGAGTATTTTAAACAACTAAACATATTCATCTTTCCTAGTGTCTACGTAAAAGAAATGTTAATTCATGGTAAAAGTAATTTGGGTAACATAACAAATACAGGTATACATGCACATAATACCAGAAACAAAAACAAACCTCATATGAAGACCCCAGAACTATACTTTTTCAGAAATCATTTAAATACAGTGGCATTAAAATACTTAACCAACTATCTGAAACTTTAATGAGTATTAAATCAGCAATTAAATTTTGTATTAGCAACACATGTGTTGTGCAGTACAACACAGGTGTTGTGCAGTACAACACAGGTGGGAGAAACGACCTTGAGTGAAGCTCCAGCTGAAATAGGAAGTGACGGAAAGGAGCAGGATGAGGAGCAGGATGAGAAGAACAAGAAGAACAACAAGAACAACAACAAGAACAACAACAAGAAGAACAACAAGAACAAGAACAACAAGAAGAACAAGAACAAGAACAACAAGAAGAACAACAAGAACAAGAACAACAAGAACAAGAAGAACAACAAGAACAAGAAGAACAACAAGGACAAGAAGAACAACAAGAACAAGAACAAGAAGAACAACAAGAACAAGAACAACAAGAACAACAAGAACAAGAAGAAGAAGAAGAAGAAGAAGAAGAAGAAGAAGGAAGAAGAAAAGGTTGAATGGAGTGAATTAATAAGTGAATTTATTAGGGTATGGAATAGTGAGTGCAAGGGGGCAATTCCAAAGAAAATTTGAAAAAATATGAGTGAAAAAGATGATGTGTGTAAGCGGGAAGGCAAACAAATGGGTGTTAAGTATGGTTATGAAAGGGAGGAGATCAGAAAGCTAGCTATCATGTGTGGAAAGACAAGAACAAACAAGCAAATGGTACACCTTGCCGTGTGACGAGACAGAGCAAATGGTTTTGAAGCTGTTAGGAGTTAAAGAAGGAGGGAAGATAGGTTAAGTCAGTTTAACTACATGTTCGTAAAAGTGAAACCAAGGAAGTGTATGTGAAATAGGGTATAGGGGTATTTAATACAAATAGAAACGAAAGAGAAAGATATAAATAAAGAACAGATAAATGCAATTGTTTAAATAAAGAATAATATGAGAATGTTTTAAACACGTCCAGTGATAAATGCAATTGTATGTGTTGCAAAGAGCTGTCCAAGATAAAAGGACTAGGGCCCAATTCAAGGATAGCTCAAAATTTATAAGATTACAACGAAATAAATATCAAATATCAAAACTAAATTTAAAACGAAAATTCACCAATTCCTAAATCTCAGCCAATTCTACTCCGTGGAAGGATATGAGTTACAATGAAGACACTTCAGATTTTGTAAAAAAAATATCTTAAAAAATAAATAATTTTATCTTGGTACCCAGGTTACTACACTGAGACATAAATTCAAACTTTAGCATTTACTTCATAATAACAAAAGCATTTACATTTAATTTACACTCCAACTTCCTCCTCCTCCTCTCCTCCAAAATAACACTTCCCACATAATAAGTCCCACAACTACAACAGAACCTTTTTCTCTTTCCTCCCTCATTCTTCTTTCTTCTTCTCGTCTTTGTTCAAACCCGGCCTAGGCCGATGGTTTTTAAGTGTGCTTAAAAACGACAGCTCCATGTCAGTAGATTTACTGGCATGTAAAAGAACTCCTGCGGGACGAAATTCCGGCACACCGGCGACGCTGATGTGATCCTGGCAATTGACAGCGTCGTTAAACAACAAAATAATTTTTTTTTTTTTTTTCGTCTTTGTTATCTTCTCTCACCTCATCATCGTACTATGGATAATATTTCATTCAATTCTCTATTGCAATTATAGCTCTGTTTTGATGTTGAATATGCAAGGATCTTCCTACTTTTGGGGTTATTCGTGACACTACTACTCTTGCTACCTGCTCTCTTTGAGTCCATTTCCCAAGCTGTTTTACTAATAATATTTGTAAGATACTGTACACCTTTTGTCAATTCAGGATTTCTAAGAATTGAGTATACTGCCTGTCCTCCTAAAGCTTCACAATATTTGGTTACATTTTGACTATATCTGTTACATTCAAAAACAATACACTCAGGAGTACCCTGAATGCCACAAATTTTACATGTATCATATTGTTTTAGTGATCTTTTTCCAGTATGTTTTGTAAGGTTCGTGACCAGTGATGTACTGAATAAAACCTTTGGTTGGTTGTATATAATTTAATCTTAATCTTTCATTTATATTATTAAAAAATGTTATATGCTCTTCTTCCCTCGTTCATATTATCCCACTCTTGCTGCCATCAATATATTAATTCCTTTTCGATTTCAGCCACTGTTTTACATTTTTTGATACTAAGAAACATTAGACAACATCAGTCATCATATGGAGAATTCCCCCCCCCAAAAAATAGCTCAAGCATCTTTCACAACAGGCAGGTATTTCTTATGGGAAAGAGCTACTAAACTGCTGAAGTTAAAACCATATAAAATAACTGACACATGCTCTTCAACCAGGTGATCCTGTAATTAGGTGCACATTTTGTGAGTGGACTCTCAATAGTGTATACAATGGAGAAATTGACCCACATTTAATATTTTTCATGGACGAGGCTCGGCTCCACCTTCATGGATATGCGTGTACACAAAATAATCATTATTGGAGCTCTGAGAAACCTAATACTGTTCATGAAATACTACTTCATGACGAAAAAATTGGCGTATAGTGTGCCATTAGCAGAGAAAGAGTTGTACGACCAATTTTTTTCCAGTCAACAGTTAATGCCCGTACATACGTGAATACAATTTTGCTCCCCCTCCCCCCCCCCTTTTTTTAGACAATTAATTGACAGGGAGCATGATTTTTCCTTTTTTCAACAAGACTTTGCAAAAGCTCATACAGCCAATCTTTCAATGAGAACAATTGAAAGTGTGCTTCAGGAAAGAATTATTCGTAGAGATCTGTGGCCCCTTTCCCCGACCTAACCCCCTGCAATTTCTATCTCTGAGGTAACATAAAGCATACAAGACAAACCCACACACTGTGGAAGAATTAAAACAAAATATCCGCCAGGAAATTCCCAGTATTTCTCAATTTGAACTACGGTGAGTTATGGATAATTTCCTAAAGAGGTGCCAAAAATGTATGGACAATGATGGTGGCCAGTTTCAGCATCTCCTTTAACCTCTTGAGCGATGGCCATTTAAAACGTCTGCAAGCCGAGAACTGCTACCCAATATCCAGCGCAGGGCATTTAAAGTGTTAAATGCGCTAAAAGTGCTTCGTATATACCCAGCTGTATTTTGTGTAAATATTAAGTTATTTTAATGAAACAAAAACTGGTATAAAACTCGTTATATGCAGTATACATGTACGTCATCAGTAAAGTTGAGTTGCATTTACAAAACGTTCAAATGGCACCATTTTGTTTCACTGTGGTGAAAAGTTAACTTTCCTCTGTCGAACGCATCTAATATAAGTTCTCGGAAAGAAACAGTAGTTGACCCATTGTGTGTGTGGCTTGTGCGTCAGCATAATGTGACATACAGCACTAGTGTATGTGTGGTTTCTGAGTCATCAGAATAGAGCATGTTTGCAACTTTTGCTTGCGCATGTTTCGTAACCCCCTAATGACCTAGCTGTCGACGGGCCCTTAAACAATACAATACTGTTTCGTAACTTAGTAGACTCCGTTTCTTTCTTTGTTGAAATACATACATATACTTTTCTGCTTGTAGCTGAAGTGAGAAGTGGTATAAAAAGGTATTTTTGCACCAACTGGATATAACCATATACAATTGTTTGGTAATTTGGAGAGCTCTAAACCCACACAGGACAATGACCTACCTGGACTTCCGACTATCAATAGCTCGCAGCCTAATTGAACAATACCACATTGGGGGTAGAAAATCCAGAACCCCTGCACCCCTCAGACTTCAAGGAAAACATTATCCTAAAAGGATACCACCAACAGCAAAGAAGTCCCACCCATCTCGAAAGTGTTTCGTGTGCCGCAAGAAGGGAATTGGTGAATGTGGAGATGTACTCTTGTGTGTTTATCCCTGTTTTGAGGCACATCACTGCACAAGGAACATATAAAGGTAAGCCAGTAAAGTATATAGACTTTACTTAAATGTTTCATAACGGGAAAATTAAAATAAGTTGAGTTAGATAAGGGATAAATAAGGGTTAAATGCACAAACGCACAGGACCTGTATACACGCCCATATCACTCATCTGTCATTTTAAATGGACGTGATTTCACGTCCATATCGCTGAAGAGGTTAATAACATTGGCAAGTAAAGCCTTTAAAAGTAGTTTTAAAAATGCTGTATGGTTTCATCCGCACCGTTCTATGACAGCGGCAGTTGGCAACAAGTGCCGAGGATGCATACAGATAAAACAAAGCACAACCAGTTCGGAGTCTTTTGGATCATCCGTTACATACACATATACCTCACTATTTTTACTAGACTTCTCCTTTTTTGTGCTTTTCTGTAATATTTATATTTCCAGGCTTATCGGATCACTCAAGACAAAGATATATTAAGCCTAACATATCCTGAACTACTTTCAAACAGCCTATCATCTTGGCCACCTATTTGCCCTTAAAGTACCTACAACAATATGCATATTGTGACTGAAACCATTTTGAGCAAATATTTGTAAGATTAACTTAGATAGTATATGAATTAGTTGCAGAATTGCAATAAAATGTTATAGGAGCTAAAGAAACTTGATTGTAAAATTAGATTTTTAAATAAAAAATAGAAATGAAAAGTTGAATGGATGCCAAACCCAGTATTTGTGTCAGGAATGTATTAAGTATATACGGTGAAGGTCTTAATGAACTGTTCCCAATCCAAAACAACTAAACTCTTTAAGGGAACCATGTGCTCTGAAATTGTCAAAAATGATATTCATGGTTTTTGTCTTAAAAAATGTTTTAAAATTTCCTGAACAAAATTACGTATATAGTTGTGGTGTTTGAACAACTATTACCACAGAGTAGTAGTAGTAGTAGTAGTAGTAGTAGTAGTAGTAGTAGCAGTAATGTTTTAGGGCGCACAACTGCTGGGGTTATTAGCGCCCAATTACCACAGATAAAAGGATTTTAAATACACTGGGCTTTTCTTTAAATTCACATGCCATATCCCTGCAGAACATAGCCAAATTTCGAACACATTTTTCTCAAATATGTAAATTTTACATGCAAAAACACCCTTTTCTTAGGAACTATTCATCATAGAAACATGAAATTCTTGACTAAAACATTGGTGTATCTTAAAGATTCTGCTTCTCAGAGCAATTAGACACATTCCAAATAATTATGCATCTTTTGTATAGAACAAATTTCAATCATTTCCATTATATAATTTTTTAGAATTTCAAGTCTAGTTAAGCGATGTAAAATTGATACATGCTCAGATTAAGTTGTCCCCTTGAAGCTTAGTTTTATTAACTTGGAGGAAACTGAGACATTATTCCATGGTTAGATGTCAAATTGTGTGTTAGAGCCTATCAAGGATATAACCAAGGAATAAGTCATTCATTACTTTCATGTGGTGATAACTAATTATTCAGAGATAAAAAGGGAAAAGAACTGTTCACCTGCTTGGGTATCAATCACAAATATGTCTGACATTAGCAATAAATTTCTTTGTCTTTTAGAGGGTAAAAAAAGCCTAAGAAAATACATCACAGAGGTGATCCAATATATGAGCACAACAATGAGATTCTAGTTGCAAAAGAATACTACGCTATGGTTTGATAGTTATTTTGAACATATGACAAGTGGATAATTAAAAATGTGAAAATACAATGAATAGTATAATATACAATAATATACCTAGCTGGATAACATTTGAAACAAATTTTAGTCGAATAACGAACTTAATCAGTTAAAAATTTTGCTCTTTAGGTCATTGCTTTGTGGCAGTTGTGGCTTTTGCATTAAGTACTGCTGCAAGTTGGAAAAATAGCACCGTCAAGGACGATATATGTCCCAATGAGAGAGACCTCCTTCATTGAAGATATTAGATGTCAGCTATTCCTACCAAACACCAGCACAAATGAGACAATGCTCCAAGGACTACAGAAGAAGAGGAACAACATCTGTAGCAAATTTTACACAAGAGAGGTCATGTATACGAGAGGGTGGACACTACCGAACTACGAAATGAGGTACATCCTAACACAACATGCGATCCATGGCTTCCACCACAAGGTTTGCTGCATGAAGAGTTTCCATAAGTCAAACCAAGAATACATATGTGAATTGTGCAACAACCCAGTGCAAGTTGTAATAGAATGGTTTCCTAATTTCCTAATCATGTGTAGCATTCTAATACTTTTGTCTGTTGATAATGCCTGCTTAGTAACTATTAACTGATCTCTGTGTAGCAACTCAAATATATTTAAGTTGCTATTTACAATGTAATTTTCAAAACTCAAAAAGTATTTACGAGGAATACAATGACAAAGCAGGTTAAGTGTGTTAGCTATTCTGAGCAAAAACGACAAAATATGCTGTAAACTTAATTATAAAGCAAATGTTAGTACGAGACCTAACCTTGCATGACAGTGACGTTATTCACTCCTGTACTCTTCACCTATTGAGGTTATTCACTCTTGTACTCTTCACCTATTACAAGAAGTCAGAGTCTGTGTTTGTATTTTTTCCAGCATGTGCTTGTGATTTTACATCCAAACTTGCTGGAGAGCATTCATAATTATTTTACAGTAAAGCAAATTGCTGTTTAAACCCAAATTAATGGTTTAGTAACACACAATTGTAAAAATAATACAAATTGTTACAGCTGATTGTAAAAACAATACAAATTCCTACAGAAGCTTCAGCAAAACAAATCTTCAAACCGATCATGATTATGTACAAAGTTGGCCATGAATGACTCACAGTACAGCCAACATTAGTTTCATACTGCTAACAGTGGAATAGCCATCTAAGGAACAAATTGTACAATTCATCATTTCACTTAAACTCTAGTAGGAGTATTCTACATATAAGTGTGCCAAGTTCATTAAATGAAATAATTACCTCATTTTTTATTTTCTCAAAAAAGACTAACAATTTATATTAAAATTTCATAGGTTTCAGGTCCCTATAATAAATAAATGTATACCTCAACATTTCTGTGAATAGCTTGGGAAGTACCCTTCTTTTATAATGAGTTTTTATAAATAAGATACCACAATAATCAGATAAGGTTACTTCATATTCGCTGTAGCAAAGATACGCAACTCCTATTTTACAAAGAAATGAACTGGCTTTCAAACAATTCAATTTTTTACAACTTCTTTACCTCAGGCAAGAATTTTTAGTTTTTAAATAATGCATGAATAAGTATAGCTCTTTTTTCAGACAAAACTGACTGCTACATTGATCACATGGCAGATATACTGCCCCAACTATATGAATTTAATCCATTCTATCAGGGCACAACCATCAGCGTTCCAAACTTATGATGAAACCAGAGCACTCCAGAGTATGTCAAATGTAAGAATTTTTTCTGCCTCCAGATCTAAGGTGTCTTTCCTAAATGAGAGTAGATTATCCTTACCTTCTGAAATTTATCATCTTATACCCATCTTTCAGCTTCCAATAAAGACAAGTTGTGTTTCTGACATTGCATTGAATTTTTATACTCGGGTAACATGTTTTGATACCCTTGGGAAGTTATGTGCTCAGGGATGTTGCTCATATATGTGTGAAAAACAATGTTCTTGAAAAGCAAGTAAAGGAGTTGATGCACATTTTAAGTGTGATGCAGCTGCACTTGAGCCCAACATGAACCTGCATATGAAAAATTCCAGGCCAAATCATTAGTTCAACAAACTTTCAGCATGAGCTTACACAAAATTAGTTTTCTTTTTGTTAATGTTTACTTTGTATTTAAAATGCACCAATTTAATTTATTAATCCTGGGATTTTAATAACATTCTAGAGTTCATATGCTCAAAACTGCTACATCAGTAAAACTAGAACTTAATTTTGTTACATTGTCAACAGCCATTTTCAAACACTTTCCACAAAACTTGTTACACGTGTTCAATTCTGTAAACTTGTCTCCATTTCAAAGCAGTTCTCTGGATTTGTAATTCACACTGGCTCCACAGCATCTTGAGCGTTTCTACCTTGAGCTATTCCTTATTGTTGCAACCATTAATGCCATTTACATCATATTACTTTTGTTACATTGATACAAACTGAAGGCAATAAGCATATTATAAATAAAAACTCTTGGTGCTCACTCCTTTGTATTTCATAAATATTAAATTTTATGACTGTAATTGTTGTTGTTAGCTAATGCTAGATTTCTGACAATGAAGTCATTAATCCTCTTGCTCTCCAATATTTTTCACTGACGGATGGGGCGTTAGAAATCGCTGGGCATATTTGAAGGTGGTCTCGGTCCATTTCCTCTTGCAGATCACATAGAGGACAGAGTGGTGAAGAATATATCCCAATTCTGTTTAAATGTGTTGCCAGACAATCATGTCCTGTAATCAACCTGAAGGTTGCAACTGCTGTTTTTCGAGGATACCCAGGAATTACTGTTTGAATGTTTGGTAGTTCCCATCTTTTATTTTTTGATTTTTCATAGTAATATTTTGCAATCATTTTTTTGAATTCAGAGTTGACTAATCTTTTAGCTGCATAAAATGGTAGATTAACTATAGATTTCTGTACACTACCGGTACCCTTTCTTGCATGAAAATCAGCTTTCTCATTACCACTCAGTCCACAGTTAGCTGGTATCCATTGGAAGACTAGGTGTTTTTGAAGTGCGGTTAGATGGGTAAGCATTTTCCAACATTCTATAATTGTTTGGTTTTTTGGTGACAACTTGGAAGTAATTGCTATAATTGTTGCCCTGGAATCTGAGAGATTAACTGCTTGATGAAAATGTGAAATTCTATACAAAAGATTTTGTAGCGCCATTCGAATTGCTTCAATTTCTCCATCAAAGTTAGTAGTTCCATAACTTAAAGATTTATAATAGGAAAAGAGGTGACACGTGACTCCAGCCCCTGCTCCATCTCGGTTTGGTATCAATGATCCATCAGTATAAATATGGAGCCATTCGTATTCTGGAAATCTAGTATGGATTGTCCCTAATGCCAAAAATTTTAGAACACTAGTTGGAGTATCACTTTTCTTAACTTCTTCTGTCAGGTGTAAATAATATGCGATGTCTAATGTTTGTGTCGGATTGACTTTAGATATGAAATTTTCCTTTGAATTAGGAAGGTATACATTCTTCTTGATGTCTTGAATTTTGGAAACAAAGCTCTCGTGAGTCTTTAGTGTATGTGTAAAATTTCTCTTGTTCCATGTATTGAATGGGAGTCTGATCAACTTTTTGTGTTGAATAAGAGCTGCTTTTTCTATTTCATATTCATTGGAGTATTGGTTGGTTAGTATTTCCATAGCTGCTATTGGTGTGGTTTTGATAGCACCTGTAATTAGTCTCGGACTTTGGTTTTGAAAGATTTGAATTTTTTTTGTGTTTGCTGTTACAAGAACTTCGCTGCAGTAAGTAAATAATGGCTTTATATATATATTGTATGTTGTGTTAAGAGTTGCTCTGGAACATCCCCACTTCGTTCCTGTTAGACGTTTTAACAGTGAAAGGCGCCTCTCTGCTCTTTGTATTACATTTTCTATTTGTTTGGTCCATGTAAGTTTGGTATCAAATGTAACTCCTAAATACTTTGCTTCCTTTGTTTCTGGCAATTGTTGACCCTCAAAATTTAGTTTTATTTTTAGTGGTTTTTTTCTTAGTGAAAAAATTTGGTAGTTTGATTTTGTTGTATTAACAGTCATTAAATGTCCTTTGGTCCACTTTTGTAGGTTGTTTAAGGATTGTTGCATGGTTTTTTCTAGTTCTGTACTTTTGTTTTTTGGTTTTGAAGTCCACATTACTAAGTCATCAGCAAATAGTGCACACTTCACGCTTGATTCTTGTATTTGTTGTAGCAGATCATTAATAAATATATTAAAAAGTGTAGTGCTGAGCACTGAGCCTTGTGGTAAGCCCCTGTGTACTTGTTTATATTTAGATATATTTCTTCCATATCTGGTTGCAATAAAGCGTTGTGTTAGGAAATGACATAGCCATGAAAACATTGGACCTTGTATCCCTATTTGTTTTACTTTCTTTAGCAGTTTTGTTCTGCATATAGAATCATATGCACTTTGGAAATCAATAAAAACTGATAAATTACCTTCTTTTCTATTGAAGAAGTCTTTGATTTCTTGACTGAGAAGTAAGACTTGTTCATTTGTAGAGTGGAACTCTCTGAATCCAGCTTGACATGGGGAAATTAAGTTTTGGGATTCTAGAAACCAATTTAACCTATTTGACACCATTCTTTCCATCACTTTTGCTATTATGCTAGTAAGAGCTATTGGTCTATAATTTTTTATTTCTGATGCTGTTTTATCTTTCTTCAAGAGTGGGATAATTATCGCTTTTTGCCATTCGGCAGGTAGCGGATATGTAAATGGCGACCACAAGGTACCCAAGCTGAGCAGAACATTACCTCCACTTACTGGTGTTTTGCTCCTCGCTGTAGCTTTTCTATCTGACCTTACCTGGGTCATCTCTTGTTTTCTTTCGATCCCGATGCTATTAGGGTTCCTGAGGGCTAGGGAGTCTTTATTTTTCCAACCTCTCCATTTCTCTATAAAGTTTTAACCCCTAACATGCTGACCTGTCATGGCATTTAATACGTCCTCTGATTGGTAATCAGAGGATATGGTTGGTGAACTTATTTTGATAACTCTCCCGGTCAGGTCGGTGAGACCCGTAAACCAACGACAGGTGTGGTCCTCCAGACATTCTGGGGGTTGTGAGAGAGCGATGTAGCTGCCAAAACATAAAAATATGGTGCTCTCTAAAAAGCGGTTACTATTACTGCTAAGTCTCTTCAAAGACTGTAATTGTGATACTTGGCAAAAGCTTAAGTTTAAAGCATGGACAATGCCAAACCTGTATAAACCAAGGAAGGAAATGTGCTGCAGTGAAAAGTTTTGTTCACAGTTCCTTTTATCTACTACCAGATGCAGTATATGAGCATTAAGAATAAGAAATAGCTATTTAGTTTACAAAGTGTCAAAGCTGAGCAATATTAACTAACCTACATATTTTACATCACCCTTACACACCAAACGAACTGCATCTGCATCAAGGGACAGCAGCATTTGCCCATCATGGTCTGCATTATCAAACAGGATCTGTAACAATAATGCAAAGACTTTGGATCAAAAAATGAAGCAAGTAGCAATCTGATAAATAAAATGACTTAAGACATTCACAAAGTTAACTGATTCACAATCTTCCATAATGGCCCTACAAAACCTAAATAATAAAAACCCATTAATACAAGAAATTCAAAGCTAATACACCCAAATACTGATGAAATCAAAAAGGGTCACCTTAATCTGGATACCATCGCATCAAGGCATTCCTGGAAATGAACAAGCTGACATCGCAGCAAAAGAAGCAACTCGTCTTCCAATACAAGAGGCAGACATCGGTTCTCCTTATACCGACGTAGTAATGTATCTTAAGAAAACATTACATCTCAACTGGTACTCCAAGTGGATAGAGACCTCCAAGCAAGCTCCAAGAAATAAAATCAGTATACAGAGTACCATATCCAGTAACAAAGCTTAGGCGCCAACAGCAAGTTCTCATTAGCCGTCTCCGCATTGGACACACTAAACTTACCCACAGCTACTTACTCAGCAAAACTTCACCCCCTGTTTGCAGCACCTGCAACGTGATTGTTAGTGTCAAGCACATCATAGAAGAATGCATGAAATACCAACAGCGAATAGAATCCAATGTTCCCAATAAAATAACAGACGCACTTGGAAATCATGTATATTGTAAACCAATGTTATACTTTTGTAACGTTACGGAACTCTGTAAACACATTTGATACAACTGTAACACACTGTAATTACTGTAAAACTGTCGCGATATGATAGGTAAGTTAAAGCGACATTAAATAGAAATTAAAAAAAAGTTAACTTAATGATTATTTATTTATGCCAACAAACTTACTGTTGGTGTTTTTAAACACACAAGCCATGTGTGGGCAAAGTTTGAGCCGGAACTTAAAAATTCAATGCCACAACTGGGATTTGAACCACAGACCTTCAGCTTACCGGGCGGCTGCTCTACCACTGAGCTATTGTGACAAAGTGGCATTCTGGCAGCGGTAAGCGGAAGGTCTGTGGTTCAAATCCCAGTTGTGCCATTGAATTTTTAAGTTCCGGTTCTACCTCTTTTAACTTAATGAATTACTAGTTTTAGGAGCATTCACTCCCATCCTCAGCAAGAGATGTTTCAATGCAGTGGCCTCTCCTAGAGGTATCTAAAGTATTCCACCTGAACTTGCAAATGCAGTCTGGTGGAGGGGCATCCATGTTCAGTGACTGATCCCTGTTTTCAAAAATTATAATTTTCTCCTATACTGTAAATTCCGCTTCTTTTAAGTAATTGCACTTCCAGTACTATTTCATGGTAGTTATTTTAAAAGTGCACTGCAACTGCTGATTTGTCAATTTCGTTATATCAGATACTTCTAAAATGTTTAGTACAATTTTCAAAATTTCTCCAGAACTTGGTCAAAATCTACACCAGTGGATTTATATACCCTAACTGCTGAGTGATTTAAGTGTATTTTTCTGTTTTGGAGTGTCAAATAAATGATATTTGTTAGAACAATCTTCTGATAACCATATAGCTTAAGTTAATGCAAGTTCTGTTTTACTGAACAATGTTAGCTTTAACATTGTGTTAAAGTCTGCATTGTGTTACAGTCTGTGTTAAGTTAACCTCCCCATACCCTTGTGCTAAGGCAGGCCTGGGTGACTTAAGTGATATCTTGAGCTACCCTCATTTTTTTACCTCCTAAACATAGTTTTCAGTCAAAGTCATCAGTAATCTGCACTCTCTGAGTGCCACTTGCCCAGCCTTGTGCTCACAAATAATGCGCTAATATTAAATCCAAAAGATAGAAGCAGATCACTAAATGAATATTATATATTGTAACAAATTTGGGAATAAAGACAACGAAAATGCAATCAACAAATGAAACAGCAATCTGAAATTCTTTAGTAGCAAGATAAACTACAAAGGAAGAAGTTATCAAACAGATAAATTCATTATAGTGTAAAAAGTTCTATAGCTTAGATCAGTACTCAAATGAGATGATTAAATATTTCAAACATGAGATAGCAGAGATTCTAACACATTTAATAAATGAAAGTTTTTACAGTGGAACTATTTCCAAATATATTAAAGCATACAATTGTTAGACCAATCTATAAAAGGAAGGGTTGCAAACTAATGATGGAAAACTATCAGCCAATATCCTTGTGCTCTGGATTTTCAAAAATTATGGAAGGTATATTTCTAGAACAGCTACAAAAATTCTGTAACAAATTTAACATTGTATCTGAGCACCAGTTTGGCTTTCAAAAAAAGAAATCGACCATACATGCAATTAGCAAAGGAAACAATATCATTATTAAGGCATTAGACAGAAAATAATGTGTGCTTGCAATTTTTCTTGACCTTTCGAAGGCATTCGACTGTGTAGACATTGGAAAATTGATAGGAATATTAGAAAACTATGGTGTTAGAGGTGTACCATTAGAGTGGATAAAATCTTACTTAACAGATAGAGAGCAATGTGTAGAGATAGTACATAATGCAAACGAAAACCTTACAAAAGTTTGATCTGCATAACACATAGTGTACCACAGGGTTCAAAGTTGGGACCATACCTATTCATCCTGTATATAAATAGCCTATTTAAAAAGATACACAATGCAGGAGGTCTAGCTAAAGGATACGCTGATGACACTACCATAGTTGTAACTGCCAACACTACAGTTGATGTGCAGATCAAAGCAAATAAAATATTAAAAATCATAGATACACATCTTGCAGAATTGGGGATGGCACTAAATGTAAACAAAACACAATGGATGCAAATTAGTATAAGCAACAAAACACGATTAAATATTACTTTGGCAATACAAGATAAACAAATCAAACCGATACATCAGAGTAAGTTTTTGGGATTAACTATTGATAATAATTAGGGCTAGGAAGTTCATGCATTTGCATGTTTTTTCATAGGGGTTAAAAATGTATGCTTTTACATTATGTGCACGAATTATGGAATTTTAAGTTATTTGGACATGATTTTATGGTGCATATAACTGCATATTTTCTTGATTTTGATAAATGCATATTATTTCAATACTATAGCCTCTATATAACATATTTTAATGATTTTTTATGGTTTTCTTTCCACCTGGATAATATTTTTCATATTGGTACTGTTGCATATGATGATGTAACTCGCGAGGTGGCGAGAAACAATGCTGAGTCATATTGTTATGCAGTGAATCCCCCGTTTCCATCCATTCATTATATGTAGGGCTCGGAAGTTCATGCCCTAAAAAACACTCAAATATGCATGCCAATATGCTCTTAAAAACTTGAAAATATGCCAAGAAATATGCACTATTTAATTAAAACAATGTTCCTTTGCAGTAGACAAGACGAGTTAGTATAAATAATAAATCAAGTTACCTTATTCCATAGAGGTTGAAGCAGAAGTGGTCCTGCTGCTAGTATTAACTGCTAAATTGCAGTTCACAACCAACACTTTGCATAAATTTTCAACTGTAAAACATCGTCTGTTGTCTCGCAAAGCACTTTTGTAACGTGGAAAACTTCTCTCCACGTCACAAGATGTTATCGGGGCATATTTAAATGATGTTAACTGCTTCACAGAGAAAGTCAAGTCTCTTGGTGTGACAGATGGTTTTCTTTCCAGGATGTCTCGAATATCGCACATCTGTTTATAACCAGAATTTTTTGAAATTACATAATTCACTTTCTCTTTCACTTTTTGTCCTATGCTACCAGGAACCGAACTTAGATCACATATTGTTTTTTCAAAGACAGTAAGTGATTCATGCAAGGGAGATCCATGGGAAAGAATCACGTATTGTCTCAGAAATACGATGAAGACTGTGTGCCAAACTGTTATATGAATTAAGTTAGGAAAAATACATGTCAGAGTTTGTCCTGATTTTACCATATAAGGACCTGCATCAGTAACAAATAAAAGTAACTGGTCGTATTTGATTCCACATGGCCATAGTAATTTCAAAGAGTCCATCACAAACTGGGTCACAGTTACATTGCCAGTGGCCAACAATTCGCTCAAATTAAGAGGATAAGGTGTAGTCTTTTGTTCATTATTTAAAGCACCCACGATTATATTAGCAATAGAACGGCGCTCAGAATCAGGGGGTTCATCAACAACCACAAAAACTGATCCGCTAATTGATTTTGTATATTTGACTATACGTTATTGTAACAATGTCCTACGTAAGTCTTACGCAGTGTACTTTCTGCAGGCACATGTTTTCGAGTGTACTTGGTAAGAAAGTTTTTAAATGTCAGATTATTAATTTTGAACAAGGGAATATCAGCAGCTAAAAATGCTTGGCACAAGACATAGGAAAATTCAGCAACCCTACTTCCTAAACACTCTACTAGCTGTTTTTGAACAGGTTCTTTGTTTGCGAGTTTTCTGATTAAATTCTCCTTATGTTTTGCTGTTTATGTGCTGAACCATTTGAAATGTTTTCTCACTCCCTACATTTTTCTCACACGCTCCACAAAACAGTACCCTATTATCTGTATTCTGTAGATATTAAGTCACCCGAAAACACTTTCTCTAAATTAATTACGCTAGCACTCGAAGTGGGTTTTATTTTCGGCATTTTAAGAGCTTTTTATCATTTTAAATGCCTAATTTAATTTGGTGGGAACCAGTTCACAGCACTGTTACATTTGAACACCACGATACAACTGCTAGTGGACAGGCAAGCGTTGCTGTAATCGCGCTGCTCAAAACGTTGACCTGCACTTTATCTTTGTTAATATAAACCTCTCAGATAACACACTGATTATTCTCTACGCACATACATATAATGCAAGGGTGGAAACGGGATTCACTGCATGAGAACATGACTCAAAATTAGTTCTCGCCACCTAACGAATTGCATCATCCAATATGAAAAATGCTATCCAGATGGAAAAAAATAATAAAATACCATAAAAATCGTTAAAATATGTAATATAGGGGCTATAATATTGAAATAATATGCATTTATCAAAATCAAGAAAATATGCAGTTATATGCACTATAAAATAATGTCCAAATAACTGAAAATTCCATAATTTGTGCACATAACGTAAAAGCATACATTTTTAACCCCTAAGAAAAAACATGCAAATGCATGAACTTCCTAGCCCTAATTATATGTATGTGCATAGAGAATAATCAGTGTGTTATCTGAGAGGTTTATATTAACAAAGATAAAGTGCAGGTCAACGTTTTGAGTCTGTGTGGTCTTCAAACATAAGTGTTGTGAACTGATTCCCAACAAATTAAATTAGCCGTATAAAATGTTAAAAAGCTCTTCAAATGCCGAAAATAAAACCAACTTAGAGTGCTAGATTAATTAATTTACAGAAGGAGTTTTCGGGGTGATTTAATATCTACAGATAATAGGGCACTGTTTTGTGGAGCGTGTCACAAAAATATAGGGAGTGAGAAAAGATTTCAAATAGTTCAGCACAAACACAGCAAAACATAAGGAGAATTTGATCAGAAAACTTGCAAACAAATAACCTGTTCTAAAACAATTAGTAGAATGTTTAGGAAGTAGGGTTACTGAATTTTCCTATGACTTGTGCCAAGTATTTTTAGCTGCTGATATTCCTTTGTTCAAAATTAACCTCTTGAGCGACAGCCATTTAAAAGCTCTGCAGGCCGAGAACGGATACCCAATATCCAGCGCAGGGCATTTAAATTGTTAAATGCGCTAAAAGTGCTTCCTAAATACACAGCTGTATTTTGCGTAAATTTTAAGTTATTTTAATCAAACAAAAACTGTTATAAAACTCATTATATGCAGTATACATGTACATCATCAGCAATGTTGAGTTGCATTTACAAATCGTTGAAATGGCACTCTTTGTTTCACTGTGGTAAAAAGTTAACTTTGCTTTGTCGAACGCATCTCGGAAAGAAACAGTAGTGGACCCATTGTATGTGTTAGCTATGCGTCAGCAAGTCACAGCACAATGTGAAATAGAACGCTACTGTATGCGTGGTTTATGAGTCATCAGAATAAAGCAGGTTTGCAATTTTTCCTTACACGTGTTTCGTAACTTGGATATAGCTTACAGGCTCCGTTTGTTTCTCTCTTGAAATGCATACGTATACTTTCCTGCTTGTAGCTGAAGTGAGAAGCTATTGAGTGTTACATCTCAGAGCTAAAACATGGCATCAACAAGCAGTGTTGCACAAAGGTTAGCGAGTGGTGGAAGTGTAAGGGCTTCTGAAATTACACAGGATAATGTGGAGGACTTCTTGCTGTGTGACAGCGATTTGGATATCGATGGCGAATTTTCCGAATTTGAGGGGGGTGTGGAGGATATAGGTACAAGTAGCAGTGAGGAAGAACGTGACCAACTTCCTTCAGGTGTTCGTGAAGAGTCAGCATTGTGGAGTGCTGAAAACAATTCCAATACAAACAGGCACATCTTCACGAGCACAGGGTCTGGTGTTCAATCCCAGGCTCAGCTGACTTCTGACAGCCAACCAATTGACATTTTTACAAAATTTTTTACTACCGACTTAGTGTCTCTCATTGTTTGCGAAACAAATGTATATGCGAGTAAGGTGAAGGAAGACCTGCTCTCTAAAGGTAAATTAGGGCCTAAGAGCAGAATTCAAAGGTGGACAGAAGTAACACTCAATGAGATTTACAGGCTAATTGGTCTAATTATACTTATGGGTGTTATTCGTAAACCTGCATTATACATGTATTGGTCCACAGATGACATGCTAGCTACTCCTTTTTTTGGAAAATGCATGTCAAATAACAGATTTACGTCAATTTTGCGGTTCCTTCATTTCACCTGCACAGAGAATGTAAATGACAAACTCCACAAAATTAGGCCTGTTTTCGATTATATTATTTCAAAATTTAAAGAAAATTATGTGCCTGGTGAAAAGGTCACTGTTGATGAAAGCCTAATGCTTTGGAAGGGCCGCTTAGGTTGGAAGCAATACATCAAAACAAAAAGGGCTAGATTTGGCATAAAGAGTTTTGATGTTTGTGAAAGTAAAACGGGATATCCTTACAATAGCTGCATTTACACTGGTCAAGGGACTGACAATACTGGAGACAAAGATTTGGGCTTATCTGGCTCCATAGTAATGCACCTAATGGAACCTGTGCTTGATCAGGGTAGGACTGTGTACTTAGATAACTGGTACAGCTCTCCTAAATTATTCATGGCCTTACACAAAAGAAAGACTAATGCAATTGGAACAGTACGTTCAAATCGTATTGGTTTGCCAAAAGATGTGAATACGAAGGCTCTAAGGAGAGGGGAAATGGAGGTGCGTCAGCTCCCACCTTTGACCTACCTTGCCTGGCAGGACAGGAGGGTAGTTACGGCATTATCCAATTGCAGCTCTAAGATTTTGATGATTGACACTGGAAAAACAGATGCCCATACCAAAATGTGCATTTTCAAGCCTGACGTTATCCAGGAATACAATATGCACATGGGCGGTGTCGACCTAGTAGATCAGGTATTGCAAGCATATCCCTCTTTACGAAAAACAGTGAAATGGTATAAAAAGGTATTTTTGCACCAGCTGGATATAACCATATACAATTGTTTGGTAATTTGGAGAGCTCTAAACCCACACTTGACAATGACCTACCTGGACTTTCGACTATCAATAGCTCGCAGCCTAATTGAACAATACCAGGTTGAGAGGCCTCCTCATACTGGGGGTAGAAAATCCAAAACCCCTGCACCCCTCAGACTTCAAGGAAAACATTATCCTAAAAGGATATCGTCAACAGCAAAGAAGTCCCGCCCATCTCGAAGGTGTTTCGTGTGCCGCAAGAAGGGAATCCGTAAGGAAACTGGGATGATCTGCGGCGAATGTGGAGATGTGCCCTTGTGTGTTTATCCCTGTTTTGAGGCATATCACTGCAGAAGGAACATATAAAGGTAAGCCAGTAAAGCATATAGAATTTAATTAAATGTTTCATAACGGGGGAAAATTAAAATAAGTTGAGTTAGATAGTGGATAAATAAGGGTTAAATGCACAAACGCACAGGACGTGTATACACGTCCATATCGCTCGTCCGTCATTTTAAATGGACGTGATTTCACGTCCATATCCCTGAAGAGGTTAATAATCTGATATTTAAAAACTTTCTTGCCAAGTGTACTCAACAACATGTGCCTGAAGAAAGTACTCTGCGTAAGACTTATGTAGGGCATTGTTACAATAACGTATTGTCAAATATACAAAATTTAGCGGATCAGTTTGTGTGGTTGTCTGTTGATGAAACCTCTGATTCTGAACGCCGTTCTATTGCTAATATAATCGTGGGTGCCTTAAATAATGAACAAAAGACTACAGCTTATCTCCTTAAAATGTGCAAATTGTCGGTCACGGACAATGTAACTGTGACACAGTTTGTGATGGACGCTTTGAAATTACAATGCCCATGTGGTGTCGAATACAACTGGTTGCTTTTATTTGTTTGTTACCTTATATGGTAAAATCAGGAAAAACTCTGAAAGGTATATTTCCTAACTTAATTCATATAACTTGTTTGGCACACCTTCTTCGCATTTCTGAGACAATACGCGATTCTTTCCCATTGGTAGATAGATTTGTGTCCAGTACAAAGAGAATTTTTGTTAAATCTCCTAAAAGAGTTAAGTTGTTTATACCAACAGCACCTCATATCCGACTTCCTCCTGCACCGGTGTTAACTCGATGGGGAACATGGGTCGATGCAGTTTTATATTATGCTTAGCACATAGAAATAATCGAAGAGGTTAATTCATTGAACTCGAACGATGCTTCATCAACACAAACTGTGCAAAATATTCTGTCAGGCACTGGGTTAAAGAAGGATCTTAGTTTCATATCTGCCCATTTTTCTTTCTTACCAACAGCCATAATGGCATTGGAAGCTGTAGGATTTCCTTTGCATGAATCACTTACTGTGCTTGAAAAAACAATATGTGATCTAAGTTCGGTTCCTGGCAGCATAGGACAAAAAGTAAAAGAGAAAGTGAATTATGTAATTTCAAAAAATTCTGGTTATAAACAGATGTGCGATATTCGAGACAGCCTCGAAAGAAAACCATCTATCACACCAAGAGAGTTGACTCTCTCTGTGAAACAGTTAACATCATTTAAATATGCCCCTATAACATCTTGTGACGTGTAAAGAAGTTTTTCACGTTACACAAGTGTTTTGCCAGAAAATAGACTATGTTTTACTGTTGAAAATTTGTGCAAAGTGTTGGTTGTGAACTGTAATTTAGCAGTTAATAGTAGCAGCGGGACCACTTTGCTTCAACCTCTAAGGAATAAGGTAACTTTATTATTTACACTAACTCGTCTACTGCAAAGGGTCATGAACTGTTCTAATGAAACAGTGCATATTTCTTGGCATTTTTTTGAAGTTTTAAAGAGCATATTTGCATGCATATTTCAGTGTTTTTTAGGGCATGAACTTCCGAGCCCTAATAATAATTTAAAATGGAATAAACATATTGAAAGGATTTCAAAGAAAATAAATAGTGGTATATACATACTAAAACAGGTAGCACAAATTATGGCAGAGGATGTGTAATATAGGTATATTATGCTTTCGTACATTCTCATCTGAATTATGGGCTGATACTATGGGGATCGGCAAATATGAAACATTTACTGAAAATATTCAGATTACAGAAAAGAGCGACAAGGGTAATAAAAAAAATACAATCTAAAATCTCATGTAGAGACACTTTTAAACAACTAAATTTAGTAACACTACCTTGCTTGTACATATATGAATGTCTCAAGCATGTAATAAAGGCACATAAAGACGATAAAAACATGAATGTACACAATCATGACACTAGAACTAGGCAAAACTATTTTAGAAGTAGATTAAGAGCCTCCCTTGGAAAGAAATGTATAGAGAGTGAGTGAGTGAGTAGTGGGGTTTACGGGCCCGTCGACAACTAGGTCATTAGGGCCCTGTATAGAGAGTAATGCAAAGAATTTATATAATCACTTACCTGATGAAATTAAGGAAATAAAGGATGAGGTGAAAATGAGAATGGAAATAAATTCCTATCTCATCAAAAATGTATTTTATTCGGTAGAAGAGTATACGGTGGGAAGAAATGTACGTTGTTAGTTTACCTCTCCGGTAAGAGTAGCTCTAAAGTTAAAATCTGATAGTTGTGTCATCACTAAAATTGTAATTTGGTATTGTATACATACCTCATGAAATAACTTAAAATTGTAAAACTTATAATTGTAAATGTATTCACTTATCTTATGTACAAAATTCTTCATATTGTAAAATTTATATATGTTTTTTCATTTGACAAAACCTTGTAAAGTTTATTACATTGGTGAATAAACTGATACTGAACAAATGTCAGCTGGAAAATAGCTGCCACAAAATACACTGTTGATGCAAGTTTACTGTACTTGGCATTTTTCAGTGCTATTCCTAACTGAAAAAGAGCCATGCATCATGATAAATTTGAAAGGCTGCAAAAGGAAGAATTTTGAAAGCAATACAGATTGCCTCAAAGTGATGGCAAGCTTGGTAGTTTAGAAAATACAAGAGGTAGACCAAAAAGATATCCCTCTTACTCCTATGCTACAGGTGTTAATAACTAGTGAGGTATTATTCTACTGGCATTTTTCATTTAATGGCAGGCTGGCATTTCCACAGCTACCATTTGTGGGTTTATCTAGGAGATTTATGAAGCAATTGCTTCAAGAAGCAAACTCTATTTAAGTATATCAACTGAGATATATTAAAGTTATTGAACTGACAGTTGGGCAAGAAGAACCAACTTTTTTGCTAATGTTTGCAAAAGACTTCATTTGAGGGTCAATTTTATGTACAACATTGTAGTTCTTGCCCTCAAAGGTTTAACCCAAGATCTTCCAAAACATTAAAATTAACTCATTAGCTATGTCTTAAAACAAGAGCATGTTATCATACTTTTCTGTTGGAGTATCGATATCAACATTGCTCTTAAAGACCATTTTAATTTTTTTACTTTAGTATTGAACTAGGGCGTTGACCACATACCATCACCAGTACTGCACACCACTCATAATGCCTGTGGTGGGCAGAGGTGGGGGATGCAAATAGCTTTTTCTGTTGACAATCACAATTCTAACCTCAAGCAATCAGGAAAATCAAATGGCAATTAAACAATCACAAAAATCACTTTGCAATAATCTCTCTGTGAATATAACTTGTCTGCTACTGAAAAGAGTGTGCTATGACGTATAGGCAAAGTGCATCAGGGTGCATTCAGAAGCCACCTAGTTTGGTCACCACCTTCTCAAAAGCTGTCAATCGCAGTTGTCTTTTACATCAACAAGATGTTACTGAACAACTCTCTAAAAAAGTTGATGAAATTCAAGTTTTAACATCCTAGCAAACAAGGTGCTCAGAGCACTTTTAACAAAAGTTGGTAAAACTAGCCCTCTGTGCAGTAAATTTACAAAAATTCCATGTAAAATAAATGGAGATTTGTTTTGTAACAGTTCATGAAGACCTGGTAGTACTGCTTTTTTCTGTCACACATGCTGAAATTCTTCCTGGTACCATTAATAAACACACATTAAACGATAGCAATGAACACCACTTCCTTGGCTACACACAAATTCCTATTCCATCCCTCACACCATAAACTATAACCAAAATGTCAACCATTACAAAGTTTCTGCACCCATTTATTACTCAATGATTATCAGTAGAGGCCACAAGTAATGCAATAAAAATTTAAATCCCGTAAAACAAAGTAGGCAGACATTTCAATTTGTTGCAGCCCAATGAAGGGAGAGTATCATGAATGATAGACGCACAGATAAGCTCTGGACTATCATAGCACTGTAACAATTAGTGTGGTACACTGAGGCTGTGATCCTAAGTTAACGAGAAGTTTAATTTACTGTCTGAAAAAATTTAAATAACGCTATAGAAATTGAGGTTTTGTCACATCCCTCTAAACTTCTAATCAGACCAAAACCATATATAACTTTTATTTCTTTCTTTTGTAATTCCTGTCAACAAAGACACTGATTTAAGTCCAAGGGAAGGTGTTATTACCAGGGACAGGAATTATATGAAAATGCATATTTTTTCTCTGTTGCCAGAAAGTAGGCTCAATTGGCGTGTGAGTGAATTACTAAATTTCTAATAATTTAAATAACATTTTAATGTGCATATAATGGCATATTTTACACATTTTATTAATGTGCATAATATTTCTGTATTTTTCAAATTATGCTCCATATTTGCTTGTTTTACATAGAAAATTTAAAACTTTTATTTATTTCTTGTGAATTTGCTGCACATACAAATACTAATCGGTCTGGAAACTTGGGAAACTTGCAACTTAAGCCTGCAACACATTTAGCAACGTCATATTGGGAAATCACCTTATCTGGTTTATTTCATCATTCTAGCAGTACAAATGAAGGTGAGTGTTAAGGGGTTCACGGAATTACTCAGCCCTATATTATTTAATTTATTTATTGACAATATTTTGGAAGAGCTGAACAAAGAAAACATATATATACCCACAGTAAATAAGAGAGATACCAGGGCTACTCTTTGCAGATGACCTAGTGGTAGGTTCTATTTCTGTAGGTCTAACAAGAGTGTTGCAAATTATACATTTATTCTGCAAGAAATGGGGCTTAAGAATAAATTTTAAAAAGTCAAGGATAATGGTATTTAAAAAAGGTTATAAAATGAAGGAGGAAAAATGGTATATGGAAGGGGAAGAGTTGCAAATAGTAAATAAATATGATTATCTAGGAGTAAGAATAAGCAGTAATGGGAGATGAAATGATCACAAGATTAGTGTATGGGCTAAGGGAAAATCAGCAATGAGAGTCATAAGAACATGTCTTCAGAAAATACCAGATATAAATATCAATTTGGGGAGATTTGGGGAAGTGATAAAGGATGGGATATGATTGATAACGTGCATTGATTGTTTTGTAAATGTATATTGGGCTTATCTATTGTATCACCCAATGGAGCAGCAATGGTGGAGTTGGGACGAGTAGATAGCAAGAGTATGATAGTAGAAAGGATACTCAAATATTGGTACAGATTAAGATCATTTGATGAGCAGAATTTATTGAGGCAATGTTTAATAACCCAAGAGAAATCCAGTGCTGAGGTGAATTGGGCTCAGGGAGTAACGAGAACTTTACAGGAAATTGGAATGGGGAATATATGGGAGGAGAGGGAGTGGTTGATTAAAGGTTTTTGGAAAGAAGTGAGGAACAAAGTGGAGGACATAGAGAAACAGGAACTATGTCAAAGTCTTGAAGGAAAGAAAAGTTTAGTACTATATAGACAATTAAAAGTGGATTGGGGAAGGAAGAAGTATGTTGATGTATGCAATAGGTTAGGAAGAGAAGGTTGGGCTTGGACTAGATTAAGTGCACATAGGTTAAGAGGGGATAGGAAGGAAGCGAATTTGGATAGTTGCCCTCTATGTGAGGAGGCAGATAATGAATTGCATTATATACTAGAATGTGAAGAAACGAAGCTATGGAGGGATCAGTTTATACCCAAAAAATGGGAGAGTGTTAACAAAGAAGTGCTAAAGGTCAATATAATGAGAATACAAAAGGAGGGGGATGTAAAAAGGATAGGAGAATTTATGAGGAGAGCAAGAGGCAAATGGTTTAGGAAAATAAAACAATATGAATCATGTTAAAGTCCATCATTTTTTTTTTTTACAGTTAATTTAAATATATATCACTAAGTTGGTAGTGCTACAGAAATATTTCGTTTTGTTACCTTTAAGGAAAATGTACTAGATATAGTAACAAATATGTAAATAGCTATGCTGTAGTATTTCCTTTTTTTATGCAGATGCAACAATGACAGTATTTATACATTATAATGATGTAATTTAAAATGAGATGTTAATACATAAATGTTCTGTAAGACTAGGAGAATTTATGGGGAGAGCAAGAGACAAATGGTTTAGGAAAATAAAGCAATATTAATTATGTTAAGGTTCATCATGCATAAAAAATCACGGTGTTAAAATGCAGGGTGGAATAACGGGGGGAAAAAAAGAAAAAAAAAAAAAAGAAAGAAATAGCAGCTCAAAGTTATGTATATGAAAATTGTAAGATTTTTGTACAGTATTATTATGGAAAATAAATACTAATACAAATACTTATAAACACAAAGCTAATATCAACTTAAATCCACAAAAAGTGTTCCTGTTCAAAAACTGATAAGTGAATTTTCAGACAGTAATTTTTCACAGTTCTCCTTTGATATGTGTGAAGCATTTCAGGGGTGGATATTCCATTGCGGAAACTCATCAATCCCACCCAGAAATTTCATTCAGCACTATACGAAGTGTAAGGTACCAGACCAATCTATTCTTTGCAAAAATTATGTGAAGAGGTGTTACCATCTCAAAATTAAAAATATTAGAGAACAGATTGGAGATAATTTTATGTGGGTGTCAGTCGACGAAACGCACGACAGTGAAGGTCGGTTTATTGCACATTTTATTGTTGGGTCTCTCCATAAAAACGAACCAACCACCTCATTTCTCCTTGCTAAAGAACAACTTGATGCTACAAATAGCTCTTCCATATCCAAATATTTTATTGATTCGTAGCTTTCTATGGCCTGATGGTATTCAGTACGAGCGTGTACTGCTCTTTGTAACTGATGCTGCAAGTTACCTGATAAAAGCTGGTACTGCTCTGAAAGTAGAACGGTAGCAAATACATTTAATCCCAAAAATTATGAATCAATTGAAATTGCCTAAGATATATTAAAGAACCCAGAAGTAAAAAGTAACCTTTCCTATATATTACACATTTCTCTCACCTTCCATAACTTGTTTGGAAACCAACAACACTAAGTTGTCCCAGTTAAGTGTATTCAAAACCACAATCTCTAAATTGAATTCAGTACCTGGAACCATTGGCAATGTAGCGAGAGAAAAAGCATGTAGTATTTCAAAAAACCTACGATATGAACAAATGAGTGAGATTGAAGAAATCTTAACAGGGAAACGTTCCCAACAGTCTAGTGAAAAGCCACTCAGAGTTAATCAAATAGCAGTTTTTGTGTATGCACCTCTATCATCCTGTGGGGTGGAGAGAAGTTTTTCCCGCTATAACGATATCTTAAGGAGCAACAGGAGGTAGCTAACAATGGAAAAAGTAAAAATTTGGTGATCACAAACTGCAACAAAAAAGTTGAGACAGAGGAGAACTAAATAGAGTACTCATACTGTTTTTACTTTTTCTTATATAAGGAAAATAAAAAAAAAAAAGAGAGCAATAGCAGTAATAGTAACCGTTTTTTAGAGAGCACCATATTTTTATGTTTTGGCGGTCACATCGCTCTCTCACAACTCCCAGAATGTCTGGGGGACCACACTAGTGCCCCATCCATCAGTGAAAAATATTGGAGAGCAAGAGGATTAATGACTTCATTGTCAGAAATCCAGCATTAGCTAACAACATATAAGGAAAATATATTCCGACCTTTTTTGCCAAGTTAAATCATTCTTTTGGTTTTTGCAATGTTTTAATTTTTAGATTTCTTAAAAATTGACTTAAATCATGATTTCTTTTTGTCCTAATAATGATGTTTGAATATTTTACTGGGCACAGGATTTCCAACCTGTATGATAATTTGAATGTTTGTACTGATGGCTGCCAACCCGTACAATAATGTGTGGTATATGATAATTTGAATGTACGATAGTGCGATACCGGTGAAATATAATTTTCACTGGTTTGTCACACCAACAAAATGAAACGAATTACAAATAGCGACCCATTTTTGCCCTTATGACCTGTCTCCACCCCTCTAAGGCAACCATTTTATATCCTACTAAGCCTGCTACCCTTTATCCTCTTATTGCCAGTGTGTCCAGATCTGGTAATCTGAATGAAGGCATTATTCAGAAAATCGATGATCAATGGAAAGAACTAGGAATAAGTGATATTCTGTATGAAATAAAGAGCATGCTTTAACGTGACAGTTTCTAGAGTGCTGTTAAATACGTGTCACCTTGGTGGAAATACTGATTTCAAAGAACGGAATTTGCATTATCAGTGAATTCGTTGCCCCATAGAAACACTTCTTGTGAAAGTTTTTTTCTAAATTGTGTTTAATAAACATCAAAACTAGAAACAGATTGGTGCTAGATACGGTAAATGGACTTATTCTGTCACCTCAGCTTATGAAAGAATGTGGTGGGTCCGAAAATCTGCAAGTCACCGATAAGATATTAAAGTTTATCTCAACAACAAATTTGTATAATGCTGCAACAGTTGAGGAAGAAGATGAAGTTTCAGATGAATAGCGCGAGAAACACAAATGCTAAAGTTGTAATACTAGCTGAGATCATCAATCTTGTAAGTGGATGCCATAAACATCAATACCTACATTTTCATTAGTGTCATTAGTGTTATAGTTTTATCTTTGTAGCATTTGGTTTATGATGTACGACAATTTTGAATACTAATTTATAATTTTCAGTGGCTGGTATGATAATTTTACTTTTAAAGATTGGCAACCGTATATGGGCATATTTATGTGCATATTTTGGAACTTTTCACTACATAAATGCATGCATATTGTAACTTTTTGTGTGGGTGTGAAGTAAAGAAGACAGATGTAGTCGAGATAAAGAAACACTTTTATTTCCGTAAACAGTAACTTTGTACACTCGTTGCAACAGTAAGAAAGTCTTTTTCGATTCTCCAACAGCACGGCTCCGAACTCGTAACACAAAGAACTGTCCCTTCTCCGTCGGCACGACCCCTCAATGCTTCACATACCTCTGTCCTGTCCTCAGCACGACTATTCAACGCTTCACATACGTCTGACTCCTCTTCTGTCGCACTTTACCGCTATTTATATCTCCCAGGCACTATTCTGGAAGCTTCAGGAACGTTCAGTTATTGCAGTGAGATACAAAGCAGAGAACATTCTCGAAGTCTCTATCCTTTTCTCTCTTTCGGCAAGCGCCCCAACAATGCGGCCATGCTCTGTCTCTTTCCTTCGGCTCCTTTGCGGTAGTGCCGACAATAATGCGATGGGTGACACTGCTGTTGTCGGCAATTAGATGCGGCGGGCGCGGTGACACTACTCCCTCCTCAGAGCTGGTTGTCCCGACCAGCACTATCACTGCGGCATCTCCCTTGCGCCCCGGTGGACTAACCCATCGAACCTCTTCTCCAGGAGGCACGATCCTAGGTATCGCTGTTGGATAGTGTCCCTTGGTCCGGGTAGGACGATGTATGCCATCCTGCTTCGAAATTCTGCAACAGTACCGCCGGTCTTGACGGTCCCTCGTCCAGTTGCCCTTCTTCCTGGTGTGTTGATGGGCCATCCTGCGCACTTGGAAACGGCTCACTAGGTACCATGTCCGCCGACCTCTCTGGCGCACCTTCGCAGCCACCTTGCTTCCGATGGGTCCGGCAACAAACCCCACCATATCCGCGCGAGTCGCGTCCACCGCTGCACTCGTGTTCACTCGTGCTCGGCACGGCCTCTCCTGTATCCTGCCGTCCAAGATGATGTCCACCATTCTTCCGTTCACGGCACTATGCGTCAGGCGATTGGATGGCTCCGACGGTCCCCCCATGTCGCACGCCAAGTCGGTTCTCGCGTGATGCTCGTTTGCTTGTGCGCTTCCCTGCTGATCGTCCTCCACGCCGTATCCTGGTTGGTTACGTACCCGACACACTCCTCCAGAGGATCCTCGACGACGTCCCTGAACTGCCCCTTTGTCTTCCCCGAGACGTACACTTTCGTTATCTGAAACGGGCGCAACTGTCGCCTCGGCCACTAGGTGCTTCCTCCTCGGGTGCGCGCTATTCCGTCTGCCCCTGGCATCCAGTACTTTGACGCTCTCGTCAACTCTTACTACCAGGGCGCTAAGACGTTCCCCGTCGTTCCCCACGACGTCCACATGCTGGCAGAGGTCTTCCACCTTTTCGCCGAGTTCTTCCACGTCTTCCGTCACGCCAGTCAGTTCGCCGAGTTGTTCCACGTCTTCCGTCATGCCAATCAGTTCGCCGAGTTGTTCCACGTCTTCCCTCACATCATCTGAACCGGGCGCAAGTGTCGCCTCGGCCACTAGGTGCTCCCTCCCCGGCTCCGCGCTATTCCGTCTGCCCCTGGCATCCAGTACTTTGACGCTCTCGTCAACTCTTACTACCAGGGCGCCAAGACGTTCCCCGTCGTCCTCCACGACGTCCACGTGCTGGCAGAGGTCTACCACCTTTTCTCCGAGTTCTTCCACGTCTTCCGTCACGCCAATCAGTTCGCCATCAATTTTCGCCGATAGCTCCGTCTTCATCTCTTTCAGCTCGGCAGCGAGGTTGTTGTTTGACGTTTCCATTTTGGCAGCGAGGTTGTCGTTTGCCGTCTTCATCTCTTTCAACTCGGCAACGAGGTTGTCGTTTCTCGTTTCCATTTTGGCAGCGAGGTTGTCGTTTGACGTTTCCATTTTGGCAGCGAGGTTGTCGTTTCTCGTCTTCATTTTGGCAGTGAGGTTGTCGTTTGCCGCCTTCATTTCGGCGACGAGGTTGTTGTTTGCCGTCTTCATCTTGGACATTTCTGTCTTGATTTCGGCGAATAATTCTTTCATCATTGCCATCATCCTGGTTTCCGAATCTCCCTCCATCTTGGTTCTAACGTTGCAACTTCTAACGACGATGTAACGAAACTAGAAGCAATTCGACGAATCCCACTTCTGACACCAGTGTAACTTTTGGTTTGGGTGTGAAGTAAAGAAGACAGATGTAGTCGAGATAAACAAACACTTTTATTTCCGTAAACAGTAACTTTGTACACTCGTTGCAACAGTAAGAAAGTCTTTTTCGATTCTCCAACAGCACGGCTCCGAACTCGTAACACAAAGAACTGTACCTTCTCCGTCGGCACGACCCCTCAACGCTTCACATACCTCTGTCCTGTCCTCAGCACGACTATTCAACGCTTCACATACGTCTGACTCCTCTTCTGTCGCACTTTACCGCTATTTATATCTCCCAGGCACTATTCTGGAAGCTTCAGGAACGTTCAGTTATTGCGGTGAGATACAAAGCAGAGAACATTCTCGAAGTCTCTATCCTTTTCTCTCTTTCGGCAAGCGCCCCAACAATGCGGCCATGCTCTGTCTCTTTCCTTCGGCTCCTTTGCGGTAGTGCCGACAATAATGCGATGGGTGACACTGCTGTTGTCGGCAATTAGATGCGGCGGGCGCGGTGACAATATTAAAGGGATTATAAGAGTATACAATTCCTGTCCCTGGTCATTATTTACAAAGAGCTGTTGGGGATCATCATGAATGGGTCGATGGAATGGATGGAATGATGGGATGGAACGGGACGGGATGGATGGATGGAACGCCCCAATCTAACGATCTAACTACCGTCTGTAGTTACATGTTAATTTTACGTAGGCCAAATTTCTTGACATGGTGAATAAAACTAATTGTTGCATGTTTTTGATTGAAGATGAATCACTTCATCAAAGTTGATCTTTCTAATTTCACTGTAGTTTGTGCAATAGTAGTTTGCAGCATCAAGCCAAGTACCCCAATGTTGTACAATGAGCTGTGGAGGAAAGGTTAGTATATGTACTTCTGCACTCAAAACGGAACCTTAACAAAAGCCATCTTGATATTTGCAATGCATTATTTTGTCCAACTTGGGGTAGTTAACTCAGGCCTCTTCACCCACTTTATATGGCATGTGCAAGACAAGTTATATGCACCATTTTGGGGTACAGAAATTGAGAACCTTTTGCTGCATTTACCACGAAAGATACAGCATCCGTTAGGAAGATGAGCATATTCACTCGTTCTACTTTACCTGGCCACAACAAATTCACTCCAGAGTGGAAAATAGCAATGGAGGAGTTGTTCGCCCATTTCAACATCTCACACATTAACAGAAATATTTCTCCAGGCTGGTCATGTTTAAGATTCCAATAATAATATTTGTCTCATATCTATCATCTGCATTGGTGATTTTATCAATGGAGACCCATATTTTGTTACTACCAACACTTTGTTTTCTTCATTGTATCATAACAAGAAGTCAGATCTTTTTAATGTGGACTGACAGAACAGGATGCCATGTGCTTATCTAAGAACTGTTTCAAAGCAGGTACCTCTACTTCATATACAGAAATGTCTGACGAAACCATCTTTTTGCAAAGATTCTTAGAAAACAAGAAGATGTATTATCTGATGAAATGCTGTGTGGTTTCTCAAATAGCAATTACTGTCTGCTTTCTATGGCTAACACTACTTACAAAACTTGTGTGTTTAGCAGTATTGTAAAGCATTTTTCAGCCACACTATTCACCTCAAGCAATTTACACAATAAAATACATCCATCAGTACTACAATATATTTCACTGAAGTCTACAACACTATCACAGCACTTAACTTTAAGCATCTTGAAATTACACTAAACTACTCATTCATTAACAAAATAATATTAACAAAATAATACTGCACAGGAGCATATTAGTATGTGGTTGAAATACCTCTCTATCACTCTGCAGAACAAGGAAATTAAACATAAACTATATAGCGTTCCACTCTTAGAAGACAGTATGGAGTTAAATGGGACATCTCTGTCTCTATCTAGCGCATATAAGTTGCCATTAGCCGCGTCCTTTTCTACCCTCGCGCTGTTGCCAGATTACTAATAGCATGGTATAAATATTCATTTGTTATAAATTTCAGGTTTGAGCACATTATCCTATGCAGAATTTTTTTCTCTATCAGGTTATATCCTTTTCAGAGCCATTATACATTTCTATAGGTCCAAATTTCTTCAGAAAACGTTTTTTTCAATAGAAGTCCGATATTTGCTGTTTCTATACTTATCACGCACTAACTAACAAACTAACTGCCAGAATGCATCTATATTTTTTTCTTAGGTAGAGTAAACCATAGTGCTACTACCTGCCTACTTTTAATTCTCTATGTTTACCCAGTTAAGTGTTTTAATTTTTTAAATTAAATGTTCTCGGAAAATTTTATATCTGTGCACTGCAAAAGTTACGCAGTGTGAAACTTTTTTGTTATTGAGTTTACATCAGGGAACCAGCGAGAACAAATGTTGAGGAAGGTTGGAGAAAGTTTTTAAAATAAACCGAAAGGCAGTAACCTCTTTCTTTTATCCAGTAAGGCAAACAAAAGGTATTCATCTATTCAGCGTCAGGCCTGACACAGAAGATAGTATAAGGAGCAGCACTAACATTAGTTCGAAAGAAGCCGTGTGTGTAACTGTGAGCTGTTATTGCGTTATTTGTTTAATATTTTTGTAACTATTTTTAGTTATGGAGGGGGAAGCTAGGAAGAGACGATATGTTGGTAAATTAAGAAGTAAGGAACGCCAAATAATTATGAATGTGTTAGATTATTTTTGAAGTAAAATGCGTGTAAGTAAGGTGGTAAAAGAAACAGCTAAGGCTATGGGGTGTTCAGAAGCAGTAGTGTGTATGATTAAAAAGAAACTAATGAAAGGACCTCTAAGAACGCCATCGAAAAAGAAAGCAAAAAGGGCGGGACTACACAAAACGCTAGGTTAACGCAATATGATTGAATAGTGCAAGGTGGAGTGCGGCGAATTGTTCATTCTTTACAGTTTGCAAATATTCCACCCACGCTGAATATAATTTTGTCACAGTTCAACAGTGATGAGACCCTACCAAATTTCTCAAGGGCCACTCTGATTTGGGGTTTGAATATGAAAGAAAGGGTAACAAGTGCATATTAATAGAAAGAGACGATATCGATATCATCAGATGGCGACATAAATATCTAAAAAACATAAAAAGGTTTAGGGACCAGGGGAAATCAATTGTTTATACAGACGAGTCATTTGTAAATTTAGGTCATACAGTGATAAAGGCGTGCAGGGATACCAAAGTTAAAAGTGTCCGTCAAGCAGCAATTGAAGGACTAAGTACAGGACTCAGGCCACCTCGAGTAGCTCGCGGAGAAAGATTTGCAACTAGTACATGTTGCAACACTGCGCTCCATTTAACGTGTACTGTCTTTTAAGGGTGGAACGCGCTTTAGCTAGAAGGCAGGAGGGAGAGAGATAGAGAGGAAGAGAAAGGAAGAGAGGGAGAGGAACAGAGAGAGGAGAGAGGAGACAGGGGGGAGACAGGAGGAGAGGGGGAGAGAGGAGAGAGGAGGAGACAGGGGGGAGACAGGAGGAGAGGGGGAGAGAGGGAGAGAGGGGGAGAGAGGGGAGGAGGAGAGAGAAGTAGTTGTTTCTTCTTCCTGTACTATGAATTATACTTCCACTTTCTCAAATGAGCATGCACTTTCAGGTATTAACATTTGACTCACAGACGGTGACAACATATTCCTGCTAATTTCCATTACCATCAAGTGAAAGTTGCTGAACCAAATTCTTTACAGCCAGCCGCACAAACGTTTTGAAATAATATTTACCAAAATATTTGGTGAAGTGTTGAATACTACATCAAATATGACAAAGTATTCATACATTTGGCTCAAATATGACAACACTAAAATATGGTTCAAATATGCATTTATATGACCAATAAAACCTGATTCATCTTCACAAAGGTTGTAAACATGCTTAAATTTACTTAGTCATGGTAAAAACTAGCCAGAATAAAAATATGTCAACAAAATCTGAGCCCTATTGATGCCTTTGGTGTAAAACACAGCAAATTAGAAAACAAACAATAGATGATTGAGTGATGTTATTTATTACTAAATGCCAGTTCTGGAAAAATCTTTTTGAATTTATTGTAAATCCATGCATAGAATGTGAATCAACTGTAATGTTGGTGAGAACTTTCTCCATTTATAAGTGTGCTTTTCCTAAGCAATATGTTACTATATTCAATTGTATAAGGTGCGTTCAAAAAGAAACGAGCCGGAGATATAATTACAGAAACCAGTACCTGTACGATGGAAGTATTGGCCCTGGCTGTTGAGACACTTGTCCCACTGTGACACAAGACGGTGAATGGCTGTCTCATTAAAGTCCCGGGGCTGCAATGTGAGTCAGTTCTGCACGTACAGCTGGACATCGTCATCCCAGGTGGGTCGTTTGCCCCTCAGAGCCTTTTTAAGGGGACCAAAAATGGTGTAATCACAGGTAGAGAGGTCTGAACTGTATGGAGGGTGGCCGAGACTTTGTCGTTTTGATTCTGGTTCGAAGTGATGACACCCTGAATCATCTCCAGCCACCACTCGTGCCAGGAATTCATTCCCTTCCCTAGCATAGCGCTGCAGATGACCAAGACAGTGGGTCATTCGACATGCTTCCTAGTGTGGTTGAAGACTGTGGGGCACCCATTGGGCACGCATTTTACGCAAGAGCAGTCATTCCTTCATGATGGTGCAAACACTGCCGATGCTCAATCCAAGTTTGGCGGCTATGGCTTTCACTGTCACTCGGTGGTCCTGGGCAATGAGTGCATCAACTAGCTGGACTACTTCATTGGTAATGCAGAGCGGTGCTCCAGACCGTGCATCATCGGCTAACAACACTCATCCTCCCCTGAAGTGCTTGTGTCATGCCTTGACCCTTGCAAGCGACATGCAGTGTTCGCTGTACACTTGTGACATTCATCGATGAATGTCCGTTCCCCCTAATCCTTCCGCTGTCAGAAAACAAACAACACCTCTTTGCTCTTCTTTTTACACCTCCATTTCACTGTTTGCAATGCGACTGGCAGTGTTGGACGATTGATGTACGGTGCTGCCAGCTTTGTATAGTCACATGACATGCACGCGTGCCCTCTAGCAACGGGCTGTGAACTTCCATGCTCTGGTCGGAACAACACTTCGTTACACACGCCACGATATTACCATCCTGTCATCTGTTTGCACATACCAGACTCCGGCTCGTTTCTTTTTGAACGCCCCTTATAATTAGCATTCACATACTTACCTTAATGTCAAATCTATAGCAATCAGGTGGTGTTAGAGGACCAGCTGCCTTGAAGTTCACTGTCTTAAGTGAGAAGGTGAGCTTAGCTCTCACTAGAGCTGAGAAGTTGAGGTTCACTTTATGGCTTTTGAAGAACTTTTCACTTGAATAATCACTGAGAGATGAGTTGGGTTCTACCAGTATGCTTAAACACACTAAAAGAATTCAAAATGCTTCATTAATTTTTGGAAGGAAAATAAATAAAACACTTGAAGGAAGGATAGTTGAGGCAGACTGTAAAGAGGAGATATCTTTTATAGCACCTGAGAATAAGAATGCATCCTAATGGAAGATGGGGGAGTATACAGAAAGTTTGAATAGAAGTACAGCTGGGATGATTAAAATTTGTCAAAACAAAATTCAGAGAGAGAATGAGAATCTTTACTATAGTAGAGATTAGAATGCAACGTGCAATGGGAGTATGTGAAGTGGAGGAAGATTTGGAGACATTAAGCCACATAACAAATATGTTCTTCTGTGGCTTCTAACGATATATGTCAAATCCAGAACATTTTTATTTGGAAAGAGTACAGTGAACTACCAGTTACCGTCTGGCTGCTCTAACCACTAAGCTATCATGGCCAACATGCCGACACGACATTAAATTCTCCAACTCTCTCGCATTTTTCACAGTAAACCACACAAGGCGATCTCAATTTATACGAGATAACATACCTTAATGGTGACTTACAATATTGTAAGTACTTAGGTCCAAGGCTTCTAGTTTAACCAACTATAAGGTCAAATCAATGTAATTAATGTTCTCAGTTTCATTCTACCCTTTGCAATCCTGTCCTACATACGGCTATCGTGTGGAAGAATATTAATTACATTAATTACATTTTGTTTATTCATCCACTTATATAATATTTATATGTTCATTAACTTATAATATGTATGCATTTAACCTGCTTAGTTATGCATGTTCGTTACATTTGATCTTGAAAATGTTAAATCTATTATGTGCCGATTAAAGTTACATCTAAAATCCTATAAATAATTCATTATTCTGTTTAGAAAACTTATGATGTTTAGCAATCTACTTTGGTAAATGGCTTGTTAGTTGTCATGCCATTGACAAAATTCTAGCACAATCCTCTTGAATCCTGTTGGATGAAGACATATTTAGATCTATCTTCCAGGGAATACATGATTAATATAAGTTCTAAAGTTTTATAGCTAATAAAAAGAGAAAAGGAAGGAGAAGAGCACATTGACCATTGCAGCAGGCAAGAAATGGAAGGTTTAGCATGGATGAGAACAGGGTTAATGTACTTGAGAGGGTAATGGGGAATGAAATTTGTAAATTATGTGGTGGAACGGAAAGTACAGAACATTACATGACAGAATGTAAGGTACTGATGATATAGGGGCAAAACTATGGGAGAAAATATTCAAAAATCAGTTCCTAAAAAAATGTGAACAAGAAAAGTAAAATAGACACCCATAGGCCATTCCAATGAAGAATGGAAAAGGGAAGATGGAAAAGAATGAATATAGTTGTCAACTAATCAGTGCTGCAATAAGGCCAGGGTACCAGGCAAACTGAGTAGCATAGATAACCAGTCTATTTGTACATAGGTTATTAAAGTTATCTATTTAACATTTCATTAAAAGAAGACCTTTAATTATCTGCTAAAATATTACACAAGATAAAACTCTGAAAGAAAGGATAAATTATGAGCTTGATTACACATATATTAAATTAAGTTTCATTATTGTTTAAACCATGCTAAATTTGACACCAATGCCCAAGAACAACTTGTGCACACACTCGTCACTCTACTGAACAGCTGCTGAGGATTAGCAACCATCTCTTACACTTTAATTGGTGCAAAATGTCGGAGACATTACCATATGAACTTCACAATCTTCACCAATGTTATTCACTTTAAACTAGAATTTAACACTTTTATTTGTTCAAGTATCTATTCAGCACATTACTAATTGTTACACAAATGCAAAAAAGAACATTTTAGTGGATTACTGCTCTGGAAACCATTGCAGGGCATTTGATGATCCCTGGTTTCATTAAACATCAGCTTTTATTTATTTGTTTCAATCCTGAAGAGAAGAATATAACCCAAATTATGATTATATAATTATTAATGTAGACACTACTCTGAGAACCATAGAAAATGCTTCAACTATTTCTCAAGTGCACACCAGAAAATGAACACAAAGGTTAGTCTTTCTTCCTAACTTAGAAACCATGACCAGTATAATGTTTCCGTAACTTTCACACAATACTTTATGGTGAAATATCCAATTAACTGGCATAAGCTATTACATATAGCATAAAAAATGCACGAGTTGTAATTCGGGCCAGAATTGAAAACAATTGTAAAACAATCATTATGTATATAGGCAAGAATCTTAATTGGTACTGTCTGTTAATTTGCCAATTTATTCCACTCCACTTTATTTGACTAATTTTCACAACAGAACCACATAAAAGGCGTTTTTCTTATTAAGTGGTTTAGGAGGGTAGCAAAAGTTTATAGTGAAGGTTTATAAAATTGGCTAGATAATGATATAGATATAGAAGGGAGTACATACCACCCACCCCCAGAGTACCCTGTGTCCTTTAAACAGCATTTTCACTATATTTGGTGTCAAAGAATTCAATCACACAAACAGCAAGGATTGCAGAGGGATCCAATATAGATATGCATTTTGAGATAGAGAACATTCTTCCTTTTGTAAACCTTCAAAGTTTATGATGCATTTTCAAAACTGAATATCCAAGCTGATACATCTCTATAACATGTGTGTACATATTAAATTTTCATTCATAATACTAATGTCTTGCCCAAGTAGTAATCAGTAAACGGTAGCATCAATAAAATTATTGGTGTAGCTACTTCAATAAAATTGCTATCTATGAGGCTATGCACACCTCTGATGGCAGTTGAGTCGAGTGGCTACATTCTGATCTGTGGTATGCTGTGGCTCAGTCAGCAGTGCACAAATGAGTGAATGCAATGTTACTGGGATCTTGGCTCAAAATGTTTTCTTTTTTCCCCGACATTTCATTTGTCAAGCTTATTAATATGCGTTTGATTTATAGGGAAGCTAGAAGGCATGCATCTTCAGCTGTACAGGTATACAAGGATGTAATCCCAGGCAGACATCATCCTTACTGCTTGACATTCCTAAAACACATCTATCAGTATTTGCAGGAAACTGGATCTTATGGTATACAGAATCCATGCCAGTGCAAGCTGAAGGCATTGTACTCCAGCCTTTAAAGAACAAGTGCTTGACATAGTGGCACTATACATATATTGTGGAGTTATGTGAAGGAACACAACTTCATAACTGATATGAAGTGCATGCATTTGTGGTACAACGTAGCAGTGAGATATTGGCCAGCATACTCCGCCTCCACTCCCCTTCCAACCGTGCTTTGCACCACGCTGCTGTGTACTCATACTCAAATTTGCGGATTCAGAGCAACCTGCTCTATTCTATCCAAAATGTAACTGCATTAACAATTTTTTTGGGTTATGGCATGGGAGCTATAAATTTCAATTCTTATCCAAAGTAACAATTTATGATTTCTTAGCATTCAACCAGAACAGCATATTATTTTACATTTTACCATATGTACTATGGGGATGCATTTGTAAACCACAATAAATTAAACATGTGTTCACTGAATGTATGCAGGGTTAACTGTAGGGTCAAATACCCACATATTTCTGGTGGTTGCATAATTCCAGGTAGCTGAATATCTCCCTTACTTGATGTTGCACTCTGTAGCTGGTTTCAGCAACCAATAGCAAAGCACATTGTAAGTTTGGTGCCAGCCCTGTAAACGAATTCTCCACAGCTATCTTAGTCAAGATAAACATTTTCCATTAAGTACATTTGGACCTCATTTTTCAATGATAGCTTCTCGGGCTAACAGCCAGGTCAAATTTGGGAAACCACCCAAGCTTTCAGCGACTAACTCTGCCACCATCCTCAGGGGAACTGAATCTAGACTACTGATGTCGCGATATTTATACCTAACCCGTGGCAGATAAGATACGCCTACTTTCTTCCCATTGGTTGAGCTCCGGCCGATGGAGACACGTGGAACCAATCAGGTGATTGCTGATGCTCCTTTGCGCAGTGGAGGAGAGACATGCTGAATGACTGGTGTCCATGCTTTGCTGATTTGAAGGCCTTCATCCCTGTTGAAATTGTTTTTATTAGCTTAAATGCATAGAGCTTCTTTAATCAACCTGTCGCAGTACCCAGAGGACTTTTCTAGCATTTTTGTAGAGGCAAAATTGATTTTATGATCTGTATTATGTGTGTGCTCAGCCACTGCTGATTTTTCTGGGTAACCTAGTCTAATACAATGATGGTCTTTCATGCGATCTTCTACAGTTCTGCCTGTCCTATATAAACTTTGCTGCAACTACATGGGATTTCATAAATGCCTGGTGCACGAAGGCCCAAATCATTACTAGAAGCTAAAAACGGTTTTATTTTGGTTGGGAGCTTGAACATGGTTTTTATTTGATACTTCGTGAATAATCTTCCAATTTTCCCTGACAGGACACCACAATAAGGGATGACTGCTAAGCCTGCATGTTCTTTCTTTGTGTTGGGTTCACAGTTGCCCTTAGAGTGCATTTTCTTAAAAATTCTGTTTATTTTCTGGTTAGTGTATTGCTTCTGCCTGAAAACTGTATGAAGGTGTTGTATTTCTTGAGGTCGATTTTCAAGATCAGAAATGGTAATCGCTCGATGTATCAGTGTTGAGAGGACTGTCTGCTTCTGTGCCGGGTGAGGACAACTAGTGCTATTAAGGTATAGATTGGTGTGAGTTGGCTTCCTATACACCTTGTGGCACAGGTGGCCATCGTTTTTTCTATAAATAAGTGACTCCAAGAACAATAAGCTATCCTGGTGTTCAGTTTCCATGGTAAACTTGATGTTGGGATGGATGCCGTTGAGGAATTCATGGAAAGCTGTCAGAGCATCTTTTCCATGTGGCCATACCATGAAAGTATCATCTACATAATGGAAGCACCAAGTAGGAGCTAGGGGTGCAGTTTCGAGTGCCACATGTTCAAATCCTGCATGTAGAAATTGGCTATAGCCAGAGATAATGGAGAATCCATAGCAGCACCATCCACTTGTTTGTAATAGGTGCCATTAAACAGGAAATACATGGAAGTTAAAGCATGACGGAACACGCTAATCATCTTATCATCAAAGTGGGATTTCAGCACTTCTAATGTGTCCTGGAGGGGCACTTGAGTGAAAAGAGATTCCACATTGAAACTAACCAGTATATCTGAAATAGTTACCTGGATTCCCTGTATAACTTTGGTAAATTCTGATGAATTTCTTACATGGTGACAGAAATTTCCAATCAATGGTTGCATTAGCTCAGTTAAGTACTTAGCCAGAGCATATGTCAGAGAGCCTATAGCATCAAAATGGGTCTGAAATGGATGTTTGGTTTGTGAATTTTTGGCAAGCCATAAAGTCTGGGAGGAGTCGAGTGATGCAGCATTATCTTTTTGATGACTTCTAGACAAAGACCAGACGATTTTAACAGAGCGGCTGTTTTTGTTTCCACTTTGTTGGTAGGATCTTTAGGAATTTCTTTGTAAGCTTTATTGGAAAGCAGATCTAATAGTTTCAACTGATAGTGGGTTCTTTATATCACAACAGCTGCATTTGCCTTGTCTGCGGAAAGTATCAATAGTTCTTTATTCATCTTAATGTCACTTTTAAATTAAATTATTTTGTTGTTTAACCACGCTGTCAAGTGCCAGGATCACATAAGCGTCACCGGTGTGCCGGAATTTCGTCCCGCAGTTCTTTTACATGCCAGTAAATCTACTTACATGGAGCTGTCATTTTTAAGCACACTTAAAAACCATCGGCCTGGGCCAGGTTTGAACCGATGACCTTGGGATCAGTAGACCAGCATCTAACCAACTGAGCCACCCAGACCGGCATCTTAATGTCACACATCACTTGCCGTTCAGCTCTAGTGATGTTCTGCTTTGGAAGAGTTGCCTCTTTTAATGTATTACCTATTTCCTGTCTGATTTCTTCAGCCACTTCTTTTGGAATGTTAAACATAGCACACTCCATTCTACTGACTATATCTTTACATGCAACTGATTTGGGAGTTGGGGCGAAGTTAAGCCCCTTTGACAAAATGGAGACCATATCCTTGCTGAGCACAGTATCTGATAAGTTGATAGCCAAGCGTTTTTCATCTAGAGGAGTAATGGGTGTATGGCTTATCTTACTTAGTTCACGTCATGTGTGATGGATCCTTTCTCTTACCATACACCTTGAGCTTGCTTCAAAATTGAATCCCTGTGATTGGCTTTTGTTTCAACAATCCGTTGCAGCACAAATATACACTCATTCACGCAAAGTCGCAGACAGACGACTTAGCAAATTCACGAGACTGTCTTACGTCCCTAGGGGACCCATTACTCCTCTAGATGAAATACGCTTGGTTATCAACTTATCAGATACTGTGCTCATAAATCTGGTAGTTTTCACCTTTTACTGAGTGGCTCAAATACTTTATAAACATGTAAAACTTACACCTGAGGATCCACTGATGCTAATTTACGAAGGCCCACACTATCATACTTGTAACATGGATGATCATTCTTGAGAACAGGGTACGATATTAGTTTGTCTGCCTCCTCATATGACATATCACCTGCAACCTCTGGACATGTCATGTACGTGCTTAGGTTTTCACAGCTGATGTCCATTTGGAATAAAATATCTTCCGGGCTTGTAGGACGTGGTCAACATGTAGGAATTGCTCCTGACGTTTCACTCAAGCATCTTTAGAGGATCCAAAGATCCACAAACTGATTGGCCAGCAGATATCCAATCCCAGTGCTGTTGTGTTTTCTGTCGTCGCTCATTAATGTGGGCTGTTTTTGGATTTGTTGTTGTTCTAGTGCTGGTAACCATGTCTTGTGTAGCCTACTCCCCTCTTCCTTGCGGTTGAAATTTGCCTGTGTTTAAATATTTCTATCGCCTCACAATACAGTCTGACATGAAATTTCTCCAAGGAACTGATGAATTCCGTGTCTCTTAGTTGAATGTCATGGCCATTTTGAAGGGCGTGTTCTGCTACTGCCAATTTTCCTATGTATCCCAACGTGCAGTGGCGTTCATATTCTTTCAGCTAATTTTTATGCTGTGCTTGGTTGTACCTATGTAGACTTGGCCACAGCTACACAGTATCCTATAAACACCTGCCGAACTGAGGGGTCACCGTTTATCCTTTGCAGATCGTAAGCATCCTTTTATGCTTCGGGTAGGTTGGTAAACTGTTTTCACATTAGATTTGGCTAACAGTTTCCCTATGCGGTATCTAATTCTATTTAAATAAGGCAGGAAAGCTGTACCCCAGGAAGACGCACGTCCTTTTGTTCTCTTTCCCTCTTCTGGGGCAGATTGCACGTCAAATTTCTTTCTCACTGTATCCGTTAGCGTGCAGGGCCTTATTAAGATGTATTTCATGTTTTAATAGGTGCAGTTCACAGATTTTATTAGCTTGTTCACCACGTGTCTTGATTATTCCAACTCAAGCCTTGATTAAATCTTTCTTGACTAGGTCGTCTGAATTTAAAGAGGATGAGAAGTACATTTACTGCAATCAACTGTGGCCAACCAATACCTCTAAGGAGATCTAGCTTAAGTGTATCAGCTGCTTTCACATGTGTCCTGAGCTTTGTGTAGGTGACAAAGATGATACTCAGAAAAAAATTTTTTTAATGTGACTTCTGTAACAAAAAGCACATAGACTGAACACTTTGCTTGTTATGACTGAAACATCTGCAGAATAACCAACAATAATGTAGCACTCTTTACTTTTGAGATTAACATTTGGTGTGAATAAAGGCTATGTTACTAACTCATTAAATTTTAGTGTTTATTTTCAAATCAAAAGCTCAAAATTAGGAATAATATTTTTTGGGAATAAAAATTATGCATTTTAATTCTTTGTCTTGCTATTCCTGAATGAGAAAATACTCAGAAGATTTTTGGAAAATTCTCTGGTAATAGTATAGCACATTTTGTACGATTTAAAGACTACTAGCTTACTCTTAACCTTAAATTTAAAAGTAATATCCTATAATAGATCATTTTCCCCTATGTATAAAATAACCAGATAAAAAACTTATATTCATGATTATTTCCATTTTATAATAACAATCAACAATTATAGTTTTTACTATTAATACATATTGATAGTCTGGTTACAACGTACATTAACAAAATACTTCCTACTTAATCTCACTATCATCCTATATGACATTATGTTTGAGGACGTTACTATGAATAAATAAAAACAAAAATACTTAATCTTACTGAATCTAGCATCTACCCATATAGTCCATTACATTCAACCCCCTGATTATTTGTACAGTAAACCCCTCGCTTCACATTCCCTTATTTATAAACATTTCTTTTTTCTTCAACCCTCTAATTCTTTTAACTATCCCAGTCCAATCCTCCCTTATTTTTCCTAAACATTCTCGAATCACTGTTGATAATCAGAGGAATAGAACTGAACCTGGTACCTGAATATACTAATCAAGTGTTGGCAATATTGATGATAATTTCATAAGATGTAATTGAGTTAAACAAAATGCAGAAGATTGGGAAAATAGAAAATAGGATGAGGAGTCTAAGGGAACATTGCAGAGTTCAAGGACTGCAAACTGTAATGAATTGTTGCTATATAGTGCTCAGAAGACTTTCTCTACTCTTTAAAACTTCATATAATCCATTAAATTTTATAGTATTTATCAGAGCTTTAGTTGGGCCGATACTCACCGGCACCGAGTACCTATAGTTATAGAGCTGCCCAAATAGAGTAATGGAAGTTTTAAAACCTGCAAGTCTATGATGGTATGGACCGGCTCTTAAAATACCAGTCATATAGTTGTTCAACAATTTTATAAATTTACTGAATTCGTCACGTAATTGACTCAACATAATCTCATACGATATACCTAATAATGGTGACACAATGTTGCGGAAAAATATTTCTTTTGTTGCACATTACAAAGGACAAGAAAGGAAAACGTGCTCCAACAAAAAGTTCATCTGACCTTAACGATTGTCCACTTGCACCAAACCAAGTTTAGTGCTAATTGGTAACAGTAAACACAATACTTTACTGCTTAGCAATGAAATAAAGATTTATTCAGTGTTCTGTGTTAATGCGATCAGCAGAGAAACTCTCCTGTCGTAAAAGAAAAATCAGATGTGTTGCAATCACATTGAGTTTCTTTACTTTTGTACAAACTATTCTTACAAATTCTTATTCCTTTATCTTCATGTTAGTTGAGATAAATATTTGTAGAAATTATCTTATTACTAGTTTTCTTGTAGGTGCAAGAGGAATATGGGAATACAGTAGACTTTGAGTGATAGTCAAATGTTTTAGAGCTTTTAAATTCTGTCCTCTTTGCATGGCTAAGATATAAAAATTGTATGTGTTATACTCAAGACTTTCTTTACTCTTGTAATAACTATTCCTACAAACGCATATTCCTCTATCTTCTTCCAGTCAGTCAAGATAAACATTTGCAAAAATTATTGCTAGTATTCTTGTAGGTGCATGGGAAATATATGAGGAAATTCAGTAGTTGCATAGATATCCTATTTTAGGGTTGCCATAAAGACATGCCTGCTAATAGATCTGCAGAAGAAGACAATTTTATATATGAATAATAAAGGATAAAAAACTGTATAATGTAAAAATATTTGATGGTGTAATAATGCACAAAATTATTATAAAATCTGGAAATGCAACAGCTAACCATTTTAGAATTATTTATTTAATTTAGTGTAGTATACAGATGATTGTATAAAATGTATGAAGAATCACAAATAATTTGTATGACAATATCTTCTAAAACACTTAATTACACTTAATTACTTCTAAAACACATTTGCACAGGCAAATGGAAGCATCTAAAAATGGGCTATCTCCATACTCAGCTGCACCAGCAACCTGCCCAATAGCACATTGCAAGTCAACAACGGACACTTCGCCACCAGCAGTCACCTCCACCTGAACAGCCTCAACCCAACAACTCCACTTCCCTCCCCACCATTCCCAACCAGGTCTTCAACACAATGAGGCAAATTCCTATACCTCTCCAGCCCGAGTTCGCAGCCTGGCTGAAGCTCTACAAACTCTACCCCCTCAAACTCACCCATACACCATCCTTGTACACACTGTACTAAGCTTCACTATACATCATGACTTCTGTGAGAGACAAATTTTGTGGCTACAAAGGGTATTCACGTGTTTCTGGTGCAGGAAAAACACCTGACACCCTCGAACAAAACTACCATACCAGATATGCTTTGTTACAGAACTGACAGCTGATGGTTATGGAGAACTGCCATCTACGTGAGCCATAGCATACAACACCGCCAACTGTTCGACACTCCAAACACCAACTTGGAAACTACTGCAATTCAGATGGAGATAAACAAAGGGCCTATTAGACTGTTTTCCGTATACATCCCCCCTGGTTGTCCCATCATTAACAGGGAGTTGATGCGATATTCTCCATCAATGTGGCAACCATCACCATGGGAGGCTACAATGCAAAGAGCCCAGCATGGAATTCCACAATTCTCAATCATCATGAAAGCACATTAGAAAGCTAACCAACAATTTAGAAGTACTCTCACCATCCTCTGCTACTATCACCTATGGAGGTTGTCGTCCCCCAGATTGGCTGGACATAGCCCTCATTAAGAATACCCGACACCATCCTCAAGCCTTCTCACTACCCGAGCTATCATCAGATCACTATCCCCTGCTACTGCTTTTCCAAACCTGGCCAAACCATAAACCAATTGTCTCTTTCCCTCTCCTAGACGAGTCAATTGGCAAGAGTTTACCCAAATATTGGCAGACATACCAGCAAATCCAGATCCCTGCTCTACAGAACAGGAAGTCGACGCACTGGTATTAAAAATCACCACCTCCATAGCTACAGCTATAGCACAGGCAACACCACCTAGTCAAGGCTCAGTTCAGGCAGTTAAAAAGTTGCCTTGCCACCTTCGTGACCTCATAGTGGCAAAGAACAGAGCACGTCGCCGAGCCCAGCACACCGGTTCACTCCTGAATAAAAGGGAATTCAATGGACTGCAACGTGTCTTAAAACCGGAACTTGCAGACTATTCCAACGATTAATGGGAGCGAAAACTATCTACGCTCGACACAGAGTGTCTAAGGCATTATTGCACCTACCCGCGCAAGACAAACCCCTTCGTCAGGGCACCGCTTGGCTCAATGCCCTTATCTATGGCCTCGGGGAGTACGACATTGGCCCCCAGGGAAACAAATGCCCCAGATTTGTAGTTGGCCGAAACTAAAATAATTATATACATAAACAAAAAACACCTACCCCACAATTAGGAGAAAGCATCAATGTCTCACAAATCAAAACTCTCATCTAACTAAACCACTGTCTTACCACCATCCCTTCCTACAAACACCACTGTACCAGTAAAGGACCCAGTCCTGGTATTGTTCTGGTTGAGAGGCTCCACCACAGTGGAATTGCCTCTTATAACACCCACCTCAAAAAAAGACACACACACCACACACCAGACACACACACCACACACAGATGTGCACACACACCTTTTTCTAAAAATGCTTTTTTTGGAATTAGGGGGCCTCAAAACATATTTCCGGTGAAATCTCCACATTTATTTTTTGGATGGAATACAATACCTCCTGTACTTACTAATTAGGTAACGTAAAGAAATGAGTAACAATCTTCCATTTGTGGAAAGTGTAAGTATTACAAAACTCACACAAATAAGGAATATCTCTGAAATGGTTCACTCCACAAAAAAAATTCATTTGGATATAAATTGTGTGTTTTAAAGAGATCTACATTTTTGTATAGTAAGATTTGATCTATTTCTTATGGTTTATGAGTTATTTAAAAGTCATCCAAAGTAAACAGGACTACATGGGCTATAGCCAGAAAATTCAAAATATACATTTCATTTGTCATAAAAATATCTTAAACATGTAGTATTTTAATCAAAATCATTAAGAGCTATTTTTGAGAAAATCAAAATTTTCCATGTAAAGGGTAGTTTAGGGGTAGGAATTTTCTTCAAAATCTTTGTGTCGCATCCCTGAAAGATATTAAACTTAAATACCAACTTTGGTTTTTAACCAACCTTTCATTTTTGAGTTACGCTGTTTGCATGCCCACGCTCACAACCCCCCACACACGCACACACAGACCTTTTTTCTAAAAATGCTTGTTTTTGGATCCAGGGGACTCGAAACATTCCCGGTGAAATCTCTACATTGAATTTTTGGGTGGAATACAATACTTCCTCTGCTTATTATACATAGAAGAGAAAGTAAAAAACACTGCAGAGCAACGTCTTTTTGAGAGAGCCTGGAAAAGATTGACGGGTTAGGTGAGCACCGGAAGTTCTAATTTCCAACTAAAGCCCTCATATTCATATAAAAAGTAATTCTTACATCCACATTATTTGCAATAAATATTTTGAATAATTAATTTTAAATTAAGTAATAGGGACTTTGTAACACCCACAATTAGGAAAACAAAACACATGTTTGCATATCTTAGGGCAATTTTTGTTATTAATGAAGCCGTGCAAGAAATATGGTAATTATTCATGGTTATAGTTGAGGTAGTAGTATAAATCTTAGGCATAAATGTCATAAGAGTACTGATGGTCATAAACGTAATAGGTGCACAATGCGAGAACTGCAAAGTGCAATTAAATGTAAATTAAAATCTCACTTAAGGGAACACATACTATAATAAGTTCTATCCAATGGCTCAGTTATAAATAGTATCTTATGACAATACTTGTAAGGAAGTAAACTGTAAATAATACTTTATCACTGATAATGCAAAAACATTTGTTCTAGTTTCTAGTCAATCACCAATAAAATGACTTTTCCGCAAATATGTTGTCCATTCTCTGCAAATTGAAATGTTGTTGTTAGCTAATGCTGGATTTCTGACAATGAAGTCATTAATCCTCTTGCTCTCCAATATTTTTCACTGATGGATGGGGCACTAGAAGTGGCTGGGCATATTTGAAGGTGGTCTCGGTCCATTTCCTCTTGCAGATCACATAGAGGACAGAGTGGTGAAGAATATATCCCAATTCTGTTTAAATGTTTTGCCAGACAATCATGTCCTGTAATCAACCTGAAGGTTGCAACTGCTGTTTTTCGAGGATACTCAGGAATCACTGTTTGAATGTTTGGTAGTTCCCATCTTTTATTCTTTGATTTTTCATAGTAATATTTTGCAATAATTTATTTGAATTCAGAGTTGACTAATCTTTTAGCTGCATAAAATGGTAAATTAACTATAGATTTTTGTACACCGCTGGTACTCTTTTTTGCAAGAAAATCAGCTTTCTCATTACCACTCAGTCCACAGTGAGCCGGTATCCATTGGAAGACTAGGTGTTTTTGAAGTGCTGTTAGATGGCTAAGCATCTTCCAACATTCTATAATAGTTTGAAATGTTACATGCTAGATTCTTTCTGTAACATGCTGAAATATAGAACCATCAGATTATGTTTCAGTTGGGACAGCACAGGTCTGTCTCCCTGCAGACAGAAGCTTCATTATGTGATATTCCATTTATTTTTACTTATCTATAAACAATGCAACTTAATGCACATCAAAAATTAACCTGAGTTAAAAGGGTTGCTTTCAGTAGTGGAGATAGCCATGTTGATTCATACATCCTTACCATCTTCTGATGAAATTTGTATTCATAGGTAAAATCTCTGGTTCCATAATTTCAGAAATGTCTACTCATAGTATCTTTTCAATCAATGAAGTGTTGTAGGTTATTTATGTAAGCTGTTTTTTTCAGGGTTCTCCACTAACAATATCATCCAAAATTAGGTCTAGAAAACTTGTAAGCCATAAACCTCTAGGAGTGATTGTCATTAAAAATCGACCTTATACGGTCCAAAGAGTTGTCAATAAGGCCCGTGGCTGAATATTATTAAAAATATAAGTATTCTCACTCAACATCCTAATAACAGGAAGAATTTTCTGAGCATTTGTGTGTGGTATCTTTGCAATTTTATTATGCTCTTCAAAAAATATGGGGCCTTTAATTCTTCTGGCAATGGCAACACTATATCATGTAATGGAATCTAGATTTTATGTGGGTTCTCCATGTTCCAGTATTTATTGTCCTTGAATACAGATATAACCATGCAAATGCAACCTTGCCTCATTGCAGAAAATAATTAAGGATCAGCCGTATCATCAACAATATTCTCAGTATAATGGACTATGCTTTTGATATTAAGATTTTGTAGCCACAAAATTACACATTTACAGATCAATCATATACTTGTCAGCCTGTTTACACAATTTTTTCAATCTACATATTCTATGGATTGCAAATATTTCAATACTTTGAAGTCATCTTTATGGCAAAGCATCTGTGAAATATTTGTTTCTATTGCTTATTTGATATAACCATGAAACATAACATTCAAGTTTCAGTTTTTTACTTTATTAATACTTTTCTTAATATTAATCTTTTCATGCCCTACATGATGTAATTTTAAAAATTAACAATGAGCTATAGATTTTTACGCTCATTTTAATTCATTAATTACTTGTATCCATGGGAAGTTTCTCTTCCTCTCTTATTAAGCGAGGAAAAAATGCGTAAGAACGTCTTTTCTTAAAAGAAAACAAATGCTTAAAAGTTATTCTCAGGACAAAGAACCAAAATGTGAGAAATATAAATAGGCACTTATACTTCATAGTTATTCCTAAAACCTGATTAAAATTTTAGACAGACTGGTAAAAGTTACATCGTGTGGAACATTTTGAAATTAGGAAAATGTTGGAAATAGTAAAACTGAGAACAAGCTTAAAGATTCATCAAACAGTAGGTATCTGTTTTCTGGACCTGCTATCCAACTAAACTTGATTAGGTTTGGAATAGCATTAGAAAATGTCATTACACATGCACATTCCTTTACATAACTGATGTAGGAAATACAATATTTGAAAATATTAGGTGTTAATTAGTGGTTACGATGCCCCTAATCATAGCAATTATAGGTTTATTTTGAGTACTAAGAGCATCACCTCATTCCTCATGGGGTACTTTTTGTAGTGGCGCTACACCAAAACAAAGTTCATATTATTGAAGCACAAGGTCTGATTATCTTATAGCGCAAAAAAACAAATTTGTGATATATTGCCTCTGGCCAATTTTCACAGATGCCTCGCCTTAATTTATAGCTTAATATACTGCATTACTGATAATTTACAGCATGACAACACCAGCATTCCATTTCCATATTATTAAAGTAAAATTATAAAATTACAACTTACTTTTGTCTATTTCTCCATTAAAAACGTAGCTCTCATTGAAACCAAAAATTGTGCCTTCTCTATAATGCTCCAAACATATCACAGGTGATGGCATTGTATTGTTTTCTTCTGTGTATGAGTATGGACCTATTGCGTTTTCCAAGTTTGAGTACTGCAAAAATACGTAATTTATGCAATTTAATGATCATACTAACAAGCTCTCAAAAAATATTGTTACAGACATCCTCCATGGTAAGAGCAGCTCATAGTAAGCACAGTACTACAAACAGTTGCAATAGTTCATAAAATTTACATCTAAGCTAAATTTAGGTCAGTGAGAAGTCTAAATATGTTAATTAATCATGAGTTCAGGGCCTACACTTGCTACTAGAAGGGAAAAAATTTTTATTTTTCAGTAATGGTTCAAACTGTTCCAATTAGAGAGAAAAAAATACTAGGTTTTAAAATAAGTTGAGTTAATCAATGTGTATTTAATTTACTATTTACAAATAACCACCACAGCAAAATACTCTTAGTTCATTGTTGTTGTTTTTGTTTTCTAGTGCCTTGCATCTGGCAATGAAGCCATTAACATTCCTGCTTTCCAATACTTTTGAACTGTAGTTTCTTCTGATCTTAATGCTTCACAGGTCTTCAAGTGGTCTTCGTTCATTTCTGCTGGATCGTTTACACAGGACACATATTGGTGAAGCTGAGATACCTATTCTGTAGAGATGACTTGCTAAGCAGTCGTGATTTGTCAGTAGTCGGAAGGCTGCAACCGCTGTTTTCCTTGGTCTCTGGGGGATTATATCTGGGTTGGAAAGTAGTGTAATCCATTCTTTATCTTTGGCATTTGTTTCTATTTCTTGTAGGTATGAATGAGAAAATTTTTTAATGAACAAGCGTTTTATTGAGGAATATAAGAAATTGAATTTAGACTTTTGTTTTATTGTTGTGCCTTTCTTTGCAAGTCAGTCTGCAGCTTCATTCCCCATGACTCCACAGTGTGCTGGAATCCATTGGAGATGAACAGTCTTATTAACTTTTTGGAGTTGTGTTAACATTTTGTAGCATTCTCTAATTTTTGTTGACTTCTTTGTAGTATTTGAACATATTCCCTGAATTGCAGCTTTAGAATCCGGAAGAATTACTGCCTTGTTAAATTTATTTAAGGGAAGATTTAATAATTGTTGGAGAGCAATGTATATAGCCTCTATTTCTCCATCATAATTTGTTGTGTCTCTGCCAACAGAATGATAAAAGGAAAAATGTGAACAAATAACTCCAGCTCCAGTAAGGTTTTCCGTGGAGGATCCATCAGTATATATGTGAAGCCATTCTTCTGTGGGATATCTAGTGTTGATTGTTTCCAGAGCTAGAAGTTTTTGTATTTCTTTTGGTGTGCCTGATTTACTTATTTCCTCTATTAATTCCAAACTGAAGGTAGGTTGCAATAATTCCAATGGATTTTCTCTTATAAGTAGATTTTCCCTGGTGTTAGGAATGTTCAATTTGGATTTAATCTGTGTTACCTTTTCTAGGAAACTACTATGAGTTTTAAGGATTGAAGTTCATTGTTGGTCTCAGGAAAGTTTATATGAAGTCATGACTCTTATTCAGTAATAGAAACTGCCGAGAGGCATGATGATGCACCACTATGCACCCCTCATTCCCTCTCTCCTTCCTATCCTGTATTCTGTCATGCTTCATTACTGCTTCCTGAAGACAGGTTAAAGCAATTCACTTCTGTCATGGTCATCGTGTGTTGTTGCCATGATGCTAAAGATTATATTTTCCAGTGTCATCTCAGGTTTTTGCCTTTTACATGAATATCACAAGAGCAAAATGGCATAATTAAATCTTATTAACTGGAAGGTTTCTAGTGGTTGTTACCCTCTACTGAAACCTGGAAGCACTAAAACAAGGATGGTTCCAAGGTCTGAAATCAGACTCATACCTGCAACTGTTTTACTATGATCTAATGCACTCTCTTTGAACAGTGTTATTTTGGAACTGGTTATTAAAAATACTGACAATCATGTTAGTACAAATTTGAGTACTATTATTTTGGAAATCTGTAACTGCATCTATGGTTATATTTTTTCCTACTCTAACTTGGTGCTTATGTGCTAAGATATCACACAGCATATCATGCACCTACTACTATGTGTCAGGCAGTTCTGTGTTAATCTTGATCTGCATAGCTGCCATAACTAATCCAAACTCAGACAACACAAAATTTTAATCCATGAACTAGAATTTCCAAGAATACGTTTTACCATGAGTTAAGACAAAAGGTTTGGTTTCCAATATTCAAAGCCATTCTCTACCCGTTATCAACCAACATATATTCTTTATCTATCATAATATGCCAGAAAGTATTTAAAGTTCCCATTAATCATTTAAGTTACCTTTTTCCTATTTTGTTGCATGCAAGATGCAGAAATGACAGCCATTTTGAACACAATTCTTCCATCTTTCTTATTTTTCATAAATTCAAATAAAGAACTATATTGCTCCTCTTAGTTTGAAAATATTCTTAGGTAGTGCTTCAACCCAACTTGCACGTTAATATTTCCGAGATGACTAATGCTATGATAAAATTATTCCACACAACTGAATGTTTCATGAGCTCTATATTTTTTCCACAATAAGAATTTATGCTATATATCATGGTTTCCCAGTAATATAAAAAAATCATTGAGAATGAGAACTTCAGATGCTAATTCATAGAAAATTTAAGAATGTACACTTTATACATTCATCAGAGGTGTTTTGATAATGAAATGAAATAAAATGAAATGAAAAAATGCTCATATAATGGGTAATTTGGGTTGGGAGTGTATGGATATCTACATTTGCAGTGCTCAAACGGCATCTTACTCAGGTATCAAATTTTGCATTTATCTGGCATATAGTCTGTCATTTACGCTGTTCACATCCCGTGCACACACACCCTGCCACACCCACAGTCACCTATTCAACCCCACACATCCCCATCCCTCACACATCCATCCCCACACACACTGCACCCTCCATACATTCCCATCCCCACCCCCACCCTGCCACACACCCCTCCCTCAGCCTTCTTGCATATTACCCTTTAAATATGAACCTGTTTACTTAAAGTTACAACTGTGACCTTTAATTCTAAATAGTGTATAACTTCAGAGCACAGTAGTTTCAAATAACGATCAATTTGTCGCATTAACTATTTGAAAGTGATGCAGCATTAGTTTCCCCATTTTCAAACTAACTTAAATATTGTATTCGTAACCGAAAAAGCCAAATGTGTGCAATGTCATATTTTGCCTAAATATTGTGTGATTTGCATTAGCGGACATATAAAATATACCCAAATCATCAAGTAAATGTCTTCTACTGTGCACTTTTACGGAAAATAGTAATTGCATTATGCTTCTCTCACGTTTATGAATGGGACCACATGGCGATGCTCGACAGTGGCCCGGTAATGCAGCACTCTGCTGTATCTACCAGGACAGCATTTGGTTCTTTGGCGTGTGTACTGCCACGTCAGAGTGCTGCGGTCGGCGACACAGTCACCTCTCTCTTGTTTTCCACCCTTTGAACGCACCGGTCCGTATATAAGGGGCCGCGAGAGACAGTCAGGAGGTCTTTCTATCTCGCAAAGTCACCAACCAACATCGAAAACCAGGAGTTGGCTACGCAGGACTGGCAGCGTCAGTATGGCTATGTGAATTCAGTATTCAATACTTATCGGTGAGATACAACAACATAAAAATATGCAACATACAATTTACAACATATTTAGTTATTTATTTGATTTTACTCAGAGAGAATGCTTTGTTTAATGGAATTAATGCCATGGGTTCTTGGCCGTTTGCTGGATTGAACAGCATTTCTCTGTAAATTCAGTAGTAAGATATGAGTGCATAGTAAAATTCGTGACAAGGGAATTTTGCTCGATCCATTAGATTTGCTGACACGATTGATTGCGAGTGAGTGAGTGGGGTTTAAGGGCCCGTCGACAGCTAGGTCATTTGGGCCACGATTGATTGCAAAAAGGTACTTAATGGAATGCAGTTATTTGCATTGGTACGAGTTTGCTAAGTCAAGTGTCAGTGGTTTTAAGGGTTTAATGTAAATGCTTGAATGAGCTATTCTTAATTATTAATCAAAATGGGTATTACGTGTTTTCTTAGTGTGAATGTGTATACAACACAGAGCAGTCAATCAGTCTTCATGTGTTTGCTATAGTCAATGTTTAATGTGGTTAGCCAAGAATAGCTTTCTTTGATGAACATAAGTAGACTTAATTTTCTGGAGTTTTCAAGAACTTAACTGATGTTTCCTTTTTTTATGTTCTTGGTCAAATGGGACCAAGATAATGGGAACAGTTCTCCAGGTTATTTTGTACGGTGGACTTAATTTTCTATTTGTAATCTATTTATTCTATATATATATATATATTTAAAAGTTGTCCTTGTCTAACAGTTAATTGAACACCAGGAGCATAAGTCAAATCCTTTCCCCTATCCTGAGTCATTGGCATCCCCTGAATAAGTTACCTGTTATTTATTATTTTACACATTTTTAACCTGCCCCCGGGGCAAACGTTTAAGAACGATATGTACATTCTTGTATATGCATTTTAAAATCTAATTAAATAAAACTTTTGTAACTGAATGTGCCGAAGTACGGAAGCTTTATATTTTGTGCTTAACATTGATGTGTTAAACACAGTAGAGCCTTGATTATCCAAGGTAAGGAGGGCCAACAATACCTTGGATAATCAAAAACCCTGATAACATGGACTCTTTGTCAAAACTAGAGAGGGGAAACATGGTAAACTGGTGAAATGAATGAAAATGTGATCAAGGATGTGAAAAAATGGTATCTACTGTATTACCAAATGAAAAAATGACGTACATAAAAACAAAATATGAACAAAAATGAAAAAAAATGCCTACAGTAAATATATACAGTATGTACACATTCCAGTTTAAAAAGGTTATTTCTTCAAGAAGTCCATAAGTGTTTTCTGTTTAACAGAACACTCTCGCTTCTTTGCCACCGTTTCACGCAATCATCGTAGAAGTAGAAGGTCAGTTAAAGTTGTCTCAGACTGTTCTAGGTGGTTGATGGTCTTTTCTATCGCTTCACATCCTTCACTGTGGCTGATTTTCAAATTCTCCAAATCAAGTCTTCATTGTCACTCATTTTTTCAGCCTCTACATTCACTACCTCTGTTATCATCTCATCACTCACTTCCAATTCATCTGTGTTGATCCACTGAGCTACATCATTTTCACTGACTGTTTGATATGCCAATCTTTGAGCTAGCTGTACAAGACTGAGATTGCCGTGCTCTATGGGCAGTTTCTTGATTTTCTGTGACGTTTAATATCTTTGCAGCTCTACTATATCTAACATTTACCCCTAAAATTTATATCTGCAAAATAGTCCATGGTATATTTATCATTATAATTATAATTACTACTATTAACAAAAAATACAGAACCTATATACATTATCTTGGTTTAAAAAAATTATTCGCACATGTTTCTTAAATGCTTAATGCTACCACAAAAAGCAATATTACTTGTCTAAATACATGCAGAAAAGAATGTGTTGATTTGTTTTGTTTGGATATAATTAAATATATAATAAAGTATCAAGCTTCTTGTTTCCTTCCTGCTCACCACACATCAGATGAATATACGCAAAAGTAAACAACTCTTGTAATGCCATCCTTGGGCCAGGTGCAACTACTTCATGAGAAGCTTTTGTCTCTTTCAGTTGGCCAACAGAAAACATTTGGAGCCGTCTGTACCAGTATAAATGAAAGGCAGCAACTGAAAGTTGACATTCACAGCTGATCAGCATAGCTTCAAGTGGGTCACTCACCACTAGTGAGCTAGCAGAATAATACAGGGATTGCTGCAATTCAAGTGAACCATGCATATATAGGATCCATGGCTGATCCATAAAATGACTGCTTTGTATTAAACACGAAAAGGTGCATGGATGATGATGACCATCCAATCAGCAGTCCTTCCAAAACACTTCTGTAACACAAATGAGTACTACTACAAAATTCAAATGTAAGGTACAAAAAGTTGCACGAGCATAGTAGTACTCCGTTTCACAGAGCTCCCAGAAAGAGAGATTGAATGATACTTATGATCCAGGCACCTACATAGGATTGAACAAGCTTATTTGATATTTTGCTCATACACGCACCCACCCCAACTCAACCCACATAGAGGATGTTCATTTTTATTTGTTCCTTCGATGGTCACTCATGATGTTACTGCTCTCCGTTGAGCCATTAGTTTTAACAAGCTGAAGAAAACTGGTATTACTGCATAAACATAGAGGATGCCTAGGTCAAAAGCTGTATGGGAACTATCCAGGCTTGCACTTTGTATTCACGAAGCTTTTCATAAAGCGTGCAACAATAATCTCCTTTGGCAGTTTATTGGAAGACCTTCCCACAGCAAAATTGAGAAGTTCAAGACATGTGTCTACATATTAGCACAGTGGCTTGGCTGCTGATGAAGTTTTAAAAATGCAGTACACACCTATCAGGAAAAAAGTCAACAAAATAAGTATCTGAATAAAATACACAGTAAAAGACCTAGCAATAGTGAATATTTGCAAAATAAATTTGTATACTGACGTGTCATTTACATATACATCATGCCATAATAAAATAATTGTGGTTACCTTTTAACATTTTCCTTAAGGATTCTTCGAGGTGTCTCTTGGACTTCCAGATAACTATCTAGAAAATTCTGAATGAAGAGATTCATATAGTAGTGATAATTCCCTGCATTCAACATTCCAGTTCACAAATAGCATTCCAACATATAGGCACAGTGATTGTACTGTCAGATTCATATTCCACTCTACTGCTGCATCACACTCAGATGTTTTCATGATACACGGACAGGTTCAACAGACGCTCTCATGGTACAGTCTTGAAATTCTGCAAACCATCGCTAGTGAACAGCTCCAAGCGAAAAATACTCACATGACCTCAACCACCGATACTTACAGAAATACAACCATGCATCATTAGATGGTGCTAACCTATGTGCATTTCTAGGAAAGCATACTTGCTTCAAAGAGTTACGTCATAGACTGGAAAGTGAAGGCACACTTAAAAATTAACAGTGTTTTTCTGTTTTCTCCTCGAGTACTTAAGATGCATCATTATATTTTAGTATGCAAGTTCACTCTATTAACATAAAACAATAATAAGAATATGAAAGATATCTGTACACAAATAAAGAGTATTTTCAGTGCAGGATCAGTTAAAACAACTCTGAAACACCCACAGCTTTTCACTTAACATATTACTTTGTGGTAAATGTACATAACAGCAAAACCTGACTAACTTCCACTATCAACATGGTTTCATACAATATTTTTAAGAATACAATGTTCCAGATAGGTTAAAAGGAAAGAAAGCCCTGCTTGCAATATAATGTCCAATGAAGGAATGTAATAGAGTGCAAAGTGCTTAAAATGAATTCATAAATTTGAGCTTTTGAATAAAGCATGGCAATGCTAGATATACATATCATAACAAAGAGTAAGGTATCACACCTTTTAACACACAGACATTGTAGTAAACATTCATGTTGGGAAAGAAAAACAAAACTCTAATGCAGTGTAAGTGAATACACCTTACCTTAACTACAGCATAGTCAACTGTAGCAAAAAATGCATCTTTCTGATATATCGCTAATGGGCCAGTACCAGGGGGATATGCATTAACTTCTCTTGTAGCATCCCATCCCTTCAGAAAGAGATGTGAAAAAGAAATGCGATTGTCCCATGCATAATTTACATGATTATAGCGACTGTGTGCGAAGAGACATAGCTGAAAACCATAAATGGACAAAACATTAGTTTCAGGAGCATCATAAAACAGGAATGTGCATAAAAGTTCCAAAATATAAACACATCATTTATTATAAATTGTTTTCAGCAAAAAATGTGTATGTTCAGCAAAATAATATTTTGGACGATTCTCTGAAAAGGAAAACCAAAGTTCCAAAGTTTCTTTTTAAGGACACTAAACAGTAGTGGAAATAAGTAAATATTAAAATTTTTTACCTCAGAAAAAAAAATTTCTTTGAACAGTTATAAATGTTTAATAGCCTGGAGAAAACACTTTGTATTTACATATGATGAAGCTACAACTGTATGCAAACAATTCCATGTAAGAACACATTCTAAATTAAGCATTGCAATATTCACTTTTTAGACAGCCTTAGGCTACTATTCATACATTAAATGGAATGTGATTTCTTTTAATCTTTTAATATTTTGAAAATATCATTGTGGTAAATGGCATTCAAAATTCTAGGAACATTTTCATTATCAGGCATCATTAATGTTAATTTCATTCAAATTCAGAACCCTTCCTTTATGGAGAACTAGAGATAACAATATAAAAGAAAAGGGTGTGGTACTTGAACCCATCCTTTCAGAGCTGCTGAAAAAATACCTGCATTCATTTTATCATGGAGATATTCTTTAATGCACGTATTAGCAAATGTAGTGTTTTCCTTAAAGATATTTTCTTCTCTTTCTAATTCTACATGTTATCAACCACAGGACTCCTGTCCAATCACCATTAGTGCATATCCATTACAGAACCATTCATTTTTTAAGGGAGCCCACCATGGTGCCAGGCTACCTGGGCCTTGGCATGGCTAATGGCCAGCCTTCTGCAGAACAAAAGCCATTGTATGCCACTTCCCAGACCCAGATTTGCCTTTGGTGAAGCAAGCAGAGGTAAGGGACATACTGGGGTACATAAGCTCCAAAGGGACATTTATTGAGTTCGACAGCCCTTGCTGTTTCCCTGTAGTCCTGCTGAAGAATGGTGAATGACACTGTCTACACTTCGAGTGGATTATAGATGCTAAACACTGTCAGCTCTTTACCCTTACCCTGATTTGACAACATCCTGGACTCTATTGCTAGTGCCCATTGGTCCTCACCCTGGCCCTGAAACCGGGATACTGACAAGAGGCTCTAGATCCTAGACAAGGAGAAGACCGCATTCTAAACTAACCAGGGGTTTTGGCAGTTTATGGTTGTCTTTTGACCTCAGCAATGAGCCAGCCACCTTCCATCACCTCATGGAATCAGTGATGAGGGGGATGACCAATGATACCTGCCTGCTATACACAGACAGTGTCATTGGCACCACCTTCGAAGACCATCAGAAGAATCTGACAATGATATTACAGAGACTACAGGCAGCCATCTTAAAGCTGAAGGCAAATAAGTGTCAAATGTCATGCAAAAATGTTCACTATTTTGACCACAAAGTCTTACCAACTGGGGTGGCCATGAACCCGTAGAAGGCTCAGGCTGTCTGAGACTGGCCTCACCCAAAGGATAAATGAGAGTTGCTCAGTTCTGGATCTGTGCAGCTACTACTGTCTGTTTGTCCAAGGCTTCTCCAGCATCGCAGAGCCTCTCATTCGTCTGACAGAAGAACAACAACCTTGCATGTGGGCAGAAAAGATCAAGGGTGACTTTCAGGCAGTGATTTCATCGTGAACACTGATGCCAGTGATAGCAATATTAGAGGTGTACTATCCCAGGTCCAGCATAGGCAGGAGCAAGTAATTGCCTACAGCAGCAAGACACTCTACAAGGCTGAAACGAACTACTGCATTACCCAACTAGAGCCCCTGGCAATAGTAAAGGCACTGGAACTTTTTCAGAAGTATCTGTACAGTCAGCCATTTCACCTGAGAATTGGCCACTCCACACTCACCTGGATGTTGAACTGTAAGAATCTATAAGATCAGACAGTGTGTTGGGTCCAGGAGTACAACTTCTCATCGGGAGGACACTGGGGGAGGGGGAGGGGGCATTCCAATACAGAAACCTGCTAAGAAGGCCCTGCGTGTAGGAGCATGGCTGCTGTATTAAGATGGAAGAGAAGCTGTCTGTGTAGTTTAGGCAGTCCCTGCTGATGGGTGAAAAAGTGCAGTCCTGAGGGAGCAGCTAACAGATGCTGACTTGGGGCAATTCCTCAGAGAAGAGAAAGCAGGAACTAGGCTGAACTGGGAGGAGGTCGCACCCAGGAGCAGCGAGTGAGAGTCCTACTGCATCCAATGGGACTCACTAAAGACCAAGGACTGTGTGTTGTAAGATAGCAGAAGTCCTGGAAGAAGTACATGCAGGTTCCTCGGGAGGGCATCTTGGATCCAACATAACAATTGGGAAGCTCCTACAGAGGTACTACTTGTTGAGGCAAGGCCAAATGCTGAGAGATGATGTTGCCAACGTCATGCGTATATGGCCCACAGACCAGCATACAGGGCCGTATGTAGCAATATGTGTAAGCACCCTTCAAATGCATCACCATTGTTACAGCTGGACTGTTTCCTCTGTACAATAGGGGTAACAAGTATCTGCTGGTTGTGATCAATTGCTTCACCAAGAGGCCGAGGGTCTATAACATTCCTAAGCACAAAGCCAAGATAATGGCAGACTGTCTCATAGAAGAACTGTACTGCTGATTTGGAGTACTTCTGGAACTGCATAGTGATCTGTGCACCAACTTCAAGCCAAACCTGATGAGGGAAACACTGGATTGACTCGGAGTGTAGAAGATGCTCATGACTAGAGCCCGGATTTTTATGTAATTACATATTTTAAATCCTGCATAATATTTCAATGAGAAGTAAAAATGTTGGCGAATTACGTCATTTGGGACTTCCTTACATATTTTTACATATTTTGCACGTTTCTACATATTTTAACGATGTTACATAAAACGTACATATTTACTGGGTTTCGTTACAATTTTGTTATTTTTTAAAAATAAATATTGTAGTCACATTATAAACTACTGTTTTCACAAGTTTTGCTGAAAGCAACAAAAATCAATCTGTGAAATAGGATGCAAGTTAAATTAAGAATGCGATAATAACCGCCCCGCCTCGTTCTGATTGTTGTCCGTTTATATCAAAGCAGGTAACGCTCGACAATGTTGACCTCCAGTGTCACGTTTCTCAAAGCGCTTTGGGCATTTACAAGGACTGGAGAACTTGATTGTTACCGTTGTTACCATTGTCGCAGTAGTCAGCATCTTGTAATATAATAGCTGCGAGAAAACAAAGTGAGCCACTGGACAACCATCAATATAGCGAGGCAATAATACTGCAGTTAGTTTCTTGCAAGTCTTAGTAAAATGGCACCAGTTGCGTCCTCGCTATCCTGCAAGCTGAATTCATGGGTGAAATTAGATAGCGCCTTTACAACAAACGGAAAAGTAATAGTCTGTCAAGCATGAGGTACAAGAATTTGCTGTTCCATGAAATTTCAATTGGAACAACATATCAAAAGTGTTCTTCGCATACATAACAAACACCTAATCTTCTAGAAAGCAAGTTCTGTTGACACAAATGCAACAGGAACTGTCCGGAAATGATTTTTTAAAGACCTGTGCAGTGCAATGGTTGCAGCTAATATTTAGTGGCATTAACTTCAAATTCCTCAATTTCGCTCCTTTCTAAAAAAATATTACGAGAAAGTTATTCCAGACAAATATACTATGAGGAAAAAGTATTTTCATGTGTGTTATGGAGAAGCAGTTGCTCATATACGGAATGAAATTGGAGACTCCTGTATTTGGTTTGCCGTCGATGAAACTACAGATGACATGGGTCGCTCGGTACATAGCAAATTTAGCAGTAGGAAAACTAGATTCCGAAAGTCCTGCTAATCTGCTGCAAGGTGTTGGAACAAACAAATCATTCTGCAATTGCAAGACTCGTAAATGATACAATGAAGATTCTGTGGCCAGAGGGTGTGTATGAGGAAAAGGTTCAGATGCCGCAGCGCACATGATTAAAGCTGCTACTGCCCTTAAGGTTTTCTACCCGAATGTACCTGCTTGGCCCATGCATTGCAACGTGTTGCTGAAGTAGCAAGAAGTAATTTTCCCTGTGTGAATAAGTTGATATCATCAACAAAAAAGGTCTTCGTGAAAGCAGCGCACAGAATTCAGTGCTATAAAAATCATCTCCAACATGTCCCTTTGCCTCCTGAGCCAGTACTTACAAGATGGGGTACGTGGTTAGAAGCTGTGAACTTTTATTGTAAACATTTTTAAGGGGTCCAGTCAGTGGTGAACATGTTCTCTTCAGAAGTAGCTGTTTCCATATGTGAATCTCAGGACATATTTAAAGTTCTGAAAGTGGCAAGCTCCTGTGCTTACATCAAAAGTAATTTCGGCTGGTTGCCTAGCACCATCAAGACATCAGGTTCCCTTCTTCAGAATATATGGATTTAATAGAACGTGCATCACAGAAGCTTAGTGTAGTTGCAGAAAGGAAGGTAGGTGAAAAATTCAAAGCTGTGCTAAGCAGGAATCCAGGGTACTCTACGCTTCTGTCCATGTCTAAACTGCTAAATGGCGACAATGTCGACTTATCCAAACATTTCTCTGCAAATCAGATTCCTATACTAAAATATGCTCCTATTATTACTTGGGGAGAAGCTTCTCTGCTTAAAAGAACATTTTATCCGGTAGGAGACAAACAATGACCCCTGAAAATATGGAGAAGTATATGGTTATTCACTGTACGTTGAAAGAAGCAAAAGACTCAAAATGAAAATGCCTGGTTGTTCATTGTATGTCCAGAGACAAAACTGAAAATGCATCTTCATTATAAAATTAATTATTTTGAAATCATTGTTTCACTGATTGATAAATTGGTTCAGTATTTTAACATTGCTTCAACATTATTTAAGTAAAATAATTATGTGAAATGAGTAAGTTTAATAAACATAACCCAAAACACATTTTATTTCGTGATTACCTACTTGAAAATAAATTTTAGGTAAATTCTACATACAACAAAACATTTTCCCTATAATTAATTCTATATTTAGTACATTTTAACTCATTGTAATTAATTTATGTACTTACAGACCCATCAAATTACAAAATTCTGGGTAATTTGCAGTCTGCATTTAGATTTGAGGTTGTAATGTTAGGATTTAGAGTATTACATAATTTTACATATTTTGTTGATATTACATACTTCATTACATATTTTGACGTTTTTTGTTACATAAATATCTACATATTTCGCACCTTGATATTACATAAAAATCCGGGCTCTACTCATGACTCTCCTACACCAGCAGTCAGATGGCATTGTCAACCAGTAATTCAGACTCTCTAAGAACATCTGGGTGAGTGAGTGAGTAGGGTTTAAGGGCCCATCGACAACTAGGTCATTTGGGGTCCAAGTTAAAGCATGAAAATCAGAAAAACTCGCAAAATCCTTGGGTTAAATGTTGAAATTGAGGTTAAAACAGTAATTAGTTAAAACGCTAAAAATGTAAAACGTTAGAATGATAAAATAGGACAATCATATCCTAAAAGTCTAAAAAGCTCTGAAAAATAAAATACAAGTTAAATTCGGTTAGCAAACCCAATATTGATGACGAACCACAGTGCCTTATTTATGGTTACTGGGTCATTGCCTGTAATTGAGCACAGCATAAAACCCAGGCCAAGGGACTGGGATTCATGAGCATATTGGGGACAATCAAGCATAACATGTGACATGGAGGGTCATATGCTGCATGTTGGATAAACAGGGGACAGGCCAGCATGCAAAAATTGTCCATGACACCTGAGGAAGGTTGTGGCCAACCACTAGAGAATTAGGATGTCAGGCTGCTGCTTTTCTTGCTGGCCTACCACTCGTCAACTCATGACACCACTGAGATGATGCCAGCCAGCATGGTCTTTGATAGAACAGTCAGCAGTTGACCACGTGGAGAACATCATGGATCGTATTTACGATGTGCACGAATTGGCCTGTCAGCACACCCAGGTGGCAAGTAACCAAATTAAGACCAAGTATGACCAGCAAGCCAACGGCCAAGATTTCCAGAAGGGTGATCTTGTGCAGCTAAATTGCCGTACCTGGACTAAGGCACTGCCCCAAACTTCAACAACCATGGCAAAGAACATACCATGTGTTAAAGAGGATCAACAATGTAGTCTGCCACAACCAGAGGCTGCCCCAAGGGAGATGCTGATGGTTTACTCATATTGTATAGCCCACTAAGACAGTGCTAGTCGGGATGACCAGCAAGGAGGGAGTAGTGACACCGCAGTGCCAGACTGTCCGCTGCCAGCTGTGAAGTTGACACATGACTACCCAGGTCAGGCAGGGCTAACAGCCAGCTTTCTACACAACAATGGCCCATGCAGAACAAAAGCCATTGTTTGTCACTTCCAGGACTCAGAAGATTCGCTCGGGCTTTTCTAGCAGTTGCCTTTTCCAGAGTGTTCGCTTTGTGCACAGTTCTATATAATGGGCTGCCTGCAGCAGACAGTCTTTTAGTAGATGGTTGACAGAGTTCAGTTCAGTTCAGTGCAGTGAACAGTACCAAGTGCAGTTCACTGATGAGTTATGATTAGGGCTAGGAAGTTCATGCTTTTGCATGTTTTTTCATAGGGGTTAAAAACGTATGCTTTTACATTATGTGCACGAATTATGGAATTTTCAGTTATTTGGACATGATTTTATGATGCATATAACTGCATATTTTCTTGATTTTTTATAAATGCATATTATTTCAATATTATAGCCCCTATATTGCATATTTTAATGATTTTTATGGGTTTTTTTAATGTGTATAATACTTTTCATATTGGTAGTATTGCACATGTTGATGCAACTCGCAAGGTGAGTCATGTTGTCATTCAGTGAACCCCCTGTTTCCATCGCTTCATTATGTGTTTATGTGTAGAGAATAATCAGTGCCTTATCTGAGAGGTTTATATTAACAAAGATAAAGTGCAGGTCAATATTTTGAGCAGCACGATTATCACTACAGTTCCCTGCTCTCCAATAGTTGTGCCATGGTCTTCAAACGTAACAGTGTTGTGAACCGGTTCCTACCAAATTAAATTAGGCGTGTAAAATGTTAAAAAGCTCTTCAAATGCCGAAATGAAACCAACTTCGAGTGCCAGATTAATTAAATTACAGAAAGAGTTTTCGAGTGATTTAATATCTACAGATAATAGTGTACTGTATTGTGGAGCGTGTAAGAAAAATGTAGGGAGTGAGAAAAGATTTCAAATAGTTCAGCACATAAGCACAGCAAAACTTAAGGAGAATTTAATCAGAAAACTCGCAAACAAAGAACCTGTTCAAAAACAGCTAGTAGTGTGTTTAGGAAGTAGGGTTACTGAATTTTGCTATGACCTGTGCCAAGCATTTTTAGCTGCTGATATTCCCTTGTTCAAAATCAATAATCCGACATTTAAAAACTTTCTTGTCAAGTACACTCGACAACATGTGCCTGAAGAAAGTATATTGCGCAAGACTTAGGTCAGACATTGTTACAATAACGTGCTGTCAAATATACAAAATGAATTAGCGGATCAGTTTGTGTGGTTGTCTGTTGATGAACCCCTGATTCTGAGCGCTGCTCTATTGCTAATATAATTGTGGGTGCCTTAAATAATGAACAAAAGACGACACCTTATCTTCTTAATGTGTGCGAATTGTCGGCCACTGACAATGTAACTGTAACCCAGTTTGTGATGGACTCTTTGAAATTATTATGGCCATGTGGAATCAAATACGACCGGGTACTTTTATTTGTTACTGATGCAGGTCCTTATATGGTAAAATCAGGACAAACCCTGAAAGGTATTTGTCCTAACTTAATTCATATAACTTGTTTGGCACACGCTCTTCATCGCATTTCTGAGACAATACGCGATTCTTTCCCATTGGTAGATAGATTTGTGTCCTGTACAAAGAGAATTTTTGTTAAATCTCCTAAAAGAGTTAAGTTGTTTAGATCAACAGCACTTAATATCAGACTTCCTCCTGCACCAGTGTTAACTCGATGGGGAACATGGGTCGATGCAGTTTTATATTATGCTGAGCACATAGAAATAGTCGAAGAGGTTGTTAATTCATTGGACTCGAAAGATGCTTCATCAATAGAAACTGTGCAAAATATTCTGTCAGGCACTGGGTTAAAAGAGGACCTTACTTTCACATCTGCCCATTTTTCTTTCTTATCAACAGCCATAACGGCATTGGAAGCTGTAGGATCTCCTTTCCATGAATCACTTACTGTCTTTGAAAAAAACAATATGTGATCTATGTTCGGTTCCTGGTAGCATAGGACAAAAAGTGAAAGAGAAAGTGAATTATATAATTTCAAAAAATTCTGGTTATAAACAGATGTGCGGTATTTGACTTTCACATCTGCCCATTTTTCTTTCTTATCAACAGCCATAACGGCATTGGAAGCTGTAGGATCTCCTTTCCATGAATCACTTACTGTCTTTGAAAAAAACAATATGTGATCTATGTTCGGTTCCTGGTAGCATAGGACAAAAAGTGAAAGAGAAAGTGAATTATATAATTTCAAAAAATTCTGGTTATAAACAGATGTGCGGTATTTGAGACATCCTTGAAAGAAAACCATCTACCACACCAAGAGACTTGACTCTCTCTGTGAGGCAGTTAACATCATTTAAATATGCCCCGATAACATCTTGTGACGTGGAGAGAAGTTTTTCACGTTACAAAAGTGTTTTGCGAGACAACAGACGATGTTTTACAGTTGAAAATGTGTGCAAAGTGTTGGTTGTGAACTGCAATTTAGCAGTTAATACTAGCAGTGGGACCACTTCTGCTTCAACCTCTAAGGAATAAGGTAACTTCATTTATTATTTATACTAACTCGCCTTGTCTACTGCGAAGGGGCATTGTTTTAATTCAATAGTGCATATTTCTTGGCATATTTTCAAGTTTTTAAGAGCATATTTATACGCATATTTCAGTGTTTTTTAGGGCATGAACTTCCGAGCCCTAGTTATGATTCAGCAGTTCAGTTGTAATTCGAAAGGACAGATCTGTTGTTTTGCTCTGAGCATGTGTAACAGTGTCATAGTGGAACGTTTGCACTATGCCTAGATGATAAAAGTGTGTTTAGCACCAAGTGTTCTCATTTGTTACAATATCTTTGCTTCTTTCTTGTAAACCATTATTTAGACCTAGTAAGGTCTACTAGGTTATCCCAGGTATTTAAAATTCAAAAGAAAATTATAAGAATAATGAAAAAGGTACCTCCTCGAACCCCCAGCAAGGGCATTTTTCAAGAATTAAAAATACTACCTGTTGCTTCTGTCTATATCTTAGAAACATTGTACTTTATCCATCAAAATGCAAGATCGTTTAAAAAAAATTCTGATTTTCATTTGCACAACACCAGAATAGCAAATAATTTACATTTAAACTCCCATAGGATTAACAAAAGTCTTAATAGCATTGCCCATAGAGGAATTTGTTTATATAATAAATTACCACAGAAAATAAAATCACTAAATAATAAACAATTTAAAACGAAATTAAATAAACTTTTATTATTTTACATGCCATATACCACACAGGAATTTCTAAATCTGGGCCTCACATAAAGTGGTAGATTTTTACTGTATGTATTGCTGATGTGGAGGTTTTGGAGAGAAAAATTCTTCCATTATACAATTGTGATAGAATATTATAGAACTATAGAATATTGTGATTAATTCCAGCTTAATATTATCAAATATCTTGTGACTTTTTCCTTTGAAATTATTGTGTTTTTGTATATTAAAATGTCACAAAGTGTAACATGCTTGTTATATTACCATATTTGAAGATTATATGTATTATATCACAGTATATTATTGTTTTTGTACATTAATGATGTCACTGTATATATTACTTTCATTATATTACATTGTTTTGAGACAGAATATTGACCAATGGAGGGTCGTTCATGTAAATATTTTTGTAAGAGTGTGTAAATTTCTAATTCTTTTAATTTGGGTGTATCAGGGACTTATTTTTCAATATTCAAAATAGCCAATGTTCTCTTGTTACTTTGTGTTCAACCAATGAGAACTGTTGCGCGGATGAATACAAAAGAATGGCGGTGTTGCGTCATACCGACGCCAGGAACTAGATTCATTAGCGTCTGTGAGCCCAAGTTGAAAGGATGTGTTTTTTTTGATAGCGCGTGAGCATGTAACTTTCACCCAAACCTTTATACAGTGTAGATTCTATCAAACTGTGAAGATTGTTGATTAATTAATATGGTGCTAAAAGTGTAAATTAACGAATAAATATGTTGTGATAAAAGGAACGTTGATTTATGCATTCCATTCTGTTACCTCGACCCTGCAGATAATCGCGTCTGATATCACACATTTCATCATTCAATAAGAACATTATTCCGGTATGCTATGTAAAGAATCTTTTCCTGCTGATGAGTAAAGACCTATTATAAAAACGGCACCAAAATGGCTTACCCAACGTGGAGCGCGAATTTAGAATGGAATGCAAAATTACGAGTACGAAGTGTTAACATCAAATGACACCATCCCATCGCGCAGGAAAAAGACGCCATTAAACATCGTTTGATATTAACGACCCATCGGAACATCGATGCATGAATAATCAACGTGGGAAAAACACCGGAGATCATCTAGCGAAGCCAACTACCCAGGAGACGTAAATAACTGGACGAAGAACCAACGGAAAAGAAAGTAGGATCCAAAATTTTTGTTTTTACATACATTTTATTTCCATTTATATGTTTCTAAGAAGTGGCAAAATAGTGGGACTTTTAACCTTAAGTGAATTAAACAAAGAAATTAAAATGTCGCGAAAAGAGATAGAAACAGGAGTGGGGGAAGGGGCAGATAGGCCTAGTTATCAGGTAGAATTAGAAAGTGAGGAACAGGTGGAAATAAGCAAAGACCAAAGGTTAATGATGATGATGTTTGAAAGACTAGAACAAAAAATGGAACAGAATAAGGCAGAATTAAAACATGACATAGAACAAAGTTTAGGTCAGAGTATAGGTCAGAAAATAGAGGGAGTGAGAGAGGACTTGGAAAATAATAAAAAAGAAATAGGTCAGAAAATGGAGGAAGTGAGACAGAACTTAGAACAGAAAATGGAATTAGGTAGACAGAACTTAGAACAGAAAATGGAATTAGGAAGACAGAACTTAGAACAGAAAATAGAATTAGGAAGACAGGAGTGTAAAGAAAATATGAAAGTAATGGAAACTAATTTAAAATTAGTACATAAAAACTTAAATGAAACAAAGGAAGCCTTAGAAGCTAGGATAGAAATTGTAGGAGATAGGATGGGAAAGATAGAATCAGAAATGAGAGAGAACAAGATTGTGTTAGAAGGAGAAATTGCTAGATGTAGGGATGAAATAACAGAATGTAATACAAGTGTGGACTCTAAGATTACAAATGTAAAAGCAGAAATAACTGAGGAATTAAGGAAAGAGATTGAGGTAGTAAAGAAAGACATTATTAATGAAACTGTAGAACAAATTGTAATTCCTAAAATTAAGACAATGAATGATGTGGTGCTTTCACAACAGGATGCTATAAATGATATGAAACAAAGCCACTTAGAAATAAAGAATGATTTAAAATCAATTTGTGAAGAAATGAAGAAAGGGAAAGAAAGTTTGGCTAATGTAAATGATGTTGTGAAGGCATTACAAAAACAAGATGATTTAGATGTAAGTGATGTACAAGATGAGAGTTACTTGAATAATGTACAAAATGTTGAATCACCATACAGAGAAAGAGGTTCACAACCAAACAATGACTCAACACATAACACATGTTACACCAACAGCATATTACATGAAATCACACCACCTACATTTGACGAGAAGGGAGACGATCCAAAACTCTTTGTTAAAGAGATGGAAGAATATTTTCAAGTGAAAAGGATACCAAACGAGCTTAGGATGATAGTTAAGAAAAGCTTAAAAAACAAGGCATTAGAATGGCTCAGGTTAACACTAGCTGGTCATGAGTCGTATAGCTCATTCAGAAATTTATTCCTATCAAGGTATTGGGGCCCAGCTAAACAAAACCAAACTAGGGTAGAGCTAGCGACAGGTAGATACGATCCAACCAAAGGGTTGTCGTTAGTCGATTATTTTATGAAAGTAGCCAACAAAGGAAAGCTATTAGACCCCAACTTGTCGGAGGCAGAACTAATTGCCAGCATAACAAGACATTTCCCAGACACAGTGAGAACAGGGTTAATTGTTGCAAGGCCAGTAGATTTTGCAGATATGATAGAATTGCTGACAGCCTTCGAAACACAAAATGGTCGGCCTAATGAGCATAGACATAGGAACGGTCACCCAAACTCACCCATCCTAAACCGGAACACGGCTACGAACAACCAGAGTGAGGGAGAACATAGAAATACTAGGAGTACCCATGAAAGGAGGAGAGGGGCACACCATTTCCCACAACCACATAATCATGGCGAGAGGATGGAGAACACAAGACAGCGGTACCACGACACAATACCGAATGGTGAATCGAGATACAGAACATATACATATGATCGTGGAAGACCAGGAGACCATACCCATCAAGTGAATCACATACGATTCAGTAGGGAACACTTGAACAACCACAGACCGTCATATGACAGAGGTTCACGCTAAAGGGGCAGAGACCAATGGTACACTAACAACATAAGACAGCAGGAAGTAGATGAAAATGTGCCAAATAGGGCAGATGCTGCACAGAATACAGAAACAACAACCACCACCAACACTCAGGGAAATTACAACAACTAAGTTCGTCCCAACTGAATGAATGACAAACAACAAAATCTCAGCAACTTACAATTGACATCGACATCATGATGGCTACACGAAGAGAGAGATGGAACCACTGGTCATAACAAAACAGCTGGGTGACCACACGTATGAGCTACAGAATACAAATGGCAAGTTGGTAGGAAGATACCATAAAAATAAATTGAAGCCATACAAAGAAAGGACCAAATAGTGTTTGCCAACAAATGTGTAAGGCAGGAGTAGTAGAGATGAAAGAAGATAACAATTTTTAATGGGTTACTTATAGAAAATTATGTTCAGATTAGGAATTACAACAAGGAAGAAAATCAATATAGTCATTGGCTATATTGACCACAAAGAGCATTGTCAACAAAAACAGACGAAGACACTGATTGTCATTAAAGAAATGAATCATAGCGACGGAAGATAATATGTTTTTGACATAAGGATGTCAGGAACAAAAATAAAAATGAATCAATTATGATGAAAAAGATATAATATTTCGACACAAAGATGTCGAGGGTAAATTGAGAAGAAAAATAATACAATTACAGAATAATTGTAAGTATAGAAGTTTTCTCTTATAGAAATAAGAGACAAAGAAGTGACAATTAGTGAAGTAAGGAAAACCATAACCAGAAAAACAATGCCCATGAATTAAGATGAATATAGCCAATGCTAAGCTCGAAGAAATGTTGAACCAAACAACAATAAATAATAACCCAATTAAGAAAAATGGTACCATTAGTAACATCAGAGTTTAAGAACCGACTCAACAACCTGCCTGTACATAATAAGCTTATAAGACAAAGAAGGCAAAGAACTGAATAAAATATTGCCATAAACATGATCATAATCATTAGCTCAAAATTTGTATCCTGTTTTTCTCTCCTCATAGCAATGAATACAAGTCAAAAACCACATAATAAACCATGATACACTTAAATTATATTTGTGTCAATGTCAAATGTACAATAACTGAGTATGTGTTGTATAAGAACTGAATATGTGTTGTACAATAACTGAATATGTATTGTATGATAACTGGATATATTGTGTAATAACTGAATATGTTGAGTAATAACTAAATGCGTTATGCAAAAACTGAATGTGTATTGTGTAATAACTGAATATGTATTGCATAATAACAGAACATATGTGGTATGATAGCAGGATATATTGTACAATAACTGAATATGTATTGTATAATAATTGGACATGTTGTGTAATAACTAAATGTGTTGTACAATAACTGAATATATTGTATAATAATTGGACATGTTGTGTAATAACTAAATGTGTTGTACAATAACTGAATATATATTGTATAATAATTGGACATGTTGTGTAATAACTAAAGGTGTTGTACAATAACTGAATATGTATTGTACAATAATTGGACATGTTGTGTAATAACTAAATGTGTTATACAATAACTGGATATGTATTGTATAATAACTGAATGTATTGTGTAGTAATCGAATATGTGAAATTTATAAAGACATGCTGTATCATGTCAAAACAAAAGACAAAGACAAACAGTGAAGAAGACTGTAAAGAAAAAAAAAAAAAAAATTGTACAAAGTGATTGAATCATAGGAGTAGGGAGAAGTATTGTATTGTGTTTCAAGATTGTAAATAAGGTGACAACTTGAAAAACAAAACAAGGGGCATATGAGACAGAATATTGACCAATGGAGGGTCGTTCATGTAAATATTTTTGTAAGAGTGTGTAAATTTCTAATTCTTTTAATTTGGGTGTATCAGGGACTTATTTTTCAATATTCAAAATAGCCAATGTTTTCTTGTCACTTTGTGTTCAACCAATGAGAACTGTTGCGCGGATGAATACAAAAGAATGGCGGTGTTGCGTCATACCGACGCCAGGAACTAGATTCATTAGCGTCTGTGAGCCCAAGTTGAAAGGATGTGTTTTTTTTGATAGCGTGTGAACATGTAACTTTCACCCAAACCTTTATACAGTGTAGATTCTATCAAACTGTGAAGATTGTTGATTAATTAATATGGTGCTAAAAGTGTAAATTAACGAATAAATATGTTGTGATAAAAGGAACGTTGATTTATGCATTCCATTCTGTTACCTCGACCCTGCAGATAATCGCGTCTGATATCACACATTTCATCATTCAATAAGAACATTATTCCGGTATGCTATGTAAAGAATCTTTTCCTGCTGATGAGTAAAGACCTATTATAAAAACGGCACCAGTTTTTATTGTTTTTGTGTATTGACAATGCTATAAATTCCTTGTAAATATTATGACCAAATCTAAATGTATGGATATATAAGTTAACGTGTCCTATAACATATGTACCATGTTTCTATGGATGAAATAAATACATACATACATACATACATACAAGGTTGACCAGAGTGTTACAGAGAGAACTTGGTACAAGTACTACTACAGAATGTGTTGTTCCCCTTTCTTAAAGAGTGTAAAATCTTTACATTGTTCAAGCAAGTAACCTAGATTTTAACATCACAAGCTATACTGATGATATCATAGTGTGAGGTAAATACACAAGAACAGTCAGGGAACTCGTGCAGTTGATCCTGAATACTATAATAAAATGGACTGTGAATGTTAACTATATTAATCGTCATAAAACAGCAACAGTAGCATTTACCAGAAGAGATAAAGGGATTAGGACCTCTATATCTTCAAGACCTAAAATGTCCGAAAATACTTGGGAGTCACTTTTGACTCCAAGATGGACTGGAATCAGAATTTCAAGAAAACTATAAAACATGCAAAAACAACTTTTGAAGTAGTTTGGTAATTGATGGGAACTAAGACCTGCTATGGTTGGGTATATACTAGGATAATCATACCACTGTTAACCTATGGATCTTTGATGGCCTAAGGGCCTTCAAAGAGGGTCTAAAAATCAACTAATAGCTATCATAGGGTCTACAGAAACAACTCCTACAGCAGCAATAGAAATGCTCCTGAATCCAACTCCATTGCATTTAATTGTAATGAAGGAGCAAGAATGGTGCTGTATAGACTGCAGCACGCTAAGCAACTGAAAATTCCTTAAATAGACTCAGGTTTGCTAAGAATTAGAAAATGCACCTTTAGATATGCAGTCAGACTATATAATTTCAGCTAAACAACTTCAGGGTCATGATTGATCCTGAACAATGGACAAATAAAACTCTGTGAAGTCCTGGGAGAACTTTGATGTGGTTTACAGACAATTCAAAAGATGGTTAAGGAACAGGGTCCAAGTATATGACATTAGGCCAAGATGCAGAAAGATTTTTCCCTTGTGGAAATATGCTGCTGTTTTTGAAATGCAAAGTTGTGCTATTATTCCAAGCATACATGAAAACATAAGGAGAGCTTAAACTGGTAAACACATTCTTATCTAAAACCTTTTTTAAAGTACTTAACATTTAAAAAACACTTGTTGCTCTGCTCATTTAAAATCAAACAGGACTAGTTTCAGAGAGACATCCTCTCCATCCTCAGCTGGTCAGTCAACTTGGAGGATGGAGAGGACGACTTTCTGAAACTAGTCCTATTTGATTTTAAGCGAAGCAACAAGTGTTTTTTAAATGTCAAGAAGTATTTTAACAAAGATTTTATTAACATGCTCCACTGTTTTAAACACTATTTTCATCATCCTTATCTTCTCAGATAGCTGGGCTGCATTTCAGGCTCTAAGTAGTCATAAGATAACATCAGGACTGGTCTCAGATCACCTAAATATAGGCTCGACAGAACAAAATGAAGTTCAACTCATCTGGGTGCCAAGTCATAGTGGTACAGAAGGAACGAGAAAACTGATGAATTTGAAAGACAAGCAGCAGCTTCACAATTTATTAGACCAGAGCCGGCTCTAGGAACATCTCAATGTTTAGTAAGAGAGGCTATTAAGAACTGATCCCAAGTGGAACATAAAACCTTGCTTAAAACTCCAGGAAACAAACATGGTAAACTATTTATTAGAAAACCATGTAAGAAAAGTTAAAAGCTTACCTAAATGTAACAGACTTCAGCTGAGTAAAATAACTGCATTTCTGACAGAACATGCTCCCATGAACAAGCATCTTAACACAATGGGAGCACTTTAGGGTAACATAGATTGCAGGTTATGCAAGAAAGAAATGGAAACATTCCAGCACATTTTCTGTTCCTGTTAGGCTTTCGCTTACAGTAGATATATTTCTTTTGGGAAAATATTTTTAGAATAAGAATTTGAAACCATATTGGTTATGAGACTATGCCTTGGTGAAGGGTGCAGGCATAATGAATTGGCTCTAAAAAGATACAGGTAGCACAATAAGTCCAAGGCTCAAGTGTGTTGGAGGAATAATGGAAATCTGTATCAGAAAAGAAAACAAAACAAGAAAAATCTTTCCATCTATGACTCTTGTGGGGAAGCAACACATGCCTACCTGTACGGTAACTAGGATGATCTTAATTACTTGAACAATGAACTTATATGGAAATCTTCTTTTCGCCTGCCATTTTTCAATAGGATTCATGAAGAAGAATCTTAACTTCCGTCTCATTCTATCTTCTGTAAGATCACTGCTTGATAATCCAGAGCTGTCTAATGTTGTGCTTGCACATGGTGACCGCTGACTGCTGGGAGATACCAGAGGTTCTACATCTGAAAAATAACATACTTATTGTTAGGGGGATGTGTGATAAAGCTTAGGCTACTTATCTGTAAATGTTTATTAAATTACTTAGAACAATCTGATACTATATTTAACTTTAGCTCTTACCCCCCCCCCCCTCTCTCTCTCCCTCAAAAAGCTGAAATATAGCAAGAATAAAAAGAAAAGGAACTACAAATAGTCAAATAGAATAAAAATTAACCAAGCAACTTACATGCTACGCATATGAAGAAACTTGGCAGTAATGGCATTAGGAGTATGTATATAATTTCTATTCACTAAGCTAACAGCACTACCTGTATCAAACAAAACATTTTTATCCTGTATGGTACCAATAGTTGAAAGCAATTAGCAGGCTGAACAGTAAAGCATTTATGTCCATGTTGGTCAGGTTCCAACTGTCAAGCCATGCATCCTATATTTAGATTCACATACAGCATTTAGGTGCACATTTACTACTCAAAGCTACATATCCTTGTTTACTGCAATGAAAGCAAATTGGGTGTCCGTCAATCATACGTTCATTTCTTGGATGTCCCTGGGTACTGCAATTATAATTCTTATTATGTTGACGACAATGGAAAGAATTGGTGGTTTAAGAATTTGCTGCAGAGAACATAACAAATGCCTTGTCCTTAATGCAAAATATGGTGAATCTGTTTCTGTTTGATCATGAGCACAATTTTATCACACAGAGACAAAATATAACATATACTGGGAGAGCAAAACACTTAAAAACCGACTGCGCTATGTTTTGCCTGTCTGCATCCTTGGCATCTGTTGCCATCTGCCACTATCATAGAAAGGTGCAGATGAAACCATTTAACATTTGTAAAAGTACTTTTAAAGGCTTTACTTACCAACTTTAAGAAAGGAGATGCTGAAACTGGCCAGCATCGTCGTCCACAGATTTTTGGCACCTCTTTAGGAAGCTATCACTCTCTGTAGTTCATGTTGAGAAATGCTGGCAATTTCCTGGCAGATATTTTGTTTAAATTCTTCCAGGGTGTGTGAATTTGTCTTGTACACTTTATGTTTTAAGTTAGCCCAGAGACAGAAATTGCAGGAGGGTTAGGTCAGGGGACAGAGGGGAACACAAATCTCTAGTAATAATTCTGTCCTGAAAGACGCTTTCAATTGTTCTCATCAAAAGATTCACCATATAATTATAAATAAAATGTATGTAATCACATTTTTGCTATCAGAGGAAGCAGTGGAACATTATAAAAACCTAGGTTCTGAAGTGCCTCAAAAGGGTAGCATTATTGGTTTGACTGGTAGTGATATAGTTGAATGTAAAAATGTATTGATATTAAAGGGTAATGTTTTGAAAAACAAAATTAATTTAATTTTTTAAAACTAATCCTTGGTTCTTTTCTAAAAATTATCAGTGTCACCCTTGCACAGATACTTTTTATCAAATTTGCAAACAGCATGACACCCAAGTCCGCTACCTTTTGTATGATTTCACGATGGGGCTGTTTCAATTTATTTCGGACAGCACGAAACATTGCTTTTTTTTTTTTTGGGGGGGGGGGGGGGGGGTTCAACTTTCTGATCTAAAGTAGACATGAAGTTAATGTCTTTGCAACATTGCATCTATGATAAGCAAGTGGTTCCGAGTTTTTTTTCCAAGGTGGAAGTTACCATAATTTGATAAAATTCTGTGATTCTAAGACTTGCAGCTAAGAAACTATTCAACGTAAAATTCTCAAATAAAATTCAAACGGATGCTAATATTTTGTAGTTACTTATGGCGAGGAAATAAAGATTATTAAAAGTGTACAGATAAGCAAAGAGAACATTCTACTCGGCATTCCATTAGACCTGTATTTTTTTTTGTTTGCACCAGAAAAAAATATTTTGGCTGATATTAAATACCAAATTTCTCAAAAAGTGACGTGCGCCACATAAGTTGAGCAACTATATCTTCGGTTCTAGTTTTCAAATCACATGATCTTTGTTGCAAATTAAAGTTAAAGAAATGCTCTTTATCATCATCAGTTAAAATACTCTATCATATTTTCTTATTAAAATTATTATAGATTATTTTCTTCAAAATGGTTTTCAGAACTTAACCCAGGAATTAATTTTTATACATATTTATCCTCGGATAAGTTGTTGATTTCAGCAATCCAGAAATTTTCGGAATGGAATTCCTCTTAACAGCATGGCAAAAAATTAATCTTTACAGGCATGTGCCAATCACCCACACTTAGTATTAGGCTACATCCTGCAGCACTGAGGAGGAAGGTTACTAACATGCATTGCTACAGATGACTGACCATATCATGACCTTGGTGAAATGTTTTACTACCTGCACAACACAATCTGAAAGACACATTTCACCAGGATGTCCTTACACAAACTGACCTCAATTTGCCAGAATTTCAAAAGTACTTTCATCACTAAAACGAACCTGAAAGAAAATAACTGTGTGAATTGTTTCAAATGTGAACTTTAGTGCATGATAATGCATTGCAAAGTGACGTTTAACTCAACAAAGAATTTTTGCAATGAAGATTTTCATATTTACCGATTTCCAGAAGTTTAAGTCTTTGTCCTTGTGTTCCTTTGTCCAGTTGAGTCATTTTGCAGCCATAGCAGCAGTTAATTTTTATTTCCTGGCAGCCCTGTGGGCTTTTAAATTCATTTCTAAAAATCTGCGCCTAATATTTCTTTCAGATGAAACAATGCCACTATCCTCAAGCTTAAATGCTCTTTCTTTTGCATTGGCAAACCTGTTTCTTTCACAAATCTTTTTCATGTAATGTTGTGCTCTTGGTGTCAATCAGTTTCCACCGACATTTATTTTTTCTTTGTGAGACTAGGTCCATACCAAATTCAATTTGTTTTAATTCACCTCAGATCACACAGATACCCCCAATCTTAGAGAAATTTCTCAATTTGAAAATCAGTTTCAATCAGGATTTTTACCTCTGCAACTTTTCGAGGTGTAATGCTAATGGCTTCATTGCCAGATGCAAGGCACTAGAAAACAACTTTTCGAGGTGTCAGCTCACGTGGTTTGCCCATTATGTTACGAACATAAAACACAAAATCATAAATTTCACCTTTAAAACCATAAACTGATAAATTTAAGCATTGCTAGTACAAGGTGAGCTTGTGTCTTCCCTTCTTGCACTAGCAAAACTGATGTTTGTGTATCAACAATTTTGAATCCTACAAAACAGGAAACAGCATAATTGTAGGTAACAATAGTCTCAACCCCCAAGAGCATAACACACATTCATTGTAGACAACAATAATCGCCTAACATTGTTCAGTGATAGATAAGCATTGTTATTAAGTTAATCCTCAAGAATTCAGTAGACTGTAAAACAGAGCAGGTGCATCTAATAATATAGCCAGACACCACAGTTAATTACGTAAATGAGAATATTGCTACCAAAGAGTGACTAAATTATAATTAGGGTGTGGATTTTGATGACCTAAAGAATATTAAAAAATGACTATAAAATAACTTTGATTTTAAAATGTAAGAAAAATGACCTAAAAGAGCAGAAAATTACATAAAAATTGCCTTCATTCGTTGATCTTGCACATTTCATTTATACTTAATCACTGAATACTGAATTGCAATATGTTACAAACACCTTTTATAAGATTTCAAACTTGAAGGACTGTCTACTGTCCAAACTTACACATGGAAAAGCTTATTTCTACATCAATAGAACACATCAGAGCATGGTTAACGCAATAAATATTGCAGTTTCCAGCCATTCTACAAAGGAATATTTCTTACCTGATAGTACATCAGCAATCTTGAAATTAGATCATATCCACTCTTCTTGTTCAACAAATTTTCCATTTTAGCAATGATAAATTTGCCCACTTTACCTTCCACATGACTTAGATTACTGACAACCGATGCCACAGGTTCTATTTGATTTTCAATTTTGCGTAAACATTTGTTTTTACTTTCTGCATGATGAAATACAGAATCATGTCAACCACTAGCTCCTGCTCTGTGAAGACTGTATTGTAACTACACACAACGTGACCCTCAAAAGCAGCAGGTAGATTTACCCCACATTCCTTTGGAGGCAAAATCTGACATAACAGACAAACAGTATAGTTGAACCTAATAATCTGTAATTCACAAGTCTAAATGTTTGACAAAATATGAAAAAGGGAACCGCATTCTGTCGAAAGTGATGCCTAAGTATTTGGCATCATCAACTGCTTTGAGTGGTTTACCATTATAATTTATGTTAATATTAACTGGTTTGTAAAAATACCAAAAGTAAAACATACTAAAATTCTAAATCTGCCAAGATAAAAAAACACCTTACATTTGCTTGCCAAAATCAATCTTGGCAACAAACCGCAGTACTGTATTTATAGCTACTGGGTCGTCACCTAAAACACAGCACAGTGTAAGACACAGGCCAAGCGACTGGCGCTCACGAGCATATCACGGACAATCATACATAGTAGATTTCCCAACAAGAATTTATAACAATTTGGCAACAATCATTGACAACATATGTATAGATAGAGCAAAGATACCACAGTATGAAGTCATACCCATCATAAATAGGCTCTCAGATCATGATGCACAATTGCTCATAATTTACAAGTCACCTGGTAAAATTAAAGTAGACAAGCAAAAAAATTCCTTCATTAAAATCCGAGTAATAAACAATGAATACATTAACAATTTTGTTCAAGATCTTAAAACTATAAACTGGGAATCTATATACTATAGTAAAATTTAATACTTTCTTACGAATTTTAATGGGGACATACGAAGCAAACTTCCCAACCAAAAAAAGATTTATGGCTCAGAGACCAAGAACTAAAGAATGGACAACCAGTGGAATAAGGAAGTCATGCAATACTAAAAGGTAACTTTACTTACATCATCGAATCAGTTAAAATTATCAACTCAAAAAGTACTATAAAGGCTACTGTAGAATACTTAGTAGAGTTATAAAGGCAGCAAAGAAGCAGTATATCTCACAAGTCTTAGAACAGTCAAAAAAACAAAATCAGAACTACATGGAATCTCATTAAAAGTGAAACAGGTAGAGCCAAAAGGTCTAATGATATTTCCTCAATATTTATGGGCAATGTAGAATTAACAAATCTACATGAATCTGCAAATGCATTCAATATATACTTCCTAAATGCTGTTGAAGCAAACTTGTCTAAAAAGGATTACAGAAAAAGTGATTAAAATATAGGAGCATCAAATTCACTAAAAAACACAAATATTCAAAATCTATTTAGAATAAAACCCACAACACCCTCCGAAATTAATAAAGTCTCTGAAGAGTAAAACCTCCCATGGGTGGGATGGTATAAGTACTAAGCTGTTAAAATGCTGCTCAAGTGAGTTAAGTAAACCTTTAAGTCACATCTAACTGTTCATTCTTGTCGGGAATATTTGCAGAGAAATTAAAGTTAGCAATGGTTAAGCAACTGTTTAAAAAGGGTGTTTGACAAATGCCCTCTAATCACAGACTAATCTCACTGCTTACCTCACTATCAAAGATTTTTGAAAAAGCAATGTATAATCATATTATGAAACATCTTGCTCAAAATAGCATTCTGACATCATGCCAGTTTGGCTTTAGGAAGGGAGTGCCTACCAACAATGTCACATATAGACTTGCCAACAAAATATTAAATATAATGAACAATAAGGAATTAACAGTTATTTTCTGTGATCTGACCAAGGCCTTTGTTGATAGCAATCATGAGCTGATGCTGGAGAAATTACATGTTTATAGTCTGGATAACCTCTCAATTACTTGGTTTAGATTCTATTTAACAAATAGAACCAAAAAATTGTCAGCAATAAAGAATCAGATTCAGGTACAATCAAACTCAGAGTTTCACAGGGATCAATATTGGGTCCATTGTTCTTTGTTTTCATAAATGATTTACCTTCTAATCTCAATGAACATTCCACACCAATACTTTTTGCAGATGACACCAGTACACTTATATCTCAGAAATCATCAGAAGAAATCTTAAACATAATTACAAATGCATTTATGGAACTGAACATTTGGCTTGAAACCAACAAATTAATTCTAAATTATGATAAAACATCATATATTCAATTTAAAACTAAGAATAAAATTATTCCAGATTAAATATTACTTATCACAATAAATAAAGTAGGTTGTACCAAGTTTCTATGGTTAGAAATAGATGAAGAAATGAGCTGGAACAAGCATATACTCAACTTAAATAAGGAAAATTGAAGCTATTAACAGTGAAGCAACAAGATTCTAAAGTAAGAACAAATTAGAAACTAAAAACTTCACTTATCTTAGTAATGTTGCACGTTCTTTTTGCATAAACTGACCCAAGGTTTCAAGTTGTCAGTATGTGCAAAAAGAACGTACAACATTAAGATAAGTGAAGTTTTTAGTTTCTAATTTGTTCTTACTTTAGAATATACTCAACTTATTTCCTAAATTCAGCGCAGCTTGTTTTACCTTCAGATACATGAATGACTTGCTACATCAATATATTCTGAGAACTTCATACTTTGCTTATTTCCACTCCGTCATGAGCTACAATATTATTTTATGGAGTAATTCAGTACAAAGTGGTAGGATCTTTTTCTTAAAGAAGAGAGCACTGCAAGTTTTAAGTGGTGCTTGAACCTGTCAAACATGCAGACCCTTGTTCAAGATGGGTATTCTAACGTTCACAAGTCAATACATTTTTTCACTTATGTTATGTGGTCGATATCTTTAAATTCATTTCTCTTGCACACAACCACAGTACTAGACACAGAAATGACTTGTACAAGCCATGTAACTCCTTTCACATTTATCAGAAAGGTCCCCGCTACTCTGCCATATAAATATATAATGGTCTTCCTTTAGCTTTAAAATTTCTGTGTAACCCAAAAGACTGTTCAAGATTTAAAAAGGAATTGAGAAAGTTTTTGCTCGCACATTCTATTTACAGCATTAAGGAATACTATACTATACCTTCTTTACCCCACCAGTATGAACCTTAGTGTAATGATTGTGTTTAGGTGATGGGAAAAAAAAAAAAATAAGAGCATGAAATTGCATGGTTGTATGACGTTCTATATCCTTGAGCCTGGCTCATTCTAGGATCAAAAGAACAAGATGGGATACAATACAAAACCAAAGTGTTGTGTTGCCCTTCACTTGAACTGCTTTGAAATCTAAGACTCTCAACAATCATATTATGCCAATATAATCGGAAAGTCAGTGCTTTCATGTCATGCATGCAATATTTCGGGAAGGTATATTGGTTCATTTTACGTGAATTTTTGAAGTTTATAACGAATTCGTACAACTGTAAAGGGATTTAAATCCGATTTCAGATGTGACCACGAGGATGTTTAAATACAGCAGTGGGTTATGGTTCTATATAACATGGGATTCGATATACATTATTTTCGCCAATTGTGTTTTTATACACACCAATTTCAATAATTGCCAGCAGGTTGAAAATGCCAGCACAATAAACTAAATATTTCTCCAGTCTTTATCTTAACCTAAAAACTATTTCTTTCTTCTTTGTTTTATGACCAATGCACTCACCTTCTCTATCACTCTCCTCTGCTTTATGACTACACTGCGACCTGTCATTTTCATGTGGTTCCTTTAAATGTACTATCACAGATTTTTGCATATCACTTTCCATAACTTTGTTTGTTGTCAAGTTCACAATTGCTAAGCTTCTTCTGAATATGTTTCTTCAAATGCCCATTTCCTAGACGGAAAACTTGTCAACTCAGTTCTACTGCAATGAGACTACATTCTTCGAACAAATCACATGCTCCCTTAATGCTCGTTACTCACAGAACACCTAGTACCTAGTCCTTACGTCGTCCTTATTATCGTTCAAAACCCACCTGACACCTTACACTACCTCCTTAAAAATCCTTCTTCTTCTTCTTCTTCTTCTTCTTCTTCTTCTTCTTCTTCTCCTTCTTCTTCTTCTACTACTGATGCTAGCGGCCCGACCAATCATAAATATGGCAACGTCGTACCACGTCCAATCAGCGGAGCTATGTTTCCCGTTTCATCAGTCCAAAACGGTCTCCTTCTTCGAGTAGTTTTCCTATATTTCCATTGTTGCTGTGCCTTTGCCGACACAAACAATTCATAAATCTGTCACTTAGGGTATGTAAGGAAACACGATAAAACAAGTAAAGCGGAAGGATATGTTAGTTATTATTTATGCCAACAAGCTTACTGCTTACACCAGCAGTAAGCTTGTTAACATAAATAAATAATAATTACCATCTAAAAGGTTACTTAAACCCGGGATATAAAGTACTTACAATTGTAAGTCGCCTTAGGGTATTTATCTGTGATGTGAAATTCCCTTGTGGTCCAACCCGGAAAAATACAAATCAGCTGGGGAATGTCGTACTGGCAAGTTGGCCATGGTAGTTAAGCAGCCGCTCGATAAGCGGAAGATCGGTGGTTCAAATCCCGGCTATTGCATTAAATTTTTCAGTCCTGATTCCACCTCTTAGATATGTTAGTTGCTTTCGGTTCACTAAAGATCCCCATTTGCGCAGTAAATGTATTTTTTCAGTGCCACTGGAACTGTGGTATGAAACATTTTCAGGAAAGTGACTTGGATTTTGTTGAGAAATGCATTGACAAGGATGGAGACGCAAGTATTCGTTAACTGGATCATCCAGTTTTCTTTTTTTTTTTTTTTTGGGGGGGGGGTGAAAGTACAATCCCAAGTTATTTCCTTCATACCGAAGTTGTGAGTGGAACTAAGCGAAAACATCCACAAGAGAAAAGAGATGAACTTGATAATCATCTTTAAGAGCTAAAGGAAGATGAAAAGAGACAACAACAACAACAACAACAATAATAATAATAATAATAATAATAATAATAATAATAATAATAATAATAATAATAATAATAATGATGATGATGATGATGATGATGATGATGATGATGATGATGATGATGATGATGATGATGATGATGATGATGATGATGATGATGATGATGATGATGATGATGATGATGATGATGATGATGATGATGATGATGATGATGATGATGATGATGATGATGATGATGATGATGATGATGATGATGATGATGATGATGATGATGATGATGATGATGATGATGATGATGATGATGATGATGATGATGATGATGATGATGATGATGATGATGATGATGATAATGATAATGATAATGATAATAATAATAATAATAATAATAATAATAATAATAATAATAATAATAATAATAATAATAATAATAATAATAATAATAATAATAATAATAATAATAATAATAATAATAATAATAATAATAATAATAAAAACTTGTGCAGAATTTTCCTAATTTTATAGACCATGTATCGAAGAAACTGCTTAAAAAGAAAGACACGGCAATATTCAAAAACGAATCTTGTTGATATAGCATGAAGTAGTCATAACTAATGATTCTAAACTAACTTCCAGTATTAGAGTGAACAGGGATATTTATGTGCAAGAGTGCAGAAGGCGAAATAAATACTTCGGGCACCCGCTTAACCTCTTTGCTACCAGGTGTTCTGTGTTGCTACCTTGGTACACAACTAAAAGAGGGCGGCTGGCACGACCGGCATCCTGCATGCTCTGTTTTTAGATTATATTTGTTTATTGTTATCAGCTGTATAAATTATAATTATAATGTAATTCGTAGCGTCAGAATACATATGGTTATACACAATTACATATAAAGAGCTTTTACAAAGATATGTAAAAATGGTTGGATAAGACAGAATAAGTCCTACTTTCGCAGCAAATATTTCGTGTTTAGAAAACCGAAAACTATCAATTATATCTCAGAAAGTTATATGTTTGAATATTTGAGTTCGCCTTGAACTCTACCGAATTATTTATTTAAGATATCAATGTTGACTTCTTTCTAAATGCTCATATGCCGAGCGTTAATGAAGTACACCGAATATGGAGATTTCTTAAACAAGTAATTTGAGATAGGAGACTTATGGTCGGTTGGTTCAAATTTCGAAGTTACGTCTATAAGCCTCTAAAGTGCCAGTACGCCACTAGCCACTGTTTTGGTCTACATTTTAAATTGTTTCAATGTACGCATTTTTATTTCAACCTGTCAGTACACCTAATTACAATTTTTGCTAACAAAAAGTTGAATCGTGCTTAATACATTCATATGCTGCACTTCAAAATGGGAAGTTGATTAAAGCGGGGAAGAAAGAGCAAAATAATAATAAAATCATCTAAGACTTTACATCAATTTTATAGTGACTGCTCGAAACGGTGACCTGAATATTCATGGCAAAATTGACAGCGGCAAAGGAACGATTGTCGTATCCTCTCTATCCAAGATTTCTGGTGTGATGAGAAATATGGAAATGGTAGTAGTGTTAATGCTCTTATTCGAATAAATAAGAAATAAAAAACACCTGCATGATAGGAAATGAACCCAGAAGCTTTCGGACAACAGCGTTTGACGTTACGAATTAAACAAGAGCAATCAAACTGATGTCTCTAGATTAGGCTTCATAACACAAGAAGGCAACTAACCGTTGTTCAGTGTCACATTGTCGAGAGATAAGTTCGAAATTTGAGATATTTGTGGCATTAAATCTTGAGAACTCTGATGACGAGCTGCTGAAAATCGACATTTCTATACCCAGACAACAGTTTTAAAGACATTATAAGCCAATTTTTCACCCGGCTTTGCTTTAACAGTGACCTATCAGCTCCTGGTACCAATACATTTAACACTATATAACTGAGTTATGTTTAGCCGCGAACCATACATCGCCTATTTCAAATTACTTACATTTTTTAACGTCCTCCAACGTAGTGTGATATTGGGCGGTGAATAAATGAGTTGGGCGAAATTATACTCAAATGAGCCCGAGATTCCCAGAGCTTTAAGTTACCCGACATTCGTCTTTTCAGGATAAGGGAAAACCTCGGTAAAAACCTTATGCCGATAGCTCACCCTAAGCAAGATTCGAACTCGCGGCCTCTTAGACGTGAGGCAGACACACTACCACCACGACACAGAGGCGGCAAGTAGTCACATCTACAATCTCTCAGGCTATTTCGGTGTAGTTCATTTAACGCAGGTGGCGTGTGACGTAATGTTACGCAGTAGTTTATGGTCGAGTCCACTTGTCTATTGCAGGCATCGGCAAACATGTACTCAACGAGGCCTCGCAACTATGACGTATCAGGGGCAGCGCTTACTCTGTCTCCCCCTCCCTCGCAGCCTTAGCTGGCACTGCATACACACCGATCACGGGGGTACTGTCCTCTCGTATTTACCTGCACTTCTAAACATGTCTGTCAAAGTGCAATTTAATACTAAGACGTAAAGATAAATTTCTTTATTTATAACTTTGAAGGATATTAGTTTATTTAACTTAAAGTCTTAGTATATTCATAGAATTAGAGTACATCTAATTATTCCTGGTCTATTAAATTTGATATCTAGAATAGCACTTTGATGATTTCTTCTCTCATCATGTAAGGAACGTAAGGTGTTTGTTGTGCTCTAAAGTTAAAAAAGGCACCCATCAATGGAACATCAAGCGGAATTATGATACTGAAACAGTATTAAATATCACTAAATTCAACCTAGGCGGGGTTAATGACCCGTCAGCTGTTCGACTAGCCTAGAGGCACTTGCCCGGTCAGCCAACTGGAACAAAGGTTCAGTTAGGCTTGAGCAATGAAAGTGGAAGGAGCGGATGTAAGCAGTGACGAATGTAAATAGTGAAGTTGATATATAATCAATGAGAAAACTACTGTTGTTTGTTTCTCCGTTCCCCCTGAATCCCGTGCTCTCCGACATAATCATCAAAAAGAAGATATCGAAGGGAACCGCTTCAAGAATTTGGCGCCCAACGCTGGAGCCTGAATAGGAGAAACAAAACGACAGTTGGTGAGAGTTGATGCGAAAAATAAGATGTTGGTTCACGTTGTGTCGCCATTTGATGCGGAATGGTGATGTTTGTTCCGGCTAGTTCAGCATGAAATCTCTTTAATCCAGGGTGTGCGTAGGTATGTTTTACAGATTACCCCAGAAGAACTTTTGTAGATTATTTATTTTTCACTCTTTTTACATTTTCGGGAGTTATGCCGACTTTCGATACTTATATATACTCGCAGAGGAATCGCACTCACGTGTGTACACCACAACGTCCACTACCGGTCTGGGGCGAGTGAACATGCTTCCTGGCGTCCCCACGCTAAGAAAAACGTTCTTTACAATTTTAAATTTCATTACGTCATCCAAAAGAAAGCCTCGTATCCAAAATGCTATTTCATTCCTTTTCCCAACTTAGAAATGTCCCTTTCTATTATAACATGTTCTTTTTTGAATTCCAAATATATAGTTACCTTTTTATGATTAAACGATGTTTTCTTTATATTTTATTAAACATATCGCGCGACTTTTAAGGTTGGCAGACCTGAATTTTGACCGTGATTTCAAAATATGTGGTATGACGTCATGACTCGTTAATTTCAAACCAATAATGCATTTATCCTACAAATTTAACGACTATTATTTACTCATATCTTGCTCACCTTAAAACACTTCCTACTCTATTATCTACCTATGTTATTACTCAACATTTATCGCTAATCTCACATCCTGCAATTAAATTAAAACGTGTCTTTATCAAGCCCATTCGATTTGAAATCTAAATTTCGGTATCAAATGCCCCCATTTATATTATTTTATTATTTCATAATAAAATAATGTAAATGTCTTGCCCGAAAGAAAAATTAAAAATTACTCCTGAATTTTGAATAATCGGCAACACTCCCATTATATACAATTTTCAATTACACTGTTTTGAAATTGGTTATTAACACATTTTCTCATTAATCTTTATAACATGACAAACAATTGTACACTTGACTTAACATTAATCCTTAAATACTAATTACAATATGTTATGGTTTCTCCTGTGAAACTTATATAAAGGTTAAATTTCAAGAGTCTTTCTTTATACTTCCTCCTTTTAGTTCATGTTTGCTCACTTCGCTCTCACAATCACTTGCACTGTGAATTTTCAATTTTGTTATTGCAACACATATCTTTACTAGATCCTTTAAGCACTAAAAATGTACATATATTTATATAAATCCATTACACTCTTCAGACCAGTTCTTTCTTTGTCTTGCTGTGATAACTATCTATACATCTAAATATTTTAACAAATGTTTACAAATTAAATATTCTGTTTTCTCTCTATGCGGAGATGAACATTTTAACAATCTTTCTGAAGCTGTTATTGTGAGCTCTATACAATATATTCTTAAGCTCTTTGTAGTATATAGCAATTCACATTCTGCATTTGTCATGAATACATAAGTACCTGACCAATATATGGTTTTCAAGTAAGCTAAAATTTAAGTTTTATCTAAAAACTGATTGGGCGCCAATAGAACAAATGACACTTCGAATTTTACATGAAATCAAAGTTCCAAGGTACTACACGGTTTCTTGTATGGTCGAAGGAGTTGTTTATGCCACCTTCCCAGCCATTTGTCATTTTTAACATCTTTTACTTCATAGGTATGATAACCAAATTTTGATATAAATTCTGCAGGACCTTTATATAACAATTCCATCCTTTTGTTCCTACCTCGCAATGCACTTGATAACTTATGGTCTTTAACTAGTACCCAATCGCCTATCTTAGGTTCCCGTTTATGTTTTCTACTCTTTTTTTTTTAATTTTCGCTTCTCTGCCTTTTTCTTGATTCGTTCAAAAGCAATTTTCACTCTTTCTTCTTCACTTAACTTAATGTCATTTATTTTGAGTATTTTTGGTACCCCGATCAATATTGGTTCTGGTTCCATTCCTAACATTAATTTTATTGGGGCAAACCCAGTAGTTACATTAATGGTGTGATTAATAATCTTTTCTATCAATGGACAATATTTCACCCAATCCTTGTGATTATGATGTGTAAGTACACGTAAATAAATTCCTATATCTCGGAGGACACGTTCTATTGGATTCCCTGATGGAAAGTATGAGGAACAATGATTTAGTTTTCTCGCGTCTAATGTCACCCTAATCTTTCCATTGGCCTTATTTACAATACATAGGGGATTCACAAATTCTGAATTCGAAATCTCAATAACCTCATCTTCTAACATTGACTTTATAACTGCATCTACCTCTTCTCTTATGGTACTATGGATAGCTCTTGCTTTATGTGTAAAAGGTTTGATGGGTATTATCTCAAACGAATGAGTATACATACTACATTTACCAGGTTTCTCAGAGAATACTTCTTTATTTCGGATTAATATTTTAAACAGTTTATCCCTCTGTTGTTCATTTAGTTGATCAGCCTGAGTTACCTTTTCCCTCAACAATTCTTCTAAGTCTTCACTACTCTCCCTATCATAGTACCTAGTTGCGTCAGAAAACCTCAAATTGTCTATGAAATCATTTTTATCCCATTCTACATTTTCTTTATTATCGACACTGTACTCTTTGACATTTACTTCAGTTAATTCCATAGCTCCTACTTTAACATATTCTACAAAGAATGTATCCCCTTGGATTTCTTCTTCCTCTTTTTCTCTTACAATAGTTTCTGAACTAGTATCTTCCACAAATGGCACTATAATGGTCTCATCTTCAACTTTCATTTCTACAATCATGTTTTTAAAATTCACCACAGCTTCCCAGGCATAAAGACAATCACAACCTATTATAATATCTGTCACAAGTCTTCCTACAATCAGAAATAAAATTCCTAGTATTCTCCCATTTATTTCAATATTTATCATTGCTTGAAATTTTACTCTCTTTTCGTTTTCCCACAGCTAGCGAGCAATATATCCCATTAACTGGTAAAGACATTACTTTAAAACCACTACTTTGTAAATTATCATAAAAATTTTGTGAGCATACTGTGCTATTTGATTCCGTATCTATAACTGCATTGTATTGTTTTCCATTTACTCCAATTTTGATTTTAGGTGGATCTCCTACTTTTTCGTTTTCGTTGATTCTATTTTTCCATTCTCTTTTCTTTTGTATCATCATTTGCCTTCCAGGACTATTTATTTCCGAGTACTTATCACAATCATTACTAGGATACCCAGTTCTCACTGAAGGCGCGTTTGGCCGGGTCTGGTGTTTCCCTGATTTTTAGGTATGGCTCCTGTACTATTTCCCGAATTGTTACTTCTGTTTTCCTGCATTAAATCGGGGTTACTTCCTACCATGTTTTTGACCGTGTTAATGGCCTCAACCATTTCCGCATTTTCAGGGGAATTTCGTCCATTATAACATCTTTCTCCCTGTCTTGGTGACCTCGGTCTAAACTCATTATCTCTGTTTGTCCAATACCCATCATTTGAATTTCTACTATGTCCAAAATACGTCCCCGTCTACCTCGATCAAATCTATTTGTATTCATATAATTCACCCTTATATTTCTTCCCCTTAAATTACCATTTCTATTTTGGTGATGCCCTTCCTGGTTACATCTACCTTGATTTTCCCACCGGAACGATTCCATCCTTGGTAGTGGTCCTTTATATCTTTCCCTAGCCTCACTTCTATTCTGATAATACTGTGCCCCTTGCCCGAAAGAATTTACAGTTTCTTTTTCTTCATATTTATTTCCAAATGCGTGTTTTGGCTTATTGACTTCTAAGGCTGATAATAATTCGATCATAGCTGCAATGCTACCGGGTCGGGCTATGATTAGGTAGTGTTGAAGCGTTTCCGGAAAATGTGGAGTAACTATATTTATTAGATCTTTTTCATCTATGGGAGGATCCAACATTTTCGATTTTCTCGCTATTCTCATAAAATAGTTGACCATCGATTCCTCCAATCTAGGATTAAACTTTCCATTGCTTAATTCGACTCTAATATTAGCCTGCCTACTAGCCCCCCAATATCTGGTTAAAAAGATGTTCCTAAAGGTCCCATAATCATTATTGTTACCCATAGAAAGGCCTAGCCAATTGGCAGCATTACCCTTTAGGCATTTTCTTACTATCACCATCTTGTACTCCTCCGGTATACGTTTCACCGTGAAGTACTCTTGTAACCCTTCTATAAAGGCTTTAGGATCATCTGAATCTTCATTTTCAAAAACTGGAGGTGTCATTTCATTTAAGACATGGTTAGGCCAATGTAAATTTGAATTGTCACCTGTCCCTGAACTATTTCTGAAATCAGAATGGGAATTACTGTTACCCCTATTTTGCATCGAAATGTCAGCTGATACACCTGGTATTGCCTCGTTTCTTGCAGCTTCATTATTAAGATTGTTGTGATTACATGTATTTTCATTTAATTTCAAATTTTCTAAGGCCTCTTTTACCTGAGTAATTTCTGTTACTACCCGTTTTATTTGGTCTGTAACATCCTCCAAATTTCTAGCCTGCCTTTCACTTTCTACATCAGATCTTTCCATTCTAACTTTACACCCCTGTAACTCTTCTCTAATTTCTTCCCTTTGTTTGTCTAATCTATATGTTACTTTTTCCCTTTCTTTATCTAATTTTTCACTCACTTGTTGACCTAATTTCTTTTCAGAATTCTTTACTTCTTGCCGTATTGTGTCTAATTCTCTCTTAACCTGTTCTCTATTTTCTTTTACTTCGCTACTAACTTTATTAATTTGCTCCCTAACTTCTTCCCTAAAGGTTTCTAAAGCTCTCTTCTGATTTTCCAATTGCATTCCCAATTCCTGTTGTCCCTTCTCTAATTTCTGTCCTAACTCTATACTAGTTTCATCTATCTTTTGACTTAACTCTGTACTCATCTTTTTCACTGTTCTTAATTCTTTACTAGTTTCATCTATCTTTTGACTTAACTCTGTATTCATCTTTTTCATTATCTTTTGAAACATATTCTCTATTTCTGACATAATCACTGGCCTTTCTGAATTACTACCAAACATTTCTGAGCTACCTCTAGGTGTTTCTCTAATGTTCTGAACTTCTACTTCTTGGCATATTCTGCTACCGATTATATTTTGATTATATTCTTCCATCCTAACTACACTTTTCTCAATTTCCGGACTCTCAAAACCTAGAAAATCGCTATCACTGTCTTCCATTTCTAAGCTATTTGCATGTGTTTTTCTACTCACCAATATTTCACAATTTTCACTATTATGATTTTTTTTTAACTGCACTTAAACTTATTCACTACACGTTTCACACGATGTTCTCTGACGATGTTGACACGCTGGGCACCTTCTTGTTTGCTGGTTCGATGCTGGCTTGGTCGTCGTCCTTATTAATCACTGGTTCAATGCTGGTCTAGTTCATTCTTGGGGTTGGTCTATTCTCTCGACGCCACACGTTGGGTCGCCATTTGATGCGAAAAATAAGATGTTGGTTCACGTTGTGTCGCCATTTGATGCGGAATGGTGATGTTTGTTCCGGCTAGTTCAGCATGAAATCTCTTTAATCCAGGGTATGCGTAGATATGTTTTACAGATTACCCCAGAAGAACTTTTGTAGATTATTTATTTTTCACTCTTTTTACATTTTCGGGAGTTATGCCGACTTTCGATACTTATATATACTCGCAGAGGAATCGCACTCACGTGTGTACACCACAACGTCCACTACCGGTCTGGGGCGAGTGAACATGCTTCCTGGCGTCCCCACGCTAAGAAAAACGTTCTTTACAATTTTAAATTTCATTACGTCATCCAAAAGAAAGCCTCGTATCCAAAATGCTATTTCATTCCTTTTCCCAATTTAGAAATGTCCCTTTCTATTATAACATGTTCCTTTTTGAATTCCAAATATATAGTTACCTTTTTATGATTAAACGATATTTTCTTTATATTTTATTAAACATATCGCGCGACTTTTAAGGTTGGCAGACCTGAATTTTGACCGTGATTTCAAACTATGTGGTATGACGTCATGACTCGTTAATTTCAAACCAATAATGCATTTATCCTACAAATTTAACGACTATTATTTACTCATATCTTGCTCACCTTAAAACACTTCCTACTCTATTATCTACCTATGTTATTACTCAACACTTATCGCAAATCTCACATCCGGCAATTAAATTAAAACGTGTCTTTATCAAGCCCATTCGATTTGAAATCTAAATTTCGGTATCAGAGTACGAATTTTGACGCGCAAAACGACGGTTGAACAAAGCTGCACTATAACGAATAACCACACTAACATCGCGGGAGCAAGAACCGAAGAATAGTAAAGTGCCAACTAACGGATGCCAGAGGAGTGCCGGAAAACCACAAACACCCAATTTGGAGGACGGAGCACCAATCAGCGGTAAAAACATCGAGACAAGGAACAACGCCAGGAAAGAAACCCTCTGCAAGAGAAAACAGGGTAGGACAAAAACAATGTGACAATGTATACTCAGATCAGATGTAAAAAAACAGTGCCATTGTAATAATATATGTTAAACTCAATTTTATTAGAGAAATAGAACAGTGCTCTTTGTAAATGCTCTTAAGAAATAGTAAGGTGCTGGGTACTCATAATAGCAGATCCAAGTTAGACACAGAAATAGATTGTAATACAAAAAGATACAGAATGGAGAATACGGAAATTGAGGGAATAAGTCAGGAGGAAGTCTCCCAGGAAAACAATGTAGTCATTACCAGTAGAAGTAACTCGCCTTCCCCCAGCACCAACAATAGTAATGTCATGAAAATACTTGAACAATTATTAGCTGCACAGAACGGATTTGAGGCTAAAATATCAGAACAGAGTAGCAAATTAGAATCTAAATTATCAGAACAGAGTAGCAAATTAGAATCTAAATTATCAGAACAGAGTAGCAAATTATAATCTAAATTATTAGAACAGAGCAGCAAATTAGAAGCTAAAATATCAGAACAGAAAACAATGTTACAACAAATTGAGGCTAATGGTGTTAGATTAGAAACTCGCCTAAATGAAGGGTTAGCTCAGTACAACGAGGCATTAGCAAAAATGCAAACAGAAATTGATCAGGTTAGGAACCAAGCAGCACTAGACATAAGTGAAGTAAGAAAAAGTATTAGTTCTAATGTTAAAGAGTTAGAAAATACATGTCAATTGTTGCATGAACAACTGGAGGGTGGCTTGAGTAAATTAGATAATAAATTAAACAAGAAGCAAAACGAATTCTAAAATGATATCCAAAAAGAAATAAGAGTAATGTAGCTCGCGATAGAACAAGATCGAAGAGTATCAATTGAAACGCTCGAATCCTTAAAAGAGAATGTTAAAGAGCAGATCTCAAGTCACCTGAGAGTTGAAAAAAGGGTAGAAGTAATGGAATGTAGCATTAATGAATTAAGAGGGTCAATTCGGAGGCTTGAACTATCTCAAACAAGCACTCCAAGTGTAACAGCCAGTAATTGTAATGAAAGTTCGAGTGAAGCGAATGTTGAATGTCAACATATCGCAGAAACTCGTCCGCAATATAACGTAGCCCAGATACCAAGCTCGCAAGTATGTACCAACAACTTTATGGGATTTAATAACCTGCTTAACGAACTTACGGTACCAATATTCGACGAGAACGTCGGCGATAACCTTAGGCAATTTATTTTGGACGTTGAGGAGTATTTCAAACTCAAAAATGTACCGGACGCGCTAAAAATGCTCGTTGTTAAAAAAAGGTTTATGCAATCGATCCCTTAATTGGCTGAGATTAACACTAGGGGAAGACCAGGATTACCAATATTTCAAGAATGCATTTTTAAACCGATACTGGAGTCCGACCGCCCAAAATCACATCAGAACCTCTCTCAACAATAGCAGATACGATATCCGTAACGGTCAAACAATGGTGAATTACTTATTATTGTGGGCCCAACGGAGCAAACTAATTGAACCGCCCGTCAGAGAGACTATGCCAAATCTAGCGCCTTAAACAAAAGATACCACAGGATGGAATTAATTTACCGAGGACCGGTATCAGTCACGGCAAAATTCGGCACCGATACCTACGAACTATTCGACGAAAAGGAAGCAAAAAGCATAGGCAGATTCCACAAGCAATTCCTCCGACCTTACAAGACGCCTATTAGCTAAAGAAGGCTAAATACCATTGCCAGAATCTTAAAAAGAGAGAGAAATAAAAAAAAAGGACTCTAGGTTAATTCTTGGAGACCCCTAAATGTTGGCGCATCAAGAACAATAATTATAATAATAACAATATCCCGATCAATGATGATCACAATTAAATAAATAGTGATTATTAAAGACTGTTCATACTTGCTTGTTGGTAAACGGGACAGTAAACATATTCATGTATATTACAATTAAGAAAGAAAGTGAACCTATTCAATTATGCAAATAGTTTTCAAAGTGTCAGTGAACCAATGGTTGATAAGAGCAAAGAAAAATTGTGTAGTGCGGTTGAACACCATTATTAGACGCCGTTCGGGTCGAAAGAAAGGAAAAGATAAAGAATCGTGTGTAAGTGATCCCTAAACCGACAAGAAACACTATTCAAAGTGAGGATATAAGAAATCCATTATTATGCCAGGTTAACAGCCAAAACATATATACGAATATAAACCGCTTAAGGTTGGACAAAGGCTCGTTAATCACGACCCAACACTATACATATTACTTGTATTCATATCACTTAGTGTAATCTTGATTATAATTGTATTTATATAATGTTCAAAATAACTGTAATTTACTAAATATGTATAAAATGTATTACGGAGGACATAGTCATGAAAAGATGAACACTGCAACCTCTCTGGCAGGTTAATCTTTTTATGACGGAGCACTTGAAACAGTATTAAATATCACTAAATTCAACCTAGGCGGGGTTAATGACCCGTCAGCTGTTCGACTAGCCTAGAGGCACTTGCCCGGTCAGCCGACTGGAACAAAGGTTCAGTTAGGCTTGAGCAATGAAAGTGGAAGGAGCGGATGTAAGCAGTGACGAATGTAAATAGTGAAGTTGATATATATATGCATGTATGTATGTATGTATGTATATGTATGTATGTATGTATGTATGTATGTATGTATGTATGTATGTATGTATGTATGTATGTATGTATGTATGTATGTATGTATGTATGTATGTATGTATGTATGTATGTATGTATGTATGTATGTATGTATGTATGTATGTATGTATGTATGTATGTATGTATGTATGTATGTATGTATGTATGTATGTATGTATGTATGTATGTATGTATGTATGTATGTATGTATGTATGTATGTATGTATGTATGTATGTATGTATGTATGTATGTATGTATGTATGTATGTATGTATGTATGTATGTATGTATGTATGTATGTATGTATGTATGTATGTATGTATGTATGTATGTATGTATGTATGTATGTATGTATGTATGTATGTATGTATGTATGTATGTATGTATGTATGTATGTATGTATGTATGTATGTATGTATGTATGTATGTATGTATGTATGTATGTATGTATGTATGTATGTATGTATGTATGTATGTATGTATGTATGTATGTATGTATGTATGTATGTATGTATGTATGTATGTATGTATGTATGTATGTATGTATGTATGTATGTATGTATGTATGTATGTATGTATGTATGTATGTATGTATGTATGTATGTATGTATGTATGTATGTATGTATGTATGTATGTATGTATGTATGTATGTATGTATGTATGTATGTATGTATGTATGTATGTATGTATGTATGTATGTATGTATGTATGTATGTATGTATGTATGTATGTATGTATGTATGTATGTATGTATGTATGTATGTATGTATGTATGTATGTATGTATGTATGTATGTATGTATGTATGTATGTATGTATGTATGTATGTATGTATGTATGTATGTATGTATGTATGTATGTATGTATGTATGTATGTATGTATGTATGTATGTATGTATGTATGTATGTATGTATGTATGTATGTATGTATGTATGTATGTATGTATGTATGTATGTATGTATGTATGTATGTATGTATGTATGTATGTATGTATGTATGTATGTATGTATGTATGTATGTATGTATGTATGTATGTATGTATGTATGTATGTATGTATGTATGTATGTATGTATGTATGTATGTATGTATGTATGTATGTATGTATGTATGTATGTATGTATGTATGTATGTATGTATGTATGTATGTATGTATGTATGTATGTATGTATGTATGTATGTATGTATGTATGTATGTATGTATGTATGTATGTATGTATGTATGTATGTATGTATGTATGTATGTATGTATGTATGTATGTATGTATGTATGTATGTATGTATGTATGTATGTATGTATGTATGTATGTATGTATGTATGTATGTATGTATGTATGTATGTATGTATGTATGTATGTATGTATGTATGTATGTATGTATGTATGTATGTATGTATGTATGTATGTATGTATGTATGTATGTATGTATGTATGTATGTATGTATGTATGTATGTATGTATGTATGTATGTATGTATGTATTAATCAATGAAAAAAACTAGTGTTGTTTGTTTCTCCGTTCCCCCTGAATCCCGTGCTCTCCGACATAATCATCAAAAAGAAGATATCGAAGGGAACCGCTTCAATACATGTCATAAGATCACCATACAATTATAGATAAACATGTATTCATAAATTTACACCACGATTTAAAGTAGCATAACACTGACGTAGTGTCCTTTATTCATTTTTTTTCAGATCTAGATTGGACTAACCAACTGCAACAGCTCAAAGAGCAATATTCAGATAATACACCTAATATTAATTCAAATATTATAGCTGATAGACAACTTCACGCCAGCTATGCTGTTGCTTTGGAGATTGCTCGGTCACTGAGGTGTTTTAGTGATGGAGATTTCGTAAAAAATGTGAGAGTAAGGTTGCCAACATAATTTGCCCTGAACAATAGGATATTTTTAGTAATATTGAACTATCACCACGAACCATACAGAGAAGGATACATAAAATAGCAGAAATAACCGAAAAAAGACTACAAACCGAGGTCCATGAATTTATAGCCGTTTCTCTCGCGTTGGATGAAAGCACTGACAACGTTGACACATCACAATTGGTAATTTTCACTTGTGGAGTTACTAACAACCTCTCGATACAATAATATATGCTTGAAGTCATTCCACTTAGGGAACATACAACAGGGACAGAATTATTTCAAGCTTTTAAGAAATGTGTAGAAGAAAAGAAACTGAATCAAAAAAAATCTTGTATCGTGATTAGCAGATGATAATTTGCGTGCTATATTGAGAGTGGTTACTTGTGATATATCACTAGACTTTCGTGGTACATTGCAAATAGAAGTGAATTGAAATATATTGCTCAAATATCTAGGCCTACCTAAAGTATCGTAGATCAAAATAGCTGGATTCAAGTATGTGTATATTCCTTATTGTACTCTGTAGCGAGCGGGTCCAGACTGACTCTGAACGAAGGTCAATGCCATCCCCTGTTCTACATTACGCCATGTGCATTGCTGGTTGCATGTTGAGACGTCATACTGATACCTCATTGAGCATATGTTTGCCGATGCCTGGTCTATTGCAACATAAAAAGGGTGCTGGTTAATATCTCTTTGACTTCTAACCCACTAGCCAGCAGGCTGCTGGTGGAATCTTACCCCCACCATTGTTTTGCGTGATGTCACTCGCGCACATCTGAGCAAGGTCACGCGCCGCCTCTAAAAAATACCTCTGTATATCCTTGAAAATGACAGAACTTTGAGATAGTAAAGAAACTACAGGATAATATTAACGCGACTACCGGTAAATTAGGAAACAAATAATAGGTTTTAAATATTATGATGATTCAGAATGGTCTTGAGACATAGCCAAATATGTAGAAACATTGGCTTTACTTTCTACGTATCCTAATTTCCAAAATGCGAGAGTTTTCAGATGCTATCGGACACTGTATTCAAAATGATTTATTTGAAGCTCTGAGAGCTATTATGATACTTTCCAAAATAAATCAAATTTAGTATGCCATATTATTGTTGATATTCTTATACACGAGTGTTCAGATATAGTTAATATATTGCAGTTATCCATCATTTTGTGCTATATGAACAAATACGGAGTTCAAAGAAGACGCCTCGGTTTAACATACGTCGACGCTGATAGATTTGCCGAAGGAGTGTGTTATAAGGTTCTCAGAATAATTCTAATTTCTATATGGAGGAGAAAACTGTTGCGCAGACATACGTAGAACGGCTATCATATCTAGTCGTTTAGGCGGACATCGGGCAAAGTATTAGAAAAACAACTTATATTTCGTGCTCTCTTATTCTCAATTAAGTCTTGGAGCAGGGATAATCTTGTATCAATATGTGCAGTTCTCTTTCTAAACTTTGTTCGGCCCCTCTAAAGCTTTTAACGTTACATGAAGAATTCAGAAGATTTGCCTTCTTTTATAAACAGAAAAGTACCAAAATTGGAACTAACACTTCATCTTCAGATTTGTGAATAAATGTAAAATACTATAAGGGCAATCAAACCCTATTCGCTGAATATTTCACAGAAACAGATAACATGCTAATTGGTAACCTGATACATTCGTGAAAGCTCAAGGCTTTTTTTTTTTTTTTTTTTTTTTTTTTTAGCCACTTGGCTATTGCATTTCTCCTTAGAACATATTATGTCCTTTGACACTATTATCTTCTTCAATATACTGCAAGACAACCTAATAAATAATATACAGTCTGTTTATAAAGACGCTATCAGTTTTCGGATTCAGATGCATAATGAAACGAAATACTCCTTACTCACTTAGAGATTTTCTTTACAAAAACTAAAGCAACTACTCCTCGTTGTACTAAAAAAATCCATAAAGCGCAACTACTGAGTATTCGCGTGAGTACTAAAGGTGTCTATAACGCTCAAATCGCACACCTGTTTTGCAGTAAATATTTTGGAACATCGCTGGAGTAATATTTCATCCAACTGCTTGCCGGATACTCTATTTCAACACATTCAAAATCATTTATTTTTGTTTCGGTAGACTTTAGAACATAAGAGTTTGAAGTTTAAAACTCTTTGAAACATAGAGCTTGAACCTGAAACAAGGTCACAGACTGAAATTAATTTTGTGCATTCCCCTCAGGGTAAAGATTTCAAGGAAAAATTGCCAAGATCATTGTGAAACTCATGAACGAGAGAGATTTGAAGCAAGGTTAGTCTGAAGTTCACAATTTAGCATATCTAGGTTCAAATCTCACCAGCAATTACAGATTCTTTTGAACGTTCCTTTTCCATTTTAAACAAACCAAAAGCTTACTGTAGATCTACAATAGGCCAGGGAAGACTATCCTAGCTATAACTGATGTCAAAAAAGAAGAAAATAAAAAAAAGATAAATATATGAAAGAAGCTGAAATTCCATTAAACTCGTAAACTACCTTAAGTAATCCATAATTGAACCACAATGTTTTCTATTATATTTACTGGAAAAAAGCTATGACTACTAGCCTTCATTATATACAATATACCAAACATATTCATCAGGACTTGCCAATGGTAAAAATGAAGCCATAATTTTCTTAATATGCAGTCTAACATGATTGTATGACTTGGAGTAAGAATACTTAAGCAGGTGGTTTCACGTTATTTACCCTCAAACCATTTTCACCATAAATGTGGAAGGAGGTAAAAACTGCAATAATGCTATCTATAAATGCCAAAAGTCTGTACAATGGATGGGGTGATTTTCCTACTACAATCCTGCCTATAGTCTAGTGTAGGGAGGCAAATTTGTGACCTGTGCTGTTGTTGTCTCACTTTCCCAGTAAACCACCGCGTGTTGCGGATGTTTCAAATTTACGCCGACCAGTGCTAAGAGGACAGAATTTTCTTGGACCATAGGCAAACCGAAGAACATAATATTGGGATGGGTTAAACCTCGTGTCCCCTGCATTAACACCACTGGTCTAGTGATAACTCAACCTTACTTTCTTCCATCTTGGCTTTCAAGCTTGAAAATTGTTATACCTAATTATGATAAGCGAACGGATTAAGACAAATAAGTAGGTACACAATACAGCTAAAACCATGCCCACATAGTTGAAACCCCCACGGTTCATTCTGAACTACTAAATAATACAGGAAACGTAATACATATTTTCTGTTGCTCATCCCTTAATTGGGATTTCCACAAAGGAAACAAAACCAGGAAAGATAAGCCACATGGGTTATAGAAAGCATAACAATATTGTATTACCTAGCTCTCCTTTAAAACAGTTTTCTATTCACTTATACATTTGTTTACATACTTACATTTTAAATACATATATGTAGTCTAGCAATCAATAGTTTTGTTGCTTATGTCCTGTTAGCACTGTCACACCG